>CAVLGL010000148.1:46978068-48461818 GCA_963668995.1 Parnassius mnemosyne
CCGTTGTTCTTGTGCCTGATTTTGTTTGGGTTGCGTGGGATTACCGTTTCATCGGACAGAGTGAGAGTGAGAGTTAGGGTACAGAGTGTGCACCTATGCTTGCGCACACACTTGTGCACTATAATCCTATAATGAGCAGATGGCTGGTCTCTGTTGAGCCTGGCCCCATTGTTACGGGGCCAAGCTTCATACCTACACCTTCGAGGGTAATGGCCATCCCGTCAGAGCTATTACAGACGTAATTTCACTGGGTGGCGCCACAACCACCCCTATAGCTGTGAAGATGGTAGGCATCTATTATAGTACCAACGATTGTAGGACCTGCAATTAACATGGAATAAAAGTTCCAATGGTATCATCATCATTGGCAGAATCATATGAATAAGAATATCATAAGAAGGTCATTAGAGACTGAGTTAATACACTAAATCTAGATAACTTATTATTATCTATGGAAAATTAATTCTGCTAGCACTTTCTATGTAAAATCGAGTCGAACATAAAATTTAAATAAAAAATTGAAAATCTCAGACACATAGATTTTTTTAAATATTTATGACGTGTGATTAATGCATAATATATCACCGTTTGTCACTAAAAAGGTACAACACGATATCTATTTCGTATCGTATTTAGTTTATCCAATAGGATGGTTATAGAGCAACATTTTCTCACGCTCGTGGAACTAATTATTCTAGACGGTTTTAGAACGGCAACAATTAAGGTGCTATCTTATATCTAATTGTAATGTAGGAATTACTCAATATTTGGAGATAGAAAAACTTGGTTTCAATCAGAAGTAAGAAATAGGAAGGAAGAGTGACAAACGGGCACACAGTCCAGTTGATTAGAAGCGGATGCGGAAGTCAAAAGACATCTAAATGAATCCTCATCTAATAATATAAAAGTGGATGCCTTGTCACTACTCAGGCCTAAGATGGGATGTCTCGGTTTCAGTAAAAAATATTTTTGAGTCTTGTCTCTTACTATAATCAACCTAGCAGAATTATACTGCTATTTCAATTAATTTATTTGCAACGCATAGGTAAAAAATAACATAGTATATTTCATGGTATACTGTGCGAGCATGGTTCTTCCCCCGTCGAGTCAACCCATTAGTGCTGCAGCAACGCTACAGTGTGACTCCTGCATGTAAAAAACTACTATGAAATTTATTACGAGCACCCTGCTCGTAATCTACCACGGCTTTGTAGTTGGAGTGGTTCACAAAAATTCTAATAAACCAATATGATTGCTTATTTATTATTTTACATTTTACAATAATATATCTCACCTTTACTAATGCACAGACAACTCACATGCACACATTACATGCACATGCTCATGTTACATTTACATCTCTAGTGGTTATCATGTGAATCCAAGATTTGATATCGAAGGGCTAGCTTATTTCAATGTAATATAATAGAAATAATTCGTTATAATTTGTATGGACGCGTAAAACACATACACATACACACATAAACCACACATTATATTCATTCACACACTCTCATACTCTACACAGACATTAAACGTACACACTGCAATTACACTATAAACACACTTCACACATATTTTATACACATACCCTCACTTATCATTTAATTATAATCCATGGGAAGAGCAGAACCACCCAATACAAGCATTTGTATATGCTTCCTGGGTGGTTCTGGCCACGGCATAATACTGTTACTAATTAATGTTAGGGAAATAAACTTTTTTTTAATTTGTTCAAAAATATATAAATAAATAGATCTATACATTCTTCATTATCACCCCGTAAAAGTCTATTGCTGTATATAGGTCTCTACCGTCGTAGATACCTATATCATATACCACTTCGCAAGCGAACTGCACGATCGCAGTTTCAGACGTCTCGCACCTTTAAGGTGCAAATTATACAGAAGCGGCATAAAGTGAACGCACGGCACAGGCGCGGCGCAGGCATGGTGCCGCTTCGAAAAACATATTCGTATAAAAGGTATGAAAGCGGTGTGTCGTGAATTATACGGCGCGGCACAGGCATGACGCTTTTATAACTGACACTCTTGCACCGCGCCTGCACCGTGCCTTAACCTTATGCCGCTTCGGTATAATTTGCGAATAACGGCCTGGCCATTACCGGTCTGGATATATTCCGTTTAGAGTGAACGAGATGATAATACCGCTATCAATCGGAAGGCAGGTTTCATCAGGTGGACTGTGTGCCCGTTTGTCACCCTATTCCTATAAAAAAAGGCATAAGATTTTTCTTGTATTTACCATAGTCGCCTCTTACGACACACACGAGATAAAATGCGGAGTTCGACTCTTGCGCCAAAGAGTATAATTACGTATTACTTAACTGGACTCAGCTATTTAAAACTTGCGACAACTTTAGCGACCACTTAGACTCAGTATTCAGTATATCTGACTAAATGGGATTCAAAATCAGTCGGAGCCGGCGTTTGCATCAAAAACACTTTAAAATATTTCCAACAATTAGAGGCCAAATTGACCTCTAAAAAGCTTGGCGCGCTCAATAGAGCGGGAGAGTATTGCCGGCACACCGCTTGCAACTTTATAAGGTGCAGGTTCAGCCTCACATGGGATACTGTTCCCATCTCTGGGCAGGGGCTCCCCAGTGCCAGCTCCGTCTACTTGACCGCATCCAGCGCAGAGCGGTTCGAATCGTCGACGACCGAGTTCTTTCCGATCGGCTTGAGTCACTGGCACTGCGTAGAGATGTTGCATATCTTTGCGTATTTTATCGCATCTATCACGGGGAGTGCTCTGAGGAATTATAGAAGTGTTCTTCCTCGCACAACTTCCTTGTGGAATCGATTACCACCAGCGATTTTTCCGGACCGATACGACTTAGGGACCTTCAAGAAAAGAGCCTACTCCTTTTTAAAAGACCGGCAACGCATCTGCAATTCCTCTGGTGTTGCAGTTGGTCATGGGCGGCGGTAGTCACTTACCATCAAATGAGCCGCATACTCTTTTGCCCCCTCTCCTATAAAAAAGTCATTCAAACATGCAGGTTTTCTTATTATATGTTCCTTGACCGCAGAGAACATGGCATATCAATGGTTTCGCTACAGTCTATGGAGCTTGACTACTCTTTGTACATGATCTTTTTCGCACGATCTTGTCGTAGGTGGTCCACTTTTCATCACCAGTGATCAATCTTTTCAAAAATGGTTCGGTTTCATTACGTTTCAATAGAGATTCGAAAATGAGTACACGATTCATAAGGTTACTTTCAGTGAACTCGTGTGGTACCCAAACATTGAGCTTTTTTGTATAGCCAGACTTTTCCAAATGGGTCAAAGCTGTTTTGTGGTCAATCCTCAATTCCTCGGCTATGTCGTAACTTTTATTAATATGCCGATCTTGCACCTAATAATTTCTCGTACATAATAAATTTTAACCGGTGCACACATTTCCTGAACTACCACGGCTCTTATATACTAAGTGTAATTCTTTACTATCTTTTTCTTAGACCAATGAAGTTACAAACGTATTAACAGTTCACCTGACGATGTGTGGCTACTGCAGTCCATGGACACCTGTAGTCAACCTCAAACAAAGAAGACTAAAGAGACAAGATGAATGATGATGCAGCCTGCAATTATAGTGGCTCTCTATACCCTCCAGACCAGAATTTGCCACCAAATAGCAGTTGTTGCATCATCCAGATAGGTAAAATCTTACTATCTATATTTTATCTCCCAAAGCTACTCATTAGTAAATTAATAAATATACTAACCGGCACAAAAAACGACTGACTATGATAAATAAATAATCTTGAAATTATATTTGTATTTATTTTCCAGGAACAGCTCGCCAAAGACCCTAATCCTTACCCTAACCAAAACTACGTAACAGGGCCATGCCTGTTGTTGAAGTCAGGAATCGCCTTACTGAAGTTCGAGATGTGCATGTAAGTGACAGAACTATCGCCTCAATGAAACTGATATCATGGCCAGAAGACCTGCACATGGCCCAGAGCTTACCAGGCAGCTTAGTGTCAGCAGACTTGCCTTCGCACATGAACATGTGATTGGGATTTGGAACAGTGGGGCCGAGTACTGTTCACAGATGAGTCCCAGTTTTGCTTACGAGTTTTGTTTGTCGGATATTCTTTGCCAAAAAATAACTTAAATAACACTTATAAATACGATACGATACCAAAAATATTTTCCAAGACAATTACTTAAAGTTCAAAGTGAGTCGTTTTTGTGCCGTTAAGTGTAGTTATTGTTTTCTTATTGTTAGAACTCCATAAACAGGTTGAATTAATAATCAACAGAATGCCAATAATAGCCTATAGTTAGATACAAACTATGAGAATATTAAATTTGACAACAGTTACATAAGTGCAGAAGATTTCTTTTTACTAAATATTCGCACGCATAATATAATATGTTAAATTGCGCTTTGTTTATTTTTTATAATGTTCTGATTTTTTCTTATGAGAACGGAGTGACGAAATTATTTCTTATATTTAAACGAATACTACACACATTGAATATAACTATACGATTTTATCGCTTTTAATTTTAACTTTATTGTTTTAATGCCCGAATAATAACAAGTTTTTTTTTTTTATTAGACATTTGTTAACATAAAAATTAATGCTTGGAACATTTATTTTTAACTTCTCAATGTTACAAGTGCTTTGCATCATCTATGGTCACAAGGGGACCGAGATGTTAGATGTTTTAATGTTATAGTGAGCCCGGGGTACCGTCTTTTATATATTCACACTTAAATTAATAACTCGTGTTCATATTTACGCAAATAAAGTTAACAGTAATAGTAAATAAAATAATTTCAGCTATAGGTTGCATTTTAAGTAAAAGTGTGACAAACGGGCACACAGTCTACCCGATGGTAAAAGAATGCTATGGCCCATAGACATCTAAATCTATCCTCGATTAAGAATGAAAGTGTAGATGCGCTGTCAATCTTGAAGACTACGATGAAATGCCTCGTTATCAGTAAAAAGAGTATCCGGTCTCCATACAAAACACAGCAGCATTCAGCTACTTATTTACGCTGATACTCTGTGAGAGCGTCGTCCTTCTCCAGACGAGCCAGCCCATTCTTGCTGCAACTTAAATAGCTAAAGCGTGGCTGTACCATGTCATTGTGCTTTTATTACGTTCAACTTAAGGTTTCATTTTACGAATATGTATTAATCATTAGGTCGCAAGATTGTGGCAGTATCTATCTCTATTGAAATTAGGTTGTTATTTATATTTAAAGACCTTACAATGAATTCGGATTCATTCTTGGAAGAAATGCGTGTTCTCCTGCAAGGATTTAGTAGCTGATCAAATCTGAAATAATTTCAATTTGAACAATTAATATCCTGTACGAAAACAAGTTTAATATTATTTTTCCGAGTGTACAAATTTTATAATATTAGAACTAACAGATTACGATGATAGATATCAATAATACGAAGCTACTCCCAATAGATTATTTTTATAGAGTAAGGTTGACAAGCGAGCACACAGCCCACCTGATAGAAGTGCAATGCTGTGGCCCGTAGACATCTACATCGTTCCTAGATCAAGAATCAAATTGCAAATGTGTTACCTCTGAGGACTAAGATGCAATGCCTCGTATCCAGTAGAAAGGGTCTCTGGTTCTCTACACTCACCATACAAAACACAGCAGCATTGAGCCGCTAGTTTACGCTGGTATTCTGTGAGAGCGTGGTCCTACCCGGTCGTGCTATAATCATAATATTGCTGCAGCATTGCTCTACCACGTATAAAGAGATGGTAAGTAGCTACTGCAAGCCCTTGACACTTGAAACGAACTTCAATCAAAGAATAATTCCATTCCCTCATGAAAATTTCAGATGAATTTTAAAATTTATATGGAATTATCCCAAGGTGTAACTATTCCAATAAAAGAAAAAATAATTTAAAACATTTTATACGTTTCCGAGAAATCGTTAAACTTACATTAAAAACATACGCATCGAATGCAGAACTTTCTCGTATTTGGAACTCGGTTAATTTTAGAATTATGTAAATTCAATTCAAATAAAGAAGTCACTCAAGATTAAAATTGACATACAAAATGTCGTTAATAATGCGTTAACAGTTTATAGTTAACGTGTAAAGTTTTACAAATAATAGTTTTCTTTTATACATTTTTAATAGAATAAGCAGGACAATCGAGCACACAGTCCACCTAATGGTAAGTGGATGCTGTGGCCCGTAAGCATTTACATTTATCCTCCATTAAGAATAGAAATGCAGATGCGTTGTCAACCCTGACGACTGAGTAAAAAGGGTCTCCGGTTCTCTACACTCACTATACGAAACACAGCAGCATTAAACTTCTATTAACGCTGGTATTCTGTGAGAGCGTGGTCCTACCCCGGTCGAGCCGACACATATATAGCTGCAGTGAGGCTCTACCATGTAAAAAGAATAATATGAAGAATCAAGTGACTATTATCTATATATCAACGACCATCACAATCGCCATTTTTAAACATATAACTTTAAACAAGTAAATGTGGAATTACTTGACTCAGTCCATTGATGACGCAATTTATTCCCTTTCTCCTTTCAACAATGAATTCGTGGAATGCCAGGCAGAAGTAAAACAAAGAAAGTTTAATTACAACCTTCTCGTAGACACGATAGTCACGTATTTCTGTTGCTTAACATTTTTGTTGTATTATTTAATTACGTTCATTTAAGCTTGCGGCCATATTGCATTTCTGTGTACTCAAAGACTTCAAAAGCATGTGGTTTGAGATTAATAATCTATTTTATTAATTTTCCAACCGACTTAAAAAAGAAGGAGGTTTTTAATTCGACTGTATTGTTTATGTGTGTTACAGAACTTATTTTGATGATTCTTTTTTTGATTTAATTTGAAAGCTGATGCTTCTCATGTGGTCTCATATAAATTTGATCAAGATCTGACCAGTGGTTTTTGAGTTATCTTTAACAATGCGTATTTAATTGAATTCGACTACATTGATGACGTTCTCATTTTATTTATATTGAAGTCGGTTGTAAAAAAAATTTTAATTTTATTACTTGTTGATAATTACTAGGAACATTTAGACGTATAATGGCAACTTATATCAATTTTGAAGACGGTTATGTTCGATGATAAACAAAAAACATCATGAGTTCTTCTGAAATGTATGTTGAACCGTGTAGTAATGGTGTAAGAATATACACTGCATCATATCGTCCCGTTGGTGTCGTAAGAAGCGACAGAGGCATACAAGGAGATGGGCAGCACTGTCTTATAATAACAAATAGAAAATAAAAAACTGCGGTTGCCAACCCGCCGGCTTTAGTTACTATAGTTGCAACTATAGTAAATGGCCCATATGAGAGGCCCATGTTTAGTTGTAGACTTTGAGAGGCTGTAGTGAGTGATGAAAAAAATGAATGATTGCTGAAAAAGAAAAAGAAAACTATTTTAAATATTAAAGAGGGCGAAGGTTAGATTTTAGAAATCCAAATGTATAAAATATTATACATTTGGATTTATATTCTCTCCATGTTTAAGTTCCAAAGAGTTCCACTGTATTAAAACGGTCTTTTTGTGTGTACATGTATATATTTTTATATTAATAAAACGTTTCGTCTCGCATGTTATCTAGAGATCGTGAAAATAGGCACTTTGAATCAATTACATTCGGCGCGTAACTGCATAATGAACATTAAGAATTTTATTAAACAAACACTGTAATAAGCTTACAAATGCAAAATTTGTAGTTAGCGGAACGAATATCACATAATATGCATTTTAATTTCATTAGTTTCAAATTGAATATTTATTTGTTTTACGATAAATAGTGAGCTAAAGGCTGTAAGGACTTATGTAATAGAAAAAAGAAATAATTTTTTTAAATATTTTCTAGTTATTATAAATGTAAAATACAATATACGGTGTTAATGGGAGACTTCAATGCAAAACTAGGCACAAGAGAGAACGGTGAGCTGAAAGTAGGGAAATTTGGAATAGGGCAACGGAACCCAAGGGGCCAGCAGCTGGCCGACTTCATGGAGAAAGAGGGACTCTTTATGATGAACTCTTTCTTCCAGAAGCGGCCCCACAGGAAGTGGACCTGGTCGAGCCCCGACGGTTCGACAAAAAATGAGATTGACTTCATTATGACGACCAGACGACAACTGTTCAGTGATGTCTCCGTGATCGCGAGGGTGAAAACTGGTAGCGATCACCGAATGGTTAGAGGCACACTGAACCTAAACGTTAAGTTGGAGAGGTCTCGTCTAATGAAGTCAACGCTCCGTCCCCCTCGTGCTCTGTTCCAAAGTCTCGAAACCTTTCAGCTCGAGTTACAAAACCGTTTTCAGTGCCTAGAAGACTGCAATGAAGTGGACGATATGAATGACAAGCTCGTGGAAACTGTCCATGCGGTCGGAGCTATGTCCTGCAAGACCCGCCGCAGAAGAACACAAAAACTCTCCGATCACACTCTTAATCTCATGGCTGTTAGACGGGAGATGAAGCTACATTCTTCAACAGATTTGACAGCATACAGGCAACTGAACAGACAGATCTCCAAATGCATGCGGCGGGACTTACGCAACTTCAATACAGCTCGTATTGAAGAAGCGATCGAGCGGAACCAAGGCTCCAAAGTCTTTGCCAGAGATCTGTCTGCCAGAAAGAGCCACCTGTCAAAGCTGAAGACAGGATGTGGCAGCATCGTTTCCGGGACACCTGAGATTTTGAGTGAGATTGAGAGGTTCTATGGGCAGCTGTACACGTCATCGTTGGAGCCACACGCAAGTGTGAGTAACGATCCAAGAGCGTGCCTCATCCGACACTATTCCGAAGATATCCCGGACGTCAGTCTGAGCGAGATTAGAATGGCTCTCCAACACCTTAAAAACGGTAAGGCCCCAAGCGAGGATGGAATTACAGCGGAGCTTCTGAAAGCGGGTGGAAGACCGGTACTTGAAGTCCTTCAGAAGCTCTTTAATTCCGTCCTCCATGGTGGCATTACACCGGAGGCGTGGAGCAGAAGTGCGGTGGTCTTGTTCTTCAAGAAAGGTGACAACGCTCTCTTGAAGAACTACAGACCGATTTCCCTTCTGAGCCGCGTCTACGTGCTGTTTTCGAGAGTCATTACGAATCGTCTCGCGCGCAGACTTGACGACTTCCAGCCTCCCGAACAAGCCGGTTTCCGAAAGGGCTTTAGCACCATAGACCACATACATACCCTTCGGCAAATTGTACAGAAGTCCGAAGAGTACAATTTGCCACTATGTCTGGCGTATGTGGACTATGAGAAAGCCTTTGATTCCGTCGAAATTTGGGCGGTGCTGCAGTCCCTTCAGCGGTGCCAAGTTGACTGTCGGTATATCGAAGTGTTGAAGTGCTTGTACAGTAGGGCTACGATGGCTATCCGAGTACAGAACCAGAGTACGAAACCTATCCAATTGCAGCGGGGTGTAAGACAGGGTGACGTCATATCCCCGAAACTCTTCACCGCTGCATTGGAAGACGTTTTCAAGCTTCTGGACTGGAAAGGATACGGTATCAACATCAATGGCGAGTACATCACTCACCTTCGATTTGCCGACGATATAGTCCTTATGGCAGAATCGCTGGAGAACCTAAGCACTATGCTCAATGACCTCGATAGTGTTTCCCAACGGATAGGTCTTAAGATGAACATGGATAAAACAAAGATCATGTTCAATGTCCATGTCACACCTATGCCGGTAGTTGTTGGGAGCACTAAGCTCGAAGTTGTTGACGAGTATGTTTACCTGGGACAAATAGTCCGACTAGGTAAGTCCAACTTCGACCGAGAGGTCAATCGACGGATTCAACTCGGCTGGGCAGCGTTCGGGAAGCTACGACACATCTTCTCGTCAGACATACCTCAAAACCTGAAAACGAAATTGTACAACCAGTGCGTGTTGCCAGTGATGACTTATGGAACTGAGACGTGGTCCTTCACTGCTGGCCGTATGAGGAAGCTCAAGGTCGCTCAGCGAGCTATGGAGAGGGCTATGCTCGGAGTTTCTCTGCGTGATAAACTTAGGAATGAGGATATCCGCAGTAGAACCAGAGTAACCGACATAGCCCAACGGATTAGTAAGCTGAAGTGGCAGTGGGCCGGCCATATAGCTCGAAGAACCGACAACCGATGGGGAAGAAAGGTTCTCGAGTGGCAGCCTCGTACCGGTAGGCGAAGTGTAGGGCGTCCCCCCACGAGATGGAGTGACGACCTGGTAAGACATGCAGGAAGTCGATGGATGCAGGTGGCTCAGGACCGTGCTTTGTGGCATTCTTTGGGGGAGGCCTATGTTCAGCAGTGGACTTGTGAAGGGCTGTAATGATGATGATAAATGTAAAATTAGCTTTTGTTTTATCTTGTTTTATTTATAAGCAAGTAATTTATATAACAAGTTTTATTTCGGTTATATATAATAATGTAGCGTCATTTAGATTTAAATTTTTTAGTAATCATCATAGACCATTTATTTTATCAATTATTCGATTTTTATTCGTGGTAGAGCCATGCTGCAACTATATTAGTAGTATAGTTGTAGCACGAATGGGTCGGGTCGACCGGGGAAGGACCACGCTCTCACAAAATACCAGCGTAAAATGGCAGCTTAAAACTGCTGTGTTTCGTATGGTGAGTGTAGAGAACCGGAGACCCTTTTTACTGGAAAAGAGGCATTCCATCTTAGTCCTCACGGGTGACAACGCATCTGCATTTCGATTCGTAATCGAGGATAAATTTAGATGTCTATGGGCCACAGCAACCACTTACCATCAGGTGGACTGTGTGCTCGTTTGTGTGCACCCTATCCTATAAAAAAAATTCACAAAAAAATCTCTAAGTTTTTTTGATAAAATATAGCCAAGATCAATTACGGCATTGCTCTCCATCTTTTGGTGAATTTTTATTACAATCGGTTCAGCCATTTCAATGATTGGACACAGAACAGGACGGACAGATAGACAGAAAAACAAAACATTTGGAAGTGGTCTTTTTTGTCTTAATGGCATGCAAATACCAATATATAATATAATAGCACCTGAGCTCAAGTAAGGGCAGTTATTTCGATATTACAGACAGAGACTTCCACTTTATTCATATAGAGGAACAAAATTTCTAATACAATATCATCATAATCATCACTACAGCTTAACAAAGTCCACTGAATGAGTAATGGCTCTAATTCGTTACTTAACACAGCGTGAACGGTAGTTTTGTGAACCAATGAACTATGTAATTTAAGTTCACAAATCACCAGCAGATGAGGGGAGGCCACGCATCTTGATAGCGCATTATCTAATCCGTAAGCCAATCCGCGAGGTAGGCGCGGCACACACTCTCGATTCCAGTTCTTATGTAAACTGTCAAAGATTAAGTGCAATAAAAGGGAGATATAATGTAAAATATCGATAAATTTTAGTGATGTACTAAAATAGTTATTTTCATTTGTGAAACAACTTTATGATAAGCCTTTTGCTAGGTATTTCTATTTCAGAATTAAATATTAGTTCTACTTACACCGCAAATTTCCCAGTAGGAATTACTAATAGAACCTAAATAGGAGTACATTGATTTATATATTATCTTGTTAAATCAATTTAGTACCATTAATTATTTTACATCAAACGAAAATTTCGGTTAATTTGCCATCTCTTCAGTTAATTAATTCATAACAAGTAACCACTGCTGGACCTATTAGTTGTCTTGAGAACTAAGTCCCATGCTCGCAACCTAGCTGGAACCAACTAGAATCTTTGTGAAACAAAAACAATTACGTAGGCGCCGTATTGCCAGTCTGCTAAATTAAATGCAGAAACCACGGTGTTTTAGATATCCCATCCCTGTTTGAGTTAGGTTCTGCCGAAAGCCCTATACCAAGCAGGTGTTATTTATTAATTTATTATTATTCTATTTAGCACATTCTTTATACAGATATTAGCAGACTCTTTATTCTAGACATTCATATATTATATCCCAACTAGTCTTAAATATTATAGAAATATACCATATTGTAAACAGACATTTTGTCTTTTGTCTGTGTGTTTGTGCACGTAAATCATGTGGACGTGGTTTTCAGTGACGTATTAAGATAAGCTTGGGCTAGCATATAGTGCTATTATTAAAAAATATATATCAATTTTAAAATGCGCTCGGCGTGACGCGTGCACAAGTCGAAAGAAAATTTGTAGGATGCGTACGTGCATTGCACGTATGAAATTGCGGGGAAAGCTGGTAATAAATAAAGACAGACAAATGTAAGACTTGTCGCATCTGTAGTGTGAGTAAATCTTTGTCTACCAGATGATAGCTGCATTGCGTCACTTTAGTAACCTTTCACTGCGGATGCCTCTGTGTTTGCGTCGCGTGTGACTTATTTATGACGAATGTTGTGGAAAAAATCATCGAATCACTGACTGCACAGAAAAAAAATGGAAAGTGTAGAGAGCTGTGGACGTTTCGTTAATATTAATTAAAAAAACTAATTGTTAATAATAATAATATAGCGGATTATATGCATGTGTTCTGAAAAGGCCTTCGATATACTTAAATTTTTTCTACTAATTTAGGATTGTTTGGTATATTTATTGTTTTATCTATTCATCAAGTCACCTACTACTGTTTTCCTGTTTGGTGGGTTAGAGAATTAGTATAATCATAGGATGTAAGGCATTTCATCTTAGTTTTCAGGGGCGACATCGCATCCTGTATTCTTTGTTTGAAGATCGGTTTGTGTCCGTGGGTTTCTATGGGCTACATAAGCCAGCTAATTGGACTGATAACTCCTCATATCTTGCCACTAATTTAAAAAAGAAAGTAGTTAGGAGTCGTTTGGAGTATTTTTAATAGAAATAATAGTGATAAACAAACACACATCCCTGCTGATGGTGACTGCTGTGTTCCTAAACACACAGAATATAACTCAAGTTGCTCGCATACTATGTCATTTAAGGTTGATCTTGCTTCTAACTTAAGACGACTTATTACTAGAACTTTATTTATAAGTATTATAAAAAGTATTCAATGCCTTATTTCCCTATATATATGACCTCTTTGCCTAACTTCACCAGAATCCTTCCAGCTGTTCAAGCTTGAACGACAGACATCACTACAAACATACTTTCACATTTATAACATTATAGTGGGATTGTATAAATTATGAATTTTCCCTGCAAGGGATTTAAAGAGCAGCTATAAAGTCACACAACTGCTTTCACCCTCCAAAGGTCAACTTACAATACACGAGTGTCGGTCGTGAGCGAACTCAGTCGATGCATCACGGATAAAAATTACCTTAATTGTTTGTTAGAGATGCTAATGTTTTGATATTTAAATATTTCACGCTTTCTCATCGGGTTAATGTCCACAGTTTTCTGTATTCTGATGTAGTATTTCTGCTTGTTAATTTCTAATACGGTAAAATACTTCGATCACCGCCGGAAGTGCCACAAATGTAAGCGGAAACATAGACGCGCTTACTCGTCTTAATCCTATATAAGGGAAGCTTTGGAATAATGAACCTATATACTTGAAACGAGGCATTCCATCTTGGTCCTCAGGTGCGACAATATTTCAGCATTTTAATTTTTAATCGAGGGTGGATGTAGGTGGGTGACCCTTATTTGTATATATTCACAGGCGGATTTGCAACCACATATCCAGATGCCTTGCACCATGCTGCTTCCTTAATTTAATATCTGATATCTGGTATCTGGTATAAAGGAGTAGTCATGCTTAGGACCACTAGACCAATGAGATATTACGCAAGAAATATTATTTATTTTATTTATTTTTAATTATTAAATCTTTCGTACACAAAGTTGTACATATGGCGGAATTAATGCCATAGGGCATTCTCTGCCAGTCAACCATTAGGCTAAACAGAGACAGGCAAACAAGAGGCGGTGCAGCAGTAATCAAAATAGAAAGGACTACAAATATATATATTGTATATAAATATATACATATAAATATACATATACATACATACACATATATACATAAGTACACATAATATATATTATGGTGTTTAAAGCCTTAGCGTAAAGTACAGAAGCACCCATTTGTCTTCAACCTATCAAGAACGGAGCTAAAAAAGCGTACTGTATAGACAGCCCGTTTCTTCTTTTTTTTTATTTGATACTTCACACGTCTCGTAAAACTAAGGAAGACAGCGACGATCTGTTAACGTACGCGTATGAACAAAAACGCCACAAAAAGGTGTGAACTTTGAGTGACAGTTTCGTTTGCATCCACCGTGTTAACTTAACATTAAAGTTATGATAGCCCTAGACTTAAACGTGTGAATCCAAAAACTAGTTTCTATTTCTACAGTGACAAGACTCATGTTATATTTGTTACATCTTAGATCGCATATGTACCAGGTCAAAATGTTATACACAACATACTACAAATTGTGTGCGCAAATTCTATTGTTATTCGATATTATGCCATTTTGCCTATATAACAAGGTTGTATCGTGATTTTGCTACTGCATGGTTTTAAAAGCGCCAGATAACGTTAGTAGTTGCACGTAATCGTAAATAATCAGAATTTACGAGGCCAATGTCATGCTTCGTTTTTTGTTACTTTTCTACCGACTTCAAAAAGGAGGAGGTACTAATTCTGACTGAATGTTCTTTTGTATTTTTTATGTGTGTTAGTTACCTCATAACTTAACTTTTTTTTCTAGGTGAACCGACTTCGATGATTATTTTTGTTTATTTGAAAGCTGGTGCTTCCCAAAAAAGTCAGACCATCCTTAAACCTGAGTTATCCTTAATAATTTAATTTATATTGAATTCCGTTGTAGAAAATTTTAAATTTTTAACTATGTATAAAATTTTGTGGTACCGGAATTTGAACTTCGAGTTGTTTGCTTTAGACATCAGCTTATTAATCAATGTAAATGTTTTTATAGGCACATACAGCAGCGCATTTGGGCTGAGGGTCTGCAAGGCCTCGCCTTGGGCAGCAAATATTGCAAATAAAAATAAATTGGACAAGTTTTGCTTCTATGTGTCTTCTATAAGAAGAAAATATAAGAGAAGTTCATCTATATGTTTTAAGGGATATTTTAGGAGTAGAATTATTTTTAATAATTTGAAAAGCGCTAATAAAACTCACAGCTTTCGATAGAGAGCGGTATAACCACTTACCGTCTAGCGTAAAGCCATGTTATAGAAATCAAACGTATAACTCAACAAATAATATAAATATTTATAAAAAGAAAAGTTAAAAGATTCAATGAAATTAGATAATCGATTGCGAGAGTATTGCGTAAATATTAGCACATTAAAAACATAAATAGTAATATATTATACTAATTTCATTCATTTTATTCGTTCATTTATTTTAAATTTTAAATTTTAATTTACGTAACCACAGATTATATCAAGCATATTATCTCTATACCTATATAAAAATAAATTGTCCGTTAGTCTCACTAAAACTCAAAAACGGCTCGGACGATTTTGATAAATTTGTTTGTGTATTTTTGAGTGGGTCCTTAAATGGTTTAGATGCACAATTGGACCGAAGGTGCGGTGGATCGCTAATAATTTGATAAAATTTAAATAAGCTATATTCATTGACTCATGTCAATCGGAATATATCATGTGTAAGTTGTTTTCAACAAAGTTCCAAGATACTGCGGACTCTTCCTTAGTATCATGGATTTTTTTTGGATTGGCGGTCAGCCAACGCAGGTCTATTTCACGTGAGGATGTCTCGTGTAAAAACGAAACACGAGTCGTATTGTAGACGGTGGTGTGTCTTTTAGTGTAGTGGTATTGGGAGTAGTGGTGCTGGAATTAGTGGTGACGGGGATAGTGCACGCAATGGCGGGAGCGCCGAAGGTGCTCCTCAAATTATGTAAGACACGTCATTTTATTTTATTTCTCGGATCTTCGCTAATTGCTTACGTGATACGTGATACGTGAACGTATACGTGAACATATATACTTGTTCCGCGATAAGTGAACGTATCAACTTTGAGTTTAAAGTTTAAAAATACACTCACTCTAGACAGCGATGTAAAAAGTGTAGGAAAGCTGGGTCATCAGTCCGCACGGCGGCTGAGAGCGCCCGCGAGCCCGGCCTGCGCTTGCGGCCCTTCGAGTTAGTGACCGTCCGCGGAGAGCCTTTTGAATCTGTGAATGAAGACGAAACAAGAATTACAGAAATAAATTATGTTAACATTACAATTATTAATATATAATTTAGTCACTAATTAACAGAAGCGAATAGAATAGAATATTTTTATTCAATATTGATTACAAGTAATTCTTATTGAAAGTAATTTTTTTACTTTACCACTGGTTCGAAAAAAAAAACCTCTGTCCTGGGAAGAACCAGCAAGATACACAGCGGGTTTTTTAAAATTAATTTTACAAAATAGGTAAATTATTACAAGCTATTTTCAAAATTTATTTTAGAAACTGCTTGGAAGCGACCACCTCATTCCCAGTGGTTATTATCAACCATGTATTCACTTATATTATTAACTAGCTATGCCCCGCGGTTTCACCCGCGTCATCACGTGTCGGTGGTGCGCGACATGACCTAGTTCAAGCATTTTATAATTGCAATTAAATATTTTATTTGATAGCAATGGATGGAAAAATTGGCATAATTAATGGAGTAGTTTTATCTGTCGGCATGTTATGTATGATGTAGAGTGAAGGTAAGTTTTATCCACTTTCCCTCCCCCTCCCGGTTGAGCGTCCTCCCCCCCCCCCCACCACGTTTTCACCGGGCGGCTAGGATTTATGCGTCGTTCGCGCACCCAGCCAAGTATTGAATTATTTTAATTTTACATTATCTCTTAAACTATGCGTCCAAATAACATGGTATTAAGAACAAAGTTTATTTTCCTAAAATTGTCTTGATGATGAAGTAATTTTCGTTCGTAAGGATAAATAGGCCATGCCTAATAATAATGCTCATAAATCACTTTTAAATTTTCAATATTTTTTTGTCACAAAATACCTATTTATGGCTCATGTATAAGAAATAGACATATGGTATCGCGCATAATATACAAAAAGAATTTTTCAAATCGGACTGGTAGTTCCAGAGATTAGCGCGTTTAAACAAACAAAAAAACTCTTCCGCTTTATTATATTAGTATAGATAACCCTTTTTGTACAGTTTTTGTTTAATTAAATATTTAAACTTGGTAACAGAGATATCTTGTATATTTTCTGGGACTTTGTTGCAATAGCGTATACATTGCCCCAAGCATGAATTAATGACTCTGTGGAGTCAAGAGACTTGCTTGTGTTTATTTCTAGTGTTTACAGTGTTTATATCATTTTCTTACTAAAACTATCTTTGTTTTTGTGAACATACATTAAATTTTCGTAAATATAATGAGAGGCCAAAGTTAATATATTTATTTCTTTAAATTTCTCTCTAAGAGACTTTCTCGGTTTAGGGTTGTAAATAGCTCTTATGGCCCTCTTCTGCAAAACAAAAATAGTTTCTAAATCAGCCGCATTTCCCCATAGCGAAATCCCACAAGACATTATGCTATGGAAATAACTGAAATAAACTAATCTAGCTGTCTCGACACTAGTGAGATCTCTAATCTTTTTTACAGCATAAGCTGCAGAGCATATATGTTATATTTTATTATCGTTCTTACGTCCTATCAAAGCTGACTGCTGAACATAGGCCTCTCCCATAGATTTCCTTATACTGGAGATATTTACCATAGTTGATACGCTTGTAAGGTGTTGGTAATCGCAGTTTTTAATTTTCTGCCGACTTTAAAAAAAGAGACGGTATTCAATTCGACTGTATGTTTCTTTTATGTGTGTTACCTCATAACTTTTTACTGGGTGAACCGATTTGGAAGATTCTTTTTTTATTTGAAAGCTGGTGCTTCTGTGGTTCCAATGACCAAATTGATTAAGGTCAGACCAATAGTTTTTGAGTTATTTTTAATAACTTATATTGAAGTCGGCTGTTCAAAATGTTTAATTTTAAATTATTTGAGCTGTTATCAGGAAGATGCTGCTCCTCATCCGCTGATTTAGATTCCCTTTGTATCCTTTACGACACGGATACGGATGATATGGGGTAGTGGATATTCTTTCACCGCTACTACACAGTACGGTAATTATAATATTGACCATTAAGCAAAAAGATCTTGAATAAGTCGCCGTTTCAAACGATCTTTCCGACAAATTCTTTAGTTGTTAAGAGCTGAAAAATATTTCTTTGTCCTCTCTTGTACATTTTTAAGGTATTGCCAGAAAATTGGCACATTTACGACTAGCTTAGTCTGTATACCATTACGAATAGTTGTAAATTACCATATTTATGACAATCGCTGAATTTAGAAAAATGTAGGCCTCTAAGGGACAGACTAAATGCATATAAGCATATTCCGTCAATAAGCTCAGAGAATTTGTGACAGGTTTTTATTTAAATATACGTGGACAAAAGCGCGGGAAAAGCATGTTAGCTATACGATATATATGTTATAGTGTAGAGTATTTAAAGAATCTCAGTTTCGTAACTAGAGTTGCATAGCTTATGCAACGACCGCGATCACACTGAACCTATTCCTTATTCATTAAAATAGTAATAAATTTAAATGTAAATATTACCATCTATGGAACTTGCTATGCAAATCGTTCACTTTAATCTGAATGATAATTACCACATTTCATTTTGTAACATCTTTTTTATTAAGAAAAAAAAATTGTGGCATGTTTTTATTTATAAACTTTTAGTTAAATTTAGGGATTTTATACTTTTCACAGTATGCAAACACGCAGTGAGCAAAATATGATTCCTTCTGACGTCTACGTAGTATTATTTCATCAGCGTTATAAAACGAAATGGAGCTGGATTTTGTAGAAATTTCGCAGAACATGCAGAATGTGGGTGGGTTTTTCTCCGAAACCGTAAATATTTACCAAAGAACAGCCTCTTTCTTGTAGCGTGCAGCAGTAGATCCGGCGGCGGCGTCCCCAGCACTTCCATGATACATGCCAACTGCTCCGACTCGTTCTCGCCCGGGAACAGTGGGTAACCCGTGTGTAGTTCTGCGAGGATGCAGCCTAAAAACGAATACAAATTTCATTTTATATCGTCATGAATAATAGAACGCACTACTCCGGAATGGAACTGAAATAGAGATTAGTAGCAGCATCTTCTTGGTATCAACTCAAACTAATAAAAAATGTTGATCGATAGTCCGTCTGCAAAACGTTGCAACTATGGCAAATGAAAAGTCTATGAAGAGTGATTATGATGTATTTGAATTGTAGTTCCTCCACCTGTAATTATATAATTCTTTTGTCCGTGTGTTTGTCACTGAACTCCTATACAGCTGAACCGATTTTGACAAAAAAGTTGTGTGTTTCAGTAGGTCCCTGGATGGTTTAGATTCACAATTAGAACCGGTAGGTGGCGCTGCAATCGGATACTAGATTTTTTATATCCAACGCAGGACAACGTCTGCCAGGTCCTCTAGTTATATATAAAACTAGAATTCTCATTCAATAAGTATTTTATATTTTATTAATCCTAGAAAATATTTGAAAAAATTACCTAACGTGGGTGTAACCTAACCTCAAATGTAGATGTTTGATTTTATGAATGAATGAAATATTTTTTATATAGGGTCACTCGGCAGAATACTTTGATAACGCCGAAACAAGTTTGTTCTTCAAAAATTACATAAAAATGGGCGTTAAAATCACAAGCTTTGAGGATAGCGCACGTGTTGTAATAGCCTTTCTCTCTGCTTTCTACAAATGTCTGTTACGCAAGCGACAGGTTGTCTAAACTGCGACATGATCATTACATTTACACATAAAACCCGTTTCGAGTTCATGGGACGTCGCGGTGATTTATCAGCGTAAGTATCGGCAGATTTCACTTTTTTTATACGATAGGCTGACCAACGAGTACGCACCTGATGGTAACTGGTTGCTGTGACCCATAGACATCCACATCTATCCTCAATAAATAATCAAAATGCAGATGCGTTGTCACCCGTGACAAAGATGGAATGCTTCTTTTCCAGTAAAAAGGGTCTCTGGTTCTCTATACTAACCATACGAAACACAGCAGTGTTAAGCTGCTATTTTACGCTGGTATTCAGTGAGAGCGTAGTCCTTCCCCGGTCGAGGCGACCCATTCATGCTACAAATATACTACTAATATAGCTGCAGCATGGCTATACCACATAAGGCATTCACTTGAATAGATTGTATTCTATTGTACGCATTTTAAAGTATCTGGTCACAGATGTAACAAATTTTTAACAAAAAAACGATAGTCAAATATGTGCTTAAGTATTAAACAACTCTTATTGTGTTTTTGGTGTAAAAAAGAATGTTTGTGTTTAATGTAAGTTTTATTTTTCTGCTTTTATCATCATCATCATTACTGCACTTTACAAGTCCACCGCTGAACATAGCCAAGGAATGTCACTAAGCACGGTCCCTAGTCACCTGCATTCATAGACTTCCTTCTTCTACTTTATTAGCAAGTAAAAGTCTACAGCTGGGCATGGACCTATCCCGTTGTAGAGAAGATATGCCGTAATCGCCACGCTTTGCAGGCGAAATGGTTATTACAGTTCCAGAAGTCTGGCACCTTTGAAGCTGTTGCGACGAGGCCAAGCGAACGGCGACGAAGGACAGTTAGGTTGCCGTGATGTGATGAAAAACGTGATGTGTTATGACCAGTGAATAAATTACGTCTTTCTTTCTCTTTCTTTCTTTTCTTTACGTCTGGTTTTAACGAGTGACACTACCATCTATCAGAAGTCATAATCAGGTCTTGCTGATATCTCATAGTCGCTTTTTACGACACCCAAGAGAAGAATTGGGTGATGGATACTTTTACACCAACACCTCACGGCAGCATAAGTAGTAAAAATTATAAAGTAGTTACAGTCTATATGCGTCCTACCGCATGGCGCTGCTACAGATGCTATTAGCGGACTTAGCATGTGTTCGACTGTTTTATTCATTAAGCAGATTTCCTCTCAATGTTTTCCTTCTCCGCTGAGCACGTGGTTAAACAACAAATTTACGGCAGGTGCTTGGACCATGAGCTTGCAAGCTCCACTGTAATAATAACAGTAAATGTTGCATCTCACCCATACTCCACATGTCGATGGGCGTGCCGTACTGAAGACCAAGTATGACCTCTGGGCTTCGGTAGAAGCGCGACTGGATGTAGGTGTAGACGCGCGCGTGCGTGTAACACGAGCTACCGAAGTCTATCACCTTGATGGATGAACTGCCTCGCGCTTTGAGTAGAATGTTTTCCTGAAATAATTCAAGGAAATCTATACAATCATTATCGTCATTGCAGTCATAACATAGTGAAATATGCGGTTTAGTTAATTTGAAAACTATAGTTAGAATACATGAAAAAGTTTTCGATGATAGACCAAGCCCTGGATTAACATATACTTGTAATTTTTATCACGGGGATAGAAGCTAAATACTAAGCGGTTAGCACAGACTAATATAATGCTCACAGAGTAAAAGGATGCCTGCGTATGTGGTAGGACTTTCTGCTAAACAGTCCATCCAGTTAAATAACACTATTTTACCTAGTTCTGCCGCCAACTAACAGTGCTTGCACTTACGGTTTAAATGTATACCCTTAGAGTCAGTATAATTACACTGTGAGGCATTCCTCGGTAGAATCTACTAGTTAGTCTGTGCATTCCATCTTAGTCCTCAAACGTGACAACGCATCTGTAACCTTCTTAGTTTGAAGTCGGCTACAGATGACCATGGATTATTACAGTAGTTACTTACCATCACTATTATGTGACCATATACCAGTAAATAAGTTCGTTTGTCACTTTTATATAGAATAAGGGTGACAAACTAGCACACAGTCTACCTGATGGTAAATGGATGCTGTGGCCCATAGAAATCTACATTCAATCAAATCAAAATGCAGATGCGTTGTCACCCCCCAGGACTAATATAGAATGCCTAGTTTCCAGTTAAAAGGGTCTCCGGTTCTCTACACTCACCATACGAAACACAGCAGCATTAAGCTGTGAGAACGTGGTCCTACCTCGGTCGAACCGACCCATTCGTGCCACAACCGTAATACGAGTATAGCTGCAGTGTGGCCCAACCACGTAAGAACTTCAGTTCAATAAAAAACATTTTTTTTATTTTAAACATATTTAGTTTTTGGAATTGAATTTGTATAATGTAATGCAGCTTACCGGTTTCAAATCGCAATGTATGATGTTCTCGCTCTCCAGCAACCTCAGGCAGCGCAGAAGCGAGCTTGCAAAGCGTCTGATGAGACTCAAACTGAAACCTTGATAGTTGTTCTTCTTGATGAGTTCATAAAGGTTGATGCTGGAAATAACAAATTTAAGCATTACCTATTTTGTTTTCGAGGTAGCTCACGGGCTAAGTATTAGCCGTAATTTCACAGACGGAGCAACCCGCGTTCGATCCCGCACCAATGAAATTGTTAATTGCAAATTTAAGTGTTGATTTTTACGTGCTCGGCTGTCAAGGAATTACATTGTGAAGCAACCTTCGCATATCTTAGGAGTTAAAAATTTAAATATTTCAAATCCGCCCTCTCAGGTATGAGAGGAGGCATGTGCATACGCTGTAACTTTAAATTTTCCTTTCGGACGTCTGAATAATCTGAAATTTTGCAGAAAGAAGAACCGATGACAATACAATAATAATAATTATTCACATAATTAAAGAATAATAATAAATAAAATTGAAATAATTTCATGACTATGAGGCGTCGTTCTAATATCGCGATTACGCGATCATCGCGCGAGTAAGCGATGCGACCATTGCGTGCTCGCATAAATACATTTTGTCTATTTTTAATTCTATGTTTTCTTTTGTAAAATCAGAGAGTCTACATCCAGTAAAACATCCTAAGATTTCAAGTTTAGGTATTTCAAGTTCTTTATTTTTTAACTTTTTGGAAATATATGGATAACCTATTCTGCTGGTCTGGTGACAGCAATGAAAAAAAATCGAAATGGGTCGCAATGTGCTTTGTTGGAAATGAGACCGATACGTGGTGAATTTCAATAGAATAGAATAAAGAATAGAATAGAATAGAATGATTTTTATTCAATATTGATTATTACATAATACTTATTGAAAGTCATTTTTTATTTACCACTGGTTCGGAAAAAACCTTTGTCCTGGGAAGAACCAGCAAGAAACCCAGCGGGACTTTTTTTTAAACATAATTTAACTTAACAATAATTTTGTTTATACAATTTTAAATAAATTTTCGTAGAACCAGCATGGTGGCGATCACCTTATTCCCAGGGGTTACTTTCAATCATGTATTACTTGATATTATAATAACGCTTTTTGTACAGTTTTTCTTTCATAAAACTTTTAAACTTGTTTACTGACAAACTTTGAACATGTTCTGGGATTTTGTTGTAAAAGCGTATAATACATTGCCCCATAAATGAATTACTAATTCTGTGGAGTCTAGTAACTGGCATTACAAGCTTATGTTTGTTCCTAGTGTTTAAGGTATGAACATCCTTATTCTTATTAAAGCTATTTATGTTTTTATGTACATACATTACATTTTAATAAATATATTGCGATGCCAAAGTTAATATGTTTATTTCTTTAAATTTTTCTCTGAGGGACTCAACTACAATTTAGGTTATAAATCGCCCGGACGGCTCTCTTTTGCAAAACAAATATAGCTTTAATATCAGTCGCATTACCCCATAGCAAATTTCCATAAGACATTACGCTATGAAAGTTACTAAAATACACTAACCTAGCTGTCTCAACATCTGTGAGACTTCTAATCTTTCTTACAGCATATGCTGCAGAACTAAGTCTGCTTGCTAATTTAGATATATGGGGACCCCATTGAAATTTCGCGTCAATAGTAATACCAAGAAAAACAGTGGTATCCACAAGACTCATCTCCTCCCCATTTAAGAGCACATTGTTTTCGAATGTTTTACATTATGTATTGTAAATTTAATACATTTTGTCTTATTGCCGTTTAAGAGCATATTGTTGGTGTTAAACCAATGTACTAATTTCGATAGAGCATTATTTACATCGTCATAATTAATTTACTGCCGTTTGAGTTTGAAAATTAAAGAGGTATCGTCTGCAAATAATACTATAACGTGATTGTCCCCTACAAGATAAGTCAAGTCATTAAGGTAATCAATATAGGTCGGATTCCTGCCCTACACCCCGCTGCCCGACGACACGACGCGATTGTCGTGCGAATGTAAATTAGGACACCTGTTCGACAGTTCGCGCGTTCGTACGAACTAAGTTCGCGCGAATAGATTTTCAAACAATAAAGTCGCGCGAATGTCTATTAGGACACCCATTCGAGATCAGTATGTTTGATCGCGTGTTCGTATGAGTACAATTCACGCGAACTTGCGATGATCGCGCATTCGCGCTATGTTAGAACGACGCCTGAGAACTAGTTTGTTGTTTGCAATTTTAAGCACTGATTTAGGTTTTTATTTTCGATTAATTAAAATAAATAATATTTCAAAGATATGTGAAGTTCATCAATACGAATTGGGACAGCGCGCCGGACACTTCCCTGCTCTTAAACCCTCTTAGAAATGAAAGGACGCGAGTGCCTCACTGTAACGTTGGCGTAAGATAATTATGTTTGTACTGTAAATAAGCCAGAATGTAACCACCTAAAGCGTATAACGTCAAAGGTCAAAGCTTTTGGGACTGCGACCTCCAACCTTCTTGCTAATTATGTCGATTACTATAAAAAGATCATACCAAGCGGTGGACGTACATTTTTGTAATATACCCTTATATACACGTTGGAAATTTAATTACCAAAGTCAGGAAGAGCTTTATACACGGTTATTTAGCAATAACCGGCCAAATTTACAGAGAAGATTCACAATAAGTAATATAGGCAAATGGTGAAGAAAAATTAATAAAAAAAAATCTCATAATTCTGTCCTTTTTATCTTTTAAATTCAAAATGCGTGGTAAAACATTAGTTTAACTGATTTTACTGCGCACGCACACATTCGTAAAGGTTGATCGGTAGGCAAAAACGTTGTTCACAAATCACATTAAATTTTGGACAATTTTAAATAAACTCGTATTTTCAAAAACTGCAACAACAGAATGTCATTATTTATATATTAGAAATTATGTTTAAAATTTGGCTACTCTTTGAAAAATAACCCTGTATAAAGCTAAATACTATAGTGTAAGCATATAATTATTTGTTTTTAAAAATAATATTCTAATTTATGAAGCATCCACTGGAGTTGTGCAAATTCGTACAGATTGGTACCACCACAGAACACTAATACCCTTAGGCGGGGGTACCACGTACTGGACCCGACGCAACTTTATATCCGACTTAATTTTAGAGTTCTACAAAATTGGAAAATAATTATAAATATTATACTACTATAATTATAAATATTATATACTATTTTACGAAATCAAATCAATGCGATTTGTGTGGACTGTATACATATACATTATATATTTATAGTGTTTTTAAGGTGCTAATATTTCTATAATTGTCGTGATAACGTTTCCTTTATTTTATTTTTATTTTATAGAACAAGGGTAACATACGAGCACACAGTCCGCCTGATGGTAAATGCTTACTGCAGACCATAGACACCTGAAGTAAATTTTAAACAAAATGGGGCCAACGATGTGTCTTCACCTCTGACCTCTGAGGGCTAAGATAAAAGCCTCACAAACTATTTTCTGACACATTGCGGGACACTCCTGGTTGGCGGTAGAAACAGGAGAGAGGGTTGCACCTAACCATATGACTATAAATTAATATGGAGACCTTTTCTATCAAAAGGTTTAAATTATATATTAAACAGAAGTTGTCTAGTAAGGGTTATTATACTACTAAAGAGTACATGACTGATAATAACCCCTGGGAATAAAGTGATCGCTACCATGCTGTTTCAAAGTTTTTTCATAATAATTGATAAAATATTACATTGTAAATTGTGTTTTTTTTTAAAAAGTCCCGGTGGGTTTCTTGCTGGTTTTTCCCAGGACAGAGGTTTTTTTTGCAAACCACAGTGGTAAAAGTAAAAAATGACTTTCAATAAATATTATGTACTGTTATCTATATTGAATAAAAATTATTCTATTCTATTCTATTCTATTCTATAAGTAGTAAAGGAGCCTTTTTCCACCTAGTAAGGTGGAAAAAAAAAGAATTATATTTCTTTTTTTAGAATAAATAAATAAAAATTAAAGTTAAATTTGCAGCCTATATTATATGTCCCACTGCTGGACACAGGGCTTACCTTACTTTTAAGAGGATGTTAGGCTAAGTAAGTGTCCGCAAGGCGCTCGCTCAATGCGTGTTATCGGACTTCACATGTCTTCGAAATATTTTTTTTTAATTTCCCAGAATGATGTTTTTCTTTACTACCAGCAACGTAGTAAATCAACAATTAAATTTGCAATTAAAAACTCATTGGTTCCGGCGGGGATCGAATCCGGGTTGCCCGCGTCTGTTAAATAACGTCTGGCACTTAGCTCCCCGCAATAAATAAATAAATAAAAATCAAAAAGCACTCACCTCATAAGTTCAAAACTGATACAAAGATGATTTCTAAAGTAAAAGTAATCTAGCATGTGTATAACGTTGTGCGATTGGTCTTTGTCCTTCAATCGGAGGTGGTCCAACACTCGCACCTCGACGAGCGCCTGGTGGTGGAAGCGTTTCTTGTTCCTGATGATCTTGATGGCGACCTGGTCTCCGGTGCGGTGATCCAGCGCTCTTATGACCTGCCCGAAAGAGCCTTTGCCGATCACCTCGAGGATCTCGTAACGGTACGCTATGTGGTCGTGGATTTGCTGCGGATAATTTGAATGACACATTATCGTAATATTAGCCAAAATATTAGTCTCTAAATCATACTATTTTAAATGATATTGAATCTAGTACGAAAGATGTTAAAATTAATGGAGGAAACAATACGTGGTAGAGCCATGCTGTGCTTCAATATCGGTCGGCTCGACCGGAGAAAGACCACGCTCTCATAGAAAATAGCAGTTTGATGCGTGTGTCGCATGGAGAGTGTAGAAAACCGGATACCCTTTTCCTGGAAACGAGGCATTCCATCTTAGTCCTCAGGGATGACAAAACGCATTTGCATTTTATTTTTTAATGGAGGATAAATGCAGATGTCTGTGGACCAAAGCATTCACTTACCATCAGAAGGACTGTGTGCTCGTTAGTTACCCTTATTCTTTAAATAAAGGAATCGCTTCAAGCTAGGTAAGTCACATAATTTTTAGGGTTCCGTACCCGAAGGGTAACCAACGGGACCCTATTACTAAGCCTCAGCTGTCCGTCCGTCTGTCTGTCAGCGGGCTGTATCTCATGATCTGTAATAGGTACACAGTTAAAATTTTCACAGTAATAAATTAAAATTTTAAGGGGGTTCCCCTACTGGAAACGTGTTTTACGATATTACGGAACCCTTTCTGCGCGAGTGCAGTCCGCACTTACCCGGTTGTCATTTTTTACGCGGATTTTAGCTAATTAATTTTAACATTGATATATTAATTTTAACCCGATTCTATTAAGAATCTAGTATTATTCTGGTGTCATCTTTTTTATTCATGGTTTAAAGTAAATAAAAATTGAAAGCAATGAGTCACGATAGTGCGGAGGTTGAGCCTTATTCTTTCACGATATCGATTTCCGACAAAATTAAATAGTACTGTAAATATAAGTAATCCGTAACTCTAATAAAAGGCTATTTCACGACATGCAAATGCCTTCACACTCACTGAACCTGCAAGAATAATTCCCCTCTGTTTCATTACCCTCTTAAGACCGAGAAAAAGCCTATTTACGTGCCTACACAAGGATAGATCTAGATGTCTATGGGCCACAGCATCCACTTACCATCAGGTGGACTGTGTGCTAGTTTGTCACCCTTTATATTCTATAAAAAAGCCCACACTACCCCATATTATCCTGTGGGTGTCGTAAGAAGCGATCAATGGAAACTGAAACAGGAGATGGGCAACGGTATATTCCCGATAACAACATCATAATAATAAAAAAAATCTATCTTATCACTATTTTAGTCGACAGATGTCACTTTGGTCGCTGTAGGTTGATGTCGCTTAAGATGATAAAAGAATAAAACTAATCATATTTACTATTTTTGTACCTTATTGTAGCTGCCATTTTCATCGTCGAAACCGCTATTGTTGGGTAAATTTGAGCGAGCCTGCACCTTGTTCGCCTCGAGACCGAGGAACCATACTTCTGGGTATTTCCTCACTTCATTCCTCTCCCATTCAGTAAGCCTTTCGCTATACGCTTTTAGCGCTTCTGTAAAAGAAGATAATTTTTATTAAAGATCTGAAAAGCGAATCATCGTTGGCATGTGCCACGGCGTGTAAGACTAGAACATCACAACATGGCCCAATAAGTTCAAGAATTAAAAAGCTACAGTATCAGGGGTAAGAGTTTGAACTGTAAATTGCGAGTCGCGAGTTCTACTCCACCATTCGCTTAGTACCACTAGCGTTACTAGTATTCTTTAATAAATAGACAAAGGAAAAGTAATATTGAGCTACAGCAGTGAGGTCTTTCATTGTGAAATATATGTACGGTAAACTGCCTTCACGATACCGGAGTAAATATAAATGAGGGAGTAACGCTTCTTTTTAAAAAAAGAGAAAAAAAGAAACGTATCAACGAAACGGTCACCGACTCAACATAAGCTTCAACAACATTACCGTAGCACTGTTTTTCTGCCGGTACCTTCGACAAAATTCACAAGCAGTCATTACGGATTAGCTGTTTATATACTATATAACACTGGCTTTATGTAAAAACTAAACGAAAAAAATAATAGAAAAAGTACAAAAGAATACAAAAATATACGTACAGGGTCCATAAAATCTAATTTTTTTTTAAGATTTGGCGGGAACTTGACATACCGGCCCTTACTTCTATTAATGGTTTGAATATTTATAATTAATATTATGTTATTTAATAATTTTATATTTTGATATGTAAAAGTGATGAGACTTTGTGTGTATGTTTTTTTTATAGGATAAGGATGACAAACGGACGCACAGTCCAACTACAATATAGCTGCAGCATGGCTCTACCACGTAATAAAACGTAAACGTATGTGAACTATTAGTGGAAACGACGAAGCGAGTGCCCCGATGTTTATATAAACCTCAAGTTATTTTGTTAGCTTAGGCATTTTAAGATCTAGATACTGTCGCCATCGCCTGTCCGTTAAGCTGTCGTCAAATCTCCCAAAAAATCGCATGACGCATCAGCACTTTGTGAAGTAATTTTACGAAATATTTTAGAGGATACTTTCCAGTTACTTGACACTTTTTAAAGTTATAACTATACGAGTCAATTTCAAAAAAAAATTTTCTTTAAACATTACTAAACAAAGTAATTATTTAGTTAAATTAGGTACTCTATGGTACCAGTACCAATGAAATAGTTAGTTGCGTTTGCTAACCTACCACGAGCCGAATGGTGAAGGAAGACATTGTAATGGAACGTGCTCATGGCTGTAGATAGAATTGGTCAACTCGCACAGTATACCAGTGTGAAATGTTGTGTGGCTGTGTTTTGTGGTGGACGACAAGCGGATGCCCTTTTAACTGGTGCCCTTTTAACAAGGCATTCGATTTTAGTCCTCAGGGGTGGCCACACGCCTGCATTTGATTCTTACTCTATGATAGAACTGTGCGTCACATTCAACCGTAGTTTGTCACCATTAATAGAAGAAGAACAAGTGGTAAAATTAAAAATTTTGTACAACCGACTTTAATATAATATATATACGTGGTAGAGCCATGCTTCAGCTATATTAGTAGTATAGTTGTAGCACGAATGGGTCGGCTCGACCGGGGAAGGACCACGCTCTCACAGAATACCAGCGTAAAATAGCAGCTTAACACTGCTGTGTTTCGTATGGTGAGTGTAGAGAAACGGAGACCCTTTTTACTGGAAAAGAGGCATTTCATCTTAGTCCTCACGGGTGACAACGCATCTGCATTTTGATTTGCAAACGAGGATAAACGTAGATGTCTATGGGCCACAGCAACCACTTACCATCAGGTGGACTGTGTGCTCGTTTGTCACCCTATCCTAAAAAAAATTAATAAAATGAAAACATCATCAATGTAGTCGAAGTTAATTAAATACGTATTATTAAAGATAACTCAAAAACTACTGGTCAGATCTTGAACAAATTTATATAGGACCACATGAGAATCATAAAAATCGGTTCACCTAGATGACCTACAAAATAGTGCTGAGGTAACACACATAAAAAATACAGTAGAATTGAGTACCTCCTCCTTTTTATGAAGTCGGTTAAACATAATAACACATATTTTACACGATTCAACGAGCCCCTCGGCTATAATACAAGCATTGTTATAGTTACGACCTTTCATTTGTTCGAACATTGAGCCCTGTTAATTTCAGTGAACAAACGTTCTTGAAAATCTCGAGTGATTCTGAATCCCCGACTGGATAAACCTGACCTTTTATTTAACCTCTAACCTTTACATTTTAGAGAGTTGAATTAAATGCAATTTACGCAGTGTTTGCAATATAAAAATTAATTTAATTATACCTATAGTTAAATTGTTTTCGTTAATAATGTTTCACAGCTAAACATAGTTCTCATATATTGTCTCATAGGGGGATATTTGCCAAAGTTGCCACGCTTTGCACGTGTGCTGGCAACAGCAGTTTTTTATTATTATTTTGAGTTGTTGTCAGAAAGACGCTGCTGCCCATCTCCTGGTTCATTTCACTCTGTCGCCTCTTACGGCACACACAGGATGATATCGGTAGTGGATTATTTTACGTCGCCAATACGCGGCGACACGGCTTGGAGGATTGTGTAAATAATGCTTAATACAAAATTAACGTGATATGATAACAACCCGTTGATCCCTAATTCTCATGACCATGCATTTAATTTTTGCAAGTAGCCATAATATCACAACTACATGTTGATCATACCGCTGAAGGGAGTGCAGCACCGCCCGAATTTCGACAGAATCAAAGGCTTTCTCATAGTCCACATACGCAAGACATAGTGGCAAATTGTACTCCTTGGTTTTCTGTACATTTGCCGAAGGGACTACGGTGTTAAAGACCTTTCGGAAAACGGCTTGTTTGAGGGGCTGGAAGTCGTCGAGTCTGTGTGCGAGACGATTCGTAATGACTCTCGAAAACAGCACGTAGACGCGTCTCATAGAAATCGGTCTGTAGTTAAAGAGAGCGTTGACGCCTTTATTGAAGAACAAGACCACCACACTTCTGCTCCACGGCTTCGGTGTAGTGCCACCATGGAGGACGGAATTAACTTTACACTTTACATAACAAGTGGTAAAATTAAAAAAATTGTACAACCGACTTCAATATAAACAAAATGAGAACATCATCAATGTAGCCAATTAAATACGCATTATTAAGGATAAATCAAAAACTACTCGTTAGATATTGCTCAAAATTATATGAGATCACATGAAAAGTACCAGCTTTCAAATAAAAAGACAAACATCAAAATCGGTCCACCTTAAAAAAGTTATGAGGTAACACACATAAAAAATACGGTCGAATTGAGTACCTCCTCCTTTTTCAAGTCGGTTGAAAACAAAATAATTATACTGTTATTTCACTCTGGTATTCTAAGCGAAATAGAAAAACATTATTCAGTATGTAATCAATATACAAGAATGCTTGAATGAAACTACTTTAACAGATTTTATCGCGTTTAATTTACGGGTTGGACCATTGGTACCTACTGGATAGCACTAAACGCAGAGAGTTAAAAACAAGCGATACGATTCGTAGAAGTAAGGCGCTTTGGGGCGAATCCAACATATTTTCTGATTGGTTGATACGATACTATTTAATAATTATTTTTAATAAATCTATCCAAGTTTACAAGCAAGTCATGTCACTTTTATTTATTGAAATACATATCCTAATTATTTTGTTATTCATCTTAATAAAATGTCTTTGCGTTGCGTAAATAAAATCATTTAAAATTTGATATATTTTTCTTCTGGATAAGGCACAATTCCGATATAACGCGGGCTAATACCGAAAATTCGGAAAAGTGTTCCTTTTTTGACTTGCGACAGAAGGTTTGGATTTACTTTTCGTTTCGTCTATACCCCTCTACATAAAGCATTGATTGGAATTATCCCACATAAAGTCCAGTGGTTCTAAACATTTAAGGCACCACCACGACAGCGCACCTTCCGTTTCTGTGGTTGGTTAGTTATTAGGCTAGTTAGGAGATTTCTTCAAACTTTTGTAACAGGTAAGCGAGAGTAAAAAAAATCATTTTTGTATACATTTCTTTATATATTTGTGAGTCAAAAGTATCCGAAATTTGGATTTTTCAAGTCTTTAACAATTTATAACTCCGAAGCTTTGATTATATAATAATAATAAATAATAAAATAAAAGTTTATTTCTTTAACAAAGTTTGTTTTTTAAGCCAAACAGTCAAATTTATTTTACATTCCCTGCTCGTCACTGGATATAGATTTAAATTTTGATTGGAGCGGTTGTATAATAACGATGACAATACTGAAATTGATTTCTTGCGAATTGAGTATGAGTAAGTTTAACTGTGGCCACATTATTATGTCTTCTTTTATGCAATATGCTCGGATCAAATTTTAAAAACATGTGTTTTTTTACTACAGTATGGAGAATATATAGTTTTCTAATTGTTAAGATATCAGAAACGGAATATAGAGCTTGTGTTGCATATCTACGATTTTTAAAATACATCACCTTTATTAACGCTCTTTGAGCCCGTTCAACCACGAGAAATTTAGTTTTTAGAGCCCCTCCCCAAACTGTCAGACAGTAAGTTAATATGGGTTGAGCTAATGCCATATACACTTGGTTGATAAGTTTCTTGTCGGCAACATGTCTCAGCATTTTCATAAATCCACATCAGCTTACGTGTTCTAGTCGCGACGAGATCAATATGCGACTGCCAGGAAAGTTTTTGGTCTAGCATAATACCAAGATATTTAGTTGATGCTACCTTAGGTATAGAGGGACAGCGACAGTTAGCATCCCTATCACAATCGTAGATATGTATTTGAATGTTTAAATCATTAATGGGTTGATTACTGTCTAAAATTGAAAAACACATGTAATTAGTCTTTTGTGTGTTTAGTGTCAACAGATTAGTTCTAAGCCACTCACCAATTTCTGATAACCCATTTTCAGCCTCAGTTTTCACTGCAGTCCAAGATGATCCATAAAAAACCACAGCAGTGTCATCTGCATAAGAAAAGATCGTAGCATCCCCAGTCTTTATGTTACAGAGGTTATTAATGTAGATAAGGAAAAGGGTTGGGCCCAAGACAAGACTGCCCTGCGGAACACCGTAAGCCACATTCATTTGACCGCTTATAGTATGACCCACTTTTACTCTCTGTACCCTCCCCATAAGGTAGTCCTTAAGTAGCCCAAGTGGAATACCTCGTATACCCACATCTTCCATTTTCTGTACAAGGATGGGGATAGAGACAGTGTCAAACGCTTTTTTCAAATCCAAAAATACTGCCAGACATTTTGCTTTACTATCCAGTTTATCAACAATTTGAGAAGTTAATGCAGTCACCGCATCTTCTGTCTTTTTTCCACTACGGAAACCATATTGTGATTCAGACAGGATGTTAAAATCATTGAGGTAACACAGAAGTCTTTTGTTGATAAGTTTTTCCATAATTATAGACCTATCTCTGTACTGCCAGCATTGCTGGCAGTACAGAGATATGTCTATAATTATTAACATCTTCTCCATCCCCATTCTTGTACACTGGAGTTATGATTGATTTTTTAAGGAGTCTTGGAAATACTCCCTTATTAAAACATAATTTGGATAAATGTGTGATGATTGGTACAACTTCATTTCTAGCATGTTTTAGGAAACTGGTTGGAATATTATCCCAACCGGGAGCGCTTTTAGTTTTTAGTCCCATCAACATAGAGTAAACTTCTTCCTGGTCAGCATCAAGAAGCACAAATGAGGACAATTGAGACTTTCTTTGGGAAACGCTCACAGTCCTGGTCCCATTTAGTAATCCATGGGGTTGAGGTATAGAATTAGCTAGATTTTTGCCTATATTCCCAAAAAAGGTAATATGGAAATCAACATAATGTTGCGGTGATGTTTTAATATTAAGTAGCTTTGTATTGTCTGATTTACACTAAGATGAGTGATTGACGCAATATACCTGTCTAATCAAAGCTCCCAATATTACTTTATCGTAAAAAGTCATAGGACTTTTTTATTCGTATTTTGTGAATTAATATAAAAAATTGTCCCGTTTGAAATTAACAATTCCTTGCAATTAAAATAAAAAAATCGGTTTTAACAATATGGCACCGAGTTGCTCCATAGCAATATGCATTTATCATGCATCATCAGTAGGACAATTTGAGGAGAATCGCATAAAAAATTAAGGTGGAATAGTTTTCTCGCGGTTGTGTCATTTCATACTCATGCGCCGATTCTTCCTGGACTATGTCTATATATTTGGCATAGCAGTAGGTACGCCTTGTCCACTCCCGTTGGTTAAATTCTCGAAGGTGTTAAATTTATCCAAAATAATAATTTATGCTGACGAAGGATTGACAGATCATAAAATCACGCGGAACGCGGGGTAATTCCTAAAAACCGAAGAGTTGAAGAACGCTGTTTCCACCAAAAAGTTAACTTTGCACGCGGGCTATTGACACTAGCTATCTGACAGGACTGAAGGGAGGGAGACAAATAAGATGTCGTCTAGAATAATGTTACCAGAGCAAAAAATATTGCCTAGTTAAGTCGTAATTTGCACCTTAGTTTTAATTAATACTCGCGGCTCGTCCTGACTTCACCCGGGCAGGCTATATTAATATGGTGTTATTTAGATTAAAAATAAACAAATATTACCATTTATTATCCATATTTTTTAAAAGGTTTTTTATCTGTTCGTGAAGTTTCATTACAATCAGTTCAGTTATTCCGAAGATTAGCTTGGATAGACAAATAGACAAAAATCTTAATGTCATGGGAATAACCTCGTCAGCTCAAAAAAAGTAAATTATTTCATTATGTAAACAATTTTACTTATTGAAAGTAATTTACGCTTTTAACACTGTTTGGAAAAAACCTGTTTCTGAAAAGAACCACCAAGAAACCCAGCCGGACTTTTAGCGAGCGGAGTCCATCCCTGGTCAAATCGATCCATTCGTTCTGCAGTCATAATATAGCTGCAGCGTGTACATTACGTTCATTCTATTTTTAATTTATTTGATTCGATTGATACACAATAGAAAAAAAAACATTCAACGCTAAAGCCAATTAATTTTTGCCGCAGTTTCGGCCTTCAATGGAATTATGTGGGCTCAACGCGTATTCAATTGAGGGGATCATGAGTCAAGGACAGGTCGGCTACTCGTGTGTTTTCATTTATAATGCCTCTGAAAATCAGCGACACAGATATAAAAGTTTAAGTTATAGTCTGAATACGTCCCTCTGGTGAGCACAGGCCGCCTCACATTTTTTGAGTAGGTTATAGTCGTTAGCCCTCCACTCTTCTCTAGTGCGTGTTGGCACGCCTCACAGGTCCGCGAGATGTTTTATTCATAAAATATGATGGTTTGTTCATGACGTTTTTCTTTATCGCCGAGCACGTGGTTGATAGACAGATATGGCCATGTTAGTTTAGGCTCTAAGTACTTGCCGTAAAACACAAGCAACTCGGGCTCGATGCCGGGGAATTTTAAGTGCTGATAGAAAAAAACATCGTGAGGTTGCATACTATGAGATATTGAAAAAAAATATTTCGCAGACACGCTTTGGGGCGGTGCGACAGACATTAATTACATTGTTCGTAATTCCTCTTAGAAATGAGAGGAAGCCTGTGCCTAGCAGTGTGACGTAAGCTGACTGTAAAGGTTAAGGTTGTGAGTGGTTAACTGACACTGTGAAATGGTCCCGGTACAGCATGATGCTGAGGAACACAACGTTCTTAATTCTGTTAATGCCTGCACGGAAGATTCGTTTCACTCATTATATGGGTACACAGCGGGAAACAGTAATGTAAAATTGAAGTCGTAAGTAGGGATGGGCAAAGGGAAAAAATATATCGATATATATCGAATCTATATTTTTAAACAGTATCGATATATATCGCGTGATAAATATCGATATATCGATATATCGTCTTCATTTGAATGATGTAAAGATAAGATCCAAAATTTTATCTACTGACGGTTGGACGACGAAAAAATCGATACAACATTTTAAAATATATCGAAATTGATACGAATTCGATACTCTAAAATAAATATCGATATGTCGATATATCGCTCGAAATATCGATATTTTTATTAAAAAATATCGATATTTCGATATAACGCTATTTTTTGCCCAAGCCTAGTCGTAAGATATAGTACTATTATTATATATATTGAACGCGTTTAAGATTATAATATTTAAGTTTTCTTTATATTTCAAAAACTTTTTAAAGTAGAACATTTTGTTTTCTGTTGCATATCACAGTGAAATAAGAAATATGTACTCGTACCTATATTGAATTGTTTTATTTGCGTGCACTGTACTGGAAACACTCATCTGAATTTATGCCAGACTACAATATGTAGTTGATTATATTATGGTTAAGGATCAGAAAGGGAGAGATTGTTATTAGATAAATTGGAAGAATATCATTCATATTTCCTTTATAAATTAACATTTATATATTTTTATAATAAACACTATATGATATGTACCATGTTTATATTTTTATATTACTTATTGTATTCTTCCTCGTTTATATTAGCTTAAGAATTTTCTTTTCGCGGAAGACACCTGGTGGGTTTCGTTGTGAAAAGTCTTATAATATAAAACGGTTTACAAAAAAAGATAAAACAAAAAACTTTGATGAGAATTTGGTACCTACCTACCACGATCGCACGCCACCTGGGAACTGCCAAACGTGGCGTTTCGGAAAACTGTCTCTACTAGGCGAAAAGCTGTGTCCAACGATGACGTTTACAGGCTGATGAGGGTTATTTTATATAATAATAATACAAACGCTATCGAAGTTATTTACTATTATTACATTCTATAAAGTTTATTTATTTATTTAGACTTACCAACTAAGTACATATGAAAACATTTCGGCTACATTTTGTTATAACATAATATATATGTACTTAAATTATAGGTGAGTACAACACTTTAACATTAACGTAATTACTTTATTTAAAACAATACTAAAAATTTATGTGTGAGATTTAAGTTTGGTTAGAAGAAAAGACATATTTTTTAAGTAAAATATAGAATAAAGTTACATTAAGTATGGCTATTTAATTTTATTATCATTTAGGATGAATGTTTGTATCTAGTTACTCGATGTGCTTTTCAAAATTCACTAGAAATTGGCTAACACTGTCTGAAAAAATATCTATATCAATGCTTGCCTTTCTAAAATTATATTATTTATTAAGCGCCTTTCGTAATTTTAAAGCAAATCTTTCATTTTGTTATTGATGCTAAAATACTTTAATTAAAGTGCTCTTCTTAGAACTAACCAATCCTATTTTTAAAATGTCTTCCAGATTGTATTTTGGCCCCGACGGCCAGTGTTAATGAAGAATAGCCATCTGCGCATTATAGGATTTCAGTGCCTAAGTGTATGCGCAAGCACAGGTGCACTTTCTATTCCCTCACTCTCATAGTCCGATGGGACGGTAATCCGACACAATCGGAGAGGGATCAGGCGCAGGGCATACGGCTTTACGTGCTTTCCGAGGCAAGAAAGTGAAAACACCGATCCGCTTCCTGACTTTTTTTTATGGGATAAAAGTGACAAGCGAGCACACGGTCCACCTGATGGTAAGTGGTTGCCGTGGCCCATAGACATCTACATATATCCTCGATTACGAATCAAGTAAAAACGGTCTCCGGTTTCCAGCAAAAGGGGTCTCCGGTTCTCTACACTCACCATACGAAACACAGCAGCGTTAAGCTGCTATTTTACGGTGGTCTTATGTGAGAGCGTGGTCCTGCCACGGACGAGCCGACCCATTTGTGTGACAACTACATATACCAGTAATATAGCTGCAGCTTGGCTCTACCACGTATAAAAGAAAACATATTGGCCCGACCTGGGATTTGGACCTCACGATCAGCAACCACGACGATTAGACCAACGAGGTAGTCATGTTTTTATAGAGTAAGGATGACGATTGACCTATTCTATAAGCATGACAAATGAGCACACATTCTATTTGATCGTAAGTGGATATAGAAAAACAATAGAGTTGGAGAGTTGTTTGAGGCAGAGCTCGGAATCGTTATTAAAAATAACGTTTTTAAAACGTTTGGGACGGTTCCTTTTATAACATTTTGTTCGGAACAAGAACGAAATGAGAACGTAATGTGAACACGTAAAAAAACGGTTTATTCCGCAGGAAGCTAAATAAATGGCGTGTGCCACGACAATTTTAAACCTATGAGGTATTTTTGTTTCGTATTGCAGGGCCAAAAAATGGGAATAAACTGTTTAAAAACGTTTAATTGAATAAGAACGATTTAAAATTTCGTTCTCTTCATAAACGTTTTTATTATGATTCCGTTCGAACATGAAACAAATAAGTTTTTAGGTATTTAAGGCGATAACGTTTCGAAAAATATATCGTTATCCGAGCCCTGCTTTGAGCGGGTAAAACATAACTCCACTGCAGATGTTAGATGTAGACGATTTAATTTATCATCTATGTTTAACATCTGCATCTAAGTTGGATTAATAATCATATACGGGATGCGTTGTCATGTCAACACTGAGTAAAATGTGTCTCCTGTTCTCATCACTCGCCATACAAATTACATTTCACGCTGCATTTTATTGCATTATATTTCACGTTGTAAAGAACATGTGCGAGAGAGGTCCTTCTTCTGTCGAGCCGACATTTGTGCTGCAGTTTATAGGGGACGCTAATGTCAGCCGTGGTTTTTTATAGGCTGTGATGGATGTTTAGATGGATGGTTGATTGATAATTACGTTATTAATCTTTTTTTATATGATAGGGTGACAAACGAGCACACATTCCACCTGATGGTAAGTGGTTGTAGTGGCCCATAGACATCTACATCTATCCTCGTTTGCGAAACAAAATGCAGATGCGTTGTCACCCGTGAGGACTAAGATGGAATGCCTCTTTTTCAGTAAAAAGGGTCTCCGGTTCTCTACACTCACCATACGAAACACAGCAGCGTCAAGCTGCTATTTCACGCTGGTATTCTGTGAGAGCGTGGTTCTTCCCCGGTTGAGAGGACCCATTCGTGCTACAACTATACTACTAATATAGCTGCAGCATGGCTCTACCACGTATAAAATTCTCACCAGCCCAGAGTTTAGTACCAACAGACAGACATGAAGGCTTCTAAGCTACTCTCGATGCGTCAAATTATTTAAGTTGTAATTAACTTCGTCAAGTATTCACAAATTATAAAATATTTTCACACATACGTCCCAGTTCATGATAATTAACAAGCCTTTTAATTAGCAGCACAGCAAACTTTTAATTTTCTACGCAATTGAATTGCTCTTGTACAGAACTCATGCGGACGCGAACAATGTAAGGGAAATTAGCTGGGTGCTAAAATTCCACTGAATTCATTTCTGATTTTAAATGTGGATAAGAAAAATCTAAACGTAAATAATAATAATAACGCAATAAAAATGCTGTCTAACAAATCACAAGCCAATATTTCAAAATCTCATTACGATGTTGCTTTGAAATTTGTAAAATCTCTACGAGCGCTAGCAAGCGTGCGGACATTACAGACTCACTACCGTAGAATATTATAATACATACACAATATAGTATTCTATGCTCACTACCATTTAAAATTATTAAAATATTTTTTTTATTATATCGTATAATATAAAATTAACTACAGTATCGTATAATCTATACATATAATATATCTGTAGAAAAATTGTATGTTAACTATTATAATTTCCATGAAATTTTGTATGTAGGCAGTTAATGACCGTGTATAATATATAGGCAACTTTTATCCGTTCACGGAAGAGTAAAAGGATTTTCCCTTTTATTAAAATTTTGTCAAAAAGTAATTAAATTTCATCATCATCATTCATCATTACAGCCCTTCACAAGTCCACTGCTGAACATAGGCCTCCCCCAAAGAATGCCACAAAGCACGGTCCTGAGCCACCTGCATCCATCGACTTCCTGCATGTCTCATGGCGACAAAGCTTAAGGTGACCATATTACCCTCACTTACGTTGTATATTAATATTAGGTCCTTACATATGAAATTAGCGTTTTGTCGTATTGACCACTTTGATCTGAAATATCTCCTCTTTGGTTAAGAATTACTAATTCAAATTTATTAGCTGGTACATTTGACTTTTGAAACAGTAATTCATTTGTTTTTTACTCCTTATTTTTTTCTTTGGCGTCGCTTATTACCGCACAATGGAAAACATGAAATATCGGTATATTTACGAGTACGAGTTTTACCGTGGCACCAGTGCTGCAGAAACAGCTCGAAGGATTAATGATGTGTACGGTGCTGGTGTCGCAAAGAAAGCACGGTACGTTTTTGGTTTCAACGTTTTCGTTCTGGAAATTTCGGCTTTCAGAACCAACCCCGTGGACGGCCGGAGACCAAAGTGGAAAATGAAGAATTAAAGGCTATTGTAGAAGCGGATCCATCACAAAGCACTTTAGAGATAGCTGCAAGCTTCGGGGTAAGTGATAAAACTGTATTACTCCACTTGAAGCAAATAGGGAAAGTAAAAAAACTTGAACGATGGGTACCTCATGAATTGAGTTAATTAAACTTGCAAACACGCGTTCACTGCCTTACTTTGCTCAACCGACACAATAATGAAGGGATTTTAAATCGCATCATTACTTGTGATGAAAAGTGGATACTGTACGATAATCGGAAGCGCTCGTCGGAATGGCTGAACTCTGGAGACCTAGCCAAATCCTGCCCTAAACGAAAATTGACTCAGAAAAAGTTACTTGTGAGTGTTTGGTGGACTAGCGCCGGTGTCGTTCACTACAGCTTTTTAAAATCTGGCCAAACGATTACGGCAGATATTTATTGTCAGCAAATGCAAAACATGCAAGAAGAACTAGCTGCATCGCTCTAAGCCACTGCTGCTTCCCGACAACGCAACACCACACACTGTACAACAAACAACCACTAAGTTAGATGAGCTACAATTGGAATGTCTGCGACATCCACCGTACTCCCCGGCCTTTGCTCCAACAGATTACCATTTTTTCCGGAATTTGGACAACTTCTTACAAGGAAAAGAATTCAACTCCGATGCGGCAGTCCAAAATAGACTGCCGCATCGGAGTAAATAGGGACCAATGTAGTAGTAAGACCAAAGTAGTGTGGTTACCGTGGCCAATAAACACACGTATATTAAGAATCAAAACACAAGCGTTGTCACTCCTCGTTACTAGTAAAAAGGATCTTTGGTTCTCTTCAATCACCCTACAAACAGAGTAGCATTATGTTGTTATTAAACACTGGTATTCCGTGACATCGTGTTGCAGTCGCTATATTATATTAACAGCAGGGCTCTACCACTTAAGACTTGATTTTCATCATGTTTACTTGCTAAGACTGGCTCGACGCAGCACAAAAAAAGCTAAAGTTGCAGCCTATTTACGTCCCACTGCTGGGCAAAGGCCTCCTCTTATTTGTGAGTATTTTAGGGCAAGGAAATGTCTGCCGCGCTGCCCCAGTACGTGTTGGCGAACTTCACATGTCTTTGAAATATTTTTTATCTTATTTCTCAGACATGCAGGTTTCCTCACGATGTTTTCTTTCACCGCCGATAACGTGGTAAATCAGCAGTTAAAATTGCAATTAACAATTTCATTGGTGCCGGCGGAAATCGAACCCGAGTTGCTCGCGTACTATGAAGCTTACAGCGAGCGCTAACCATCTAAGCTACCAATAGCATAAATAATGTTATAAACCTTCATGGATGTAAAGAAAGCGGGAGAGGTGTGTCAGGATCGTGACAAATGGAAGTCCGTAGTCTTGGCCTAACCCTATGGGTTATAGGTTTCTTTTATTCTTTAACATTTTCCATTACATAAAATAATTTTAATATTTTCAGTACTACCAACATTCTTTATAAATAAGCCAAAGGAATTTGCTTTAATAAATAAAGCAAATTCTTCTAAAGGAATTTTTTGCCTTTATTTTATTGTAAATAAAGCGCGAGGATACGAGGCCTAAACATTCTTAATAGGTTAATAATATGTACGCCATTAAAATTCCAAGCCTATTCTCGTAAAACATGGCCTTTAATATATTTTTGTTGCTATAATTGGTAGGTTATAAAAATATTAAGACTAAATAGAAACAATTTTGTATTTTTCTGAATTACACACAAAAGGAGAATTTCGGTGAAATTCTGCAATGAAATAAATATTAAAACCGTAAGTCGGCAATGTTTCCAATATATTCACGAGTAGATAAGTATATTAATCAGAATGTTCTTTTTTTATAACGTGAAGTGATAAACGAACTTACAGTCAATCAAATTAAGCTTAAGTATTAAGTATTTGTTTAAGGAAAACTCTCTTGTATTAATTGACTTTTTATACTTTATTTCTTTACCTTATTATTAGAGGGAGGGCAGAGGGCTAAGTTGCCGGTAGCCGAGGTTTGATCACCCACATGCCTGGCTTGAGGTGACTGCGTGATACTTGATATTATGATACGTTGCTCTTTATAATATTATCCTTCGCGTGTCCTACGTGCCACAGTAGATATATCAGAAATAACTAACTAATAATTATTTCAATATTCGTCGTATAACGAAACGCAAATATGTCAATTTGGTCCAGTATTATGAAGTAGACGTCCGGTACTTGGTTTTAATTATGCTTTCGATTTAAGAGGCTTGTTAGGGTTAAGCTTGAACCTTTTCTACTGTTTTTAGATTTCGCAAATGTCATCATCATCATCATCATTACAGCCCTTCACAAGTCCACTGCTGAACATAGGCCTCCCCCAAAGAATGCCACAAAGCACGGTCCTGAGCCACCTGCATCCATCGACTTCCTGCATGTCTTACCAGGTCGTCACTCCATCTCGTGGGGGGACGCCCTACACTTCGCCTACCGGTACGAGGCTGCCACTCGAGAACCTTTCTTCCCCATCGGTTGTCGGTTCTTCGAGCTATATGGCCGGCCCACTGCCACTTCAGCTTACTAATCCGTTGGGCTATGTCGGTTACTCTGGTTCTACTGCGGATATCCTCATTCCTAAGTTTATCACGCAGAGAAACTCCGAGCATAGCCCTCTCCATAGCCCGCTGAGCGACCTTGAGCTTCCTCATACGGCCAGCAGTGAAGGACCACGTCTCAGTTCCATAAGTCATTACTGGCAACACGCACTGGTTGTACAATTTCGTTTTCAGGTTTTGAGGTATGTCTGACGAGAAGATGTGTCGTAGCTTCCCGAACGCTGCCCAGCCGAGTTGAATCCGTCGATTGACCTCTCGGTCGAAGTTGGACTTACCTAGTCGGACTATTTGTCCCAGGTAAACATACTCGTCAACAACTTCGAGCTTAGTGTTCCCAACAACTACCGGCATAGGTGTGACATGGACATTAAACATGATCTTAGTTTTGTCCATGTTCATCTTAAGACCTATCCGTTGGGAAACACTATCGAGGTCATTGAGCATAGTGCTTAGGTCCTCCAGCGATTCTGCCATAAGGACTATATCGTCGGCAAATCGAAGGTGAGTGATGTACTCGCCATTGATGTTGATACCGTATCCTTTCCAGTCCAGAAGCTTGAAAACGTATTCCAATGCAGCGGTGAAGAGTTTCGGGGATATGACGTCACCCTGTCTTACACCTCTCTGCAATTGGATAGGTTTCGTACTCTGGTTCTGCACTCGGATAGCCATCGTAGCCCTACTGTACAAGCACTTCAACACTTCGATATACCGACAGTCAACTTGGCACCGCTGAAGGGACTGCAGCACCGCCCAAATTTCGACGGAATCAAAGGCTTTCTCATAGTCCACATACGCCAGACATAGTGGCAAATTGTACTCTTCGGACTTCTGTACAATTTGCCGAAGGGTATGTATGTGGTCTATGGTGCTAAAGCCCTTTCGGAAACCGGCTTGTTCGGGAGGCTGGAAGTCGTCAAGTCTGCGCGCGAGACGATTCGTAATGACTCTCGAAAACAGCACGTAGACGCGGCTCAGAAGGGAAATCGGTCTGTAGTTCCGAAGATATCCCGGACGTCAGTCTGAGCGAGATTAGAATGGCTCTCCAGCACCTTAAAAACGGTAAGGCCCCAGGCGAGGATGGAATTACAGCGGAGCTTCTGAAAGCGGGTGGAAGACCGGTACTTGAAGTCCTTCAGAAGCTCTTTAATTCCGTCCTCCATGGTGGCATTACACCGGAGGCGTGGAGCAGAAGTGCGGTGGTCTTGTTCTTCAAGAAAGGTGACAACGCTCTCTTGAAGAACTACAGACCGATTTCGCAAATGTATTTTGAATTAATTATGATAAAAATAAATTTCACCAAAAATTGCTTATAACGAAACGTGTCATCCATAAAAAAGGTAATTACTCGGACCCAGACAATCCATTTGTGGCTGAAGATGGGACTCATAAACAATGAATTGAGTCGCGGTGGAGAGCAGGTTTTTGTGCGGAGGGAGAGCAGCCCCCGCCTGCTGAGCCTGGGTGCCTGTAATTTGCTACGCAAGGGCAAATGGGCTGCACTTCCCGCAGCGCCGAAGCCGTTGCAGAAGTAACTTTGAGTGAATATTCTTCAGTAAAAAATTGAGGCTATGATTTAAAAAAAAATTAACTCATAAACTATACATTTCCGCAAGGGGAGAAGGGTAGGGGTGTTTCCCCTGAACCCTCCACCTCCACTACCCCTCTCCTATCCCCGAACGCGAGTACTGGATGTCTATAGTTTTACCTGTGTATCCACTTCAATAAATTGGTTGAATAAGTCAAGACTTACAAAAATTCGTGCAGTACAGTCGGCCATTAAAAATCAAAGAGAAAAATGTATTTATCTATGGAGCAAAAGGAAGCAAAAATTGTAAAATTAAGTCACTAATCATAGATAAATCATAGGTTATAATAAACAATACTTGATTAAGGGTAGTATGAGCCAATTGTCCAATAATCCTTTTAAAATGAGAGGACAGAGAGAGAGAGAGAGAGAGAGAGAGAGAGAGAGAGAGAGAGAGAGACTATTTTCTTAGTTATTTGTTATAACATCCTTTTGACTTAGTGGTTAGTGACTTAGTCTCTTAAGCAATTTTATTCATTGTTTCTTACACTTAATTTTTTTAGAATCATTAACAATGCGCTGTTGACCTAGATACAGACTGCGGATGGGAGAGGTGTCGATAAGCGTCGCATAAAAGATCATGCAGGGAATGATACACTTTCTTGTCTATTTTCGCTAAGAAAACATAACCGCACTGCAGACTGTTCTACTGCATAGGAAAAGAGTTTTACAGACGTAAACTAAATGGATGTTTGCTATGTGAAATTAACGACCAAATCAATTTTGTAGGTTATTCAAATATAGTTCTCCAAAATTGTTCCCGCTTACTACTATTGAACATTCGTGTGCTAAGTTTTTTTTTCTACCAAACTCTCGAACTCTCAAAAACTCAATTCGACTGTATGTTGTTTTTTATGTGTGTTACCACATATCTTTTTTCTGGTCTTTTTTATTTGATAGCTGGTGCTTCTCATATAGATCCATATATATTTGATCAAGGTCTGACGAATAGTTTTTGAATAATTCTTAATAATTTATATTGAAATCGGTTGCACGAAATTTTTAATTTTAAAATATTAGACTAAAGTGACAAACGAATTTACAAATACAATCTACATGATGATAAATGGCTACTGCTATAAAATAAAAAAGGGTTACCTCCGATGTTTGAAACAGAAACAGAAACAGAAACTTTTTTATTCAATATAGATTATAAATAATACTTATTGAAAGTCACTCTTTTGTATAATTACCACTGGTTCGAAAAAAAACCTCTGTCCTGGGAAGAACCAGCAAGAAACCCAGCGGGACTTTTTTTTTAAATAACAGCTTACAATCATGTATGTTACACAAATTAACAACACAACAAATTAGAAATAGCTTGGTAGCGATCACTTCATTTTCAGGGGTTATTATCATCCATAAATTCTTTAATATTATAATAACCCTTTTTATACAAACTTAGTTTAATAAAGTTTTTGAACTTTGAGCAGGTCAAACTTTGTATATTTTGTGGAATTTTGTTGTAAAAGCGTATACATCGCCCCAAGAATGAATTACTGACTCGATGGAGTCGAGTAACTGGTACTACTAGCTTGTGTCTGTTCCCAGTATTTACAGAATGAATATCACTTATTTTTGTAAAACTACTTTTATTTTTGTGTACGTACATTACATTTTCATAAATGTATTGAGAGGCCAAAGTTAATATATTAATTTTCTTAAATTTTTGTCGCAGCGACTCTTTAGGCTTTAAATCATAAATTGCTCTTATGGCCCTCTTCTGTAAAACAAATATAATTTCAGTGTCAGCTGCGTATCCCCATAGTAAAATACCATACGACATTATGCTATAGAAATAGCTAAAGTAAACTAGTCTAACTGTTTCAACACTGGTAAGACTTCTAATCTTTTTTACAGCATATGCTGCAGAACTAAGTCTGCTTGCTAGTTTTGATATATGGGAACTCCGTTGAAGCTTCGCGTCTAGTGTGATTCCAAGAAAAATGGTGCTATCTACAAGGCTCAGTTTCTCGTCATTTAAAATTACATTAGTATTTAATTGTTTGACATTTGGAGTCATGAATTTCATACATTTCGTTTAAGTGCCATTTAAATGCAAATTATTAACATTGAACCAATTTATTAATTTAAATATAGCATTATTTACTTCGTCATATTTTAGTAATTGTCGACTTAATTTGAAAACTAAAGAAGTATCATCTGCAAATAATACTATATCGTGGTTATGCCCTACTATGTAAGGTAAGTCATTAGTGTATACAAGAAACAGAAAGGGGCCGAGAATTGAGCGTTGAGGCACGCCCATTTGTACCATCGATCCGGAAGAGCTCATATTGTTAATGACAACTTTTTGCGTTCTCTTACTTAAATATGAAATAATTAATTTAAGAGCATCACTTCTTACACCATAGTGTTGAAGTTTCCTGATTAATGTTTCATGGTGAACACAATCGAAGGCCTTGGATAGGTCACAAAATATAACCAAAGCATCCTGTGAATTCTCCCATGCATTAAAGATATATTTAATCAGCTCAACACCGGCATCAGTTGTCGAGCGACCCCTTGTGAAACCAAATTGATTTTTATGAAGTAAATTATTTATATTAAAAAAATTTAAAATTTGATCAAGAACAATTTTTAAAAAAATCTTACTAAGTGATGGTAGTACAGACATAGGTCTAAAATTGGCGGGGTCTAATATACTACCAGATTTAAAAAAAAGGTATTACTTTACTATGCTTCATTAAATCAGGAAACACACTAGATTCGTTACTAGAGTTGTAGAGTACTAGTTTAAGTTAGAAAACCTCATAGCATATAATTATATTCGCTTTCTACCACCTTCAGACCGGTTCACAGCACTGTTAATTGGCGACAGAAATAAGGTTGAAAAGAAGTTGGTGCCTACCCATAAGACCCCTAAGCAGAAAGGAAATTCTATCACCTATTTACCACGACTTTTTCTGCCACCAGGGCGGCGCCACTCTACAATGAGATTAAATATTTGACAGATTTCGTAGAGAGGAAGATAATTTTTAAAGTAAAGGTTAACGTTCCTTTCAGTATTATTAGTTATATCTTATATTAATAAGATTAGAAATAAATAAACCAATCTATAAATATAACTAAAAGTAGAAAAATTGAAAAAAGAGTTATAAAGTACAAAAATTAAATATCAACACACTGAGGCACTGTGTTGTGTTTAAATATATTACTCTGGAAACTGATAAACTATTATTTAAAACTAATTTCTTAATTCACTGACATTGCGTAACAAAAAACTTTACCTCAGTCACAACTAGTGACATCTGGTGAGTGGAAGATTATTAGCCCTCATTAAGGCAAATTCTTCTTAAAGAGAGGAGGAGTTCCCATTACCCGGTACCCATGTTAAGCAGTGTTGTACAATTGTATCAACACTCTCGTAATTAATAAAGTCAAATAATTATAATAATATAAGGTACGTGAGGGTAATATGGTCACCTTAAGTTTTGCCGCCCTATAAAATCAAAACTGGGAGGGGGACAGAGACAAAACACAAAGACGTATACTATTATTAATATATTAAGAAAAAAATTGCAAACAAGCTTTGCCAATGATTAGGAACACTTCGAAAAATCAACTTATAAAAACTAACTGCACTACACAATACTAAAATTGACTAAAATTTATTACTATATTCTCAACTGTCAAAATGGCGTCGACAAAGCAGCGTCCTTTTTGACCCTTTATTATTTGATTGATTGATAAAGAGCTATCGTATCACAGAGCCATCAAACAAGGCTGTAGTCTTCGAATTATAAGAAAGTGACCATATTAAACGGATGACTATATTACCCTCACCTACTATAGTTATACTAGCTGGCCCGGCAGATCTCGCGTTCTGTCCTTAAGCCCCGGCACATACATACGGAATTCCGTTTCGGTATGCCGTTTCGGGATTCCGAACGGGTCGGCCACACATTTACGGAATCCCGTTTCGCCCGCAAAATTCGAATGGAAAACTACCGTACGTGTGTGACGGGTCATATATTTTGTATGGACTTGCTGCGTTTCGAATTCAGAATCGGAATCCTGAAACGGAATTCCGTATCCATGTGGCTGGCCTTACGGTATGTGGCGCGATGAGAGTCACTTCATATTTACCCCGGACTTTTTATACTCGTACTCCAAAAAAAAATTATAATCTATCGGGTCCGACTGAATGATTTGCTTTTTTTGGTACTACATCATTATACATTATAATTAATTTTGATTAATAAATTTTAATTAATATAAATTTGCTGATAACGTTCGTTTTGACAAAAATGTTATGTGATAAATATAAAAAGATATAAGTATCTGTCAAATCGAAACGTGTAAAAATACCGAAACTTAAATAATAATAAAAATATTTTCATTAACACTATTACTATACTATTTCATAAAGACTTTGGTGTAAACTGTCACAGCGATCGATAAGTTAATATTCCAGAAAGGGTGTCGTGAGATTGCAAATTCATTGTGTTCTTGGACAAAGTATAAACCTCGGGTATTATACTTAATGCCTTCCGGGTCTGAATGTTTGTTTTTGTGAAATTGATGTGTGTAAACTGTCCCCACGATACAGGAGAAAATCCTAGTGCAAAGGTAAGGTTTTTTAAGAAAAAGATAAACGAATTTTCCTTGAAAATAAAAATTGATAATTCACGATCTTATCGAAAATGTTTAGGGTAAGGCCAGTGAATCGGGGCGATCAGAAAGAACTCGGTCGTCGACGATTCGGGCCACTCTTCACTGCATTAGAGAAGGTGAGACTAGGATGACCCGGCTCATAAATAAGAATAGTATTCAATATGATGCCTAACTTGCGCCTTGTAAAGTTGCAAACAGTGTGCCGGTATGAAATATCCCGCCCTTTAGAGCACGCAAAGCTTTTAAGAGGATAATTTGGCCTTTATAAATTTAATAATATTATTTTACTAGCGACCCGCCCTGGCTTCACATGCGTGGTATTATTTAGACTTAAGATAATCATCAAAGACTATTTGTTTTATATATTTTTTATTTCTCAAAAAAAAATCTTGCCATTGCTATCTATTTCTTCGTGAAGTTTCATTACAATCGGCTCAGCGATTCCGAAGATTAGCCCGGACGGACAGACAGACAGGCAGACAACATTTTTTATCTGCCTTACGTTAGTGCGTTTCTTTTAAATGGTTAGTAACTCACGCAACTTAATATAAGGCGGTTATTTCGATATTGCAGACAGGCACTTCCATTTTATATATGCCTATATATATTTATCATTAAAAATATAAATAAAAGAGAAAAGTTCATTCTACATGAGTATAAGCAGCAAAAATAATCAGCCGCACTTCCCCTGTGTGTTGGGGAAGGCTTATTCAGCAACATACTTCATACATCTATTCTTATCTATTGGCTAAGAATCAAAACACAGACGTGTGGTTCTCCGGTTCTTACTACTCACCATACGTGACGTACGAGAACGCTAAAGCCTCGTTGTAGCTATATCATGGTTCTAGAATGAATTGTGTACTCGACCGAGAAAGGACCACGCTCTTACAGAATACCAGCGTAAAATGTTAAACAGCTTAATGCTATTTTAGCTGTCTTTCTTATAACGAATGTAGAGAACCGGAGACCCATTTTACTGGAAACGGGGCATTCCATCTTAGTCCTCAGGGGTGACGACAACGCATCTGCACTTTGATTCTTAGTTGAAGATAAATGTAGATATCTATGAACCCCAGCATCCACTCACCATCAGGTGGACTGTGTGCTCGTATGTCAACCTTCTTCTATAAAAATACAAAGCTGCAAAAAAGACAATTATTCTGCTATTTTACCCTAATATTGAGACAGTGAGGTCCCCCCCGGTTATATTGATAAAATGAATATATGTGTAGAGTAGCCCGTCGAGCCGAATCATACGTGATGCAGTCATAATACCTACAGCGTGAGTCTTCCACAAAGTAAAGTAGATGAAGTGTCGGAGATTCGGGAAAATTCATAGCACATATTGACTCGAAAATCCATATTTTTGAATACAGTAACTGTGAGAACCGAGCACACAGTCTACATGATGTTAAGTGTATGCTGTCGGCCATTGACATCTACATCTATCCATGATTAAGAATCAAAATGCAGGTTCATTGTCACCCCTAAGGGCTAAGATTGAATGCTTCGTTTCCAGTGAAAAGTGTCACCGGTTTTTTACAATCACTATACGAAACACAGCAGCATTAATCTGCTATTTACACTAGTATTCTGACAGAGCGTGGTCCTCCCCTGGTCGAGCCGACCCATTCGTGCTATAACTATACTACTAATATAGCTGCAGCATGGCTCTACCGCGTATAATTTTTATTTTTGTGCAAGTTTTGGTTGAAGTCGAGATTTGAATTTAGAATCAGCGCCTCATAAAAATATACAGCGTAACAAAAAGCGACAGATAGTGGGATGGAATAGGCATGTGAGGTCGGCTCACGCCAGAGCTCGTCTTTGTTTTCAGTCATGGGTATGTGTTGGAAAGCCAACGTGTGGGGCAGCATACGAGGATATGAAAGAGTCACGTAAAGCTTTTAAAAGCAAACTCAAGTGGTGCCAGGATAATGAAGAACAAATTAAAATGGATATTCTGGCATCTTCGTGTGAGGCTAAGCAATTTGGTAAGTTCTGGCAGCATACGAACAGACTGAAGGCAAGGTCGAGTCTCTCAGCTCAAGTGGGGGGCGTGAGTGGGTGTCGGAATATAGCGAACTTGTTCAAGTCGCAGTTTGAGGTGGAACCGTGCAAGCTTAATTGCATGTTAAATGACGGTGACGCTGGGGACAGTGTGAATATGGGGGGTAGCCCGCTGCGCTTCACAATCGATGAAGTTAAATCTGCAATTAACAATATGAAGCATGGGAAATCACCAGGTCACGATGGCCTCAGCGTCGAACACCTCAGATATGCGGGTGTGCACCTTCACAGAGTCCTCAAGATGCTCTACAACCTATGTGTTGGTCATGGTTACTTACCTGATACAATGATGATGACAGTGGTCGTGCCTATACTTAAGAATAGGACGGGCGATGCAGCGGATGAAACCAACTACAGACCGATATCCTTGGCGACCATCTCGGCTAAGGTTCTGGACAGTCTGCTTGATACACAGTTAAGTAAGGCAGTTAAGTTACATGATGCTCAGTTCGGGTTTAGGCCTGAACTATCAACGGAGAGCGCAATACTGTGTCTCAAGCAGACTGTGCGGTACTATACGGACAGGAAGACTCAGGTTTATGCGTGTTTCCTGGATTTGTCTAAAGCCTTCGACCGAGTGTCTTATAAAATTTTATGGCAAAAATTAAAACGGGAAAGTAGCTTGAGACCAGAGTTGGTTTCACTGTTGGAATATTGGTACGGTAACCAGACTAACACAGTTAGATGGGGTAACACCTTTAGTGATCCCTACAAACTAGGGTGCGGAGTGAGGCAGGGAGGGCTGACATCACCCAGGCTGTTTAATCTTTATGTTAACAGACTGATTGAGAGGCTCAGCAGAGCAAGTGTCGGTTGCTCAATAGACGGTGTACCCATGAATAATTTTAGTTACGCAGACGACATGGTTCTGTTGAGCCCCTCAGTTAGCGGGCTTCGAAAGCTGTTGAAAATTTGTGAAGCATATGCCGAGGAGACTGGACTCAGTTACAACTCAAAAAAGAGTGAATTTATTGTCTTCAGAGGTAAGAATAAACCACTTGACTTCACGCCACGTATCCAGCTATGTGGGATTCCTCTGAGACAAGTGGCTGAGTTTAGGTACCTCGGACATATTGTAACTGAACGCCTGGATGATGACAGTGACATTGAACGAGAGCGCCGAGCGCTGTCAGTCCGGGGCAATATGTTGGCTCGCAGATTTGCACGTAGTACGACTCAAGTCAAGCTAACTTTGTTCAAGGCGTATTGTCAATCCTTTTACACGTGCAGTCTGTGGACTGACTATACGCGGCGGGCCTACAGTGCTCTGCGTGTTCAGTACAACAATGTGCTGAGGGTGATGTTGAGGAAGCCTCCACACTGCAGTGCGTCGGCCATGTTTGCGGATGCTCGTGTGGACGACTTCTACGCGATCATGCGCAAGCGTGCCGCGTCCATGATGAGCAGGCTATTGAGGAGCTCCAACACCCTTCTCAGCGCATTGGCTGTGAAGCTGGATTGCCCGCTCTGGAGGGCTTGGAATGTTGCACACACCAGCACGAGGAGAATTCCACCTGGAGTTCGCTATGTGAGGCTGGGGGTAGGTTAAGCTACTAATATAGGATAAGTAATTTTTTGACTAACATTTTAATATTAACTTCTATTTTATTTTATACTAACATTAGGCTAAGTAAGTTTTACTAACAATCTATGACTATTGTTGGTCGAAATAAAGGATTTATTATTATTATTATTATTATTAGTACTCTCAAACTGTATCCGCACGGCGCTATCATCGTACCACAATAGCGCAATCAGACAGAGCATGAACGGAACGCAATCAGACAGAGCATAAACGGAAGCCTAGATCACGCTATGAAAGTTTTCACAGCGACTCTATACAAATATAACAAATCTGTACTGCCATTAGGAGCATTGGTCGCTCCTTATGCTGAAATTTCTACCCGCGGGATATCTTCTTTTCCCCTACCACGGCCAAAGCGGTTCTTCTTTATGAAGTTTCATAAACGGACTCGAGTAATAACATATTATTTACATTAAAAAAATCATCGTGTTGTTAAGGGTTCGAACCTATTGAAGACAACAGATTCAATAAAAGGAATTGATTGCTATACTGTTGATAGTATATTACATAATACACATTTTACCTTTTTGTAAATAAATTGGTAAAAGGTGTATTCACTCACTCTCGAATACAATAAAACTGCAAACTTACAATGCTTTTGCTTGACGCAATCTGAAAAAAATCGAATCACTTTCATATGTCTCAGCACGTTCGCTCGAAGTCATGATTTGCCAGAATGTGAAATACTTATTTGACAAATTCTTTTCTATCATTATATTGATGAAATGTAGCGCGGAGTCTTATTCTCGGCGTTAAATAAAAATTACAAATAATGGAGATAGAATTCCGGAAGTCAGGACCTTTTTATTTTTGAAACAGAAACAGAAACTTTTTTATTCAATATAGATTATAAATAATACTTATTGAAAGTCACTCTTTTGTTTGATTACCTCTGGTTCGAAAAAAAACCTCTGTCCTGGGAAGAACCAGGAAGGAACCCAGAAAGACTTTTTTTTAAATAACAGCTTACAATCATGTGTGTTACACAAATTAACAACACAACAAATTAGAAATAGCTTGGAAAATAGCGATCACCTCATTTCCAGGGGTTATTATCATCCATAAATTCTTTACCAGTATTTGAAAGGGACGAAGAGAGAACGAAGTGTGAAATATGGGTAAATCAGGAATGTCTAGAACAGGTAAATGAAATTGTATACTTGGGGAGTGCTTTCAGCCGGGATGGAAGATGTGATTTAGATGTGGACAGGCGTGTCGCTGCCGGGAACAAAGTCAATGGTGCCCTGACTGCGTTAGTCAAAATGCAAGGCGTAGTGAAGAGTGCACGCCTTGCATTACATAATGCAGTGTTGGTACCGACTTTGTTATATGGCAGCGAAACCTGGGTATGCCAGAAGAAGCATAAAAGTAAGTTGAATGCAGTGGAGATGCGATCTCTTCGTAAAATGTGCGGCGTTACCATGGCCGACCGAAAGCGAAACGAAGAGATTCGCAATATGGCAGGTTTGAAAGATGACCTTATCACAAAAATTGATAAGGGCGTGATTCGATGGTTTGGGCACGTTGAGCGAATGAGTGAAGACCGAATGGTGAAGAAAATATATAGCGCGAAAGTAAATATTAAAAAGTGTCGAGGTAGACCGAGACTAACTTTCGAAGACCATGTGAGCAAATTGCTCGAAGAGGGGAGGGCCAAGAGTACTCGGATAACTAGACGTGCATGTATGAAGAAGATAATGAATCTGAAAGAAGCGAAAGAGGTATGTAAGGATCGTGACACTTGGCGATCTGTTCTCTCTGGCTACCCCGTCAGGGATTGTGCGTGAAGATAAGTAAGTAAGTATAAATTCTTTAATATTATAATAACCCTTTTTATACAAACTTAGTTTAATAAAGTTTTTGAAATTTGAGCAGGTCAAATTTTGTATATTTTGTGGAAGTTTGTTGTAAAAGCGTATACATCGCCCCAAGAATGAATTACTGACTCTATGGAGTCAAGTAACTGGTACTACTAGCATGTGTCTGTGCCCAGTATTTACAGAATGAATATCACTTATTTTTGTAAAACTACTTTTATTTTTGTGTACGTACATTACATTTTCATAAATGTATTGAGAGGCCAAAGTTAATACATTAATTTCCTTAAATTTTTGTCGCAGCGACTCTATAGGCTTTAAATCATAAATTGCTCTTATAGCCCTCTTCTGTAAAACAAATATAATTTCAGTGTCAGCTGCGTGTCCCTATAGTAAAATACCATACGACATTATGCTATGGAAATAGCTAAAGTAAACTAGTCTAGCTGTTTCAACACTGGTTAGACTTCTAATCTTTTTTACAGCATATGCTGTAGAACTAAGTCTGCTTGCTAGTTTTGATATATGGGGGCTCCATTGAAGCTTCACTTCTAGTGTGATTCCAAGAAAAATGGTGGTATCTACAAGACTCAGTTTCTCGCCATTAAAAATTACATTAGTATTTAATTGTTTGACATTTGGAGTCATGATTTCATACATTTCGTTTTAGTGCCATTTAAAGGCAAATTATTAACATTGAACCAATTTATTAATTTAGATATAGCATTATTTACTTCGTCATATTTTAGTAATTGTCGACTTAATTTGAAAACTAAAGAAGTTTCATCTGCAAATAATACTATATCATGGTTATGCCCTACTATGTAAGGTAAGTCATTAATGTATACAAGAAACAGAAAGGGGCCGAGAATTGAGCCTTGAGGCACGCCTATTTGTACTATCGACCCGGAAGAGCTCATACTGTTAATGACAACTTTTTGCATTCTCTTACTTAAATATGAAATAATTAATTTAAGAGCATCACTTCTTACACCGTAGTATTGAAGTTTCCTCATTAATGTTTCATGGTGAACACAATCGAAGGCCTTGGATAGGTCACAAAATATACCCAAAGCATCCTGTGAATTCTCCCATGCATTAAAGATATATTTAATCAGCTCAACACCGGCATCAGTTGTCGAGCGACCCCTTGTGAAACCAAATTGATTTTTATGGAGTAAGTTATTTATCTTAAAGAAATTTAACATTTGATCAAGAATAATTTTTCAAAAATCTTACTAAGTGATGGTAGTACAGAAATAGGTTTAAAACTGGCGGGGTCTAATGTACTCCCAAATTTAAATAAAGGCATTACTTTACTATGCTTCATTAAATCAGGAAACACACCAGATTCGACACTAGTATTATTAAAAATAATAGCTAAATGAGGCGCGACTGTATCTATTATAGACGCAATAATTTTAACGGAAATACCCCATAGATCCGCAGTTTTCTTAATATCAATAGTTTTAAAATGTTTTACAATATCTTTTGATAATACTTTATGAAATGTAAAATTCTTTGTACACGCATTTACATTTTGTTTAAGTAATGATTCGGTGATGGCAGGAGAAGAATTCAGTGACGTAGTGGTTAATATCGGAGTATCAGTAAAATATATCTCAAAAACCATTGCAACGTTCCGATCTGATTCAGTTAGTTTGTTGTTACCACTTAACTGGTAGTTTAAATTGCGAGAGTTGATCTTACCAGTTTCTCTATTAATTATACTCCATGTCATTTTAATGTTATTAGAAGCCGTCTTAATTTTGTTGCCCAAATGCAAAGACTTGGCTGTGGAGCACACTCTTTTAAATATTTTTTTACATATTCCGTAAATTCGACGATCCTTACATACCTCTTTCGCTTCTTTCAGATTCATTATCTTCTTCATACATGCACGTCTAGGTATCCGAGTACTCTTGACCCTACCCTCTTCGAGCAATTTGCTCACATGGTCTTCGAAAGTTAGTCTCGGTCTACCTCGACACCTTTTAATATTAACTTTCGCGCTATATATTTTCTTCACCATTCGGTCTTCACTCATTCGCTCAACGTGCCCAAACCACCGAAGCACGCGCTTTAACATTCCACGTGCCAACTCTGCACTCCGTCCTCCACCTTCCGCCGTGTCGGGCTGTGCGTGACGGGTGGCGGTCCCCATCGCCGCTTTGCGCGCTGCATTCCACACCAACGGGGACGAGCTGGTGTGCGTCGCCTTGGGGGGACGCCCTAACCCTCGTTGACATGGGTGCGCAGCTAAGTAGAATTGCAGCCCTGAAAAGGGCTGGCAGGGGTCGCGACGAGCACGCTTCTACAATGTAAGGATCGTGACACTTGGCGATCTGTTCTCTCTGGCTACCCCGTCAGGGATTGTGCGTGAAGATAAGTAAGTAAGTAAATTCGACGCTATGATTATATTACCTTTCATGGCAAAGATCATACAACCTATGTCTGCTCTTATGGACTCCTACTGTCGCTCATTCATTGAATGAATTCCGACTGTTCAAGGAAAATGTTTTAGAAGTAAAAGTATTATTAAATTCATTGCAAATAAGCTTAATAATATTCCATACAAATAATTAGGATCATTTTGGTATGAAAGTGATGGAAGTTTTTTCACTATGTTACTTCTAAACTTCTCCAAGCGACGTGCATTTACTGGAACAAACACAACTTTTTCATCTACTTGCTTTTTGTGAACATAAGGTAACGATTCTACTTGTCCACAGTGATCAGAACTTAATTTTTGAATTATACATTTATGCAACGGCTTCACGTTTGTAAAAATATTCAATATTGAACGTTTCACGTTTGTAAAAATAGTTAATATTGAAAATTTTCTCTTCTTTAAGGGAATTAACTTAAAAGTTCTTAAATATTCATGTTTTTAGTTATTAACGTAAAACTATATATCTTTTTTTATTTTGTTTTATTTTTAAAACAATTGTAATTTTTTATGTGCTAATAAATCCTCGAGATACATTTTTCTAGACGTTATTCTGAATCGAATGAGCTATCGCACATACTTTTAGGAGCGGGAACAAGAATCAACACATTTTTGAACTTGTTGACTAGACAAAAAGGAATATATACGAGCTCTATACGCATACGAAAAGCTAGTCATAATTTGCTGTAATTAAATGGTATCAAATGACGTGTGCATTTAACGCTTAGTCTACCGAAAGCCAGCCTATATAATATAGCGAAATCAAGAACCTTTAAGACGTCTAAACGATCAATTTTCTTCCACTAAGTAAACAAAGGTTGTGTGATAGATAATTCATTAATGCAGAATTTTTAATATAATTTGAGCGTTGTTTACATTTGTTAAATGGAAGTATCATCTGACACAAGTTGGAAAATTTTCTATTATAGTTATTAAGTAAACAAATGATTATTTTAAATTTTGTTCTTAAAAAATGAATGTACCACGTTTTTCATATTCCTACATTGTCATCCGATTCATGTTAAAAAGTTCAAGTCTCTAGTTAATCGAAAAGTACTCGAAATTTGAGTTCAAAGGTTCCACCCGGAACAACAGATAGACAAACAAACAAGATAGTGATTTAATAAAAACGTGGTAATAAATAAACACAGCCTATATACGTCTCCCTCGTTTCTGAGAGGGTTTTCAAGGCAAAGAAGTGTCTGCCGCGTGCCCCCAATGCGTGTGGGCGGACTACACGTGCCTTCGTTATATATTTCATTTATTTGTGTATTGTTTACTTTCTGTTTTAGCACGGCAAACTTTCACACAAAACCCAAATGAAATTGTTAGTTGTTGGTGAAGGAAAGTGTTGTGAGGAAACCTGTATGTCTAAGAAATTAAAGGTTTCTAGAACATGTAAAGTCTGTCAACACGCACTGGAACAGCGCGGCAGGCTTATTACCATCCCTCTCAAAAATGGGAGGAGGCCTGTGCCCAGTAGTGGATCGATATAGACTGTGACTTTATTTTACTATACGAATATGTATTTTTTATTGGTGCCCCAACCTAGGGGCGGTTACAACACTAAATCTGCCAGCTGCGCTAATCCAAGGCGCTCGAAGAAGTTTGGAGGGAATTACTTGACTACTTCCACGCGACTGTATATGGATATTTGCAAAGTCAGATATTGCCTATATATGTTTATCGTTTATTAACTTTATAAACGATTAGCGATTCGCCCAGGCTTCGCACGGGTGATTTCTGGATCTGAACAGCGCCACCTACCGGATCCAATTATGAATCTAAACTATCCATGGACCCACGCAATCACACACATTTTTTTTATCATAATCGGTCGAGCTATTTTAGAGTTTTGGCCAGACTAAAGGACAGCAATTGATTTTTACATATAAAGATGTGTGATCAGAATCAAACTGTGTAAAGTGTGGTGGTGCAGCACAAAAAGCACAGAATTTTTTTTAATAGGGTAGGGTGACAAACGAGCACACAGTCCACCTGATGGTAAGTGGCCACTGCGACCCATAGACATCTACATCTATCCTCAATAAAGACTCAAGATGCAGATGCGTTGTCACCCGTGAGGACTAAGATGGAATGCCTCTTTGCCAGTAAAAAGGGTTTCCGGTTCTCTACACTCACCATACAAAACACAGCAGCGTTAAGCTCCTACTTTACGCTGGTTTTCTGTGAGAGCGTGGTCCTTCCCCGGTCGAGCCGACCCATTCGTGCTACAACTATACCACTAATATAGCTGCAGCATGGGTCTACCACGTATAATGATATAATGCTTTTATAACTTTTTTCTTTCTTAGGATAAGAAAATCTGACACAATATTGTGGTAAGTCTATATACATTTCGAATTTATTGGACGTTATTTGAAGGGTTTATTTATATTATATTGACTTGTATTTTATCTGTTTCAGATCACGTATTTGGACTGAATTTTTTAAAGTTTTCATAATGACATTTTTGCAGCTTTATACTTATCTTAACACAACATAAATAAATATTGTGTTTAAGAAAGTATGTACTGAATTATTAGTGATTTGAATGAATTGTACTTAAAGAATTCGGAATTTGTGAGTTTGGGTGGATGAAACTAACGAAGTACATGGTATAAACAAATTCGAGAATACCTATAAATGTAGGCGTTAGCATCCATTTACCATCAGGTGGACAGAGTAAAAAAAAAACAATATAAAATATATTAAAGTTTCCGTAAATTGACGAGAGCATCGTCGGTATTGTCCATCTCAGTTTCCCCTCTGCTGCGGAATTGTGTTAACGACGTCCGGTTTCCTCATAACTGGACAACAAAACAAAACAAAACAAAACAAAGCACGTCACAAACGTTCCGTGTAATTTTACGCTAATATACAGAGCTAAGAACTGTTTCCAATGAGCCATCGTAACAGGTTTTTTTTTTATAAAATCGGAGTGACTAATAAACTTACAGTTAGACTGATGGTACGTGACTACAGCAGTCCATGGCTACAGATGGAGTTCTGAGTACTCAGAATTCCTCAAAGCCTGTAATTATATTATTACAAGCGATCCGCTCCGGCTTCGCACGGTTGATTTCTGGATCTTGACAAGAACGCTACCTACAAGGTCCAATTCTAAATCTAAACCATTCTCTAATCAACTTTATCACACACACAAAAATTCATCAAAATCGGTCCAGCCGGTTAGAAGGAGTTCAGTCACATACACACGGACAGAAGAATTATATAATATGCATGTATTATACATATAAACCTTCCCCTTGAATCATTCTGTCTATTGATGTAAACCTCATTAAAATCCGTTGCGTACGTAGTTTAAAAGATATAAGCGCACATACGGCGGGAAGCGACTTTGTTTTATACTATGTAGAGATGCTGTTTCTATCTACATCCTTCACAACAGAACACAATATTGCAGACACTATTATATACCTGCATAAATAGATAAGAGGATCGTATCTACACAGTCAGACTACAAGATATAAAAGAAGTCCTACCACCTGGATGTTCAAAAAGTTGCGTTATTAATGCTGTTCTTATATTGCACGATACATTTGTTACTGGTATCGTCCGCTATTATTGTTTTTTTTTTTTCATTTTTAAACGTTACCCCCACAATAGGATTTTTTCATGTATCGTGGAGACAGTTTATTGTACAAGGACAAGAATCTAGATTCGGAAAAATTACTTGTAGACCATACAAATATTTGTTCCGTGAGGGATTCGAACCTGCGGCCCTCAACGCTATAACTCATTGCTAAGTCACTGTGTGACGGAGCCGGCTTCAGTTCGAAGGTTTTCAACCACCTTCAAAAAAAGGAGAGGGTTCTGAACTCGACTGTATTTTTTATGTGTGTTACCTTACAACTTTTTTCCTAGGTGAACCGATTTTGAATATTCTTTTCGATGATTTATTGAAAGCTGCTGCTTTTCATGTGGTCCCATATAAATTTGATCAAGATCTGACCAATAGTTTTTGAGCTATCCTTAATAATGCGTATTTAATTGACTTCAACTACATTTTATTTATATTGAATTCGGTTGTATAAAATTTTTAATTTTACCGGCTGTTTATTATATAGAAGTAAGTAATGGTAATAAACGTGCAAAAAATATACTTGTAATATAAGTGTGTGCCGTGGCACATTGACACCTATCTGTAAAATAAAAACTAGTGTCCGACCGAAACCGGATTTTCAACCGAAACCGAAACCGAAAACGAACCTTCGGTCTGGGTGTCAGTGTCTTACTTATGTAGACATGTTTTTTTTTTGTTATAAACTGAAATCTAGTATTTTTTGTATACATATACCGATAAGTAATGCATGTTAATGAAAAATATTAATTGTCATTACAATACTAAAATAAATAAATATATTGCTAGATCATCATGAAGAAATATATTTATTTATTTTAAAGTAAAAAATCAACAATTTAACATTAAGAAATACTTTTTTAAGTAAATTTTGTAATAAATCAACACTAACACCCATAAAAAGTTACTAGCTAATTGAGAACATATTTTATTGTGTTCACAATATTGTTAAAAGTAATATATTATTCAATGAGAGCATTAACGTAAATATAATTTAAAAATGCAGACTCGTTATCACTGCCAACGGCTGAGGCGATATCCTTTGTTGCCAGTAAAAAAGTCTCCATTTATTAACATTCATCATAATATGAAACAATTTACAAAAATGTAAATTCATCATTGTACTGCTTGCTACTCAACTTCTACTTGCTATTTCACACATCTAGCAAACATTAAAATGCTAAGTTATGACTAAAGAGCAAAATTAAGGTTTATGAAGCTTATATATTTATTTATTAGATGTACACAACAGTTAATATTATTCACTTTTGCATAAATATGAATACCTAATATATACAAAGTTTTGACCTGGAATACCAACCTGAGTTATACAGTTGTAACATGTATTATACGTAAACATATCTTTAAGAAAAAAAATAGTTTGACATTTTTATGATAAGATATTATTTTTTTATTGGAGTTTATTGGAGTTTACTCCTTAAGAATCTATTTTAATATATAAGCCTGGGGTATGAAAATTTATGGGGAGTAAAATCAAACCTTACTTTATGCGTTACGTTATTTATTCATGTTTCTTTGATTACGTAATGTCGTGCGTAACTTATCTTGCGCAGCCCCCAGCACAGAGTACTCTTGGCTGTACTACTTTATATAAACGAATAACAACTGTCAACCAACTGTCAATCTTCTGTCAACTTGCGGAGTTTTGATATTAAATTTCATATATAATCGTTCTTAAGAAGTAAATTCCAGTCGTGTGTCGGAGCTACCACACACACATTTTTAGATATAATCATAGATGATAAGGTGGAGTTGACTTGAGTAGTGAAACAGTCTAGTGCGTAGTTTATTTATTACTAACGGATACCCGGCGTGTGCTACTACGCTAAAAAAAGAAATACATTTTGTTTATTTGTTGGAAAAAAAGGAAATTTTGTTTACTTATTAACTTTTTTATATAATGCCTAATGCATTATTTTAGTGGTCTAAAATCATCTTCGCATTATTGCCTTTCTAATTTAACTAGTTTGCGGGACATCGATTGGATGGTTTCAAAGTATATAACGGACATACGTAGAAACATTTATTGTGTTTTATATGTATAGATAGATCAAAAATTTTTAAGCGTGGCAACTATGACAAATATACCCCTATGAGGCAATCTAGTGGGGAGGCATATTCGACATAGGTAAATTTTGGAAATATCATTAAATAACTATTTAAAAGGGCAACAGATAAATAATTATTGCATACCTGGAGCATCATTAAGCCACATAATGAATAAAATTTCAACTAGTAAATTTTGCCCTAATACATTAATCATTCTTGATGGAAGAAGAGGTAATGTTTTTTTATAGGATAGGGAAATAAACGAACACACAGTCACGAACATACAGTAAGTAGTTGCTGTGACCCATAGACATCTACATTTATCTTCAATAAAAAATCAAAATGCAGTGAGGACCAAGATGGAATGCCTCTTTTCCAGTAAAATGGGTCTTCGGTTCTCTACACTCACAATACGAAAAACAGCAGTGTCAAGCTGCCATTTTACGCTAGTATTCTGTGAGAGCGTGGTCCTTCCCCGGTCGAGCCGACCCATACGTGCTACAACTATACTACTAATATAGCTGCAGCATGGCTCTACTATGTGAACAAAAATCAATTATTAAAATATATTGAATATCTTAATAACTTAAATGTATCTAAAGTTATTATGTTTACATTGCCTTACATAGGGGAGTGGCCAGAGGAAAATAATCTAAGATAAGATAAATAAATATATTAATGAATAACTTGACATTTAATAGTAATTTAAATTTGACCTTTAATTGTGATAATTATAATAATAAATATCATGTGATGGACTTAAATAATTTAATTAAGAAGTTTTTGACTTCAGATAGGGACTACCTATCCAAGTATAGTATAAGACTGATACCAAATGTGCTGTCTTATTATTCATATTTTAACTCAGCCAAGAATTTGGCTACGCAGACATCTGCTTCTATTGAGCAGTGTAATGACATTAAATTGAATTTGGAATCAGTTCCAAGTAATTTAAATTAGAAAATGAGACAATAGAGGTAATCTCTTGTAATCATAGTAACAATTTAAATTATCCAGAATGTAACCCATAAATAGTTAATTGTATAATTTCTCATAAAAACAATCATAAAAATTGTATAGACCTGGTGCATCAAAATATGCAAGACATGTTGGGCAAATAATTAGAAATTGAATTGTTTTTAAATAGTTTTAAATATTTTTTTGTATAACTGAACATTGGTTAAAAGATTAATTTATAAAATTAAATTTACTTGGAGTATAATCAATAGTAAAACTGGCAAGATGAAACTACACAACCCAAACTTTCAATTAAATTTTAATAATAATGTTACGAAATCAGATCAAGACGTTGCAACGGCTTTTGAACAATATTTTACCGAAATTCCGATCTTGACTACAAAGTCACTCAATTCCTCCCCTGCTGTCGCCGAGTCATTACTCAAACAAATTGTATATGTCTGTAAAAATAATTTGCATTTCATAGAATATTATCAGATGATATTATAAAATATTTCAAAACTATTCATATTAAGAAAACAGCAGATCTATGAGGGATTTCAGTTAAAGTTATTGCGTCTATAATAGATGCAATCGCACCCCAACTTGCTATTATTGCATGCCTAGCGCAAAGCGCGTAGGTATGTTCTACTAGCGTCTAAAAATCAAGATTCCAAGGTTTTGTCGCATAAAATCGTATCTAACAATCATATTGAACATATAAATGATATGTTCAATATGATTGTTAGATTGTTATTGATTGTTGAACTTATTACTATTTTTTTAAATCGTTTTTATTTCTACATAAAAAAGTGGTTTAGTGGCTTATGGTGTTGATTTATCAAGTCCGCATGGAGTGGTAAACACGATAACTTTAAAAAAAAATTATTTAACTCAATCTATTTTTTAATCTCTTCATACACTTGTATATCATGTAGAAAGCCATGGAATGTAAATGGCTGTTTAATTTTGTTTTGTTTAGTTATAATTTTTTTTTCGGTTACGAAATGTCGAAATAAGGAAATTCGTAAGATGCTTTGGGTATATTTCGTGATCTTTCCAGGGCTTTCGACTGTGTTTACCATGAGACATTAATCAGGAAGCTACATCATTATGGTGTAAAAACATAGCGCTTAAATGTATTATGTCATATCTAAATAATAGAAAGAGAACAGTTGTTATTAATGGATGCAGTTCTTCCGGATCGGTAGTATCCTATGGGTGTTCCTCAGGGCTCAGTTCTTGGTCCCTTTCTGTTCGTAGCTTATATTAATGATTTACCTTATTTGGTAGGGAATAACCATGGTATAGTATTATTTGCTGATGATACTTCGTTGATTTTCCCAACAAAAAGGCAATTATTGAAATATGAAGAAGTGAAAAATGCTATATCAAAAGTAATATACTAGTTTAACGCCAATAATTTGCTTTTGAACGTTAATAAAACGAAATGTATTAAATTCACTACATCTAATGTTAAAAAGGTAAAGGTAAGGTAAAAGGAATACCAGTGTGCTTTTAAGTGGGAAGGAGCTGGGTCTTGATGAATCCACTGTTGTTCTCGATATCACAGTTGACGCGAAGCTTCAATGGGGCCCTCATAGATCTAATCTAGCTAGCAAACTTAGTTCTGCAGCATATGCTGTAGAAAAGATTAGATGCCTTACATGTGTTGAAATAGCTACATTAGTTTATTTTAGTTATTTCCATAGCATTATGTCATATGGAATCTTGCTATGGGGTAATGCGACTGACATTAACATTGAAACTATCTTTGTTTTGCAAAAGAGAGCCATAAGAGCAATTTATAACCAAGGTCTGAAGGATTCCCTTAGAGAAAATTTTAAAGAAATAAGTACCCATATAAATATTAATATATCTACGTAAGTACCTATATTAATTTTGGCCTCTCCATAGAAATATTAAATAGAGATTCTATTATTGTATGTATGGGCCTCTCAATATATGTACGAGAACTTATTGTAAGTACACAAAAACGAAAATAGTTTTATTAAGAATAGTGATGTACATTCTCCGTAAATACTAGGAACAAGCACAAGTTAGTTATACCAAATACTCTATTTCAAAGGGTCAGTGATTCCTTCATGGGGCAATGTATACGCTTAACAAAGTCCCAGAAAATATGCAAACCTTTTCTTTCAAAAGGTTTAAATTATTTATTAAGCAAAAATTGTCTAGTACGGGTTATTATACTACTAAAGAGTACATGACTGATAATAACCCCTGGGAATGAGGTGATCACTACCATGCTGTTTCTAGATGTTTTCATAACAATTGTATAAAATATTTTGTTGTATATTGTGCCTTTAAAAAAAGTCCCGCTGGGTTTCTTGCTGGTTCGTCGTCCAAAAAAAAACCTCTGTCCTGAGGTTTTTTTTGCGAACCAGTGGTAAAATTTAAAATTAATTTCAATAAGTATTATGTACTATAATCTATGTTGAATAAAAATGATTCTATTCTATTCTATGTTCAGCAGTGGACTTTAATAACGGTAACGATATTGACGTACAGCAAGATGGACCGTGTGAAGGTTTTAAGAGTTAGAAAAAGGTAAAAAGATGGTACCTATTCAGGCAATGCGTACACGGAGTAGGTCTTGTAATTTTGACGATATGTACATCTATACAAATAAATTAAATTAAAGTGTCTGTTTGTAATGTCCAAATAATAGTTTTTACTAAATGCATACGAAAATATATACGGCGATTATATCAAAAATACAACTTTTTTTAATTCTGTGTGTCTGTCTGTCTGTCAGTTTATCTATCTATTAGTATAGTTTGTTCCGGCTATTCTCTGAAATGGCTGGACCGATTTTGTCCGAGACTTTCACTGGTCATACTACATGACACGCGGGCGAAATCGCGGGGAATAGCTAGTCGATTAATATAATTCTCATTTGAAAACCAAGACGATCATTAAGGAAGACCCGCTGTGTCTGTCTATACTTCTTAAATATAGTAAATCTTTCGTAGCCCGCTTTGCTCCGTCTAATAAATAAATTATAGGAATTAGGTTATGTTCGGACGTTGATGGACACCTCCCCCTCCTCGTCGCTCCCTCGCACCTGACCTGCCCTCGACCTTTACCTGGAGGCGGAGGCTCATGCACTTAACAGTTTTTACAGGGCTTCCGAAAGTTTTGAGCCGCAGCTAGTTAACAAAATTTAGCTTCGAAAAAAATTTATGCAAACATAATTATATATTATTTTTGACGTAAATTTTAATGTTATATAAGCTTAAAGAATAGAATAGAATAGAATAGAATATTTTTATTCAATATACATTACATGTGTAATTCTTATTGAAAGTCATTTTTTACTTTACCACTGGTTCGAAAAAAACCCTCTGTCCTGGGAAGAACCAGCAAGAAACCCAGAAAAGTTATTATTGGCCACTCAACTTCAAAGTATCAGAACGTGTTATATAATATACCATGCGTAACACGTCTTGTGGTAAGACATGCAAAGAATTAAAAGTCAAATTAATAATAGTCAAACAGAAAAATCCTTTTTGCCCTTTTTCTGTTAATGAAAATTCAATGCGCTTATTTAATCTTTAGCCGACTCTAATAAAGGAGAAGGTTCTGTATTTGCAATTTTTCAACCGACTTCAAAAACCAGGAGGAGGTAGTCATTCGACTGTATTTTTTTATGTGTGTTACCTTTACCTCACAACTTTTTTCCTAGGTGAACCGATTTTGATGATTCTTTTCGATGATTTATTGAAAGCTATTGCTTTTCATATGGTCCCATATAAATTTGATCAGGATCTGACCAATAGTTTTTGAGCTATCCTTAATAATGCGTATTTAATTGACTTCAACTACATTTTATTTATATTGAATTCGGTTGTATAAAATTTTTAATTTTACCGGCTGTTTATTATATAGAAGTAAGTAATGGTAATAAACGTGCAAAAAATATACTTGTAATATAAGTGTGTGCCGTGGCACATTGACACCTATCTGTAAAATAAAAACTAGTGTCCGACCGAAACCGGATTTTCAACCGAAACCGAAACCGAAAACGAACCTTCGGTCTGGGTGTCAGTGTCTTACTTATGTAGACATGTTTTTTTTTTGTTATAAACTGAAATCTAGTATTTTTTGTATACATATACCGATAAGTAATGCATGTTAATGAAAAATATTAATTGTCATTACAATACTAAAATAAATAAATATATTGCTAGATCATCATGAAGAAATATATTTATTTATTTTAAAGTAAAAAATCAACAATTTAACATTAAGAAATACTTTTTTAAGTAAATTTTGTAATAAATCAACACTAACACCCATAAAAAGTTACTAGCTAATTGAGAACATATTTTGTGCATAAATGCATACGAAAATATATACGGCGATTATATCAAAAATACAACTTTTTTTAATTCTGTGTGTCTGTCTGTCTGTCAGTTTATCTATCTATTAGTATAGTTTGTTCCGGCTATTCTCTGAAATGGCTGGACCGATTTTGTCCGAGACTTTCACTGGTCATACTACATGACACGCGGGCGAAATCGCGGGGAATAGCTAGTCGATTAATATAATTCTCATTTGAAAACCAAGACGATCATTAAGGAAGACCCGCTGTGTCTGTCTATACTTCTTAAATATAGTAAATCTTTCGTAGCCCGCTTTGCTCCGTCTAATAAATAAATTATAGGAATTAGGTTATGTTCGGACGTTGATGGACACCTCCCCCTCCTCGTCGCTCCCTCGCACCTGACCTGCCCTCGACCTTTACCTGGAGGCGGAGGCTCATGCACTTAACAGTTTTTACAGGGCTTCCGAAAGTTTTGAGCCGCAGCTAGTTAACAAAATTTAGCTTCGAAAAAAATTTATGCAAACATAATTATATATTATTTTTGACGTAAATTTTAATGTTATATAAGCTTAAAGAATAGAATAGAATAGAATAGAATATTTTTATTCAATATACATTACATGTGTAATTCTTATTGAAAGTCATTTTTTACTTTACCACTGGTTCGAAAAAAACCCTCTGTCCTGGGAAGAACCAGCAAGAAACCCAGAAAAGTTATTATTGGCCACTCAACTTCAAAGTATCAGAACGTGTTATATAATATACCATGCGTAACACGTCTTGTGGTAAGACATGCAAAGAATTAAAAGTCAAATTAATAATAGTCAAACAGAAAAATCCTTTTTGCCCTTTTTCTGTTAATGAAAATTCAATGCGCTTATTTAATCTTTAGCCGACTCTAATAAAGGAGAAGGTTCTGTATTTGCAATTTTTCAACCGACTTCAAAAACCAGGAGGAGGTAGTCATTCGACTGTATTTTTTTATGTGTGTTACCTTTACCTCACAACTTTTTTCCTAGGTGAACCGATTTTGATGATTCTTTTCGATGATTTATTGAAAGCTATTGCTTTTCATATGGTCCCATATAAATTTGATCAGGATCTGACCAGTAGTTTTTGAGTTATACTTAGTAATGCGTATTTAATTGACTTTGACTACATTGATGATGTTATTTTACTCAATTTACTTATATTGTACAAAATTTTTGTATGTATGAAACTCGATATCTTCGTCCATTATGTGGCATATTTTTAAATTCACAGGGATAAAGTTTTCAATGTAATGATATTCAAGCTTGTAATATTCTTTAATCCACTCAAAAAAGTCAAAAATAAATAAAAACCGCTTTCAAGTAACTATTTTTTTTTATTTTATAGGAGAGGGGGCAAACGTGCATGCAGCTCACCCGATGGTAAGTGACTACCGCCGCCCATGAACAACTGCAACACCAGGGAGGGAATTGCAGATGCATTGCCGGCCTTTTAAAAAGGAGTACGCTCTTTTCTTGAAGGTCCCTAAGTCGTATCGGTCCGGAAAAATTGCTGATGGTAATTGATTCCACAAGGAAGTCGTGCGAGGAAGAAAACATCTTCTAAATCGCACAGTGGTGTGGATGGTACCGGGAGTTCTGCCGCGATATGCGTTCGTGAAATTTGGTGGCTGGGATTAATCCGAACAATTCCTCAGAGCACTCCCCATGGTAGATGCGAAAGAAAATGCAAAGGGATGCAACATCTCTTCGCAGTGCCAATGAATCCAGCCGATCGGAAAGGGCTCGGTCGTCGACGATTCGAGCCACTCTGCGCTGGATGCGGTCAATTGGAGCTGGCACTGGGGAGCCCCTGCCCAGAGATGGGAACAGTATTCCATGTGAGGCCGAACCTGCGCCTTGTAAAGTTGCAGGCGGTGTGCCGGCATGAAACACTGTCCCGCTCTGCTGAGCACGCCAAACTTTTTAGAGACCAATTTGGCCTTGTCTTCCAAGTGACCACAAAACTGCACGTCACTCGATATGTCGACTCCGAGGATACCGATACTGGCTGAGGCAAGAAGGGGAGTGCCTTGAAACTGAGGAGATACGACAAAGGGGTTCTTTTTAGCCGTAAACGCACAAACTAAAACGAATAAAATTCAATCACTCACTTAACGCCAACACAAGCACTGGATATAAACATTTTTCTAACAAGATTTCTTTGAGTTTTGCTTTAAATAAATTTGTTTTGTAAATCAAATCATTTAAGTCGGTGGGTAACATTAAATAGCTCAACTGCTTGATAATTTGGACAATGTTTTACTATATTAAATTTACATTAATTCATTCAATCATCCATTTCGGGCCTTTGATTCTCCTATACAATATATCTTAGCACTTATTTCATGAGCTATATAAATTATTTTAGTCTACTTCAAAAAAAAGGCTGCTACAATTCGACCGTATGTTTGTTTTGTATGTATGTTACACGATATCTTCATCAATAATTGTGAACCGATTTTGATGATTATTTTTAATTTTTTTTTATTATAAGCCAGTGCTTGACTACAATCCCATCTGGTGGTAAATGGTGATGCAGCCTTAGATGGTAAATCGCACTGTCTTGTTGTAACAAAAGCCTATTCACTCTTGCTTTGAAGACGCCCAGATTGTATTCGGACGGAAAGATGGACGCCGGCAAATTATTCCACTCCTTTGCTGTACACATTACAAAAGACGAAACAAACCGTTTGTTTCTAATGCGTGGAATATCGACAACAAAGGGATGAAGACCCGCCGACCGTCTGGTTGTCCTATGGTGGAAAGGAGAGGGAGGAATCAAAGCGTGAACTCCTGTGTACACTCACCGAAATGCATCCTATAGAATACCGAGAGACTGGCTACTCTGCGCCTGTGCTCGAGGCTGACAAGATTGGTTTCAACCAAATCAAGGTCACCAATGAGCGTCTTAACACGTCTCTCCACTGAGTAAAATGCTGCCAGATGGCATTTTGCAGCACTAGCCCAATTAAATAGATTATAATTAAGGGATGGTCTCATGAAAATACTAACCCTGAGGGTGAAGGTATAGGGGAATATGTAGCTTTAATGTAACTATTTAGACAATATTGAGTTTGACATCTTTGTCAATTATCAGCCGATTTTAAACCAACATATAATGGAACCATACACTTTGGTATCTAAATGTGTGTATTTTTTAATAAATTGTATACTCACCTTACAATACAATACTCTTTATTGTATACCAAGACAAGATAAAAATAACAAAAGATAGCTATTCAGGGAAATAAATATAAAGGGCGGTGAGCTACATAGCACTTTCTTCCAGACAACCCAGAAGAAGAAATAAATAAAAAAATAAGAAGAAAAAGAATTAAGAAAAACTTATTGCTACTTGTTGCATCTTAGCAAAGCTATAAACCAGCGTATTAATAAAACAAAGTATATTGTTGTGTAAATATGGGCTCAATCGGTCAAGTTGTTCAGAAGTTACACGATTACTAACAGACGCACCAACGATTATATACTAGCGACACGCCCCGGCTTCGCCTGGGTTAGATCTGTTAATATGGCGTTATTTAGATTTAAGATACTTAAAGAGCATTTGTTTTATTCTTTTTTTTAAATGTTTTTCGGATAAAATGTAGTCTAGACACCTGTCATTGCTTTGCATCTGTTTGTAAAGTTTTAATATAGTAGTGGAGCCATATAGGGGATTTTGGGATACTGAAGCTCAACAGAGTACATTAGCTAGGGAAATCCTTTGCAACCTGTTGAGTACCTCCACCATAATATATAAGTCCTTTATGTAGGGCCGTGCGTCAAGGGCAGGGGAGCAAAAGAGTAAAAAAAGTCGATCGTTAGTGATCGAGCGCATCAGATTAAGGTAAGGTTGGTTAATTACATGCTGAAAAGTGTGCATTTCAATAATCTGACGATTTGAGCGTGACGTGCGGGAGTGGGAAGGTTACAAGCTTGCAAAAAAAAACGTCACTTCGACATTTTCGACCGTGGTCGATTTTTTACTTTTTATTTGAAAGAAATAATTCTAGGATAACGGGAAAAATATAACCTGCCGATTTCCACAAGCCGGAGTAATAAAAATCGTCGATAAACTTTAGTGCGTGTAGCTGCAGTGAATCATGTACTCCCCATTCCGCGCCTCTCTTTCCCTTTCGCACTTTCTCTATATATTCTCTTTATATTCGACGGATGAAGATGAAGATGAAAAAAATATTATTCAAAAAAGATTAAAAATATGTTATTATTTTTATCTGAATAAATATCATAATTAAAATAAATGAGTTTATTTAATTGCACACTATTTTTGTACGTTTTATTTGACAACATTCAGTGAATAAAAAGTGTTTTTTTTTAATATCCAGGTTTAGAAAATCCCTCCAGATAATCGTCATATTATGGGTCAGCAGTCAGCACTTTGTGAAGTATTTCAAAACGACGATTTTTGGTCATTTTCATAAAGCCACCGCAAGCTTGCGTGGCGTCCGACTCATCACTCTTTTGAATGTGAGCATCTTTTGGGTTCACCTAACATCCCCTCTAAGTATCTGACGCACTCGAATAATTATTTTCCCATATTTTACACTCTCATATGACCACCACCGCCATGCAAACCGGCAGATTAACATACCTCCGTTATCAGAGAGAAGTGGAGCATTTAAACTATCAATACGTGACGCGCTAGAATAAGTAGTGTAGTTGTACCACTTCTAGACCACCTGAGTCAGACGTGGTTCAACGACGTTCGTCGACGCCCGATCCTAAAAAAAAAAAAATTTTGGCATGCTCTGATCACGAATCCGCGGTCCATTTTTGTGTAGAATGCACGGTTCCGGAGATGTGTAGATCAATTAGCTAATATCTAATTGATATCCGGTAAGGGCCTCCACCGTCATTAGCGTCCCATTGTTCCTATTTCTATTGTTCTATTGTTCCTTAATCACCTTCATTGCAGCGTGTGCGTCGACTATATCAGTGCTATTGTATTATAATTCTTTGTTTATACAACGCTAATCTGAATCATCAATAAAACACATTACATAATTTTGTTACAATTTTTATTTATAAAATACAAAATTTTATTAATTATTATCTATAAAATAGGAGCGAAACATCTCATCCACTAAAATATCGTTGTACAATGTGTTCCTTGTAAATATACTCGTAAAACTATGTATTGAACATCCTTGAAACTTATATAGTAAATACATTAAGCAATATTCGCCACAAACTGAAGTCCACTCATTCTGAATCCTATCAACATTCCAGTTCCATCTTTTACAATTCCTTTTTAAAAACTCTAGATGATATCGTACAGGTGATCGTCCATATGAATCAAAATATTGACCGACGTCATTCGTATCGATATATAAAGCTACCCAATGTGACCCTGGTTTATCATCTGTATCCAAATTACATATTATATACGTTGGTACGTGGGTATACATAGGCAGTCTATTAGCTGCATAAACATTATTTTCTAGACTGGGGTGAATCTTTTTCAGATGTTGTTGTACATCTAGTGTATCCATGATATTACTGCTATTAGTAGATTATTACAGTACCTAGCTATTCAATGAATAACATAGGAATGGTCAATTATAGTGATTTCTACATATTAAATTGCATTTTTGTGATATACAAATCGTACTTGAGTCATTGATCACCAAACAAAACACAATACGAAGAAATGTTGAGATAGGCAACGGAAATGTGAGATAAACTGATATGTTTCTAAATATTAAATTCCATTTTTGTGTTATACAAATCGTACTTGAGTCATTGATCACCAAACAAAACACAATACGAAGAAATGTTGAGATAGGCAACGGAAATGTGAGATAAACTGGTTGACGCATAAAGTAATTATCAACTCATTACGGAAATACTTTAGATTAGAATTTTTACGTACTGGTGGTATATAAGACCAACAAACGCAGTCATCGAGTTAGTGTACGGTCGTTTGGCTACAGTGGATCTATCAATAGTACATTTGTGTTACTTCAATACACCAAAGGCTATGGATGTAAGTGTTTATTCTATTGACTAAATTACTTTTTTTCTGTTATTTTCATGTGTGTGTATTATTTTATTTAAATATTGTGTATGTATATGATTAAGCCGTGGTAACTCAGACGGTTAGCGCTAGCTGTAAATTTCACAGTACGCAACCCGGGTTCGATCCCCGCCAGCACCAATTAAATTGTTAATAGCAATTTTAAGTGCTTATTACCACGTGTTCTGTTATTTTCATGTGTGTGTATTATTTTATTTAAATATTGTGTATGTATATGATTAAGCCGTGGTAACTCAGATGGTTAGCGCTAGCTGTAAATTTCACAGTACGCAACCCGGGTTGGATCCCCGCCAGCACCAATTAAATTGTTAATAGCAATTTTAAGTGCTTATTACCACGTGCTTGGTGGTGAAGGAAAACATCGTGAGGAAACCTGCATGTCTGAGAAAATTTCGAAGGCATGTGAAGTTCGCCAACACACATTGAGGGAGCGCGGCGGACATTTCCTTGCTCTAAAACCCTCTCAGAAATGAGAGGAGGCCTATGTTCAGCAGTGGACTTTAATAGGCTGTAACTTTAACTTTTTTAACTTTTATGATTAAGTGTTAACAAATTGATATTAACATGATAACTGTGTTGTTGCAGAAATCATTGAGCTTCGATGAAGATACCTATAAACAGTATTACTACTCGCCACTCTCCCCTCAAGAAGAGAGTGATAACCTCGTCATTAATAATAACACATGCGATGGTGGAAAAAGAAAATCGCAATCGATTGATCATTTTTTTGAAGCTGAATCAAAAATAAAAAAGAGGAAGGGAAAACTTCAGTGAAGTGTGCACCAGTGCTTTTTTCTCCACAATCATGGAAGAGAATACGGAACTATTCAATAGCGAATTAAATCAGGAGTTGTCTAAAGTTTGTGAAGAAATGGAGAGGGGTCAACTGTTCGATTCGTCATACGATGATGAGTTGTATCATCACTGTGCGATGGTTGAAACACAGTTTAAGTATGTAAAATAAACATTCATTTCGATCATAATTTACATATTGTCTTATACAGTTTTTAATAAATTTAAACATTTTAGCAGTCAACCACTACAACTTGGAAGAGGAACGAAGCGAACGTGCAGCAAAGAATCCAAGATCATCAAAAAACCAACAACGGAAGCAGAAGCGCATACCTCTGCAGGGAACAGTATCAGTAACGATGATCAAGTGGAATGTCCAACGTGCCATATATTTATCAAGAAACGGTATTTAGCTAATCATTTTAAAAGTAATGTTCATAAAAATAATCTTTTAAATTCACATAATCCTTTTTCAAACGTTAGTGTTATTGAATCTGCTTTTGGAAATAGGATTTTAACTTATAAAATCAAGAGTAGAGTAGATCGTTCGACATGGGTAAATTTTGAAACTCCTGAACTATTTTTAAATTCTATTAAAGATGATATTTAATTTTTATTACAAGAGTGTATTCATCAACACATAATTTTTAAGGTAAACTTCATATTGCATGCTGATTTTGTTCAACAAACTAAAGATATTCATGATACGTTCGATTTTCAAACGCTTAACTATATTATTTGTCAAGGAGATGACTTAAATATTTTTCTTTCATCTTTAAATGATACAATTACTACTAAAATTAGTGCTTTCGAAAAAAAAGATAGTGGATGGAGTCTAAAAAACATAAAATCTATAGACATGAATGTTAATAAATTTAACCCCCTACGCGGTACTTCATACATAGATCTTCCTCGTGACATAAAATTAAAAAAGGCTGTTATAAATGTAAAAAACAAGGATTATTTTTGTTTTAAATGGGCGTTACTCTCGGCGTTATATCCTGTAAACAAACACACCGATCGGGTATCATCGTACGTTAAACATGCAAATAAACTTAAATTTGATGGTATTTCCTTTCCGGTTAAAATTTCTGACATAGCAAAAGTAGAGAAATTAAATGATATTAGTATTAATGTTTTTGGGTTAGAATATAATAAAGAAAAACGATGTAATTCTATAGTAGGTCCATTATTTTTAACAAAGTGCCGTAAAGATAGACATATCAATTTATTATTTTTTTCCAAGGATACAAAAAATCATTATTGCTATATAAAAAATTTATCGCGGTTAGTTAGTAAACAAATTTCAAAAGACGGTCACATCATGTACATTTGTGAAGCATGTCTACTTCGTTTTCCATCTCAGGAAAGGTTAAATAACCATGAACAATACGATTGTGCTCACATTTGTACAGTATTACCAAACAGTGAAACTTTAAAAAAAAAGAATTGGTTTGGTCAACCTATTTCAAATGATAAAATTAAATTTGATAGTTATGAAAAAAAGTTAAAGATACCATTCGTAGTTTATGCTGATTTTGAAGCATTTTTAAAACCAATAGAATCATGTTCTAACGATCCTTCCAAACCTTTCACTCATAATATTCAGAAACATGAAGTACATAGTTTTGGATATTATATAACATGTTCATATGATGATAAATTATCAAAATATGTAACATATTGCGGACCCAACTGTGCACAAGTGTTTATGGAAAGTTTATCTAACAATCTAAAAGAAATAAATAGACTTCAAAAATATCCACCACTTCCGCTAACAAATGAAGACAAAAACCAAATTTCAAATGCAACCATTTGTCATATTTGTGAAACTGAGTTGGCAAAACATTTTTATGATTTTGATTGGTACACTGGTAGTTTTATAGGTGTTGCTCATGAATCATGTTGTTCGAAGATCAGAACACCTAGTTATATACCAATATTTTTACACAACCTTAGTCACTATGATGCTCATTTTATTGTTCACGCGTTAAACTTTTGTGATGGTGAAGTCGAAGTTATCCCTCAAAATAAAGAAAAATATATATCCTTTTCCAAAAAATTAAAAGTGAATAACCACGAAATTATATTGAGATTCTTAGATTCATTTAAGTTTTTATCGTGTAAATTAGAAGAATTGGCCAAAAATCTCAGTAATGATCAATTTCAAGAATTACGTAGAAATTACCCTAATGATGAAGATTTCTTTCGTTTAAAACGGAAAGGTGTTTATCCATATGAACTTATGACTAATTATGATAGTTTAAGTCTAACATCGCTCCCTGAACAAAAATGTTTTTATAGTTCACTCACAGATTCACATATTTCAAATGATGATTACAATCATGCTAAAGATGTTTGGGAACATTTTGGGTGTTGTAATATGCTAGATTATTCAAACCTGTATTTAAAAACAGACGTTTTACTTTTATCCGATGTATTTGAAAACTTTAGAAAGTTATGTATTAATACATATGATTTAGACCCTGCCCATTATTACACAGCACCCGGTTTAAGTTGGGATGCAATGTTAAAATATACATAAATAGAATTAGAACTTTTAACAGATTATGAGAAAATTGCATTTATTAGATCAGGTATCAGAGGTGGTGTATCTCAATGTAGTAATCGTTATGCTAGAGCTAATAACAAATACATGGAGGATTATGATACAGGGAAACCAAATTCATATATCACATATTTTGATGCCAACAATTTATATGGTTGGGCTATGTCTCAATATCTTCCCACTGGTGGATTCGAATGGGTAAATCCAAATACAGAATTTAATGTGTCTAAGACATCAGACTTCGGTTTTATTTTAGAAGTTGATTTGGAATATCCAGATGAACTTCATGATTTACATTCGGACTTTCCTTTATGTCCAGAAAACATTTGTGTAGGCAATATTAATGAGAATAAACTAGTCCCAAATTTAAATAATAAAGATAAATATGTAATTCATTACAGAAATTTAAAGCAGTGCATAGAAATGGGGGTTAAATTAACTAAAATTCATAGAGTTTTAAAATTTAAACAGTCTCCCTGGTTGAAGATGTACATAGATCTAAACACAAAATTAAGAACTTTAGCAAAATCAGATTTCGAAAAATATTTTTATAAATTAATGAATAATTCAGTCTTCGGTAAGACTATGGAGAATATTGAAAAAAGGGTTAACATAAAATTAGTTACACACTGGGAGAACCAGGGTAAAGCTGTAGGTGCTCAAGATCTAATCGCTAAACCACAATTTCATAGCCTTTCAATATTTTCGGAAAACCTAGTTGCGGTTCAGTTGCGAAAAACGAAGTTAATATATAACAAACCAATTTATTTAGGGTTTTGCATTTTAGATATTTCAAAAACATTAATGTATGATTTTCATTATAACTATATGATTAAAAAGTTTAGTAAAATCAAATTATTGTATACAGATACGGATAGTTTAATATATCATATATTTACAAATGATTTTTACACTGATATAAAACCTGACCTTTCATCATACTTTGATACCTCAGATTATGATACAAATAATATTTTTGAATATCCAAAATTAAATAAAAAGAAATTAGGTTTTTTTAAAGATGAAAATAATGGTAAAATCATGAAAGAATTTGTGGGTTTACGATCCAAAATGTACGCTTTTAACTTAGAGAATAAGACTATAGCCAAGGCAAAAGGGGTAAATAAATGTATCACTAAAAAGATGACAATGAATAGTTATAAGTCTTCTCTATTTAATAAAAAAGTGCAATATTATAGTATGCTTAGATTTAAATCAATTAAACACACAATTTTCACACAAAAATTAAATAAGATAGGTTTATCATATAATGACACAAAGAGACATATTTTAGATAATAATATTGAAACATTAGCTTGGGGTCATTATAAACTACGTTAAGTGTTGATAGTTTTTACTTTTATGTCTGCGTTTAAGAAAAATTTATATTGATTGTAAAATTATGATAATACTATAATATGACGTAGTTTATTACATATTTAATCATTGTTTTATTGTAAATAATTTAAGTTAATTGTTGTTTCTATTTATTTGAGGTTGAGTTAATTGTAAAATTATGATGTACTAATTGTTGTTTCTATTTATTTGAGGTTGAGTTAATTGTAAAATTATGATGTACTAATTGTGTTAGAAATAGTATACAGATAATTCTGTTTTATATAATTTTTGGAATATATATTAATTGTTTACACCAACACTTTCAATTTTTATTTCACCCCTTTGAACTTTAGACGTGTGTTATGTTTCACTTTATCCATCCGTTCACTGCTATTGTGGCAGGACCAAGTAGGTGTGGGAAGTCAAATTTTGTAACAAATTTCATAAAATCAGTTACAGAAATATGTAATTGTGATTTTAATCAGATCACATGGTGCTTTGATGAAATGCAACCATTATATAATTTACCAAATGTTAACTATCATCAAGGAATTCCAAATCTTAATATGTTTGATGGTGAAAACCCACATCTTGTTATTATTGATGATCTAATGAGAGAGTCCGATGGAAGAATTGTGGATATATTTACAAAAGGTAGTCATCACAGGAATCTTAGTGTATTTTATCTAACACAAAATTTATTTCATCAGGGTAAAGGACAAAGAGACATATCTTTAAACTCAAGTTATATAATATATTTTAAAAACCCTCGAGATAAAACTCAAATAAGATATTTAGCAAGACAAGTATCACCAGATAACCCAAAATTCATTGAAAATGCCTACAGGGATGCAACTCTAGAGGCGCATGGATATTTAATGGTAGATTTAAAACAGAATACCAATGATTTTTGTCGTATCAAGACAAATGTCTTTCCATTTAATGGTTTCTGTACAGTCTACGTCCCCACAAAAGAGTTTAAATACACCAAGAATCAAACAATTGAAATCATTGCTAAATGATGCATCGTCGACTCACAACGTATAAACATTTGCTAACCGCTTTGCATACGCTTAAACCAAAATATCAAAGAGCATTACTTAAAACGTGTGATGAAGAAGAAATTATAATGTATTTGTGAGTGTATTCATAACGTTTTACAAGGAAAAGTACCTCTTAAAGATCAGGATAAACAAAAATTGAATAAACATAAAAACATACTCCGTAAACTAGTACGTAAGTGTAAACATAAACTAAGAAAAAATATAATTATACAAAAAGGAGGGGCTTTCTTACCAACAATATTAGGTGCAATATTGAGTGGATTAGTGAGTGGACTAGCCAGTTAACATGGAAAATGCAAAGAAAATGATACTTATCGAACCTGGATTGATTGAAAAATTAAAACAAGAAAATAAGGTTAATAGTAATTTATCTCGATTAGATATTGAAATGCAAAATATTATGAATAGTAAGACGGAAGACCGAAAGAAATGGATATTATATTTACAAACACTGCAAAGATACCTTCATTTCACCGAAGAGCATCGTCAACCACTCAAATTACCAATTTATTCTGATACATCTAATGAAGATTCAAATGAGTCAAAAATTGGTTTTAAAAATAAAGATAGAGATCTAAAAACTTCAGTTGATATTGAATCTTTGCTGGAGGAGAATCGATCCATTAAAAGTAAAGAAAATGATGAAAATCCACTTTACACACCAGCTCAAATACTCAGTTTAATACCAAAAACTTATCATAAAAAAGGGCAGTTATTATTAAACTTAGTTGAAACAAGTAAAAGTAAAATACATTGGGATAACGAAGGTACAGTCATAATTGATAGTGAAAAAATTCCTGGAAGTAATATTGTTGATTTAATAAATGATTCACTAAGACCCCTAAAAAGAAGTGATCCGGTAGGGTGGGTTAGATTTGCTGAAGCATTAAAAGATATTAAAGTACCACTTACTTATATTGGAAATCCAAGGAGATGTGAGTTTATTAACCAACTTCAAGCAAAAGATCTGAACAAACCCTCTGAGATTGAAGTTCAAGAGTTTTCTACACCGTGCAGTAGAGATAAAAAGTCTACAACTAAAATACGTAAAGGACTTGAGTGGGAAAAATGGACTCCGTACTAGAAGAAATTAACAGGATTTATTATGATCCATCTAATCCCGCTGGTTTTGGTAGTATTGATAAATTATCAAAAGCCATGAAGGGTAAAATGAATAAAAAGCAAGTAAAGGAATGGTTAAAATCACAAGAAACATACACATTACATAAACCCATTCGAAAAAAATTCCCGCGTAATAGGTACATTCTATCAAATATTAATGAACTGTGGCAAGCTGATTTAAGTGATATGCGAACTTATTCTCAATATAATGATGGTTTCAAGTATATACTTTGTATTATTGATGTATTTAGTAAATATGCTTTTGCAAGACCAATGAAAAAGAAAAACTCAGAAACAACTAAAGAATGTTTTGAAAGTATATTTACTGAAAGTAATTTAACACCTACTCACATACAATCCGATAAAGGTACAGAATTTGTTTCAAAAGATGTACAAAAATACTTTAAATCGAAAAAGATTAATTACTATACCACTAACAATCCTGACATTAAGGCCAGTATTGTTGAACGATTTCAAAGAACACTAAAAATGAAAATGTGGCGTTATTTCACTCATAATAATACTTATAGATATATAGATGTTTTACAAGATTTAATATACTCTTATAATCACAGCTTTCACTCTAGTATTAAGATGTGCCCATGTGATGTAAATTCCAACAATATTATGACAGTTTGGACTAATCTTTATGATAGACGGTCAAAAAAACTTTCTTTAGAAAATCCTAAACCAAATTTCAATGTGGGTGATTATGTTCGAATAACTAAATATAAACATGTATTCCAAAAAGGATATGAATCAAATTGGAGTGATGAAATATTTATTATATCTTCAATAATTGATAGATCTCCATGGGTTGTTTATACAATAACAGATTTACAAAATGAACCAATAATTGGTACTTTTTATGAAAGAGAATTACAGAAAATCACTTACAACCCCACCTCACAACATAAAATAGATAAAATAATTGACACTCGTTATTCGGGTAACAGAAAAGAAGTATTAGTGAAGTGGAAAGGTTATCCAGATAAATTTAACAGTTGGATTTTAGCTTCTAAAAGAAATATGAATAAAGAAAGTTTCTATTTAACTTTGCTCAGCAATAGTTCAATGGAATACTTTCCTGATAACAAGACCACAAATTTTTCAACGAAATTACCAAAAGCTATAAAATTAGAAGGTGAATGGTCGGTTGGAGTTGTCGAGTTTCAATATCCATGTACCATGTTTACTGTTCAAGACCATGAAAATGTTATATACATTACAAAATCTATGTTAATGCCTAATGAAGATAAGCCATCCACAGTGTACTACAAAAAACATATTCCAGCTACCAACTATGATAACGTTGAGCATATTTTAAGAGTGTTAAATGGTATCGGAGAGAACTTGAAATTTCGCTATGATGAAATAACAAAATTTGTGTCTATTTCGGTATTGGATAAAAATATAACATCCGTAACATTATCACCCAAATTAAGTTTACAGCTAGGTTATGAACCAAATAAAAATCTCCTAGAGAGAAATTTTGGAAAGTGTCCTGCTAATTTACACTTAGGGTTACCATCTCAACTATTTCTATATTGCGACATTATCGATCCTCAGATTGTGGGTGATGTTATGACTCCTTTATTAAGAGTCATTTCATTAGATCCTACAAAATACATTTATGGTGCAAATAAAATGCACGTTTTCTCTCAACCTCACTACTTACCTGTTATGCGAAGAGAGTTCGATACGTTGGAAATAGTTATAAGATCGAGTACAGGACAAAAAATACCATTCCAGTTTGGAACCGTGTGTATTAAACTACATTTCCGAAAATTATAATAATGAATTCTCTTCGTGATCATCATAAATGTCCATATGAAAATTATTATACACATCAAGCTGGATCAGGAGTTGGAGTAATTTATAAGGGTTCACCATATCAACGCGGTCATGGTATTGGGAGCTTCTTAGGGGGGTTATTCAGATCAGTTTTACCTTTACTTTCAAGTGGTGCTCGAGTGATTGGTAAGGAGGCATTAAGCGCTGGAGTAGGACTTTTATCGGATATGGTTCAAGCCCGTCCTATGGAAGCCTCAATAAAAGATCGTCTAAAGCAAGTTAGTACGAATTTAAAACGAAAGGCTGATGAGAAAATTGATCAATTTAACATGACTGGATCTGGGTATAAAACTAAAAGAAAACGATTGACATCGTTCATTCCACCATTAACTGCTAAAGTGAAAGCTGCGAAAAAACTTAGTCTAAAACCAAAAAATATCAAAGATATATTTTCAAACTAAATATGTCTTTCCTTCATAATCATTCTTGCGAGTGCGTTAAGTCAGAATTGGATTTGTTTGCACTACCGTCTACACAAACTAGCATTGAAAATGGATTGTGGATTCATTATAAACCAATTTCATCTCTTGGTGATGATGGACCTATCGAGTTTCAAGTTCCTGGGACCGGCGATGACTACATAGATTTGTCTCATACATTACTCCACATAAAGGCAAAAGTATTAAATCAAGATTCAACTAACTTGGTATCTACTACAATAGTAGCACCTGTAAATAATTGGCTGCATTCACTTTTTAGTCAACTTGATGTTTATTTAAACCAAAAACTTGTATCACCACCTAATAATACCTATGCATATCGAGCATACATGGAAACCCTTTTAAACTATGCCCCTGCTGCTAAACAATCTCATCTTACTTGTAGTCTTTGGTATGAGGATACAGCAGGAAAAATGGATTCTACAGATGGTAAAAACATAGGATTTGTTAAAAGACAGGAATTGATTAGTGAAAGTAAGGAAATAGAAATGATTGGTCATCTTCACGGTGACATTTTTAACCAAGATAAATTTTTAATTAATGGTGTTGAAATGAGTGTTAAATTGGTTCGGTCAAGAGAGAGTTTTAATTTAATTGTTGGATCAAACGATGTAAAGTTTAAAGTTTGTATTACGGACGCAACTCTTATTGTTCGACGAGCACGAATTAATCCAAGTGTATTACTCGCACATCAAAAAGTTTTAGCTTCTACCACTGCTAAATATCCTATTACTCGAGCTGAAGTAAAAGTTTTAACAATTCCTTCAGGTGTTCAAGGAAAAACTCTTGATAATATATTTTTAGGACAGGTACCGAAAAGATGTATAATTGGATTTGTGAACAATTCTGCATTTAATGGTTCCCTTACTAAAAATCCATTTAACTTTGAAAACTATGGTATTAATTCTTTCAGCTTATATATTGATGGTCAACAAATACCTTCAAAAGCTTTGCAACCATCTTTTAATAATAGCATATTTACATCAGCATATCATACTCTATTCTCGGGAACTGGTATTCACTTTCTTAATGAAGGAAATGGAATCTCTTGTGAACAGTATGGCAAAGGTTACTGTCTATTAGCATTTGACTTAACTCCTGATTTATCAGCTAACTCATCAACTCATTGGAATCTCATAAAGCATGGTAGTGTAAGAATAGAAGTACGATTTGAATCCTCATTAATACAAACAATTAACTGTATAGTTTATGCTGAGTTTGATAATATTATTGAGATAGATAAAAACAGAAATGTTACTGTAGACTATAGTAGTTAAGGTTATAATATGTGTTGTGTGTTAGATTTTATGTGTTATGTGTAATGCATTTTGTGTGTATGTAACTATGTGAAACGTTATAAAATTAAATAAAACAAATTGTATGCAATATATTTTTTTTATTTCTTTATAAATCTTCTATTTAATCTAATACAAAACACTGTTCGAGTTGAAATTTTACATAAGCACACTGACTAAACCACTGAACATGCTGCTGCCAAGGATCATCATCATCTTCCCAATCTTTTAAACCACCACCACAATGGAAACACTTGGTCCCGTCTGCATGGCCAGTATAAAAGAAACCAGCTTCGGCAAGATCTTCAGGTTTCTGTCGCATAACTAGAGGCCAGTTTTCGAAACTAAGCAAACGGCTAGATTTTGAACTGAAGAATGGATATTCAGCTCTTGAGTACTGCATACTCTTCTCGTTTTCTTCTCCACTCAGTGTTGTAGTTTTGTTATTCAATGATGTGTTTTGTACACGTATGCCACACTCATCTCTTCCTTCCGCTCTTGTCTTCCTGTAATTGAAGTAAACAGAATCACATTCACTAATGATCAGCTAATGACTGTCATTGTTAAAAAAGTATTTTTTAACTTTTTCACTTTCTGCTATTGTCTTTGTTATATTGTATACGAGGGCGTTTGTATTGTCGTAGATGCTATCCTTATTAGTCTTTACGTAATATTTAATTCTCGTGGAAGCATGTTTCCAATGATCAGTAGTTGGAATCTTGGATAGCTTCTTCATATCGTACATTTCAATTTTGATGAGATGCGCCGCTTGGTCTCCGTCGTCAGAATTAGTAGAAATGTATGATACACCATCTCTAGCGGCTCGTGCTACGGTTGATGATAACAGCTTCCTCTTTTTTATTTTTGATTCAGCTTCAAAAAAATGATCAATCGATTGCGATTTTCTTTTTCCACCATCGCATGTGTTATTATTAATGACGAGGTTATCACTCTCTTCTTGAGGGGAGAGTGGCGAGTAGTAATACTGTTTATAGGTATCTTCATCGAAGCTCAATGATTTCTGCAACAACACAGTTATCATGTTAATATCAATTTGTTAACACTTAATCATAAAAGTTAAAAAAGTTAAAGTTACAGCCTATTAAAGTCCACTGCTGAACATAGGCCTCTTCTCATTTCTGAGAGGGTTTTAGAGCAAGGAAATGTCCGCCGCGCTCCCTCAATGTGTGTTGGCGAACTTCACATGCCTTCGAAATTTTCTCAGACATGCAGGTTTCCTCACGATGTTTTCCTTCACCACCAAGCACGTGGTAATAAGCACTTAAAATTGCTATTAACAATTTAATTGGTGCTGGCGGGGATCGAACCCGGGTCGCGTACTGTGAAATTTACAGCTAGCGCTAACCATCTGAGTTACCACGGCTTAATCATATACATACACAATATTTAAATAAAATAATACACACACATGAAAATAACAGAACACGTGGTAATAAGCACTTAAAATTGCTATTAACAATTTAATTGGTGCTGGCGGGGATCGAACCCGGGTCGCGTACTGTGAAATTTACAGCTAGCGCTAACCATCTGAGTTACCACGGCTTAATCATATACATACACAATATTTAAATAAAATAATACACACACATGAAAATGACAGAAAAAAAGTAATTTAGTCAATAGAATAAACACTTACATCCATAGCCTTTGGTGTATTGAAGTAACACAAATGTACTATTGATAGATCCACTGTAGCCAAACGACCGTACACTAACTCGATGACTGCGTTTGTTGGTCTTATATCCCACCAGTACGTAAAAATTCTAATCTAAAGTATTTCCGTAATGAGTTGATAATTACTTTATGCGTCAACCAGTTTATCTCACATTTCCGTTGCCTATCTCAACATTTCTTCGTATTGTGTTTTGTTTGGTGATCAATGACTCAAGTACGATTTGTATAACACAAAAATGGAATTTAATATTTAGAAACATATCAGTTTATCTCACATTTCCGTTGCCTATCTCAACATTTCTTCGTATTGTGTTTTGTTTGGTGATCAATGACGCAAGTACGATTTGTATATCACAAAAATGCAATTTAATATGTAGAAATCACTATAATTGACCATTCCTATGTTATTCATTGAGTAGCTAGGTACTGTAATAATCTACTAATAGCAGTAATATCATGGATACACTAGATGTACAACAACATCTGAAAAAGATTCACCCCAGTCTAGAAAATAATGTTTATGCAGCTAATAGACTGCCTATGTATACCCACGTACCAACGTATATAATATGTAATTTGGATACAGATGATAAACCAGGGTCACATTGGGTAGCTTTATATATCGATACGAATGACGTCGGTCAATATTTTGATTCATATGGACGATCACCTGTACGATATCATCTAGAGTTTTTAAAAAGGAATTGTAAAAGATGGAACTGGAATGTTGATAGGATTCAGAATGAGTGGACTTCAGTTTGTGGCGAATATTGCTTAATGTATTTACTATATAAGTTTCAAGGATGTTCAATACATAGTTTTACGAGTATATTTACAAGGAACACATTGTACAACGATATTTTAGTGGATGAGATGTTTCGCTCCTATTTTATAGATAATAATTAATAAGATTTTGTATTTTATAAATAAAAATTGTAACAAAATTATGTAATGTGTTTTATTGATGATTCAGATTAGCGTTGTATAAACAAAGAATTATAATACAATAGCACTGATATAGTCGACGCACACGCTGCAATGAAGGTGATTAAGGAACAATAGAACAATAGAAATAGGAACAATGGGACGCTAATGACGGTAGAGGCCCTTACCGGATATCAATTAGATATTAGCTAATTGATCTACACATCTCCGGAACCGTGCATTCTACACAAAAATGGACCGCGGATTCGTGATCAGAGCATGCCAAAACCTTTTTTTTTTTTTTTTTTCATTTAATCTTAAAAATACAATTGGTACACGAGTAAAATCCTCATTTAGCATAGTAGGCTCCTCTGCTATTACAATCAGTTAGCCATTCAGAAGATTAGCCCGGACAGACAGACAACAATTTTTGGTTATTCATATCTTAATAACATGCAAATATAGTCCGTCAGTTCATAATAAGACAGTTATTTCAATACAGACAGACACTTTTTTTATTTATATGTATAGGTAAAGAATAAAATATTTTGTTGTCTTCATACATCTATTTAGATGCTTTTCTGAGTTTTCCTTTATTATTTCCGATGGGCAATTGGAGATAAGGAGAGGGTGAAAAAAAAAACAAAAACAAAAATTTTGCTCGTAATAAAGTATTTAAAATTATATAATAATTTGTAATACAACTTTTTATAAGATTCATGAAGATAATATCAGTAGTAAATTTCAATAAAGAGCCTAGATTAATTAAGGCCATCCGTTCGAAAGCTAAATTGCTAGCAGGTGCATTAATTAAAAACTGTTTCCAACGTTGCATATGACGAGCTTTGGGCATGCATTGATACGGCTGAATGATTCTGGATATAATTACAATATGTAAAAAATATGTAACATAAAAAAAATATTTTCACGTAATTTAATAACTTCTGAAATTGGGGCTTTAACTCTTCGACGCACTATGTCTCAGTTATGAAGTACATCTAATGTCGTCGAAATATTTATTTAACTCTTCACAAATACAGGTTTCCTCGCGAGATTTCAATAAGTATGATCTACATACATATTTGTATGTGTGTGCGTTTGTGTTTGTATGTGTGTGTGTGTGTGTGTGTGTGTGTGTGTGTGTGTGTGTGTGTGTGTGTGTGTGTGTGTGTGTTTGTGTTTGTGTGAGTGTATTACAATTTTTTTATAGGATAGGGTGACAAACGAGCACACAGTCCACCTGATGGTTAGTGGTTACTGTGACCCATAGACATCTACATCTATCCTCAATAAAGAATCAAGATGCAGATGCGTTGTCACCCGTGAGGACTAAGATGGAATGCCTCTTTTCCAGTAAAAAGGCTCTCCGGTATGGAAGATGGAATGCCTCTTTTCCAGTAAAAAGACCCTTTTTACTGGAAAAGAGGCATTACATCTTAGTCCTTACGGGTGACAACGCATCTGCATTTTGATTCGCAAACGAGGATAAATGTAGATGTCTATGGGCCACAGCAACCACTTACCATCAGGAGGACTGAGAGCTCGCTTGTCACCCTATACTATAAAAAACAAAAACTTTATTACACTAAGTTTGTATAAAAAGGGTTATTATAATATTGACGAATTTATGTATATAATAACCCCTGGAAATGAGGTGATCGCTACCGAGCTATTTCTAATTTGTTTTGTGTTGTTAATTGAGTAGCAGACATGATTGTAAGCTGGTATTTTAAAACAAAAGTCCCGCTGTGTTTCTTGCTGGTTCTTCTCAGGACAGAGGTTTTTTTTTTCGGACGAATGCACTGGTAATTTAACAAGAGAGGGAATTTCAATAAGTGTTATTTATAATCTATATTGAATAAACAAGTTTCTGTTTCTGTAACAGACCGGTTTAAAAATTCGTATTATTGACGTTAGCTAATCATCGTACCTGCCATTACATTATGAAAAAATTCGTGATGTAATTTCCCTAATTTCGTATTGGATTGGATTATGACCGAATGGAGGATTAAATGGAGTAAAGTCTATATATATATATACCTATCCTTTTTCCCGCAATATAAAGTGTGGCTACGCTTGACGATGAACAAATGTAAAACCCGGAACATAAATATTATTTTGTTCATAATATTATACATATTGTACACTATTTTTTAATTCTGTTATAGGATGATTGAGGTTAATAATCATATCCACACGCTTATTTTCATATTGAAGTATCGACAATAGCTTTTAACGACTGTCATTATCGAGTTGTATCTCAGAGTAATTACATACATGTATGTATATAATAACTCTAACAGTTGCTTGAAAAGTTTGAGTTTGTTTTTTTATTATTCTTAGCCATCGTTTGACTACTACGTTTGACTACACCTAATGGTAAGTGGTGGTGCAGCCAAAGATGGTGAAGCGCACTGACTTAACAAAACTTCACTCTGGCCTTGAAAATACCCACATTGTAATCGGATGGAAAGACAGATGGTGGCAACGTATTCTATACCTTTGCTATTTGCATGACGATATATCTCTCGTTTGGTCGAATTCACCTCAAATCTTAAAAAAAAGTGTGTGTGTGTGTGTGTGTGTGTGTGTGTGTGTAATTATGTACGCACGTAGGAAGTTATACTTCTTTAGCGTAGCAAAAAATCTTGAGAGAGAATTACCCACTGAAGTTGTCGCTTTTAGGTGTCAGTGCGCGTGCGCATCGTAAGAATTTCATGGTGTCGTTTTGAGGTGTCGGTGTACGGGAACATCTTAAAAATTCACTCTTATCATTTTTCTCAAACGCCCCAAAAGAAGTATAACTTTAAAAATCGGATATTACGACGAACTTACAGTCTATATGATGGTAATTGGCTACCGCAGTCCATGGATAACTTTTTTACATTGGGAAAAGCCTACGCATACACGCCTCGCGGGCGAGAACGGGTTATGTTGGACTCGAACCGACTAATTTTCTATGGTGTGTGAACGCTTTTGTAAACAACCGCGGCCCCATGGTAGCTCCTTGAGAGAGGACACCTCTTCTACCTTCTCATTCTTAAGTAAGGCGCACTAGAATACACGGCGTGTCTTCCTTCGCGGCCTCCAGCTTCACCTGTGCAACGGGCACTACCACATCCAATACGCGAAGGTCATGGGGACAGGAAACACGAGCTTCAGAAGCACCACTCTACATGAACCCAGTGGCAGATCTAGTGTATGGCTCCACCGTCAACCAAATATTGGCTGCGGATGGTAGATAAGAAGAGCAGTGCCTCGGAATATCGACGAGCTCCAATTCGAGTTAATAATATATTAATAAATACTATACATCAAAATAATATCTGATTAATTGGATAAAATTTATTTCTTTGAATTTTTTTATTAAAATGCAAACGGAGTATAATTATAATAAAAATAGAGCTATGCTGCAGCTATATTAGCAGTATAGTTGTAGCACGAATGAGTCGGCTCGACCAGGGAAGGACTACGCTCTCACAGAATACCAGCGTAAAATGGCAGCTTGACACTGCTGTATGGTGAGTGTTGAGAACCAGAGACCCATTTTACTGGAAAAGAGGCATTCCATCTAAGTCCTCACGGTTGATGACGCATCTGCATTTTGATTCTTTATTGAAGATAAATGTAAATGTCTATGGGTCACAGCAACCAGTTACCATCAGGTGGGCTGTGTCCTCGTTTGTCACCCTATCCTATTAAAAAAGAGATATTACAAAAAGCAATAACTCTCCCTAATTTATTAGGAATAGGCCGTAGAATTTGAATAAGTATCAACGGTGCGGCCCCACCAGAATTGATTCTACCTCGGCTGTGGGGGTAGACGGAGACGACATCTCTCTCGCCGCAGTCATTCAACACACATCCGAAGTGGGATAACTGGGCAAAACTGAATTGACAAAGGAACTTACAATCTACCTGATTGTAAGTGGCTACTGCAGTCCTTGGACACCTGTAGCCACGTCACCTCCGAGGACTGAGATGTAATACCTGTAATCATACTGGATCTTTGTACCCTTCGGACCAGGACACCAGCGCAAACCCTGCTATTTGGGCGCAATAATAGGTTAAAGTGTGTCAACCTATCCAGACGTGTCCGTCTACATGTCTGTAATGCAATTAAACGATTTCACAGTTTACGTGAGAAGCCATTTCTTATATAGATGTCTTACAAATCATAATTTAAAATTAAAAAAATTGTACAACCGACTTCAATATAAATTTTTAAGAAAATCTCAAAAACTATTGGTCAGATCTTGATCAAATTATATGGGACTACATGTCAAGCACTCGCTTTCAAATAAAAAAAGAATCATCGAAATCGGTTCACCCAGTAAAAAGTTATAAGGTAACAGACAACAAAACATACAGTCAAATTGAGTATCGTCTCCTTTTTGAAGTCGGCAGAAAAGTGCGTAATACATCAGAATCCATACAGATATGATCATTGAAAGTAACAGTTGTAGTCGTAAGCAAGTGCTTGACCATAATTCCACCTGGTGGTAAGTAATGATGTAGCCCTAGATGGTAAATCGCACTGTCTTATCGTAACAAAAGCCTATTCACTCTTACCTTGAAGACGCCCAGATTGTATTCGGAGGGAAAGATGGACGCCGGCAAATTATTCCACTCCTTTGCTGTACGCATTACAAAAGACTAAGCAAACCGTTTGATTCTAATGCGTGGAATATCGACAACAAAAGGGTGAAAACCCGCCGACTGCCTGGTCGCCCGATGGTGGAAAGGGGAGAGAGAAATTAGAGCGTGTAATTCGTGCGCACTCTCACCGAAATGCATCCTATAGAATACCAAGAGACTGTCTGCTCTGCGCCTGTGTTATTGCAAAATTTAAAACTAAAATTTTGCAAATATACTCCGTTGCGCTGTTACATAACGTTAAAGTTTAATTATTTCTTTTTATAGAACAGAATGTACCGTATAATGGCGGTGTAAAAATATCCACTACCCCATATCATCCCGCGGGTGTCGTAAGAGGCGACACGACAGAGGGAAAGAAATCAGAAGCAGCGTCAGCCTAATAACGACTAAAAATAATATACTGCTGTTGCCAACCCGCTTGCCAAGCGTGGAAACTATGGCAAACATCCCCTCTACTCTATGAGGCAATGTATGGGGGAGACCTATGTTCAGCAGTGGACTTTAGTAAGCTTTAACCGTTTATAGAATAGAATAATATAGAACAGAATATTTTTATTCAATATAGCTTAATACAAATAATAGTTACTGATAGACAATTTTATTAACGTGTAGTTTCGAAAACTTTCATTTATAATTTTGTCTAACTATGGAAGTTAAGAAGAAATATTTTCCGAACTAGTTTCCAGATAGTAAGCGAAAACGTACAAAAAGAGTAATAAGTGGTAATATTAAAACATTTGTGTAACCGACTTCAATATAAATAAAATGAAAACAACATCAATGTAGTCGAAGTCAATTAAATTCGCATTATTAAGGACAACTCAAAAATTACTGGTCAGATCTGATCAAATTGAGAGGACCACATGAGAAGCACCAGCTTGCAAATAAAAAAGAATCATCATAATCGGTTCACCTAAAAAAAAAAACTCTGCGGTAACACACATTAAAAAAAACAGTCGAATTGAAAAACTCCCCCATTTTTTGAAGTCGATTGAAAAAAGTGTGCAACTAATTGTCTATGTACACTATTATTATACGTGTCATTCTTATTTTACTTATGTAGGGTAAATAGTAGTATTTATTATACTGTGGTAGTTGATGCTGATGCAGCCTCGGCGGTGAAACGTTACCAGAAAACGTGATGTTTATTTTTTTATTTTTAATTAAATTTCTCCACTATGTAGAAAAAGAGGAATCACTTTACTAAAAAAAAATTAAGAAATGTATTCTACCTTATTCTTATGTTTTTATAGTTTAAATTAGACATGCGCAATATAAATCTGTCAAAGGAAAAGAGATTTTTAAATCTTTTTGTTAAGACGATTTAAATCACTCTTATGAATCTTCAAATCCAAAATAATTCAGTAATCCAAATGGATCACTCACTCACAGCATCTTTTATTTATCACGTTCTCTAGTTTGAGTAAGATTGATTTGAACTTAAGATGAAAATTATTAGCAGTTAACACACATTACACGTTTCACACAAGTAATTTGTTTAAAAAAAATAATAAACAAGTAACGAATTCTGGAACGATCATAAGTTTACAATTGATTTAACGAAATCTGGCTAGAAAAGAAATAGTTTCTTAGCGAGATTCAATGTAAATATTAGGGATCATAGCACGTGCAAACTTACAAATCATTCTCCGTCTCGTTTTGAGTCACCTAGTCCTGCAATAGGCGTCTCACTCTACATCTTTTCATTCTATTCTTCATAATCAATCTAAAATGAATCTTAGATGTAAAGATTTAAAGATGTATTGAGAAAAAAAAAGAATTTTTTTTTACAAATCCATCCTGAGTCCAGCTAGAGATGGTATCTCTACTTTAAATATAATTTTAAGCAATGATTTATGTATACCTTTGAAGCCCTAAAATTTATCTAGTCTAAATACACTCTAAAGTATAACTGATCATTGAATCGAGTCTATATCTATTCTAGTATATATCTATTATATTATGAGAAGTTTAGAAGCGCCACAAGGACCTGTGCAATCATGAAGCTAATACAAAGGGGAGACGGCATAAGCAACTGTGCACTGTGATTCTAAGTAGGTCCTGACGTCATCATAGTGGGCGTGGCTTAAGTTAGTATACTGTCAGCATTCGTCCTGTGCGCTCATGTGTTGAAAAAATCGTAAATCGATGTATTTTCGTAGTATTAAGAAGAAAAGGATGAAGTGTTGTGTTTTATTGTGTAAAAACTACTCAGATAGACGCTCTGATGTTATGGATGGCATCACATTTCATTTGTAAATAATTGTACACCTAATTTATTAAAATAGTTCTAGAAAAATCTCTTGGCATTGGCTTTCAAATATAATTAAATATATTCCACACTAGATGGCGACACTTTGTGTCCTGTGAACAAAAAATATAAAGGTACGTAGAGCTCAGTAATGATAAAATAATCATACGAAGGTGTTAAAATTTGTTATGCATTAGACATAAAGAAATTTTAATCTTCAAAATATTATTTTTTAGTTTATAACATTTTGTGGATATGCCGCCATCTACCGTCAAGGTAGGTAAGCTACATTGCAACATTGATATGGAAAGATTCGAGTAGTTTTACTATTTATCGGTAGATGTAGATAGTGTAGTGGGCGGGGCTTTGCATCCCCTCACCCCGCAAATTGTCACGCGTTGTTTCATAGTGAAATTGAATTACAACGTCTCCTCTTTGTATTTGCTTCATGTGTGCAATGCAACACGCAATACAATGGTCAAGGACAGGAATTGAAGTGGACAGGGACGTGAAGGAGTGAGAGAGGTGTCGTGTCGGGATCGTGCTAATTAATTTAATTATTTAAATGGAAGTCTTTTCTTTCCCTTTCTATAGTGCGAGCGAGATGGAATAACATCCATCTCTCTCGCACTTTTTTTTATCTTGCCATGAAAGAAATATTATTTTAAATGACACTTCATTTTAATAGACGCCAGTAATTCATTTATTTGTATTTGTTAACTAGCTGTTTCCCGCGACTTCGCTAGTGTGTAATTTATGTTTTTAATTGTTTTGCGCGGAACCCTAATTGTTTTTCTTAAATAAAAGTAGCCTAAGTTACTCCTTATAACATCAGCTATTTTTCAGTGAAGGTCCTGTCAAAATTGGTCCAGTCGTTTCGGAGATTAGCCGGAACAGACAGACAGACAGACAAAAATTTTAAAAATTAAGTTTTGTTATTAGTACCGTACATACTTTCATATGCACATAGTAAAAAGCTGTTATTTTAACATTTCAATTTTATTTATTTGTATAGATAATAAACTACGAAAAGAACTTCGTTCCAACCGAGTATTCCACGACACTCACGCATGTTATCTTTTTTATAATTAGAAGTGATACGTCATACTTTTCATCACATCATATTGAATTCCACTGCTGAACATAGGCCTGTTTTCTTTGCTTCCTATTAATTTTGAGTTGTTATCGAGAAGATGCAACTACCCGTCTCTAGTTCAACTATGGGAGGCCTATAGTTCATAATAGTGGGCTTTTGATAGGCTGTAGTGATAAAAATAGAAATCGCCTGGTTCAGCCATTAAAATAGCATTCAAAGAAAAAAATACTATAAATATATCTTACGATAGAACGAATAACAAGATAAAGTACTACGAGTATATGCTTGTAACATAATCCCATTTACGACAATCGTGTTTTCATTCAATTGTCCCGAAATTGAAAATTACGGATAAAAAATTCCGGTTGCGTAATTCAGTTGTACGAAAATTACAATGATTAGTATTAAAATATTTTTAAATATATATTTTATAATGAATATCACGGCTTTAAATTACATTATAACCCTGAATTCTTACATCGCCATACCGTGTAGTGGCGGTGTAAGAATATCCACTACGGTGTAAGAATATCGTCCCGGGGGTCGCCGCCCAGAAGCCGCAGGTAAAAACTCAAAATTAATAAAAAATTGTGGTTGCCAACCTGACTACGCAGCGTGGTGACTGGCAAAATCCCCACTATGAGTTAATCTATAGGGGAGGCCTATGTTCAGCAGTGGACTTTTATAGACTGTAATGGATTGATCTCGACCATCATTATAGCCGTTCACAACTTCACTGCTGAGCGTAAGCCTCCCCCACAGAATGCTACAAAGCACGGTTCTGAGCTCCTATTCTATACAGATGGAGGCCGTGACGGAACCTTTCTTTCCATGGGTTGTCGGTTCTTTAAGCACTATGGCCGGCCCATTGTCACTCCAGTATAACAATCCGTTGGGCTATGTCCGTTACTCTACTGCGGATATCCTCATTTATAAGTGGATCACGCAGAGAGAGAGAGAGAGAGAGAGTGATATATATATCTATATATATAAATATATATATATATATATATATATATATATATATATATCTCGCTCTCTCTCTCTATGTTCAGCAGTGGACTTGTGAAGGGCTGTAATGATGATGGTGGTGTATATATATATATATATATATATATATATATATATATATATATATATAGAGAGAGAGAGAGAGAGAGAGAGAGAGAGAGAGAGAGAGATGAAATAAAACATTATTTTGTGCGCAATATAGGAAACTTACAGATAAATTAATAATTCTCAACTTAACATATTTTATTAAAAACTAGCCCAATTATTTCTTCCCCGGCGAGTTGCAGCCGCAGAAGAAATAATTATGGAAATATCGTTTTAAATTTGGAAGAATTATATTAATTGGGAATGCTATTGATCTTGAATGATAAATATAACTTTCAAATAGTAATATACGCGCGCAACCTACTGTAAATTATTTGTAATATGCCTACAACCTTCGCGCAAGTGTATGCAATAAGTTGACAGCTTTACCGTAATCTGATGAACGGTATGGCAGCGCATAAATTACGAACAAACAAACATTAAATTTTAAATAATAAAAGATACATGCTATCTTCTTGAAACAATCCGTCTTTAACTAGTGCGTATGAATTAACTTTTTAATTAATAATTCTACATTTTTTTTAAATATTTTATTAAAAATATATGCAACCTTCATGAAACAATCTGTCTTTAAGTACGTACGAATTAACTTTTTAATTAATAATTCTACATTTTTTAAAAATATTTTATTAAAAATATATGCAACCTTCATGAAACAATCTGTCTTTAAGTACGTACGAATTAACTTTTTAATTAATAATTCTACATTTTTTAAAAATATTTTATTAAAAATATATGCAACCTTCATGAAACAATCTGTCTTTAAATACGTACGAATTAACTTTTTAATTAATAATTCTACATTTTTTTAAATATTTTATTAAAAATATATGCAACCTTCATGAAATAATCTGTCTTTAAGTACGTACGAATTAACTTTTTAATTAATAATTCTACATTTTTTTTAAATATTTTATTAAAAATATATGCAACCTTCATGAAATAATCTGTCTTTAAATACGTACGAATTAACTTTTTAATTAATAATTCTACATTTTTTTTAAATATTTTATTAAAAATACATGCAACCTTCATGAAACAATCTGTCTTTAATTAGTATTTCTATAAACATTTTACATTATTGGTTGCGTGCTCACCTGATGAGGTGAGTGGAACTCGTGGCGTGGGCTGCGACGCGTTGTGATTATCGTCCCGCGGTGGGCTGGCGACTGCGCCCTCAGCGTTGTTGTTCGGGGGCCCGGGGCCTACGCCAGCAGCCGCTTCTAGCTGCAGCTAAAAAATTGTATAATTAAATATAATTACCCTTTATTGGCTTTATAAGAATATCCAATACTCCATATCATCCCGTGGGTGGCGTAATATGCGACAGAGGAAAACACATCAGGTGATGTGCAGAAACGTCTTTCTAATAATGACTCAAACTAAAAAACCCGCTTGCTAAGCATGGCAATTATGGCAAACATTCTCCTATAAAATAATATATGGGGAGGCCTACTTTCAGTAGTGAATTTTAATAGGCTGTAACGATAACTGATTTAATTTCTGTATTAGCTAATAATCACGGAGCATGTTCATTATCATTCATCAACATTATATTCCTTCACAAGTCCACTACTGAACATATGTCTCCCCCAAATAATGACACAAAGCACGGTCTTGAGCCTCCTGCACGGAGCATGTTGATTTTAAGTGAGTTAGAAAAGAACAAAATAAGATATTATTTCGCCATTTACAATACAATTAAAATATTTAACGAGGCGTTCTAGTTTACTGATATGTATAATCGAGGATTTTTTTAATAGAATAAAGGTGTTTTCACCTTTATTCTATAAAAAAGGTTGAAGAAGGTTTAGAGAGATGCAGAACCAGGATGGACTCAAACAATCGCCCTGGAAGATACCCCTTCTTATCCTTATGTGGTTCTCCGCAGCCATCATCCGCTCGCCTACATGACAAAGGATTGTACTCCACTGTACCATACACTGCCCCAGGAAGTTTCTAACTGTACAGTCAACCTTGTACATCTCAAGGACCCTCTTCAGCCATGTATGAGGCACCGAGTCGAATGCCTTTTTATAGTCTATCTAGGCGGCGGAAAGGTTCCGACGGTTTCGTTTAACCACCTTCCCAATGACCACGTCAATGAGGAGTGGTTCCTTGGATCCACGACCACCACCCCGACATTCATTTTGAGCGCGAGAATCACTCGTCACCTGTACTCAAATCAGGTATTGTCGCGCGCTCAAAATGGATGTCGGGGTGGTGGTCGTGGAATATATAAACTAATTTATTATAATAATAAGTTTTACTTCACTGTTGAACCCAACTACAATTTTGAAAACGTAACGTAAGTACTTTGCTTAGATAAGTGAAAACTATGGAACATTGAACCCTGCCAGCCCTTTTCAGGGCTGCAATTCTACTCAGCTGCGCACCCATGCCAATGAGGGTTAGGGCGTCCCCCCAAGGCGACGCACACCAGTTCGTCCCCGTTGGTGTGAAATGCAGCGCGCAAAGCGGCGATGGGGACCGCCACCCGTCACGCACAGCCCGACACGGCGGAAGGTGGAGGACAGAGTGCAGAGTTGGCACGTGGAATGTTAGAGGAGACATGAGAGATAAGACGAATGAGCTAATCGAAATAATGAAAGAAAGAGAATTAGATGTCGTGTGTATGTCGGAGACCAAACGGAAGGGCAGTGGTACTGAAGAGCTCCCTGGCGGGGCGTTAGCTCTATGGTCCGGAGTCCCGGAGAGCGAGAACGCCTGCCAGGGAGTGGGGGTGCTGCTGTCTTCTCGGTTGGTCGATGTTATGACTGAATATAAGGTTGTGAACTCAAGACTTCTCTGGGTTCGCTATAAATTGGGACTGACGAAGTTATTCCTTTTGGCTGTTTATGCGCCGGTAGCTTCGTCGTCCAGGGCTGAGCTGGAGGAGTTTTGGGAGAATGTAAGAGAAGTTCTAGATTTGGCTAGGGGAAACGAAAGAATTGTTGTATGTGGGGATTTGAATGGATGGGTTGGTACCGCTCGACCAGGGTACGAGTCGGTACTTGGAAAGTTTGGCGATAAAAGGGTTAATGATGCTGGCAAGCTTATACTGGCGTTGTGCAAGGAAAAGGGTCTTCTTGTGACAAACACTATGTTTAATCACAAGAAAATCCATATGTATACTAGAGAACGAAAGAATGAGAAAAGTATGATCGATTTGTTCCTGGTGGATGACCGACTGCGAAAACAGGTGATAGATACGCGAGTGTTCAGGGGTGCTGACCTGGGAACGGATCACTATCTAGTGATTACTAGATTTAGGGGTCTGTTCGCGGGTTGGCGCTACCGGACGGCAGTAACAGAACCACAGTCGGTCTGTCGCATCCGAAGCTGGAAGCTTCAGGAAGCGGATACTAGGAACAAATATCATGCGAGGGTAGCCGAAAAGCTTGACACCATCGATGGCAGAAAAGAATGTGTAGAAACAACATGGCAGAACCTTATGGATGGAATGGTAAGTGCAGCGGAAGAAGTGTGTGGAACAATAAAAAGAGGCAGTAGTAAAAGAAGAGATGCATGGTGGAATGATGAAGTGAAAGAAGCTGTAAAGAAGAAGAAGAAAGCATGGTTAGACTACTTGGCCTCTAGTAATGATAAGGATATGAGAGAGAAGATGAAAGAAAGATATAGGCTGCAGAAAGTTCACACGAAAGCACTGATTGAGGAAGTGCGTGAAAGGTGTAGAATGGAAGCGGAAGAAAGGTTGTCGCACAACTTTAAGGAGAACTCCAAACTCATCTGGAAAGAGGTTGGAAGGACCCGAAGTGGTGCGACGGCCTTAAGAATGAACAAAGTGCTTTCGAGAACTAATGACGTCCTCTCAGAAAAATCGGACGTCATGCAGCGATGGAGCGAATTTTATAGAGAAATGTATGCGTGTGATGATCTTAGTGAGGGATCCGGGGATGACGCCGTGACTGGTACGCCAGACCCGGACCTCGATGACACTGAGGTCATCAGTATGAAAGAGATTGAACGTGCGATTCGAAGTTTGAAATATGGTAAGGCTGCGGGACTAGACAGAGTTACTGCTGAAATGGTCAAGTATGGTGGGCCTCGCGTCTGGGACAGCTTCCATCTGCTGTGCAATTTGTGCTGGCGGACGGGGGATGTCCCGGATGATTGGCGATCCGCAGTCATTGTGCCTTTATATAAAGGTAAAGATTCACATTTTGACTGCGGGTGCTATCGGGCGATCAGCTTGACCAGTTTAGCAAGTAAAGTTTACTCGAAGGTTTTGACACGTAGGATGCAAGAGAAATCGGAAAGATTTCTATGGGAGGCACAATGCGGATTTAGACCTGGAAGAGGATGCACGGATCAAATGTTTTCTCTCCGCATGATCACGGAAAAGCTTCTGGCTGCTAACCAGAAGATTTTCTGTGCTTTTGTGGATCTTGAGAAAGCATTTGATAAGGTTGTAAGGAAGAAAATGTGGGAACTGTTGCCGGGGTATGGTGTGGATGGTCGATTGCTAAGGGCTGTGCAGTCTCTTTACTGTGACTGTAAAGCCTGTGTGCGGGTAGGGCATGACCTGTCACCCATGTTTAACGTCCAAACGGGCGTAAAGCAGGGTTGTGTCATGTCCTCCTGGCTGTTCATACTGTATCTCGACAGCTGTTTACAGAAGCTGAAAGATAGCTGTTTGGGTGTGAAATTGGGTGACATAAAAGTAAATTGTCTGCTGTATGCTGATGATGCAGTGCTTATTGCTTCATCAGAGGCAGAACTGCAGGCATTAGTCACGTGTATGAAAGAGGAATGTGAAATTAAAGGTCTCCGTTTGAATGCTAATAAAACTAAGGTTCTGGTATTTGAAAGGGACGAAGAGAGAACGAAGTGTGAAATATGTGTAAATCAGGAATGTCTAGAACAGATAAATGAAATTGTATACTTGGGGAGTGCTTTTAGCCGGGATGGAAGATGTGATTTAGATGTGGACAGGCGTGTCGCTGCCGGGAACAAAGTCATTGGTGCCCTGACTGCGTTAGTCAAAAGGCAAGGCGTAGCGAAGAGTGCACGCCTTGCAATACATAACGCAGTGTTGGTACCGACTTTGTTATATGGCAGCGAAACCTGGGTATGCCAGAAGAAGCATAAAAGTAAGTTGAATGCAGTGGAGATGCGATCTCTTCGTAAAATGTGCGGCGTTACCATGGCCGACCGAAAGCGAAACGAAGAGATTCGCAATATGGCAGGTTTGAAAGATGACCTTATCACAAAAATTGATAAGGGCGTGCTTCGGTGGTTTGGGCACGTTGAGCGAATGAGTGAAGACCGAATGGTGAAGAAAATATATAGCGCGAAAGTTAATATTAAAAGGTGTCGAGGTAGACCGAGACTAACTTTCGAAGACCATGTGAGCAAATTGCTCGAAGAGGGTAGGGTCAGGAGTACTCGGATACCTAGACGTGCATGCATGAAGAAGATAATGAATCTGAAAGAAGCGAAAGAGGTTTGTAAGGATCGTGACACTTGGCGATCTGTTCTCTCTGGCTACCCCGTTAGGTATTGTGCGTGAAGATAAGTAAGTAAGTAAGTAAGTATGGAACATTGTCGTGTGGTGTCATACGGAATGGTAATATCGACCAAAAATATCCTTGAATTTGCCCGACCCATCAGCACAATATCAGGCTTATTAGCAAGAATAGTCCTGTTTGTAATGATGGCTCGGTCCCAGTAGAGCCTGGTGCGGTCATTTTCGAGCACGGCTTCCAGCAAGTACTTATAATATGGCAGTTTCCGATCCACGAGGCCGTATTTCAGAGCGAGCTCCTGGTGTAGAATACTGCCCACTAGGTTGTGTCTGTGCACATACTCAGAGTTAGCAAGCGCCGAACAACCGGAGATGATATGCCTAAGTGACTCACCGGGATGGCGCCAAGCTCGACAGATGGGATAATTGATAGTCTTGATAACCTGATCCTGTATCGCACAGACAAAACCCTCGGTTTCCCCAAAGAGGTCACCAAAACTCAGCCAATGGAGGGAGGCGACTGTATGTACGAAATGCTCATGTAGAGCCTTGTAGAACCTCCCGTGGAGTTCCTTCTCCTACGGTTTCCCGGTCGAAAATGCACTGTACTACTGGGTCTTGTCATTGGTCGTTAGCTAAGGATAGAGGAGTAAGCCCTTTATCACACGAAATGACGTCACTGTAGAATAGATCATCCGATTTCGTCAGGAAGTAATTACGCACACGCACACGCACACGCACTCGCACACGCCACACACACCCACACGCACATGCACACGCACACGTACACGTACACGCACACGCACACGCACACGCACACGCACACGCACACGCACACGCACACGCACACGCACACGCACACGCACACGCACACGCACACGCACACGCACGCGCACACGCACACGCACACACACACGCACACGCACACGCACACGCACACGCACACGCACACGCACACGCACACGCACACGCATACGCACACGCACACGCACACGCACACGCACACGCACACCAACACGCACACGAACAGGAACACGCACACGCACACGCACACGCACACGCACACGCACACGCACACGCACACGCACACGCACACGCACACGCACACGCACACGCACACGCACACGCACACGGACGCCCACGCGCACACGCACACGCACACGCACACGCACACGCACACGCATACGCACACGCACACGCAAACGCACACGCACACGCCACGCACACGCACACGTATACGCACACGCACACGCACACTCACACGCACATGCACACGCCACGCACACGCACATGCACACGCCACGCACACGCACAAGCACACGAACACGCAAGCGCGCGCGAACGCACGCAAGCACGCACGTACGCTCGCACGCACTCACACACACACACACACACACACACACACACACATGTGCACGCTCTCGCGCGCGCACACACACACACACACACACACACACACACACACACATGTGCACGCTCTCGCACGCACACACACACACACGCACATATAAAGTTTAAAACTTAAAATAAAATTATAATTCGTCTTGCATAATTTTTTATGCTTTGATAAATTCTGTGTTAGATCACCCGATTTTTCTTATGCAAACTATTGACGTTGCATAATCCTATACTACCCTTCTTTTGTTGGAGGCCATCTGGGAGTTAAACGAACTCTACTGAAGATCCGAGAACGATTTGACTGGGTCCACTGGCGTGATGATGTCGAGGAATGGTGTTGCAAATGTACAAGTTGTACGGCTGTAAAGGGACCTCAAACTCGTAGTAGAGGTGCACTGAAAATGTACAATGTTGGTGCACCATGGAAGAGGATAGCCGTTGACGTCGCGGGGCTGTTTTCGGAAAGTGAAAGTGGTAACAAGTATTTCATGGTTGTGATGTATTAATTCACTAATAGGCCAGAAGTTCTTCAACAGTTGCAGATAAACTAGTTCATGAAGTCTTCTGTCGTTTTGGAGTACCTTTAGAGATTCACAGCGATCATGGAAGGAATTTTGAGTCTCAAATATTCCAGGAAACTTGCTGAGTTATGGGTACTCATAAAACTAGAACAACTTCTTACCACCCACAATCTGATGGAATGGTAGAACGATTTAACCAGACATTGGAGAGGTACCTAGCAAAAGTTGTGGAAAATCAGCAATGAGACTGAGACAAGCACATACAACCGTTTTTGTTGTCATATCGAAGCGCTATTCACGAAAGTATTTCAGTGAGGTATCACTGTCAAAGTTTGCGAAAGCTGGTAAGCTTTCGCAAACTTTGGAAGAGAATTACGGATGTCTGTAGACCTGATCACCGGAATATCACCACCCACGCAGTATAACCGATTATGCAAATGACTAGCGGAACAAAATGAATGACTTTTATGAGCACGTCAGACAGCCGGGCCAGCAAATGTCTGAAAAGATGAAAACCCGGTATGGCCGCAAAATGAACAACAAGGGGTTCACTAGTGTGGTTGCACAATCCAGTTCGCAGCAAAGGGAAATCTCCTAAGCTTCAAGCTAAATGGGACGGACCGTACCGGGTTGTGATAAAGATCAATAACGTAACCTACCGGATACAGAAATGTGCAAGAGGTACTCCTAAGATCGTCCATATGGATCGACTGGCGCGTTATCATGGGGCCGATAATGCTCGTGACGAGCGTGTCTTAGGAGGGCAAAGTGTTGCGCGCCACAATTAATGCCTGGTACATAGCGACACTAGTTACCACTAGCGCCTGCTAGTATCGAGTAGCAGAACTAGGATAATCGAGATCCTTCTAGAAATTTCATGAAAGAACTTTATATACTATCGACACCTAGTCAGTCGGGACCAGTATGTACTCGAACATTCTGTTTGTACAGTAGAAGGCCGGTATAGACCGCGACCCGAGGAGTGTTGAATTGACGATACAAAGGAATAATTCGAAGCGATACAACTGCGAACTTAAGTGATCAGTAGTACAATTTTTAAGTTGTAGTTAGTGTTCTGTAAATAACGTGTCAATTTTGGTAATTCACTCGTCATTTTATAATTGTCTCTAACCTCAAGCTCGTAACAATAATATAAAATATAGTCAATACGCCAAAATATACAAAATTAATAAAAGCGGTGCACATCTAGTATAGTAAATGTAATAATACAACAAAAATACAAGAAAGGGGCGTGCAGATTTAATTTAGTCGATCTCTACCTCGATATTTGTCATATAGAAATAATATTATTTCATCCATGTAATAGATATATCAACTGTTTACTTATCTTTCCTAACTACATAAACATGACCTAAATCTAACATTATCATATTACATTGTTTTTGTTAGAACGCTTCTACTTGTTGATTCAATAATCGTAGCAACTAATTTACTGTGTAATGGTGACGTAATAGAATCATGCCATTCTTTCCGTGAGTTTTGTTAAAGGCAACTAAGGGAAATGCCAGGGAAACTTCAGGATTGTCATGGCTTCCAATTGATGGTGGTAAAGCAGTTCTGTTTACGTCAGATATCAAATACCAGGACCGTCGCCGGGCTACAGCATAAATAGTGCGAGACATTTGGTTATACGCAAACACTACTATGTATATTGCTTGACGGACTCTGCGACCTTAATACATTGCAATAAGTTTACGGTCAATTCTCCGTAACTCCTCGTGGGGCGAGAATACTAGTTTTTTTTTTGTGAACCGCGAATGTTGTTTAATGTGACTAAGAAAACGTCATTATATTCTTTTTTATAGGATAAGGGTGACAAACGAGCACACAGTCCACCTGATGGTAAGTGGTTGCTGCGGCCCATAGACATCTACATCTATCCTCTATTACAAATCAAAATACAGATGCGTTGTCACCCGTGAGGACTAAGATGGAATGCCTCATTTCCAGTAAAAAGGCCTCCGGCCACCTGCACGCACCAAGCGAAACGCAGAGGTAAACCTCTACTTCACGCTGGTTTTCTGTGAGTTAGTGGTACCACCCCGGTTCGAGCCGGCCCATCCGTGCGACAGCAAAAGCTGCCGCGTGGTTCTACCACTGTTTTTTGCCTTGGCGCACTTTGTCAATGTGATTTGAACTTTATTTCAGATACGTGTGTAACTTTATTTCGTATTTGCCTAAAATGGTAACAGTTGTAAATGAAAAAAACAACTGGGTGGAATATTTATCGTGCCAGATACCCAGCCGGCGCCAGCTCGATCGTTCTCGAAGTCTTTGGTCATACGTTCGTCAATTCGCCTGCCAGCTTTACACTTATTTTCAGTAATCTCAGTGCTTTTAGCCAGTTGGCTTTCAGCTATATCGCAAAGGAGGACTGATGATGATGATGATGATGATGACACATCACGTGACCGAACATCAGGTCTCCGCTACGGTGTTCCTACACACGAATCGGCCTATAGATGAGTTGTATAACCACTGTCCGAATAGGGATGTGCTAACATCAGCTTAGCAGCTTAATTCGTAATGGTCCATGTTCTGGGTAGTGAGAACTATTCAGAGCCTGCCAGTGTCTATCAAGTCTGCCCCTCCTTTGTTTGTCTAAGACCTCTATACATAATACCTAGCGAAAATGTATACTTACTAACAATACTTGTCAAAATCTTTAATTTAAATCTCATTTATCGAAATTTCATGATTATACCAATTTTAAGGGCTTTTTCACAACAAATATTATATTTTCATACTAAATTTTACGCAAGCAGTAACTTTTTAAAAGGTCGCAAAGTTATAATTCGACATTATTAATGGGGCGCACACCATATTAATATACTTTGACGACGGTCTCGTTGAGTAATAACTCAATTACTTCCTGTACGTAGCTTGTTATACCTTGATTAAATTTCTTGACGGCTGTCTGATTCAGTAGCTCCTAGAGCAAGGATACTATCGCTATCACAGCCTATAAATGTGCACTGAAATATGACATAGGCCAAATGAACATGGGCCTTCCCCATAGATTGCCTCATAGGGGGATTTTTAATACTAGGAATGCTATCAGCATTACTAATATTAATAGCATTCCTAGTATAAAAATATAATTCCTAATATACTCCTGGTAAGCTTCAAATGCTTAGGAGTGGTTCACGACAGTAGTCGAATGGTGGGTTCTTTGAGCTCGCGGTCCGCACCCTACCATTAGGCTACTGTCGCTTCAATTCTTGATTTTGCCATAGTTGCCACGCTTGGCAGACGGTTGGCACTTGCAGTTTTTATTATTTTAAATTTTATCAGGAATATGCAGCTGGCCATCTCCTGTTTCAGTTTCCCTCTGTAGCTTCTCATGCCACCTACGTGGCGATATGGGGTACTTGATATTCTTACACCGAGTAAGGACACCACTATTCCCAAAAACAAAGATGGTTTTAATGTCGATCGCATTCCATAGCACTATTCCACACGATGATATATAATGCTATTGAAAATAAACTAATCTAGCTGTTTCAACACAAGTAAGGCTTCTAATCTTTATTACAGCATATGCTGCAGAACTGAGTCTGCTAGTTAATTTAGATATCGAGGCCGCACTGAAGCTTCGCACATCAACTGTTGTTCCGATAACAACTGTATTTAACAAGATTCAGCTCCTTCCCATTTCAAAGCACACTGGTATTCGCGTAACGAGTTTTTTATGTTTACGCGAACACTACACATTTAACTAAAACTAGTTTTTGAGGATTTTATCGCGTTTATTTGTTATTTTATATTTTCGAGTAATTTCGAGTACTTTGGGAATATAATGCAATGTACTCGAAACATCGGAAATATAAAATAAGTATATACGCGATAAAATCCATAAAAACCAGTTTTATTAAAATGGTATTCGCGTGCTTACTATTGAGCTTAACGTTGGGGATTTAATTTATGTGATTATTTTCCCGTTCAAAAGCATATTTTTCAAGTTAAACTAGTATGCCATCAAATCATAACTTGTAAAAAAAAAACCAAGTCTCGCAACTCAGTCCTTCTACCGTAAAAAGTTGTAAAATCCATGTAATACCAAGTCGGTTAATTTATTCAGTCCCTATTTAAGGGTCCTTCTGTCTCAAGTTATTACGTAATTAGCTAACCTAACGACATCTTATAATAATAATAATAATAAATAAATCATTTATATATAGTGACCATATCAATATTAAAAATCTTTTGTTTTATGTTTTAAATAAATAGATTGACTTGGCCATCGCATGAAAATACAATGTATCTCAAAGTAATACATATTATATTAAATTAGATTGTTTAGTGATTATAAACTCCAGTAATATATATATAATATTTATATTACTGGAGTTTGTCCCATAGCTAATATCAATACTAATACTTCCTACTGACTTTCTACGCTGGTTCCCGTTGCCGATGTGGGTATTTCATGTCTTGTCGAACTATTTTTCCTATTTTAATACGACAGAATTAAAAAAGGAAAAATAGTTCTCTTCATTTATCATACGAAACAGCATGTTTGCTATTTTACGCTGGTTATCTGTGAGAGCGTAATATGTTACGCCTCTTCACCAGTAAAAAGGGTATCCGGTTCTCTATATTAGGTGAAACACAGCAGCATTAAGTTGCTATCTCGCTTTGATATTCTGTGAGAGCATGGTCCTTCCTACTACCAGTAATAGCCTACCTATTCGTGCTACAACCATAATATAGTTGCAGCATTGCGTTGCAAACTGATGTAATCGAATAAACTAGAGGGGACAAATAGCTGGTTCTCTAAAACCATTTCGTAATTGAAAAAAGGCGTATTCCCAACTGTGTAAACGTATGTGGGCTTACTCTGATTTATTTTAAAAACTCTTTTTGTAATCACAGACTAGAAAAATACTACAGCTAAACTAAAATATAACTTGTGAAACTATATCCCTAAAGGTACACACAAATTTTCTTATACAAACAATACTCGAGTATTACTTGTTGATACTACAAATCACTTGTTGGTTAAGTAAACACGACCGAGCTGGAGGAAAAGTAATGTCTGTGTTCTAATAAATAATTTAGACAACTCAAACAATCAAATAACAAACTTCAATTGACAACAAGCAAATTATATCCACGAGAATGATAAAATTATTAGGCTATGTGGCAATTCGGTCCATTACGAAACTTGGACTTCCAATCGGTGACTTTTAGTGTGAGTTTAGTTTAGTTCATGAACTAAAATGATTTATTATGAGTTAACTTCAACTGAGGGTGACGAACAAGCACACAGTCCACCTGATGCCACAGCCTACCCTCGATTACGAATCAAAATATAGATGCGTTGCCAGCCGTGAGAACTTCCGAGTAGATGGAATGCCTCGTTTCCAGTAAAAAGGGTCTCCGGTTCTCTACACTCATTATACAAAACACAACAAAGATAAGCTGTTATTTTACGCTGATATTCTGGGATAGCGTGGTTCTTCCCCGGTCAAGCCGACCTATTCGTGCTACAACTATACTACTAATATACCTGCATTATGGCTCTAGCATACTAAAGACGTTTAAATTAATATAATTATCAAAAGGAATTTAAGGAAATTAATTTTAGTAACTATAATATATTGAAAGTGAAGAAAAAACCGATGGTAAAGAAAGGTTCTCAAACGGAAGCTACACTAGATGGAGCGACGACCTGGTGAGAGATGCAGGAAGTCAATAGATGGAGGTGGTTTAGGCCCTATATACATCTGCGGAGTTTTGATGCGCTGTGATAATGAATGATGATGGATGAATATAAGTTACTTTTATGTTTCTATTTGCCTGTTAGTGATTACTACTCTTGTTATAACCACTCCTTTACCAGATGCTAGATATTTTATTCGGGTTATACTGCTGTCCATTACCCGATTATCATATATGTAGGAAGTATAGTGGGTATAGTACAGAGACTGATTTTGTAGTTAGGAATAATAATTAATTCGTTTACACGAATTAATTATCCAACGAGTCGAGGATAAACTAGTAACGGAATACGACAAGCGCACCGTTCCACGTCAGAGCCAAGACTGCCCTAACGGCGGCAGCACCGTCCGTTTTATACAAGCTAAACGGGCGCTACCGCAGGTGCAATGGTGCAGGTGTGCGGAGCACGTGTTATTTACAAGAATTCTGTTTAGCTACACCGACGGCGCCGCACCTGCAATGGTGCTGGTGCCGTCACGGCCATACTGACATGCGTGCGTCCTCGCACGCGCTCCATCACAATTTTAGTTACCTGTAGACAAAAAAAAAAACATCACTCGACTATCCTGACATAACAGCGTCTGGTCCGGTCTATATTGACCCTTCAGACTTGGGTGACAATCAGTTTTGTTCCGGCAGTAAGCCCTACAAAACTTTAATCAACTTTATGCTAGATCGGAATGATTAGTCTGTAGCTTTCTCTATTTTCTCTTTTTTTTTTCAAGTACTGTTTTCGCTAGTCCGGAATAACTATTCCCTATAGCCATATCATTGGACCGGCACAAAGCCCTGCAATGATAGTAAGAACTATTTTTTTTCTTACGCTTTTTTTTTCAAGTACTATTTATGCTAGTCCGGAATCACTATTCCCTTTAGCTATATCATTGGACCGGCAAACGCCCTGCAATGATAGTAAGAACCACATTTTTTTTCTTACTCTCTTTTTTTTTTCAATTCAGTATAGAACAGTTACAGACCAACCATACCGCAAACATGTCCCCGTCACAATCACACAAAAATGTATCGTGACGGACGTAGTGACACGATAACACCTAAGTATGTAAACCAACAGCAACTCTACACATATCCTAGTGCAGCACAAACCAGCCTCCCTGCAACTCCATCTTCCTTTTCTGCACTAGAATAATTACTTCGCTAGAGTGTTGCAACGTCTCTGTATTTTCTAGATGCACAGACACGGCTACCTCTGACTGTCGCACGTCCTCGTGCGGTTGACAGTGAACATCATACGGACCTGCTAACAGATATTAACTCTTGTTAAATATTACAACGGTCGACCATCCCAGACTTCATTTAAATCATGAACGCGCCGATATGGCTACCTCCAGGCAAACGCACTCCAGCTTTCCGTTCTGCTGCGTCCGTGCCACATTCGCGCCAGCGAGCCGTCGCGCCGTACTAGCGCTAGCGAATCGTCGTACTGCTTTGCAAAATTAAAAGAAATCGAGATAAATGTATTGCGAACCATGAAATTCCGAGCTTCCAAAATTCATCACAAATTCTCTTAAGAAACGGCAACTGTATGGACATTTGAAAACATTGCAATAAACGGAAACTATGTGTAGAGACGGATACCATCACATATTTCAAAGGGAAGGAGGCAACTGCGCAAAATCTACGAAAGCCGACCAAGCCTCAGACGTTCATTTACAGCACCAAAGGACCATGTGTTCGGCGGCCGCTTGAATTGCATTGCCGTAAGATCTGCCGATAAGTTACAGACTGTAGCGGTGTAGGCTCAATCTTACTAGTGCTCGGCCGTACCTGACCATGTTCGATTAGTCGTCACAACATCTTCCTCATTGATTATTGTTGTAGAGACTTCTACGAATCTCTCGACATCAAACACCAATCTTGTCGACCACACAGTATTCGGAGCAAACTGCAACACTGATCAACACATTAGAACACAAAAAGTCACTTATTATTTTCAATTCCTAGCATGTTAAAGTTAATCCTTTATTGTAGTACAACCCTTAAAAGTTTTGAACTTCAAAATATAGCAAATGATAATCATGTTTCGCGTGAACTATCAAATTACAACAAAACGAGAGCAGCAGGAGCACCTGAGGGTTTACAAGCATCTTCGGGGTTGTAGTCATCATGATCTGCGTGAAAAACAAATTGTTAACTATAAGGACAACATACACAGTTGCCTGTTCTCTCATCTATCACACATACGAGGCCCTAAAACAGAAATACGTTCTCATACCTTGGACTATAATAAAGCACTTCGCTTTCACAAGTAAACATAGGTCTTCATACGAAGTATCTGACACATACTCTTACTTGAACTTGCGAGATCCCACGTTAACTACGTGAATCACATTAAAAACGTGAACCAGGACAGCGCCTGCCAGGACAGAGCCTAATACATGTTCAGAAAACATTACCGTGCACACAGCATACGACTTCCGCGCACACAGTGTGACTCCCACGCATACAGAGTACACGACTTCCGCGGCATCGCCATGTACAGCATACGCGCGCTCCGGGATGGCGCCTGCGTATACGCGCATACTCATCTGCCGAAACCAGGCCATGTTACAGCTGGACCTGGCAGTCCGTTACGACCAGCAAGGCACACACTCACGCACTTGTAATCACATCACACGTGCTACTGTAACACATAAAAGAAAACATTAAAAATACTCAGCCGGAACTTGATTTCAAGAAATGCAGCACTACTCTTGGTACACCATTCGCCTTTCTAGGGCACCAAATACTGAGCTGCGGCTACACGACAACCTCTGGTATGGTCCGATCCTCATGTAAACTTAAATACTCTCTTCAATGTCAGAACTAATTGGCTCTACTTCACTTTCATCAGTTATACTTCGGTTTTCCGGCATTTTTCGCAACCAATTAAAAATGTAAACACTCATTCTTACAAAATAGTTTCTGAGCCAATGTTTAGGATAAATTTACTTTCCTCATGTCCTCTAATGGTGATCAGTAGCAGCGATAAATAATAAGTCCGCGGCGTCATAAGCCGACAGCATACTCAAAAGCGAGCGCTACAGCTCCACGCTTTCCACTAAACCATTCCAAGTTTGTCGACTACGTAATGCTTGGAGTAAACTGTAACACTTATCATCACATTTGATCACAAAAATACTACTTAGTGTTTTTAAGTCATAGCACGTTAAAGTAATCATGTTCTTTTTTTTGGTACGTCGTTTAAACATTTTGAACTTTAAAACTAGGCCATGTAAATCACACCTCGTGTATCAAATTATAACATTACTTAAGCAAGTTAAACCTCCACTGAATGCAAACTATAACTCATTCAGAATATCTCCAACATTTCTTTCATTTGTTAACATATTTAGGTACGTCAGAAATAATGAAAATACTTGAGGGTACTTTTAATACAAATCGAACAAAAGGATTTATCTTTTGCCTTAAATAATTTCATTTTATCTTTTCTCTACACTTTAATGATATGACAATATCTTAAGTAGGACAGCAAATTTCATTACGGTATTTAACACAAAAAGAGATCCATCAATGCGAAATTCATTATAGTCTTTACAAATGTAATAATTCCCATACTATTCGAAGATTATATGTGGGCAATAAGGGGGACTTTATCCCACTTCTGATGTAGGAAGTATATTGGGTATAGTACAGAGACTGATTTTGTAGTTAGGAATAATAATTAATTCGTTTACACGAATTAATTATCCAACGAGTCGAGGATAAACTAGTAACGGAATACGACAAGCGCACCGTTCCACGTCAGAGCCAAGACTGCCCTAACGGCGGCAGCACCGTCCGTTTTATACAAGCTAAACGGGCGCTACCGCAGGTGCAATGGTGCAGGTGTGCGGAGCACGTGTTATTTACAAGAATTCTGTTTAGCTACACCGACGGCGCCGCACCTGCAATGGTGCTGGTGCCGTCACGGACGGTGCTGCCGCAGGTGCAATGGTGCAGGTGTGCGGAGCACGTGTTATTTACAAGAATTCTGTTTAGCTACACCGACGGCGCCGCACCTGCAATGGTGCTGGTGCCGTCATATACAATTAACACTTTCTGCTTTGTATCCAAAAGAAAATAGAACGCGTCCTTATCAATTGTATACATTGCAACTTGATTTCGGGCTCTCACTTTAACTGTGCTTATTGATGATGATGAACTTGAATTAAAGGCACAAATTGAAACACACTGTGATTAGAACTGAGTGAGAATAAGACAACTTGTTTTTACAGAATTAACAACAAAGATTACAACAAAAATATTTTATCTATTTATTTATATGGATCTCCAACAATTGCACATATTAACTTACATCTAACACATACTTTACATCTACAAATTGCTATGTACTGCCAATTATAACAATAGACAATTTACAGACAAAAATAAGCATAGTAAACAAAAGATATATAATAGTTTTAGTAACAAAAATAAAATTTATGTTAGTGACAAAATTTTCTAAACTGTCGTTACATTTTTTCACAAAAATCGAGAGCCTATTACAACTAATGTCCAGTGTTGCTACATTTTTTTACACATACTTTCATTCTGTCCAATTTTAGATGCAGTGTATAGATAGGCGGCGTAATAGAATCTACCACCTCAAATTATCCTGTACATATCGTAGGAGACGACGGAGACACAGAGAAACTGAAACAGGAAATGGTCAGCAGCATTTTCCTTTTAAAGGTTCAAACAGTTAAAAAAACGTGTGCAGTTCACACGCAGTAGAAGTCCGAAATTAAACTTTGAGAGAATGGGACGAATGCAGAGTATCAGAAGTAGAATAAATGTAGGGATTATTTATTATAATATTGTTACCAAGTTTAAAAATCATGTTATACATTATATTATAGATAATAGGAAACATTATATATCTACTGTATTCTATCTCATTCTCTCGCAGGTTAAATTCTATAGATGTATATGTTTGTCTCTTTTTAGTGTCGCCTTTTTGTTACTAAAGAAGTTTACACATAGTTCTCTCTTATAGATTTATACGTGGTAGAGCCATGCTGCAGCTATATTATTGTTTTACCACGAATGGGTCGGCTCGACCGAGGTAGACCAAGGTATGAGAGAATACCAGCGTAAAATAGTAGCTTAATGCTGCGTTTCGTATGGTGAGTGTAGAGAACCGGCGACCCTTTTTACTGAAAACGGGGCATTCCATCTTAGTCCTCACGGGTGAGAACGCATCTGCATTTTGATAATGAAAAAGTCTATGGACCACAGCATCCACTTACCATCGGGTAGACTGTGCGCTCGCTTGTCACCCTTATTCTATAAAAAAAAGATTGCCACATAGCGACATTTTTACATAGTAGCCACGCTTGCCACTTATTAGGAAGATACCTATGAACATCTCTTTCAGTTTGTGTTTGTCACATCGACACACACGTGGTGATATGGGGTTGTGGATATTATTACGCCGCCATAACACAGCTTTTAAAAACTAAATATATTTTAATATTAATGAACATAACTATTTAGTAGGTGTACATAATATATAATTTTGTTATTAAAGCCAACAGACAACGAAGCGAAGGGAAAATCTAATAACTAGAAATTCTTATCAACGCAAATAAACTTCAAAAAGTAATTATTATTTTATTACTCAAAAAATTACAACAATAAGAACGATGTGTATATTTAGGTAACAAATGATAAGTGGATAACTTTGTATCTGTATAAAATGTCTGGCAAATTGCTCATGGCGTAAAATTTAACGCTAAACCCAAATCTTAGCATCATCTAGTGCGAGGAGTGTATCGGACTTTGCGCTCACCAACTTTGATGTTCACCAAAAAATCTTAATGTTTTAGACTCTCAGAATATTGTATAAATACTAACAACTCCACTCTCAAAGATAGTCTGGGTAAGACAGACAACCTCTTACCTATTTCTGCGATCTGACATCATTGCCTTGCCCTGCAAAGTTACAGCCTTGTATAATTAAAATAAATTTTTATTCTATACTATCTAATTAATGGTTTTTGTTAATGAAAAATAATTTAAAGTAAAAAATATTGACAGAAGTATAGATTAGTACGGAATCGTTGCAACAAACGGTGTAGAAAAGCACAACGACGCCATATCCATGAATCAGTACAAGATCCTGACCCTGCTAGGGTCTGGAAATTTCTTAAGTCTTTAGGAGTTGGGAAATTACGACAAAATTTCACTCACCATAACTTTGATCTCAATCAACTTAATTTGCATTTCTCATCTTCGTCTTGCATTAACGATAAAGCAAAACACAATACTTTGGATTCTCTTTCAAAAGCTCCCGCTCCGGACACCTCTGCTTTTAATTTTTGTCAATTTAACAGTTGTGATGTTATGAAAGCCATAATGTCCATCCATTCAAATTCAACTGGTAGTGACTGCATTAGTCGTAAAATGGTCATCCCTCTCATTGATCTCCTTTCACCTATAATCACTTCCATCCTGAATAATTCACTGAATTCTTCTATTTTCTCTTCAGCTTGGAAAGATGCATTTGTAGTTCCTCTTCCGAAAAAGTCGAATCCGCCTAGTTTTTCTGATTATAGACCTATGTGCACAATCAATTAAGCATCTATCTTTTAAAACATAATCTTTTAAATCCTTTACAATCCGGTTTCCGTCCTGGCCATAGTACGACTACTGCACTTTTACAAATCACTGATCTCGTCTGTCAATTTTTCTCTCTCTACTCCTTCGCACTCTTCCTCCTTTTTTAAGAAATCCTTTACTGTAACTGCTGTACGTTTGTGGAACTCTTTACCTCTCCACATTCGTCGTGCTCAATCTTTTCATTCTTTCAAAATTCTTGTTAAATCGTATTACTTAGAACGCTATTAGATAAATCACTTTTCCTTTTTCGTACTCTTTTCATTTAATCTACCTAGTCAGGTCATAAATTCTGTCACATGTTTAATATAAAATAATTGAAACAAGTTTATTCATTATGTAACCATTTATATACCAAAATGAACTTAACAAAACATAGATTCTTATGACACTAAAGTTTATTCAAAATGACCTCCGTGATTTTGAATACATGCCTTCAATCTGCGCGGCCAGTCGTCTATCGCAGCACGAACGAGGTCCATGTCAATATCGGGGGCTGCCTTAATTAAGGATGTCTTGAGTGACTCCAAATTGGGATGAGGCTTTGAGCACGCCTTTTCCTCCAAGTATTGCCATATCTTGTAATCTAACGGATTCAAATCTGGACTGGAGGAGGGCCAGTCTTCGTGCCGAATGAAGTCGATTTCACGCGCTGCCAGCCAGTCTTGTGTGCTCTTCGCTCTATGAGCTGGCGCCGAATCTTGTTGGAATACCCAGTGCTTGTTATTGAACATGGTATGAGAAACAGGTTTCACAAAGTTCATCAGGACTGTATTTTTATACACAACTGCATTCGTTTTTACACCTTTCTCAGAAAAATGTACCTCTGTTAAGCCCCAATAAGAAACTCCCAACCATACCATGAGCGAGGATGGAAAATGACCTGGTTGGAGACGCGGAATACGGTTGCTCGCTTCTTCACTACTGTGTGCGTACACCTTATCATTTTGTTTGTTGTAGCTCTCTTCTACGGTAAAATTTTTTTCATCCGAAAAAAGAATTTCCCGATATTTTTTCCCGCGTACCGCTTCAACAAAGCGCGGCATCTCTTCAGTCTCAGGTCCATTAGATGAGTTTTTCTTCGATATGCCCGAAGCTCTAAGTCTTCATATAACACCCTTTTCACCGTGGTTCTGCTTAACCCCATCTGAAGGGCCAACAGTTTCTGATTACGTTTGGGATTTCTTTGAATTCGCGCCTTCACAGCTTTTATCACTGCTGGAGTCCTAACAGACCGAGGGCGACCACTTCTTGACCTGTCATCTACACTAGAGTCTTCATTGTATCGTTTGATGGTACGATAAACGAATCTTTTGGTTATATTCAAATTTTTCAGTATGTCAAAAATTTGAATAAAATTTGAATTGGCGCGTAACCGCAACGATGCAACGCAATAACTGCAACACGGTCTTCTTTAAGCGTCCACTCCATATTTAAAAATGAGTAAAATTCTAAAAAGTACACAGTTTTATTTTCATGAACAGTTCGAAATTCGAATTCAATAAACTTTTTTGTGGCCAGCATTCTAAAAGAAAAGTTTTTACTGTGTGACAATACTTATGACCTGACTAGGTATTATATTATATCATACATAATCTTCACTTGTCTTTATTTGTATGTATTTTCATATTTTTTATTTTTATTTTGTACGCCCCCCTCTATTTTTAACTATTGTTTGCATCAGTTCTCTACACTAAGGTTGTCTGGAAGAAATCACTTTCAGAGTGATAAGACCGCCTGTTGTACATTTTCTAATTTAGATTTAACTGTATTCGTCTTGTTTTGTTTTTTGGTGTACAATAAAGAGTAAATAAATAAATAAATATATTTTTAAAAGGAATGAATATATATACATTTTCTACCGACTTCAAAAGGAGACGGTACTCAATTCGACTGTATGTTTTTTTACGTGTGTTACCTCATAACTTTTCACTGGGTGAACCGATTTCGATAATTCTTTTTTTTTTATTTGAACGCTGGTGCTTCACATGTAGTCCCATATAAATTTGATCATGGTCTGACTAATAGTTTTTGAGTAATTTTTAATAATTTATATTGAAGTTGGTTGTACAAAGTTTCTTAATTTTAAATTACTCGTATACTTGTTAAATTTTAGTAGTGGGCGAATCAAACGCCGTCTATGGATAGAAAAGATACGCCTTCATCAGCCCAAAAACCTTTTATATTATCATAGGATTTGCTAAAGGGTATTGAGAGCCAGTATAATGACAGGGTTTTTTTTATAGGATAAGGATGACAAGTGAGCACACAGTCCATCTGATGGTAAGTGGTTGCTGTGTCCCATAGACATCTACATCTATCCTTGTTTGTGAATCAAAACGCAGATGCGTTGTCAGCCGTGTGGACTAAGATGGAATGCCTCTTTTCTAGAAAAAATGGTCTCCGGTTCTCTACACTCACGATACGAAACACAGCAGTGTTAAGTTGGTAAGTTAGGCTGGTATTCTGTGAGAGCGTGGTCCTTCCCCGGTCGAGCCGACCCATTAGTGCTACAACTATACTACTAATATAGCTGCAGCATGGCTCTACCACGTAAAAAATGAGGTATGAAGCATTTCAAAGTTTGTCCTCAGAGGTGGCAACGCATCTGTAGCCTTCTTGATTTAAATTGGGCTGCAGGTGTTCATGTCACTTCAATTTAATAAAACTTGCATAAAATATATACAATATTAAAAAAATATAATAAAGAAAAAAACTAAAAACTTAAATTATCACACAGTCTTACTCCCCGTGGTATCGTGCCAAGTACACTGGCTGCGTTTCTTCGCTGAATGGATATACTTAGCTTTTGAGCAAGAAAAGAACCAGCCCTCTTATCACCAGCAGCGATGATCAGTTGCGGATATAGTTCCTTTAAGAACTTCACCGCACGTGGACCCCACGGACCGATAGTCTCTACAGCAAACGGCACAAACATGTAATCATCTCTCAGAGACTTATATTTGTGCCACTTAGTTTAGCTGCCTTTGTTTACTTGAAGGATTGTATTAAATTACTATAGGATACTTGTATTACATAGGATATTTGTAATTGTAATGTAATATAAGTACAATCCTTCCAAGACACAATCCTCCAGATTGTAATAAGTCAGCATCTATCGTCATAGTCACGAGATCGTTCGACTCCATCGAGTCAGTAATTCATTCTTGGGGCTATGTATACGCTTTTACAACAAAACTCCAGAAAATATACAAAATTTGACTTGCTCGAAGTTCAAAAACTTTATTAAACTAAGTTTGTATAAAAAGGGTTATTATAATATTAAAGAATTTATGGATGATAATAACCCCTGGAAATGAGGTGATCGCTAAGTAAAACTAACGCGAAACCGCGTAAGTTCACTCAGCGTCGCGTCAGTGCGCAACGTCACGTCTTACGAAGGAGAGCTCGTGAAACATTATAAAAAATAACCGCTTGGGGTGTAAAATATTGTCACAACAGTGATGATAAACATAAAAAAGTTATAATATTACATTCTACATATAAGTTCATATATATAATTCATTATAAGTACGTAAAACGTACGTTGTGGGGAAAAAATAACAATTTTCTTTTAAAAATATTTATTTTCTATTTGTGTTTAAAACGTTTAATCGCAACGCTCTGTGTAAAACTCAAGTGACCTACTTCCGAGATATTGCTATTGGCTTGAGATTGCATTCGAGTTTTGTTTTTCTCGATTGTAAATCTGCCATTTTGCCTCCTAATAATTTTTATTTTAATAAATCTATTGTACTACCAAGACAAAATCATTTGATTTCTGGAAAACAACCATTAAAATTTCAGCGTGTATATTGGATCAATCTGTGTGTACTGTGGATATCCTTTCAAATAAAAACAATCGAAATCGGTTTAGAAATTATAGAATTCTAAGGTAAAAAAAAATACACCGAATCGAGAAACTCCTCCTTTTTTGAAGTCGGTTAAAATTAAACATTAAACGATGTGCTTATTGTATTCGATAAATTAATTGTGTTTAGTAATATTCTTAAATTTTATTACGTCTACATTTTTGTACCATTAAAATATGTATAATGGAGTTATATTAGTAAGTATACAAGTAAAAAAGTAAAAAAGTTAAAAAGTTCTATCCCCTAACCAGTTTGGTTTCCGGCAAGGCAGATCCACTGATGAAGCAGTGCATGACTTAACAGATTACGTAGTTAAAAATTTGGACAAAAATAACAAAGTCATTGGAATTTTTTTGAATCTCGCCAAGGCGTTTGACACTGTTTCTACTTGCATTCTAATAGAAAAGTTGGAATTATGTGGTATTAGAGGAAACCAACTTGCTCTATTTAAAGATTATCTCTGCAATAGAACACAATGTACTAAAATCGGAGATTACATTAGTCACGAGGCATTAATTTCCTACGGTGTGCCCCAAGGCAGCATTCTAGGTCCCACATTATTTTTCGTCTATATAAGCGATCTCACTTCTATTCAGCTTCCTTATGGACATATAATATCATACGCTGATAACACATGCCTTCTTTTTTCTACAAATTCCTGGGAAGCTGTTCAGGATGCTGCGCAGATGGGACTTAATTTGACAAATGAATGGTTGCAAACTAATTTTCTTACCTTGAATTCTGAAAAAACCAAATACATTGCTTTCACAATACGTAAAGAACGCCTTGATCATATTATAAAGAAACCTCTGATCTCACACAAATGTCTCTCAAATATTAATATTAAGTCATGTAAATGTAACAAAATAGAATTAGTCCATAATATTAAGTATCTTGGTGTAATAATAGATTCCAACCTTTCTTTTAAAAATCATATCGAAGTATTATCCAATAGATCTAAATTAATATACATATTCAAAAATGTACGCCATCTGCTAGATAAAACAGCTTTAACACGTATCTACTATGCCCTAGCGCAAAGCCTTCTTACTTATTGCATCACCTCCTGGGGCGGTGCTCCTAAAACAATTATGAAGCGCGTAGAAATATCACAAAGGGCCATTCTAAAAGTTTGCGGGTTCTTCTCTTATAGACATCCAACTGAACTTCTTTATCGATATTGGCAGGTACTAACGGTACGTCAGCTGTTTATTCTCTATACATTGTTGAAGCAACACAGTGGAAATACCTATGATCCCCATAAATTTGTAGGAGCTAGACGTAAAAATACAGTTTGCGCAACATTTGCAACAAAGAAGACATATACAAACAAATTCTTTTGCTACTTGGGTGGATTCTTATATAGGTACAATAAAATAAATGAAAAATTATCTATATATTCTAACAATAAATATGATTGCAAAAAAAACGTACATGACTGGTTACTGAAATTAGATTATGATTTAACGGAATCGCTCCTATCAAGATAAATAATGTACACACACACACACAAACGCGCGCACTACACACACACACACACACACACACACACACACGCACACGCACACACACACACACACACACACACACACACACACACACACACGCACGCATACAATACACTACACTACACTAATAAAAATATATAACACCATACATACATATATGTATTTACACATTTGATATCCTAATACACTCTTAGTTAGTATTTTATCCTACTTTATCCTTATATCTTCGTTGTAATTATATTTCATTACAATATAAGAATAACTTTTTTATCTATCTATCTATTATTTTCCTAGAATAATTTCATACAATGTCATAGCATTCGAGGGGTAAGAACCTGGTGACTTGTACTACAGGCTTATATATGCCTACTTCAGGCACCAGCTTCTCACATAATAAAATTCTGTTTATGTACTACTAGATTTACATTGTTTTACTTTATATTATGTGACAAGATAAATAAAGACTTTATTATTATTATATTATTATTAGTACCATCATTATCGTGTTTATTTTATTCCATTTTATATTCCATATTATGAATCTCATAAAGTATGTCTTCGTACATAAGGAATCTTTATTATATAGATTATTTAAAATTAATCAATAAAATAGTGATTTGCACTATTTGATTGCAAACGTCAGAAACTAGTATCACTGAATGGCGTGTATGTGTGCGTATTACGAGCGTAGGCACATTCGACTCGCGCCCACTAACATAATGATCTTGCGTCACTTTAGCGCTCGTGTTTTGTACTAGACTGCGTTTCTACTGGGTAATAATTCTATGGCTCGAAATTTGAGTTGCTAGAGACGTGAAATGTTTTGAACTTAGCTCAGAATTGGATGACAATGTAGGAATAGGAAAAAAACGTGGTCTATTTTTTTTCAAGTAATTAAAAAAATTATCACTTATTCCTGAATTGTAAAACAATTTAATTTAATTTGTAAATACATTACTGAAAATAGTGACTGTGACGACAGATGCTGACTTAATAAATTTTTTTTTAAATTGAGATTTGTAGCCTTATCTTATCACTATATTATCTTCACCGAGAGAGAAGTGGCTTGACAAGAGATAAACACAAAAGACATCAACTAAATTGTTTTATATTAGTTATATACCTAATTATGACAAACCTTTCACAGATATATTGACATTTATCCAATTTTCCGCAGGCGTTATTAGTCATACGGAAAAATAATATAATCATTATCTTTGTTTGGATTAATGGCGTTTGGATAAATGTAGTTTGGATTAATATCAATAGCAGGTTTATTGATATTGTAGTGTATTGAAGTGTTTTGTTATACCTTAATAATATAATATAAGTTACAAAAGTAGTTTTTAAATAAAACTAGTTTTACGGATTTTATCGCGTGTTATTATTAAAGTTATATATTAATTTTTGTTCCGATCTGCGTAAGTCGGAATCTTCGGAAGTTCGGAATACCTCAATCCCCCCCCCCCCCCGTGACCATGGGTGCTGTAAAGTATTCGAAACGTCGGGAATATAAAATAAGTTAATATACGCGATAAATTCCGTAAAACTAGTTTTATTTAAATGTGTAGCGTTCGCGTAAATATAAGAAATCATTATTCAAAAGTATTTTTTCCATTGCGGGACTTCCATTCAAAATTTGACATTGAACACTTGAGTGTCGAGCAATTATTGTCTGGTTCCGTTCCGTACACGCGAGCTTTTAAAGTTTTAGCATAGGTACCTGTCCTATAAAGAAAATACTGATTATCCACTTCCCATGTCGATCCGTGGGTGTCTAAAAGATTACAGAGGGAAACTGAAACTGGAGATGAGCAGCACCCCTTTTCTGATAACAAGTCATGACTAAAAATCTGCGGTTGCCAACCTGCCTGAAAAGCGTGGCAAATATAGCAAAACCCTCTGTAAGAGGCAATGTATGGGGGAAATGTATGTTCAGCAGTATCTTCTATGCGCTGTAATGGATGGATGGATGACATTTACATACTTATGATATTTATTACGTGGTACAGCCACGCTGCAGCTATATTATGGTTGTAGCAAGAATGGCTCGGCTTGACCTGGGTAGCACCACGCTCTCACAGAATACCAACGTAAAATAGCAGCTTAATGCTAATGTGTTTCATATGGTGTGTGTAGAGAATCGGAGACACTTATTTACTGGAAACGAGGCATTCAATCTTATTTCTCAGGGGTGACAACGCATCTGCATTTTTATTTTTTATCGAGAATAAATGTAGATGTCTATGGGCCACAGTATCCACTTACCATCAGGTGGACTGTGTGTTCGTTTGTTACTAATAAATTTTAGCTTAATTCGATGGATATAATCATAATTATTAACCTATAAATGTATACTGCAGGACATGGGTCTCTCCCGTTGTAGGGAGGTCACGCTTGGCAGGATTAACGATAAAAGTACCCGACGTATTGCACCATAGACGCTGCCGGCTGTTAAAGGCTGTTTATTTACGTTAGTTGTAAACTAGATGTCTATTCCACCATCCCTCGAAAAACTATAAAATTTTCATTTGTTATATTTACGGAAAACCAGGGACTTGAAAACGAAATGAACTTCGTTTCGTTACACTACATTTCATCACTTGACGTTCCAAAGTTTATAACGATTCTAAAACTTAAAATTATCAATAACGTTATAAAAAATAACGTTAAAGAATATCATTTTCGCTGAACAATATTTTTCGTTACGTTGTAGGTTAATATCTATATTATTACTAGCTGGCCAAGCAGACGTTGTTCTGCCCTTTCCGACGTTCCTTCCTATGAAAAAAATCCTTAAATTCTAAATAAAAAATATTGAAGGTCACTTATCGGGATAAAAGATATCCTAGTCAGTGTACAAAATTTCATTGAAATCAGTTCAATAGTTTAGGGGTTCGTCGCAGAAAAACAATGTGACACGTCATTTTTATATATAAAGATATATTGTTTAGGCCAAATAATTAACATTTGAAATTTGCATTCAACACTCGTGTCTTTCCGCTGGCTTTGTAAAGGTCACCGTCACCCCTCTCCCATGTGGTCGCTCGGCAGAGGGCGCGAGTGCCGGACACGAGTGCGAAGTCAGTAGCTTGACAGCAGCGGCTCGGTCGATTAGCGTATTTATTTGTGACCGCTGCATCGGTTTCGCGCGGCCAGGTTTTTGGTTTTGGTGGTCTAGAATTTGAGTATTTGTGCGCGTTTAATTTACTATTAATTATTTGGGTTTCATGTAAACCGCCTCGAATTAGTTTGTCTAAGTTGTACGTTTCGTGACAAGAGGCTTGTATTGAATTTGAGTGATTAAAGTAATTTCGTTTGTAAGAAATTACGTCAATTTTTATAGTGATTGCATGTTGAAGTGCATTTTGCAATATTTAACTTTCTTGTGTGACGTGGAACCTTGCGCGCACGCCGAGTGGACAGATAGTCTGGAATTTGATGCTCGCATTCCATTTCGAGGGCGTGGCCCGGTTAATTGTTTTTGGAAGTTAATGTTGAATTGTACCGTCGCGTTAAGTGCCTTTTATGTGTTGACTATGTAGTTAGTTTTGCGTGTCAGCGAGGCTGATTTTGAGTTCTTATTATGGGTTCTTATTATCTATTGTACGAAAGAATTTAGTTTGTTGTTTGGAATGCTGAACCTTGTGACTCGAGAAGAGACCGCGTTCGTACGTGGTTATAATTTTGTTGCTAAGTGAAAATGAATATTGAACTTTGAACGACTGCTCGTTACTTGTGTCGGGTGTCATGTGTTTGATTTTGATGAACGTTGAATTGGTTGACTTTGAAGTTAATTATATGTACAATAAAGTTGATAGACTGAAATAGTGAAATGAAGGCAGAAATTTTCCATGGGTGATCCACGACTGGAGGGAGCGCGCATTGGGAGAACATCAGCTCCGGTGGATTTTCTGTCCGATTAAATCGGGCCGTCAGGTCACATATATAAACACTACTAGCAAAAAAAAGTTTTTTAGTTTTATTTAACAGAAGTCTTTTTTCTCTGCAGTGTGACAATAAACAAACTTGTGTAAGAAAAAAAACAAACCTGTGTAAAAAAACTTGTGTGAACTAACAACTATTTAAAAAATTTTCTGCCATCTGACCAAAATATTAACAATTTTAAGCTGAAAGTAGCGGTGGTTAGCTGTAACACTGTGACGTCAAACATCTCAGTCACCCCGTACCCGTGGGTGCTGCAAAGCATAAAACGTCAAGAAATATATATATATTTTTGTACTAAAAAAATTGAATGTACCACATCTTTATCCGATTCTGAGCTATGTTCAAAGTTTCAAGTCTCTAGCTCATCGGGAAGTGCTTTTGAGTTGAAGAAATTTGAATTGCAAGATTCAACCCGGAACGACAGACATACAGACAAACAAAAAAGTGACTTGATAAATTAAACGTGGTAAAATAAGTTAATTAAACGCGATGATATCTGAAAAAAAAAAACGGGTTTCATCCTTAAGATTTTTCTGGTATTACCCGAAGCTGCCTCTTATGGCACCCAACGAATAAAATGGGTTGATTGATTCTCTAACGTGGATAATACGTGACAATTTTGAGACAAATGACAAGGTTTTGGTAAACTTTAATGGAATTAATTTGAATTTTGGACACGGGCCAAAAGAAGACTGTTTATGGGTTGATAAGGATACTCCTTTTCTTCAAAGAAAATAGGTCCATTACGCTTTTCCAGTGACCTCTTATCTTGCCAGGAAAGAAATATTATTTTATTTTAAATGACTCTTCATTTTAATAGACGCTAGTAATTCAATTATTGTATGCCTTAAGCGCAAAGCGCGTTTTACTAGCGCCCAAAAATCAAGATTCCAACGTTTTGTCGCATAAAATCGTATCTAACAATCATATTGAACATATAAATGATATAAAAAACACATTGTTAGAAAGATAAATGATTGTTGAAGTTATTAATATTTTTTTATTCGATTAATTGCTATTTTTATATATAAAAGTGGTTTTAGTGACTTATGGTGTAGATTTATCAAGATCGCATAGAGTGGTAAACACGAGAACTTTTGAAAATATCAATTGTTTAACTCAATATATTTTTTAATCTATTCATCTATCATGTGGGAAGCCATAGAATATAAATGGCAGTTTGATTTTTCTTATCTCTTTTCGAAATCTCGAAATTTTCGGTGTTTTGAGCAGTCTTGTAATAATTTATTTTACTAAATAGACTGCTTCACTCACTTTCACTTCGGCCTCAGCCACCGTCATGAGTGGATACTGTGTCGGTTGTTTGCAGCGGCTCAAAAGGATCGCTGTACAAATACAAAATATTTAAAAACCAAATTTGATACATACTTGATTATTATAATTATCACAGATTTTTATTACAATATTTTCAAAGCACTGAACAACTAATAGAATAACTATACTACATACTTAAAGTAACTAAGATGTATATATTTAAGTATACTTAAATACGTCTTGGATTTTAAAGAGTGACATGAATGATGATATGATGATCATATGAGCGTTATGAGTCGTGTACTTTTGGATTTTCTAAAGATAATATTACTCAAACCTTACTGTCAAAAGTTCTACACCTGCAGCCTGTGGACGAAGTGTACTCGCCAAACTCTCAACGCACTACGTATTCAGTACAACAATGGATTCAGGATGTTGTTGGGGCTGCCACGCTTTTGCAACGCATCACATATGTTTGCCGAGGCAGGCGTGGACAACCTTGCTTACACAAAAGAATAGCCTCCTTGTGCCGTCGCGTGCGCGACAGCACCAACGGCCTCTTAGCTTCCATATATGCCAAGATTGCTCTGTGATAAGACACTGGAACACAGTGCATAGGGCCAGTATGTTCAATAATCTATACAAATAAATAAAATTGAAGTGTCAGTTTGTAATGTCAACATAACAAACAGCTTTTTACTAAATGCATATGAAAGTATATACGGTACTTATAACAAAAACACAATTTTTTTTCTGTCAGCCAGCAAGCGAGTAAACCGGGTTCGATCCCCGTAGGCACCAATAAAATTGTTAATTGCAATTTAAAGTGCTGATTTATCACGTGCTCGGCGGTGAAAGAAAACATCGTGAGGAAACCTTCATGTCTGAAGAAAAGAAATATTTTCGAAGACATGTGAAGCTCGTCAACACGAGATGGGGCAGCGCGGTGGACACTTCCTTGCCCTAAAACCCACTCAGAAATGTGGGGAGGCCTGTGCTCAGGAGTGGGACGTGTATATAGGCTGTAACCTTAACTTTAGTTTTAAATGTGTTTTAGTAACTAACTAAATGGGTGTATTTGCCTTAATAATTAATAAATTATTATTATATTTATTAATGATCCTACCCAGGCGAAGTACGGGCGAGTCACTAGGTAGAAATAAAATTGAGGTACCGTTCTTACACAACTTTTCACACCGAAAATCTGAATGACAGTGATGACAGGCAATTATCGCTCGATTCTGTTTCGTACACGCGATCGGCAATTATCACTTCGGGCCTGATGAAATGCTTATAAATTTCTATAACTATCGTAAACAATATTTTTATAGGATAAGGTTGCCAAACGAGCACACAGTCCACCTGATAATAAGTGGATACTGTGGCCCACAGACATCTACATTTATCCTCGATTAAGAATCAAAATGCAGATGCCTTGTCACGCCTGAGGACTGAGATGGAATGCCTCTTTCCAGTAAAAAGGGTCTTCATCTTAGTTCTCAGAGTTTACAATATTCTATGACCTTCTTTGTTAAATTTTATCGCAGATGTCACTTACTAATAAGTTATTATACTACTTAAGAGTACATGACTGATAATAACCCCTGGGAATGAGGTGATCGCTACCATGCTGTTTATAAATGTTTTCATAAAATTTGTATAAAATTTTATATTGTAAATTGTGCTTTTTAAAAAAAAAACAGTAAGTAGTAAAGACAGGTTTTTTTGTGAACCAATGGTTAAAAAGTAAAAATGACTTTCAATAAGTATTATGTATTGTAATCGATATTGAATAAAAATAATTCTATTCTATTCTAATTAACTTACAGAATATCACTCAACTCTAATGAATGTTTTATCATTCTTAATGAAACAATATAACCGTTCCAAATTTAAAACGATATTTCCATAAATATTTTGCTGCGGCAGTAACGCGCCGGGTTCCAGCTAGTATTTAATAAAGCATTTGTTTGGATCATGTAGAAAGAATAAATTCTGCACCACAATTATTATTTGTGGTGCAGAAGTGAATGGCAGAGTCAGCAATGGATCGCAATAGAACGGAAGTTTATCGAGCACATTGTTCATCTATCGAAAATTGTCCGAATTAAGGGTACCCTTAACCAAGGAGCATGATTTCGTAATATGGACGTAGAGGTGGCGAGAGAGGTGTGTCAGGATCATGACAAATGGAAATTGGTAGTCTCTCCCTACCTCTCTGGGTGACAGGCGTGAGTGTTTCTGTATGTATGTACGTAATAAATCAATCTATTGTAATACAAAAATCGATGTAGATCAATAATTATTAATCTTATTGGAATCTTTCGAAGCAATCCTTGTCTGACATATTGCGGTGTTTTAAAGTTATAGGTAAGACATTCACAAACAGTTGAAGTTCTGCAATTATTGTTCGCAACTTTGGTTATGAGCTGTTTCTGAACCTTTTAAAATATTTTATTTCAAAAAAAAATAATGCCGTGCACAAGCCGTGCCGTGATAACTTAGGCTAGTAGAGTAGTAAACCGAATTTCATTCAAGTCAGTCGCAATAAAGTTATCAAAATGCTGATAGTGGTGGTAAAGGTAAAGAAAATATGAGGTGAGGAAACCTGCATGTTTTAGAAATAAAATAAAAAAAATACGATAATATTTGAAGGGCGCCAACCCGCATTAGGGCAGGCAGCGCAGCGACCTATTCTAACCCACGCAGCAATAGCAGTGGGAAGTATGTGCCACAGTCGCAAACGGACCGAACAACAACCGAATCTAAATCACGATATCAAAGTTTTCGAACAACTATACGTACACAGGAGCTTCGTATCGCAAGGAGTATAGCTCGCTCCTAGGACTGCACAACTAGATCCCGTCGGGAGGTTTCCTTCTTTTCCCCCCAAAGAAATAAACCTTTTGTAAAGATGTTTTGTATAATTTTGAAAGAAACAATTGAACTGATGTTATGTGTTAATGTAACACAGCTTACTACAAACTTAAAACAACGAAGACTACAGATACGATGTCAGCTGCCAGCCTAAAGTCAAAGTCAAGACTTTTTACTCAGTTTAGGCCTGTTTAAAGCTAGATATCAAAATCTATACCGGTTCGCAAAAACAAGACCTTCGCAAAGAAAAACCAGCTTGAAACTCTTGGGTCTTTTATTTCACTTGGCGGTAGGAGGACTCCATCTCTACAGAGGAGTCTGTTTGGGTAGGAAACACACCCTTACTTATTTTTTAGAGATACAGTATAACTACCTACTAATTATTAGGTGACAACGCATCTGCAGGCTTCTTTGTTTGAAGTTGACCGCAGGTGTTCATGGACTGCAGTAGTTACTTTTGTTTATTTATTCTTATTTAAAAAAAAACGTTACCCACAAAATAGGAATTTCTCCTGTATCGTGAAGACAGTTTATAAACATATTTGGACAAAGACAAACATCCAGACACGGAACAGTTATTTGTAGGCCAAATACAAATTCCTGTTCTGTGCAGGGTTCAAACCTGCGGCCCTCAGCGCTGCAATTCGACACGGTCCGTCACCATGGACCGTAGGTTCGTTTGTCACTTCAGTTTAAAAAAATTAAAGTCGTGTTACAGTTTTATTTATAATAATTACAACTTATAATTTTTTTTTAATCTTTGTCTAAACAGAAACATAATATCAGTAACTAGGTAATTTGCAATTGCAGACCTAGATGCATCATTTTCCTTTATTGATCAATTTTGTAGTAGGTTTTTTAACTAATTTCTATTATTTTTTTAATTTTGTATATGATCGTCTTTTTAGAAATTTTCTATTTTAAATTAGAATGTGTCATAGACAGTCTAATTACAGGCTACGTTCTATTTTAGACTAAATTAATTATAAAGCCTAAGTTACCCGAAAACGACCTTTTTAAACATCAAATCTATTTTTACATTAAAGGTTTCTGTTTTTTATAAATTCTTTGGGTAATAAAATTGTTGATATAATAATATATTTTTTTATTTATAATTAAACTTATTGTCCGATATCATCCCGTGGGTGTCGTAAGAGGCGACAGAGGAAAACAAATCAGGAGACGGGCAGGGTCTTCCTAAGAACGACTATAAAAATGGTAATGTGCAAGTGGATTCGGTAACCGTGGAGGAAAGCGCGCCTTATTATTTTGGTGCGCCTTAACTGAGAAGTAAAAGTGTTATATATATACTCGAGCAGCGGCCGGCGCTGGTGAGACCGCGGATGTGTGCGAAAGTGTTCCCGTGGCCCTGTCAATATACGGCAAAGGTTTGCAAAGGTCCAAAGGTTATACACCATGGGGTTTTAACCCAGCCTTGCCCCGTCGAGGCATTTTGCTCCATAAAGCTAGCAGTGAAAAATTAGCAGAAACCTTAAAATTGTACCCACGAATTTGTAGCTAATTTGTTGCAAATTAGTCGCCAAAATCGCGATTTTGTTGCTCCAACCGGTATCGATAAAATTGATTTACTGCTATCTTTAAATTAAGATAGCATTAAAAACTTTCAATCAACTCCACCGTAGCGGGTAAAACGGGAAAATTTATTGGTAATTTGTTGCTGAATTATAGTGCAAAAAGAATATTATACTGAATTAAAAAAAAAATTAAAAAATACTAGAAACCAAGTTATGTTTTAACACTGTTTCTGAAGTTATAAATACTCGTAAATTAGTATTTTGCTGCTGGTCAATAAATAGATTTATAACTCCTAGAGAGCCTACAACAACATTAAATCGATCAATAAGCTGCATCACGTAATAAGTAACAAATTTAATGTGTACATGCTGCCTATACAGGAGATTTAAAAAAAGACAGCAGATATTTTATTTCTGGTCAGTAAATGAACCAGCAAGTCATAAAGAGCCAGACACAAAATAAAATCGATCGATAAGCTGCACCAAGTAACTACTAAGTAATTATCTGTGTACATGCTATATTTACTTGAGAATTTTATAAAAAAAGATAGCAGATAGGTATTGTGTTTTTGATCAGTAATGGAAGAAAAAAAGCCATAAAGAACCAACAAAAAATACAATCGATCGAAAAGCTGCACAAAGGAATTAAGTAAAAATTATATTATGTATACATACTATCTTTGCTGGAGAATTTTAGATCAATTTATCATATCCCACCTTACGACACACACGTAGAGATTTTTGGGATACGTAGAGAGAATGTTCTGACATATCAAGACTTTTAGACTCTTGCAAGGATTAAGACTAAATTTTAGAAATTTCAGGCTTTTTCAATACTTCAATTATAATATTAAATAATTAAATTTTATTTTCTCATCACATATACAGGGTTATTTTGCAATAACGAGAAGGTTCAGAATAAGTAATATAGGCAAATGGTGAAGAAAAATGAATAAAAAAATCTCAAACATTCTGTCCTTTTTATCTTTTAAATTAATTCAAAATGTGTAGTATTACTGCGCACGCACGCATCGTAAGGGTCGATTGGTAGGCAAAAATGTTGATGCCCATAAATAACATTCGATTTGGGATAATTTCAAATAAATGTAGCCTTATTTACTCGTATTTTCCAAAACTTCAATAACGGTATATCGTTATATATATATAAGATAGTATTAGCTGACTGACTGATCTTACGTAAGAGACTGTTGATTGAAATAGGTTTACTAGGTTAGGTACGTGGGAGGGATGAAATCTGTGACATCGATTGATCGCGTGAGTGATCCACAGTAGATAATTACGAAGCAGAAAAATGTCAGGACTTTTCAATGGAAATCAGGTTACTATTTTGTTTCATCTGGCAACCCTACACTCACGAGACGAAATAGTGCGGTCGGTTCTCTTACGCCGCCATTTATACGGCTCGCGAAACAATGTATTACTAACTACTTACGCAGTGAGTTGCCTAATTGCTTGTCATATAGTTCTGAAATATATTACACGAAATTATACGATGAATAAATAAGTGTTCATTGAACTGTAACAACTGAGAATATATGGATAATTTATTGCGTGTGTATCAATTAGCTGTATTTTGCCGTTCGCACGAAATTTGAATGATCATTATCGTAACCACACATTACCAACTAATTCTTACTTAACTCTGTTGTAGACATTTTCAGCCTTACATTCGTTGATAATCGCTCCCTTAAATTAAGTATCTATCTATATCACATTTTTTGGCGGATAAGAATACCCACTATCCCATGTCTTTCCGTGGGTGTCGTAAGAGGTGACACAGGGAAACTGAGGCAGAAAAGATGGGCAGCAGCATCTTTCTGACAAGCGTGGCAACTATAGCAATATACCCCCCATGATTAAAGTTACGAAGAGATGACCCCCAGTCCCCGGCGGCCTCGCTATTCCTGGCTGCGGAGGCGACCATGGTAACGGCGGGGCAGGCGGTGGTAATAATCTTCGGTGGAGGTTCGGTTACCACCTAAGACGACTTGACCTGGCTACATATAACGCACGCACTCTGAGGACTGAAGAGAAGATCCTGGAGCTGGAAAAAGAGATAGACAAGTTACGCTGGAATATTATACGATTATCTGAGGTCCGAAGAGAGGGGGAGGACATGGTAACTCTCGAATCTGGCAATTTGTTCTATCACCGGGAGGGCGATCTGTCCCACGGAGGTGTTGGATTTACCGTCCACAAGTCTCTCGTTAACAACGTTGTATAAATTGAGAGTGTGACGACGAGAGTTGCGTACCTTATACTCAGAATCACCAAACGGTATTTGCTGAAGGTCATACAGTATAACGCACCAATCTCGGCACATCCCGATGAGGAGTTGGAGGAAATGTATTAGGATATATCAAGAGCCATGCATTTCTCCAAAATCCACTATACGGTGCTAATGGGAGACTTCAACGCAAAACTAGGCAATAAGAGAGAAAGGTGAGCTAAAGGTAGGGAAATTTGGAATAGGGCCACGGGACCCAAGGGGCCAGCAGCACGCCGACTTCATGGAGAAAGAGGGACTCTTTATGATGAACTCTTTCTTCCAGATGCCGCCCCACAGGAAGTGGTAGCCCGGTCGAGCCCCGACGGTTCGACAAAAATGAGATTGACTTCATTATGACGACCAGACGACAACTGTTCAGTGATGTCTCAGTGATAGCGAGAATTAAAACCGGCAGCGATCACCGAATGGTGAGAGGCATATTGAACCTAAACGTTAAATTGGAAAGGTCACGTCTAATGAAGACAACGCTCCGTCCCCTTCGAGCTCTAATCCAAAATCCCGCAACCTTTCAGCTCGAGCTACAAAACCGTTTTCAGTACCTAGAAGATTGCAATGCAGTGAACGATATGAATGACAAGCTCATGGAAACTGTCCATAAGGTCAGAGCTAAGATTTGCACGACCCGCCGCAGAAGAACACAAAAACTCGTGGCTGTTAGACGGGCAATGAAGCTCCAGTCTTCAGTATATTTGACAGCATACAGGAAACTGAACAGACAGATCTCCAAATGCATGCGGCGGGACTTACGCAACTTTAATACTCTTCGTATTGAAGAAGCAATCAAGCGGAACCAAGGCTCCAAAGTCTTTGCTATAGATCTGTCTGCCAGAAAGAGCCAAAAGCCGAAGACCGAGTCTGGCAGCGTCATTTCCGGGACACCTGAGATTTTGAGTGAGATTGAGAGGTTCTATGAGCAGCTGTACACATCATCGTTGGAGCCGCACGCAAGTGTGAGTTGCGATTCAAGAGCAAGTCTTATCCGACACTATTCCGATGATATTCCGGACGTCAGTCTGAGCGAGATTAGAATGGCTCTCCAGCACCTTAAAAACGGCACAACCCCAGGCGTGGATGGAATTACAGCGGAGCTTCTGAAAGCGGGTGGACAACCGGTACTTGAAGTCCTTCAGAAGCTCTTTAATTCCGTCCTCCATAGTGGCACAGCTACTCCGGAGGCGTGAAGCAGAAGTGCGGTGGTCTTGTTTTTCCAGAATGGCGACAATGCTCTCTTGAAGAACTATAGACCGATTTCCCTTCTGAGCCGCGTCTACGTGCTGTTTTCGAGAGTCATTACGAATCGTCTCGCACGCAAACTTGACGACTTCCAGCCTCCAGAACAAGCCGGTTTCCGAAAAGGCTTTAGCACCATAGACCACATACATAGCCTTCGGCAAATTGTACAATAGTTCGAGGAGTACAATTTACCACTATGTCTAGCCTTTGTAGACTTTTTGAGAAAGCCTTTGATTCTGGCGAAATTTGGGCGGTGCTGCAGTCCCTTCAGCGGTGCGAAGTTAACTGTCGGTATATTGAAAAGCTGAAGTTTTTGCACAGTAGGGCTACGGTGGCTATCCAAGTAAAGAAACAGAGTACGAAACCTATCCAACTGTAGAGAGGTGTAAGACAGGGTGACGTTATATCCCCAAAATTCTTCACCACTGCATTGAAGACGTTTTCAAGCTTCTGGACTGGACTGGATTAGGATACGGTATTAACATCAACGGCAATTACACCACTCACCTTCGATTTGCTGACGATATAGTCCTTATGGCAGAATCGCTGGAGGACCTAAAGCACTATAGACATGGATAGTGGCTCCCAACGGATAGATCTTAAGATGAACATGGGCAAAACAAATATCATGTATTAAGGTCCATGTCACACCTATGCCGGTAGTTGTTGGGAGCACTAAACTCGTAGTTGTTGATGAGTACGTTTACCTAGGACAAATAGTCCGACTAGGTCATCCAACTTCGACCGAGAGGTCAATCGACGGATTCAACTCGGCTGGGCAGCGTTCGAGAAATTACGGCGCATCTTCTCGTCAGGTATACATCAAAAATTTAAAACTAGACTGTGCAACTAGTGCGTGTTGCCAATGATGACTTATGGAACTGAGACGTGGTCCTTCACTGCTGGCCGGATGAGGAAGCTCAAGGTTGCTCAGCGAGCTATGGAGAGGGTTATGCTCGGAGTTTTACTGCGTGATAAATTTAAAAATGGGGATATCCGCAATAGAACCAGAGTGACCGACATAGCCCAAGGGATTAGTAAGCTGAAATGGCAATGGGCCGGCCATATAGCTCGAAGAACCGACAACCGATGGGCAAAAAAGGTTCTCGAGTGACAGCCTCGTACCGGCGGACTAAGTGTAGTGCGTCCCGCCACTAGATGGAGTGATGACCTGGTAAGACATGCAGGAAGTCGATGGATGCAGGTGGCTCCGGACCGTGCTTTGTGACATTCTTTGGGGGAGGCTTAAGTTCAGCAGTGGACTTGTGAAGGGCTGAAATGACAATGATGATGATGATGTCTCGATCTGCAGTAATTTACTTAAAATAGAGAGAAAGCGGCATTTCTTAAATTGACGTTTTTTATGAATAAGGCCGTTTGTCTTTTTTCATACCCTATACACACGGTGCGCAGAAGATTTGCAGATACACACCTCATTTCCGATAACCACGTCTGGTGCTTTACTTGTCTTCTTAGCGGTTAGCCTATTAGATATTTTACAATGGTTAAAGATATACTAATAAAAACTATTAAAAATGAATGGGAGAGCAACATCTCAAGTCTCAACATTGTCTTATCGTAGATTTCATTAGCTTTGAAAGTTTTCTACTAGCGTTGGCTATTTTAGAAAGTTTGAATTTTTATAGAATAAGGGTGACAAGCAAGCACAGTCCACCTGAAGGTACTGCATATTGTAGTCAACAGACATCTAACCTGGATTCAGAATCATAATGCAAACGCGTTGTCCCTCTCTGAGGTCTAAGATGGAATGCTTCGTACCTGTAAAAAGGGTTTCCGTTTCTCTACATTCACCAAACGAAACTGTGAGAGCGTGGAACTATCCTTATCGAGCCGACCCTTTCGTGCCAAGTGGCTCTACTACGTGCAAAGTTGCAACACGACCCATTCATGCTGAAATCATATATATATATATATATATATATATATATATATATATATATATATATATATATATATATATATATCTTCAGCATGGCTCTACTACGTAAACAAAGTACGACGAATTCATGAGACTAATATAGATAAAGGTAAAAGCCTTAACTGGCTTAGGCTGGAGTTAGAACTTTAAACGCATAGGTTTAATGTTCTGACCCATTTACAAGATGTAAATACTGTATTTGTATTGATCACTCGACCTAGGGATAAGTCTTTAGTTATTGTAGTGGCTGTAACTGCCAATTCGTTTGACTGAGTGACACTTTGTTTAAGGAATGCTAAGAATTTAGGACGGTCCTTTGTGCCAAACAGAAACGGGGTTGTGCTCCATTTCACCTCTTTTGTCTGGCGCTCACTTAGGTTACTTAATATATTGCCATCCTAAGGAATACTTCGTATGTATACTACAGAATTATGAAGAAAAATGAACTGAACGATTTTTTTTTAATTTAAACACTTCATTAAAATTAATGGTTTATGACCATACGTCACTGTAAAAAAACTCTTCACTATGTGATAGGATCCTTTTCTACGTAGGTAGAATAGGTTCTACGTAGAAGAAAGCCTTCTGTGTAGATATAATCCTCTTGACTATTTCTGACACCAACCACCAGTACTTTCAATGGTATGTCCCGTTTTAAATAGGTATAGGGAACCAGTGCAGGCTGAGAGGTACTCTACCCTAGTTCTCTATAACCGTCTTTTTTGTAGTTAATTGCAAGTGTCCATGGGCTACAGTAGCCACTTACCATCAGGCGAAGTGTAAAATCATTTATCAGTTCATTTAAATGAAAAAAAAAAAGCGGCCAAGTGCTAGTCTATATTCGAATATGTAATAAAATTCAACCGTGGTAGATCCATGCTGCAGCTTTATAAATTGTATAGTTGTACCACGAATGGGTCGACTCAATCGGGGAAGGATCACGCTCTCACAGAATATCATCGTAAAAAGCAGCTTAATGCTGCTGTATCCTATGGTGAGTGTAGAGAACCGGAGACCCTTTTTACTGGAAAAGAGGCATTCCATCTTAGTCCTTACGGCTGACAACGCATCTGCATTTTGATTCGCAAACGACGATAGATGTAGATATCTATGAACCAGAGCAACCATTTACCATCAGGTGGGCTATGTACTTTGTGGCATTCCTTGGGGGAGGCCTATGTTCAGCAGTGGACTTATGAAAGGCTGTAATGATAATAATGAATGATGGGCTGTGTGCTCGCTTTTCACCCTTATCCTATAGAAAAATGCAGATGCGTTGTGACGTATTATAAAATATATTCTAGATCACTTCTAGCATTGCTATTTATCTGTTCGTAAAGTTTTATCACAACCAGTTTAGCCACACCGAAGATTAGCTTGGACAGACAGACAGACTTACAAAAGTTTTAAAATGTTTTTTTTAAATCTTAATAGCATGTAAATAACACCCGGAGCTTGATTAAAGCCAGTTATTTAAATATTACAGATAGACACAACAATTAAATTTATATTTATAGATTAACCTTATATACATCGAGCCTTATATGTCACAATAAAGATGTACTTATATTTAGAAGCGAGATCGCAGGTGCGTTTGTCGTTATTTCACCTTTTTACGACTAACAAGATGCCCACCTTTCTCTGATATCCATTTATAATCTATAATGTTAATGTAAATGTTCACGAATTGTACCTTCTTCAAGAAGTTCTGTCAATAATGGTGAAAACTGCTTCAAAATCCAATAAGAATTTTTAGTTTTAAGTTAATTTACTAACAGACGCGGGTAATCGACTTTGTTCTCTATATGTAGGTAACTTACGGCCGATTTAATTGTCTTATATAGTGCTTATGCAGAGTACATTAGTAACACTGGAATATACGAGTGCTCCAAACAATAATTTAAAATTTAAAATTTTGTACAGCCGACTTCAATATAAGCGACTTCAATATAGGTTATTTAAGAATAACTCAATAACCATTGATCTGACCTTGATCAAATTCATATGGGACCACACGAGAAGTATCAGCTTTCATATTAAAAAAAATCATCGGAATCGGTTCGCCCAGTACAAAGTTATGAGGTAACACACATAAAAAAAAACATATAGTCGAATTGAGTACCGTCTCCTTTTTGGAAGTCGGCAGAAAATAATAAAACAGACCAAGTGCGAGTCGGGCTTTGCTCCATCAGGATAAAAAAGGATTCCGTACATTTTTTTTACCAATTATAAATAAATTTGATCAATTATTTTTTTTAAACTAGATTTTCCGTTACGTGGTTGGTTGTTGGACTACACGGGATTGTTAACTTCCCTTTCGTCTAACTTCCCAAAATTGATTACCCTTCGTTTATTATATCTGTTAAATAAAACAGTCTAAGAATATTTGAACCAGTAAAACTAGATTTATTAATTTAGTGCATTTTACAACGTATTGTCCAAAATGGAGAAGAACAAGAATTCAGTGTTGCCGCTTAATTCTATTGATATTTTATTGCTCTATATAAATACATTTTTTACTTATTTAAGTTATAAATAAATATTACTAATTTATATCTTGTATATTATTATTTATGTTTTATAAGCAATTTTTTACAATGTTAATCTTTTTAGGTATTAATTAATAAAAATAAATTTACTTAATAATTTACATGTTTAATGTATTGAACAATATCCTTTTGATATAAACTATCCTTCCAACCAGCCAACAAAAAGCCTAAATACGTACATTATATTACAGTCACCGTATTTAATAATTTAAATTTCAGTGTCAACCACAAAACACGGCAATTAATTACGCTACAAATTGTCCATTCATTCTTCGTTTCTGAAATTCAATGAACGTACCGAATTTAGTCGTACGTTCATTTCGCACAACATTAATATTCGTAGAATTATTACATGACAAGCGATACTGAACGAAACATATTGTGTTAAATAACCGTGACAATAATTAGTCGCGCATACACTTTTGACAACAAAATGTCCTATGTACTTGATATTGATAATTTTCTTATTAGGAGATATTGACATCATAAAGCCGTGGTAGCTCAGGGGTCCTGCTGTAAATTTCACAGTACGCGAGCATCCCGCGTTCTATCTCCACCGGCACCAATGAAATTGTTAATTGCATTTTTAAGTGCTGATTTACCACTTGCTCGGCGGTGAAGGAAAACATCGTGAGGAAACTTGCTTGTCTGAGAAATAAGAAAAAATATTTCGTAGACATGTAAATTTTTTAAGGTTTACTTTTTATAGAAATTAAGGTAAGACATTTACGTCTATTCATCATAAGAATCAAAATGCTGGTGCGTTGTCAACTCTGAGAACTTAGATGTCTAATTACTATTGTATTCTGTTAGAGCGTGGTATTTTTTTTAATTGTAGTGTAAAATAAACATACACCTGACGTAAGTGGCTACTGCAATACTTGGACACCTGCAGTCAACTTCGAACAAAGAAAGGAGGTATAAATAGGTAGAGGGTTCTGTCAAGACGGATTCCCAGGCAGATAAGAAGTCCTAACACCTAGTAAAAGCGGTTGCTGATCATGAGGTCCCGGGTTTGAATCCCGGGTGGGGCCAAAACCAGTTATTAAGTATTTCTGGCAAGAAGTTCTCAGTAGCAGCCCGGAGTCAAGAAGTTGGCTGTGTTTCAACCCTGTGCCTCGGAAAGCACGTTAAGCCGTTGGTCCTACGCTTGATCTCTCTCCGGTCATGTCGAATAACCATCCTATCGGGCTATGAGAATGAGGGAATAGAGAGGGCACTATAATCCTGTCATGAGCAGATGGCCAGCCTTTGTTGAGACAAAACTCGGTTTGGAGGATATTTTTATTACATGGTACATTTCTGGATCAGGCCAACCCATTCTTGCTCTTATAAACATGGCCAGAATATGACACAAACAGATTCACGCGAAAGTATGTCTGAAGGCTGAAAGAAATATAATAACCTCGTGTAATGTAAAAAATGAAGAAAGAATACGTCCCATATATAGGTTCTAACTTTAACTTTTGACTTCATATTAGATCCAGTTAAGTATCTATACATAAGAGTTTATAGAGTTTATCGTTACCGTTTCAGCTATCAAAAGTCCACTGCTGAACATAGATTGCATCATTATATTTGCCATAGATTGGTCATTATATGGGCAGGCGGGTTGGTAACCGCAGTTCCTTTATTCTTTAGTAGTAATTAGGATAATGCTACACCCTTATCCTGGTTTATTTCCCTCTGTCGTCTGTTATTCGTACAATACCTACGGGACGCTAAAGGGGAGTGGATCTTCTTACACCGCCACTACACAGTGAATTCCATAGTTTATAATACCATAAATAAAACGTAGTGATTACGTACTCTTTGTATAATACTATTAAAAGATAAAGTGAGGGGTTTTGGCGAGAACTTGACCGGCGGCGGCTCCTGTATTTTTGTTTAAATAATAGTTTGAAGTGGAATTTGATATATAAAAGTGATGCGATTTTATGATACCATCGCCAACTGTCAGCTTTCTGCTGGCTCAAGTTGCCGTCAAAATCTCCCAAGGGCTGCACAAAGTGACGCATCAACATAATGTGAAGCAGTGTACTATGAAGGATAATAATTATACATTGTAACTTCAGGCTCAGAAGGGCTAGAACCCAGAGCCGTAAAGCCAGTTATAAAAAAAGATAAAGTGAGATCACAATAATATTTCTGTTTCCTTTCTACACCTAATCCGCAGCTGGTCACTAATAGGGGATTTTGAATGACGTAACACATGACGCAGGCCGCTCGGGTTCTACTGGTAATATTATAAGCGCGAGGCCACAGGATGCATTGCGGTGATGACGTAATCCACACACCCCCACAGCAATCATTTAGCCTTTCGGTTTCGATACGGCATCGCATCGGCGCGGCATTAGATTTAACAGTGAATGCTAAAACACGCTGTAGGCAACACTAGCCCTTAGGCCGTTTCTTGACTGGTCAATACTTTAGCGATGCCACGTCCGTCTTGGTAAGGTATTAATATCGATACCGCATACATTCCTTTTGTCGATATTCAGCGTAGCATGTGACATGTTTTTCATAATCGTGATAGAGCTACACTGCTGCTATAATGTGTCAGCGTAAATGTGTCGGCTAGGCCGGGGAAGAACCACGCTCTCATAGAATACCGGCGTAAAATAGCAGTTTAATGCTGCTGTGTTTCGTATGGTGAGTGGAGAGAACCGGAGACCCTTTTTACTGGAAACGAGGCATTCCATCTTAGTCCTCACGGGTGACAACGCATCTGCATTTTGATTCGTAATCGAGGATAAATGTAGATGTCTATGGGCCACAGCAACCACTTACCATCAGGTGGACTGTATGCTCGTTTGTCACCCTTATCCTATGAAAAAAAATCCCCTTTGTCTTTTGTCTATCAAGGGCTAAAAAAATCAAACCACATGGAAATTATTAGGTAGGAGGTACATTTTATAAAAACACAAAAAATCATTTTATTAACAAACTAAACCACTTACCAGTAAATGTAATTTTGAAGCTAATATAAAAAAAAACCCGGTCTCGATACGTAAATTTTTTGAGAGTTATCGTGACCACATACAAAATCAACTTACAGACATTCGGACGTCCATGTAAATTTTTTTTTCAAACCATTTTTTTTATCGAAGTTACAATATAAAATGATTTTGAAGATGGATTCATTAGAGTGTTTCTTAATATACGGCTATTCACATTATCGCATAAGTGCAATGTGGTTATGATAGAGGCGAAAATTGTATGATCTTGACGTGTCGGGAGTAAAGTACTAACTCAAACGATTTGCGTTATGAGGCGTGCAATAGTCGACATTATTCAATTTAGCTAGTTGTTTTTGAATATTTGTTACAATTTTTACGTGTATATTCAATCACGGGCATGCATACTTATACAAAAATCATTACGGATAGTTATCAATTACTACAAGATAATATTTTAATAGATATGGTAAAATAAAAACGACAATGCGACAAAGATATGAACGCATCGCATAGACGCCTCGTCGCGACAAATTCTGAAGAACTCATTTTCGATTAGTCCTGATATTGGGTTTAGATCCTAAAATGTATGTAAGATCTTCTAACCCTTTTTATAGAAAAAGGGTTAGAAGCACTCAGTCGACCTGGTGGTAATGGATGCTGTGGCCCATAGACACCTACATTTATCCTCAATTAAAAATCTAAATACAAATGTGTTATCACCCTTAGGGGCAAGAGTAGAATGCCTCGTTATCAGTATAAAGAATCTCCGATTCTCTACACCCACCATAAGACACACAGCAACATTAAACTGCGATTCAACGCTGATATTCTGTGAGAACGTGATCCTGCCAAGTTGATCAATTAATCAATCAGCTAACAGACCAAGATGGTTGTGTTAACATTCCGACACCGCAGTACATCTCCGTGTTTTACTAAGTAGTACAGGGTCTCCGGTTCTCTACACTCACCATACAAAACACAGCAAGCAGGTTTAAGCTACTATTTCATTCTTATTCTATGGGGACGTAGTCTTGGCCCGATCAACCAATCAATTAATTAGCCAACAGTCCAAGATGGGTGTGTTGTCACTCCGGCACCGCAATATGTCTCCGTGTTTTACGACGTAGCATAGGGATTGCGGTTATCTACAATCACCATAAGAAACACAGCAACATTAAGCTGCTATTTAACGCTGATATTCTGTGAGAACGTGGTCCCGCCCCGATTAATCAATCAATCAATCTACCAACAGTACAAGATGGTTGCGTTGTCAATGCGGCATCGCAATAAATCTCCTTTTTTTGCGACGTTGCACAGAATTTCGCGCTATTTGTCATGTCACGGCTATTTTGTATTTAAAACGTCGCAAACGTACTGCTCGGGCACCGCCCCATATCGCCGCTACCATATTATTTTTTAATTTACTTCTTTATTCTTAAAACTTACAACTATTATTACAGGAGTAACCTTTTGCGACATTAATGAAATAATGTAATGCAAAGTGCGGCTTCGCTTTTACCGAATCCCCAAATTCGTAATATAAAGGATCAAAAGGAAAGAAATAAAGAAATTTTACTAAATATCACCTATTATGTGTTGTGAATTTGGCACATGAAAAGAATTGGTCTACAAGGGATCTAATTTTTTACGTGAGACCATTTACAACTTTCGAATTTCTTTTTACGAGGATTAGAAATAGAAAGTCTAAAGGTCGCTTCTAAAAGCTGCCTCTTGTAGCGTACATTGAATTGACACATTTAAAGGCTATGTCAACTGTCAAATGTTGACTTCGTTCGTCATGGCCCTTTCAAAATAAAGTTTTATATTTCTACTATTTTCACGCTAAAAAGGAAAATGAAAGAAAAGTTTCCTTTTATATTAATTTGAAATTAGAACCATTTGTAAATCACAAATTAATAAACTTTTGCCACAAACAGTATATAGTCACCACGGATAAATACGAGCATAAGAACGCCGGGGAAGTTATGGATTAAAGTGCCAACGGATTTAAATATGAGAAGTACTTGGTTAAAACTGGCAAGAAGAGACCCGAAGGCATTGTCTACAAAATCTAAACTATACTTCTGTGAAGATCACTTTGATATAAGTATGACTTATATTTAACTATCGATTAAACAAAACAAAACATCATGACATGATAGGTACCTATTGCAAGTCAAATTTTGTAATAGATTAGGTTAATCGCTCGTCTGTTCCGCCCTTTGTGGGCCATTTTGACAGCCCTTGCAAGTGCAGTGCTCTGTTTTACTTACTTCATGTTTTCTTTTAATATATGGGAATAATTACATGGTTTGTACAAAAAAAAATATAACAAAAAGCTTTTCTCACTTTAGCTTATATTATAATATCTATAACATTAGTGCTAAAATCTAAGTAATAAACTCGCTTTGATTTCAAATGTCATAAAGATTATTGCATGTTATAGCTGGAAAATGACATGGAATATTACACACAATATAAGATTATGGATTCTGTTAAACGAATTCGAATAAATAGAATAAATATTAGTAATTTCTGCTTTTACGAATCCGTCTTCCATGATGCCTCTTCAATAAAATTCGGAATAAAACTCATCAATCGTAATGATACCTTGAAAATTTTCGAAATAACACAGCACATTAGCTAGTTCTCTTAACCAGTGACGTCACTACGGTATCTAATATGGCGGACAGCGTTTTGCATATTTGAGGCACAGATAAAAATATTCTTAAAATTGAATCATAAAATTTATAATGCATTTTTATAAATAGAATATATATATATATATATATATTTTTGATTTTTTTTACATGGTGTAAAATACCTTATTGACCCACAGGCTAGTCTAGCTAGGCTAGAGTCTAAGTCTTGTGAGTGATCAAACTGTGATAAGTAGACTGCACGAAGCCAACCTTCATGCTCGTAGACCACTTCGGTTTCCAGCCCTAAGAAGAGGAAATCCTGGACGAAGACTGCAATGGGCTAGAGAGCATGCGAACTGGGATCGTCATCAATGGTCGTTGGTGATTTTCACCGATGACTCCCGATTTGGTTTTCATCCTGATTCGAGGAGAGTACGTATTTAGAGAGTTCTTGGACGTACCAGCCGGCTTCAATGCCCTCATCATCAAGTTTATCCATACCAAAAGAAGAACAGGCCTCGTTTATATACAGGGCACTATGACGGCTGAAAAATACCGTAATGAGGTGCTATAACCAATAGTCTTGCCATATGAAACACAAATGGGTCAGAATATCCTGCTTAAACACGACAATACCCGTACACATACGGACAGGGTGATAACAGTAGGATCATAATGTCACGGCCTTAGAATAGCCAGTGCAATCCCCAGATTTAAATCCCATCGAATATGCTAAGGTTTTGCCTGAAAATCTGGTTACAAAAGAACAACTTTTTATGCATCACAGTAGGACCTGAGACGATATTCCTCAACAGGATATTGATAGCCTTATTCTGAGTATGCCTAATCGATGCAGATGCGTTATTAATGTTATGGGTGCTTTTACTGGTTATTAACTATTTAATAATATCCACCGTCAAAAGGTTTTTACTGTACTTTAGTTTTAAATTTGAAAATTACAATTTTCACACTTGCTTTTTTTCCTCTGCATAAAAATCTTAAATCTCATATCAAATCAATGTTTATATAAAAAATGGTAGATTATTAAATAAAGTTTTTTTTGGCTATACGTATACATGTCTTAAGAAAATATTGTCATACTCTTTGGAATTCATGAGTTTTTAAAATATTCCTATACCGTGTTGATGTGTTTACCAGCGATCCGACCCGGCATCGCACGAGTGATTTCTGGATCTTGACAACACCCCACCTACCGGGTCCATTTGTGAATCTAAACTATTCAGGGACCTTCTTAAACACACACAAAAAAGTATCAAAAGCAATCCAGCCGTTTAAGACGAGTTTATCGACAAACTCGCGAATAGAATTTATGGGATAAGAGTGACACAAGAGCACACAGTCCATCTGATTGTAAGTGGTTGCTGCGGCCCATAGACATCTACATCTATCCTCAATAAAGAATCAAAGTGCAGATGCGTTGTCACCCGTGAGGACTAAGATGGAATGCCTTCTTTCCAGTATAACGGGTCTCCGGTTCTCTACACTCACCATATGAAACACCTATTATTCGCTTTTGTTCTGTGAGAGCGTGGTCCTTCCCCGGTCGAGCCGACCCATTCCTGCTACGACTATGCCACTAATATTCTACTAATAATACTACATGACTCTACCACGTAAAATACTCGCGTACAGAAAAAATTATTATTATTTATATAAAGATGAGTATTAATATAATGAAATTTAAATTAAGTATTGCAAATATCTTGCATATGTCCCACTGCGTCACTCATTATTATTATAAGTTGAAAGCTTTTAAAAAGAAACTACTTCCTGATACGACCCAACCAAATATTGCATAATGTTTCCAAGTGGCAAACACTTTTCTTTGAAACGCAGAAAAATGTTTACAGTTAAACTTGTCTTATTATAAAGTTATAATTTAGTTTTCGAAAGTTCGACCGTATTTCTCGGAATTTCTATTGATTCTATGCGTCATTAGAGAACATATATTGACAAATTCGGAATTAAATTCCAAAGGTTTCGCTATTATTAAAACTTCCGTTAAATCGAAAATAAATTTTGCAATTTTCGCCTTATTAAAATTTCAATTTTCGATTTTATTAAAAGGATAAGAAAGGTGAATAATGACACAACAGCTAAAGCATTCTACTATGCTCACTTTCATTTTTTTTATTACTGCGGGATTCCGTAGCTGGATTGGAAACAATGTTGATTTCGTAAAATTTATCATTTTACGAAATCAATAATGTTTCAATTTATTTGGCAATCTATAACCTTAGGGCCTCGCTAGTCGTCACGCGAACGAGACTAATACTTTGACACTCGTTGTTATTGATTTACTAAATGGAAATTATTTCGAAAGGGCGGGGTTTTACACATAAGGGGGGGGGGGGGGAGGGATATACATTATACATATTTCCAAATCAATTGATTAATATTTCCATCCAACAACCAAATCAATTGAATGTTATTTCATAATTTAAAAATTTGAAATTGTGTTTTACAAAAACAATTTAAGGTACTCGTATGTCCACATCCATTCCCACTCAAGAACCACTTTTCCCCATCTGTTTTCGGTTCTTTGAGCTATATAGCAGGCCCACTGCCACGTCAGCTTCATGGGGTTATGTCAATTCCTCTGGTTCCTTGTGGATATTATCGTTACAGTGTATATCATGCGGAGAAACGCGGAGCATAGCTATTCTCCATTCCATTCTTGAGTGGTAAGGTACGTGTGGGTAATATGGTCACCTTAAGCTTTGCCGCCTTATAAAACCAAAATTAGGAAGAGGACAGAGACAAATACACAATATCGTATACTATAACTAATATAAAAAAATAACAAACAAGCCTTGGCAATAATTAGCAACACTTCGAAAAATTAACTTAAGTTAACTTTTAGTCGATTTTTGTATTGTGTAGTGTAGTTAGTTTTTTTTAAGTAGATTTTGCGAAGTGTTCCTAATTATTTCCAAAGCTTCTTGGCTATTTTTTTTTCTTAATATATTAGTTATAGTATACGAATTTGTGATTTTGTCTCTGTTCTCCTCCTAATTTTGGTTTTATAGGGCGATAAAGCTTAAGGTGGCCATATTACCCTCACGTACTTATTATAATATCAACTGACAAAATGGCGTCGATAAAGCGGCGGCCTTTTGACCCTTTATTATTTGAATGACTGATGAAGAGCTATCGTATCACAGAGCCATCCATGCAAACAAGGCTGTAGTTTTTGAGTTATAAGAAAGTGACCATATTAACCGGATAACCATATAACCCTCACGTACTCTAGCCTCTTATTAGTGAGCGGTGTAAAAGGCGGCTCCTTTTAATTGGAGCGACGGCCTGGTAAGACATGCAAAAAGTCTATGTTTAGCAGTGGACTTCTAAGGGCTGTTATGATGATGATGAAGATGATGATATTTATTTCTATTCCAACATCAAATAAGATGTAGAACAATTTTACTGCAAAAATGCGGCTCGATAGCGCTGTGGTTAAGCGTTTGGTTGCAATAATGTGGGCCGCGGGTTTAAAGCCCGCTAGCAACACATATAATTACACCGTACAAATAATTGTTCCGTATACCACCACAATACAGAATACCACGTTTACAATTACAATTACCACGTGTTTACACGTGGGAAAGACATGCTGCAGCTATATTAGTAGTATAGTTGCAGCGCGAATGAGTCGGCTCGACCGGGGAGGGACCACGCTCTCACAGAATACCATCGTAAAATAGCAGCTTAACACTGCTGTGTTTCGTATGGTGAGTGTAGAGAACCGGAGATCCTTTTTACTGGAAAAGAGACATTCCATCTTAATCCTCACAGGTGGCAACGCATCTGCATTTTGATTCTTTATTGAGGATAGATGTAGATGTCTATGGGTCACAGCAACCACTTACCAATAGGTGGACTGTGTGCACGTTTATCACCCTATCTTATAAAAAATACCAGTAACGCGCCTGCCAAGCATGGAAAATATCCCCCTAGGAGACAACCGTAACCATGTAGTGGCGGTGTAAGAATATCCACTACCTCATATCGTCTTATGTGTGTCGTAAGAGGCGACAGGGACTTCCTAATAACTACTTGAAAAAGAAAAGGTCGCCAATCCGCCAGCCAAGCGTGACAACTATGGCAAATATCCCCCTATGAGGCAATTTATGGGGGAGGTCTACGTTTAGCGGTCGACTTCTGATAGGCTGATAATAAATAAATGAATATGCGCTGTCGTCCCGCCACAAGCGGAACGCACCGAAGCCTAAATCACGCAGTCCCGAAGTACTGCGGTATATATAGAACAGCTCTGTACTAACACAAGGAGCGTTGGCGCTTCCTATGGTGAGTGTAGAGAACCGGAGACCCTTTTTACTGGAAAAAAGGCGATCAATCTTAGTCCTCACAGGTGACAACGCATCTGCATATTGATTCTTTATTGAGGATAGATGTAGATGTCTACGGGTAACATCAACTACTTACCATCAGGTGGACTGTGTGTTCGTTTGTCACCCTATCCTATAAAAAAACAACTACGCTAAACTCATGTTTGGCAAACGCAGTTTTGTAATTTTTTAGTTGTTATTAGAAAGACGCTGCTGTCACTCTCATTGTTTGTTGCTCTCTGTCGCATCTTAAGACAAACATTGGAGGACATGGGGTGGTGAAAATTTTTACACCGACACTAGACGGTCTCACGGTACATAGCTCGCTTATACGCCATGACAATATACTATAAAAATAAATTTTAGTCTTTATTATTTGAGGCAAAAGCTAACTTTTGGGCCATTACTCTCACCAGCATATTGCATGGCCTTATATATTCTATCTCTTTTTTTTTATAGGATCGGGTGACAAACGAGCACACAGTCCACCTGATGGTAAGTGGTTACTGTGACCCATAGACATCTACATCTATCCTCAATGAAGGCTCAAGATGCAGATGCGTTGTCACCCGTGAGGACTAGGATGGAATGCTTCTTTGCCAGTAAAAAGGGTCTCCGGTTCTCTACACTCACCATACAAAACACAGCAGCGTTAAGCTGCTATTTTACGCTGGTTTTCTGTGAGAGCATGGTCCTTCCCCGGTCGAGCCGACCCATTCGTGCTATAACCATAATATAGCTGCAGCATGGCTCTACCCCGTATTCTATCTCATGAAAGGACGCAATAAATATGACTGCGACAGGGGTGGGCTTAGTATCGTTGCTATGTACAGATGGTTTTAACTTAGGATCCAACTTAAATTAGAGATTTCACAATTTGCAAAACGCATTATTCATATACAGGGTTATTTTTCAAAGAGTATCTATATTTTATGTTTAAGTTTAAATATATAAATAATGATATACCGTAATAACTGCAATAACCGTTTATAAAAATACGAGTAAATAAGACTTATCATTTTATTTGAAACTAGCTTACACACATCACTGAACACGTAGTGCTTATAAAAATCATTATTTCTTGAAACTTCTAATAACTTCATTAAAATGAAGATATCGCAATTATTTTCTTTTATTTAATTGAATCAGGCGTTACTTTGCGGAAGTCCATTATATTAAATATGACAAAAAATTACTTTGCGTACATCCGCTAGATAAAATAAAATGATGTGTCTTACCTAGTTTGAAGAGCACCTCCCGCCCTTCCTCAATTGCGTGCACTATCCTCGTCACTATTAATCCCAGCACCACTACTCCCAACACCACTATACTAGGCAAGACACACCACTGACGATAATACGACACGTGTTTCGCCTCTACACGAGGCATCCTCAGGTGATATAGACTCTACGGTGGCTAACCTCTAAGTTTAGCGATTAGCCACCGTAGAGTCTATATCACCGAGTAGTGGTGCTAGGATTAGTGGTGACGGGGATAGTGCACGCAATTAAGGAAGGGCGGGAGGTACTCTTCAAACTAGGTAAGACACATCATTTTATTTAATCTAGCGGATGTACGCAAAGTAATTTTTCGTCAAATTTAAATTTTCTTTTAGATAAGGGCCAAGTGTTTAAGAAATAAAACTTAGAAAACCTAATTGAAGTCTATCCAGTAAATTTTCCGGGATGCGTGCACAACTGCCAACCTCTATCATTTATATAGATTATCCCAAATTAAACAACTACGCGTACGCGCGCTCGTCTGTATGCAATTCAATTCACAACGTTTTTGCCGACCGAACGACCCTTACGAATATGTGCGTGCTTAGTAAAATATTAGGCGTTACATATTTATGAATCATAATCAGTTAAAATAATGTATTACCACGAATTCTGATTTTAAAAGATAAAGTGGACGGATCGAAGATGATTCATGGGATCGTAGTAAACCAAAATCATTAAGCATTCATAATCATTGTTATTACAAAGCTAAGTCCACAGCTAATAAATAAAATAAATAAAGTATACGCAAACAGTCAGGAGATGGGACATTTGTGAAAAGACTATCAACGTCTAAAGATAACAATATGGATTTAGGAGGAATACGAATATCTTTAATTTTGGAAATGAGATCTAAGCCATTTTTTAGGCTGTAAGTGGGGTTGAATCCTCAAGATTCTATCGAAGGAGGAAGTTTAATTTTTTAGCAAGGAAATAAGCTGGTGCACCAATATATGAGACAACTGGACGAATAGGAACATGTTCTTTATGTATTTTTGGTAACCCATATAAAATGGGTGCTTGAGGATTCATTGGAACAAGATTTCTCCGAGACAAGTTGTGATCGGGAAAAACATATGATGACTGTTGTATACATAACTTAATATCCGAAGTTAACTAAGGCCTCCCCCAAGGAATGCTACAAAACATGCTTCTGAGTAACCTGCATCAATCGACTTCCTGCATAGTCAGACATGCAGTAAGTTGTCACATCCTCTATTGGGGGCTTTATTGGTTCGTTTACCGCTACTAGGCTCCTTCTCGGGTAGCTTTCTTTGCCATCTCATGTCGCATCTTCAAGGTATATTTTTATAGAATACGTGTGACAAACGAGCACACAGTTCGCCTGATGGTGAGTAGATACTGTGGTCCATAAACATCTACATCTGTTCCGGTTAAAAAACCAAAACACAGATGCGTTTTCACTCCTAAGGACTAAGATCGTATGCCTCTTTTCCAGTAAAAGGGTCGCGGATACACCCGCTATTCGAAACACAACAGCTGTGTTTTGCTTTGTTATTTAATTTGCTTAAGCTACTATTTTACGCTGGTATTCTCGAAGAGCATGGTCCTTCCCCGGTTGAGCCGCTCCATTTGTGCTAGAACCATAGTATAACTGTAGCGTGGTACTCTACCACGTAGAGAATATGCCAGGCGTATCGCCACTTCAACTTACGAGGAACCAACTACATTATTCAATATTAAAATTTTGAAATAACGAAGTTTTAAAAAAGGTTTTCTTCGGCATTCGCAACTCAAAAGCATTAATTTAAAGCAGTTTTTATATAACAACCAAACTTCGCTACGCAAAACGAAGGAACTTTTCAATTTGGAAATCAACGGGCCATGTTTTAGCGGTGTTTGAATTTGTTTTGCGTGCCGCCTTATTATTTGTAGAGTAATCATTTCGAATGACACAGCCGAAGGACTCAAAAAGACTAGTTCGTATTTTTATTTCTTTAAACGTTACGAATCCCTCTAGTAGTTTTGGCCGTGAAAGGTTAAGAGAAGATCTCCCGCCGGGCAAGGCTCCAACGGCCTTGTGTTAGCGGAGAGCAATTGCAGAGTATTTTTCTCTAAAATCTAGTCTATTTCTCTAAGTGAGGCATCATCTAGAGTCTAAATGATACTTCACCTAGAGGCGATACACAGGTTGCTTAGCGACGGTGGTTTGAGTTTCATTTGTCCTCGTGTAGAAGTTAGACTATTGTTGGAGGTAGTGGTATTAGGTGTATAATGGTGTTAGACACAATGGTATTTTATTCAGGGGTACAGTGACAATGCAACGACTCCCTTGTTGGTCTGGTGGTCGTAAACGCAGTTGCTGATAATAAGATTCGAATCCCGTGTTGGACCAAAATCCGTTATTGAGTTTTTGTCAAGAAGTTTTCAGTAGTAGCCCGGAGTCAGGAAGTGGGTGGAGTCTCACCCCCGTGCCTCGGAAAGCACGTTAAGCCATTGGTCCTGCGCCAGATCTCTCGCTGGTCGTGTAGTACTCGTATAACCCGTATATATATTTTTTTACGTGGTAGTGTCATGCTGCAGCTATATTAGTAGTATAGTTGTAGCACGAATGGATCGACTCGACCGGGGAAGGACCACGCTCTCACAGAATACCAGCGTAAAATAGCAGCTTAACGCTGATGTGTTTTTGTTAGTCCTCACGGGTGACAACGCATCTGCATTTTGATTTGTAATCGGTCGGATGTCTATGGGCCGCAGCAAACACTTTCCATCAGGTGGACTGTGTGCTCGTTTAAATAACCGTCCCATCGGACTATGAGAGTGAGGAAATAGAGAGTGCATTCGTGCTTGCACATACTCGGGCACTATAATCCTGCCATGCGCAGATGGCTAGGCTCCGTTGAGACGGAACTCGGTCGATATTTATACTCGGAGGATATTATTATCGCATGGTACGTTCCTGGATCAGAGAAACCCATTCTTGTTCTTATAAACACGACCAGAATATGACATTAACCGATTCAAACGTAAGTATGTCTGAAGGCTGAAAGAAATGTACTAACCTAGTGTAATGAAGAGTTGTAACTTACAAGGTGCAATAAAAGGCAGATATAGTTACTTAGTAGGTATATAAACTTGTTTTACGACATCGAGAACGGGCTGTTTGAGACGCGTCATTTCTCAGGCGCGATAATTAGAGCAGCTTGATGTCGGCAGTAATGGAGGTAATAACGTCAGTATAGATCGTTCATACACATATAAAATTAAAAACGGAAAGTAAGATCTATAGATTTGTAGCATTTTTGTACCTAACTTGTGAGTTGTGGCTTTTTTTTTTGAAGTAAAAACTTATTTAGACACGTTGTGACTTGACACGATGAAACGTAAATAAAAAACGTAATAGCCTGCGAGAGAATAAGATAGAATCAACTCCTTGAATCCAAATTCTTGACTCCGAGACTTAGAATTTCTTGACAGAAACCCCAATAACTGATTTTGGCCCGACCCGGGATTCGAACCTCATTATCAGCAACCGCTTTTACTAGGTGATAGGACTTCTTTTCTGCCTAGGAGTCTGTCTGGACATGACCCTCTACCTGTTTATACCTCCTTTCTTTGTTTGAAGTTGACTGCAGTTACTCGACTCCATCGAGTCAGTAATTCATTCTTGGGGCGATGTATACGCTTTTACAACAAAATTCCATAAAGTATACAAAATTTAACCTGCGCAATGTTCAAAAACTTTATTAAACTAAGTTTGTATAAAAAGGGTTATTATAATATTAAATAATTTATGGATGATAATAGTCCCTGGAAATAAGGTGATCGCTACCAAGCTATTTCTAATTTGTTGTGTTGTTAATTTATGTAACATACATGATTGTAAGCTGTTACTTTAAAAAAAAACGTCCCGCTGGTTTTCTTGCTGGTTCTTCCCAGGACAGAGGTTCTTTTTTGTGAACCAGTGGTAATTAAACAAAAGAGTGACTTTCAATAAGTACTATTTATAATCTACGAGTATATTGAATAAAAAAGTTTCTGTTTCTGTCTAAGGATTGCAGTAGCCACTTACGTCAGGTGTATGTTCATTTTACACTACAATTTAAAAAAAATTACCACGCTCTAACAGAATACCAGCGCAATTTACTGGTAATTATGCATCTAAGCCCTCAGTGTTGACTACGCACAAGCATTTTGATTCTTAAGAAGGATAGACGTAAATGTCTTACCTTAATTTTTATAAAAACTAAACCTCAAACAATTTTCATAAAGGAGAAATATGGTTAAAGTTAAAAAACTTACAGCCTATACATACGTCTCACTGCTGGCTCCTCTCATTTCTGAGAGGGTGTTAGGGCCAAGGAAGTGTCCGCCGCGCTGCCTCAATGCGTGTTGGCGAACTTCGCATGTCTTCGAAATATTTTTTTCTTATTTCTCAGACATATAGGTTTTCTCACGATGTTTTCCTTTATCGCCTAGCACGTGGTAAATCAGCACTTATAATCGCAATTAACAAATTCATCTGTGCCGGCGGGGGTGGAACCCGGGTTACTCGCGTACTGTGGAAATATTGTATGAAAATATTAAGACATTTAAATGCTTTGGGGTTGTCAAGATTTTCTTCAATAGTAAATATTTTACACTGCCACTACATGGTACCACGTGTGCTTCACAATCAAAGTAATGATATAGAAGTAGAAATAAATCGAAACCACAAAGTTACGAAGCCTTCACTCCCCTCCCACAGCCCTCCATTGCCTTGAACATGAAAACCTCAAAGGAGATTTGTTATTTTGGAAGAAGTATCTTAAAACCAATACGTTGACCAGAACTGGACAGTACTTTGTGGCAACCTATTGGATGGGCATTGGAGTTGTTATGAACTATAAAGGTGATGGTGAGAAGTCCATACTATTTAAATTGTTGTCTTTTTTTAATACTAGCGACCTGCTTTGGCTTTGCTTAAGTAATAATCTATTAATGTTTAAAGTGAGCACACAGTCCAATTGATGGTAAGTGGTTGCTGTGGCCCATACACATCTACATTAATCTTCGTTTGCGAACTAAAATGTAGATTTTGATTGTTGATGCAGCGCTGTCTGCCTTTCTGTTCATGAAGTTGCATCGCAATCGGTTCAGCCCTTTTGAAGATTATAGCACGATCAGACAGACGACAAACAAAAGTTTTATAATTTAAAATTTAAAATTTTGTACAACCGACTTCAATATAAATTATTAAGAATAACTCAAAAAGCTATTGGTCAGACCTTGATCAAATTTAAATGGTACCACACGAGAAGCACCAGCTTTCAAATAAAAAAATAATCATCGAAATCGGTCCACCCAGAAAAAAGTAATGAGGTTACATATAAAACAATCGAATTGAGTACCTCCTCCTTTTTGAAGCCGGTAGAAAATTGTTATTCACGTCTTAATACCTTGCAAATAACACCCTGAGTCTGAAAGATGTCAGTTATCTCAATATTACACACAGACACTTTTATTTATATTATGTATTATAGAAAATATGCGAGCGCTATTCTAATCTCACACGTTCACTATGTTGTTTAAACAGCTTTATATATACCGAGCAAAGAATGACTATAAAGTTAAGATCTCCTAAACGCTAAGAAGAAATGTTATCACAGTGTTTTGTCGCAAAAGATTTTAAACAAAAAAATACATTCATAAAAACGTAATTAAGCAAATTACTGACGCTTGAAATAAATCACTAGCACGCAAATCAAGTTTTAACGTCACGATAAAATACACATTTTGTTTCTAAATTGATATTATCCAACATTTGTTGAAAATATTACAGTAAAAATTTATTATTGAGCGCAGTTTCGATCTTTAATTTGATTTTAATTGTACAAAGTCTTAACTGTATATAACAAGCAATGGATGGATATATATTTAGGTATATAGCTGTTAGTTTTAATCACCCCCCATTCAATTCACATCACATCTCAGAAAATGTCATTTTGCAATGACATTGTCAGAGATCCCATCCCTGATCAACCCCAATTTTCTGCTGCTGAACACCGAGCGAGATTAACCGTGCAGTGGCAGTTTAAGAATAATCCACTACCTAATAACGTCTCGTGAAAGTCGTAAGCGACAACAGAGAGAGACAAACTATGAGATGGGCAGCTACAACTATAGCAGATATCCACCTTTTGACACAATCTATTGGAAGACCTATGTTCAGCAGTATACTTTAACAGGCTGTGGTGAACAATGGAAGAATGAATACGGAGCGATATCGCGACTTCTTTCGCTGTCTTTCGACTATCAATGCATAAAAATTCAGTGCTAGACTTGGGACTCTAGCGTTGAAGGGAGTATTTGATTCAGACGTCTCGCACCTTTGATGCTATTGAGAAAAGTCAGCCGTAATTTTTGTCTGACATAGAAAAACAAAATTGTACGTGTCAGCTTCGACGCGTGACTGAAGTTTACTCCTTAAAAACGATTGTCTTAAAATATATACAATAGGCAAAGGATGAAACCATATATTTATATTGATTTGATAAAAAATATTACAGAAAAATATATAACTTATGTAACTCAATATTACACTAGCTTTTCCCCGGGAATTCGCCCGCGTTTAATTTAGGGTTTTAATTATTTTGCGCAGAACCCTAATTCTTTTTCTAATATAAAAGTAACCTAAGTTACTCCTTATAACATCAGGTATCGGTCGGTGAAAGTTCCGTCAAAATCGACCCCCCATATCGGAGATTAGCCGGAACAAACAGACAGACAGACCGACAGATAGACAACAAAATTTTTAAAAGTTTTGTTTTTGTTATAAGTATCGTATATACTTTCATTTGCGTTTAGTGAAAAGCTGTTATTTTGACATTACAAACAGACATTTCAATTTTATTTATTTGTATAGATTTTTTATTTCGCACTATAAGATGCGCGAGTATGTTGCGTAGAGTAAAACCATAACAGTTTCACTTTTTGTTAACGCTACATTTTACTACTCATCCAGTTTTCATACCGTGCGCTATATATGAAACGATACTTAAGGAGTAAAGTCCAATAAACTCCAATTAAGTCCAAAAACTTTAACAAAACTTATTAATCAAAGTCAAAGTCAAACCATTTTATTGAAGTTACACTTCTTTTGGGGCGTTTCGGAAAAATTATGAAAGTGAATTTTTACGATGCGCGCGCACACCGACAACTAAAAACGATACAATGAAGTTGTTGCGATGCGCGCGCACACTGTCACCTAAATGCGACAACTTCAGTGGGTAATTATCTCTCCAAGTTTTTTGTTGTTACGATAAAGAAGTATATGTATAACTTACTACGTGCGTACATAAGTACACACACACTTTTTTTATTTACATTTGTTTTAAAGCTGTTATGAACGCCAAAACCTACACTGTTATTATCATCATCACAAATTACAGTAGCCATTTCAGCACTGCAATATTTCACTTTAAATTACGGTTATGCCTTATAACGACGATTTAATCGCATCATCAATGTAATGCAATTATAGGCAATTTGCTTACGAGATCGTCGACATCGTAACATGATATAATATTTATCATTCCATTTATAATCTTTATTGAATAACATCAATGATGTTCTCATATAATTTAAAACATAAAATTTACTTAGACTATTCAATTACGTAACATTTTCTTCGGCTTTAGATTGAAATTCTATTACATAACATAGAGTATATTTTTTTCTTTTTTCTTGTTAAAAAAACGTTACCCCTACACTAGGATTTTCTGCTGTATCGCAGAGGCAGTTTACAAACACAAATTGCACAAGGACAAACATCCAGACCCGGAACAATTATTTGTAGGCCATACAAATACTTGTTCCGTGCGGGATTTGAACCCGTGGCCCCCAAGCGCAGCAACTCATTGCTAAGCCACTGCGAAACGGAGCCGTCCGATATATTTAATATTGAATTGTATAATGTAGAGCCTCGGGGACAGAGTATGTGACGGAGAACATTTATAAAAAGAAACTATTGATGTCTGTGGAAACTTCATTGGGTTTAGGACTACTTTTGGGACGAAGTTCCTTATCGCTCGGTACGAATTTGGCGGATTGGGGCTAGGCGAGAAAAAGTGTAAGATTTTTCTGTCACGACCGTTTCTATGTTGCGAGTGAGATGGAATAATATCCATCTCCCTCACACTTTTTCTTATCTTGCCACTAAAGAAATAGTATTTTAAATGATGCTTCAATTTAATCATCATCATCATCATCATTATTATAGCCCTTCACAAGTCCACTGCTGAACATAGGCCTCCCCCAAGGAATGCCACAAAACACGGTCCTGAGCTACCTGCATCCATCGATTTCCTGCGAGTCGCCCTACAATTCATCTGCCTGTACGAGGCCGCCACTCCAGAACCTTTTTTCCCCATCGGTTGTCGGTTCTTCGAGCTATATGGCCAGCCCATTGCCACCTCAGCTTACTAATCCGTTGGGCTATGTCAGTCACTCTGGTTCGACTGCGGATATCCTCATTTCTAAGTCTATCACGCAGAGAAACTCCGAGCATAGCTCTCTTCATAGCTCGCTGAGCAACCTTGAACTTTTTCATCCAGCCAGCAGTGAAGGATCGTATAGGTCATCACTGGCAACACGCACTAATTGTACAGTCTCGTTTTGAAGTTTTGAGGTATACCTGACGAGAAGATGTGGCGTAATTTCCTGAACGCTGCCCAACCGAGTTGAATCCGTCAATTGACCTCTCGGTCGAAGTTGGACTTACCTAGTCGGACTATTTGTCCCAGGTAAACATACTCGTCAACAACTTCGAGCTTAGTGCTCCCAACAACTATCGGCATAATGACATGGACATTAAACATGATCTTTGTTTTGTCCATGATCATCTTAAGACCTATCCGTTGGAAGACACTATTGAGGTCATTGAGCATAGTGCTTAGGTCCTCCGAAGGTACTCACCTTGCGACGCTCGATGAGTGATGTACTCGCCAATAATGTTAATACCGTATCCTTTCCAGTCCAGTAGCTTCAAAACGTCTTCCAATGCAGCGGTGAAGAGTTTCGAGGATATAACGTCAGCCTGTCTTACACCTCTCTGCAGTTGGATACGTTTCGTACTCTGTTTCTGTACTCGGATAGCCATCGTAGCGCTACTGTACAAACACTTCAGCACTTCGATATACCAACAGTCAACTTGGCACCGCTGAAGGGACTGTAGCACCGCCCAAATTTCGACGGAATGAAAGGCTTTCTCATAGTCCACATATGCAAGGCAAAGTGGCAGATTGTACTCTTCTGTCTTCTGTACAATTTGCCTAAGGGTGTGTATATGGTCTATGATACTAAAGCTTTTTCGGAAACCGGCTTGTTCGGGAGGCTGGAAGTCGTCAAATCTGCGTGCGAGACGATTCGTAATGACTCTCGAAAACAGCACGTAGACGCGGCTCAGAAGGGAAATCGGTCTGTAGTTCTTCAAGAGAGCGTTATTATTAAGCTTGAAGAATTAAATTTAATAATAAGCCCTAGTGTGGGATGCTACTTGCGTAGATGCTCAGGCGGCCTCTCATCTCAGGGGTACCTCGTTTAGAGCCGGGGCGGCATCAGAGGCAGCTGAACTGAGTAAGTGGCGCAAATATGAGTCTCTGAGAGTAGAGACTATCGGTCCATGGGGTCCACGTGCGGTGAAGTTCTTAAAGGAACTCCATCCGCGGCTGGTCGTTGCTGCTGGTGATAAGAGGGCTGGTTCTTTTCTCGCTCAAAAGCTAAGTATAGCCATTCAGCGGGGAAACGCGGCCAGCGTTCTTGGCTCGATACCGCGGGGAGTAGGACTATATGATAATTAAGTTTCTAGTTTTAGTTTTTTTTTATTATTATAGTTTTTAATATTGTATATTATAAATAGACGCTAGTAATTCATTTATTTGTATTTGTTAATTTTTTGATCTTCCCGCATGATCGGTTAAACGAGAACTGAGCGTGGTGGCCGTTAAAATCCCCAAGGACCACGATCTCTGCAGATGCGACCTGTTGTAGCACGGATTCTGCAGCGATTTGGACGTGGTCCATGAGTTGTTCTGTGCCGGCATTACTAATATAAAATAATATGGCATACTAATATATTTATCAATAATAATACACTACGAAAGGAACTTCGTTGCAATTGAGTGTTCCACGACAGTCACACATGTTTTTATATGTTTTATAATGTAATTATTCGTTGTACGTTATATTCCCGTTAAAAAGCACATAAATAAATAAATGTTTGCGCGTGGATTCAGACCAACACAGAAGGATAAACGTAGCTCTGCCTACATTTTAAGTGTTGCAGCAACCTTCTCAACTTCTTGACACACACTCACGCACACATCTGTCTTCTTTCTATCTTTAAACATTAAAATTTCACTGACGCGCACACATGAACCTAAAACAATGTTGCTGCCTACAAATGATTTTAGATACATATGTGTACGTAAGTGCGATTTGACTTGGCTTTTGCATCACTTGAAAAGTACGCATCGCTACGTCTTTCTTATTTTTTTTTTATTGATCTGAGGTGTAGGACTAATACTTGTGCAAGCAGGGTTATAAAATCTAGCAATAAAATGATTTTAATTATTATAAGTAAAATAAAATAAATTTTAATAGGAAAATTAATGGCGTTGCACTTAACATTAAAACACTCGTAAGCCGTTGTGAATATATTTTTAAACAAAAGCAGGATGTTGACAAAAGCGAATAGAGCGAGCAGAAAACTTTACTCTGTAATCTTGACGAAACCAAAAATAAAGTGCAAGCTTAATTAAATTTTTTTTCATAGGTCTGACGATATTTGACTTCGCACAGGTGATTTCTGGATCTTAACAACAGCGCCAACTACCGGGTCCAAATGTAAACCATCTAAGGTCCCATTGAAATATACGAGTACACAAAACAATCATCAAAATCGGTCGTGTCGTTTTTGAGTTTTAGCGAGACTAACGGACAGCAATTGATTTTTATATATAGACATAATAACGTTCAAAAATAAGAAATCATTATGAACAATACGGTGTTGTGCTTGTGTGGCAAAATAAATATTTTCTATCTTTCTTTCTTTATTTTTTTTTTTCTATTTTCCGCCAGTATTCTGTGAGAGCGCGGCCCTTTTCCAGTCGAGCCGACACATACGCCCTGCATCGTGGCGGCTGATGGTTCAGATTCATATTTGGACCAAGTAGGTGGCACTGTAGTCGAGATCTAGAAATAACCCGTGCGAAGCCGGGGCGGATGCTAGTTAATAATAAAGTATTAGACGTCGCCTAACGTGACAAAAAGCGGTCGCACTCTGTATTTCGCGTGGCGAACCACAGCCGCTGTTTTTCAGTGTGACCCGTTTCGTCTCTTTCGAGTTGTTTGAGCAGTGGCCCATATTAATTAATTCATTTAAAAAAAATGAAATGAAAAACAAACAATAAACAAAGAATACACACGAGACTAGTGTGTGCGTGTGCGTGCGTACGTGTGTGTGCGTGTGTGTGTGTGTGTGTGTGTGTGTGTGTGTGTGTGTGTGTGTGTGTGTGTGTGTGAGTATGTATGTGAGTTCACCTTTATTCCATAAAAAAGACTGTGCAACTCTACCTCGTGCAAAACACACCGTGCAAGCTGTGCAGAGGGCTATTCTCAGAGTTTTTCTGGTTTATACTGTCAGTTTGCACGTAGTAGAGCCATGCTGAGCCGTGGTAGCTTAGATGGTTAGCGCTCGCTGTAACCTTCACAGTACTTGAGCAACCCGGGTTCGATCCCCGCCGGCACCAACGAAATCGTTAATTGCAATTTTAAGTACTGATTTACCACGTGCTCGGCGGTGAAAGAAGACATCGTGAGGAAACCAACCTGCATGTCTGAGAAATAAGAAAAAAAATATTTCGAAGACACGTGAAGTTCGCCAACACGCATTGCGGCAGCGCGACGGACACTTCCTAGCCCTAAGCCCTCTCAGAAATGAGAGGAGGCCTGTGCCCAGCAGTGGGACATAAATAGGCTGCAACTTTACTTTAGAACCATGCTGCAGCTATATTAATAGTATAGTTGTAGCACGATGGGTCGGCTCGACGGGGGAAGGACTACTCTGTCACAGAATACCAATGTAAAATAGCAGCTTAATGCTGCTGTGTTCCGTATGGTGAGTGTAGAGAACCGGAGATCCTTTTTACTGGGAAGGAGGCATTCTATCTTAGTCCTCACGGTTGACATCTCCATTTTAACTTTCGCAAACTAGGATCCACTTACCATCAGGTGGACCATGTGCTCGTTTGTCACCCTTACTTTATAAAAAAAATTATACATTCAGTAACTCATAACTACACACAGGCCTTCCCCGTCCGTGTCAAACAATTTTTTTTTTGCTTTTGTCATATTTGCTATGCTTGGAAGGCCGGATAACAACCATATGTTTTCTTATTTTGCGTTGCTATGAAGGACATGCTGCTGATCTCCTGTTTCATTTCTCTCTGTCACCTCCTACGTCACCCACGAGACGATATAGCGTAAAAGAAGCCATATATACTATATGTGCCGTCAAACGTCAAACAAATCACTTCAATTATCGGCGGAATGCGGAAATGACGCGCCGCAAATAACTCAAGATCGTAAAACGCCTTCACATTACTTTGAAAAAAAAATTACAAAATATATTTTACTTGAACACAGTTTTAGATGGTTTTTTAAAAAAAATTCCAGATATTGAGACATATTGAAAATGACATAATGTTTGTTATATGTCAACTCGAACGCAGAAAATAACAGAAATCAATAAACAAACAAAAATATGTACTTAAAAGAAAAAAAATACTTTTAGAACAGCCTCTGTAGTCAATATTTTTTTATAGAATTAGGGTGACAAACACACACACAGTCCACCTGATGGTAAGTGGTTGCTGTTGCCCATAGACATCTACATCTATCCTCGATTACGAATCAAAATACAGATGCGTTGTCACCCGTGAGGACTAAGATGGAATGCCTCGTGTCCAGTAAAAAGGGTCTCCGGTTCTCTACACTCACCATACGAAACACAGCAGCGTTATGCTGCTATTTTGTGCTAGTATTCTGTGAGAGCGTGGTCCTTCCTCGGTCAAGGCGACCCATTCGTGTCACAACTATACTACTAATATAGGTGCAGCATGGCTCTACCACTGTAAATGTGTTTTTATAACAATTTCATACTTTTCATTAAAAGTTTCATGATATTAGGATGACAATGCAAAAATATGATAAAAAAGGTGGTAATTCTTTTTTTATTTCACTTGTTTTATAAACAGAAACCGACTTTTCTGACATAACACAAAGTATATTATTACAGATGTATATTTTCTATATAGTCTATAATTAATTAAAATATATTTGGATTCATACAATCAAAATATCAATAGAAAAATTAAGTTATTTAATAGAAGGAAGGGGAAGAAAATTATTATGAGAACATAGAAAAATAACGTAGAGCATTATTTGAACACTGCGTAGAATTCGTAGCAGAGCGCTACGAAATTTTTTTCATCGTGATATTTATGATAAGTTAGGACGTGAACACAAAAGAAACTTGAACTTTTGTAAATAAAACAAAAATGTAACGCCAGGAATATCTCAACAAAGACCTTTGCACAAGCAACAAATTGTATATTCATAATATCTTGGACGTTGGACAACTCGGTGTATTGTCTCGGCAGTATTCTACTCTGATGACGACAGTGGCCCTCAAACAGTTTTTTTTTTAATGCTTCGTTTCATATACAATAATTTATTTTTCATAACAAATATTATTAACTGTAACATTTTTTCAACCGACTTCAAAAAAGGAAAAGGTTCTCAATTCGACTGTATTTTTTTATGTCTCAGAACTTTTTTCTAGGTGACAGGATTATGATGGCTGGTGCTTCTCATGAGCTCCCATATAAAATTGATCAAGATCTGAACAGTAGTTTTTGAGTTATCCTTAATAATCGACTACACAGTTCTTATTTTATTTAAATTGAAATCGGCTGTACAAAATTTTTATTTTTGCCTCTTGCTTATATATAAGAGGGAGCAAACGAGCATGCGGATCATCTGATGGTAATTCGGGTAGTGCCGCGCAAGAACAACTGCAGCACGAGGGGAAATGCATTAGCGGGAAGTGTAGGCTGGCCTCTCACTAAATGGAGTGACAAGCTGGTAACATATGCTGAAAGCTACTGGATGCAGATGGCTCAAGACCGTACTGTAGTGTAGGTACTATGACGAGGCAACATAACTAAAATATTAAATGATATCATCCATATATGAAGTCCACGTATCTACACGAAATATATAAATAATATTTAATCAGTTCAGTAATATCATCTCGCTGCTATAATGCATGACTCTGCCAGCACATCGCCTAGCAGGGTCTCCACGCGATATGGGGAACAAGGCAAGAAATTAAATTCACTTAAGAACTTTAACAACTCTCTCTCTTTATTGAATAGAAGAAGACATATATTATAGTAATTATTACGTATATACATACATATTTAGGTTTCGTGTTACCTGGTTCCAGGTAGAGACACGTGAATGGTGTCTTCTTTTATAAATAGAATATGATATTACTGAACTAATTAGATATTATTTCTACATTTAATGAAGATACGTGGACTCGATATACGGATGTCATTTAATATTCCAGTTGCATTACCTCGTTATAGTACCTACACTACAGTACCGTTCCTTAAGGGTGGCCTACGCTCAGCACGACGACACGAATGATTTGTGATGGGCTGTACTGATGCCTCTCAGTACTGCTGGGGCATGGCATTAAATGGGCTGGAGGATAGTTTTCTTAAGATAATCCACTACCAAATATCACTTCGTGAGTGTTGTAGGTAGTGATACAGGAAAATGAATCAGAAGATAGGCAGAAGCATCTTTCTTATAACAACTTCAAATAATAAAAAATGCGGTTGCCAACAATCCTGTCAAGTGTGGCATCTATGGCAAATATATCTCCTGCTAAGCAATCTATGGGAAAAGCCCATGTTCAGCCATAAGCTTTTTTGGTAGGCTGTAATGATGATGATCAAGAGGCTGCCACACTCCAGATATGCTTCAAGACAAAAATAATAATAATTAAAAAAAAACAGGTTAATCCCAGTCAGCCTCTCGGGTCATTTGAGGCGACTGGGACTCCGTGATTGACCGCTCCAAGCTCAAATGCAGAAGGCGGTGCTCCTCGATACCGCCCGCATCGTCCGCTGGTTTCTTTCCCTTCCCCCCTAACCCTCGGCCTTTTGGTCTTCCCTACCGAGTGCTTCCATCTGGTTGGGTTTTTATATATTTATGTATTTTTTATGTTTTCATTTTATTTTATTGATATTTATGTATGTTTACCATTTTAATTTACAATTATACCTAGTCAGGTCATAAGTATTATCACACAGTAAAAACTTTTCTTTTAGAATGCTGGCCACAAAAAAGTTTATTGAATTCGAATTTCGAATTGTTCATGAAAATAAAACTGTATACTTTTTAGAATTTTACTCATTTTTAAATATGGAGTGGACGCAAGAAGACCGTGTTGCAGTTATTGCGTTGCATCGTTGCGGTTACGCGCCAATTCAAATTTTTGACATACTGAAAAATTTGAATATAACCAAAAGATTCGTTTATCGTACCATCAAACGATACAATGAAGACTCTAGTGTAGATGACAGGTCAAGAAGTGGTCGTCCTCGGTCTGTTAGGACTCCAGCAGTGATAAAAGCTGTGAAGGCGCGAATTCAAAGAAATCCCAAACGTAAGCAGAAACTGTTGGCCCTTCAGATGGGGTTAAGCAGAACCACGGTGAAAAGAGTGTTAAATGAAGACTTAGGGCTTCGGGCATATGGAAGAAAAACAGGACATCGTTTGAATACTGTCTAATGGACCTGAGACTGAAGAGATGCCGCGCTTTGTTGAAGCGGTACGCGGGAAAAAAATATCGGGAAATTCTTTTTTCGGATGAAAAAATTTTTACCGTAGAAGAGAGCTACAACAAACAAAATGATAAGGTGTACGCACACAGTAGTGAAGAAGCGATCAACCATATTCCACGTGTCCAACGAGGTCATTTTCCATCCTCGCTCATGGTATGGTTGGGAGTTTCTTATTGGGGCTTAACAGAGGTACATTTTTGTGAGAAAGGTATAAAAACGAATGCAGTTGTGTATCAAAATTCAGTCCTGACGAACCTTGTGGAACCTGTTTCTCATACCATGTTCAATAACAGGCACTGGGTATTCCAACAAGATTCGGCGCCAGCTCATAGAGCGAAGAGCACACAAGACTGGCTGGCGGCGCGTGAAATCGACTTCATCCGGCACGAAGACTGATTTGAATCTGTTAGATTACAAGATATGGCAACACTTGGAGGAAAAGGCGTGCTCAAAGCATCATCCCAATTTGGAGTCACTCAAGACATCCTTGATTAAGGCAGCCGCCGATATTGACATGGACCTCGTTCGTGCTGCGATAGACGACTGGCCGCGCAGATTGAAGGCCTGTATTCAAAATCACGGAGGTCATTTTGAATAAACTTTAGTGTCATAAGAATCTATGTTTTGTTAAGTTCATTTTTGTATATAAATGGTTACATAATAAATAAACTTGTTTCAATTATTTTATATTAAACATGTGACAGAATTTATGACCTGACTAGGTATATTTATACTGTCCAACCAGATGAGAAAACTTTATAGATACCCCATCATAATAATAAAATATTTATTCATTGACCAAAAGTAACAAAACATTTAGAAGTTAAACTAATAATAATAATAACGAATAAATAAGCCCCTATAATGTATGTATGATCGGTTACAGAAATCTTTTCATTAAGCCATGTGATAAAAGCCCAAGTATGACTCAGAAATTTCCTCATAAAATGTCAGTAAGCTATAAAGAACTTATGTCGGACATTATTATGAGAAACTAAGGACGACACAGTGACGTTAAATATGGATGTTGTAACACTAGACAAATGCATAGTGTAGTACATTTTCACTAAGTAATGAATTAGAATCTTACCTCAAGGCAAATTCTAAAGTAAATAAAATTTACCGAGTGTAGGGTTCTAAGTATCTGAGAGACTGTTTTGTTAAAATTTGACAAATTTTGCTTTTAATGACGAAAAGAACCGTGCGTTTTTTTTTATAAAATAAGGATGACAAACGAGCACACAGTCCACCTGATGGTAAGTGGTTGCTGTGGTCCACAGACATCTACCTCTATCTTCGATCGAATTAAAATGCAGATGCGTTGTCGCCACAGTCCACCTAATGGCAAGTGGATGCTATAATTCATAGACATCTTCATCTATCCTCTATTAACAATCAAAAAGCAGATGCGTAGTGACCGACGGATGGAAGATGTGTCTAGTAAAAATGGTCTCTGGTTCTTTGTGCTCACCATAAGAAACACAGCAGTATCAAGCTCCTATTTCACGCTGGTATTCTGTGAGAGCGTGCTCCTTCCCCGGTAGAGCCAATCCATTTGTGCTAGAACCATAATTTATCTACAGCTTGGCTCTACTACGTATAAACGGCTTAAAATCTATTACAATATATATTATATCGGGGATGATTACAAGTTACTTCCTTTTTATGAAAATTACATTAACTTTCAACAAAATCCTGCGAATTAAATGTCCAAATCTCAGTGGTCAATTCAATAAAAACTCTATTAGTACACTTACAACTTAAATATAGTATAAAATATCTACGAGGAAAAGCAGTCGCGTATATAGCGCCAAGAACGCGGTATACCGCAGGGTGTAGGACTATTTAATAATTTCAATTTTTTATTTATTTTATTGTTATAAATGTTGTATATTATTATGCTATGATAATAAATATTATATTATTATTTATACAAAGTACAAGCTTAAATAACAAATAAGACACGATACAAAAAGCTTGTAAACGCCAACAACGCAAGGCTTAAAACACGCTAGCAATATGAACATAATAGTGCACTCACGACAGGCCGCTGCGGGGGTACGCTGTCCACGCCCATTTTCAACACTCGACTTTAATAATTTATTACATACTTAACAACATCTGTGTCACGGAGGCTTTAATGGTTTATTTATCTTATGCTCTCAGCCGCGGACGAGCGGCCTCGCGTATACACCCATCCTTGGGAGAGTGCTTACTGAATGCTGAAAACTCATAGTGATGTGACAGTGGTTTGCGAAATATTCTTTTTAACTTCTTTTTAAGAGAGACTTTTTAGAAAATTTTAATAATAAGCAAAATAACGGTTTATCTGATGGTAAGTGGCTACTACAGTCCATGGACACTTGCAACCAACTTTAAACAAAGAAGTCTAGAGAAGGTTTGTCACCACCTTTAGACCGGAACACAATAGTACACTCACTGCTGCCTGGCGGCAAAATGTGGCGGTAATTTAAAGATGTATGTATATGAGTAGATAAAACAACAAGATTTCTTTAAATTTTGAATATGCACATCATAATTATCCTTAAATTCTTTACACATCGAAAGAGCTCAAAACGAGTAGGACTTACTTTATAAGGAATTTGTGTACACATGTATGGATTCAGTACGTCAGACTCGAAAGCAAATCTTATGTCGCAGATCTTTTATACAATGTGTAAATTTATCATATCGATAAAAATCCATCATTCTCTTTAAAAGACTTCACTAGCTCTGTGATGGCTCGACTTTGGCGTCGGCGCAGTAGCTCTCTCCACAGCCTCTCACACCGTCATCTATCAAAAACGTTGCATTCTCATCTCTTTTATTACAAGTTAGGGTACTATTTCGCTATTTTAAACTTGGCCTTCCATTCTAAGTGTGGTACAAACGAAAAGAGAAGTGAGATCCTTGTAACGTAATCCACTGTTATTTCTTTATTTTTATGTAAATGCGATAAAAAACGACCGCTTATTCAACAAACAGAAAATTTTTGATCATTGTAATTTTATACCTAAATAATATTTAGCAACTGGGTTTAAACCGCATGGAAAGCACAGTTCTAATTTTTTTCAAATAATAAATCTTATATTTGTTTCATACAAAATCATAAAAAAATATATTTCAGTTTGGTTTAGGTTCTAGTCTAGATTCGGTTCTGAAGAGTTTTTTTTTTTTTTAGAATGTGGGTGACACTCGAGCACACAGTCCAAGTCCAAGTCCAAATGGTAAGTGGATACTGTTGTCTATAGACATCTACAGGAATCAAAATGCAGATGCGTTTTCACCCTGAGGGCTACGATGAAATGCCTCGTTTCCAGTAAAAAGACACAGCAGCATTAAGCTATTTTACGCTGTTATTCCGAGGGCGCGTTGTCCTTCCCCGGTCTAGCCGACTCATTTGTGCTACAAGCATTACATAGCTGCAGCGCGTGGCTCTATTTTATACGTGATTAAAGAGTTAAATAGTTCTGCATATCGACGTTACTGATCCTAGGGAGCGGCATAACCTAGCAGGTTTAACGCTGCTGGGTTTATTTCCAACATATATATTTTAAATACTAATCTATACAAATAAATAAAATTGAAGTGTCTGTTTGTAATGTCAAAAGAACAGCTTTTTACTAGATGCATATGAAAGTATATACGGTACTAATAACAAAAACACAATTTTTAAAATTTTCGTCTTTCTGTCTGTCTGTCTATTTGTATCAGCTAATCACTGGCAGATAGTTTATGTTATAGGGAATAACTTAGGCTACTTTTATTTTAGAAAAAGAATTACGGATCCGCGCAAAAGAAAATTATCCCATAAAATTCAATCGTAATGAATTCCAGTGCTCCTCGGGATTCGAAAACACCGCGGTGACAGCTAGTTAGATATAAAATCAATTTGGGGAAAAATAGCAAAAATAGTAAAAGTAAAACCCCGACTTCAAAATGTGAAATTATTTTCAATTCTCCGTAGTCGGCATAGTTCTTTTTTTACAATACCCCTCGCTTATAGTTTGCAACCTTCGCGCTATAACTTCAAGGATGGTACCGGGGTGACAGTATCCTCTCGCGCTACGAATAAAACTGATAGCTCGTACGGTCGTACAACCGCTGATACGTCAACGAGGTTTCGCTAATTTTGGCATCGCGACACTGTACAGTAAAGGTACAGTATATAAGGCGCTGCGCAAACGTGGACACTTTTTGTTACCGATAGGCACACCATCACAGGAAGCCGGTTGCTACATCTGGTCACTGGTAACAATTCGTTGCTTGTTTTCTGTCAATTTCACGATGGATGAAACATTACTTTTGCTTGTTGTATTGATTATATGTATGTCGACGTAGACGTCGTGGCCGTCAATATGTACAGGCCAATCAAGCACATCACTGTCAGCGCCGTAAAATTATAAGGAAATTTGTTAATGTTGCTTGTGTCTTCAACTGACGACTTTTAATTTGCAATTACCTACACCGAACACTTTTTGTTTGCGGTGAGTATGTATCAAGTGGAATCAACTGGACACAAAATGTGACAGGGTCTACGCAGGGAGCGGCTGATTTCATATATGTATATTATATGAAAATAAAATATTCACTGGTAGCTTGTATCCCACACAAGACACGAAAGTGTCTACTTTTGCGCAGTGCCTAAATGAGTGAGATAATGAGTTTTAAGTAAAGTACCAAACGACTTCAAAGCTTTAAAAATAATAAAATATTTTCCGCATAATAGCTTCAGAAATCTGTGCTAAGACATAGTGAATATATGTGTTAAAGCCACGACTTCTGAAGCTATTGTTTTTTTATAGTATATCGGTGACAAACGAGCACACAGTCCACCTGATGGTAAGTGGTTACTGTGGCCCATAGACATCTACATCTGGCCTCGATTACAAATCAAAATGCAGATGTGTTGTCACCCGTGAGGATTAAAATGGAATACCTCATTTCCGGTGAAAACGGCCTCCGGTTCTCTACACTCACCATACGAAATACAGCAGCTTTAAGCTGCCATTTTACGCTGGTATTCTGTGAGAGCGTGGTCCTTCCATGGTCGAGCTGACCCATTCGTGCTACAACTATACTATTAATATAGCTGCAGCATCTCTCTACCACGTAAGTAATATTGTGCGAAAATTATTTCATTATTTTTAGCTCTTCAAACTTTTTATTAAAAAGTCAAATTTTTTGACCTTTTTGAGTCGAATGAGGAATATCAAAGTTCGAATGTAGACTAAATAGTTACATTAAAAACTTTTCTCCTATTTACCATCCTTAGATGTAAAAAAAATCTGTGTAATACGTTTTTCAGTGTAATAAGTTTAACATTTTAGGATTTGAGGAGTAAAGAAACAGCCTCAATGTCACACATTATAAGTCAAGCTTCCTCTGCCGTAAGGGGCCGTTATTTTTTAATATTGACCTATCATTATTATCCTGATAGAAGACTACATAATAGAAGTATGGTGTTTATGAACAAGGCTCTCGACCAGTTTGCAGATGCAATAAGATTAACCACCTATTTTGGATTTAACAGAAATAGTTTGACAGAAATAAACAATGTTAAAATTAATCAGTTCCTAAAATATCCTAAAACGTCAAATTGTATGCGTTTGTTTAAGGTAAAAAAAAAGCTAGCGCCTGGTCCTTGGAAATCTGCCAGCCTATAACAGACACCAGTCCGGTCTTATATTTGACATCTAGTCTTATATTTGGCATCTCTAACATGATTCAGCGTATCCTTTTTTCATTCAAGGAATTCTGAAATTTCGAAATTTTTGAGATGGCAAGAATCCTTTCTTTAGAGTTCCTTAGATAAACAACAAGGAACCCTTATAGTTTCGCCATGTCCGTCCTTCCGTCCGTGGTTTTACTCAGAGATCCTAGGTGCTACAAAGCTGTAATATATTAGATTTTAAACATGCGGGGTGTCATTGGACAGGTCTTTGAAAAATATTGGGTGTATGGAACAATATTTTTTTCGATTTAGGTATCCGCTTGCGAAATGTTCAGCTTTAAAGTGGTTCAAGGTTCAAAAACTGAAGGTAGCCGGAATCACAGGAGCCGGGATCGGGACGTCATACACCTTAAACCCCCCTCCCCCTCCCCTCCCTGTGACCACTGGTGCTATAAAGCACCCGGAACATCACGAAATAAAAAGTTAAATTTAAACGTTATAAAACGCACTTGGAATAGTAAAAATTTCGTTGCAATTCAATAGAAAATGCCTAAAAACTAGCTGCATTATAACTTTGTATAATTCTATGTTTGTAATGTTATTGTAAACAGTAAGAAATAAACTGTGAGTCTGTCAGGGTAGGTATCACCTTTTTTACATATTACTGCCGCCAAATAGCAGTGCGTACACGGTTAGTGTACAGAGAGCAAGTAAGATTACAGACTGTAACGCAATCCATCTTAATTCTCAGAGGTGACAACGCATTTTAGACTACTCTATTTGAAGATGTCACTTACCGTCAGAGTGCAAGTTCGTTTGTCACTTTAATTTTATAAAAAAAAAATATTTACTCGTAGATGCGTGTTTTTACTTTTCCGAAGAATATCAAACTATGTTCGATTCACTGTGCCGCCACTATTAAAGTTGCGTATTCCAATTTTAAATGCTAATTACCACGTGATCATTGGTGAAAAAACTATGATAAGGAAACCTGCATGATTAAAAGATCTAGAGAATATTATTCCATGTTAATAAAACATATGTATAGGCAGTAAGACGTATATGTCTATGCCTATATCTATATGTTGGTCTGTTTATGTAGGATTTATAACAATTAAAATGTGCCAAACTGTGTTACATACAATATCTTAAAAGACGACTAAGAGGATACTGGTTCTGTTACTGAAATAAAGTTTATTTTATTTTTATTTTATTTTATTATGTAGGGGATGGGCAATTTTCTATCTAAACCTATATTTTTTGTGACTAAACGTGGTCTGAGAGGTTCTCTGCTCGCTGCTCTATAGGCTCTGCCTACCCCCTCAGACATTACAGGCGTGACGCTATGAACGATGATGACTACAAAACCTGCATTGTAGTGATGTTACTCTTAGCTTCATTATTAAACTCAAAATGAGAGAATGTTTGCAATACAATGGGAAGCTTGTAAACGATTTCTTTACTTTAAAAATCATATTCAACATTACTGATACGTTTATGAGTAAGGATACAACTGAAACACGTGCCGTATCTGTGAACAAAAGGGACTGAGCGTCGATTCTACGAGACCTTCGTAGCTTTTTTGTAAAACATCACGTTCCACTTCAAGCAGAGCTGTTTTTAACAACCAACGAAACCTTTACAACACAAACTACTACATCGTCACAAACTTTTGAAAACTAACATTGTATAAAAACAAAAGGAAACCCAAGTTGTCCTTAACGTCGCCCTTGTAACCTCAGAAAGTATCGAACCATTTGTTACATTTATTTTGATATTGCTTTAATGAAATAAAATTTTTGTTTTTTTCAACCGACTTCAAAATGGAGGAGGTTTCCAAATCGACTATTTTGTATGTAGTATAATTGGTATAGTCGAGGCGGTTATACTGCCCTCTTTAAGAGACCTTTTTCATTGTGACTGTTTAGAACAGCTACGTGTAATAAATATTATTAGTATCATTATAATAAACAACCTTAGTAAGGTATAATTACACAACTGTAATACGTCACGACTGTGACTATGTGACATAATGATTTTGTAAGGTTTCCAATTAACTAGAAATTGTTATCAAAGTCAAGTATATTGCCAAGAATACGAACATTGTGTGGAACACATATTAACGCCGACGCAAAAAGAGGGGTGTTATAAGTTTGGCCGATATGTCTGTATGTCTGTCTGTCTGTGGTACCGTAGCTCTTAAACGGGTGAACCAATTTGAGTGCGATTTTTTTGTTTGAAATGTGACTTCATCGAGAGTGTTAGCTATGATTCAAGAAATTATTTTCAGTCGTTTGTAGATCATCAGCCCTTTTGTTTCGGGGGTTTATGAAATTTTCAATTTAATATTATTAATTGATTAACTTAAAACGTATCTCTAACCAAAGGATAAAGTAAAAGAAGCCTAAGAATAATGGTAAGTAATGAGAAGACATCTGTGACTACTCCAAGGCAGGAATAAGGATTATAGAACAGCTATGGTAACTCCTGCGCTTAGCGCTCGCTCTAAATTTTACAATACGATGTGTATAATCATCATTACAGTCCCTCAAAAGTCCATAGCTGAACATAGGCCTTCCCCAAGAAATGCCACAAAGCACGATCTTGAGCCACCCGCATCCATTGACTTTCTGCATATCTTAGAAGATCGTCACTCCATCTAGTGGGGGCCGCCCTGTACTACTAACCAGTATGAGGTTGCCACTCGAGAAACTTTTTTCCCCATCGGCAAATTTCACAGTACTCGAGCAACCCAATTTCTATCACAGCCGCCACAAATACAATCTAATTTACAATAACTTTATTTCAAGCATCAAGGACTTAAAAATTAAGAACATTGCCTCATAGCAATATATACCTTACCCTAAAGATATATATAAAATACATACAAATAAAATTGTTATTTTTTTTTATAGTAGGTATAAGTGTGGCCAATGAGCACACATCCCGCCTGACACTAAGTGAATACTGTGGCTCACAAACACCTACATCTATCCTCAGATAACTCTGAGGACAAAGATAAAATGCCTCGTTTTTCAATGAAAACGGTCTCCGGTACTCTACATTCACCATAAGAAACAAAGTAGCAACATAAAACTGCTATTTTACTCTGGTATTCTGTCAGAGTGTGGTCCTTCCCCGTTCGAGCCGACCCATTCGTGCTACAACGCTACAACCATAATATAGCTGCAGCCTAGCTCTACCACCTATAGTGCTGTGTTTTACCACCTGCACGATGGTGAATGCAATAATAGTGAGGAAACTGGCATGCTTAAGGAATAAAATATTTTGAGTAAATATGAAGTCTGCCAACACGCACTGGAGCAATGCAGCGGACTTATCGATCCATAACGCTCTAAGAAATGAATCCCGCACGGAACAAGTATTTGTATGGTCTACAAATAATTGTTCCGGGTCTGGATGTTTGTCCTTGTGCAATTTATGTTTGTAAACTGCTTTCACGACACAGACGAAAATCCTAGTGTGGGGGTAACGTTTTATATAAAAAAGGCAAGACAATAATAATGATAAGTCGACATTACCATTCTTTATGACCAGAACCTCGTAAAAGCCGAAAGAGATTAGATGACAAAATATCTGGACCTGGCTCACGAGGTGACCGACATGTGGGGTGGTCTGCCGGCCGAAATTATTCCTGTGGTCGTTTCTGCATACGGGTTAATCCCAGTCAGCCTCTCGGGTCATCTGAGGTGGCTGGGACTCCGTGACGGACCGCTCCAAGCTCAAACGCAGGAGGCGGTGCCCGCATCGTCCGCCGGTTTATTTCCCTTTCCCCCTAACCGTCGGCCGTTTGGTCTCCCCTGCCGAGGGCTTCTATATATTTTTAGTTGGGTTTTTATATATTTATGTATTTTTATGTATATATTTTATGTTGTTGATATTTATGTATGTTTATCATTTTCATTCAGAATTATATATTTATACAGCCCAACCAGATAAGTAAACTATATAGATACCCCAATTAATAAATGTTTTTATAGACATATAGATTTAACAAATGTAAGTAAGAACAGTGAGCTAAACATCTAAACAATGTTCAAGACATCGATATATATATGTACTACGCACTAGATTTAGCATTCCGAACATTGACTATGTTCAACTCAACTGTACTACAATCCGTGCACTAAACCAAATATTGGGTAAATTGAAGATTTGTGATTTCCATAAGATAATTATTGTTATATTTTATTTAGCAATATGTTTGTTTAGACTAAAATAAGAATATTTTGTATTAAATTCTTATATTTATTTTATATTAATGTCTTATTTTATATTAAATTACTATCTCCCGCGCATGCGCGAACACATAGAATAGTTTCTCTAGTACGTAGTACATATTATCTCAATGGTTCAAGATAAGATAAACAAATATTTTCCGTTGGACCCCAAATTGTTTTTTTTCGATTCCGAAATAAAAATCTTAAATTGGCGCTTGGGCATCCCTCAGAGGTGACACAAAATAAAATTTTAGAAAATTTAAGTGAATTTCAAAGTCAATTATTTTGATTCAGTATTGGTATTTTATGAAGCACTTTTTGAACACTACTTATTAACTATTACGCTATCACATTATCAAGTCCTTAGTGTACACTAGTGGACACTAGGTGGCAGACTCCCCCCCCCCCCCCTGAACGGGTTTTGCCACGACAAGGGGAGTTGTGAACCCACTTGGCTGACCCCAGATGTAGGGCCGGCCTGAGGTAGCCGCTCAGAGTGGGCCGCCTAGCCCACTCCGAACGCGCATTGGTGGACTGTGGCGGGAGGGGTGACCTCTCCCCCTTCCCGTCACAGTCGCTGGGGAAGCGGAGTGTTGGTATGGCGATGCGCCCCTCGCTCTATTCTCCGTTACTTTTGACCGTTGATGCCGCGGGATGTGAAGAGTGACGGTATTGCGAGACGCCGCTCTCCCTACCCTCCGCGGCCTAAACCTGGTTGGCGGCGGAGCCAGGAACCAGATCTGCCGCTGGGGTCGGGAATGCTGAGTACTCGACTTTCCTGGCCCCTTGGCCTCTGCGCATCGGGCTCGAAGGCACCCAATGCGCCGGTAGATTTTGAGGCCGCGGAGGAAGCGCGCCTTGTGTTACGGTGGGCCCTACCTGAGAAGGAAGGGCCTGCCATGGGTTGGCCAGCGCTGGTGGTGTTGTGGATGTGTGCGAAAGCGTTTTTTTTTTGGGATAAGGGTGACAAACGAGCACACAGTCCACCTGATGGTAAGTGATTACTGCGGCCCATAAACATCTACATCTATCCTCTATTAGAATAGAATAGAATAGAATAGAAAAGAATGGAATAGAATGGAATAGAATGGAATAGAATGGAATAGAATGGAATGGAATAGAATGGAATGGAATGGAATAGAATTGTATAGAATAGAATAGAATAGACTTGTATAGAATAGAATAGAATAGAATAGAATAGAATATAATAGAATAGAATAGAATAGAATAGAATAGAATAGAATAGAATAGAATAGAATAGAATAGAATAGAATAGAATAGAATAGAATAGAATAGAATAGAATAGAATAGAATAGAATAGAATAGAATAGAATAGAATAGAATAGAATAGAATAGAATAGAATAGAATAGAATAGAATAGAATAGAATAGAATAGAATAGAATAGAATAGAATAGAATAGAATAGAATAGAATAGAATAGAATAGAATAGAATAGAATAGAATAGAATAGAATAGAATAGAATAGAATAGAATAGAATAGAATAGAATAGAATAGAATAGAATAGAATAGAATAGAATAGAATAGAATAGAATAGAACAGAACAGAACAGAATAGAACAGAATAGAACAGAATAGAACAGTATAGAACAGAACAGAATAGAATAGAACAGAATAGAACAGAATAGAACAGAATAATAATAATAATAATAATAATAATAATATTCCACAACTATCAAACAACGCCATCTAGTCCCAAGCTAAGCAGAGCTTGTGTTATGGGTACTAGACAACTGATAAACATACTTATATATTTCTAAATACATAAATATTATAGATAAATTACACCCAGCGACAGAACAAATGATCGTGCTCATCACACAAACATTTGTCCTGGGTGGGAATCGAACCCACGACCTCCGGCGTAGCAGTCAGGGTCACTAACCACTAGACCAACAGGCCAGTCAAATAGAACAGAATAGAACAGAATAGAACAGAATAGAACAGAATAGAACAGAATAGAACAGAATAGAACAGAATAGAACAGAATAGAACAGAATAGAACAGAATAGAACAGAATAGAACAGAATATAATAGAATAGAATAGAATAGAATAGAATAGAATAGAATAGAATAGAATAGAATAGAATAGAATAGAATAGAATAGAATAGAATAGATTAGAATAGAATAGAATAGAATAGAATAGAATAGAATAGAATAGAATAGAATAGAATAGAATAGAATAGAATAGAATAGAATAGAAAAGAATAGAACAGAACAGAACAGAATAGAACAGAATAGAACAGAACAGAACAGAATAGAATAGAATGATTTTTATTCAATATGGATTATTACATAATACTTATTGAAAGTCATTATTTTATTTACCACTGGTTCGGAAAATACCTCTGTCCTGGGAAGAACCAGCAAGAAACCCAGTGGAACTTATTTTTTTAAACATAATTTCAATTAAAAATAATTTTATATATACAATTTTAAATGAATTTTCATAGAACCAGCATGGTGGCGATCACCTTATTCCCAGGGGTTATTTTCATTCATGTATTCCTTGATAATATAATAATAACCCTCTTTGTACAGTTTTTCTTTGATAAAACTTTTAAACTTGTTTATTGACAAACTTTGAACATGTTCTGGGATTTTGTTGTAAAAGCGTATACATTGCCCCATAAATGAATTACTAATTCTATGGAGTCTAGTAACTGGCATTACAAGCTTATGTTTGTTCCTAGTTTTTAAGGTATGAACATCCTTATTCTTATTAAAGCTATTTATGTTTTTATGCACATACATTACATTTTCATAAATATATTGCGATGCCAAAGTTAATATGTTTATTTTTTTAAATGTTTCTCTGAGGAACTCTTTACAATTTAGATTTTAAATCGCCCGTACGGCTCTCTTTTGCAAAACAAATATAGCTTTAATATCAGTCGCATTACCCCATAGCAAAATTCCATAAGACATTACGCTATGAAAGTTACTAAAATACACTAACCTAGCTGTCTCAACATCTGTGAGACTTATCTTTCATACAGCATATGCTGCAGAACTAAGTCTGCTTGCTAATTTAGATATATGGGGGCCCCATTGAAGTTTCGCGTCAATAGTAATACCAGGAAAAACAGTGGTATCCACAAGACTCAACTCCTCCCCATTTAAGAGCACATTGGTTTTCGAATGTTTTACATTAGGTATTGTAAATTTAATACATTTTGTCTTATTGCCGTTTAAGAGCAAATTGTTGGCGTTAAACCAATGTACTAATTTCGATAGAGGATTATTTACATCGTCATATTTACTTTACTACCGTTTCAGTTTGAAAATTAAAGAGGTATCGTCAGCAAATAATACTATATCGTGATTGTCCCCTACAAGATAAGGTAAGTCATTAATATAGATTAAGAACAGGAATGGGCCAAGAATCGAGCCTTGAGGAACGCCCATTGATACTACCGATCCGGAGGAACATTTACCATTGATGATGACTTTTTAAGCTCTGTTACTTAAATATGAAGTAATAAGTCTAAGCGCCAAATTTTTTACACCGTAATGTTATAGTTTCCTGATTAATGTATCGTGATAAACACAATCGAAAGCCTTGGAAAGGTCACAGAAAATACCTAAGGCATCTTGTGAATTCTCCCAGGCATTAAAAATATATTTCATAAGCTCAACACCGGCGTCAGAAGTCGAGCGACCCCTTGTAAAACCAAATTGATTTTTATGAAGTAATTTATTTGTATTAAAAAAAAATTACCAATTGATCCAAAATTATTTTTTCAAAAATTTAACTGAGGTTTGGTAGTACAGAAATAGGTCTATAATTAGCGGGGTCCATTGTACTACCAGATTTAAATAAATGTATTACTTTACTATGCTTCATTAAATCAGGAAACACACCAGAATCGATACAAGTATTAAAAATAATAGCAAGATGAGGTGCAATTAAATCTATTATGGACGCAATCACTGTAACGGAAATCCCCCACAAATCTGCGGTTTTCTTTACATCAATGGTTTTGAAGTATTTTACAATATTATGCGGTAATACTTTTTCAAATCTAAATTCTTTTAAACAGGTATTAACATTCTGTTTAAGTAATGACTCGGCGACAGTTGGAGAAGTATTCAATGACTCTGTTGTCAAGATAGGAACATCAGTGAAATATTTCTCAAACACCGCTGCAACTTCTTGATTTGATTTAGTCAATTCATTATTAATTTTTAATTGATAGTTTGAGTTACGAGGTTTCTCTTTACCGGTTTCGCTGTTAATTATACTCCACGTCATTTTAATTTTATTCTTAGCCGTCTTCATTTTGTTACTAATATGTAATGATTTGGCTGTGGAGCAAACTCTTTTAAACATTTTAGAATAATTTTTTACAAATTCTTTAAAAGCATCTTTACTTTACTTACTTTACTTATCTTCACGCACAATCCCTGACGGGGTAGCCAGAGAGAACAGATCGCCAAGTATCACGATCCTTACATACCTCTTTCGCTTCTTTCAGATTCATTATCTTCTTCATACACGTTTAAAAGCATCGGAAAGATTATACGATCTTTCATGGTAAAGGTCATGTAACCTTCGTCTGCTTTTATGAATTCCTACTGTCGCCCACTCATTAAATGCCTTGCGACTGTTTCTGGAGAATGTTTTAGAAGTGAATGTTTTATTAAATTCATTGTTTAGAAAAGTAAATAATTCTCTATATAAATAGTCTGCATTGTTTTTATAAGAAAGGGATGGAAGGTTTTTTACCATATTACTTCTAAATCTCTCCAGGCGTTTTGCATTAATAGGAACAAACACAATTTTCTCAATTACCTGTTTTTTGTGCATATAAGGTAACGAAACCAGTTGTCCACAGTGATCTGAACTAAGTTTTTGAATTATTGATTTTTTTTTTATAGGAGAGGGGGCAAAAGAGCATGCGGCTCACCTGATGGTAAGTGACTACCGCCGCCCATGAACAACCGCAACACCAGAGGAATTGCGGATGCGTTGCCGGCCTTTTAAAAAGGAGTAGGCTCTTTTCTTGAAGGTCCCTAAGTCGTATCGGTCCGGAAAAATCGCTGGTGGTAAACTATTCCACAAAGAAGTTGTGCGATGAAGAAAACATCTTCTAAATCGCACATTGGTGGACTGCCAATCATCCAGATGGTGTGGATGGTATCGAGAGTTCTGCCGCGATGTGCGTTCGTGAAATTTGGCGGCTGGGTTTAATCCGAACAATTCCTCAGAGCACTCCCCATGGTAAATGCGAAAGAAAATGCTAAGAGATGCAACATCTCTTCGCAGTGCCAATGAGTCGAGCCGATCGGAAAGGACTCGGTCGTCGACGATTCGAGCCGCTCTGCGCTGGATGCGGTCAAGTGGAAGGAGCTGGCACTGGGGAGCCCCAGCCCAGAGATGGAAACAGTATTCCACGTGAGGCCGAACCTGCGCCTTGTAAAGTTGCAGGCGTTGAGCCGGCATGAAATACTGTCCCGCTCTGCTGAGCACGCCAAGCTTTTTAGAGGCCAATTTGGCCTTCTCTTCCAAGTGACCACGAAACTGCACGTTACTCGATATGTCGACGCCGAGGATTCCGATACTGGCTGAGGCAACAAGGGGAGTACCTTGAAACTAAGGAGATACGACAAAGGGGTTCTTTTTAGCGGTAAACGCGCAAACTTGTGTCTTCTGAGGATTAAACTGGACTAGATTTAGTCGCCCCCAATCCGAGACTTTGTCCAGCAAAGACTCGACTTCAGACACAAGTTTGTTCCGGTACTCGGTGACGTTTTCCCGAGAAATATTGGCATGTCCGGTGTATAGAGCATCACCAGTGCTGTCGTCCGCATAGCAATGAATGCTACCGAAAATTTGTTGATTGGTACAACACCTGTAAAAATATTATCAATACAAGTTGCACTACACCCTGCAATACGTGTAGTTTCAAAGAATAAATTATTAAGATTATAGGATTTGAACAAAGAACAAAATTTAATACTGATGGAAGAAGTTTCCAGGAGATTGATATTAAAGTCTCCACACACTACAAGAGATTTATTCTGTTTATTAAGCTTAACTAAAATTTCTTCCATAATTTTTTCAAAAGTGTCATAACTTGAACATGGGGGTCTGTAAACACTGACAACAATAAGGTGCACAATCTCAACGCATGCCATTTCTACAGTACGCTCAACCGAGAGGCTCACAATGTCTTTACGTTCTTTACATGATAAGGACTTATTAGCTAATATTAAGGAGCCATCACGTAATTTAGTATCTCTATTGAACGAACTGACCACCTGGTGATTACTGAAATTAAATATGGAGTTGTAAACTTTCAACCAATGTTCTGTAACACATAAAATATGTATACTGTTACTATTTAAAAATAATTCAATTTCTAATTCTTTGCCTAACATACCTTGTATCTTTTGATGCACCAGGTTGATACAGTTTTTATTATTGTTATTTTGTTAGAAATCAAAATGCAGATGCGTTGTCACCCGTGAGGACTAAGATGGAATGCCTCATTTCCAGTAAAAAGGGTCTCCGGTTCTCTACACTCACCATACGAAACACAGCAGCGTTGAGCTGCTATTTTACGCTGGTATTCTGCGAGAGCGTGGTCCTTCCCCGGTCAAGCCGACCCATTCGTGCTACAACTATACTACTAATATAGCTGCAGCATTGCTCTACCACGTACCCGTAGCCCCGCCAACATGCGGCGATGGTGGAACACCATGAGGTTATAGTCGGTGTATATCCGACATAACCCGTCCATGCCCCCGCGAGGCGCGTATGCGTAGGCATTTCCCCATGTAAATAAAAAAGGTGGAAAACTTGCGCCACTAAAAAATAAAAAAAGTATATGGGGGGGGGGGCGTATGTGAGGCCATACCTGACGGTAAAGGCGATTACAGAATCGCCTAAAAATCGGTCATAATCTCAGTGATCACTCTCACTCACAGTCTCATCGATACTTTGTCACCACAGGAGTTCCTCTCGGTGTTCAACAGGATACATTTCGAAGAGTGTGCATGACTTTAAACTACTTCTTCTCCCTTTCACCATTCGGACAACTAGACGCTCAGCCAGTCTCGCTTTGCTATCGACATACCACGCATTCAAACCGAACGGATTTCTCCGTAAGTGCGTTACACATACAGCAAATGGAGGGATAGTATTTGTCAGCATCTGACAGCCCATCTGATAATCTTCAAGGCAAGAGTGAATAGGCATTTGTTGAGCTAAATCAGTACGAGTTTCCATCTTCGGCTACGTCAGCACTTACCATCAGGTGGGATAAAAGCATTGGCTTAAAATTGTTAAAAATAACACTAGAAACATTTCTAACCAAAAAAAAAATACTATATTTACGAGGATCTCTAAAACTTTTGTACATAAAAAAGAAGAATAAATAAATGACAACACATTTCCAACTAATGTTTTTATATAAAACAGTAATCTTATAAAAATATATTTTACCATCCAATTTAACTCTAATATCTGATTTCAGGTTAGCCGCGAGCCACCGACTGTTCATTTTACGGCTCCCACAGGAGTCACAGTAATAACTAAGAAAGTTCACTTTCCATTTATCTTACCGTTTGAGAATTATATTACCTCTCGACTAAATTCGAAATTTATCCGATGCATTTTTTGCATTACGCAACAAAGCGATATTTTTTTTTATAGGATAAGGGTGACAAATGAGCACACAGTCCACCTGATGGTAAGTGGTTGCTGCGGCCCATAGACATCTACATCTATCCTCTGTTACAAATCAAAATGTAGATGCGTTGTCACCCGTGAGGACTAAGATGGAATGCCTCATTTCCAGTAAAAAGGGCCTCCGGCCACCTGCACTCACCAAGCGAAACGTAGAGGTAAACCTCTACTTCACGCTGGTTTTCTGTGAGGTCGTGGTACTACCCCGGTTCGAGCCGGCCCATCCGTGCGACAGCAAAAGCTGCCGCGTAGCTCTACCACTGTTAGAAGAAAAGCAAAAGCGATAGAAATTTGTAATATTATTTTTATATTGTATGTTAAAGATTATTGATTTATCAAACATCGTGTCTGTTTGTGAAATTCCTGTTCTTGTATTTATTGAACACGTAGTTAAATATCATCAACATCATTATAGCCCATCACAAGTCCACTGATGAACATAGGTCTCTCCCAAGGACCTTTATCCATTGACTTCTTGTATCTCTTAACAGTTCGTCACTCAATCAAGTGGTGCGCGCCTTACCACTCACTTACGGTACGACGCCGCCACTTCAAACCATATTACCGGCCAGCCCATTACGATCAGCCCATTGATACCTTATTTCGTATACTTGACGAAATTAGGTATCATCATCATCATCATTACAGCCCTTCACAAGTCCACTGCTAAAGTACTGGTAAAGACCTAACATAACTGACAAAATAACTACAAAAGGTACATAAGACTATCTACGTACGTACGTACTATCTGCGTACATAAGACCTACGCTTAAATAATTTTGGGCTAACGTGTAAAAATATATTTAAAGGAAATCTTGACCAAAATATTTATATACAATATTTGTGACACAGTGACGTAATAAAATTGTGAGGATTCCTTCCAGGTAGAGATCTGTCTTCAAAGAATCCTGTACGACCAAGATAGGAAGGCGGTGTGTGGGATTAACTTAAATAACAGCAAGCTAAAGCACGGTCGCGGAGCGGATTTTTTTTTTAATGCTTTGCATTTTTAAACTTAATTCACATCATAAAAAGTTTTATTTCTATTGCAACTAAGATAGGTTTAGAACCTTTTGAACAGTATTTGTGATTCTAAAACCGAGTTTATTCTGAAGTCGTTAAAGTTCACAGTTGTATGAATTGCAATAACTTGAAATTTTTCCTGCTCCGCGATCACGCCAGAGTAGTTTCCTAGCATTTCTGGAATGTAGCAGAGAGGTTCATGTCATATAATATACGTAAGTGACTATTTTCAAACTGAATGTGTGAAAAATAACCATACATTTTATTTTATAAATTTACTATTTATTTATACTTTATTGTACACTTTAATAAAAGGATTACAAAGGGCGGACTTAATGATTTTTGGCATTCTCTCCCAGTCAGCCCGGGATGTGTGGAAAATAATGGCAAAAAATAAAATAAACAATAGACTACATCAGAAAAAAACTTAAACATAGACTAATATTATAATATATTAAAATAAATACAATAAACTTATCTATAATATAAAAATGAATCGCTGAATGTGTTGCTAAGCGCAAATCTCGAGAGCAGCTGAACCGATTTCGCTAATTCTTTTTTTATAATATTCCTTGAAGTACGAAGATGGTATTTACAGAGAGAAAAATTTAAAAAATTGCCTGATATAGTCTAAAAACCACACTTTTCTATATTCCCATACCAAAGATTCGTAATAATACTTAAAAGTCAATTTGAACTTTAATACCTTAACATTAAGTGTTAGTGGAGGGGTTCCGGGAAGGCAAAACATTTGAGTGACGTTAGTATCGTATAAATACTATATCATATCGTATCGTATCTTACAAATATTTGTCAATATTTATACGATGGAAACTTAATTTAGAATAAGTAAAAATAAAATGAAATATAATAAATAGGTATCATAACAAGAAATCAGAAATTGCAATTTTCATTGTGATTTTTAGTGACTATTAAAGGAATTTGTGTTTTATAATTTTTATTTTTTCACAAAATGTAATTGTTGACTTATCAACTTTCTCTTACTAGCTGACCCGGTGTCCCGAATAGCAGAATAAGTGTTAAAAAAAATTAAAGAATCGACTGTTAGGCGGTACGAAGTTCGCCGGGTCAGCTAGTATGCTATAAAATTTACTACAGACACACTAATATATATATATATTTCGTCTTCGGGAAAGATGTTCCAGAATGCGAGCAGTGAGTATGAGCATTGCAGCCTTTTTATACTTGGTAGAGCCATGCTGCAGCTATATTATGGTTGTAGCACGAATGGGTCGGCTCGACCGGGGAAGGACCACGCTCTCACAGAATACCTGTGTTTCGTATGGTGAGTGTAGAGAACCGGAGACCCTTTTTACTGGAAACGAGGCATTCCATCTGAGTCCTCACGGGTGACAACGCATCTGCATTTTGATTCGCAATCGAAGATAAATGTAGATGTCTATGGACCACAGCAACCACTTACCATCAGGTGGACTGTGTGCTCGTTTGTCACCCTATCCTATAAAAAAAAGCCTGAATAGCGAAGAATTTACCAACAACATTAGTAAAATGTAGAGGAATACATACGTAAATAGGTAATATTTAGGTATGTATTCCTGCTCTGCTTCCTTGTATAATAATAAAATTACTAGTATACAAGGAACTCAAGAGTTCTATCATGCGTTTAGGAAATAAAATTTGATCTTGAAATGAGGCGTGGTTGGATCATTTAAGATAGACAAGAGAACAAGCAAAATTCTAGCGTCACATATCTGTTTAATAGTTAGCCATTTAAGGCGAGAGCTATAGCGAGAGATACGATCATATTTACAAAGACTGAAAATTCATCTGATGCAATTGTTGAGAAGGCACTCTTGCTTGTTAAGAAGATTTTGGCTTAAATCCGAATAAGAGTAATCGATTTTATCTAGGTGGTAATTTTTTAGAAATTATATTTAAAATGAGAATTGAAGTTAATTTGCTAAAATCCGTTTACAAATATTTCTTTTATTTGAAATAAAGGAGTTGAGGGAGGCGTAAACGTTATTATAATACCTACTGCTTACAAGAAACATTATGTATTTAATAAGCACTTTACACTATCAACTATTATTCTTCGAGTTATATGATCTGCCCTTTGTCAGTTGAGCTTATTGATCTTTTGTGCTATGTTAATAACTCTAGCTCCATTCGTGCTATAAGGCACAGTCCTACTCATATTTCTGACAGGCTTTTAGGTAAAACAGCACTTAAAAATGCATTTAACAATTTCATTGATCTTAGCTGTCAGCCATAGTAAAGGCTATTTAAACGAGTGAGGTGTTCTCCAAATTACGTTAAGACATTCATTTTTATTTTATTTACGCTGATCTTAGTTGATTAATTTTTAAAAATTCATCAATTTAAAGGCATAAATAAAAAGGCGAGATTGAACAATGAACTAAGTACTGAGAATCTATTGCGTCCATTTACTTGCCCGTCTTTCCCGCGTATTCCCGTGGGTATAGTTACATGAAAAATCTTCGCCGCGGGACCGATGTTGGCTAATTATGTCTGTAGCTCTAAATATGTTTCTCCTTCACATTTTCTTTATTTCCAACCTTTTTTTATCTATTAAATATGAGTATACTTTTTTTTACAGAATACGGGTAACAAAAGAGCACTTCATGGAAAGTGGATGCTGTGGCCCATAGACATCTTCACCTATCCAAAATTAAGAATAAAAATGCAGATGCATTGTCACCTAAGACTAAGAAGGCATGTCTCGTTTCTAGTAAAAAGGTTTTCGGTTCTCTACATTCACCATACGAAACACAGCAGCATTGAGCTACTATTCTACCTCATAACTTTTTTCTGGGTGAACCGAATTCGATGATTCTTTTTTTATTTGAAAGCTGGTGCTTCTCATGTTCAAATTTAATCAAGGTCTGACCAATAGTTTTTGAGTTATTCTTAATAATTTGTATTGAAGTCGGTGGTACAAAATTTTTAATTTTATAGTATTCTGTGAGAGCGTGTTCCTTGCCCGGTCGGGCCGACCCACGTACATATAACTCAATGTACGTAGTACATATAACTCAATAGGCCGACCCCATTCGTGCAACAATGATTATAGCTACAGCGTGGGACTACCACGTATAAAATGTGATGTGTGTCAAAGCGTTCCTGTGGCTCTTCGAATATGCAATGAAGGTGGAACACCATAGGGTTTTAGTCGGTGCGAGTCCAACATAACCCGTCCATGCCAACGCGAGGTGCGTATGCGTAGGCATATCCCCATGTAAAAAAGGGGTTGTTCACTGTTTACGTCACCACTCCAAAGCAATGGATACGTGCAACTTACTTTAAATAATTAAAAATAAAAAAATTTGTACAACCGACTTCAATATAAATTATTAAGAATAACCTAAAAATTCTTGGTGAGACCCTGATAAAAATCAAACGACCATACGAGAAACACCAGCTTTCAAATAAAAAAAGAATCATCGAAATCGGTTCACCCAGAAAAAAATTATGAGGTAACACACATAAAAAGAACATACAGTCGAAATGAGTACCTCCTCCTTTTATTAAAGACGTTAGAAAAGAAGGTTCGTCCTCTGGAGGATTAAGATATCTCACACTCTGTAATAGAAACAGGAGAACAACACTGGACAGCTCAAACAGCCGTACCTACCAGCAAGAATATTTTTACGGACATCTCAATCAATCGAATCGATCTAGTAGTTTTTATTCTTACTTTCTCCTTCATCACCAGTCCGTAAAAGTCCACTGAAAGGCATGAGGCCTTTCCCATAGTAGGATTTGCCCAACAGTCTCGTCTAGCAGGCGGATTGACAATTGCAGTAACAGTAACTTTGACGCTGCTCTACGGCGCCGTTCTATTTTACGCCTGGCGTTAACGAGATAGTTATAACGCCACAGTTTCCCCTTACGTCACCATCGGGACGAAACAAAAGTAAATGAGTTGATGGTGATGGATGTTGATCTCTAATGCCGAGGCCTTTTACTGTCTGACAAAGATGAAAATAAATATAATAAAAATATAAAATAGCTCAAGGTAACTCGACAAACAGGATTAGAGTTAAAATTAGAAGGTTGGCTCTATAAAGTATTACTTACATCGTAGAGAATCATGTCAAGTTCCTCCGTCACTTGTTGCACTTCCAATATAATATGTAGTTCCCGCTGTCTTTCACACTACTTCCAAAACACTTAAAGTTATATTAAAACTTTACACTCATAGCAATAAAGTTAATTATATTATCACTACAAAACACAAAGAACAATTTTTCCTTTTTATATAATTTTTAGAAAATATATTATATTATTATTGGTCATGTCTAAAAGTTTAATCTATTATCTGCAGGTACAATGCCAGCACGCTTGATTTTCGAATTCGTATCTCAGGACACTTCTAGACAAGTATTTTTCATTCAGAATTTTCTTAATATTAGAGTTAATATTTTAATAGAATCCACGTATGCTTTGGAAACGGCTGAGCCCAGCCGTAGCTCGAACAACACTAGGGGCGATTTTGCCGCCCTATTCCAGACGAAGGGCGGGGCATGTTGAGGACGAATGCTGACGTTAATTCAGTTAGACGGTGTGACGTTACCAAATAGGTTCTGAAAATCTAGAGTACTGGATTTGTTTTAAGCTCATTATTAAACTAGCAAGTGTTATCATTATAAAATTATATTTACTCTTAAGTAAAACTTAAATTAAATGTCTAAAATAAAATAACAAACAAAAACCCTTAAATAAAAAGTTTTTCAAGTTATTTACTAACGTATATATATATATATATATTTGCAACAATATGACGCATAGATAAACTATAATGCTATAGCTGATCGTATTTTGTGAAGTTGACCGTGTAAGAATATCCACTACCCCATATCATCCCGTGGACTGTCGAAAAAGGCGACAGAGGGAAACAAACCAGGAGATGGGCAGCAGTGTCTTCCTAATAACATCTAAAAATAAAATACTGCGGTTGCCAACCCGCCTGCCAAGGGTGGTACCTATGGCAAATATCCCTATGAGGCCATCTATGGGGGAGGTCCATTTTCAAAATTCAATCAAGGAATTTAACCCTTAACTACGCGCAGTAAAATAGCAAGTGACGCGACACTGCGGAGCCGCGGGATCGAATCTCACAGGAAACAAGTATTTCTATGGCCGGGGGTCAATTTATGCGGGTGGCGCAGAAACGTACTTTGTGACAATCTGTGGAAACGCCTATGTTCAGCAATGGACTTGTGGTAGTATTTTTATGCCGTCTTTGTATTTTAAACTTCAAGTAACCCGGGTTCGATCTCCGCCGGCACCAATTAAATTGTTAATTTGAAACAGAAACAGAAACTTGTTTATTCAATATAGATTATAAATAATACTTATTGAAAGTCACTCTTTTGTATAATTACCACTTCTTCGAAAAAAAATCTATATCCTGTGAAGAACCAGCAAGAAACCCAGCGGGACTTTTTTTAAATAACAGCTTACAATCATGTATGTTACACAAATTAACAACACAACAAGTACAAAGAAATAGCTTGGTAGCGATGACCTCATTTCCAGGGGTTATTATCATCTATAAATTCTTTAATATTATAATAACCCTTTTTATACAAACTTAGTTTAATAAATTTTTTGAACTTTGAGCAGGTCAAATTTTGTATATTTTCTGGAATTTTGTTGTAAAAACGTATACATCGCCCCAAGAATGAATTACTGACTCGATGGAGTCGAGTAACTGGTACTACTAGCTTGTGTCTGTTCCTGTGTAGTATTTACAGAATGAATATCACTTATTTTTGTAATACTACTTTTATTTTTGTGTACGTAGATTACATATTCATAAATGTATTGAGAGGCCAAAGTTAATATATTAATTTACTTAAATTTTTGTCGCAGCGACTCTTTAGGCTTTAAATCATAAATTGCTCTTATGGCCCTCTTCTGTAAAACAAATATAATTTCAGTGTCAGCTGCGTGTCCCCATAGCAAAATACCATACGACATTATGCTATGGAAATAGCTAAAGTAAACTAGTCTAGCTGTTTCAACACTAGCTAGACTTCTAATCTTTTTTACGGCATATGCTGCAGAACTAAGTCTGCTTGCTAGTTTTGATATATGGGGGCTCCATTGAAGCTTCGCGTCTAGTGTGATTCCAAGAAAAATGGTGATATCTACAAGACTCAGTTTCTCTCCATTTAAAATTACATTAGTATTTAATTGTTTGACATTTGGAGTCATGAATTTCATACATTTCGTTTTAGTGCCATTTAGATGCAAATTATTAACATTGAACCAATTTACTAATTTAGATATAGCATTATTTACTTCGTCATATTTTAGCAATTGTTGACTTAATTTGAAAATTAAAGAAGTGTCATCTGCAAATAATACTATATCATGGTTATCTCCTACTATGTAAGGTAAGTCATTAATGTATACAAGAAACAGAAAGGGGCCGTGAATTGAGCCTTGAGGCACGCCCATTTGTACCATCGACCCGGAAGAACTTACACTGTTAATGACAACTTTTTGCGTTCTCTTACTTAAATATGAAATAATTAATTTAAGAGCATCACTTCTTACACCGTAGTGTTAAAGTTAGAATTTTAAATGCTGATTTACCACGTGCCTCTGCGATGAAGTAAACATCGTGAGGAACCTGCATGTTTGAGAAATAAGAAAAAAAATCGAAAACACGTGAAGTTCGCCAACACACGTTGTGGTAGCACGGCAGACTTTTCCTTGCCCTAAAACCCTTTCAAAAATGAGAGGAGGCCTGTGCCCAGAGGTGGGACGTATATAGGCTGTAACTTTTGTATTTTAAGCTTGGTAATTATAGCACTATTGCATATATATACATATATACAATGAATAAAACGGATTGTTATGAATTTCGTCGCGCTTGACTTATTTTTTTAAAATTTATATTCCTAACATTATGAGTGATTAGCAGCACGCAAGGCAAAAAATATTAATATAGAATCCCAAGCAAATGGTAGCACCCAGCTCTCTTCTCGATCAATATTCTTAGCGTGGAGGTAATGACTAATGAGCCAGGGTTTATTGTCTATCCAATCTAATTAAATAAGGGGGACGGGGGAGGGGGGCAATGTTAAACTTGTTCACAGACTGCAGACTTCCCGGAGCGTCAGCGTCGTTGCTTAACATTATATGTTATTTTACGCGGTCTTTATTAATGTATTTGTTTAGCCTATGTAAGAGATACCACATTCATAATTTAGCTTGTACATTTCTTTAAAGGCATATTACACTTAATGTAACAGACTAGTATTCTTCAGGTACTTGATGTATATTTTTATGGATTCCCACATCAAGATGAAGCCAACATTGCCCGAGACTCTCACTCGACTCAGAGAGTAACTCCTTAACGTCAAGTCTGTCTGTCTAGTCTCATACACAATATACATATTGTTGGGAATGGGGATAAAAAGAAATTAAAAGGAATAACGAACAAATGAAGGTAGAATTGTCGACAAACTGGCTTACAGTTTGGCAAACTTTAAAATGTAAATAATGTAACACTCTTTCAAAAATTGTAATGTCCTACCCGTTCTAACACTATACAGTACCGCCTTTGCATATCATCATGTAATTGGGTCCTTCACGTTGCTCTGGCGTGTGTTTGTGACGGAAACACGTTACGGTTGGTTGAATTGCATCGTTACTGATAATGATTGGTTGCGTAAGCAGGAGAGCAAGTTGAGCATACGTTCTCACATCTTTTATTTAAATAATTTTGAGAATAATTTCTAACAGAAAAGCAGAATAGTTTCCCACAATATATATTCGCTGATTATGCCACCATTTACTGATACCATAAAATCTTTAATTACCATGCATTTAAAATTCACTGGTGCTACGAAGAGATGTTGCATCCCATTGAATTTTCTATTGCATTTACTATGACTGACTGCTGAGAGGATAGGTTTCAGTTGGTTTTTTAGTGTTACTGTTCAACGGCTCGTGAAGGATGAATTGATTATCTAATATTGAAACTGGGCATAGTTTTCAGAGGGTGACGACGCAGCTTCTATCCTCTTTGAATTTGGTTGACTTATTCTGTTCTAGACGTGCATGTATGAAGAAGATAATGAATCTGAAAGAAGCGAAAGAGGTTTGTAAGGATCGTGACACTTGGCGATCTGTTCTCTCTGGCTACCCCGTCAGGGATTGTGCGTGAAGATAAATATTCTGTTCTAGGGGACGCAGTAACCACTTGAAATCAGGTGTACTTATTTATCTACTTAATATTGGAAAGACTCAGTATTAGAGACGGAAATTCGTGCATCCAAAAACGAATAACAAGCATTTTGGAAACAATATTGTTCGGAAGTCGATGGATGCAGGTATCACAGAACCGTGCTTTGTGGTATTACTTAGGGGAGAACTATGTTCAGCAGTGGACTTGTGAAGGGATGTGATGATGATGATGATGATGATTGTTTAATTGGAATTCAATACATACATAGGCTGCACTAAAAGTATCGGGAATGGAATATTTCCACTGTTCCTGTCATATTAAAATCTTTTTAATTGAAAACCCCTTGGTTTTAAAAATCGTATACCATTTATTTATTTTAAAAAAGATTCTCGGTCTTGTCACAAGGTTTTGTCAAACTTGTTTAGTCGTTGAGAAAATGGAATTGACTCGAGAAAATTCAAGAGCGACGATTTATTATGACTTTCGAAGTGGTTTAACACAAAAACAGTGTGTTGACCGGATGATTTCTGCATTTGGTGATGAAGCCCCATCCAAAACCACAACTTATCGCTGGTTTGCTGAATTTCAACGTGGACGTGTCAAGCTCAGTGATGATCCCCGTCAAGGTGGTCTAAAAACTGCAGTCACCCAAGAAAACGTTGATGCTGTGCGTGAGCTGATTGAGGAAGATCGACATGTGATACACCGCGAAATTCAGGCAACTTTAGACATTGGCATGAGTCAAATACAAATAATCTTGCACGAACAATTAGGTGTAAAAAAGTTGTTTTCCCGATGGATACCGCATTCGCTCTGTGAAGAGCAAAAAGCGGCACGCGTTACTTGGTGCGTCTGAACTCTCGAAAGATTCCACGCAGGATCCTCAAATGCTGTATACAACATCGTATTAGGTGACGAATCCTGGATATACGCGTACGAACCCGAAACAAAAAACCAGTCACGAGTTTGGGTGTTCGAAAATGAGTTAAAGTCAACAAAAATTGTTCGTTCACGGAGTGTTGCAAAAAAAATGGTGGCCACGTTTATCTCCAAAACCGGCCATGTTACGACTATTCCTCTTGAGGGACAAAGAACGGTTAATGCAGAATGGTATGCTCGCATTTGTTTGCGAATGGAATGGTTGCTTCAATGATTCGTTCCATCGTATGGAAAAATGTGTCAAATTTCACGGAGAATACTTCGAAAAGCAATAAATACATTTTTAAATAGTAATGTTGTGTCACTTCCTTGATTCCCGAAATTTTCAGTACCGCCCTCGTATATTGAAATATGTTGATGTGACCTAGAGGAGGGAGAGAGAGCAATGCAAGGACGGATCTAGCCTCTAATTCATCCGGAAAACTTAAAGATGTTTTTTCTTTAAAAAAAAAAAGATAACATAAATGGTCTTTGACAGTCTAAAGTCTAAATAACGCTAATATATCCTATTCTTTCGCATCTACCATGGGGAGTGCTCTGAGGAATTGTTCGGATTAATCCCAGCCGCCAAATTTCACGAACGCACATCGCGGCAGAACTCCCGATACCATCCACACCATCTGGATGATTGGCGGTCCACCACTGTGCGATTTAGAAGATGTTTTCTTCCTCGCACAACTTCCTTGTGGAATAGTTTACCACCAGGGATTTTTCCGGACCGATACGACTTAGGGACCTTCAAGAAAAGAGCCTACTCCTTTTTAAAAGGCCGGCAACGCATCTGCAATTCCCCTGGTGTTGCGGTTGTTCATGGGCGGCGGTAGTCACTTACCATCAGGTGAGCCGCATGCTCGTTTGCCCCCTCTCCTATAAAAAAAAAAAAAAAAAATTCAAGCGAAGCCGGGGGTGGATCCCTAGTTGTAAATATGTCTAATGGTTTGTTCTGCCTAAATTTAATACCTTTTTGCTATACGATAATATAAGAAGCTACCAGACTTAAAAGTTTAAGCGTTGCCCTCGTTACAAAACTCATTAATTCAAAAGGTCGATCGTATTGTTTCTACGTACATCGTACAAGCTATGTACCTACTAGCTTCATGTTTCAATTAAATTTGTAAAATAAAAATAACACACATTTTTAGGTTCTGTTTGAAAGTTGAGCCGATATTAAAATAATGACCACTACATAAGTCAAAAATAGACATGTTCGGGGGTCAAATTAGGCGTAACTTTTATTATTGAAACTAGCAGTCCTCCCGGCTTTGCCTGTATGAGATCTATACGATAATCAAAGACCATATCCCAGCGTATAATGGCAGCTTGACACTGCTGTGTTTCTTATGGTGAGTGTAAAGAACCGGAGACCCTTTTTATTGGAAAAGAGGCATTCCATCTTAGTCCTCACGGGTGACGACGCATCTGCATTTCGATTCTTTATTGAGGATAGATGTAGATGTCTGTGGGTCACAGCAAACACTTACCATCAGGTGGACTATGTACTAGTTTGTCACCCCATACTATAAAAAAAATACTTTATAATTTTTTTAAATTCAAGTTTTTCGTACAAAATATAGCCTAGACCCGTCCTGGAATCGCTCTCTATCTGTTCATAAAGTTTCATCGCAATCGGTTCAGCTATTAGGATTCCTATTGGCGTTGCAATCATCTGAAAAATAAAATATAAAAGTTAAGTCTCTATAATACATGAAAATAAAAACGTTATTTTATCAGAAATAATTATTAAGATTTTTAAAAATGTGGAAATAATTTGTTTTTAATATTTTTTTAATTTTCGACATTAAAATTTTGACTAAAGATATTGAAATAAATCCATATTATTTTTTTCTTATCCTGGCGTGGAAATGACACAAGAGTATCATTTCCACGCCAGGTACAGGAAAGAGAAAGAGATACACGGATGAGCAAGTGACAAGAAAGAGATGAAAATAATTCAATGTCTGTAGTTATTGTAACGTTAATAATAATATGGATTCGATATCTAGCTAAAAGTATAAGAACGTTTTTATATAGCGAAATTGAAGCTTGATCACATATCGAGAAGATAGCCCGGACAGGCAGACAGACAGACAGGCAATTTTAAGTGGTTGTTTATGTCTTAATATCATGTAAATATCCCCCCGAGTTTAATAGAACCCAATCATTTCAATATTACACACAAACACTTCATTTTTATATGTATTATTCATGCCATTATTAAATGTATCAGATCCAAGGCAACGTACGGAAAATACCAATCCCACACTTCTAAGGCTCCCTTTTACCTTGACCTTTAGCAACCAGGCTCTGGTGTCCCGCTCACCGCTCCGCTCCCACTTTCGTCGATAACGGAATTCAAATGTTTTTTTTATATGCTACTAAGCCAGCGCTTATCTACTATCCCATCTGATGGTAAGTGATGAAGTAGCCTAAGATGGTGACGCGCTGACTTAACAAAAGCCTATTCACTCTTGCCTTTAACACTGTAATCGGATAGAAAGACAGATGCTGGCAACTTATTCCACTCCTTTGCTGTACGCATGACGAACGACGTGGTGAACCGTTTGGTTCGAATGCGTGGTAAGTCATTGTCAGAGTTGCCGAGTGGTAGCGACATGAGAGAAGCCATCGCCCCGTACCCGTCCCGTATCTCGACAAGCGAGTTTAAATATTTTTTTTTTATAAAACTTTAAGTGACGGACGAACTTACAGCCTACCTGATGGTAGGTGGCTACTGCAGTCCATGGACGCCAGCAGTCAACTTGAAACAAAGATGGCTACAGATGCGTTGACACCTCAATGGACTAACTTGGAACGCCTCAAAGTCTATAATTATAATGGTTTTCCAGACCTAAATACAACCCTTCTGCCACTTATATTTGGATGCAGAAGCAGGTAGGTAAGAGGATAGTACGTACCCAGATGGAATCCTAGGCAGAAAATGAGTTCTATCATGTAGTGCCATAAAAATTCCGATAGCCAAGCAAGGCCACGGGAATGCTTTCGCACGCATCTACAAAACTCACCAGCTTTGCTTCAGGAGTGGATAACTCTACCCAAAGATTATAATATAATACGTAATTAACGTAGGCGAAGTAACCTGTTGTGTCAGACCATATGCCTAAGCAAAATCGTAAACAGATCTCCCCGCATGATCGGTTAACGTGAACCAAGCCATTCAGCGTGGTGGGCGTTAAAATCGCCAAGGATCACAATTTCCGCGTGAGGGATCTGCTGTAGCAAGGAATCTGTGGCCATTTGGACGTGGTCGATGAGTCGATCTGTGTCGGCATATGTACTTACGTACTCATAATATGTTCTTACGTTCGTAGGTATTAGCTCTACTTTTTACCTAAAAATAAACTAGTAACAGTTTCTGTTGGTATATAAAAAGCTGTGACAATTTCCAACATCACGCTTATAAATAGAAACAAACAAAACCACATCGTACAATTCGTAACATACGTAAATTTCATAATATATTTGCCCGCTATGTCACCATAAACATTACTGGCTTAGCGCTGCCAGCGTGTGTAATCCCCGCCAGTTTCCCCGTGCTTGCGAAGCCCATGCCACGCGACCAGCAATCCAATTACATCGGCAACGAATGAAGTTCGGATTAGAAATGTACACGATTCTATGCTCCCCGATTTCACGCAAATAGTTTTAGAGCCGTAGTGACATCAGAGACGGCTGAACTTTGTTAATGACGAAATATGAGTCTCTGAGAGATGAATATTATATTTGTGCCTAATACTGTAGAGCCTTTCGGTCCGTAGGGTCTACGCGTATGGTGTAGTGAAGTTTCTAAAAGAACTTTTACCCGAGATTGGTCGTCTCCACTGCACTGGTGAAATGAGGACTGGTTTTCTTATCACCCAATGGGCATTCAAGAAGGTACCGCAGTGGTTTTGATACAATACTGCAAGGAGTAGGACCGTGTGAAAATTTCAATGATTTGTTTTGGAACGAAGTTCCTAAACGGACGGTACGGGTTTGGCGGATGGGAGCTAGGCGACAAAAAGCGTAAGATTTTTTCGTCACTACCCCTTGTGTCATAGTATAGACGGCCTTGGCGGCGAAATAAGAAAGTGAGATGGAATAATATCCATCTCCCTCGCACTTTTTCTTATCTTTTTTTTTATAGGATCGGGTGACAAACGAGCACACAGTCCACCTGATGGTAAGTGGTTACTGTGACCCATAGACATCTACATCTATCCTCAATAAAGACTCAAGATGCAGATGCGTTGTCACCCGTGAGGACTAAGATGGAATGCCTCTTTGCCAGTAAAAAGGGTCTCCGGTTCTCTTCACTCACCATACGAAACACAGCAGCGTTAAGCTGCTATTTTACGCTGGTTTTCTGTGAGAGCGTGGTCCTTCCCCGTTCGAGCAGACCCATTCGTGCTACAACCATAATATAGCTGCAGCATGGCTCTACCACGATGAAAAATGCTATAAATAATATCTTGCCATGAAATAAATATTATTTTATTTCAAATGACGCTTCATTTTAATAGACGCTAGTAATTCATTTATTTGTATTTGTTAATCAATAATATAATACCTACGTTTATCAATAATAATATACTACGAAAGGAAATTCATTCCAACTGAATGTTCCACGACACTCAATTTTTTTTATTAAAATAAATACTTTAATTATTATTAATATAAAAACATGTTTCTTTTTTTGCACTATACTTTTACATATTAAAATACTTCCAAGAAATATGACAAAGCGTTATTTTGCGATACAGGCGGCGCGACGAAAATGACAAGTGGTAAAATTAAAAATTTTGTACAACTGACTTCAATATAAATTATTAAGGATAACTCAACAACTACTGGTCAGATTTTGATCAATATATGGGATGACATGAGTAGGACCAGCTTTCAAATAAAAAAAAAATCATCAAAATCGGCTGACCTAGAAAAAGTTATGAGGTAACACACATAAAAAATACAGTCGAATTAAGTACCTCTCCTTTTTTGAAGTCGGTAGAAAAGTACATAAACGATCAAAACTGATTTTTTACTACTGATTCAAAACTGAATTTATTACCTTTGTAAGTGGAAGGCATATTATTTTTATAACTTTTTTAAAACTTAAAATAAAAAAAGATCTAAAAAGTCAAGGTTTTCAACAAGGCATTTTTCAGCATCTAAAGAAATGCCTTGTTTAGCACTTGACACGATGCGACGGCGCGTTTCTAAAACACTAGCAGAATCATGCTGGAGGCAAGGTCGAACTCCACTCGGCCAAATGTATAATGATGTTTTAATATGTTATCACATAATATGTACCTACACATCATAACCCTTCTCAGCGTGGTGTGTAAGCAAATATGCTAAATAATGCAAACCAGCTGACGCATTCTTGGAAAGGACTTGAGACTAAAGAATTAAAAAGTTAGATGTTGGTGTGTTCAATTTCTACTTATTTCAAAAAAACATTTGTTTTAAGTTTACTCTAATTTTGAAGATGTGGAAAAACTACGTGGTATAGCAATAGGCACGCTGCAGTTATTATTATGGTTGTAGCACGAATGGGTCGGCTCTACCGGGGTAAAATAGCACCTTAATGCTGCTGTGTTTCGAATGGTTAGTGTAGAGACCCGTATCACTGTAAAAAGTGCCATCGTAGTCCTCGAGAGTGACAACGTATTTGCATTTTGATTCTTAATTGAAGATAGATAGATAGTGTTTATGAGCCACAGTACCCACTTACGATCAGAAAGACTGTAGAATCTACTAGTTAGGCTGTGGATGACTCTGTGCTCCTTTGTCACTCTTAATCTATAAAAAAAAACTTCTCTATGAAATGGGGCGTTATATTCTGCAGGTTTGTTTGTTGGACCTTTAGGATCAACAGATTTAAGTTGTCGAATTCTAATGGTTGAAAACTGACTCTTATTTTGTGTGTGAACTTTGAAATTCTAAAATGATACCACGTTATAGTGCTATTAGTACAATGACTTTCTAAAGTGGAACCATCACTTTCGGTGACGCCCCCTTCGAGATATAAACACTTTAGTTAAAAAAAAACTTTTTGATAATTTTACTCACTTGCCTTTTAACATTAGAACTAACTAATTAACGAGATAGCTACTACAACCCTTAGTTGTGAGTGTGCCAGTGAGGCCACCCTCCCCCCCCCCCTTGCTATGTTGAGGAAATAACCGACGGATACCTTTGTCCAAAAACTTACTGAGTGCATTACCGGTAAGCGGTCTCTGGCGGCAAGTCCGTCACTGCCGCAAATAAGAGACTCATCAACATAGCTGCCGAGGAGATCAGAAGGTGTGGGCACAAACTGATCAGCATGTCAGTTACTCCCAGAGCAACATGGACAGCGACTTGAAGGCTAATATTGTCGCCTGTGTTTGAAGCGAAATGGCCAAATGAAAGGGCCAAATCTCCACGCAGCTTCAACAGCAGGCGCGGCCTGCCTCATACACCCAGGCGCAGCGGCCTGACTAGTAGAGGGCCGGGCACTCATCTGCTCAATCTCAATGTAACTGCTGCGCCACCAGCCGCAGTCCACCTGCCAGCTATCGTGGGGACTCCAAAGGTAACCTCCAAATCTCGGCAGGAAGCAATAGAGGCATTCAAGAGGAGCATGTCTTATCGCACTGCGAATTATGCACCGGCTAGGGTTCAGGCAGTGTCAAATCACAAACTCAGGGTTGAATTTGACACAACTGAACAACGAGACGACACCCTACAAAAGCTCAAATCATCTGAGCATGTTAGCGTTGAGCCGGCGAAGGGACTGCGGGTAATGATTGCACTAAAGGGTATTTCCCAAGATATAATAACTGAAGAGATAGTTAGTATTTTCAGGGGCAGAACCCAGAATTGAAAGAGGCTTTTACTGGGGAGGATGACATGCGTCTTAAAACGGAGGCGTAATAACAAAAATCCGAAGCTATACAATGCAGTGTTCCTTATGGCGCCCAAACTCTTCTGTAAACTCATGGAACAGGGCAAAATTAGTATCGATTACCAGCGACTACACGTCAGCAAATTGTCACCCTTTCTACGTCTACGATGTCTGCAGTTTGGGCACATAAAAAAATACTGTACGGCTACGACAAGCCAATACTCGAACTGCTCCAGTAAGGAGCACACAGGGATAATTGCCCTGATAAGGGTAAACAAGGCACAGTCAATTTTCCAATTGTACATCTCACAATGATAAATTTGGAACCAAGGCGGATGTCCGGCACTCTGCCATATCACCAGAATGTCCAAAACTGAGAGCCATGAGAGAAAGAATAAATAACAGAATTGACTATGGATTTAATTAATAAAAACATAAAAATTATACAGTGTAATATTGACCGTTTAGAAAAGAGTTTTCACGAATTTATTCTTTTTTCATGGCAGGTGACTATCAAATTACATTGCTATTGGCTCAGGAAATGAGGTGCAACCAGCTTATGGCCTCAACATTTTTTTTATAGAATAGGGGGCAAACGAGCATGCGGCTCACCTAATGGTAAGTGACTACCGCCGCCCATGAACAACCGCAACACCAGGGGAATTGCAGATGCGTTGCAGGCCTTTTAGAAAGGTGTAAGCTCTTTTCTTGAAGGTTCCTAAGTCGTATCGGTCTGGAAAATTCGCTGGTGGTAATTAATTCCACAAGGAAGTTGTGCGAGGGAGAAAACTTCTTCTAAATCGCACAGTGGTGGACCGCCAATCATCCAGATGGTATGGATGGTAACGCGAGTTTTGTCGCAATGTGCGATGGTGAAATTGAGCGGCTGGAATTAGTCCGAACAATTCCTCAGAGCACTACCCGTGATAGATGAGATAAAATACGCAAAGAGATGCAACATCTCTACGCAGTGCCAGTGTATCGAGCCGATCAGAAAGAACTCGATCGTCGACGATTCGAACCGCTCTGCGCTGGATGCGGTCAAGTGGAAGGAGCGGGCACTGGGTTGCCCCGGCCCAAAGATGAGAACAGTATTCCATGTGGGGCCGAACTTGCGCTTTGTAAAGTTGCAAGCGATGTACCGGCGTGAAATACCGTCTCGCTCTGCTGAGCACGCCAAGCTTTTTAGAGGCCAATTTGGCCTTCCCTTCTAAGTGACCATGAAACTGCACACTATTCGATATGTCGACGCCAAGGATTCCGATACTAGCTGAGGCAGCAAGGGGAGTGCCCTGAAACTGAGGAGATACGACAAAGGGGTTCTTTTTAGCGGTAAACACGCAAACTTGTGTCTTCTGGGGATTGAACTGGACTAGATTTAGTCGGCCCCAATCCGAGACTTTGTTAAGCAAAGACTCGACTTCAGACACAAGTTTGTCCCGGTACTCGGCGACGTTTTCCCGAGAAATATTGGCACGGCCGGTATATAACGCATCACCAGTGCTGTCGTCTGCATAGCAATGAATGCTACCAGTTAGCAACATATCATTGATATGCAGGAGAAACAGCGTTGGTGATAGCACGCAACCTTGTGGAACACCAGCGTTAATAGGCTTGAAATCAGAGCATGCACCGTCTACTACGACCTTGATGCTCCGATCATCAAGGAAGCTGGTGATCCATTTGCACAATTTCTCGGGAAGCCCATAGGAAGGAAGCTTCGAAAGAAGCGCTTTGTGCCAGACCCCATCGAAGGCCTTCGCAATGTCCAGACTAACGGCCAACGCCTCCCCCTTGGACTCTACTGCCTCCGCCCATCTATGAGTTAAGTAGACTAGAAGATCACCAGCTGATCGACCCGGACGAAAACCGTACTGGCGGTCACTAATCAGCTGGTGATCCTCAAGGTACCTCATGAGCTGGCAGTTTATAATGGATTCCATTATTTTGGAGAACAAGGAGGTGATGGCGATAGGCCTGTAGTTGGACGGGTCTGAGCGGTCGCCTTTTTTAGAGATCGGGTGGACCAATGGAAAACGTTTGGACTCTCCTGAATAAAGTCCTGAAGGACACTGCACCCAAGCGACAACCAGCCACCATGAAAATTGGTGACAACTACACCAACAACGAAAAGGAGACTGCCCAAGCATTCTGGTATATGACAAGCAGACTGGATAATGACACGCACCAACACCAGTATCTTAAATCCAGAATCGGGAATGAGCCGGACGGAGTAGATGAACAAGCTTCGCTGTTGAGGAGGTATTGGAACATCTTAAGTTGATGAACCCCAAGAAGGCACATCTGCCTACTTCGGTCTTACATCTGACATCTGCCTACAGTTCTTTTTTTTTTTTTTTATAGGATGAGGGTGACAAACGAGCACACAGTCCACCTGATGGTAAGTGGTTGCTGCGGCCCATAGACATCTACATCTATCCTCTGTTACAAATCAAAATGTAGATGCGTTGTCACCCGTGAGGACTAAGATGGAATGCCTCATTTCCAGTTAAAAGGGCCTCCGGCCACCTGCACTCACCAAGCGAAACGCAGAGGTAAACCTCTACTTCACGCTGGTTTTCTGTGAGGTCGTGGTACTACCCCGGTTCGAGCCGGCCCATCCGTGCGACAGCAAAAGCTGCCGCGTGTTTCTACCACTGTTAGTTAGTTAGTTCACTAACAATTACCCAGAACTTATTACGGGAGTCATGAGCAGGTGTCTAGAGCTCCAACACTTTCCTTTCACTATTTGAGAGATTACGTGCAATACAATGGCCCTAAGAACATCCTTCATTTAATAGAGACCGATATGACAAAGCACACAGTTACATCAGAATACGCAGGAGCACAGGTCACTAAGAGCAACACTAAGGGCTGCATACAAGGTTCGGCATGTGGAACTATTCTATGAAACGTGATCCTGGATGAGTTGCTTGAGGCTGAACTTCCGAGTGGATGTTATTTGCAGGCCCTTGCGGATGGGACAAAGTCTCAAATTGACCTTCGGACTCACTAAAATGCAAGCGATTGCGTTCACGCGCAAGGCTAAGGAAGATCACCTTATAATGGGAAGACACACTTTAGCCTTTCAAAGGAGCATTAAGTTCTTAGGTGTGATCATCGACTAGAAGCTCCTTTTCGCTGATCATGTTAAGTACGTTGTCGCAAAGCCGATGCGAATTTTCAAAAAACTATGCTTTTACACCTGACCAACCTGGGGACCCCATCCTGATAATGTGCAAACTATCTATAGACAGGTTATTCAGCCTACAATTACATACGCGGCAGGCATCTGGAGTCAAGGAGTGAAAAACGATATGTGAGGAAGCTCTTGGAGTCTGGCGCAAAGGGGATTTGCGATGAAGGCAATCAGGGCCTTTAGGACTGTATCAACTGTAGCGGCAGTCGCTCTGGCTCAATTCATGCCCTTGGACCTCAGGGTCCTGGAGGTACATTAAGTTGAGACATTTCGACTGCAGGGTGCCACCAACTTATTACCAAGTGATATAGAATATGAAAGGCCCACACCTGTGCATGAGCTATTACATCCTTCAAAGAGGGTAGACATTGATTGTGCATACCGGAAACCAGAGAATCAAGAACAAGAGACATCCCTTATTCGAATCTATACAGATGGAAGCGAGCTAGAGGATGGCAGTGTGGGAGCGCCTTTCGTCTGCTTCGAATGCTCAAAAGAAATACACAAAAAGAGGCTGAAACTACAATACACACAAGCTGCTCTGTGTTTCAAGAAGAGGCTTGCGAGTGGACTTTGGACCGAAGAATGAAACAAGGAAATGAAACGCATCAAAGAGGCACAAGGATGCACACATGCCGAAAGGAGGTTATTCAGATCTTGAGTGACTCTCAGGCTGCATTGCATACATCCAACACCCACCCCATTGTGGCAAAGACCCTCCACCTCCCATGGCCCCACCAACCTTACGGTTATACGGGCCGAATCTCGAGAGATGCACGCGGTACTTGCTCAGGGCTCTTTCCCGCATGCACTTTCTTGACTCTCTACAAGTTATTTAATCTACTCCTTGTCCCGTAGTGTCACTCTCCCTTTCTGGGCTGGACGAACACGTTACGCCTTCGGTTCCGGGCAGAATCCTTACTTCGTTCTTCTCCATCACAATTCTCCGCGCATGCCAACCATGCGCAAACTCCCGCAGCCGGCCAAAGCTCTCCTTACCGTCCACGAGGTCCGGGTAGTAAACCGGACCCACCCCTCTGCGTACTATTCCGTCCATCATCTTACATCTCAGGTCATCATACAACTCGCACTCCCATAGCACGTGATGCCTATCCTCATAGGCAGCACCGCAATCACACATACCAGATTCAACCAATTTCATATCATGCAGTCTCTTTCGAAAACATCCATGCCCACTGAGTATCTGCGAGACTTGATAGTCCGGCACGACCCAATTCGCATTGAGCCGCGCCGACACGTCCGGGAAGAAGCAGAATAACTCTCTTCCATTCGTCTCGTTCATCCATCGTTCCTGCCATACATCCATAACTTCAACCCAGATTTCGCGCTTACGCCTGCTCAACTCAACATTCTCAACGTTTCTACGCGCCTGGTCAATCCTACCAACACGAGTTACCTCCAGATCGGCCGGCAGGACGCCGGCTAATACCGGGAGCGCCGCAGTACTTATCGTCCTGTACCCCTTTGTCAACAGCACGAGCGAAGATCTCTGCGATCTCAGCAGTGCCGTTCGCACTGTATAGTTCCCCACCCGATCAACCCAAACGGCCGCAGCATATGTCACTATTGGAACATATGTACCCTTATATAGAACACGGAGTGTGGGGTAGCGTATGCCCCAAGAAGATGCCGACACCCGCGACATCTTCCCAAAGCATCGCCCAGCCCTCTCTCCCATATCTTTGGCGTGCTGAATGAAGAATAGTCTCGTGTCTAACGTGACACCCAATACCTTAGTCGACGTTACGCTTTTAACTGACTCCGTCCCCATCCTTATAACAGGTGGTCGCTGGAACTTGCCTTTAATAGTCATGGTACATGACTTCGCGGAGGAGAAGGATAACCGGTTCCTCTCTCCCCACGATGATACCAACTCCAGTGCAGATTTGGCCGCTCTCTCTATTTCAGCTCTAGAGTTCGCCTCTATCAAAAGTGTCACGTCGTCTGCATACGCCAACATTTTCGTCCCTAATGGGAACTGCAGCCTCAACAAATCGTCCAGCAGTAAATTCCACAAGGTCGGTCCAAGGACCGATCCCTGCAAGCTACCCATGGTCGAGCGTTTCCATTCGGTACAGTCACCTACGAATATACCCACTCGCCTGTTTGTGAAATAGTCCACCAACATGCGGTAGATATTAGGTGGAATCCCTCCTTGTTTTGCCTTCAGCAGTATCATTGGCCACCATGCATTATCAAATGCTCCTGATATGTCCAAAAAGACGGCTTGTACATACTTGCGCTGCGACTCGCGCGCAGTACTAAGCACGTCTTGCAGCGCCGTTACCGTGGACCGACCCGCCGAAAACCCGTGCTTGTATTCCGATATGCCCCTCACCAAGCTCGGAGCACACCGCAGCAGAACTCGCTCCAGCAACTTCCCAAAGATGGGGAGGAGCGTAATCGGGCGGTAGGCCTTGGGATCTGTTAATGGCCTATCATTACCTTTCGGAATAACTATCAGCCGTCCTTTCTTCCATACTTCGGGGAAAACCCCCTCTTCCACACATTTGGCATACACCCAGTGGAATTCCCTAGGTGCAGCTCTCCACACATTCTTAACAATTTTGGCACCAATCCCGTCCAGTCCCGGAGCAGTGTTGGGCAACGCTCTGACTATACCCCCCAAACACCCAATGGTTGGGGGAACGGCAGCCGATCCGGATGGGGTGAAGGCGGCCATGAGACGCACCCGCCCATGAAACTCAGTGTCCTTGGACGAATCATCGTCTGGACACAGAGCCCCGAGCAGGCCACGCACGGCCTCCCCCCCCCCCCCGTACTCCGCTCCGCGTACTCAATGGCATTAATGATATTACTGGGAGGACGATATCTCCCGCTAGAGATCTGATATGCACGTCCCCATGGGTCAGCATTTCCCATCTCCGAAATTTTTCTAAAATGGGCCAATTCCGTATCCCCCATCAACTGTCTATATCGCGCTCTCACACTATGGAATCGTTCCATGGCTAATTCCTCAGACCTGCCTCCTTTTCTTCTAGTCTTTTGCCATGCCCTTCTCGCATTACATATTTTTTTCCTCATTCTTTCAAGTTCAGGCGTCCACCACTCATAGCCGACCTCCCGTCTAGGGTGCGCACTCCCCAGGACATCTTCCGCAGATCGAACCACAATGTCAGTGAACTGCACACAAAGACGATCAGCCGGCTGCCTTACTTTCAATGCGCCCATTCGTACATGAACAGTTCCACGAAAGAAGCCCCAGTTCACCCCCCGGACCCGAAAACGGGCAGGCACCTCCACCGGCCCCGGGAGCCTCGCATGTGGTTCTCCTCCAACTTTGTATATTATGAGCCGATGGTCGCTCGAGCTGACGCAGTCCAGGACTCGCCACCCTGTGATCGATACTCCTCTGGAGGAAAGAGTGACATCTATATTGGACTCACCCATTGCACCCGAAAAGGTGCTCGGTTGGCCTTCCACGTTGACTATCACCAATCCCCGCGACGTTATGAAATCCTCCATGGCAGTACGACGGTAGGCAGCATCATGGCCCCTACCTACGATCTGTTCAGCCTCACTGAACCAGAGTGGCGAGTGCGCGTTGCAATCCACTCCAATTACAACGCGCTTGCCTTTCAACTGGTCAAGTACGGTCTCTAGATGTTGCAGGTGATAATCGATGTTATAGCTATATTTAAAATAAGCCGAGACGACGTAGAGACCGTACTTCTCCACATGGCACACTACACAATAGGGATTACTTAGGTGAGCCAATCCAGCCACACCCAAATTTCCGTTGCAGACCTTGATGTGTGGCAAAGACCCATGATATAATACAGCGGTTCAAATGGACCTTAATATTATGTTTTCATGGGTTAAGGGTCATGCGGGCAACGTAGGTAACAAAACCGCCGATGACTACCAAAGGTGCTGCCACGCAACATAAAACCCCAAATTGTGCGAAATTCCCTATGAGTTTTGTAAAAAAGACTATGAGAGCAAACACTCGGAGAACTTGGCAGTCAAGATATGAAAGCGCTGAAGAAGGAACGCGTACGAAAGAATTACTCCCAAAGTGACGGATGATTTATGCACTGTAGAAAGCAACCAAAGTATCATTTCAATTAACGCAGTCAATAAACGGGTCACGGCCACCATAAGGAATATCTGCATGTGTTCAAAATCGCTGCTCATCTCCTCTGCCCTTGTGACAATACCACTACTCAAACAATTACTCATTTGTTGACAGACTACCCTAGATTTGAATATAATAGACTAAGACATGAGATGCTCTTTAGCAATTTACGTATACCACCATACTACCTCACGGAACTTTTGGATAAACAAAGTACAATTGAATCCTTCGTTATATTTACAAAACCTATTATAGATAAGCTTAAAAAATTCAATAATTTGTAACTGATAGATATAAGACAATGTGTATACATTTTTCGCTTAGTTTCATATTTTGCTTAGTTTTTGTTAACATATATTATATAATTATTACTCCTCCTTTCTAATTCTATCTTTATTCTTAAGGATACAATATGCAGATTAAAGCATTTAGGCACACAGTCCACCTGATGGTAAGTGGTTGCTGTGGCCGATAGACATCTACACCTATCCTCGTTTGCGAATCAAAATGCAGATGCGTTGTCAGCCATGAGGACTAAGATAGAATGCCTCTTTTCTAGTAAAAAGGTTCTTCGGTTCTCTACGCTTACCATACGAAACACAGCAGCATTAAGCTGCTATTTTACGCTGGTATTCTGCGAGAGCGTGGTTCTTCCCCGGTCGAGCCGACCCATTCGTGCTACAACTATGCAATTATTATAGCTGCAGCATGGCTCTACCACGTATAAAAATAATAATGAATGTTAATAAATTATAAGCTAAAGACTTAATTATAGGCAATCGATATAAGAATACCTTGTATTTTGCTTATATTAATTTTGTATTTCTACTTTCCATAAACATGTAATATAAGGCAATCCCTTTCATTTAATCTATGTTCATTAGCTTTTATAAGCTAATCACGTTTGTAAAAATTATGATTTACACATTATTTTCGACTATAAGACACTAATTTTAAAGATAAAGATATATATATATATATATATATATATATATATATGTACTTAACTGTCGGTATAGTCAATAGCGTAAAAGTTCCTGCGTTGTTTAATAGATGAAATTTAACTAATAAAAACATGTTTATGCGGCATAATTTGCATTTGTTACACTTGCCCCACTGTCACACTTGCCTCGGGTGACTACTACGGATACTTTAAATATATATATTTTTGCTACTTACATATTTATTTTGGGTATTATAGAATGAAAGGGATTGCCTTATATTATAAATATAAGAAAAGTAGAAGTACAAAATTAAAAATAAATAATAATAATTAATTTAGTAGTACATAGCTTCAATTATTTTATCGACACCGTCATTTTTTTTAAAACTACTCAGAAAACTTGCCCCATGTGGGGAAAAACTCATTGTTACACAAATGGACGTTCAAATCGTTTATATCGTCATATATACATTAGTATCATCACTTCAATTTTGTCGAAAACAACAGATAATAATAAAGTAACTACAAAAAGAAGCGTACTGTTACACTTGCCTCATTAATGGGGTAAGTGTGAGAGTCTTCCACCGTAATTAGTTTTAATTACCTTAGATCACATAATGCATTGTGTGATTTAAGGTAATTAAAACTAATAATTTAAGGTAATTAAAACTTAGTGGCATTCCTTGGGGGAAGCCTATGTTCAGCAGTGGACTTATGAAAGGCTGTAATGATGATGATGATAATGACATAATGCTACTTATAGATACTAAAATGGCCGATCAAATAAACAAGCACTTAATAATTGATGTTATGAAACTGAATTCTCTATGTTAAATCCTTACAGAGTAGACTTACTTAAATGTCCATTAGAGGTTTAATTAATTTATGTCACACTTGCCTCGGGTGACTATAAATAAAATAATTGGCCTAAAGGTCTAGATGCCAGGCCATAAACTCCAAAAAAAAAATTTGAGTTTGTCGACACCATGACACGTAGTAGGGCAGCGCGAAGAAGTCTTCCCTGATTCAAAAAAAGAACGCTCTCAAAAGTATAAAAATGCCTGTACACAGCTTGGGGACGTATAAAGGTTAAAAGTAGTGTCCGACCGAAACAGGATTTTCAACCGAAACCAAAACCGAAAACGAACCTTCGGTCTGGGTGTTAGTTGCGGCCGAAACCGAAACTTATTTAGACATGTTATTTTTTTATTGTATACTGAAATCTGGTATACTTATATATATATATAAGTATAACATGCATTACCATTACCTATATATATATAGGTAATGCATGTTAATGAAAAGCAGTAATTATAATAGTCATGTATCAATATATTTATTTATTTTAAAGTAAAAAAATCAACATTTAACCTTAAGAAATACTTTTTTAAGTTAATTTTGTAGAAAAATCAACACTTACACCTATAAAAAGTTACTCGCTAATTGAGAACATATTTTACTATGTTCACAATATTGTTAATATTATTCATTAAGAGAATCAACTTAATATATCACACTCACACACTTACACACAACTTAACAAGATCCCAGAAAATATAAAAAACCTGTTCAAAGTTCAAAAACTTTAATAAACTAAGTTTGCATAAAAAGTGTTATTATAATATTAAGAAATGTATGGATGATAATAACCCGTGGGAATGAGGTGATCACTACCAAACTATTTCTAATTTGTTTTGTGTTGTTAATTGTGTTACATACTCGTGCATGATTGTAAGAGTGTCGTAGCTAGGAATGGGCGAAGTGGGCCCTCGCCCACGGCCTCGCACTTAAAGGGGTCTCGCAAGGCCCCCTAAAATGCGATGCCCCCAGACTTCCACAGATGACTAATTAATTTTATCACTTTTACGCTCGAAAAAGAAAGTCACAAATTTAAGTGTGTTTGTTTGTGGCCTCGCAAGAAGCCCCTCTTAAATGCGACTACGAGGCCGTTGTAACTACCTTCAAAGACCGCGATTGTTACATTGATGGAATACGAGACTTACCAGGAATTAATAGATATGAGTAGGTATGTCGTGTCAAAGCATGTTTGGTAGGATAGATCTATTGGGTAGATCCTTGGAACGAAAGAAAAGGGGCCTCGCTGATGCAACTTCTCCCAAGTTTATATTAGTCCACGCTACGCTTCTGATTGTAAGCTATTATTTAAAAAAAAAGTCCCGCTGGGTTTCTTGCTGGTTCTTCCAAGGACAGACGCTTTTTTTTTCAAACTAGTGGTAATTAAACAAAAGAGTGACTTTCAATAAGTATTATTTATAATCTATATTGAATAAAAAAGTTTCTGTTTCTGTTTCTGTATAATTATGAATAATACACGAGTCACGAATTCATCCGAACGACGCACGATATTCCAGAAACACTGAGTTTCGGCGCCGCCGCGAAGGTTCGGGAGATTTTTTGCTGTAACCGAAACTATTACCGAAACAAGATTTTTTTGCCGAAACTTGCCGAAACCGAAACCGGAACCGAATCTTCGGTCGGTTACTAGTTATAAGGTTACTTTTTGATTGAAGTAGAACATATTTCTTATTTCCTTTGTAACAGAATAGGCACTATTTAAAAAAAATAGGTACAAAATAGATCTTTGATTTGATTGACATTAATTTGCCCTACATCATAAAGTTTTTATTGGTGAATATATTTTAAGGAATACATATTATTCTTCTTTTTCATTAAGTCTTCATTGGTATACGACTTATTTCACCTATGAGTAAGATCAGCAGCAGTTATGAAATCGAATCTACAGGTAAGCAAACACAACCCCACTTTTTGCGTTACATTTGAAACAACAACATCTATCGATGACACTTGATAACTATTGTACTTTTCTAAACTGAGATAATATTAACATTAATCTTTGTGAGAAAACATAATCTTTTTTTATTACCTACTGTGTTTGTAGTATAAAAATACCATTACATCCTTTTATTTCGATTTTCGACATCAGACAAAATGCATTATAACGACTACTAAAATAACTGTTTATAAAACTAAGTTGCTTAAACAGAGTACTGTAAAAATAAACCTGCGACCAAGGAAAAGGAGCAATCTCTGGTAAAGTACCTACTGCCTATCTGTATCTCAGAAGCATGGAGTATAGTCTATACTCCATACTCAGAAGCATACCCGAATGCTCTATTTTATGGAGTGTAGAGTAGAAAGAGGACCATCTCTAAATACGAAAAGTGTCCCTAAAAACGCGTCCAATAAGGGTGGCGCTGCAGTAGCATAGGATAAATTAAAAAAAAAGCGCCAAAATTAATTAGATTAAGATGGAGAAATAAACAAGGACCAACCAATCCGCTTGGTTTTGTTCTACGTAAATAGTTGAGTTTTTGTATACTGACATTTTACTAACTACTATAGTCATGAAATTTTTTAAATATTTGAATTCAGCTGACTTCACTCCGTCTACAACAGCTACCTTCATATCGTAGTTTTTCAGACGCCAGCGCTATTGTGGTAGGTTTTGGAACCTCTATTTTCAGTATATAGTGGGACACTTTTTCAACTTTCGCACCTTATAAGATGTTTCTCCTTCTACTCTACACTCCATACTCTATTTGAATAATCCTCCCTTAAAGTAATTACTCTGGGAAACCTCCATCTACTACTTGTATGGTTGTTCTCCGATTACATAAAAGTCATAGTGAAAAATCACTGTGACTTTGTCTAAAGGTCGGATACTTGGAACATTGAAACTGATACATAAACTCATACGGACGTAATAATAACAAAACTATTTTAATGCTAACATATTATTTGCATCATATGTGCAATGAACAATGGCAGACTTTCATACATAAAATTAGTTGAAAAGAAATGGTAGCGTCTAAATATCAAAAATATCTTAAAATGTTAAGCGTCAGTCCCTGAGTAACTTTGTCAAAGAATTATGTCCTGAGAAGACGTCAAAAAAAAAATATTTAGACTTGAACCCTTTTAGGTTATGTCTTCTTGTCATCTGGAAAAAGACATGCGTCCTGTGGTAGTTTGATGTTAGCTTAATACATTCTCATCATAATGTGCCTACCTACATAATTGAGAGTTTTTAGATTATTTTATCTCTATTATACTATGCATACTATAAATATATATATTTTTAGCGTCAACTGTAAAAGTCAATGAACATAGTACATCGCTGGGGATTCTACTTTTATTATTCAAAATGCCTTAAACGTTGACGAATGTAAAAAAAGCGAAAAAGGTATGCCAGGATCCTAGCAAGACGAAGGATGCTTTCTCTGCCTACCTATAAGGTGAAAAGGCGTCAGTCCGTAAACAATCCAAGTCAAATAGAAATAAGAAAATAGCAAAAACAACACAAACACAACCGACACGAAAAGCGCAGGAGGGAAAAAAGAAGAGAAGAAGAAAAAAGACATGAGTTGATGAAAACCGTAAAAAAGAGTGGCTATTAAAAGGCATATTATAACATTGCAGTTTTTCTGGAACTATAAATCTACCAAATGCACTTTTAACACAATAATGACATTATAATAATCTTTGTTGAGCAACAATGCCATTTCTATCCAATTACTGTATTAATCAATTTTCGCTAAGTAATCTTTATTATTTTAAGAAAAGATATCACAGGCTATTCGTTTCCAAGCACGCTGTGGTAGACCATGTTGCAATAAATGCTCTTTCACATTCACATTGCTTAATTTGACCCAAGCACTACAAGCTTTTATGTAATTTTCAATAACACCATACTCTTCCAAAACGAACATGGTTTAGCTCTATTTTTACATTTATTTATTCCAACATGCCTTTCATGAATCAAATGTAGCAAGTACAATGATTTCACCGCAATCGGAAGATAAAATCGGAAGATGTTGCTGAAGAGACATATAATCTCGCTCACAGTGACAACCAAGATATTACCGAAATAATGTCAGAATACCGAAGTAATACGTAAGAGGTCGAGATATTTGACTTTATATTTCCATAGAGATACAAATATATACTTTTAAGTCAGTGTATATTTCACACTCACATCACTACAAACGTCATTTTTGACTTTTGTAACGTTGGAACTACAGATCTGTCAGTCTCAGTGTCACTTCATAGTCCTTTTAGTTCTTTATTCTTTATCTCCTAGTTTGATGCCTTATTATTAATAATAATGTATTTTTTGTTTACTTAACAACACTCATGTGGCAATATTTATGTCCAAGCTAGTGTTATTTTAATCATATCATCGTGTGGAGTGAATACAATTAATGTTATAAGTCAAAATGTCTCGTAACAGAGGTGATGGGTTGCTTGCAAAGGTTGATTTTCCTCTCTATGCGCTTCAAATACTTACGAATCGACATGTCCTTGTAGCGGGAGGTGGCGGAGCGTCTAACACAGGCGTTGCGAATGGATTTGTGAGTGTTAACTTTTACATTTATAGAAAACATAAGCTGTTTTGAGTATCACCATGATACGTGTCATTACATTACAGTACATTACTTTCTTTTCCTTCCTAGGAGATTTTTGAATTATCGCACAATGGAACTAAATTTGTTGCCGAAGAGGTGATGCGTCATGAAACTGGCCCAAATGTGGTGATGAACTGCTCTGTACGTAACGCTCAGGGACGAACATATCTTTGCGCCGGACAAGAGAGCCATTGTCAGCTGTATAGGGTAAATGTTCGTATGGTAGATGCTGCTGAAATGCGCCGTGGAAGCTTTAGAGCAGAGAATGGCTTGGTACGTCGTCGTAGACGCACTGTTTCTGAAAATGATAACATATCTAAAACAGAAAGTACTACCGTGGAAAAACGAATATCTTTTGAAATACGCCCTTGTGACAGTGTACAAACTGATTTTGGGTAAATATTCAAACATTTTTGTTTAATCTTTCCGGTATTCATATTTTTAGTTGTATAAAAGTAATAAACTATTTCCCATATCAGTAATTGTAATAATATATATTCAAAATTAACTGTACAGAAATTCACTACTGAACATAGGCCTTCCGTATTAATTGCTGCATAGGGGGATAGTTGCCATGCAGTTTTTATCTTTATTTTTGAGTTATTATCAGGATATTTCTGCTGCCTATCTACTATTTCAGTTTTATTTATACTATACTATACACTATTTCTGTTTCTGTTCACATGCATGTATGTATACATGCATAATTTTAATAATAATAGTATTTTATTTGCATAAAACAGTGTGTATATAAAAGATATTACACAAAGTTACAGATCAGCATGTTTTGCTATGGCTATACATAGCTGCAAATTATTTATTCATTAATGTTTATGGCTACAAAAATCCCTAACGCTTTATAAATTACAATCATTCAACCACTGATACTATTTTAAATTTAATTTTCTGGTATTTAATATTTTTAAGTTATTAGGTATCTCATTATTCAAGTGTACACACATAAATAAACTACTTTCACTATCTTATTCTGGGCTATATATACTAGCTTTTGCCCATACTTCGACCGAGTAGATATTATACTTTAAACAATAGGTGATCCTTCAATAATCACACCTTCATAGTAAATTCCATCACCCTCTTTAGGGATGATTTCCATGATCAAAGCTATCCTATTTTCTTCCCCAGGACTTAAGTTATCTCGATACCAAATTTCAATCTCAATGTCAATATTTTCCTTGTAAATTATCCTCTGGCTATAACTTTTTTCTTAAATGTGAATTTCAGAGAAGACCCACTACAAAGGGTAGTGAGGATCAGTCATAATGGTAAGCTAATGGCAACTGGCGGTATAGATGGCAAAGTTAGACTGTGGAGCTTTCCCAAAATGCAACTGCTTCACCAATTGGAAGGACACACAAAAGAGGTTTGTGTTTCATTTTGATATTAAATACAACAATATTATACAAAGTTTGAGTTCATGGACGCAGATAAAGATCATTCCAGAATAGCTGATAAACTTATATTGCATATGCTTGCTCACAACTCAAAATTTTTTCATTCCTCCTTTTGTGTCAAAGCAATCAAATTATGGAACTCGCTTCCTTTAACAATTAAGAAAGCCCAAAGCTGTTTTACTTAATATATTTTATTGTCATATCTATTTTTCTTGATAAGGTTTGTGTATATTATATATAGTTATAATGTATTATAAAAATATTTATAAATATGTATGTATTCTATGTATGTATATGTAGGTATATGTGTATGTGAGTTATGTATATATGTATTAGTGTGTTTATGTGTATATGTATATATAATATTATGTATTTGATTATTGCATTGTCTTATATACTATATATGACTTGTACTATTAATATATACTTGTTTATCTACTATTTATGCACGCTTCTATATATTTAAATGAAAATTATCTCCTTCACCAAGGTTTGCCTGGAGGAGATCGCTGTTTAGCAATAAGGCCACCTAATTGTACATTAATTTATAAATTTAAGTTTGCTGTGTTAAAATACTACACGTATTTTGTGTGCAATAAAGAGTATAAATAAAATAAATAAATAATAAAACACCACTAAAACTTTTAAGTGCATTGATTTTATCATGACCTTCAATCATAATATATTAACTTGTGGATATCCACAACTTTCTTTGTTGCTCGAGGATCAAAACATTTATAATTTGCTGTGACCATTAAAATTCTTGAAATGATTGATTTTAATGGTTTGGCAATATATAATTACATGGAACTTTTATCATTATACTATTTTATTTTAATTGTAGTGATTAGTTATATATTATGTCTAAACTGGACAATGTGGTCACTCAGAGACAAAGTCCATAAATGAATAAATAAATGAAAATTACTCATGAGATACTATGTACACACCATGAGATATAAAAAATAATATGATACTATATTTGGGCTGTACTGATAATATGCTTACCACGTCAACAATATACATATCTAAATTTGTGACATAACGAAGTACCTACTAACATTAGACAATACGTATAAATTGCTTATTAACAAAATTTGTAAATAAAACCCTTATAATATTTTTTTAAATTTTACCCTTAACTCTTTGAATTACTTCTGTATCATAAAGATATTTTATATGTACATAAATTGTACATGAACAAACATCTAGACTCAATAGACATCTAAACTGTGTAGTGGTGTTGTAAGAATATCCACTACCCTATATCTGTGGGTGTCATACAAAGCGACAGATGGAAACTGAAACAGGAACTGGACTGAAAAATGTGGGCAACAGCACCTTTCTGATAACAACTCCAAATAATAATACATTGCAGTTGCCAACACGTTTGCCAAGTGTGGCAGCTGTGGCAAAATTCAGCTTATGAGACTATTAAGGCTACTATGAGGTAGACCTATGTTCAGCAGTTGACTTTTATAGGCTATAATGGATGGATCGAAACATCTAGACCTGGAACATTTATTTGTAGGTCATACATATAGTTATTCTATGCAAAATTCATACTCGTGGCCAGAATATCTTCGGTTTTAGTAGTGCCATAAATGTATGCACAAAAATAGAAGTTTCACTCACATGTCCTTCTCCACCAATATGCAAATCAAGGTTTTACGTGGTAGAGCCATGCTGCAGCTATAGAATAGAATAGAATAATTTTTTATTCAATATTGATTATTACATAATACTTATTGAAAATCATTTTTAATTTACCACTGGTTCGGAAAACACCCCAGTCCTGGGAAGAACCAGCACTAACACATAAGTACAATATAAAACATATATATTTAGAATTTATTTAAAAGTGTATTTTATTATTTATATATTTAGCATCATCTTGGTAATTAAATAATTGTGTACAAGATGAAATTAGATTGAATTTTGTGGTTAAATCGGAAACCATGAAAAATAGAGAATTTCAAAGTGAATTGTCTCCAACAAAACGGGATTATGCAATTTTAAAATTATGAAGAAATTGTCATGTGTAAGACAAAAGTTTGCTTTGTAAGCCCTCTCAAAAAGTCTGTGCCCATCAGTGTGACATATATGTAGACAGTTCTTTTACTTCCTTTATGTTTTATTATGTAAAACATAAAAGAACTAAAAGAACTGTCTTCTTCTTTTCTTTCTTCAATTTTTCTTTCAATTCTTCATCTTTAAATTTTTCCCCAAGTGTTTTCCAAGCTTTACTTCCCAAAATAAAATAATCTGAAAATGAAAAGGGCCAATATTTTATTCCATAAATAAAAAAGAATACTTTGTTGTAACTATAATATGCCAAATAAAACTGCTATGTTTTTATTCCAGCTGGATGATCTGGACTTCAGTCCTTGTGACAGTCGGCTGGTGAGCATCGCCAAAGACGGACTAGCGCTCGTATGGGACACCACAAGGTCACGTGAGCCTCTTTTGAAGATCACCTGCGAACCACCAAATGGTACTAAATATCTGTTTAGAAGGTGCAGGTAAGTTGGAGTTCCAATTGTCCATGTTAAGGATCTATAACAATTCATCGCAATATTTTTTTGTATGTTCAGTAATAATTATTTATCACATTCCATTACATATTAAATACACCATATAAATGTCCACTATTGAACATAGGCCTCCCCCATAGATTACCTCATAGGGGGAATATTTGCTATAGTTGCCTTGCTTAGCTGTTTTTTATTTTTAGTCGTTATTAGGAAGACGCTGCTGCTCATCCCCTGTATTGTTCCCCTCTGTCGCCTCTTACGACACCCACGGGATGATATGCGGTAGTGGATATTCTTACACTGCCACTACATGCCTTGTACAAAGGTCAAATTGGATTTTTACAAAAGGACAATTTTAATTATACTGATTTTTTTTCACGTTTGTTAGAAAGCAGGGTTATTTAAATCGTGATTTAAATCAGACTGATTTAAATCACGATTTAAATCGCCTGATTTTGATTAAAAAAATCATTGATTTAAATCAACATGTATAAATTAATGTAATAGGCAGAAAATGAAATAAAACTGGCTTAAAATAAAGTAAAATCTTTTGTTGTTTTATGTTATTCTTATTATTCTACTACAATAGTCTCAGAAATGAGATCTGTCAGTTTTAAAATCAAATTTTTTATTTTTTAGAAATTCACTCTTAATATGTATATGAACTGTAATTAATACAGTATGTATTAATTATTTTACTTTTAATCAGTTTCATACATATCTATACAAATAAATAAAATTGAAGTGTCTGTTTGTAATGTCAAAATTACGGCTTTTTACTAAATGCATATGAAAGTATATACGATACGTATAACAAAAATACATTTTTTTTAATTTTTGTGTGTCTGTCTGTTTGTTACGGCTAATCTTTGAAACGGCTGGACCGATTTTGACGGGACTTTCACTGGCAGATAGCTCATGTCATAAGGAGTAACCTAGGCTACTTTTATTTTAGAAAAAGAATTAGGGTACCGTGAAAAAAAACTAAAACCCCAAATAACACGCAGGCGAAGTCGCGACGAACAGCTAGTGTATTCATAAACTTTTAATCCTACTATGTTAAAGTGTTACCAACTCGTGTATTTCGAAATATACAAAAAATCAAAAAATTCAAAAAAAATCAAAAAAATCAGCATGATTTGATTAAAATTAAAAAAATCATGATTTTTCCATCCCTGTTAGAAAAAGGCTTCCTTCGGATTGGTCCCATATAAATTTAGTCAAGATCTAATTGTGGGATCCATGAGAAAATCATCAAACTCTTTAATTTCTTATAATTCTTCAAATAATTATTTACCATGTTAACTGATTTTGATGATTAAATTCTTCTTAGTTGTTTTAAGTCAGTTTTTACTTTTTTAATTATTTAAGTTTTATTATTTAGAGGACTACAGCTACTAGCTAAATGCAAGTTTTATAATGCCTTAAAGTATATGATCCATTGCAGTAAATAAAATGAGAAAAATATATGACATTTTTCAGAATATATATGCTAGTTAGATAGTGTGTTGATAACATGATACTACTAATTTGATACGATAGAAAAAAATCAAAAAGATACCTCTAAAATTAGTTTTAACCGATTTTTTGTCAGATTATTCTACAAATAACATATTAACGTAATAGTGTTTTAATTTTTTAGTCCAATCAATAGATTTTTTTAAATTGTATATTCTTATTTCAGAACATAATACGTACACATGTGTGTGTAAGCGCCTGTGTACCGAAAGTGTCGGCCCAGGCCTTTTCCTGTACAAAATTGTGTGAATGTGTGCGTGCGTTTTTCGAGGTCACTTGCTCTTGTAGTCCCCTTAAAAAGCCGACAATTTAGAATAAAAAAACTGTGTCCCAGCTGTCGTCGCAGACGTGGGTAGCGATATGGATAAATTAAGATGGCAATTGTATTTTTAGTAACGACAGTTTCTATTTTAGACAAATAAGAAATAAAGTTACATATTTATCTGAAATAAACGTTAAATCACGATGACAAAGTGTGCAAATAAATAATGACAATGTTTTCTTAGTCACATTAAACAAAATCAGTGTTAGATTGTCCTCGCCTGCTCGCAGTCGAATTAACTAGTTACGGAGAATTAATGGGTAATGTATTAAGACCGCAAGAAGTCTAAACAAAAACTAAACTAGACTTGGTAGAGCCAGGGAGTCTATCCATTTATTTTTACTTTATTACATTATGAAGGTATCGACTTGTTATCAATAAAAAAAAACATAAACATAAACACTCACGCCTGTCACCCAGAGGGGTAGGCAGAGACTATGGACTTCCTTTTGGCACAATCCTGACACCTCTGTCTCGCTTCCTCCACATCCATATACCTACGCATACACGCTCGTCGGTTAAAGGTACACTTGATTTGGTCCATTTTCAACATATCGCCAATTTGGTCGATAAACTTCCGCCTAGGGCGTCCCTTCCCGACTGCCGTTCACCTCTGCAACATAAATTTGCTTCGTCACTCTTTCCTCATTCATTCTTTCTACATGAAAAATATCATAAGGAAAAAATATAACAGATGTTCTCTCTTTTTTTACCTGTCCCTTAAGGTTGTTATTTTACCCAAATCTCATTATATTATTTGTATGTATTCTAATGGTAAGTCTTTCTGAGGCCCATGGCAAACTGCAACCAATTCAAAACAAAGAAGGCCTTTGATATGTTGTCACGTCCAAGGACTGTGATAGAATCTCTTTAAGTCTGTAATCATTTTGTTTCCACCTATAATCTTCAAAGCAACACAAAAGCACTGTGAATTCACTGTTGCTTGGCCACAGAAAGGACGATACCCTACAATTTCCATTTTTCTACGCATACTCAATATAATGCATAAAAATGAAACTCTTTTATGCATTAGGTATAATAACTTATTAATATTTAAAAAATAAATATAGTTAAATCGTCTCAAAAAAATAAGTACGTAATTAATGTTTATAACTAATGAAATTCTAAACTAACACACATGAAGTAAAATTTTTATTATATCCTACGTTTCGTATGCTTGCAGTACGCATATTCACGGTGACCGCGTAAATAAGTTTAATTAAAAGGTTATATGATCCAATTCTCTCTTTGTCTTCTTCTGTTTAAAAAAAAGCTCCCTGCATCCTAGGATTTTCTCGTATATTGTGAAGACTGCTTGCATACATAAATTGCACAAGGACAAACATCCAGACCCGCTACAATTATTTGTGGGCATTACAAATACTTGTCAAGTGCGGAATTCGAACGTGCGGCTTTTAGCGCCGGAATCACTGCGCCACGGAGTCGTCTTATCCAATGGTTCCATTTGTACATTCAGGTTCGGTGCGAACGAGGATCGCCCTAAGGAGACGCGTATGTTTACTATCGCGAACCCAGTGTCGCGGTCTGGACGGGCGCGGGGGCTGCTGCAGATGTGGACGGGGGTGTGCGCGGGGGAGGGCCAGGGGCAGGGGGCGGGCGCGGTGCTGCGGCGCTCGGTGTTGCTGCCCGAGGCGCTGTCGGCGCTGGCCGTGCGTGAGGACGGACGCTTTGTCGGCGTCGGCACCATGTTCAGCGGCTCCGTCGAAGTGTACATCGCGTTCAGCTTGCAGGTCAGCTACCGTTCACTTCTGTCGCTAACATTTTACCTTCATTTGTATTGTTAAGGAAAATAACTTTGTCGTGCTGGTCATCTCGTCAGCAAGTCAAGAGTCCATGGACGACAACAACATTGTAAGTATGGTTCTCTCGTTGTGGAGCTTTGTACTGATCTGCTTGATTGACCTGTAGCATTTTTACTCTACCTCTCGTCACTGGTCCGGGTATTTTAGATATATCATACACTTTTTTTATAGAATTGGGGTAACAAACTAGCACTCAGTTCGCCTGATGGTAAGTGGTTAAGGTTGCCCATAGATTTATCCTTGATTAAAAATCAAAATGCAGTTTTTTCCAGTAAAATTGGTCTCCGGTTCTCTACACTCACGATCTCACTCACACAGCAGTATCAAGCTGCCATTTTACGCTGGTTTTCTGTGTGAGCGTGGTCCTCGGTCGAGCCGACCCATACGTGCCACAACTACTATACTACTAATGTAGCTGCAGCATGGCTCCACCACGTATAAAAGCAATAGCATTTATTTGAAGTTGAGTGTAGATGTACATAAAATGCAGGAGCCACTTGCCATTAGAGGGACTGTGTGTTCGTTTTTCACTTCAATTTTTTAGTTTTTCAGTCAAAAAAAGGTTTGATTGTGCGCTCATGTGCTATTTAGAAATGACTTCAAAAAGGAGGAGTTTCACAATTCGTCAGAATCTTTTTTTTATTTATGTTCACCGGTTACTCAAAGACGCCTGAACCAATTTGGATTTTTTTTTTGTTTCAAAGGGTATACTTTAAATTTAAATTTTATTGAAATCGATCGAGGGGGTTTTAAAAAATCAACAATAAATTATATTCATATTGAAGTTGTTTGTACAACATTTTAAATTTACCACTTGTTACATATTTTGCTTTTAAACGCAATTAAATTTGTACGAACCGGGTACATTAAAGTGTAGTAATTCTTCATCATCATCATTACAGCCCATCACAATTCCATTGCTTATACCTTATAACTTCAGAGAGGACATCTTCTGTTCTCGACGCCTCGGCAGTCTTGAAGGTTCGGATTTGTCCATCCTTTGGGTACGCGTAGATAGTGATGACCATCCGCGCGTAAACGGGTGGCTCCATAGGTCCCATAGCGGTAATGCTGAAACAGACCGACTCATCGACCACGTCCAAATGGCTACTGATTCTTTGCTACAACAGGTCCCATCCGCAAAGATCGTGATCCTTGGCGATTTTAACGCCCACTACGCCGAATGGCTCGGTTCACGTTTAACCGATTATGTGGGGAGATCTGTTTATGACTTTGCCTTGACATATGGTCTGACACATCTGGTAACACAACAATCCGTCAACGCGGATTCCAGATGTGGAGGATCATACACCTTCCCTGTTGGACCTTCTGCTGAGATCTCATCCGGACGGATATCAGGTTTCCGTCGATGCCCCTCTCGGCTCTTCGGACCATTGTCTGATCCGGAGTGTGGTACCACTCACGCTCCCCTCGCGGTTGCGTTCTGCAGGTTGCCGCCGTGTTTGGCATTAAAGGTCGGCGGATTGGGACGGAATGCGGTCTTCCTTTGCATCCTACCCATGGGGGCGAGTTTGCTTCTCGCCGGATGATCCCAGCGCTGTTGCTGACTCTGTCACTGATGTGATGCTACAGGGAATGGAACTATTTATTCCATCATCTGTGTGGAACCCAACGGAGGCTGATCTCGGCCTTGGTTTGGTCGCTCCTGTAAGAATGCATTACGCAGTAAGCAGGAGTGCATTCAGGCCTGCGCTGAGGCTTCGGCAGCTCGGGATGTAAACACCAGCATGCTTAAAAAGAAGTATAACTTCGCCTCCAGGTCCTTCAAAAGAATTATTGCCAAGGCAAAGTCTGAGCACATGGGCAGAATTGGCGAGAAACTAGTTCGCCTTCCTTCGGGAACCCGTGCATTCTGGTCTCGCCAAGGCTGTCCAAGGGAATTTCTGTAAGCCATCACTACCATCTCTGCACAGGGAGGACGACTCACTGGCCCACGCCGCAAAAGAGAAAGCGGACATTTTAGACCCTTTTTGCGTCCAACTCGACTCTTGATGACGGGGGGAACACACCGCCGACCATCCCGCGGTGTGAGTGCTCCATGCCGGATGTGCGGTTCTCACAGCGCTCGGTTCGCAGAGCACTCCTCTCCCTGGACATCCACAAGTCGAGTGGGCCTGACGGAATCCCCCCAATTGTGCTGAGGACGTGTGCTCCGGAGTTGGCACCGGTTCTAACGCGTCTTTTCCGGTACTCCTACTCCCTAGGCGTAGTCCCGAAATCATGGAAGACAGCTTTTGTCCACCCGATCCCTAAAAAAAGGCGACCGCTCAGACCCATCCAAATACAGGCCTATCGCCATCACCCCCTTGTTCTCCTAAATAATGGAATCCGTTATAAACTGCCACCTCATGCGGTACCTTGAGGATCACCAGCTGATTAGTGACCGCCAATACGGTTTTTGTCAGGGTCGATCAGCTGGTGATCTTCTGGTCTACTTGACTCATAGATAGGCGGAGGCAGTACAGTCCAAGTGGGAGGCATTGGCCGTTAGTTTGGATATTGCGAAGGCCTTCGATCGGGTTTGGCACAAAGCGCTTGTTTCGAAGCTCCATTTCCATGGGCTTCCCGAGAAATTGTGCAATTGGATCACCAGCTTTCTTGCAGATCGGAGCATCAAGGTCGCTGTAGACGGTGCATGCTCCGACTACAAACCTATTAACGCTGGTGTTCCATAAGGCTGCGTGCTATCACCAACGCTGTTTCTTCTGCATATCAATGATATGTTGCAAACCGGTAGCATTCATTGCTATGCGGATGACAGCACTGGTAATGCTCTATACACCGGCCGTGCCAATATTTCTCGGAAAAACGTCGCCGAGTACCGGAACAAACTTGTGTCTGAAGTCGAGTCTTTGCAGAACTAAGTCTCGGATTGGGGGCGACTAAATCTAGTCCAGTTTAATCCTCAGAAGACACAAGTTTGCGCGTTTACCACTAAAAATAACCTCTTCGTCGTATCTCCTCAGTTTTAAAGCATTCCCATTGTTGCCCTCAGCCAGTATCGGAATCCTCGGCGTCGACATATCGAGTGACGTGTAGTTTCGTGGTCACTTGGAAGAGAAGGCCAAATTGGCCTCTAAATAGCTTGGCGTGCTCAGCAGAGCGGGACAGTTTTTCATGCCGGCACAACGCCTGCAACTTTAGAAGGCGCAGGTTCGGCCTCACATGGAATACCGTTCCCATCTCTGGGCTGGGGCTCCCCAGTGCCAGCTCCTTCCACTGGACCGCATCCAGCGCAGAGTGGTTTGAATCGTCGACGACCGAGTTTTTTCTGATCGGCTCGATACACTGGCACTGCGTAGAGATGTTGCATCTCTTTGCGTATTTTATCGCATTTACCACGGGGAGTGCTCTGAGGAATTGTTCGGACTAATTCCAGCCGCTCAATTTCACTATCGCACATCGCGACAAAACTTGCGATACCACCATACCATACCACCTGGATGATTGGCGGTCCGCCACTGTGCGATTTAGAAGATGTTTTCTTCCTCGCACAACTTCCTTGTGGAATCGATTACCACCAGAGATTTTTCCGGACCGATACGACTTAGGGACCTTCAAGAAAAGAGCCTACTCCTTTTTAAAGGGCTGGCAACGCATCTGCAATTCCCCTGGTTCCCCTGGTGTTGCAGTTGTTCATGGGCAGCGGTAGTCACTTACCATCAGGTGAGCCGCATGCTCGTTTGCCCCCTCTCCTATAAAAAAAAACTTGAAAAACAAGAGTATATAACCCTCTGCGATGCCAGTGATGACATATGAATCTGAATTGTGGTGTCACTGCTGGTTGTATGGGAAAGATCAAGGTCATTCATCGAGCTATGAAGAGATGGTCGAGAATATGCTCGGAGTATCTCTGATATCGGATATACTAAGTGTATAGGATAGTAGTTAGGTATTGGCGTAAACAAATATTACGACTACTGCAATTAACGAGAAAAAGTAAAAACCAAAGCGTACTACACCAACAATTCAGAACAAACACTGCAACATAGATAGAGACCCGACTGGGCGGGTAGCTGGCACAGTAAATATGTCACGCAGTTGTATTTTCATTTACGACAGTTACTGTTTTTCTGAAAGTATAAAGTTACGCAGGTAGTTATGTGAAATAAACTAAGTCACGCTGACAAAGAGCGTACATAAATAATAACAGCGTTCTTCTTAGTCAAATTAAACAAAATCGGTATTAGATTCATCTCGCATTGCGGAGAATTGCTCGTAACTTAGAGGGCAATATATTAGTCCATTGGAGTTCGTCTAGAAGTGTACATTATTTTTTATAGAATAGGGCGATAAATGACCACACAGTCCACCTGGTGGCAAGCGGATGCTGTGGTCCATAAATATCTACATTTATCCTCAATTAACAATCGAAATGCAAATGCGTTGTCACCCCTGAGGACTGAGAAGGAATGCCTCGTTTCCAGTAAAAAGGGTTTCCGGATCTCTCCACTCACTATACTAAACATATATATGAAAGTACATAAGTCTTTGGTCAAAGTATACACATTTTGAAAAGGGCGCGTCGTTACAAATTGTTTGGCAAACGAAATTAAATATTGGTAAAGTCAGAGAGTCTATCCATTTATCTTGACTGCAACTTAGTGCGCAATGTGTGACCCGTGGTGCTCGTCTTGTATACTCACAAACGTTTGGAGCAAGCGTGTAACGCCGTGGTGTGTGCAGCGGGTGCTGCAGGTGCGCGCGGCGCACGGCATGTTCGTGACGGGGCTGCAGTTCCTGCCCACGCAGCTCGCCAGCCGCAGCGACGCCGCCCTGCTCTCCATCTCCGTCGACAACTGCCTCTACGTGCACAGTGTGCCCTCTCCGAGTACGTACTTTTTCAAATTCCTTTAGTGGAAGGCATTTCCGAAAACTAATAACAAAATCGGGGGTTACAGTTTGGTGTTGCCTCTATATATCTATTATCTACAACCAAAATTTAATTATATCACACGATAGCTAAAGGATTAAAGAATTGGTTACGTTGAGTGAGGACTGTGACGCATCGCGTGGCGAAGAGGGGAGCGCCGCTATTTTGAGGTCGTTTCGTTACTTACACGTCGCGTCCCGATTTTTTTGATACATTTTTCGATGTAAATGTCTATGGGTCGTAGGTATATGGTATGTATATATATAATTGTGAAAGGTAATTTACCGTGTACTGTCGGTGTAGGAATATCCATTGTGTAGTCCCATATCGTACCGTGGGTGTCGTAAAAGACGACAGAGATAAATTGAAACAGTTAATGGGCAACGTCTTCCTGATTAGAACTTAAAATGATTTAAAAAAAGAAACAGAATTTCGCAGAAATTCGCAGAACTAACGGCATACACCTTTAACGCTGCTCAATGTCACCGGTGCGGGTATTTTACTTCTAAAGTAAATGAGATGTTATAACGCCATCTATCACAAGCCGTAAGATTTTACTAACATAACCCATACTCGCCTCTTACAACACCAAAGGGACTAAAAGGAGTGACCTCATGGAAATGATGCATATGGAATTAAATTTGAAGCATTTTAATAATATATACATAACATAAACACTCGCCTGTCACCCAGAGGGGTAGGCAGAGACTACGGACTTCCATTTGGCACGATGCTGGCACATCTCTCTCGCCTCCTTTACATCTATATATCTACCGTCGGTTAATGGTATATATATATATAGCATAAATGAATGCCTTTTTTTGTGCGAGCAGCTATGATGCAGGTCTAATAAGTCCAGTATCACAGCGACCAGTAAGATCTATTGTGATCGCTGCTATGGCTTATAGTTCATTGATGCATAAGGCCTATGTCTTCAATGAATTGAAGTAGTTGCGAGCAATTTTACTTCTTCTGGGCTAAGAACGTAGTTTTTTGGATTAGTGTTAGGTTTGTGCATTCAGGATCCGCAATCAGGTACGATGTGCAGAGGTGTTTTTTCCGTTAAGAAACAGAATCGGCACATCATTGTGTTGCTTAGTCCCATAATGGATATATGCTTTTTTAAACAGAAATGTCAGTCAGAAAAAAAGAGACAGAAAAGTCTGGGCGCTTGCCAAAATACCCAGTTTATTCTTATTTAATCACAGGGCTCAAGCGAATTTACGATCATATGCTCGGATTAAGGTTCCGGAATGTTTTAACCCTGGTTTATCCGACCAGATCTGAAGTGATTTATTGTAATAAAGAGTTTCAAGGATCAATCGGGTCCGGCTTTTTGTGATTCCACAAAATGGTTCGTGTCGAAATTGTGCAAAATCTAATATATATATATATATATATATATATATATAATGATAAGTGTAGAGAACTGGAGACAGGCATTTCATTTTAGTCCTCAGGAGTGACAACACATCTGCTTTTTATTCGTAATCGAGGGTAGATGTAGTTATCTACGGGTCAACTGGACTGTGTGCCGTTTGTCACCCTTGTTCTATATAAAAAGATATATTATTTTTATACTTAAATTTTAACCACATAAAAAAGTGTTTATTTTATTATGTTAATATTTGTTATTGAATGTTAAACATACATGTAATCATTTTAATTTCAGGTACTGTACCTGCCTGGATTGCCATCATTCTTATAGTTTTCGTTTTATTTTGTACTTTTACTTTATGTTCATATTTAGGTATATAACGGAAATTTTGTTTAATTTTAATCCATTATATTTTCTTTAAAATTATTATGTATGTAATTAGAATTATTTTTCTGTGTAAGTATATTTGTATACTTTGGGGATAGTTTAATTTAATTATAAAAGTTAAGCAAGTTCATATACTTATTATGACTGTATGTTTGTATAAATAGAATCAATTTAATAAAAGGATATACGGTGTTGAGAGTTATTTTTGATTTAATTTCCGATCCATTTATAATTTAGTTTTCAAAAGGATTTATTATTGTTTATAATTTTCGCAAATGTCTTAAAGGGTCTATGAGGTAACTGTTTACGCACTGTGATCTGTATGCATTGTTACATGATAAAGTATTGATAAAAATGATTGAAGCTGTATTATGAATTAAATATTTATGGCAAACAGTATGGCTTTTAATTTTGAATTGTCGTATTTATTTTTAAGACCTCAGTCTTTCAATCTTCTTCAATAGAGGTTGAATTAAATATCGGTAATCAAAACTGCAAATCCTAAAGATGAGAATATTTGTTAAATATAGTCTAATCACTAAGATAGTGTCGGTACACCCGGAAGCGCACTTATTATTTTTCTTTTATTTTATTATTTTTTATTGTGTTTGTTAAATAAATGTTTTTCTATTCTAAGAATAAAATAGAATACTAATTTATTCTTATGGTTATTATAATAAAATACGAATATAAATAATAAACAGAAGTTAGGTAGCAAAGAACCTTTCACAAAGGCGCTTCGTTTTAAAATGCCAAATTCTCCTGCGGGTGTACGCGGCGACCTTTGATGACGCGGCGGCGCCTTTGACAAGAGGCACGTGCAAAGACGACGCGACACAAAGGCGACCATATCTAAGCGAACAGACTATAACTTCGCGTGCTAAGGCTCCTGATGAAAGACGAAACTCGTGTGGTGTTCTTCCTAGTGTAGAGGTTGGTGATGTGACGTTGAGGATAGTAGTGATTGTACACACTATTATCTACCATCACTACTATTACGGTTATGAGAACCTAATAATACGCACCATTTCATTTGTTTCATGTGGATCTTAGTTTCTTAATTTTCAAATGTTCTTCGCCAATAAACTTATTACAACAAGACTATTCTATTTCATTCTATTCTGTAGAATAAAATCATTTTTATTCAATATTGATTATATGTAATTCTTATTTGAGTCAATCGTGGGAAGAACATGCAAGAAACCCAGCGGGACTTTTTTTAATATATGATAACATTTAGAAACAGCATAGTAGCGATCACCTCATTCCCAGGGGTTATTATGAAACATGTACTCTTTAGTAGTATAAATAACCCTTACTAAACAATTTTTGCTTTAATAAATATTTTAACCTTTTGGTAGATAAGGTCTGCACATTTTCTGGGACTCTGTTGTGAAAGCGTATATATTGCCCCATGAAGGAATTACTGACTCTTTACAGGCGAGTAACTGGCATATAACTAATTTGTGCTTGATTTTCGTAAATATATTGAGAGGCCAAAGGTTATGTCTTTAAATTTTTCTCTAAGGGATCCCTTGGGACCTAGGTTATAAATTGCTCTTTTATGGCTCTCTTTTGCACAACAAAGATAGTTTCAATGTCAGTCGCATTACCCCATAGCAATATTCCATATGACATTATGCTATGGAAATAACTAAAATAAACTAAACTAGCTGTTTCAACACATGTAAGGCATTTTTACAGCATTACATTTTTTAGATTTATATGAGGGCCCCGTTGAAGCTTCGCGTCAACTAATACCTAGAAAAACTGGATTCAACAAGACCCAGCTCCTTCCCACTTTACCTTTAAAAGCACACTGATATTCACCTGCTTAACGTTAGGTGTGGTGAATTTAATAAATTTCGTTTTATTACCGTTTAAAAACAACACAGTAAAGCGTGATGTGTATGAAGGAGTTCTGTGTAAGTTTGGGGACGAGAGAGTGAATGACAATGGGAGAAGCCTGCTTGAAGTATGCTTGAAATGGAATCTGTGCGTGGCCAACACAATGTTTGACCACAAAAAGATCCATTTGTATAGAAGAGATGAGGATGAGTCTAGAAGTATGCTTGATTTTGAATTGTGGATGAAAGACTGAGGAAGAAAGTGCTAGACAGTCGGGCATACCACGGTGTAGGACTCGACATAGACCACTTCCTGGTCATAGCCCGAATGCGTGGCCTGTTTAAACAATGGCGACACCGAGGGGCCGAGCCCACGAGTGTTTTGGACAGAGTAAAAGTGGAAAATCTACAAGAAAAAGAAAAGAAAGACGAGTATGTAGAGAAACTGAAAAAAAGCTTTAAAGATATAGAAGAGATAGGTGTGATTGAAGATTTGTGCGAGACATTTAAGAAAGGGATCGTGAATGTTGCTAAAAGAAGGAAAGGAAGAAAGAAATGTGTGGATCGATAAAGATGTACAAAGGGTAGTGCAAGAAAAGAAAAAAGCATGGTTGGATTGGTTAGCAGCAAAAGCTAACCAAAAAGTTCAAAAGGCAACGGATGACGAGATAAAGGAAGCAAGAACAAAGTATAAAATATAGAAATCAGCGACGAAAGAAGTTGTGTCTAGAAAGAAAGAAGAACCAAAGAATGATTTCGATAGGAGTATCACTGAAGATTCCCAGTCAAATATTAAGTTTTTCTGGAAATCCATCAAAACAGCCAGAGGAAAAACTTCTACCTCGGAGCTGAGTACAATCAGGAGTCAAGATGGGAGTATTATAAAAGGAGAAGAATGTGTGTTAAAGAGATGGAAAGAGTATTTTGAACGTTTATTTGAAAGAGAGGAAGTGCAGGTACAGCATTCGGCACCTTCCATGGAAACTAATATAAATGTTGATGAGTAAAAATGATGATAACATGTTGTGTCTCTTTCTGTACATTGTATATATATTTTGGTGGCTAAAATCATTATGGGGAACTGAAAATAATTAAATAAGAACATTTTATAATTTTTAGAATTGTCTGTCTGTCTATTTGTCGCATGAACGCATCACGTCTAAAGTAAACATCTTTTATTTTCAAAGAAATCGTTAAGAATATCATAAAGCGTATCTTCGAGTTACATTTAATCTTTGTTTTATTAAAATTGGTTAATTCTATCGAAAGTAATGATTATTATTTTGAAATGTGGGTTCGAATTTGTTCAATGGTGCCATAAAATCTCAGAAATAGTAATAAAAAATGGTGCCGTGTAGTGGCGGTTAAGAATATCCACTACCCCATATCTTCCCGTGGGTGTCGTAAAAGGCGACAAAGGGAAACAGGCAGGAGATGGGCAGCAGCATCTTCCTGATAATAGCCAAAATAACAATAAAAAAACTGCGGTTGCCAACCCGCTCGCCAAGCGTGGCAACTATGGCAATATACCCCCCATGAGCAATGACAATAATAAACGGCCCCCAGTCCCCGGCGGCCCCGCTATTCCTGGCTACGGTGGCGACCATGGTAACGGCGGGGCAGGGGGTGCTAAGAATCTCCGGTGGAGGTTCGGTTGCCACCTACGACGACTCGACCTGGCAACATACAACGCACGCACCCTGAGGACTGACGAGAAGATTGTGGAGCTGGAAGAAGAGATAGACAAGTTACGCTGGCATATTATAGGATTATCCGAAGTCCGAAGAGAGGGGGAGGACACGGTAATCCTCGAATCCGGCAACTTGCTCTATTACCGGGAGGGCGACCAACTGTCCCAAGGAGGTGTCGGATTTATCGTCCACAAGTCTCTCGTTAACAACGTTGTAAAGATCGAGAGTGTGTCGACGAGGGTTGCGTACCTTATACTCAGAATCACCAAACGGTATTCGCTGAAGGTCATACAGGTTTACGCACCAACCTCGGCACACCCCGATCAGGAGGTGGAGGAAATGTATGAGGATATCTATAGAGCCATGCATTCCTCCAAAACCCAATATACGGTGTTAATGGGAGACTTCAATGCAAAACTAGGCGCAAGAGAGAACGGTGAGCTGAAAGTAGGGAAATTTGGAATAGGGCAACGGAACCCAAGGGGCCAGCAGTTGGCTGACTTTATGGAGAAAGAGGGACTCTTTATGATGAACTCTTTCTTCCAGAAGCGGCCCCACAGAAAGTGGACCTGGTCGAGCCCCGACGGTTCGACAAAAAATGAGATTGACTTCATTATGACGACCAGACGACAACTGTTCAGTGATGTCTCAGTGATCGCGAGGGTGAAAACCGGCAGCGATCACCGAATGGTTAGAGGCACACTGAACCTAAACGTTAAGTTGGAGAGGTCTCGTCTAATGAAGTCGACGCTCCGTCCCCCTCGTGCTCTGTTCCAAAGTCCCGAAACCTTTCAGCTCGAGTTACAAAACCGTTTTCAGTGCCTAGAAGACTGCAATGAAGTGGACGATTTGAATGACAAGCTCGTGGAAACTGTCCATGCGGTCGGAGCTAAATTCTGCAAGACCCGCCGCAGAAGAACACAAAAACTCTCCGATCACACTCTTAATCTCATGGCTGTTAGACGGGAGATGAAGCTACATTCTTCAACAGATTTAACAGCATACAGGCAACTGAACAGACAGATCTCCAAATGCATGCGGCGGGACTTACGCAACTTCAATACAGCTCGTATTGAAGAAGCGATCGAGCGGAACCAAGGCTCCAAAGTCTTTGCCAGAGATCTGTCTGCCAGAAAGCGCCAACTGTCAAAGCTGAAGACAGAATGTGGCAGCATCGTTTCCGGGGCACCTGAGATTTTGAGTGAGATTGAGAGGTTCTATGGGCAGCTGTACACGTCATCGTTGGAGCCGCACGCAAGTGTGAGTAACGATCCAAGAGCGAGTCTTATCCGACATTATTCCGTTGATATCCCGGACGTCAGTCTGAGCGAGATTAGAATGGCTCTCCAGCACCTTAAAAACGGCAAGGCCCCAGGCGAGGATGGAATTACAGCGGAGCTTCTGAAAGCGGGTGGAAAACCGGTACTTGAAGTCCTTCAGAAGCTCTTTAATTCCGTCCTCCATGGTGGCATTACACCGGAGGCGTGGAGCAGAAGTGCGGTGGTCTTGTTCTTCAAGAAAGGCGACAACGCTCTCTTGAAGAACTACAGACCGATATCCCTTCTGAGCCGCGTCTACGTGCTGTTTTCGAGAGTCATTACGAATCGTCTCGCGCGCAGACTTGACGACTTCCAGCCTCCCGAACAAGCCGGTTTCCGAAAAGGCTTTAGCACCATAGACCACATACATACCCTTCGGCAAATTGTACAGAAGTCCGAGGAGTACAATTTGCCACTATGTCTGGCGTATGTGGACTATGAGAAAGCCTTTGATTCCGTCGAAATTTGGGCGGTGCTGCAGTCCCTTCAGCGATGCCAAGTTGACTGTCGGTATATCGAAGTGTTGAAGTGCTTGTACAGTAGGGCTACGATGGCTATCCGAGTACAGAACCAGAGTACGAAACCTATCCAATTGCAGAGAGGTGTAAGACAGGGTGACGTCATATCCCCGAAACTCTTTACCGCTGCATTGGAAGATGTTTTCAAGCTTCTGGACTGGAAAGGATACGGTATAAACATCAATGGCGAGTACATCACTCACCTTCGATTTGCCGACGATATAGTCCTTATGGCAGAATCGCTGGAGGACCTAAGCACTATGCTCAATGACCTCAATAGTGTTTCCCAACGGATAGGTCTTAAGATGAACATGGACAAAACAAAGATCATGTTTAATGTCCATGTCACACCTATGCCGGTAGTTGTTGGGAACACTAAGCTCGAAGTTGTTGACGAGTATGTTTACCTGGGACAAATAGTCCGACTAGGTAAGTCCAACTTCGACCGAGAGGTCAATCGACGGATTCAACTCGGCTGGGCAGCGTTCGGGAAGCTACGACACATCTTCTCGTCAGGTATACCTCAAAACTTGAAAACGAGACTGTACACCCAGTGCGTGTTGCCAGTGATGACATACGGAACTGAGACGTGGTCCTTCACTGCTGGCCGGATGAGGAAGCTCAAGGTCGCTCAGCGAGCTATGGAGAGGGCTATGCTCGGAGTTTCCCTGCGTGATAAACTCAGAAATGAGGATATCCGCAGTAGAACTAGAGTGACCGACATAGCCCAACGGATTAGTAAGCTGAAGTGGCAATGGGCCGGCCATATAGCTCGAAGAACCGACAACCGATGGGGAAGAAAGGTTCTCGAGTGGCAGCCTCGTACCGGCAGGCGAAGTGTAGGGCGTCCCCCCACTAGATGGAGTGACGACCTGGTAAGATATGCAGGAAGTCGATGGATGCAGGTGGCTCAGGACCGTGCTTTGTGGCATTCTTTGGGGGAGGCCTATGTTCAGCAGTGGACTTGTGAAGGGCTGTAATGATGATGATGAGTAATAAAAAGATTTCTGTGTAAAAAAAACGTTCCATAATAATTAATATATTTATACTTAAAACACAAAAAGAGACGAACACGCACAACAACAACGCATTTATTTTCTCACACAAAGGACGTAATAGATGGAGTTGTACAAATTACAAACTTTTCTGAATTGCGGTGTTGAGATTTTTCGCCGATGAATCGTATTGAGACTTACTGAAGAAATTTTTATCCATCGAAGCCATACAACGGAACCCGACCAAAAATAAAAATTTTGCTAAATTAGAACTGCCATTTTAGCGCTTTGGGAACTAGATTTAGCACTTTTTTGGAATGTATAGCGTGCATTTCGAAATTTTAGCACCTAGCGCTTAATCCAGCGCTTTTTGGTGTATTTAGCACACATTTCAATATTTTAGCGACTAGCGGGTTATTAACTCTTTTATAGCAGCACTGTTAGATGTTAGTCCACATTACCGATAATAATAATAATGACCTTTATTATTTTTTCCCACAAATAGTACATTGCAGTTTATCTTTTTCAAACATATTTTTTCCACAAAACAAAGAGCATGGGAGACGAGTCCAAACTAGGATACCCTGTGCTATGGATCTCCTGGCTTCCCCTTTAGGATGATCAACTTGATTTTTTTACCGACGACTATAAGTGGGGAAATCCCCTTTATTAAAGTTTTCGTTTATGGTTTTGGCAACGCATTTATTTTGCTTTATTCAGTTTCAGTCAGTTGCTTAGAGCACAGCTAAAATAAAAGTTACTTAGTAGTTATAACACAAAGAAACTGTGTAGCAACCGCAATCAGATGCTGACATCTGAAACTAAGTTGCGAAATACATTGCACTTTAAAACAATTAATGCCATTTTTATTGTTCGTACAATACTAACTACTGTTGACAGCAATTGCTATAATTATAAGTCGATGTCCTGCGAAGTATTGATACATCAAAAAAATATAGCCAGAAAAAAAACTTAATGTTGTTTTCTTTATTATGATTATATAAAAAAACACAAACTTTGTTTGTAGTTAATTTAGCGCGAAAACTAGGGCTTTTTTAAAGCGCTGTTTTCATGAAATCTAGCGCTTTTTGTGTTGTCCTAGAGCTGAATGAGTTTTTTTTTTATCTGGCAGCACTGCCCAAAAACCCTCTATTAAGAAGTAACTTTCCTTTCAGTTTTAAGCGCGTTCAGTTCCCAGTTACAGTGAGTGTGTGTTATGCGATGACCGTAAATAAAGCGCAAGGTCAAACTTTACGCGTTGTAGGAGTGTACCTCAGTACTGACTGTTTTGCACATGGCCAACTCTATGTTGCTTTTTCCCGCGTTAGTAGCCCCCTTAACCTTTTTGTGTATACCCCGGCTAAGCCTACTTCTAACGTCGTTTACACAGAAGCTCTATCATAAACGACTTAGAACTTTGATGATAATGATTTATTTTGTTACCACTTATTGATACAGTAATGAAATAAATCGTTTAATATTCTCTTACCTAAACGACAAATTCTTTATGTAAAACCTGTATACGCGAGCTACGCCGCGGGCACAGCTAGTCAGGAAATAAAACTACTTATATCATGGTTATTCCTCCATCCCCATAAGACATACAACAAGAAAGTAAAAACGAAGTATATAGTTGGGCGTTGATTATTCATGTGTTAGGCAGTGGGAAAAAAAGATCGGAATGATATAGCTTCAAGAAATCTACGCTAACAGATATCTGGTAGATTTATTTGCAAGCTTTTTTAACTGTATTGTTACTTTTATTCGCGACTGCCTTCGCGTAGAAATGTGTGTATTTACTGTATTCAGCCGCGTCTCCACCAAAGTTTTGTTGTCAACACAACAAAACATGTTTCCATTTTCAGCGGCAACATCAAAGGAATACGCTTGTTGCCGATACTTGTTCCCTCGGTGGAGACGCTTGTTGACGGAAACATTTGTTGGCAACACGTGTTGACAAATGTTGTGTTGGCAACAAAACTTTGGTGGAGACGCGCCATTCCAAAGCAACAGCCAGACCCGGTGCACAGTTTGGTAATGCTAACTTTTTCCTAGGAGCTATTGTCCAATGTGCTATTGTAGTCTTTGAGGCACTATCAGGGGAAATTACTTTATCTGTTAGTTAAATATATTATGAGGGCGTTAAGACGGCAAACGCGTTTTGGGGTAGCTCTCGTTAGAGACCTGTGCCCAACCGTGGGCAGATGAAGATGATGACAACTATGAATTGTACTTTAAAATATATAAAAAAAAACTTAATTTCGGACCTTTATTTTTCGTTGTTTATCCATATTTGGTTATTAGAGAACCATAATCTATGTTTAGGAAGCTCAAGGTCGCTCAGCGAGCTATAGAGAGGGATCTGCAGTAGAACCAGAGTGACCGACATAGCCCAAGCTGAAGTGGCAGTGGGCCGGCCATATAGCTCGAAGAACCGACAACCGATGGGGAAGAAAGGTTCTCGAGTGGCAGCCTCGTACTGGTAGGGGAAGTGTAGGGCGACCCCCCACGAGATGGAGTGACGACCTGGTAAAACATGCAGGAAGTCGATGGATGCAGGTGGCTCAGGACCGTGCTTTGTGGCATTCCTTGGGGGAGGCATATGTTCAGCAGTGGACTTGTGAAAGGCTGTAATGATGATGATGAATCTATGTTAATACATTTTAGAGGTATTATAATCAATAATAAAAAATATATTTATTAAATGACCCGCTATCTTATACTTCCACGCAACACACATACCCAGTGTCTCGGTACAGGACAGTCAGGTTTTGCTGCAAAATAAAGCACGTCTTCTTAAAAGAAGGCTCTTAGCAAATCCTTGATGTGTAGCGGGAAGTGTTGCATACAGAACAGACTCCCGAGGATAAACCATAGGAAGAAAACATGATAATATACCTACCAGACCCTGTCAAGACCTTAACGACATCAATCTAACGTACCAGTGCTACACCATTGTTGTCGAGGGTCTCATCGGTGAAAATAGGGGCCTGCGAAATGTACCAAATCAGTCTTGAATGGCACTAAACAATGTTTCAGTGATCTATTTTTTAGGAACTGAACTTTCCAACAAAACTACCTTTCAGCTCAGCGCTATATTTGCTTCTGTGATTTACTAATCTGAGCTCATTTTCCATCCAAGGCATCGTTGAAAAGTTAGCAGAATTTAAAACGTGCAGGGGTACTTACAGAACAAATTAGTTTATTGCTCTCTCCCTGACATGGCCCCGTTGGAAGATAAGAAAATATTATGACTCGGGATTGTGCAAATAATAAACAGTTTATTTTTAATAACATTTAATTAATTACATCAAAACAAATAACATACAATTACTCATCATGATCCTTCGGCAAGTTGCATTGAAATAGACCGACTAGAGACCTATGATACGACGAACTGCGACTGCACACAGATTCTTACATTCCGTTTAAAGCTCTACTACATTGTAATAAAAGTCAAAATCGCTTACAGAATGAATCAGTCATGTCGCGAGTAAGCCACATTGACGTAAAATACATAGGAATATTAGCTACAATTTTGGAATGGATAAGGCCTTTCAAACGTGATGACTAAAGGATTTTAAACTTAAAATATAAGACGCAAGATTCAATTTTACTTAAATCCACGCTGTAACGGCCTTTCCATTCCATGTCGTTGTCAAATGCATTTCATTTTGTGCCTCTTATATATAACATTTATAAAAATAATTATATGGAAGACCGACTAAGCATAGGCTTTCTAATTACAATGTGATGTGATTCGTACAATTTATAGAAAAAAAAAAAGATATTTCCAGTTTACAACGAGTTTAATATAAACATAACGTATCCTGAAAGCAGACAACTATTTATTTCGTATAAACATTGGTTTGATTACGGAATTAATAATTAAATAACCGTCTTTTTTCCTTTACCCAAAAACGCTTATAGCAAACTGAGCCCTTAACTAAATCGATTCAATTTTCTACCAAAATTTGAAGCTATATTGTGATAACTTATTCATTCAGACAACAATTTGGTAAATTTCTTAGTTTAATGTCATAATATAATTTAGGTATATCTTTGGAACGATTGTAACAACGTTGTTAGAAAGTTCATCGATCTATATTGGGCTCAATACATAAAGTTACTCTTGTTACAACTAACAACGTAGAAAACATTGATTTAAATAGTTTTGAGGACGCTAAAATTAGTTTAGTTTTATCTCAATTATCACGTTAAAAATATTTCAACGTATAATTACTAACTGGAACTGTAAAATCTGTTCCGGCATTACTAAATATGTATCCCGGTGTTGTAAATATCATACGCCAGAAGTTGTAAATAATATCTCCGAATTTGTAAATATATATAAAACTAGCTGATCTGGCAAACGTTGTTTTGCCATATAGATACATTATTTCTAGGAAATATTTTTTAGTTTTAAAAATCGCGATTAAAAAACAGGGGTTGATCGTGGAAGGGTGAAAATTTGAAGTTTTATGTATTTTTCAATGCTAAATCGTAATAAAATAAAAAATAAAAATTTTGCCAAAAAAATAAATAAAAATATTTAGGGGTGGGTCACCCTTATCATTTAGGGGTTTGAAAAATAGCTGTTGGACGATTTATAGACCTACCCGACATGTATACAAAATTTCATACAAATCGGTTCAGCCGTTTCGGAGGAGTTTGGTAACAAACACCGCGACACGAGAAATTTATATATTAGATGATGTGGATTTTAGGTTTCTATCGTTACTTTAGGCATATAATTAAATGTATCTCGATATAAAATTATTTTATTCTAATAAATACAAATACATACATACATATATATAGCTAGCTAAAATTGTGAACCTGTCATATCATTGAAGGCATCATTCTAATCGTCATTGTTTTATTGAATACAATATTGTACGATAATGTAAAGTTGTATAATATACTGTTAGATAATATGGTCCCTGTATAAAGTATGTGTTCGCCCCTGCTGGGCTTGTATGTATTACGTCGGAAAAGGCACGCGGTCGCTTGCGTCGGTCTATCGCTGCGATGAGATCGCTATGTTGCTCCACGATATTAACGCGCTAAACAAACTATAAAACGGCAGCATCGCCTCTAATGTTACTTCGTAATTAACTGTGATCTCTTTAATAATTAAGTTTGTTTGGGTGTTAATCTTTTATTACAGTTAACTATAATATTATAACATGTGTAATATGTACGTTTTTCATAATATAAGCTACAAGCGTTTAAACTTATTACAGCATAAAATCGACGGTTAAACGTTCACTTGTCCAAAGACTGTAATTTAGAAGGCTTGAACTAGATTAGACTCACGTTTGGCAACTGACGCCGGTTTGAGAGCGTAAGGAACTGATATAAAATAAAACTTTTTTTTTTCTTGTGTAATAACTACACGATGTCCATGTCGTTGCGTGTGCGATGCAGATGTAATACATAAATGATAAGACATAAAAATAGTAATAGAGATAATTCTGCTGTCCCATTTCAAAACCTGGCCTTATTCATATGTTGAAGAACTTCATACATTACAATTTCTGGTTATTTTTAAAGTTTCATTGCGGGTGTTTTCATCTTTCTGTGTAAAATTACTATGTACTAGCTGTGGAATTTATTACGATTGGATTTCATGGGATTTTTTTTTACGTGGAACTTTAATTATTTTTCTAAAATAAAGCCTAAGTTACTCATTATAACATCAGCTATCTGCCAGTGAAAGTCCCGTAAAAATCAGTCAAGCCATTTCGGAGATTAGCCGGAACAAACAGACAGACAAAAAATTTCAAAAATTCTCTTATTGTTATAATTACAGTATATACTTTCATATGTATTTGGTAAAAAACTGTTATTTTGACATTACAAATAGACACTTCAATTTTATATATTTGTATAGATTTTTTATACGAAATTTTTAAAGCCGCTTACTGGGTTTTGATGCGGGACAGACGAACTATTTCAGCCATTTTCTCAAAGTACAGGTACATTAGTCAACTAAATGTAGTTTTTACTTTATTATTTCATCATTGCAATACTAGAACGGACAAGTTGAAGGACATAAAACCGGATATTGATGAATGATAGAATATTCATAGTGGTAGGATTAAGTTTATTGCAAGGCAGTGCTGACGTCATATAGGGTGTTTGTATATGCCATGAGCCGGGACTACACGCTCAGGTCTACCCTACAACTACATGTATACATAGTAAATGGCACGTTAAATATTTATCATCTGAACTTTATGTATAAAAAATGAACTCTTCGTTACATAATGTTAAACATACCTAGGTTAATATAATCTTTGCTCTACAGTCAGTACTGTTGTCCTTATTATAACAACTAAATGTTTCTTGATTATTAAAAAAGACCTTTTCCTTAACTATCACAAGTATATGCACGCATGTAGCCGTGACGTAATTACTTAAATTTTACATTGAAACCGGATTCGGAAAATTATCACTAGAAATTAACATGAAATAGTAAATGTCCCATTATTGATATATGTTGGATACGTTGTTATGCCGAGAGATTAAAATGCTACAAATTGACATACCAGCGTGGCGTCGATCTTACTACTCACGTCAGTTACCGTTATAGGTACAGGAACATGTCGTCTCTGCGTCTGCAAAACCCGACTAACATATTTTTGGTGAAAATCCAGTTTACATGCATTAATTAGCAGTATTTACTTACTCCCATATACGTATAAATCCATTTTGTATTATTTCAACTGGATACAAAAATAACAATAATTTTATGAAATACTTACCTTTCATTTAAATGACTTGTTAAAACTAAAAATTATTTTTTATTATTATTTGTGAGAAGTTATATTTATATGTCGGGGTTTGCAGGTGCAGCGACGATGGTGGACCTCAGTTCAGTTATGAAAACAAATGAAGCAGATATTTTTAAAACTTTCAATAATCATTCAGTTAAACAGAAGCAACTGATTCCACATTCTCTGATAAGTGTCTGTATAAGTTGACTATTAAAGTACAATAATAATTAACAAAACGCAAGTCCAATTGCCATATTTACAGATAATGCGATTTACAAATTTAGAATTATAAAGAGCCAAAGATTATATTTTATAGTAATACAAAATAAAAAATAAAAAACTATTGGAAGGTTGTTTACGTTTCATTCTACTCAGCAGACCCTATCAACAAGAACGACGCCACACTTTACAATTTATTAACAATAACAATATAAATATAAAGCTTACATAATAAAATTCGATGTTGAAAAAAATCTGGTAATAAAATACACATCTCAACATTTCTATATAAAGAATTAATAACATTCAACTTTCTCCACTCAAAAATACATCATACATTAGCATTATTTTAAGTGCTTATACAGCATGTTGCAAAACACCATTTTTCCAAATCCAAAAAGTTAATAACTTTTAGCATATAAAATACTTAATAAACGTATATTATTCCAAAACTTGAATATTTTAATGTAGATAAATACTATACATTTGTAATTTGTTTCCTATAATAAGTTTGAAAATATTGGATAGTGTTTTGCTGCACGCCAAAAAATTATTAGCCCTGTAATACTGACTCACATGGTGTAATAATTGACGTATCAAAACGCATTCTCTAATTCAGATACATGAGAGTAAAATTGTCTCATTCATACACTCACCATTTGTACACACATTTCATATAGAGATTATATTTTTCTACATATACGTTAAACAACTATAGCAAATATAGTAACATCCATTAAAAATTCACATAAAAACTGCTTTTGAGCCCTTAACACATCACTAACAAATGCATTCAGTACAGGCAAAATATAGTTTGTCGATTCGCACAATATCTAATGAGTCTAATTTCTCGGGTGCTTTAGAAGCGTTGCAGCGTCGATATTTTAAACTGTAAGAGGAAAGGCACACTATTAAATTATGAATCTTACAAATGATCAAAATAAAATGTCATAAAGATTTATTAAAAAAATATAATGAAAGTATTGTAGTATTGTATTCACAGGTAAGGCAAATTCGGATAACATAAAAATAAAAAAGAAGAAGAAAAAATTAAGCAAAACGTAAACCTGATTATCAGTCTTTGAGCAGAGCAGACCCAGAAACTAGAATTTTGCGACCATTTTTGACCGAATCTTTTTATTATTGATTTGATATTCAAATGACAATTTTGACTTATGAAAAAACACCATTAAAACTACTTTACTACTAAACTACTTTACTGACTTTGAAACTACTTCAGATTAGTATTCAAGATGTGCAGTAGTTATAGGAATAGTTAACGAATGAAACCTTAAATAATACTGAGCAATTCCTTGCTCTAAGTCACCGTGTCCACACCAAATTAATTACGATTAAGTAATACACCTAAAATTCTATTAATTAACTGAAAAATGTTTAATACTTGACTACTTGCACTGAGATAGTTTTCACGTAAATCACTAACGGTCGACCAGTTAGTAAAATATGTCCATATACTCACCCTGGTCGAAGGTGCTGGGGTTTATGTAGGAGAGGAGGTCCTGGTCGCTCATGTCGGTGAGGCCCTGGACCGGCGCGGTCATCTCCTGGGAGACGGCCTGCGACACGGCCTGCGACACGGCCTGCGACACGGCCTGCGTGACGGCCTGCGACACGGCCTGCGACATGGCCACGAGCGGCGTGTCCGAGGCCTGCTCGGCGGGCGGCTGCGTGTCCGCCGCCTGCGCCGCCGACACGCAGCCGCCCGCGCTCTCCGAGCTGCCCGTGCTCAGGATGTTCGCCGTGTTGATGGCCGACGTCACCAGCGCGTTCATCGTCGTGTCCGACGTCAGGATCTCAGCCGCCGCGTTCAGTATCATCGACTTGACGGCGGCCGGCGGCGTCTTCACCGACTGCGGTATGTCCGGGATCATCATCAACTCGTCCTGCGACCCGCCCGCCGGAAGCACTATGCGCTGGTTGTTGTCGCACAGCAAACTTGGGGACACTTGCGGGTTTAGGATCACGTCGGGCGATATCGCCGACGCCGGCATCGGGGGGAGGAGATCCGCGTTCGAATTTCGCGAGACGACCGCCGCGTTCGGACTTAGGATGACGTCCGACGCGTGGGACGCCGTGGAAGACGAGGTGGTCGAACCAGATAGGTGATCGTCCACTCTGGAGTTGACAAGCTCGTCGAGTTTCGCCGCGTCGGCCGGAAGTATAGCCGCTGTCGCCTTCATAGCGTCTTCCACTAAAGCCTCCATGTGAGCGCTCTGCTGGGCCAGTCTTTGTTCGATTTGCGTCGCGCCCATCTCCATTTTGGTGATAGCACCGAAAGGGTTGAATGTTTCCTGGGACCTGTTCGGTTGCATCTGATTATAGACGATCAATCTTTGCTCGTTCGGCGATTGCATACTCGAGTCCCTCATCATGATGTCAGAATTGAGCACTTTCATATCGGTCTCGAGCGGGTCCATCGACCTCTTCGCGGATATCAACTGTCTCATGGGATCCATAGACGACATTGGCATTATGGGAGGGTCAACGTATATTTGACCACCGTTATCGTCGGAATTAAATATGGCGGCGGTCACGGATTCGACCATCTTATCAGTTTGCACTTGATTTTGTATGGCCTGAAGTTGCTGAGTGAACGACGCGAGGGGCGAAGGGGACTCGCTTTGCGAGGGTGTGCTAGGCGATAGCTTGATGGAGTCGTAGCCGCTCACGAACCCAACCTGTCGACATTCGATTATCGTTAATAGATTACGAAACATTGGACGTCGCTAAACTTAGTTGGTGTTAGTGTGTATGTGTGTTAGGTTTACATGTGTGTGGGGCGGCAATGTGTAAGTGCGCGTATATTTGTGTGTAAGGGTGTGTGCCTGTGTGCAAACCTGTGGGGAGTCACGCGTGGCCTCGGTCTTGAGGCGAAGGTCGACGGCGGGGAGAGACGCCGGCAGTAGAGGCTCGGGTCCCTCCGCCCCGCACGACCCCTCCTGTTCAACCAGCGACTGTTGGCTCGACTCGTCCGGCACCTGCGCTTGTATTAACATGTCGTGTCAGACTCCACTGTGAGCGGATTAGAGTAATTATTGCGCCTCTGTACGTTGTTTCAATAAAGCAATTGTGGATTACTAAGCAGAGCGAATACACATCAGGAATGTAGCCGGGTCGATACTAGCAAAATGTATGTCGATAACATTGTCACACGACAACAATATATATATATATATATATATATATATATATATTATGCATGCTAGTTTCGAGGTGGCAAACATAATTTGTACAAGAACTTATTTTTTTTTATTTATCAAAGATAAAAGTATTTCCGGAGTATATAAAATAAAATCGGCACAAATTAATTTCATTCAATGTACTTGCGTTAATAGGTAATAATGAAAAAAAATCATCAAAATCTTAATCTAATAAAACCTAAACTGCATTCTATTTTGTGCTAAAAATAATTAAGAACGTATTACGAGGTATTGAGAGTGATATAAAATACTAATTTAGTAAAAATTATAAAGCAAGAAATTTAGTGAATTAATAAAGAAGCTACCGTACCTACCGTATTGAAACATGTAATAACCCAACACTTAAGTATGGTAGTGTACGTACCTCGCTTTTAAGGCCGAGCGGCGAGTGCGGGTCGGGCACTATGAGCGAGGGCCGGCGCACGGGCAGCGCGGGCGGCGGCATGATGCCGGCGCCGCCCCCCCACATCAGCAGCGGCCGCCCCTCCTCCGCTCCCGCCCCCGCTGCCGCCCCCGCTACCGCCCCCGCTCCTGCACATACACAAAACTCGTCAGACACACGCTCTACTCTTCACTACCACCTAACTAGGACCGCTTCTTACACTGCTGAAAACCTGCACTACAGTCGTTTCGAGAAATAACTGATGGAGGAATAAAACTTAAATTTTACACTACATAAATCTCAGACCAACAAAGAAACAAACATATATTTCAAGTGACGCAAAAACCAAGCCAAAACCTTACAACTTATTGTAAGAAAACGCACTCTACATATATGCATCTAAAATCATTTGCAACCAACACCATGGTTTTAGGTGTGTTTGTGGACGTCCAGCAGCGAACTTTTACAAACTGATAAAGAAAGAAGTTTCGGCATCACTTGAAACACCGTCTATGTATCTTTTGTTGATACTGAGACAAAGATATATGATTACGTACTTGGCTAAATTGATAAAAAAATTCCTCGGTACTTCTCATAGTTTATGTTTGTGTTAATCTTGTGTTGTATCTAAATTATAAATTTATGTGCATATATAAGTACTTTAACATTAATTTTTTTTAATTATTTTGAAAACTGCTAAAATATTTACAAATGTGACTATGTGGATAATATTATCGTCAGATAAATGTCATCAACCGAAGAAATTATAACCCATCTGACTATAAAAGTGGAACAGTTGCAACTATTTTATTCATCAACTGTATTTTTTGTTTGTTTATGTTGAATTTTATTCTATGAATAAATGTACCATGAAATAAAAAACTGAGGATTGAAAAATGTGCTCTTAAAAGAACCGTATTCACTTTGAACAATATATTACTGTTTGAGTATATAGTATTTCAGATAAATAAATAAAATATTTGCCTTTCATGTTTTAATGTTACATATTACTATTTAACAAACAAAGTTTTATAAAAATCTTATAGTTTACTACTCCATCAGATAATTATCCATTTATATAATAAATAAATCGATACTTCAAATCATAGCAAAAATTAATTTTTATTCTAAAATGTCCAAATAGTATTTTCGCGCCAAAATGTTTTGCAATTTAAAAATATAAAAATTATCTTTGTTTTACACTATAGTGACTTGAGTGAAGTACTAATGCTGCATGATATTTTTAAATAACCATTCATTTTACTCAAAACAACTGCAAGAGATTTCGAGCAGTATAAGCTATTAAAAGTTTGGCATGGGCGGCATGGCATCTAGATATTGGTGTGGGAGGGATGTGTTTCATTCTGTTAAAAAATTGTGTAACTGCAAAGTAATCGGTCGGTTGTGTAAAGTTTCAGAAGAGTAGATACGTATTTAATAGTTATTTTTAAACTTTTAATGAATCATTTCATTCTACATTTTAATGAAAAACATATTTTTAATATTTAAGACATTAATTAGCCTTATTATGATAGCCTTAGCATATAGAATTTATCATAAATATGCCCGATAGCTGTAAGACAAAGAATGAATTTATAATGTGCTATTTATTTATTATTACATTGTTTCATTATGATTACCTTAAAACGCACTTATTGTCTGACTAAAATATTCTAAAGACTAATTGAAAAATGGGATGGGACCACTGTCAAAATTGATAAGGTCATACATACTTTTTTTATTCAATTGGAATCATTTTAGAACGTAGGTTTCAAATTAATTTTTTCAATAAACTGCTTTGTTTTTGGGTGAAGAGTGAAAATAAATTGTGAGTATGGGAGGTGTGTCATCAACATGTATTAGTGTGAGTAAAACATAAAGATTATGTGAATAAGAGTTGGGAGCATTTGTATTTTTTTTTGATCAACTTAAATGACTTGCCCGTACTCACCATGCTGGGCAGGTGGTGTGCTTTGCTTAGTTGTATTATCGATATGGTGTGTATTTTGTTATTTGTATTAAATTTTAGCGTAGTTTTCAATTTCATATGTTTAGATTTAGAGAGTTATGAAGTAGTTTTTTTCTGTCAATGTTTATGTGGGAATATCTGTGGCAGTGTATGGTATGTGTCGGCAGGGGATAGCACGTGTGGTGGTGTTGAGGTGTGTGGAGGTGTGTAGAGGTGTGTAGTGATGTGTGGTGGTGTGTGGTGGTGTGTGGTGGTGTGTGGTGGCGTGTGGTAGCGTGTGGTGGTGTGTGGTGGTGTGTGGTGGTGTGTGGTTGTGTGTGGTGGTGTGTAGTGGTGTGTGGTGGTGTGTGGTGGTGTGTGGTTGTGTGTGGTGGTGTGTGGTGGCTTGTGGTGTGGTAGCGTGTGGTGTAGTAGCGTGTGATGTGGTCGTGGGTGGTGTGGGGGTGGGTGGTGTGGGGGTGTCAGTACCGTGACGGGCGGCGCGCGGCGGGCTGCGGCGGCCGATCTCGCTACCTAGACAGACCTAGCTTGAACAGAAGGGAAAAAAGAAACAGTACGCTATTTGCGCATCAGTCATTTCTTCCAAAATAATATTTCTCACTTATCTTATTTCTCATATCAATCACCATTACACGTAAACATGCAGAACACAATGAACAGGAAGCAACTGTTACTGCGTTAAGAAGCAACGTGCTGAGTGTTAGGCATGCAAGTTATTAGTCAATTCAACTTCAACTTTGCCTTTTAAACTTGTTTTAGTTTCACTTATTTGATATTGATATTAGATTTACTATATATTTTTTAAATAGGTTACTTATTTATATTTGTTCAAAAGAAAAATCAATTTTAAACTGCAAAGAGCAATCTAAAGTTTAAAATATTTAAAACGTAAAAAAGAAATATGACAAAGTATAAACTTTTAAATAAGCAAATAAACTGCTATAAATTTAGGTAAATACGTAACTTTGTTAAGCATATTAAGTGCTTCTTGTTCGCTTTATAATGTAGTTTAAAAAGGGAATTTGATGGATATTTTGAGTTTTGTGAAATAAAACGTATTTAATAATACTATGTTGTAAATATAATCAAACCAGTAAAAGATTTTTAATAGTAGTAAGTGCCATCAGTCATTATTATTATACTATAGTTTATACATCATGTAATTTTTAAAGTGGTTTGCAAATGGACAAGCGTTATTTTAATTGCAACGAAACTAAATTCAAGCCACATAGGATGTTCAACTTTGCAATTACGTATTTGTAAGAATAAAGATATTGTTTTAAAAAGTGTTTTAAAAAATAAATAGGAGATATAAATTAAATCGATCAAAAACCCTATATGTAACTTTGCAATTAGTATGCTAAACATGTTTTACAGCAATTTAGTACTACATTCCACAGATAAGCGTATTATTTGCTTGCAGTCACACATAACATACATTACGTATTGTAAATTGTATTGTACATCAATAATAGCTGGAAGCGAAAGCACGATTTTCGTTGCTAATGGCATAACAAATTGCAAAATTTAAATTAAAAATTATAGCAAACTTATTTTCGTAAAACGATAAAACTGATAAGAATGGATAGGGAGGCCAACTTTAAAAATGTTGCAAAGATAAGTCATCTCCTATTCTTTTTCGTTGGTCTTCGCCGTGAAACGGATCACAAGCATGCATATAGACGTTGCATGTGCATGAAGTTGACTGCTTATTCATACTCTTACAAGTAGAAAAGGAACAGTACATTTTTCAAGGGCTATATTTTCAATGTCAAAGTTTATTCTTCGTAAAAAGTTCAAGGTGAAATAATACCCAATCCTAATATTAGGAGGTTACATTATTCCTAAAGTGGAACAAATGGCTCCTATAGTACTTGTTTTATCTCTATCTATAGTTTGGAGTGTTTTTGTCAACGGTAGAAATGAATTGTATTGGGGCTCAACACGATCAAGAAAAAAACCTACTAGAATATAATATTCTTGTTATGTGGCAAAGTAGTTATACCTATTTTTAAGCGTTTTAGTAACGCAGTTGTCATATAATTCGACAATATAATTGGAAATTGATTCATCGGACGTAGCTAAAATTTATATGTGACTTCTGTGACACTATACTCTATTTATAAATTAAAATCAGCTACTTTTTATTATAGTACATATAATTATAGACGATTGGTCAAAAACTGAAAATATAATGAAATTGTAAAAAAAACACTATCTGGTATGAGTTGCTCCGATGGTGATATAAATTTCAAGGATTTATTCTTCTTGACAACTTGAAATACTATCGTAATCAAATCAAAATCTCTCAAAAAATTTGCAATGTGTCACATCCACATACTGTGAAGAATTTAGTGAACAAAATACACATCAGACAAGGCTGTATAGTGTAAGACCTTTGCCTGCATTAACTAGCGAATCGTAACAACAAAGTCTGTCTTTGGAGTTTTGGCGGAAATTTGACCGCCTGTGAATCGTTGCTCCTGTTTTATATAATAAAGTGGGTTTTGATATGTAAAAGTGATGCGTTTTTGTGTATTAAGTATCTGCGCATGTGAACTATTAGTGGAAACGACGAAACAAATGTTCAGTTTAAGATGTTAATATAAACCTCAAGTTTTATTGTTTGCTTAGGCGCTTAAGTACTTGAGATACTGTCGGCATCTACTGTTTGTTAGGTTTTGTTATCGTCAAAATCTCCCAAGAACTGTAACGCATCGGCACGGCATAATGTAAGTAAATAAATAATAAGTTTTTGAAATAAAATATTAATATAGGATATTTTATTATTACTTGACGAGTTCATAACCAAAGAAAGAAAAACTGCCATGAGCACAAAAAGCGCGCTTGGTGTGCGGTGTGCGGAGTGCGGAGTGCGGAGTGCGGAGTGCGGACGTGTCGCGTGCGGTTACCTGCGGCGTGGTGGCGCGTGCAGTGCAGCGGGCCGCTGTCGAGCGCGGGCGGCGTGTAGTAGAAGCTGTGCGGCTCCGACGCCTTGCCGCCCGACCGCACGAACACCTGCACCGGCACCGGCTCCGCGATGTCTGCGCGGCAGTACGCCGGCACGCAGCACACCAGGTGCGTCTGCAATACAAGATGACGTTCAACGTTATTGACCGTGTAGCGGTATAATACCCACTGCTTCATATCGTACTGTAGGTGTTGTAAGAGGCGACAGGGGATAGCTGAAACAGGATGGGCAGCAACATCTTCCTGGTAATAACTCAAAATCCAATTGAGGCAATCTATGGAGAACCTATCCGAGATTAAGCATAATATTCGTTTATGACAAATGAACAAACAATTCACATCTATCCTTCATTAACAACCCAAATGCAGATGCGTTGTAACCCCTGAGGAGACTAAGATGGAATGACTCGTTTCCGGTAAAAAGGCAACAAATACTTTTTATTTATTCATCTTCAGCCGAACTGAGTTCGTTTTTTATTACGACGTTGGTTGTAGCGATCATTTACCTATAGCGACGTTAAATCTAAGTCCCTTGAATTTAAAGCATATTTTAGTACAAAATTCATGTGGCTATAGCGACTTTGGATGTAACGCAGAGTTCGGGTGTAGCGACTGTTTTTATGAATAATTTGTAACAAATTCCTAGAAATCCCATGCAGATATTGCGACCGGAGTCGGCCGCCAAAGACACAAAGATTTCTTTCTTTCACAAACATTTCTTATCTTTTGTGTGGAGACCTTTACCTTTTGTTTATGGATATCAGCTAAGTAGGTAGGGAAGCGTGTACGTTTCGGAGTTAACTTTATGGTTCAGTTACAAAGTGATATTCTGAGTAGCAACTGTAATGTATTAAATTTGTTACCTTTGCCTGTAACGACTTCCGGATATAACGACGAAAATAGAGTGGTCCCTTCATCGTCGTTATACCCGAAATCCACTGTATTTCAAATAAAAGTGAAAGAAGCTTTTGAAAAAAATGTTAATTTAGTATGTTATGTTATGTTAATGGAATGCAATATTTAATTTCTCGGGTTCTCTGCCTCTAATTGTAAAAGTAATAAATTTAAAGTACATTTCCTCGACTAAATAGTTCTTTATATAATTTTAACGGTTACGTAAATCAAAATTGACACTAACCTGTTGTAGGAACTCTTTATCTGGCACGACCTCCTCCTCCCAAGTAGGGCGGCCGTCCTGTCGCTGACAGAACACCACCCGAGTCTCCTTTAGGAAGTTTTTGCCCAAAAGATACAGCTCTAAGCCACCGGTCGCAGGACACGAAACCAGCGACTTACGGCAAACTTCTGGAACGCCTGGAGGTTGAGCTGAGAAAGATAATATACAAATATTTAAAAAAACATCTGCGATAGTTATTTCTAGTCGGGTTCATGCATAGGCTGCACTAAAAGTATCGGGAATGGAATATTTCCACTGTTCCTGTCATATTAAAATCTTTTTAATTGAAAAGTCCTTGGTTTTAAAAATCGAATACCATTTATTTATTTAAAAAAAGATCCTCGGTCTTGTCACAAGGTTTTGTCAAACTTGTTTAGTCGTTAAGAAAATGGAATTGACTCGAGAAAATTCAAGAGCGATGATTTATTATGACTTTCGAAGTGGTTTAACACAAAAACAGTGTATTGACCGGATGATTTCTGCATTTGGTGATGAAGCCCCATCCAAAACCACAATTTATCGCTGGTTTGCTGAATTTCAACGTGGACGTGTCAAGCTCAGTGATGATCCCAGTCAAGGTCGTCCAAAAACTGCAGTCACCCAAGAAAACGTTGATGCTGTGCGTAAGCTGATTGAGGAACATCGACATGTGACATACCGCGAAATTCAGGCAAATTTAGACATTGGCATGAATCAAATACAAATAATCTTGCATTGTTCGGCTCGCGTTACTTGGTGCGTCAGAACTCTCGAAAGATTCCACGCAGGATCCTCAAATGCTGTATACAACATCGTATCAGGTAACGAATCCTGGATATACGCGTACGAACCCGAAACAAAAAACCAGTCACGAGTTTGGGTGTTCGAAAATGAGTTAAAGCCAACAAAAATTGTTCGTTCACGGAGTGTTGCAAAAAAAATGGTGGCCACGTTTGTCTCCAAAACCGGCCATGTTACGACTATTCCTCTTGAGGGACAAAGAACGGTTAATGCAGAATCGTATGCTAGCATCTGTTTGCCACAGGTCGTTTCTGAACTCCGTAAAGAGAACTGCAACCGCCGCATCATCCTCCATCACGACAATGCGAGTTCTCACACCGCACACAGTACAAAAGAGTTTGTAGAGCAAGAAAATATAGCATTATTAGATCATCCGCCGTACACGGCCTAAGCCCTAATAATTTCTATACTTTCCCTAAAATAAAGAATAAATTGCGTGGACAGAGATTTTCATCACCTGAAGAAGCTGTGGACGCCTACAAAACGGCCATTTTGGAGACCCCAACTTCCGAATGGAATGGTTGCTTCAATGATTGGTTCTATCGTATGGAAAAATGTGTCAAATTTCGCGGAGAATACTTCGAAAAGCAATTAATACATTTTTAAATAGTAATGTTGTGTCACTTCCTTGATTCCCGAAATTTTCAGTGCCGCCCTCGTAATATCACTAAATATCCATATTGTGTAGGCAAATGAAAACAATGTAAAGCAATAACTGTTTATGCACCGGTTATTATGTACTTAAAGGTTTGACAATATTTGCTTGATTCTAGCATCGGTTGCCTGACTTAGGTTACATCAGCGTCCCGAGTTCGATTTTCTTCGATTAATTGTTTAATGCAATTTTAAGTGCTGTTTTATGGCATGCTCGGTAGTAAAGAAAAAATTAAAAAAAGCCTGCATGTGTTAGCGATCAAAAATATTTTGAGGACTTGTTCATGCGAGATCCTGTCAGATTTTGAGCATTATGTAGGTTACTGATATTTGTATTAGTAAATTAACAAAATTTACGAAGCGGCATGTAACACAAAGTTGTGAAGCACTAAAACAAGAGTAAGAGAAGGAGACTCACTGCATATAATCTGCGTGGAGCAGACCTGCAGAGTCTCTGGCTGCCCGTTCGCGTCCAGGATTTCTGTGCGGAACACCATGCGGCAGCGCGTCGACTTCTTCTTGCCGCGCGCGGCGTGCCCACCCGTGGCCCCAACACCCCCTACACCCCCGCCACCGCCAAGCGCATCCCCGAACCGGTGCTCGACATCCACGTTACGCTCCTATAACGAATGGACTTGTTTCAAATCTGGAAGATATCCCATGTTCTATTCGTGCTTAATCACGATTAGGGTAGCCCCCGTAGTGAGCGTTCGGCGGGGTGTGCGACGTGGACGCACGTTTCCCATACAACTTAGCGGTCACACACTACAATAAAATATAACAGCTGGTGTTTGTCCTGCACGCTGTATTCTCTTCTGCAACACGACCTCCACTGAGGCCTTGGTCTTACATTTTCTTTATGAAATTACTTATTCCATGACGATGTGAGAATGAATATTCTAAGATTATAATGCTAAAGAAACAAAAGACAACAACAGTCCGTGAAGTCAATAATTATATATTGATAAATATATAATTAAACCAAAAAATCTGATAGGGTATAATTATTATTTCCGCAATAGTTAGGTTCCTAATGACATTTTTTTTCTGAATCCAATTATGATATGCTTTGTTCAACAAATTTTTGAATATTTAAAGAGATCGTAAATATTAAAGCATGTCTTAAATCAGTCAGGTATCGATTGAATGACAAGTCCAATAGTACAAACATAAATATTAGCAACAAGAACCTATTATCAAATAATGGACGCTTCACAAACGATGGCCCATCGTCTGGCGCTGAGGCGGCACGTTGACCTCAGATAAAGTGCGGTGCCGGGCGACGCAGATACCAGGGACAAAGGTCAAGACGCTCCCGAGCGCGCGCGATAACAACCCGATAGACGCCTATATTGGACTTCCGATTACCGGCTTCTTTAGGGGCTGAGAAGTTGCTTCTATTGTGAAACTAGACTCAAAGGATAGTGCAGTCGAACTTTATATCGGTCAAGAGATCTTACAAGAATACAAAATGCATGATTATATTTTGAAAATATGATTATGGAAACATAATAGGGAGTAATATGATAATAAACAAATGATGTATAAAAATGACTGTTAACCCCTTCGCTTGTCCCGTGCACTACATAATATAGGTCATTGCTATGTCTTACTATTGTGTCTGCAAACCGGACAGTGAAAAACGTCTTTATGACAAGGATAATATTGAAATAACGACAATTGACGCCAAGGACGGACATTTACTGAGTTTGTAGAATGGAAAATATTATAAAACAATTTTTAAAACAAAAGATAAAGAATAATAACCTACCACAAAGAAATTTAACTCAAAAGGTATAGTTTAGCATAATTTATGACGAACTTTAAGTGACGAAAGAATAAACTTACGTAATTAATTTTTAATGTAAGATTGTAGTGATGTTTCTAGGTACTGATTGTATACAATTATGATAGGTTTAAAAATATTTGTTCCACTTATTGAAAACGTGTGCGTTGCACGTGTTTGTGTGCGTGCGTACACACGATCATAATATACGATCAAGAAATGCTAGCGTACCGATTGTATGATTTATTTGTGACACCAATTTAATGTGTTCATACTAGCGAAACAAAATAAAGGAATGCAGTATTATTAGCTAGTAAATAACAATCAATATGTATTTTCATATCAAATATTTTCCGTATTTAATACTATTAATAGTAGCTACCTGCACCAGTTTTTAAAAAGATTTGTTAACAATATATACTAAAATAACGAGGTGATTGCAAAATTGATTTTAATAGAACTAAAAAAAGTCTTAGAGAACAAATGGATACTTTTAAAGAGAACAGCTTAAACAAACCACACCTATACAGTCCTGACGGCCCAACAATCGTCCGCCAGTTGATCAGCTAGGCTAGGCGGTCAGGATTCATCAGACACGTGTCTTGTGGACTATAATTCACGGTATAGTCCAATATAATGTGTGGGATGGTCAGCTTACGTACAGAAATATTTCGAAATAATTTCTACATTATTACCGTATAGAATATAGAGGGATGTGTGTAACTTTGTAGCATTCAGAGGAAACAAGGTAAAAACGTCCAATTTAAAAAAAAAAGTTTTCATCAGGCTTAGGATCTAATAAAAAAATTACAATCAATACTAAAATAAGTTATCAGCTTACCGAACGAGCGAGATGACAAATTATGTGTATATGAGAAATGTTCGTAACCGAGTTACAAAGTGACGCAGGTAAAAATATTTTGCCTATTAAAACACTTTTAATAGGCAACATTAAAAATGTTCCAATATATAGTTCTATATATAACATACTAGCGATCCGACCGGCTTCGCACGGGTGATTTCTGGATCTCAACAACAGCGCCATTTACTGGGTACAAATGAAAAAAATCCAAATCTAAATCGTCTAGGGACCCATTCATGCACGCACAAAAATTTTCATCTTTTTCAGTTTTTGAGTTTTAACGAGACTAACGAACAGCAATTTATTTTTATATATAGAAAGATAGATTTTTTTAAATTTATGTATATACTCTTAATGCACATATTAAAATATAGAAACACTGATATTAAGCCAAACTATAATATACTAAATGTTTGCGCCAAACGCTAATATTTAAAATTACTATAACTGAGACTCGTTAGCGCGCTTCGTCGATGTACTTGGCTCGGCGGGCACGCGGCTAGCAGGCGCCTCCCCGCCCGCGCTGAGGGCAGGGGAGATCCGGTATTTGCCGTCAAGCGGCAACCGGGCATCGCTTACTGTGAGTCGAATCGAGCCGCGTGGCACCGAATTTGTGCAGCGACGAATAATCGTGTAGTCTAGAACATTAGTTGCCAGGTTGGCTAATTATTGAGAAGTTAGTGTTTAATTGTACCGTTGCGTTAAGCACCTTAAAAGGTCGCGTTCGGTTTTCGAAACAATTTGATGCGGAGTGAGCGAAAGTGAACTTTGACCCACGAGTCGTGCCGCGTTTTATAATTAACGGGATTTAGTTGCGTCTTGAAGTTAGTTAAATGTACGATAAAGTTAATAGACTGACATAGTGAATTGAAGAAAGAAATTGCCCATTGCTGCCGCCACTGGAGAATACCAAGCCGGGAGGCGGTGCCGGAGTTAGGGTTGCTGCTGATTAAAAAGGGCTAATTCGGGTTAAACACACATACACTTCTCATACACTACTCACATTCACGACAATTACGCCTGAACGAGCCCTAGGAGCCTCCTTCGCCTCTGAACAGGTACGTACTATTTATGCACCTAGCTTTCTCCCTATTGAGTAGTAGGATAGGACATTTTCCATAAGGCCAGTTGGGTCCCGTCCTTAGTTGTCCGTCGAACCTAACAGCTGTATGGACCCCTGTACGGTAGACCTTTGTAGGAACAGCTAGGAGCGTGTACATTTCTAGGAGCAAGAGCGCGGTTGATTGATTTCCAATCATGTCCGGCCGTAATATTAATAAAAATATAATATATAGTATAAAAATAGTACGTAATAAAAATTACATATAAATATTTTTTGTTGTTGGCGGGTAGAAGAAGGGACAACGCCCGTAGTTTTGTTAAGGCTAGGTACTTACCGTAGTTTTGTTAAGGCTAGGTACTTTGACTATGTAGATAAGGCTATCACGTAATCGGATAATTATCGTTGGCGTATAATTATAGTAGATTAATTGTCGAAGGGTCGGTTGTTTGAGCGAGGCATTTTGCTGATTGACTGTAGTGTGTATCTTTAATTGTAGTGTAACTTGTATTTAATTTAATAAATAGTAATTTGTATTTAACTTGATTTGATCGTACTAGTGTTTGTTATTTGTTAATTTGATTTGTGTTTTTTTTGTGCATTAGTTTGTATTTATTAGTGATGCCGTCGCACAAGCAACCGGCGCTTCACCTGCAGACGGAGCTGCGCTGAGCCGCGAACGCCCATATTTTGATAGGTCGACCTGATCGGGTTCATAGTTTAGGGAAGCGGCTCGAGCAGGTCGATGTCCGAAAGGCTGTAGTGGAGGAGGCTTGCACAGAGCTTTTGGCCTCGGATGCGGAACAGGAAGTCCTAGACTCCTGCCTCGCGGACTACGAGAAATTTTTTTCGCTCACGGACGATTTGATCGAGGCGGGGGCAGAGGATGCGGAGGAAGCGCGTGAAGCTAGACTGAGGGACCTGTCCGAGTCTCCTCGGAAGCAGCCTACTCAGCCAGAGCTGTTAGTACGACTCCCGACTCTGGACCTGCCAAGGTTCTCCGGGGTCCTCTCCGAATGGCTGACGTTCGTCGGTCTGTTTGACAGCCTGGTGGACGCCCGGAGGGACTTGACACCCAGCCAGAAAATGGGGTGCCTCCTAGCCTCATTGGAGGGGGAGGCCCTGGGCGTCGTTGGTCACCTGAAATTGTCGGACGACGCCTACCAGAATGCTCGGGACCTCCTTGCCGGAAGGTACGCCAACGTCCGCCGGATTGCGGACGACTACGTTCGGAAGCTGATAAACCTCCCGCTGCTTAGGGATCAGACCAGACTACGTACGGACACCGTAAATCCAGTCGTGGTGGCTTGTAACTCATTGAGGCGGCTGGATTTACCGGTGGACGAATGGTCTTTTTTATTGCTCCACATTGTGCTGTCTCGCCTGCCCCTCGACCTTCAGCTCCACTTCGAGGAGAGGTACGGCGGGGACGGCGCCTCCTATATTCCTCCTTTCAGTGACCTGCTGCGGTTCTTGGAGGAACAGTGCACGCAGATGGAGAACGCAACAGGCGCCGTCAGGGAACCCCAGGTTGTCGCCCGAGCGGTGCCCAGGGAGAGGCGGAATCCGACGGTCAAGGCGTCGCCAACCCCGCTGAAGCCAAACGGAGCTCCCGCGGGAGGGCGCCACCCCCTACCCTCTTATAGTGGCCTAGCGGCCAGGGAGGCGCCCCCCTGCTCCTATTGTCGAGCATCCGATCACCAGGCGACGTCGTGCCCTAAGTTGCTGTGCAAGCCGGCCCCGGCGAGGCGAACCATCGCCAGGGAGCGCCGCTGGTGCTACTCGTGCCTGGAAAGGCATCTCCAACGAGACTCCCCACACCAGCGGCCCTGCATGCACTGCCAGGGCAACAACCACGCGATTTTGTACCTGGGCGCGAGCAGCGCGTCCTCTCGAGGCCCTGCCAGGCCCCCGACTCCCACGGGCGGAGGCACTCAGCCACGCCCCCTATCGGCCGACTCTCGGCGCTCGCCTGCCGGCCACCGTGCCCCTGGGGTTGAAAGAGGTCCCTCCCCCGACCAGTCGGGGGGTCGCTTCTCCAGGGGCGGGGGGGTCGTCACTCCCCCTCAGCGTGTTGAGAGGAGCTTCGCGGCCACTCAGCGGTCAGCCAGAACCGCCTCACCCCGTTAGTTGAGCGGCCGCGACTGGAGTACCACTCTCCTCCCTTTGGTCGATACCGGTACTACCAGGTTCCTGCGACCTCAAGACTGTCCCGGGCCCCAAGGCCGAGGTTCCCCGAATTTCCCCAGGTCGGCCCGTTTGGTAAGTGGCAACCACGGGTCGTTGAGGTGCCGCCGGAATGCCGCTTTCCGGACCCCCGGTTCGAGGGCCAGCTAGATGGAGGCAGCTCCAGCTAGGTAGCTGCCGCCCTAGCTCCCACCACGGCCACCTCCACTGAGCCTTTGAGCCGTCGGCAGTCCACCTGTCAAACTGTTCTGTTGCCGACGGCCTCAGTGAAGGTGTACAACCCGAGCGGCGACTGCTTAACGGTATAGTTAATAGACTGACATAGTGAAGAAGAAAGAAAGTGACTGTGGGTGACGCCGCTGGAGATTACCACAATTTAGAGCGGTGCCGAAGTCCGGGCTGCTGCCGACTTCAACGGTCCAGTCAGGTCTATCACAACCAACACAACAAAAATACCACTACACTCAACACATACACACCTCCGGCCTGACCGTGCCCTGAGACAGCAGTCGCCTCATATACAGATAAGTAATCAGATAAGTAAAATTAAATTGTAGTAGGATAAAACATTTTCCATATAGCTTAGTATTATAGGAAATTCTCCCATTTAGCCACTCGGGCTCGAACCTGCGGTTGCTCCTTGAATCTTCCGCTCATGGGCCCTGGATATTGAATCTTTGCACGAGCAGCTGCGGGCCGTAACAGCACGGATAGATATTTGAAAGAGGTCGTCGAATTTCTGTCCAACAACAGGGCGTATTTAGGTACTGCGATGTCCAAGAAGGGCATCCAGTGGAAATTCGACACTCCGGCTTGTCCACACTGGGGCGGTATTTTTGAGGCGGTGGTTAAGGTTGCAAAAACGCACCTCCGTCGCGTTATTGGCGAAACTATCGGATGGGGCGCCTAGGGTGGCCGAGGTTTTGGTTGGATATTTGGACCCTATCCCATTTGCCAATTTACTCGCGGACATAAGTCCTTATGCCCGGGACGGTTTGTTTGCGCCAAACGCTAAAATTTAAAATTACTATAACTGAGACTCGTAAGCGCGCTTCGTCGATGTACTTAGCTCAGCGGGCACGCGGCTAGCAGGCGCCTCCCCGCCCGCGCTGAGCGCGGGGGAGATCCGGTACTTGTCGTCAAGCGGCAGCCGGGCATTGATTACTGTGAGTCGAATCGAGCCGCGTGGCGCCGAATTTGTTAACGAATTTGTGCAGCGACGAATAATCGTGTAGTCTAGGACATTAGTTGCCAGGTTGGCTAATTATTGAGAAGTTAGAGTTTGATTGTACCGTTGCATTAAGCGCCTTAAAAGGTCGCGTTCGGTTTTCGAAACAATTTGTTGCGGAGTGAACGAAAGTGACCTTTGAACCACGAGTCGTGCCACGTGTTACGCTTTATAATTAACGAGATTTAGTTGCGTCTTGAAGTTAGTTAAATATACGTTAAAGTTAATAGACTGACATAGCGAATTGAAGAAGGAAATAGCCCATTGCTGCCGCCACTGGAGAATACCAAGCCGGGAGGCGGAGCCGGAGTTAGGGTTGCTGCTGATTAAAAAAAGCTAATTCGGTTTAAACACATATACACTTCTCATACACTACTCACATTCACGACAATTACGCCTGAACGAGCCCTGGGAGCCTTCTTCGCCTCTGAACAGGTACGTACTATTTATTCACCTAGCCTTCTCCCTATTGAGTTGTAGGATAGGACATTTTCCATAAAGCCAGTTTAGTCCCGTCCTTAGTTGTACGTCTAACCTAACAGCTGTATGGGCCCCTGTACGGTAGACTTTGTAGGGACAGCTAGGAGCGTGTACACTAAATGTTAAAATAGGTGGCCTTATCGCCAAGCACCGATCGCTTTAAGGCAAAACTTTTGGTATGAAAGGTTAAAATATAATTTATTTTAATTACTAGAAAAACATTACCTACTTAAAACTGACTTCACAGACTATATATATAGTAAATATTCAGTAAAAGTTCGGAGCGCTTACCTTGAGTATGCCAACGCAGTCGCAGGTGACCTGCCAGTTCTTAGCGGGCTCCAGGTCTATCTCGATTATGACGGTGCCGTCCTCCTTGCGTTCCTTGCACGGCGTGGAGTTTTTCCCGGAGACGCGGCACGCCTGGTAGAACATATGTGGCGCCACGCGACCCGTGTCTGTGCCGATAAACACCTGCCAGGAACAAGAGGATACAGTAGTTACAAGCTTAATGTTTAAAAAAGTAATTAAAAAAAACGGCGTTAAAAATTTTATTGAAAGAAAACCTTCCCCTCCCTTTTTTTGTATTTGCAGATGCAATATGTAAATATTATATAGCCTCTGTCACTCCTGGTCGGTTCGACCGGGAAAGGAGCATGCTCTTACAGAATACCAGCGTAAAATAGCAGCTTAATGCTTTTGTGTTTCATGCATGCCATTCCATCTTAGTCGTCAGAGGTGACAACGCATGGGCCACAGCATCCATTTACCATCAAATGGACTGTGTGTTCGTTCATCACCTTTATCCCATAAAAAAAAATTGTTTCATTTATAAATAAACCTCTATATTAAAAATACCGTTTCTTTATTTACATTTCTTGAGTATTGACCATTATTAAGATAAATCTAACGACACCTAGTATGTTCATCAAGCCGTTTAGACTACAGAGCGTACTCTCGAAAAACTACCCTCCTTCTGGGGCAGTCGGGTAAAAACTTTTCAATTAGCGGAACTGTCTGCGCGAGCCCTCGCCGTAAGCAAATATCCCACCACGATGCAATCTATGGGGGTGGCCTATGTTTATCAGTAGAACTTCTGATATGCTGTTATGAAAGAATGATAGAAGAAGTAGACAAAACTCGGACAAAATATGTTCCTTAACTACTAACATAATAATAATAATAATGACCTCCAGACCGAATTTCGGTCACGGCGGCCAGTCCTAACGGAGACCAGCCATCGGCGCAGGACAGGATTATAGTGCCAAAATGTACAGGTACACTCTCTATTCCTTCACTCTCATAGTCCGATGGGACGGTAAACCGACACGACCGGAGAGAAATCAGGCGCAGGACCAACGGCTTTACGTGATCTCCCGAGGCGCGGGGGTGAGACACCGCCAACTGCCTGACTCCGGGCAGCCACTGAGAATTTCTTGATGGAAAAGCCCAATAAGTAATTTTTTTGCCCTACCCGGGATTCGAACCCGGGAGTTCATGGTCATTAGTAGCACTACTAAAACCACTAGCCAACAAGGCAGTCGACTAACTACTAACATATAAGGTGCATAACGCAAACATAATGGACAGTAAATTTCGATTGTATTAAAATTGTTCGTTACCTGTAAAACGGCAGGTTTATCATAGCCCACCAATTTCACGATTGGGAAGCCGTTGCCGGAGTTGTCTTTCACGGCGCCCCGGCTGCCCTCAGTCTGATATCTGCAACAAAAGTGGCACATGAGAAGAACGTTAAACAAAAACATCTAATAAAATTTCTTAAAAAAAAACATGCATGGTGAGGGGACCGTACACGTAAGAAAGTAGTATGTAATGGTAAGTGGATGATGTGCCCCTTAAACTCTAGGAAATTACTACCGCGATGCCCGAATGCGTGTTTTTTCGCGTTTTCTGACGATGATTACCTAGAGCAAAATTATCTCCTCAGTGATCGCCAGTACGGGTTTCGCCGAAATCGATCAACTGGGGACCTTCTAGCGTATGATACTCACATATGGGGCGAAGCCCTCGAGAACAGTGGTAAAGCACTTGCTGTTTCCCTCGATGTTTCGAAGACCTTTGACAGGGTTTGGCACGCTAGTCTATTGGGCAAGCTTTCAGGGTACGGCTTATTGGCCTGATTGCCTGGGTGAAGGACTTTTTGAGTGAACGATCTCTCCGGTCATCGTCGATGGCTGCTCATCCGGTACTGTGGCGACTAACGCCGGTGATCCTCAGGGGTCCGTTCTCTCCGCAACTCTCTTCCTGCTGCATATAAATGATCTGTTCATTCCCGGTATCTATGGGTATGCAGTCGACAGCACAGTTGTGGAGAGTATACCAACCAAGTGCCCGGGCTAGTCGGGATCAAATCCAGTCAGAAAGAGAGCCTATGGTTGAGCATGTGAGTCTCACACTACAAGGAGTCTCCGAATGGGGCGATGCCAATCTCGTGAGATTTAACGCCTCCAAAACACAAGCGTGTCTTTTTACCGCTAAAAGGAGCCCGCTCACCTTGGCTCCTACTTTCCGTAATATATACTTGGAGTACACTGACCGCTTTCAGTTGTTGGGGATTGAATTTTCTCTGAACCTAAACTATGGGCGGTTCATTGAGTCCAGAGCCAAAGCAGCCGCAAGGAAACTTGGTGTCTTTGCAAGGGTGCGGCGGTACTTCACGCCGGAGCAGCTTCTTACCTTATATAAAGCGCAAGTCCGGTCGTGCATGGAGTACTGCTATCACATATAGGCTGGTGCTGCAAAATGCCACCCGGCAGCATTGGACTCAGTGGAAAGACGTGCTAAGAGGCTCATTGGTGACCTTGATTTGGTTGATACCAGTCTTGTCAGCCTCTAGCATAGGCGCAGAGTAGCCAGTCTCTCGGTATTCTATAGGATGAATTTCGGTGAGTGTGCGGAGGAATGACACGCTTTAATTCCTCCCGCTCCTTTCCACCATCGGACAACCAGGCGGTCGGCGGGTCTTCATCCCTTTGTTGTCGATATTCCACGCATTAGAACCAAAGGGTTTGCATCGTCTTTTGTAATGCGTACAGCAAAGGAGTGGAATAATTTGCCGGCGTCCATCTTTCCGTCCGAATACAGTCTGGGCGTCTTCAAGGCAAGAGTGAATAGGCTTTTGTTACGATAAGACAGTGCGATTTGCCATCTAAGGCTACATCACCACTTACCACCGGGTGGGATTGTGGTCAAGCACTAGCTTATAATAAATAAATAAAAAAAAGTTTTCCTAAACCGCTCAGCACGTGGTAAATTGCACTTATAATTGTAATTAACAATTACATTGATGTAGGCGGAGTTCGAAACCAGGTTACTCACGTACTGTGAATTTTACAGCTAGCGCTTAGCGCGTGATCTACTCGCCTACTACCATGGCTCTCGATAAGCAAGTAAAATAAATAAATAAATTGTTCTGCTATTTTTCGCTGATATCCAAATAGACCGTGGTTCTTTCCCGGTCGCGGCGACAAATTCATACTGCAGCGATAATAATATAGCTGCAGTGGCTGCAGTGTGTCTTCACCACGAATAAAACAATAAAACTTAAATCCATACGAATAGCATGGAAAATAGCAAACATACATTTTAAACTTACAATTTGATATTACAACGCCTTTATATACTTAATATTTATAACGATTAACAATTCATGTACGTGGGTCCAAAACCACCAGACATACAATTTTTATATAACCAGTTTGTATTTCGATGAAATGAATCGTAAATTATAAACTGCTATGACTCATCTCAGTATTTATGAAAGTATTTTTTTGTTGACATTCTTACAAAAAAGTTTTTCCGTAAACTTCTTAAGTGGCAAAAAAGCCTTAACTTATTGAATGGATCGTGGAAAAGTTACACTTTCAAACTTAATGTATGAAAAACTTTCCACTTTTATATGTGGTAGAGCCATGCTTCAGGTATATTATTGTTGTAGCATGAAGGGGTTGTCTCGACCGGGGAAGGATTACGCTCTCACAGAATACCTGCGTAAAACAGTATAAAATAGCATCTGGAGACCTTTTTTACTGGAAACGAGGTATTCCATATTAGTCCTCAGGGGTGATAACGCATCTGCATTTCAATTCTTAATCGAGGACAGATGTAGCTGTCTATGGGCCACAGAATCTACTTACCATCAGGTGGACTTTGAGCTCGATTGTCACCCTTTATCATTATTACAGTCCTTCACAAGTACACTGCTGAACATTAGCCTCCCCAAGGAATGCTGCAAAGCACGGTCCTAAGCCAGCCGCATCAACTGACTTCCTGTGTCCCTTACCAGGTCGTTAGTACATTTAGTACGAGGCCACGTTTAAAATTATTATTGCGTAAATATATAATTATTAAATTATAGCATCAAAACCTCTTTTCGCCACATGTAATGTATTATATTTTGAACTGGCATGTTGCAATTTATGAATATAATGTGGAAACAATAGAAAAATACCTCGCTCGATGTTGCGTCTCCGGCTGGCAGAGTATCTGCAGCTCCACCCCCCCGTCCCTCGACCGGCTGGAGAGCGGCGCCGCGAGGCCCGGCGCTCCCGACTGCGACATCGCAGCCAGCGCCCTTCGCCTAGCCAGCGCCTGTGCCAGCTTGCCGCCGTACTTCCCCCCCAGCTTTCCCCCCAACTTCCCACCCAACTTGCCACCTACTCCGGCCAGCTTTCCTCCGCCCGAGTACTTTCCCGAGAGTTTCCCACTGCTCCCCAGCTTACCGCAGGACCTGTACGTTGGATCCTGGAAACGTTTCCCTGGATTCTCGGCGATATTTGGACTAGGTAAACTGCAGCCGGCTCTTATCCTGTAATAAAACGTTTTGTTTAATGACAAAGTTTTGTATTCGTTTTTCATAATACAGATATGGTGATATGATATGAAGAAGGAGTTAATAAATTAGATATTAAGTAAAATTGAAAGCGTGCATTGAAAGTTAAGTTCTATGAGTAGGTTACAATAACATAAAAGAACAATAAGTTTGTACAGGTTGGGTTAAAGATAAAACTAAAAAAAGCAGAAGACTGATAGTTTAAACTCTTATATTTAGAAGAACAATATAAATAAAACTAATAAAGCTCAGTCGAAATGATAATGGACATAATATCAGACTTTCGCTTGTAAACTAGTCGTCAGTAAAACATAATAAACATATCATGCAAGCCATGCCACTAACTAACGACTTTCTATTTAATACACTTTTCCACTTTCTATTCAAGCCTTCTCCAACCAATTACCTGAAAATCATTCAAACTGGGGATGTAAATTAAAAACGTTTATCAAGTGCAAACTTCTACTCACTACTGCAAAGAAAAAGCGAAATTTTCTATTAAATAGGCAACACAAAAGTATATTTTTAGACAATGACTTCGGGAAATCGTTATTATTTGCACCCCAACGAAGTCGTTTAATTAAGATTACTTTAAGAGTGAAAGTAGTGTTTTTTTAAGAATTTCATGTCATTTTTTGGTACTGATGTCTTGAGTACTTTGCAGCACATATGGTCACTTGAGGACTGGTGTTCAAAGCCCCTGTCATTCATTATCTGGTTTCATTCGTTGTGTTGTGTACGTGTTACCTATACAGTCTATTAAAAAAACCACTGGTGAACATAGGCCTTCCCTATAGATTTCCTCATGGGGAGGATATTTGCCATAGTTGCCACGCTTGGCTTCTTTAGAATTGTTGTGATTTGAAACACGATGAAACGAAGAAACTACACTAAAAAGAAGCAAACATACATCTATAGAATTTAGCCTACGAGAGAATGAGATAGATATTAAATTAAACGTGTTTAGGCCATCTAGCTTCTTTTTTACGTTCCACCTTGAGAGTTGATCAATTTTTTAATTTATAGAGTTCTTATTGGGTAGACGCTGTTTCACTCTGTCTCCTCTGAAGACACACACGGAGAGATTTAAGGTAGTGAATTCTCTTACATCACCATTATACGGTTTAGTGTACGTGTAATTATAAGAAATCATCAGGATTGCCTTTGTTTTGTTATTGGTAATGATTATATGTTATTAGTACGACAGTATGTAATGAGATAAAGGGATTCGTGAAAATTCAAATACCTGTTTAGAAAATTAAACACTCGTTCCACAAAACATTACCAAAATTTATGAGTGCTCGGTGATATATACATGCATATATACACACCTCAATAAATGGTATGCTTTTTTGTTTGATTTATGCTCAAATACTTAACGCTGCTCAATTTAAGATACCGTTGTCTCGTGCTGTCTCTATCACTTTCCATCACAGTGACTGTAACACCACGAGACTTAACGACATGTTAAAATTGAGTAGCATTTGAGTGTATAGCCATGAATGGGAACATTTTAATATCAATTGAACAATATTTAAAAATCAACAAAAGGCAAGATTGCCGAAAGAAGAGCGTGGGGCATTACTCGTAAAACATTTGTTGTTCCAAATGCTATGCATAATTGCGTAGACGTAAGTTTTACTGCGAATAATGACGCCGGGCGTTGTGTTTTGTTTTAAAAAATGTGCTGGATCAGTACATGATATCAGCCTATATGCAGATATCACGTATCAGATATAGCTGGTGCGACGTCGAATAAAACATTTGGACGTGCTTTTCTCGCTATCGATATATCGACGCAAATTAATAATTCAGTGTCAGTGTAATTATGCTTGCGTTCTGTGTGATTTTTGATAAGGTTCAATGTTTACGTTCTGTACAACACTCATTCAGCGGCATTCGAAGATAGGGCGTGACTGCTGCTGCATTTTCACATATATAGGTTAAATATAGCGTAATAAAGTAGCAAGTAACAGCTTAGTGATAAAAATAAGTTAATATTAGTTTATATAGGGAGATAAAAATATAAATATTATGTAAATAAATATTATGTAATATTATTACTTATTATTTTTATTATTTAATTAGACAATGACTTCGGGAAATCGTTATTATTTGCACCCCAACGAAGTCGTTTAATTAAGATTACTTTAAGAGTGAAAGTAGTGTTTTTTTAAGAATTTCATGTCATTTTTTGGTACTGATGTCTTGAGTACTTTGCAGCACATATGGTCACTTGAGGACTGGTGTTCAAAGCCCCTGTCATTCATTATCTGGTTTCATTCGTTGTGTTGTGTACGTGTTACCTATACAGTCTATTAAAAAAACCACTGGTGAACATAGGCCTTCCCTATAGATTTCCTCATGGGGAGGATATTTGCCATAGTTGCCACGCTTGGCTTCTTTAGAATTGTTGTGATTTGAAACACGATGAAACGAAGAAACTACACTAAAAAGAAGCAAACATACATCTATAGAATTTAGCCTACGAGAGAATGAGATAGATATTAAATTAAACGTGTTTAGGCCATCTAGCTTCTTTTTTACGTTCCACCTTGAGAGTTGATCAATTTTTTAATTTATAGAGTTCTTATTGGGTAGACGCTGTTTCACTCTGTCTCCTCTGAAGACACACACGGAGAGATTTAAGGTAGTGAATTCTCTTACATCACCATTATACGGTTTAGTGTACGTGTAATTATAAGAAATCATCAGGATTGCCTTTGTTTTGTTATTGGTAATGATTATATGTTATTAGTACGACAGTATGTAATGAGATAAAGGGATTCGTGAAAATTCAAATACCTGTTTAGAAAATTAAACACTCGTTCCACAAAACATTACCAAAATTTATGAGTGCTCGGTGATATATACATGCATATATACACACCTCAATAAATGGTATGCTTTTTTGTTTGATTTATGCTCAAATACTTAACGCTGCTCAATTTAAGATACCGTTGTCTCGTGCTGTCTCTATCACTTTCCATCACAGTGACTGTAACACCACGAGACTTAACGACATGTTAAAATTGAGTAGCATTTGAGTGTATAGCCATGAATGGGAACATTTTAATATCAATTGAACAATATTTAAAAATCAACAAAAGGCAAGATTGCCGAAAGAAGAGCGTGGGGCATTACTCGTAAAACATTTGTTGTTCCAAATGCTATGCATAATTGCGTAGACGTAAGTTTTACTGCGAATAATGACGCCGGGCGTTGTGTTTTGTTTTAAAAAATGTGCTGGATCAGTACATGATATCAGCCTATATGCAGATATCACGTATCAGATATAGCTGGTGCGACGTCGAATAAAACATTTGGACGTGCTTTTCTCGCTATCGATATATCGACGCAAATTAATAATTCAGTGTCAGTGTAATTATGCTTGCGTTCTGTGTGATTTTTGATAAGGTTCAATGTTTACGTTCTGTACAACACTCATTCAGCGGCATTCGAAGATAGGGCGTGACTGCTGCTGCATTTTCACATATATAGGTTAAATATAGCGTAATAAAGTAGCAAGTAACAGCTTAGTGATAAAAATAAGTTAATATTAGTTTATATAGGGAGATAAAAATATAAATATTATGTAAATAAATATTATGTAATATTATTACTTATTACGTGATTAAGAAGGAGAGTGATCAACGATTTCATTACCTCAAACACCTTTTAAATTACCATAAAAATATATGTATAGAAATGTGGAAATGTGTATTAATAGAGTTAAGCGAAGTAGTATTAAGCATGCTTACAGGATATGTAATGGAAAAAAAAGACAACCAACGCCCGCGGACTGTTGTTATAACAAAGTAAACTTTCCATAAACATGTACTCAACCAAAAATATAAAAAAAATATATGCAACATACACGGGGGCGGGTAGTAGATTGGTCGATGTGTCGAGCGGAGCAGGCGCGGGAGCGGGCGCGGAAGCGGGCGCAGGCGCACTAACAGGCGCATGCGCGGGTGCGCTAACGAGCGGTAACGGATACGCATCGTTAGCGTCGTCGCACTCTATCTTTACCGGCAGCTCGTTCCCACGCCGTCTTTTCTTTTCATTGTGTTCCCACTCCTCCACTGTTTCAGTACATCTGTGCACACGCGCCCATATATCCTTCACACTACATCCAAATTAATTTTGAATAGTTTCGCCTATAAAAAAACTTATAACGCATAAATCTTAGAGGAATGAGATCATTTTTTAAAATTTCTCATTTTACGAGTATATATATTTCTTAAAATTTATGAACTTTCTAACAAGTGAGGTATTCTGCACGGTACTGATTATATATTACAATAGCATTAATAAGAGAGGCCCAACCACATAATAGAAATGACAATTATGATAAGTAATAAATAATCCCGCATACCTCACGATTATTGTAAGCGAGCCCTAGACGGTGCACTTGGAGTATACATAAGCAAGCTTTCTAATGTATACCCTAGGTAATGCAGCATGACATGCGTTACATGAATAATCATGCCGCAAGACGGGCGCTCATACTATATCATTAAGGATTTGTCGCATTTCAGGACGACCTGAATAAAGCATTAAGTAAGTTGTGGAATTACTTTTAATAACACTTTTGCTGCGCAGCAAAAAACAAGACTTTGTTTCAAGAAAGGTTATATCTCTTGTTTTTGTCCATTTATGTTTTTCTTTTCGTGCCTTACAATCTTTATACATTGGTAATAACAATAACCTCAATTCGTTTTTGTTTTGAGAATGTTCGCTGTAATTAAGGCCGTTTCGGAACGAACTGAACTGTTACATGATAAGCTAATCCAAAGACGATAATCATGCGCGCATGTCAGTCGTAGCTTGCAGAATGATAAAATAAATTATCAATCAACCGCCAGCACGTAGTTTGCATGTTTTTCGCTTCAATCAATACAAATTAAACCATCATGCATGCATGACAGCTAATAAAGCATGTCAGGCTGCATTACAGTCTAGGGTCCACTGAGGACATGACATTTTAAGCCGTGAAAAAGGCTTTATGAAAAAAAATGCCCAGCATAAATAAAAAAATATCATTCATGTGATACTTGTATACCGGGTGTTTGTGAAACACTCCCGAAAACGAAGACAGACAATAGTACTAACGATACCTTTGGTGATGGGTCAGAAAGAAAATCGATCCCGAGGAAAAAAAATCATCTTTTCACAACGTTTTATTAGCCTTATTCATGATCCATCATAGTACAGCTAAATGAAAGGATAATTTCATTAAAAATATCATGAAAATACCTAAACAGCAGTGTAATTTAAAATCAGCTGACTAGGGTCAATTTCAGCGCGGACGCCGAACTCTTTTATCTAGCTCGGTATGAAACAATACATTAGGTATTGCTACTCACTCTACCCTTCGCTTTCACACACGCGATGCCGCCGCCGGACCGACTCGTGTTGCCTCGCGCTATCCAATTTACACATCAGCATTGCCAACATGTGGGGAATTCCCAAAATTGCGGGGAATTTGAAGTTGGTTAGGGATTTTTTGGAAATTGATATTATGCGAGAAAAATGCGTAGATTTTGAAAAACGATAGCCCGGGTTAGTGTTAATCGTATCTACTATATATATATATATATATATATATATATATATATTTAAATAGTATCGTCGCTGATTGTTGCAATTTCTAGTATTAAAAATGTCGAAACGTTGAAGTCCTGTAATATAAAATAAATTAAAATTTTTAAAAACCCCCGAAACCAAAAAAGAACTACTGATGATCTTCAAACGGCTGAACAGATTTTCTTGAAACATGTTTAAGAAAAAAACTTTATCAAAATCGGTGCATCCGTTCAGGAGCCACAAGTAGACATATATACACAGATACCCACTACAAACTTATAATACCCATCTATATTTTTTAAACGTTTAAAAAACAACAAAGGAAAGAAAGTGGAGTTTTCCACCTTAGGATTTTCTCCTCCTGTATCATGGGAGCAGTTTACAAACATAAATTGCACAAAGGCAAACATCCAGACACGGAAAAATTAGTTATTTGTAGGCTATACAAATACTTCTTTCGTGCGGGATTCGAACCCTATATATATATATATATATATATATATATATATATATATATATATATATATATGTATATGTATATCTCTTATTTTCTGTAAAAAAACCACACAATCGTGTGACAATTAAAAATTTTTGCCCAACTCGAAATGACTTCAAAGAGTTGTGTGACGTAGGAGCTGACGTTTATCTTTGCCTGATAAACACTGACCTCTATATTTGGACTGGCTATAACCGTGACATAATGAGGCGATTTGATTTTCGCCATGGCGCTTAGAGCAGAAGTGAACGTCCACGGAACTAATAATAGAGATAAGACAGTGTGAAAAAATATATCGATAAGAATTCTATACCCAGGCCTACCCGTAACATCCATTCTATTTATCATATTAATATAATGCCATAAAAGTTAAAATTAAAGTTGCAGCCTATTTACGTCCCACTGCTGGGCACAGGCCTCCTCTCATTTGCCACGTAATGCTATACAATAAATAAATGTATCAATTAATACCCAGGCCTTAGACGCAAGCTTTATACTTCATATAAAACAAGAATCGACGCTGCGTTGATCCATGCGTGGAGGCCATGGAGTCAAGAAAAAACGAGCACTCGGAAGCACCAAGTGGTACAGTCCCGCCAAAGTCGCAGAGGATAGTCGAATGGCGCATTACCATACCAACCATCTTCTTCCCTTGACGTTGACTTCCCACCTCGGCTGCAGCGATATAGAGAGAGGACTCTCCTCTAGCCGCAGCTCAATAACACAAATCAAAAGGCTCGACAAGCCCACTCAGAGTAGCCACCCAGCCTTCACTTCGGGCCAGCCGTGTGAGCCGCCCTACGTTTACCAGGGGTTACCAAGCCACGGCTACTAACCACCTCCCCTTCCCCCGACACGACAAGGCAGGAATCCATTCAGAAGGAGTTATTTAGCACCTGAACTCACGCAAACTCACTAAGGACATTAATAATTTTGCAGTTCCAATATAAATTTATTCCCTAGATACAATAAATTGGTCATAATAATTATACAGATTTAACAAACTTAAGTCTTGTAAACACAGTCATCATCAGGCGACCTTACTACACTTGGCTATGGCCTTTGAGTCTGGGGGAAAATAAGGAGAGAAGAAATAAAAACATTCGAAATAATAATCTAATACTTTTATACTTACTGGTACTGGTACTACCAGAAAATATTGTGGGCATACTGCACTTTTTCAAAGTGGTGCGTTTCTCACGTCTAATAAAACAGTCGTTTGTGAAGTGTTTAGAACAAAGATAATCATTTTGTTTAGGACGCCAATTCACATTTTTTGTGATTTTTAGCCATAATTTCAGTCTAAGTTCTAGTTAGACAAGGAACTCAACAACCCTATTGAATTTTATTGTTTATCAAAACTCAGTAATATAAAGACAAACATATTGGTAATTACGATATTAAGATTAGAAACAAAACTTTAAGTACCTATATTATCAAATAGTTTTAATTTGCTTAATTTTAGCTACAAATTCACTTACTTGTGGAATGTTATCCCACTTTCCTTTTGGTAACGAGTTTTACATATTACGCACCCTCTCACTATTACTAAAAATAATTCTTATTATGTAACTAAAATTAAACTTAATCAAGCCACATAAAATACTTTCATTTTTTATTAAAAATTCAAAATACAGAGATATGATTTAAATAATACAATATGTCAATTTTAGTTCCCGGTACGGACAATGATGGCGCTTCAAATCGGCATACGCATTTTGTATGGCATAGCCAGTCCAGCGTACTTGTATATATAAAGGTCAGTGCTGATAAAACTTTTTCACCGGATACAATATAGTGAAAACAGCGCGATTGGAACGTACGCCGAAGTGCAATGCACACGAATATAAAACTATTGATTGACATTTCATTACAATCCTAAACATTTTGAAAATAAGGTTTATTTTGATTCACCAATTGCGATGAATTCGGAAAAAGATAAATCTATAGTCGTAGTGCACCGTCCTACGCTTATTGAATATTTGCGAATTGGAGTAGAGTTACCTGGGATGAGTCACAAAGCAGATTGTGCCGAAAATACGATGCAGCACATGCACGGTAACGGAGCACGCGGTGAACTTAGACACGCGCGTTTGAGTGGCGAAAATGAGCTGTGTCTCGCCAGCAACGCAGTCAGGAATTTGCATCTATTTATTTAATTTGTTTAAACAAATGGCGCCCCCGGCTCCACGATTTTTTTATAAAGTCCGACGTATCTGAGACACACATTTGGGCCCTGATCCAGCTCGATATCCACGTCAAAATATTTATTATCACCTATGCTTGGATATTAAGTCGATTATTGATTTTAATTGTTTAAGAAAATGGTGCCCCGTCTCAAAAACCTTTTATAAACTATCGCGAACAATAGAAACATATTTGGGCCCTGATCCTGGTTGATTACCGCGTTAAAGTATTTATTTTTACCGATTTTCAGAGATTGAGTCGATTGTTTTTTTGTTGAGTAACCTATATTATATTCTAGTCATTGGTAAAACGTCAATATAACTTGTCTGACCTTAACTGACCTAATCTTCTAGGAGCTAGCTTCAGCCTCATATCGTTGTTGCTAATTCTGTCAGTCATGTGGTACTTCAGGGTATGGAACTTTTTATTCATTCTCCTGTGGTGCCCATCGATGGCGAATCCCAGCCATAGTTTTGTCTCAGCATCTCTCATCAGCACTCCTGCTTATAGCATCCGCTATAAGCAGGAGATGCTATAAGCAGGAGTGCTACCCGGCCTGGGCTGACGCATCAGGGTTCCGGGATTTAAACACCAGCGTCTTTAAAAAGAAGTATAATGTAAAAGTCTCCAGGTCCTTCAAAAGAGTCATTGCCAAGTTAAAGTCAAAGTCTTCGGAAACCCATGCATTCTGGTATCTCGCCAAGGCTGTCGTCCAAGGGAGATAAATTAAAAGTAATTTTCATGATACTATTCAGTTTAAAAAAAATATACAGCGATATATTATCACTCTACGATTTTATAAAACACTATTTGAAAAGAGGTGTTTTACCCTATTGCCAGAGACAATAGGAATATTTATATATCTAAGTAATTCTTCTCTCCGCGTGTATGTGACTGAACTCCTCCTAAGCGGCTGGTCTGATTTTGATGAAATTTTGTGTGTGTGATTATGTTGATTCGGGAATTGTGCGAAGCCGGGGCCGATCGCTAGTATTTATGTAAATAAGTAGGTAATTTCATTAATATGGAAAAGCTTGGACATTACTTTTCTACTTGGGTTTGTACTTCGTTCCATTTACAGTAAATAGGACTAGACAAGTCCTAATTGTTCCAAATATTTTCAAACAGAGATTGAAATGATATAATGACGCTGACAAAATAAACATGATTGGTATAGTTATGCCGTTACAAACAAACACGGTCCGGTATTCGACACCTCTGTTTTGCTGTAGCTGCAGTAGTGAGAACTACTGCAGCTACAGCATAATAATATAATAAAGCGGAAGAGTTTTTTTGCTTTTTGTTCGTTTAAACGCGCTAATCTCTGGAACCACCAGTCCGATTTGAAAAATTCTTTTTGTACATTATAGCCAGATTCACGTGGAATAGTATAGGCTATCTAGCATCAAGCTATATCACTCAGCTAGCCTTAAATATGGATATTTGTTGAGCGAATCAGAAGAAAAAGCACCCCCGAAATGATTTATCCGCGTACGCTGGTGTTATCGTTAGGGATACGTAAATACAATGTTCTAAAAAAATATAGATGTTTACTCCATCTAAAAAAAGTCCGTGATACCATATGTCTATTTCTTATACATAAGTCATAATTAGGTATTTTGTGTCAAAAAAAATATTGAAAATTTAAAAGTTATTTATGAGCGTTATTATTAGGCATGGCCTATTTATCTTTACGAACGAAAGTTACTTCATCATCAAGACAATTTTATGAAGATAAACTTTGTTCTTTATACCATGTTATTTGGACGCATAGTTTAAGAGATAATGTAAAATTAAAATAATTCAATACTTGGCTGGGCGCGCGAACGACACATACATAGGCTACACTAAAAGTATCGGGAATGGAATATTTCCACTGTTCCTGTCATATTTAAATCACTTTAATTGAAAAGTCCTTGGTTTTTTAAAATTGAATACCATTTATTTATTTAAAAAACGATTCTCGGTCTTGTCACAAGGTTTTGTCAAACTTGTTTAGTCGTTGAGAAAATGGAATTGACTCGAGAAAATTCAAGAGCGATGATTTATTATCACTTTCGAAGTGGTTTAACACAAAAACAGTGTGTTGACCGGATGATTTCTGCATTTGGTGATGAAGCCCCATCCAAAACCACAATTTATCGCTGGTTTGCTGAATTTCAACGTGGACGTGTCAAGCTCAGTGATGATCTCCGTCAAGGTCGTCCAAAAACTGCGGTCGCCCAAGAAAACGTTGATGCAGTGCGTAAGCTGATTGAGAAAGATCGACATGTGACATACCGCGAAATTCAGGCAATTTTAGACATTGGCATGAGTCAAATACAAATAATCTTGCATGAACAATTAGGTGTAAAAAAGTTGTTTTCCCGATGGATACCGCACTCGCTCTGTGAAGAGCAAAAAGCGACTCGCGTTACTTGGTGCGTCAGAACTCTCGAAAGATTCCACGCAGGATCCTCAAATACTGTATACAACATCGTATCAGGTGACGAATCCTGGATATACGCGTACGAACCCGAAACAAAAAACCAGTCACGAGTTTGGGTGTTCGAAAATGAGTTAAAGCCAACAAAAATTGTTCGTTCACGGAGTGTTGCAAAAAAAATGGTGGCCACGTTTGTCTCCAAAACCGGCCATGTTACGACTATTCCTCTTGAGGGACAAAGAACGGTTAATGCAGAATGGTATGCTAGCATTTGTTTGCCACAGGTCGTTTCTAAACTCCGTAAAGAGAACTGCAATCGCCGCATCATCCTCCATCACGACAATGCGAGTTCTCACACCGCACACAGAACAAAAGAGTTTTTAGAGCAAGAAAACATAGAATTATTAGACCTTCCGCCGTACAGCCCCGACCTAAGCCCTAATGATTTTTATACTTTCCCTAAAATAAAGAATAAATTGCGTGGACAGAGATTTTCATCACCTGAAGAAGCTGTGGACGCCTACAAAACTGCCATTTTGGAGACCCCAACTTCCGAATGGAATGGTTGCTTCAATGATTGGTTCCATCGTACGGAAAAATGTGTCAAATTTCGCGGAGAATACTTCGAAAAACAATAAATACATTTTTAAATAGTAATGTTGTGTCACTTCCTTGATTCCCGAAATTTTCAGTGTCGCCCTCGTAAACCCTAGCCGCCCGGTGAGAACTGCGAGAACTGCTCAACCGCGATGGCGTGGGAAAGTGGATAAAACTTAACTTCGCTCTACATCATACATAATATGCCGACAGATAAAAGTACTCCATTAATTATGCCAATTTTTCCATCCATTGCTATCAAATAAAATATTTAATTGCAATTATAAAATGCTTGAACTAGGCCTTGTCGCGCACCTCCGACACGTGATGACGCGGGTGAAACTGCGGGGCACAGCTAGTATATATATATATATATATATATCATCAGATAGCGGGATTCTGCATCACGACTTGGGCATCCTCTCTAAAAACATTCGTACTGTCTAACACCTTTAATATGAGCCCTTCTTAGTTTGGACAAAGGTCTCTCACTTTCAAGATAGTTTTAAACGTTTTAGGTGTGATTTTTTTTTCTCAATCATCTGTGAGCAATTATTTATTACCGAACATATCTTTTTCCTTCGTTTTTATTTCCGTCAGTTTTTAATAACCAGTTAAAAGCTGTATTCATTTTGGGTATCTCAGTCTTTTTGAATGAAAAAATTAAACCGATATTATCTTACCTTACAATTTGTACAAAAATGAACACGTAAGTAATCAAAGTGAAATCAATACTTTTACAGATGGGGCTTTGTACTTTCTGTCACGCGTTATAATACTTTAAATTTCAAATTAATAGAAAGTTAAAACTTAAATTGATGTTAATTGATGCTAATACCAACACATAGTGCTGATATCGATATTATTACTGAGTTATACGTCCAAGTTTGTTTAGAAAATCATGTCAATGATTAAAGTAAGTAGTTTAGCAGTATCATGAATTGATATATTCGTACTTGATTTAGAAGTGCTTCAAGTCGCGCACAACCCAGAGAATACGTAGATAATAATATAGAGGTTCTGTTCGCATATAAATGCGAGAATGGAAACAGGCAGCAATCATCGAATGGTAAGAGGCACACTGAACCTTACCGTTAAGTTATCGAGGTCACATCTAAGAAGATTACGATAACTAACAAGCACGTGGAAACTCTCCATGCTTGCGGTCGGAGCTTGAAGAACCGTTGCAATCCACAGCAGAAGAACCTAAAAACTCTCCGTCCACACTCTTAATATCATATTAAGACTGTTAGACAGAAAATGAAACTGCAGTTTTCAACAGATATGACAGCGTACATGCAAGTGAATAGACAGACCTCCAAATTAATCTGGCGTAACTTTTGCAGCTTCAATACAGTTTTTATTGAAGAGGCGCTTGAGCAGAACCAAGGCTCCTAAAGTCTTTGCCAGAGATTTGTCAACTGGAATGAACCCTATATCTAAGTTGAAGACTAACTTTGGAAGCGACATTTCCAGATGACTGAGATTTTGAGTGAGATTGGGAGGCTCTATAGACAGCTTTACACATCTTCGTTAGAGCCACGTGCAAATGTGATTAAGCATTCAAAAGCAAGTCTCATCTAACATTATTCCGGTGATATCCCAAACATCACTATGAGTGAGATTAGAATGGCCTCCCCAGCACCGTAAAAATTGGGAAACACCAGATGATAATGGAATTACAGCGCGAGCTTTTGAAAGCGACTAGAAAACCAGTATTTGACCTTCAGAAAATGGTTTGAAATTGTGCTACATTCCCTTCAGCGGTACAAGATTGAATGTCGGTGTATGAAAGTACGAAGTGTTTATACAGTAGGGTTACGATGACTATCCAATTGTAGAGGGGTGTCAGATAAGGTGACGTTATATACCAGAAACTCTTTACTGCTGCAGAGGAAAACGTTTTCAAGTTACTAAACTAGAAAGAATATGGTATGAATATCGCCTTCGATTTGCTGACGATATAATCATTACGGTCTTAGTACTATGCTCAATTAAAGCAATAGCGTCTTCCAATGTATAGGTCTTAAGTGGACATGGATAAAAACGTAATATTTTTCTTTTGTAACAGACACAGAAACTTTTTCATTCAATATAGATTATAAATAATACTTATTGAAAGTCACTCTTTTGTTTAATTACTACTGGTTCGAAAAAAACCTCTGTTCTGGGAAGAACAAGCTAGAAACCCAGCGGGTTTTTTGTTTTAAATAACAGCTTACAATCATGTTATCACAATTAACCACACAAAACAAATTAGAAATAGTTTGGTAGCGATCACCTCATTTTATTATATTATTGATAAAGTTTAAAGATGCTCCTCTCCATTTCCTGTTTCAGTTTCCCTCTGTCGCTTACGACACCCACGGAATTACATAGGGCAGTGGATTCTCTTACACTGCCACTACACGGTTACGGAAGTAGACGGAGTATATGTCCTAGGCATTGAGTTATATGTACTACGTACTAGAGAAGCCTTTCTAAACAAAAAATGTGCACTACTCTATGTCTTCACGCATGCGCGGGAGATAGTAGAGTCGCATGTAGTGAGTTTGCATGCGCAGTTGATTTAAGCGCGTTGCGCCTGCACGGTCAGTTTTTAATTTAAGGTCGCTACATACAGGACGGAATCAGCATGTGCACGGGACGGAAACGGAACTTGGCTGAATCTCCACATGGAGGGGAGTTTAATATATACGCAACTCGAAACTAACGTGCTAGTGTTGTGAAAGGTGGATTTTCGTTTGAAGAGTTGACGGATCGACTGTGCATACGCAGCGAATCCACGGACGGGACGTGGCGCGCACGGGACGGGACGGGGTAAACATCGTCGCCGACGATATTTTTCTCGTTCCTTTCAAGCCACGTCCCCGTCCCGTCCGCGCATCCGTAACGTATGCATTTTTACATACATTTTCTATGGAACGATATTTCCAAAATTTGACGTCCTGCTCCGTCCGGAATAACACACGTTACGTATGCAGCGACCTTTAAACTTTAATTTGAAATTTTGTATTATTAGCGACGCTCCACACTGCATGTATATTGAAACCACAGACTAACTAGTAGATTGAAACCACACTAAATGACACACTGTACGGATTGCAGTACAGTTCAGTTGAACATAGTGTATGTTCGGGATGCGAAATCTAGTACGTAGTACATATATATCGATGGTCCTACGTAAGTAGTTGTCCGAAGAGGTAAGTCCTACTTAGACCAAGGGGTCTACATAATGGATTCAATTCATCTTAGCTGGGAAGAAATTACGACACATCTTCTCGTCATATATTCCTCAAAACTTAAAAACAAGAGTGAACAACCTGTGAGTGTTGCCACGTTGCTAGTGGTGCCGAGTACAATCCAAGCGTTTTCAAAGCAAAAGTGAATGGGCTTTTGTTACGGTAAGACAGTATGATTTAAGATCTAGATCTTCACCACCATTTACCACCAGGTGGGATTGTAGTCAAGCACTGGCTTATAATGAGTAAAAAAGGACGACTTTGGACACATACTGCAAGTTATTGAGAGTGACACACACACTCAAGCACTGGCTTATAATAGGTAAAAAAGGACAACTTTGGACAAACACTGCAAGTTATTGAGAGTGACACACACACTCAAGCATTGGCTTATAATAGGTAAAAAAGGACAACTTTGGACAAATACTGCAAGTTATTGAGAGTGACACACACACTCAAGCACTGGCTTATAATAGGTAAAAAAGGACAACTTTGGACACATATTGCAAGTTATTGAGAGTAACACACACACTCAATCACTGGCTTATAATAGGTAAAAAGGACGACTTTGGACAAACACTGCAAGTTATTGAGAGTGACACACACACCCAAGCACTGGCTTATTATAGGTAAAAAAAGACGATTTTGGACAAACACTGCAAGTTATTGAGAGTGACATACACACTCAAGCACTGGCTTATAATAGGTAAAAAAGGACAACTTTGGACAAATACTGCAAGTTATTGAGAGTGACACACACACCCAAGCACTGGCTTATTATAGGTAAAAAAGGACGATTTTGGACAAACACTGCAAGTTATTGAGACTGACATACACACTCAAGCACTGGCTTATAATAGGTAAAAAGGACAACTTTGGACAAATACTGCAAGTTATTGAGAGTGACACACACACCTAAGCACTGGCATATTATAGGTAAAAAGGACGATTTTGGACAAACACTGCAAGTTATTGAGAGTGACATACACACTCAAGCACTGGCTTATAATAGGTAAAAAAGGACGACTTTGGACAAATACTGCAAGTTATTGAGAGTGACACACACACCCAACCACTGGCTTATTATAGGTAAAAGGACGATTTTGGACAAACACTGCAAGTTATTGAGAGTGACATACACACTCAAGCACTGGCTTATAATAGGTAAAAAAGGACAACTTTGGACAAACACTGCAAGTTATTGAGAGTGACACACACACATTGCCGTTGCTGACGGAATGAAGAAGCTTAAGATCTATGTTCAGCAATGGACTTGTGAATGGATGTAATGATGATGAGATGCAAATTAACAAACATGTAAAAAAATACAACTAGCCAAAGACGAAAATATTAAGTATCATGTAGATATCTACTTGTAGTTGCTTCCTTGAGTCACATGTCTGACATTTTAGCCCCTTTTTTGTTTTAGCCGAGTTAACATTATTTAGTAAATATATATGGCTTATACATTGCCGCACCTAACAAATTAATACTAACGAAACATTTCTAAAAACCAAATGGGTGAATCTGGGCAACGCCTCGTGTAAGCGATGAATATTTCACACATTTGGTGTACACGCGTGAGTGTTAGTTCTTGGTTAATACTGTGATGGTTCACACATTAACTGCGATAGCGGTTAAAGCACGATTGGCGCAAGTTAAAACAATAACAAAGCAGTGACAAAGACCAAATACTAGTCTCTCTCACCTGTTGAAGTGGTCCGGACCGAGCCCGCTGTCGTTACTGTTCTCACACGGCTCCGGTGGTCGCAATGAGTGTGCATGTGCGTAATGTGCTAGTTTCCCGAATTTGCCGAGGTGCGCAAATTTGCCCGGGTTGTTTGCGTTCTTCCCCGGGTGCGCCATCTTGCCAGCGTGCAGCATCTTTCCAGGAAGCGTAGATTTTCCCGGGTGCACGCGCTTATTTATCACTTTCCTGTGCACTCGCGCGCTCATCGTCGCTGTCGTGGACATAGTCATTTTCATGCCTGTCGACAAGCAAACATGACTGTAAGACTGTAACATGTTCAATATAGATTGTGTTAGTAGGTTTTGATGGAAGTTGCCGAACGTTCGCCCGTCTGCGAACCTATCCGGCTTGCGAACATATGCTATAATTGTCAGTCTCATTATTATTAACAGAAAAAAATACACATGTTAACAATTTATATCGAAACTATAATTAGCAGATGATTTACATTAATAACATGGTAAAGTCTCCTTAAGGCCTATGCAGAAGCTGCTAAGGAAATGAAAGTATATGATATAACTATAGTGCTTAGGAAATAATTAAAATTATTCAAATATAAATTTAGGTATAACTATAAGAAGACTGTGGCTCAGAACCGCGCCAGGCCCGTGTCACTCTTGCTACCTGCGTGATATAAATACGTACAATCACGCGGAACCTCAGGTTACATACGCAGTCACCGCGCTAGCCCGCGTTTTAGACGAGTGGCGGACTTGTGAAGTTTTTTTTAACACTGTTTACGTAAATAGATTTTTGTATACACTTCTATAAATATTTTTATTTATTGTTTAGTATAATTAGTTATTGGATAAAATAGTTGTAATAGTTTTAGTGCAATTTATAGATATATCAACAGATAATCTAACAGTGGTAGAGCCACGCGGCAGCTTTTGCTGTCGCACGGATGGGCCGGCTCGAACCGGGGTGGTACCACGACCTCACAGAATACCAGCGTGAAGTAGAGGTTTACCTCTGCGTTTCGCTTGGTAAGTGCAGGTGGCCGGAGGCCCTTTTTACTGGAAATGAGGCATTCCATCTTAGTCCTCACGGGTGACAACGCATCTGCATTTTGATTCGCAAACGAGGATAGATGTAGATGTCTATGGGCCGCAGCATCCACTTACCATCAGGTGGACTGTGTGCTCGTTTGTCACCCTTATCCTATAAAAAAAATATATTTATTATTGAAAATACACTCATATTTTAAAAACATAATATTAATTTATCATTCCGTGTCAATGTTTTCCCTCCCAGTATTTACTTAAAATTATACGTCAGATTTAAAGCTGTTTCCACTGTTAAATTCAATAACTCAAAAGGTAATCAAAAGGTAGGTACTATATACGTACAGTATTTTTTAATATTTGTAGGAAAACGTAGGAAGCGAAAAAGAGGTCGATCAGCTGGTGATCTTCTGGTCTACCTGACCCATAGATGGGCGGAGGCAGTAGAGTCCAAGAGGGAGGCGTTGGCCGTTAGTCTGGACATTGCGAAGGCTTTCGATCGGGTTTGGCACAAAGCGCTTCTTTCGAAGCTCCCTTCCTATGGGCTTCCCGAGAAATTGTGCAATTGGATCACCAGCTTACTTGCAGATCGGAACATCAAGGTCGTTGTAGACGGTGCATGTTCTGACTACAAGCCTATTAACGCTGTGTGCTATCACCAACGCTGTTTCTTCTGCATATCAATGATATGTTGCTAACTGGTAACATTCATTGCTATGCGGATGACAGCACTGGTGATGCTCTATACACCGGCCGTGCCAATATTTCTCGGGAAAACGTCGCCGAGTACCGGAACAAACTTGTGTCTGAAGTAGAGTCTTTGCTGAATAAAGTCTCGGATTGGGGCGACTAAATCTAGTCCAGTTTAATCCTCAGAAGACACAAGTTTGCGCGTTTACCGCTAAAAAGAACCCCTTTGTCGTATCTCCTCAGTTTCAAGGCACTCCCCTTCTTGCCTCAGCCAGTATCGGTATCCTCGGAGTCGACATATCGAGTGACGTGCAGTTTCGTGGTCACTTGGAAGAGAAGGCCAAATTAGCCTCTAAAAAGCTTGGCGTGCTCAACAGAGCGGGACAGTATTTCATGCCGGCACACCGCCTGCAACTTTACAAGGTGCAGGTTCGGCACCACATGGAATACTGTTCCCATCTCTGGGCAGGGGCTCCCCAGTGCCAGCTCCTTCCACTTGACCGCATCCAGCGCAGAGCGGCTCGAATCGTCGACGACCGAGCCCTTTCCGATCGGCTCGATTCATTGGCACTGCGAAGAGATGTTGCATCCCTTTGCATTTTCTTTCGCATCTACCATGGGGAGTGCTCTGAGGAATTGTTCGGATTAATCCCAGCCGCCAAATTTCACGAACGCACATCGCGGCAGAACTCCCGATACCATCCACACCATCTGGATGATTGGCGGTCCACCACTGTGCGATTTAGAAGATGTTTTCTTCCTCGCACGACTTCCTTATGGAATCGATTACCATCAGCGATTTTTCCGGACCGATACGACTTAGGGACCTTCGTACTCCTTTTTAAAAGGCCGGCAACGCAGCTGCAATTCCCTCTCTGGTGTTGCAGTTGTTCATGGGCGGCGGTAGTCACTTACCATCAGGTGAGCCGCATGCTCGTTTGCCCCCTCTCCTATATAAAAAAAAGATGCAAAGTCAAACGGACACTGGCGCGCAGCGATAAAGTTTAATATAGCTTGTGTCAGTGATTTATCTAATTAATAATTATTATGTAGGCTATTAAGGGCCAGTTCACACAGAGACAATACGACACGTGTTTCGCCTCTACACGAGGCATCCTCAGGTGATATAGACTCTACGGTGGCTAACCGCTAAGCTCACTAAGTGAGCTCACAATACGAAACACGTGTCGTATTGTCATCAGTGGTGTGTCTTGCCTAGTGTAGTGGTGTTGGGAGTAGCGGTGCTGGGATTGTTGGTGACGGGGTTAGTGCACGCAATTGAGGGAGGGCGGGAGGTGCTCTTCGTACTAGGTAAGACACATCATTTTATTTTATAACGCGGATATTTGCGAAGTAAATTTTTCTAAAAGCTTTTTGATCTAGTGAGAGATGCAGGAAGTCGATGGATACTTGTGGCTCAGGACCGTGCTTGGTGGCGTTCCTTAGGGGAGGCCCAAGTTCAGCAGTGGACTTGTGGAGGACTGTAATGATGATGATGATGAAATAAACTTCACATTCACCACCTTGTATTTATCGTTTTCAATACCTATATCATTAGGTAATACTTAATTAAATTTTTAATTATGTTTAAAAAATATAATTGCGTCGATAATTTGAGAATATGATGTTCAAAAATCTAATTGGAACATGGGTATGTCAATTATGGAAAAAGCAAATAATCGTTGTAAGTGTTTTAAAAAATCAACAGAAAACTGTTTCATCAATACACAATCAGTGACCAAAAATGTCCTTACCGAATGAGCGCCCACTCGAACATTTGAGTGCGCTTTTAATTTGCACGTAGCTTTGTGAATACAACTTTAGGCAATGCATTTAAGGTTTTATTTACATTAATGTATATTTATTTCAACTTAAATTACGTCAAAACAATTGGCGACAGTTTTTTTGCATGGGATTGTGTATCTAGTTTTTTGATCGATGTTCATAACTAAAACAAAACTAAAGTGCGTTTCCGAATCCAGATCGGATATTTATCGACGGCATCTCGAATTATCCAAAGATAAGATTAAGGGCTAGTTAAGACACGGCGATAACCGCGCGATTGTCAGATCGTGCGGTTTGAACCGCAAAATTGTCGACTGTTCAAATATCGGCGGTTAGTTAGCGGTTAGTTAGTTAGTTAAATTCGGAAGAATTTGATAAAAATGAAAAAGGAAACACTGTATACTGTATTCTGTCATTCTCTCGCAGGCTAAATTATATAGATGTGATTAGTGTCGCTTTTTCGTTTCATCGAGTTTTAAATCATAACGATTCTAAAGGAGTTATTACTTTTTTATTTATAGGATAGGATGACTAACGAGCACACAGTCCACCTGATGGCAAGTGATTGCTGCGGTCCATAGACATCTACATTTATCCTCAATAAAGAATCAAAATGCAGATGCGTTGTCACCCGTCAGGACTAAGATGGAATGCCTCTTTTCCAGTAAAATGGGTCTCCGGTTCTCTACACTCACCATACGAAGCACAGCAGTGCCAAGCTGCTATTTTACGCTGGTATTCTGTGAGAGCGTGGTCCTTCCCCGGTCGAGCGACCCATTCGTGCTACAACTATAGGTATTACTAATCTAGCTACTAATATACTTCAAAAAATATCGTAAAAAGGCACGGTAACGACGACATAATGATAGTGAACCAGATGTTCTGCTTTGTGATGGTGTGATCATATCGCACAATCACTGTTTAATGGCGGACAGTAGTAAAAAATAGTTAAGATCAGCTCCGTTACCATTTTTATTACTATGGATAAATTAAATGGATTTATTTTCCAAGACAACTTCGATGCCTACTACGTTATATTACATTACTTGCGTGCGGTCAAAATTCATGGTTTGTATTATGTGCTTGTATCGCACGTAATTAAATAAAAAAGAAAAAATATTTTTCTAAAGCTATCTTGATAAATAATTCTTAACTTTTAGAAAAAAAAATTGATAAGATAATTAAACAGCTCGATAATAGTTAAACGAGTTCTAAGGGAGCTTATTTCTATACCAATACGGTGAAAGACATTCTTAAAGAATGTCCACGTAAAGAAGAATTTTGTTTTTTTTTTGTAATTTTTAAGGCGTTCCAGCTTAATCCTCCTGATTTTTTTTTATCGACGAAAACTGAGTATTAGTTTATCACAAATTGCTCGCTAAATATTAGATGAGCAATGTGTTCGTTTTTATTTATATAAAATGTGGCTTCTATTTCTGGTTCACAGTAGAATTCAGACAGATTATTAAAAATAAAATGTTTTCCTTAAAATATTTAATGTTTATTAAAAATATATTTATATTAAAATTTAGTTCAGTAAGTAATAGGTATAATATGCTCAGAGTTAGTAATACTACTTGTAACTTAATTTGCTTAAAGTAATACTTAAGAATATTTTCATATAAAATACTGTCGGCATCTAATGCTTGTATAATGTCACAAGATAGCACGAGACACGAAGACGGCCTTTGTTCGTAAAGCCGTATATATTATGCACACCGCGACCAAATTAAATCATGTCCGTCGGTTTATCTGAGGATAATCTGTTCGCGCTGTCTCCGAAGCATATAAATTCATTCAGGGTTCATAGGAAGCGATAAACCACGACCGTAAAATTCGGCCTCGCTGACATAATCTAAACGCTAATGTGAGTTTACGTAAGGATGATTCATATTCAACACCCGTCACTGAAAACGCAAATGCAATAAAAATTTTTGTATTGACAAATTTAAACTTAACTTTTCCAATATACAATATCTAAATCCAAGATCTACTTTGATTGAAGTTGGAAGTGGAAACAGTAAGTCTCGAGAACCTGCCGACGCGCTCTGTGAAAAATTTAAGTCGCGAAAAAATAAACGTAATTAGTTAATATTTTAAATAGTGAGAACTTAAAGCTATAATACCAGAATAAGTATTCAATCAATTGCCCATGACGCTGAAATAATATGAAATTTGAAGACTCTCTCAGAAATATAACATATATAATATCTGAACGGACATCATAATTCTCACTCCTTCATGACCGTTTTGGCAAGCAAACGTGAATTACGTACGATCTAGGATAGTTGGTCGGGACCTCGGAACCAAGTCACAGTAGTTCCTTGCGTAGATAATGCAGTAAATATGATGACTGCTCCCTGACCTGATCCTCCTGACCCTCGTGCTCTCTGTAACAAAGATTTACCACGGTAGCTAACTGTGAAGGATGATGGTGAGATTCACCGTTTAAATATCGGTGCCTATACCCATACGACCCGATAGTATTAAATATACCCATTTTTTTTTCTATACACAGTGTGATCTATGGTAAATCCTAGCTTAACTCCGATCATAGCACGAATTATATTGGGCACTTTGGCACTATTAATATTTCCTCCGCATTTAATGGCTTCCGATTTTCCGATTAATAGGAAACTGTCGCAGTCGAAAAATCTACCAGGAGAATATTATTTCATTATTGTAACTTTCACGTTTCATCATACCCAGCAATTTTAGAATTGTTGCAATTTGGTGCTGAGGGGTTATAGTTATCTTTTCGATGTGAATTTTTCATTTAGCGATGTTTAACAACTCTTATCAAGCGCCAAGTGTTTGAACGCCGGTAAATCCAAATGCCATTGTAACCTTTCGATGGAAACCACAAAAATGGAAATAAAAACCATTAAATGTAAATTTTTTGCGGACTGTATCGCGGTAATAAAAATATTTACAAATATAAATCAAAATTTATTTGATTTTTCGCGTACTGTTTTCTATGCATACCTTCAATATACACAAGGACAAGCGTCCATAAATATTAATTTCAGGACAAATATAGGATACATGCAATAAATAACAAAATAAATAAGAATGAGTTCACCTTTTTTCCTTCATCTTTTTACTGGCGGAGAGTACATTGATGCTTTGGAATCGTACAATCACGTGCAGGTAAACGCCCACATAAAATCGCCCTTAAAAAAACGCACAAATGAACTAGGTGCAATTAGGATTGTACTAAATTATAAAATAAATTGCCACTCATTTACAGGTCAGTTGATTTAATTATCCACATAAGCCACTTATAAAACAAGGACAATACACAATTTTTCACCGGATTTCATGACTGAAATAAGATGTCACATACTCGAAGGAACATAAGGGACTGTCTGATGCACTTAATTCTTTTGTATTTATAAGTTCTCTCGGATGTAACTCGGTTGAGGCGACATTTTCAGAGGGCTACCAACATTATGCGCATAAATAAAGACAAATGGTAAGTTCCTCCGTTTATTTTGCTCGTTTTGTATGTCCCGTTTCACCTATTATTCAAACATTGTGTTTTCGTATAATGTCAGTACAGAGAATAGTGATGCTACTTTTCGGTGCGTAGCTAAATAATTGAGAGGCCTAGAGGTGTCCGACACCACCCCTCGTCAAAATTTATAATTATCAAAATAAAATCTCGATATATTAAAAAAAAATGTTAATTTACTGTTGAATGAGTTGGAGAGTTCTTTAAAATTAGTGTAATTAACAAAAATCATAGTTATAACAGAAATATTAGCAATAGCAGCTAACAAAGAAAGTTTAAGCCGCGCTATGCTTTGCTATCGATGACAAGAATGATGTTAATAAAGGCGTTAAATACTGACTTGGAGAAGATCAAAACAAAAGATGAGGAACAGAATAGGTTTATCAAAAATAATAATTATTACTATTATTTTATAATACCTAAAATTTATCAAGTGAGTAAAAAGTTCATAAGAAAGCAATTGATGTTTGGTATGGTACCTACGTGATATGGCCTTGGTGGCATTTATTAGTGTTCAAATTTTCACTTATCAAAATTCTTCGTCCATAAATGTATTTTGCTACAAGAAAGCAAATATTTTTATCATTGCATGCTGTTATCCGGAATTTAGTTGAGAAGTAGTCGGAGTTATTAATTATATTCCGATAATGTAAAGATTTGTGAAAGAATCAACAGGTATTTATATAGTTAATGATAAATTAATGTAAGCAAAACGCCTCTACGATAAAAGATAAAATTCATCCTACCACCTCGATGTGTCACTTAATTTAATCTAATATCACAGAATAGATAATAATACAAGTAATAATATTCATAAAGTTAAATAACTCACTACTTCATGCCGTGCCGTGCCGTGGGCGTCGTGAAAGGCGACAGAGGGAAACAAATCAGTAGATGGGCAGAAGGGTCTTTCTATTAATAAATAAAAAACTGCGGTTGCTAACTCGCCTGCCAAGCGTGACAACTGTGGCAAATCTCCTGACCCCTATCCCTATGAGGCTGTTACGCTAAATAACTAATAATTTGAAATTAAAAATTTAGTACAACCGACTTCAATACAAATTATTAAGAATAACTCAAAAACTATTGGCCAGACCTTGATCAAATATGGAACCACATGTGAAGTACTACCTTTCAATCAAAAAAAGAATCATCGAAATCGGTTCAACCAGCAAAAAGTTGTGAGGTAACATACATCTAAAAAAAACAGTCTAATTGAGTACCGGCTCCTTTTTGAAGTCGGTAGAAAAGAACAAAACACGCCACTATTATCATCAATTCGTGACTAGTCCACTGATCAACATTGGCCTATTGTTAATGTTCATTTAGGTCTAATTATTTTCTTATGATTTTTATGTTTAGGTATATGGAAAAAAGTGTCTGAATTCAAGGTCTAAACTTTTTATAAATTTGAGCCAGTATAAAGCTCTCATGAACGTTAAAACAAAGGGTTTAGTGTGAAATTTGATATTGTTTACTTTTAATCTGTGCTACAGTATACGAATTTAATTTACTGAATAAAATTACTGAATGCACATAGGTTGCTTAGCCTTTCCGGAATGCAGAAAAAGACGTATTACTTAAAACAAAAAACCGCGTTGAAGCATATTACGGCTACACCACGAATGGGTCGACTGAACGGGGAAGGAACAGCTTAATGCTAAATTGTTTATTGGTTTACCCTTTTTACTGGCAAAGAGGCATTTCATCTTAGTTTCTAAGGGTAATAAAGAAATCTCTGGCTCGATTCTTAATTGAGTCAGTCTGTAGAATTTGGGTTTCTGTATATTTTGATCGATTTTCTTTAAATTGTCGGTCGATTACTCTTCCTCACATTTATTAGATAAATATCACTAATTGCTGGGTTTCAAACTTACTTGCTCTCTTACTAAATGGCAGTTACGATGTATTCAAGTTTTCACTACTCGTTATACGTATTATGACCTCGGCAATGCAGTGACGTCACATGAGTCATAAACGTAAAACCCCACCCACCGGTTTTCTATTAATGAATATACTTAATAAATGCAAAGTCCCTATCAAGAATTGGACTGACGTCAATGCAGCAAAAAAGATCGAATCAATTTTTTTACATATAATACGATACAATTTCAGAAAACATTCTGTTTATAGTTTAATTTATTACATTATTTAAAAAATTCGATCGTATTTAACGGGTGGGCCAAAAAGTTAATGATTTTTTCAAATCCACCCAGGATTTGAAAAAATCATTAACATAAAAGGACAAACATTATACAAACAGATCTTTATTTTAATAAAAATAGGTACCCGGGAAAGTTAGTTTTTGAAAATGACCTTCGCAAGATGTGCACCATTGCGCTGCAAACACTTTTCCAATGTGAACCTAAAATTATCGAAAACTCGCTGGCACATTGCTCTTGGAATAGCCGCCATTTCTTCATCGATATTGGTTTTCAACTGGGCAATCGTGGTTGGATTATTGTGGTTAGCTGTACTCTTCATGTATCCCCATAAAAAAAGTCTGGTGGTGTCAAATCCGGGCTTCTGGACAGCCACGCAATATCACCTCGGCGCGATATGAGGTTTCCTCTAAACCTCTCGCTTACGACTGCTATCGAGGCATAGATGTATGGCATGTCGCGCCAACTTGTTGAAACCATGTCGAACGATTATATACTTCGAATTCTTGCAGTTGTGGAAAGAAAAAAATCTCGTAACATGGCTGTGTATCGGTCCGAGTTTACTGTTACAGTTTGCCCCCGCTGATTTTCAAAGAAATACGGACCTACGATGCAGAAATGGCTGCCCTAACCGTAACGTTAATAATATTAATTATGTTCATGTATTTTGCTTCATGGTACTAAATACTCAGCGTTACTCCTGATACAGATATCACGACTGACTGAGATGCAGTGATTCCAAACTTCGCGACAGGGAAATCCCCGAATGAAATCGGACGTATGTTACAAATCGTCAGAGAATTGTAATAAAAAATGTATAATAATGAATATTCTCGGAATTAAAAAGTAAAGTGGAGTTATTAATTGGCCCCGTCCCCCGCTCTCAGACAATCAGTTTTGGCGACTATATGCCAGAACCCTACCCAACCCCCCATTTTGAGCATAATTAACGGACGCTCCCTATTAACTTCATACCCTACTCATTTTTGATTTTTTCACTCCACATAAAATCTATTGCAGTCATGTCATTATTATTACGGCCCGCAACCAGAACTAAAGATTTTAATTACCCACTTACTTATACAACAATCTTCATTAAATTTGATGGCGCCACTGCTATGCGCAGTTTGAATTGCGCGTAGTTTTAGCTAAAGAATATTTTGAGTCTGGCCCGCTACCTACCCTCAATGTTTTAAATGAAATTATAGTAAATCGGGTTTGACACCCGTCGTCGGTAGCATTGTTGACGTTTAGTAGTTATGAAGTCTATTCAACGTGTAATATAAACATGTTGATAAAATGACGTTTATTTCTGTCGCCTAATAGCAGTAGCCTTGGCTTTAGTAGTGACAAATGGATTTACAATCCATTCGATGGCCGATAATTACAGATTGTGAGGTATTCTAATTTTACACCTCTGAGGTCACAACGCATAGAATTTAAATGTAGCCTTCTTTCTTCGAAGTTCGCTGCAAATGTCCATGCACTGCAGCAGCCACTTACCATCAGATGGACTGCAAATTTGTTTGGTTATTTTACATGTATACAATAAAAAAGATTTTTAAAAGTAGAACAAAAATTTATAGTCTTTGTATAACATTAAATCGTAAGTACGCAAAGTTCTCTGAAACCAGATTACGCTTTCAAAATATTTACATCCGCGTGTATTACGTTTTTTGTATATGCATAAGGAAAAACGAAAACAAACTTCTTCTTCACAACCTTCATAAGTTGAATGACACCGATATGCTGTGAAACGTTAGTGTATTCGTATCGTAGCCAGTTGTGTTCCGACTCGATTGAAAGCGGATAATATATCTGAATTCACATAGCAAAAGTAATCGTTCGTGACAATGTCGCCATTACCCACTAAATCAACAATGTAATTATTACACATTGCATATTTTTCCATTTATACTTTAAGACGCCTTAGTCCCATATTGTTTCCGCTTACGACTGCTAATTCAAATTTTTAAGTGTTGCTGTACAAACATACTGGCCGAGAAAAAACTGTACGCTAAAGTAAACAGGTAGGTACGTAAAAAATTAAATAGGAGAAAAACAAAAAGGAAACGATTGACGCTATCGACCACGATATCTCTGAAACCATAAGGCCTAGAGACTTGAAATTTGGTAGAAATATTTATTTCGCCGAGTAGAGGTCAGGTACGAACGGTTTTACGAAATTTCACCGGCAAGGCCGGTTGCGGGGGCGTTAATTAAAAAAATCACATTTTCAAACTATAGCTCTTATAGGTATATTTTTTTCGTGTTTTTAAGTGGGGTTGGTTTAGATTCACAATCGGACCCGGTAGGTGGCGCTTATGTCAAGATCCAAAAATCACCCATGCGAAGCCGGGGCGGATCGCTAGTTCAATACTTAAACATAAAATTTTGTAAGACAACGCTGTATTTTTTGGATATTGTGTCATTATAACATCGAGTTCAAGTTTTATTGAAGTCCTTATACAAGTTATGCAACACCATGCAACACATATACAACTTTTCTAAAAGCTTAAACCAGTTTTTCTTGTACGGCGTATTATTCAGCAATCGGTTTTTCTGTCTTGATTATCGGTAAACGGCAAGTGTTCAACAAGTTACGAGCTTTGTGTAGGCAACTGTTATCAATTCGAGTTGAAATAATTAGTACACTAAGTAGCAAATGATATATTATAAGGATTGTTTATTGCATATAAACAATCGTTATATTTATACAAATATACAACAAAAGGCCGGCTTTATCATCTTTACACACCATTACTTCCTTAAAATGCAGCAAGCATTTACAAAATATCGTTTTTGTTACTTGTGATGTACGTTGTTACAAAGGCTACTGAAAAATTCAAGAAGCATATTTATGTAGAACATTGAATATGCTTAGCATTTCATTGGTCGCAACAAAGCTGAATTATAATGGCTTAAATGACGTATAAGTTATATAGTAGAGGGTTGGGTGCGCCACCCTGAGGCAGGCCGATAGCTCCTCTAAAGTCTACGTTGTTTATCGGTCGATATCGTAACATCGGTGAAAGTGCATCGTCCTATCTTATAAATTGTAAATAGCTTTCAACTTTCCAAATTGACAACTTTTAATGAAGTAGTAAACAATTTTAAAATATTCAAGGACATAGTAAAAAAAATTCTTTCATAAAAAACAAAGTTTTTAAATTATTTTTTATTATTAAACGTTTTCCTTTTCATTTATTGTACAATGTATAGTTAAAATATTGTACTGATTTTACTTACAGAATCCTAAATGGCTTAAGCACAAGTATAGTGAGTCGCTATTCATATCGTAAAAATCTCTATAATAGTTTTTTTTAAAGTATTTTAATATATTATGTAATTTCTTTTAACTACAATAAATCAGAATACCGTTTAGAGGCGGTGAAAGAATATGCACTGCCTCATTTCAATGATGGATTATCTTTTTCCGTCACCACACAGGCGGGTGATGATATTAACTTTCTTAAAAGTTTCACCAACACATGTGTGCACATAACATAACTTCAGTTACATATCAATGTAACTGAAGTTATTGTACTTTGTACAAAGACCAGAATGTACTTTGAGATGAATAACTTACATGTATCTTTGTTAGTGTTTTATTTTGTATATTTTTTCAATGAATAATCTCAAGAAGTTACCAAAAAAACGTATCTATATTTACACTTCCATAAGTATTGTATACAATATGTAAAATAATATGTTTTTTTTCCTATAAATATACAAATCTAACAACACAACACTGCGTTGACAGAACGGTCGATTTAAAATTATAATGGGTCACAAGCATCGCCACGATATTGTCCGGTTGGACATATTTTATTCAGTTTTTGACCTATTCTTGTAGCGTTGTATTACGTAATATTAAATCAACGAGAACTTGTGATAACCTCAAGATAAAAGTGATCTCCCGATATATACACTTCCACTAATAAGCGAACATTTTCACAAACAACGATTTATTTACAAATTTTAAGTTTAGATTTTAAACATTCATTAGGAATAATTTCAAAAGTTTTTACTATTCCATATACAGGGTTATTTTGCAATGAAGTTTTTAGTATTTATGTTTTTAACATAAATACTAAAAACGTCATTGTTTTTAACATAAATACTAAAAACTTCATTCTTTAAAAATTGGTATGGTCGCTTTAAATAGGCCGTAATAAAAAAAAATATTTCTCAATATTCTAAAAAACCACGTACTCCGCGGTGAAGTAAACATCGTGAGGAAACCTGCATATGTAAGAAATCATCATCATCATCATTACAGCCCTTCACAAGTCCACTGCTGAACATAGGCCTCCCCCAAAGAATGCCACAAAGCACGGTCCTGAGCCACCTGCATCCATCGACTTCCTGCAAATCTTACCAGGTCGTCACTCCATCTAGTGGGGGGACGCCCTACACTTCGCCTGCCGGTACGAGGCTGCCACTCGAGAACCTTTCTTCCCCATCGGTTGTCGGTTCTTCGAGCTATATGGCCGGCCCATTGCCACTTCAGCTTACTAATCCGTTGGGCTATGTCGGTCACTCTAGTTCTACTGCGGATATCCTCATTTCTGAGTTTATCACGCAGAGAAACTCCGAGCATAGCCCTCTCCATAGCTCGCTGAGCGACCTTGAGCTTCCTCATCCGGCCAGCAGTGAAGGACCACGTCTCAGTTCCGTATGTCATCACTGGCAACACGCACTGGGTGTACAGTCTCGTTTTCAAGTTTTGAGGTATACCTGACGAGAAGATGTGCCGTAATTTCCCGAACGCTGCCCAACCGAGTTGAATCCGTCGATTGACCTCTCGGTCGAAGTTGGACTTACCTAGTCGGACTATTTGTCCCAGGTAAACATACTCGTCAACAACTTCGAGCTTAGTGTTCCCAACAACTACCGGCATAGGTGTGACATGGACATTAAACATGATCTTTGTTTTGTCCATGTTCATCTTAAGACCTATCCGTTGGGAAACACTATTGAGGTCATTGAGCATAGTGCTTAGGTCCTCCAGCGATTCTGCCATAAGGACTATATCGTCGGCAAATCGAAGGTGAGTGATGTACTCGCCATTGATGTTGATACCGTATCCTTTCCAGTCCAGAAGCTTGAAAACATCTTCCAATGCAGCGGTGAAGAGTTTCGGGGATATGACGTCACCCTGTCTTACACCTCTCTGCAATTGGATAGGTTTCGTACTCTGGTTCTGTACTCGGATAGCCATCGTAGCCCTACTGTACAAGCACTTCAACACTTCGATATACCGACAGTCAACTTGGCATCGCTGAAGGGACTGCAGCACCGCCCAAATTTCGACGGAATCAAAGGCTTTCTCATAGTCCACATACGCCAGACATAGTGGCAAATTGTACTCCTCGGACTTCTGTACAATTTGCCGAAGGGTATGTATGTGGTCTATGGTGCTAAAGCCCTTTCGGAATCCGGCTTGTTCGGGAGGCTGGAAGTCGTCAAGTCTGCGCGCGAGACGATTCGTAATGACTCTCGAAAACAGCACGTAGACGCGGCTCAGAAGGGAAATCGGTCTGTAGTTCTTCAAGAGAGCACATGGTTAGAGGCACACTGAACCTAAACGTTAAGTTGGAGAGGTCTCGTCTAATGAAGTCAACGCTCCGTCCCCCTCGTGCTCTAATCCAAAGTCCCGAAACCTTTCAGCTCGAGTTGCAAAACCGTTTTCAGTGCCTAGAAAACTGCAATGAAGTGGACGATTTGAATGACAAGCTCGTGGAAACTGTCCATGCGGTCGGAGCTAAGTTCTGCAAGACCCGCCGCAGAAGAACACAAAAACTCTCCGATCACACTCTTAATCTCATGGCTGTTAGACGGGAGATGAAGCTACATTCTTCAACAGATTTGACAGCATACAGGCAACTGAACAGACAGATCTCCAAATGCATGCGGCGGGACTTACGCAACTTCAATACAGCTCGTATTGAAGAAGCGATCGAGCGGAACCAAGGCTCCAAAGTCTTTGCCAGAGATCTGTCTGACAGAAAGCGCCAACTGTCAAAGCTGAAGACAGAGTGTGGCAGCATCGTTTCCGGGGCACCTGAGATTTTGAGTGAGATTGAGAGGTTCTATGGGCAGCTGTACACGTCATCGTTGGAGCCGCACGCAAGTGTGAGCAACGATCCAAGAGCGAGTCTTATCCGACATTATTCCGATGATATCCCGGACGTCAGTCTGAGCGAGATTAGAATGGCTCTCCAGCACCTTAAAAACGGCAAGGCCCCTGGCCAGGATGGAATTACAGCGGAGCTTCTGAAAGCGGGTGGAAAACCGGTACTTGAAGTCCTTCAGAAGCTCTTTAATTCCGTCCTCCATGGTGGCATTACACCGGAGGCGTGGAGCAGAAGTGCGGTGGTCTTGTTCTTCAAGAAAGGTGACAACGCTCTCTCTTGTAAGAAATAATAATATTTAATAAGAGAAAAAAATATTTCGAAGACATGTAAAGTTCGCTATCATTGCCCTAACCCTCTCAGAAATGAGAGGAGGCCTGTGCCCGGGTAGGAACGTATATAGGCTGTAACTCAACTAAATGCATATAGTTGAGGTACAGCCTATGTACGTTAGGGCAAGCTGATAATAACGTTACCGATGTCGAAGATTAAATTGAATTGTTATTATAAAATATGGTTTAGAATGTACAGTAATTTATAAAATGTTAAAATAATAATAATTTTCCAAATGTATTATATTATCAGAAATAAAGGCTGTTTGAATCCGGCTAATTGTGGAGACCGCGCCGTCGCGAAGCCGCACTGCACAATCGAGGGAAAATCAAGATGTCCCACCTAAAGTGGTATTTTAGTTTCGCTTAATAAAATAAAATTATGCATCTTACCAGTTTTTTTTTTATAGGATAGGGTGACAAACGAGCACACAGTCCATCTGATGGTAAGTGGTTGCTGTGACCCATAGACATCTACATTTATCCTCAATAAAGAATCAAAATATAGATGCGTATGCTCTTTTCCAGTAAAATGGAACTCACCATACGAAACACAGCAGTGTCAAGCTGCCATTTTACGCTGGTATTCTGTGAGAGCGTGGTCCTTCCCCGGTCGAGCGGACCCATTCGTGCTACAACTATACTACTAATATAGCTGCAGCATGGCTTTGAAGTTTGAAGAGCACCTCCCGCTCTCCCTCATTTTCGTGCACTATGCATATTACCACTAATCCCAACACCACTACGAAAGACATACCACCGTCGATAATACGACAATGTTTCGCCTCTACACGAGGCATCCTCAGGTGAGGTAGACTGCGTAGGTGACTGACCGCTAAGTGGTGACCGGATGTTAGCAGATAATTTTTTTAACATCGATAATATAATAGATTTCCGCAAAGTAACTCCTGATTCTATTAATTGTATTATATGTATTTTCCTTGATGAATTCTCATTGAACGAAAATAGACGCTTTATATATTATAAGCGACACTGAATTAAATAAATTACATAAATGATGTGCGAAATACGACCTAGTATAGTATAGTATAGTTATCGGCAAGCGGGCAACGTCCACGCATGCGACTGCGTTGCAGAGGCTAATATTGTTTGTTTTGAACCTTATAAAAGTGCGAGTTTATTGGCCATGAGATATAAATATAATGCGCGGCGCAGAAAAAATAGACTGATGTTTTTCGAGACAGAGCTTTGAGATCGTACTTCTGCAAATCACGGCTTCTATACATGTATTGAATTGTACGGCGGAATTGATTTCTTAATTAACATTTGAAGGCTGACTTTTTCTCTAAACTTTTTTTTTATTCTTAAATACTAATTGTGGACTAAATCATCTGGAGACAAAAGATTCCCTGTAGAAGATTCATTTTATTTATTTTTAAATCAAAGTGACAAAAGAACTTACAGTCAACCAGATAGTAAGTGGCTACTGCAGGCCATGGATACTTGCAACCAATTTCAAGCAAAGAAGACTCGTTGTTACCTCTCAGAATGTAATGATACTGGCCCTATACCCTTCAGACCGGACCACAGTAATGCAAGCCCCGTTATTTGACGACAGAAAAACATAAGAGGATAGTACCCACCCAGACGGAATAAGATTCAATTTTTCTTCCGAAATTATATTACAGACTCAATTTTATTGAGTAATTATATTATCTTACTTTTTAAACTGAAATAATCAATAAAAATGAAGGCTTACATCTCCACAGCGGACTGAGTGGTAGCTCGAAGATGATATTTTAAAATTTCGAATTAAGAACATTAAATAACTTTAACAATATTTTTAACACCGAAACGACATTGTACAAATCAAATAAATACGTAAAATATTTATTTATATTTATTAATTTCATTGTTTTTCTAACTCCGCAGCTTCCCAATCTTGACTTGTTAACACAAAATAATGTTGTATTGACCACTTTAATGTCTTGATTGTCATTGATTCATAAGATGTCTGATTCTAACATATCTGAAATAACCTCAGCAGATGCGTAAGTATCGGAAATATTGTCGTTTGGATTTGGCAATCTCAGAATGTGGAACATATTATCATTATCTATTTACAAATCACGCATCATTTACACATTATTTATTTATTAGCTTAAGCTGTGTCTTACAAAACGTCAATAATAAGTTTAAAATAGTATATAACATATCACGTAAAGTATTATAATGGGGATAATAATAATAATAATACAGAGCATTTCCGACCGCGAGACCGTATGGAAGGAGAAGGAGCTCCACGGGAGGTTCTACAAGGCTCTACATGAGCCTTTCGTAGACATAGTCGCCTCCCTCCAACGGCTACGTTTCGGTGACCTCTTTGGGGAAACCGAGGGTTTTGTCTGTGCGATACAAGATCAGGTTATTAAGACCAACAATTATCGAAAATACATCCTAAAGGATGGCGCCGTCAATATCTGTCGAGCTTGTCGCCATCCCGGTGAGTCACTTAGGCATGTCATCTCCGGTTGTTCGGCGCTTTCTAACTCTGAGTATTTGCACAGACACAACCTAGTAGCCAGAATTCTACACCTGGAGCTCGCTCTGAAATACGGTCTCGTGAATCGGAAACTGCCATATTATAAGTACTTGCCGGAAGCCGTCCTCGAAAATGACCGCGCCAGGCTCTACTGGGACCAGACCATCATCAGGTTTTGCGTTGCATCGTTACGGTTACGCGCCAATTCAAATTTTTGACATACTGAAAAATTTGAATATAACCAAAAGATTCGTTTATCGTACCATCAAACGATACAATGAAGACTCTAGTGTAGATGACAGGTCAAAAAGTGGTCGCCCTCGGTCTGTTAGGACTCCAGCAGTGATAAAAGCTGTGAAGCCGCGAATTCAAAGAAATCCCAAACGGAAGCAGAAACTGTTGACCCTTCAGATGGGGTTAAGCAGAACCACGGTGAAAAGGATGTTAAATGAAGACTTAGGGCTTCGGGCATATCGAAGAAAAACAGGACATCGTTTGAATGCTCGTCTAATGGACCTGAGACTGAAGAGATGCCGCGCTTTGTTGAAGCGGTACGCGAGGAAAAAATATCGGGAAATTCTTTTTCCGGGTGAAAAAATTTTTACCGTAGAAGAGAGCTACAACAAACAAAATGATAAGGTGTACGCACACAGTAGTGAAGAAGCGAGCAACCGTATTCCGCGTGTCCAACGAGGTCATTTTCCATCCTCGCTCATGGTATGGTTGGGAGTTTCTTATTGGGGCTTAACAGAGGTACATTTTTGTGAGAAAGGTGTAAAAACGAATGCAGTTGTGTATCAAAATACAGTCCTGACGAACCTTGTGGAACCTGTTTCTCATACCATGTTCAATAACAGGCACTGGGTATTCTAACAAGATTCGGCGCTAGCTCATAGAGCGAAGAGCACACAAGACTGGCTGGCGGCGCGTGAAATCGACTTCATCCGGCACGAAGACTGGCCCTCCTCCAGTCCAGATTTGAATCCGTTAGATTACAAGATATGGCAACACTTGGAGGAAAAGGCGTGCTCAAAACCTCATCCCAATTTGGAGTCACTCAAGACATCCTTGATTAAGGCAGCCGCCGATATTGACATGGACCTCGTTCGTGCTGCGATAGACGACTGGCCGCGCAGATTGAAGGCCTGTATTCAAAATCACGGAGGTCATTTTGAATAAAATTTAGTGTCATAAGAATCTATGTTTTGTTATGTTCATTTTGTTATATAAATGGTTACGTAATGAATAAACTTGTTTCAATTATTTTATATTAAACATGTGACAGAATTTATGACCTGACTAGGTAAATGTGATCAAGATCTGACCAGTAGTTTTTGAATTCACTTTAATATTGCGTATTTGAGTTTGCTTCATTGATAATGTTCTCATTTTATTTATATTGAAGTCGGTTGTACAACATTTTTAATTTTACCACTTGTAAAGGTTTAATTTTTATATAATACATACTATGATGCAGAAAAACTTCCGTAAAGTTAACATATTATGTAAAGCATTTACAAGTTAGATCTATCTGTCTGGCCTGGAGTCAAGAAGACAGCGGTGTTTCACCCCCGTGCCTCGGAAAGCTTTACGAGCTTTCCGAGTCCTGCGCCTACTCTCTCTCTAGTCGTATCGGATTGCTGTCCTATCGGATGTCGGATCGGATCATGCCGTGCCGTCGCATACACTAACTTGTACTCTATAATCTTATCCATTATAGACGGAGAGCAGGCGACACATTTTGAGCGCGGATTTGACCCATCTAGTTACATAGCTCAAATGTGTCGTTTACCAAAGTTGTACAGGGAATGGCTAATCTGCCTGACACGTACAGGTGGGACAGATACTGCGCAAGGTAAAAGTAAGGTAAATATTTGTGTAAAAAAATATAATTGACCCAGCATGAAATAACACAAACTTGAAATCCAAGCTGAATGTCCCGGACGACGGTACACTGGGAGGTAGAACAGATGACGTCCTCAGTGATCTTAGTCATATTTTTCGAAATTTTAAAAATATTGGTCTTGAACCAATATTTTTAAAATAAATGTGAAATATTTCCAATAATTTCTCTACTTCTCAAAGACACACTTTAATTCAAAATTTCAATCATATTTCTCCAGGAATAAAAACTGTCAGTACGGAACCACTATACCTGCTAGGTGCCCCATTGTTTTTCGATAGTATTAAACCTGTTTTAAAAACGAAATTTGATCAGTTTTTAAATCACGTTGATAAATTGTATAATTAAAACCCCCACATTGCTATTACTATTTTAAAATATGGTCTTCTTGTACCTAGATTTACATACTTACTTCGCTCGAGTCCAGTCTGGAAATGTATGGGTCCGTGGGGTCTACGTGCGATGAAGTTCCTAAAGGAACTCCATCCGCGGCTGGTCGTTGCTGCTGGTGATAAGAGGGGGTTCTTTTCTCGCTCAAAGGCTAAGTATAGTCATTCAGCGGGGAAACCCAACCATCGTTCTTGGCACGATACCGCGGGGAGTAGGACTGTATGATAATGATAATTAAGTTACTAGTTTTTTTTTTTTAATTACTTATAGTTTTTAATATTGTATATAACACAAATTGCATTCTATTATCAATAATAAGCGTAGTATATCGATTGCAGATCATTTGAGACCAATGATATTAAAAAAAAAAATTAAAAAATTTTTGACCCATAGTAAAAATTTAATAGCGTGTCAAGTATATTTTTTTTAATAATCGAATGCAATATGTCTTATTTCATGCTGGGTCAATTTTATTATTAACACAAATATTTTTCCTTACTTTTTACCTTGCGCAGTACCTGTCCCACCTGTACATGCCAGGCAGACTAGCCATTCCCTATACAACTTTCGTAAATGACACTTTTGAGCTATATAACTCAAAATGTGTCACCAGCTCTTGGACTATTACAGATTGCTAGTCTGCGTTGAGATAGGCCGCCGTGATCGAAATTCGGTCTGGAGAACATTATTATTAAGAACATCATTATTTTCAAGACCATAGATAACTTCTGTAAGCAAACAATGTAACCTATATCAAGATGATGGCACATGTTATGCATCGCCATAAAATAGTATCGGATGGATGTCGCCATGGCAGATGATAAACAAACCTCGCTCTCTCCGTGACCCAGATTAACTTGCGTGCGCGCAGTACAACCGTACTATTTACACGTTTAGTTTGTGCGGGCGCAGGCGACTTGGCGCCGCTCTTCGTGGAAAGTGCGTTATAAGGTTGATTAATATTCATCGAAGGTAGACAAACATCGATGTTTCTGCATCGAGTAAATCCTCGAAAACATCGACACATCGATGTTGCGAGAATAATATCGTAACATCGATGTACTCTTGGCAAATAAGTTCCATTACTTTTATGGCAAGTCCTAGGATCCACCTATACAACGTTGAAGAAAGTAGCCATTAAATATTTGTGCAGCAGTCGACACTTCGACAGCTTCGAAAATATTTTTTTTAAAGCACAAAAAATACCGTGAATGTTAATTTTTTTATTGTTAGCGTAATAAATACATTTATAAAATAAAATAATCTTAGATTGCTTATTTTTCCGACATCGATATTTATCGCGATTCGATACTTTTGAATCGATGTTAACATCGATGTTTTTCTCATATCGATCATCCCTAGTGTGTTAGGGCAAACAATCTACCTAGCCTGGTTAAAATGGACGGCTGAAGCAGATCCACCTAATGGTGGCTCTACTTTTCAACCTACAAGCATTTGTTAATGCTTCGTGGATGGTTCTGGCCACGGCATAATACTGTTACTAATTAATGTTAGGGAAATAAACTTTTTTTAATTCTTGTCTTTGTACTTAACTCACTGGACATTTTGTCAAAAGTGAGTTTTAACGAAATTTGATTTTAATAATTGCATTGAAACTTTAAAACAAGCACGAAACATCGAATTATTATGAATGCAAAAATAAAGAAATAGAAAAATACCAAAAGTTAACAATCAAATCAAATGTCAAACATCAATGTCAACGTAGAAACGAAACGCAACCGTCGACAGACTCAAACAATAAACAACACACGGTCTATAATCTGTCATAACAAACACTGGACGAACCTACAATAAAAGTATAGTCGAAGGGCTTGAATTTTGCAATAACACCGCAAAGAATCCCGTACGAAGAAATTATCTGTAGTTTCGAGGATTGGCTGTTTAAGAATAATATTGTTAAGGAAAATTTAGAGGCCATACGTCAAGACATTTTATCCTTGTTATGTCAAAGTTAAGCGCAGAAACTAAATCTCCCCAAAGACGAGGTTTTTTAAACAATTCTACCGGTAAAAAAGCAGCAATAACAAACGTTTTATTTTATGACACATAAAAATGTCAAAAAGTAAATCATAAGAAATATAATTATCAATTAAAAAATATATCATGTCAGTTAATAATAAAAATGTCAATTAACAGCTATAGTCCTATCAAAGCTGTCCTCGGTAATTTAAAAATTCGTTTACCGAGTATATTTTAAACAAGCCACTGGTATATATTTTTATAAAATTTTTGTATATCTTTAACTGTGTGCGACATTAGATTATAATATATAATTTTACCCATCCAGTCACAACTTTTACTAAAGCGTTTACTTTTTGGTATTTCGCTAATTACTATTATATCTGGGTGTCTCGTCTTCATGTTCACTTCTTTATTAAGATTATAAAAAAGGATGATATTTAGTTTTAGTTTAGTTACTTAATAGAGGATAAATGTAGATGTCTATGGGCCACAGCATCCACTTACTATCAGGTGAGCTGTGTTTGTCACCCTCATTGTATCAAAAAAAGAAATAGCTCTGTAGGTGTTAACTTCGTCTTTACAAACGTTAAATAATTTTTAACATATAACAAAAAGTAAAAACCGACTTCAGAATGCTAAAAAAGAAGTTACTTATTTGCTACCCTTTGGAGGGAATTTTTTCTCCAACCCTTGAACTTGCGAACTTGAACATATTTAATAAAAAAGAGAATAATCAAAATTGGTTCACAATCTACGAAGATATCGCGTAATATACATTAAAAAAAGACATGACACTCGAATTGAGAACCTCCTTCTTTCTGAAGGCAGGTAAAAATACTTTGGGCCTCTTATGTTAAATTTGCACTTGAAATTTATAGTTGAAAGCATAAATTGGAACTTAGATTTGTTAAAGAGACATAATGCCATATTATACAGGTTGTCCGCCGGCAGATTTTACACTTTAACTAATAATAAAAGCTCAAATTTAAGCGCAATCCAATTTATTTAAGTATTTCCTTACAGTGAAATAGTGCGAATTGCGAGTTTTAGAAACAACACTAATTAAATGACGCCAAATTTACCTTTAAGTAGTCTTGCAACCTTAACCTCATGTTTTCGAGGACTCGGTCGCAGAGATCTGAACTGATATTAGTGATTTCTCGACGGATATTTACTTGTGGCGCTCTTGCCGTCGATGACGAATTGCTATATATACGTGAAGTTTAAGGTATCCCCACAGGAAAAATCATATAGGGTTGGGTCCGTCGATATAGGGGGCAAGTCGATGTCACCAAAGCGGCTTATTAGTTTACCCAGCAAAATGCTCCTTATTTTATCTCTTGACACTTTAGCGGTATGTGCCGTGGCCTCATAGTGCTAGAAATGTGTTCTGTTAATAAAGCCAGCATAGTTACGTAGCTCCGGTACAAAAAAGTGGTACGACATCTCGCAGTATCTTTCTGGAGTGACGGTTCCACGTTCGCCAAAAAATAAGGGCCGATAATGCTGTGACTGGAAATGGCACACCAAACTGTTGTCTTCAGGCTGTGCGGAGGCTTTTGATGAACTTCTTTGGGGTAGTGTTCGTTCCATTATCGCATATATTCTGCTTATTGATAGATCCTACAACGTGAAAATGTGCCTTGTCACTAAACCGCATGTTAACTTAAACCTAAAACTTTAACTTAAACAGTATGTTACCTAAACGTGCAGTAGTAGAAAATCGTCCCAAAATAAACCTAGCGAAATTTTCTCTTCTTGTGTAATCACTAATCATCTCCTTTCAGCTATGGTACGATTCGCAACCTATACACATGGAACTTTAAGCGTGTCTTCAATATTTTCTGAATTTACGTTTTTTTCATGTTCGTAAACGCTGCAAACTTACAAACATTTGCGTGGATTTCGCAAAATTTCTTATTGCACGCGACTCACTCTTCCAGAAGTCGTTACTGACGTTGAAAGACCAGGCCTAGGCTCATTACTAACTGATCCTGTCTCTATGAACTTCCGTACCCATGCCCATATTAATTGGTTCGATGGACCATCCTTTATCTTGAATATCAAACTGCGAACTAAAACCACGCCTTGCTACGACCACCAAATAATTATTTACGAAATACCTACGCCTCAGCTGCAAAAGCACGATGCGTACCCGTCCCAGTGGACGGGTAGAAGGCTGGAGTCAGTACTCCAGCCTTCTAAATAGAATACTAAATAACCGCAACACTCCCGCGTCGAACTATACCTCATTCTCCTCCCTGCCCCAACTCCTGTACCCGTAAGACCGATTCAAAGTGTAAAATATGCCGACGGACGCCCTGTACACATGTTAATTTAAAAAAAAAAGCTACCCTAACACTAGGATTTTCTCTAGTATCTTAAAGGCAGCTTACATACTTCAATTTTAATTTAAAACATAAAAACTCGTTCCGTGCGAGATTCAAACCCGCTGCCCTCAGCGCCGCAACACATAGCTAAGACACTGCGACACAGAGCAGTCAAATTAATGATCCAATAATATAGGAAAATATTCTTGTGAGTTAAAAACAAGTAGTTAACTCTTATTGACAATTAGCTCTAAAATGCCCGAAGTGTATATATAAAAAGGTATTCAGCCAACTTGTTGCGGTAAAAAATGTAATTCAACGTTGGAATTTCCAACCTCAAAGCACAATGAATAAAAATAATAAGGCGCCTAAACACAAATTATAGTAACGACAAAAACAGAAACCAGTTTCTATTGAAAACACGCACAAGACCATTAACCGATCGAAACGTAAATAATTCGATCTAGGTATGTAAAAAGTCAATCTTACATAATGGGTCTTCCGCTTGCCTCACCTTTTTACTAGACTGCACGACGCAAATGAGGGTAATGTGTTTATCAGCCAATATGTATGTTTGTTCCTTTCTGATGCTTTAAAGACCAAACGCGTGAGCTGATTTGAATGATTCTTACGTGAATCGATTTGTCTTTGTCTTGTAAGTGTCATATTGTAAAAAAAAAACAAAAAAAAAGTCGGCGAACTATGTCAAGTGAGATAGGGTCAGGCAGGGTAATTGTAAACAGTAAAAAAAACCTTATGTGTTTCAAATTCCTTAAAGTAGTTGAATATATTACAAATGATATACAGTAGTAATAGTTAGAGTAGGCAGTATATATATTTTTGAAATTGACTGTTTACAACTGCCCCATTGATTTTCAATCTTTTTTTTTAAAGTGAGGTAAATGTAAACCATGCAAATTGTGTTCTTTGCAGAAGTATGCCAATTTTTATTTATAGTATGTTTATTTATCGCAATTATTTTATGTTGATTTCAGATGGAAGTGTTATTCGCAATAGTGGATCAAAATAAACAAAGCAAAACTTGACATAGTTACAATATGAAAGCAATACTGGGGTAATTGATAACAGTTATGATACTTCAGGGTCATCATCATCATCATTACAGCCCTTCACAAGTCTACTGCTGAACATAGGCCTCTCCCAAGGAATGCCACAAAGCACGGTCCTGAGCCACCTGCATCTATCGACTTCCTGCATGTCTTGCCAGGTCGTTACTCCATCTAGTGACACGCCCTACACTTCATCCGCCGGTACGAGGCTGCCACTGGAGAACCTTTTTACCCTATCGGTTGTCGGTTCTTCGAGCTATATGGCCGGCCCATTGCCACTTCAGCATACTAATCCTTTGGACTATGTCAGTAACTCTGGTTCTACTGCGGATATCCTCGGGGTACTTCAGGGTAATTGTAAACAAATAAATAAATTTCATTAAAATGTCAGGGGGTAATCGAAAACAAAAATGTCATATAAAAGTAAAATTATATTTTTTGAACTAGTCTCTAATTTTTTAATAACTTTTGGTTCAAATACTTTTTTGTTCTTTTACGCCTATGCATTATTTTTTTTGCATCTTCCAGCACTTAAGTTTAGATTTATTTGCCTCTGCTTATTTTAACCGCCGAAGTTCTTCATTGCTAGTCAAGAAGCTAAGCTTTAGTCTCGGCAACACAGCTTTTTTACATTTCTGTTTACTACCAAATATTTTTTCTAAGGTTTCTTTACTTGGGATTTCATTTTATTTTTTTAGTCATACTACTGTCAAATGACATATCAGCTACGGCGTCAGAGCTTTTGATACACCAACTTCCATTCTATCTAGGCTTACCTATCTGCCTTTTATTCTGTGAAATGTGGCAGCAGAGTAACATACCAGGATGCTAGTAGTATCTATACTAGCATCCCGGTAGTTTCGCCTTTCCTCTTTTCTTAGTCCTTTGAATATCTGTTAAAGATTGACCTATTTTCTTTTTCTTATAATTTCTAGGCATGAAGTGTACCTTAAAAAATCTGTCCCAATTGCCAATCTACAAGATACGCAATTAGTTACATTATTTTCAATTAATTCGATATTTCCATTTACCCAAAATGATGTTGACATTTACCCAAGTAGATGGTATCATTGGGGTAAAAGTAAACATGAGATATCATACAAAAATATAAAACATTACTTTTAAATTACATGTACAATTATTACTCATGATCCTTATCGTTCCTATAAAATGCCAAACTAAAAGGTCAAATAATATCCCCACGGAACTGTTTTTCTAAGAAAAAATATAATAAATTGCACTTTTTTCACTGGAGTGACCTCTGTTATCACAAACATGGTAATGAAAGGATTTTTGAAGCTTGTTTACAATTCACCCTGCCTGACCATATCATTGAATAGGTCTTTGAAAATCATCTTTACGTTTTCCAAATCGTTTTTCATTAAGAATGACCTCTAAGGATCTATATCGATTTAAAGTTGGTTAGCAATCATTCTCATTTAAATTTTCAAAAATTATAATAAAGCTGTGATAAACTTCTTATTAGTGACCGACCGAAGATTCGGTTTCGGTTTCGGTTTCGGCATGTTTCGGCAAAAAAATCAAGTTTCGGTTATAGTTTCGGTTTCGGCAAAATATCTCGAAACTCAGTGTTCGTGGATTATCGTGCGTCGTTCGGATGAGTTCGTGTATTATTCATAACTATACAGAAACTTTTTTTTATTCAATATAGATTATAAATAATAATTATTGAAAGTCACTTTTTTGTTTAATTACCACTGGTTCGAAAAAACCCTCTGTCCTTGGAAGAACAGCAAGAAAGCCGGTGGGACTGTTTTTTTAAAATAACAGCTTACAATCATAGGCATAGCGTGGACGTGGAACGTGGGCGATGTTCCCCTTTCTTTCGTTCCAAGGATGTACCCAATAGATCGATCCTACTAAACATGCTTTGACACGACATACCCACTCATATCTATTAATTCCTGACAAGTCTCGTATTCCCTTAATATAACAGTCGCAGTCTTTGAAGAATCTCTACATAGTATAAATATATCTACATAGTATAAAACAAAGCCGCATCCCGACGTCTGTACGCTTAGATATTTTAACAGTCCTGAGCGGCTGGACCGATTTTGATGAAATTTTGTGTGTGGGATTAAATTGATTAGAGAATGGTTGAATCACAATTGGACCCAGTAGGTAACGTTGTTGTCGAGATTCAGAAATCAACCATGCAAAGTCGGGACGGATCGCTAGTAATCGTATAATAGCTATTATTAACGTGAAACATAATTATTTACCTTTCAGTGAACTGTTTTACGCAGTCGGGTTTTTTAATTACTGTTCTAACCATTAGCTTGTCCAATTTTGAACCTACAATTGACAAGTCTGAAATATAAGTACTTGAATACAAGACATTGAATAAATCTAATTTTACGGATCTTATCGCGTTCAATTTAACGTATTTTTAAATCTGACGTCTGCACAGCCTGTACTTTTTATTTTTAAACATACTCTGTTTAGGAAATTATCTACATTTATACGTGGTGGAGCCACGCTGCAGCTATATTAGTTGTAAGCACGAATGTCCTGGCTAGACAGGGGCCAGACTACGCTCTCACAGAATACCGGCGTGAAATAGCAGCTTAAGGCTGCCGTGTATCATTTGGTGAGCGAAGAGAATCGAAACGAAATATTCCATCTTGGTCCTCAAGGATGACAACCTATCTGCATTTTGAGTCTTAATCGAGGATAAATGTGTACGTCTATGGGTCACGGCATCCACTTACCATCAAGTGGGCTGTTTTTCACACTAATTCTGTATAAAAAACTAAATGTAAACAAAGCTATTTTTATACAAGTCGTGGAAAATATAACTTCAAATATTATGGCGATTCATAATGTTGTGTTAGTCCCTGACTTCTTGATGATGATCTTCTTATGGTAGTGAAAGTTCCGTACGACAGAAGAAGCACGAGAGTAGATGACTCGGAATGAAACTGTGTGATAAGAGAAAAGTGGGGTTTGCAAGATGTTGTAATCAGGAAGAATAAATGAAGAGAGAGTAACAAAGCCATTTTATATTGCAGAAGTGAATGGCAGAGTCGCGTCAGGGGACCCACGACTTATTCTGCCACCAAACTTAGGAATGAGGTGAAATTTTTGACAGAATTCATAGTTCCCTATATATAGGAAGTAACTGTTTTAGTAAAGTGTAGAGATCAATGTTTACCAAACTACTAATATTCCTAAAAGAAAAAAAAAGAAAAAAAGAGTTAAAAATGTGTAAAAAAATAAAGAATACAGCACTGAGAATTGAAACATTGGGATGTGTAAATTTAAACATTAAAAACAAAAAAAAATATTAAAAAGGCATCTTTTTTACGATGTTGACGCTGTGTTACCATCTGCGAAACAAATAACTTCACCTTAGTCCCAACTAGCGACATCTGGTGAGCGTATAACCCTCATTACGTGTGCACTTAGAGTATGTTCCGATATACACTGCGAACACTGCTTAGTGTTTTCACTGGTGAAAAATTCGTTCCGTTATGGACTGCCAGTATACTGCCGCAGTACCCTAGGGAAATATATGACGTCATAAATCGCCGCCATTTTTGTACTGTGAGCACTGGCGCTTTCGAGGTAAGGTGCTCTCAGTGCTTCGATCACGTGATCAAAAAACAACAACGCCTAGAGATTTAACAGCTTCCACGAATGATTGATATTATTATTAATTAACAACAATATTCAAATAATATTTTTTCTGTTGAACAGAAAACGTGTATATGATGAATATTTTCGTTTGAAAACAGTGTCGAAAAATGGGGATGACAGTATACTGGACTGCGTTTCGTTTTAAACAGTAACCAGTATAGCAAACTAAAAAGGAACGGCTTGAGAGTATACTGAATTGACGTCACAATCACAAATTACAGTGGTCATAGTCACAGTGCATATCGTAACACACCCTTAATCGACATATACGTAGGTATATGGATGTGAAGGAGGCGAAAAAAGTATGTAAGGATCGTGCAAAATGGAAATCCGTAGTCTCTGCCTACCCCTCTGACAGGCGCGAGTGTATATTATGTTTATAACTTCGAACCAACATTCTAGAAAATTAAGGATAAATCATTGGTAAGAATCAAGTTGCAGAGATTTAATGTATCAGATGAACATTTTTTGTATCATTCCCATTATAAAGTCTAGCAACTAATTAGGATTCGTTTTTGTATTTGTTTTTTGGCAAATATAACATTATGTTTACTTTTAAATTTCAACGACCATTTGTTCTTCGGAGAGCTACGATCATCGAACAATCAGCGTCAGTATAAAGTAGCGAACGATGTTATTTTGACTTCAGATGATAATATCTAATATCACGCGGCCCCTTCGTGAACGCGGTGCCTAAAATGCCGCTCAACAAATATGTTTAGAAATGTTTAGATATCCAGGAGCAAAAACATATATAAATTCGAATGAAAATTCTTTGACTTACTAAACTTTTTTAATGATTAATAACAAAAAATATGTAAATACATATTTTAATTAATTCAATAAGCATGCGAGTTTATACGAGTAAATCTAACCACATTTTTCTCATAAAATCGTTAATATACCAACAATTCGATAGTAAGTGGTGCTACATTAAAAGGACAGCTGATTTTAGAAACATTGGCAAATCAAATTTATCGATTAAATCAGGGAAACCAAAAGCGGACAAGTTGGGCGACGTGATGACATTATTCACCTGGCTGATTCCGAGACATATTCGAGTACGCGCGAAGCCTTCATATATCCCAACCTTCATCGTTTGATGTAGATTTCGATATGGAGCGCTAAAATTAATTGGATATCCAGGAGCAAAAACAAAAGGCATAGAAGACTCGAAAATCTATAATTTGCGTATTAACTTAGCACTTTACTCATTACATTACGTCATAGTTTGGTCAACATCGATCTATGAAAATAAATGCCAGTAACCTTTATTCTTCACTTTCCTTTAATAATATAGTTATAGAATTCCCGATAACAAATTTTGATTCGCTTAATAATAAATACTAAACTTTCAGATTAAGAACTAATAGTGCAAAACAAGCAAATATAACTAATAAATTATGAATGGTATTGCACGGCGAACGGTCACACCACAGTGTTACGTGTGTAAACAAATTGATGATAATCGCATTTATTGTGTGGCGATATCTTTTCGCCTGCGTCATGTGTCATAACATCAAACAACGGTAACAATAGATAGTAACAGCTACGTTGAAGAAAGTTTTATTCACAATTAAATGCATCTTGCTTTTATAGAAATGTTTAGATTTTTTTAATTTAGATTTTGTATTTAAATTAAAATGACGTGGAGTTAACAGCGAGACCGGTAAAGATAAACCTCATGACATAAACTATCGATTGGAAATTAACAATTTGATAATAATAAAATGTGTTCATTGAATAAATCAAATCAAGAAATCGCGGCGATTTCACTGATACATTCTTATCTTGATAACAGGGTCATTGAATACTTTTCTAACTATCGCCGAGTCATTACTCAAACAGTATGTTAATAACTGTTTAAAAGAATTTAGATTTAAAATAGTATTACCACAAGACATTGTAAAACATTTCAAAACCGCAGATTTATGGGGTATTTTCGTTACAGGTATTGCGTCCATAATAGATTTAATTGCACCTCATCTTGCTTTTATTTTTAATACTAGTATCACATCTGGTATTTCCTGATTTAATTAATCATAGTAAAGTAATGTCTTTATATAAATCTGGTAGTACGTTGGATCTTGCTATTTTTAAACCTATTTCTGTATTACAAACTCTCAGTAAAACTTTTGAAAAAATAATTTTGGATCAATTGTTAAATTTTTTAATACAAATAAATTACTCCATAAAAATCAACTTGGTTTTACAAGGGGTCACTCGACGAGTGACGCCTGTGTTTAGCTTATGTAATATATTTTTAATGCTTGGGAAAATTCACAAGATACCTTAGGTATTTTTTGTGATATTTCCAAAGCTTTCAATTGTGTTCATCATGAGAGATTAATCAGGAAACTACAACACTATGGTGTCAAAATATTGCGCTTAGACTTATTATTTCATATTTAAGTAACAGAACTCAAAAAGCCGTTATCAATTGTAAAGATTGCTCCAGATTGGTAGTACTCGTATCAATGGGCGTTCCTCAGGGCTCGATTCTTGGTCCATTACTGTTCTTAATCTATATTAATGACTAACCTTATCTTGTAGGGGACAATTACAAAATAATATTATTCGCTGATGATACCTCTTTAATTTTCAAACTCAAACGAAAGTCAATTAATTATGTCGATGTTAATAATGCTCTATCGAATTTAGTACATTGGTTTTAAAAAGTGTTATTATAATATCAAAGAATACTTGAATGAAAATAAACCCTGGGAATAAGGTACTCGCCACCGTGCTCGTTCTATTAAAATTAATTTAAAAAATTGTATAAAATTATTGTAAAGTGAAATATGGTTCTTACCAGGACAGAGGTATTTTCCAAACCAGCCTTAAATAAAAAAAAAATTGAATAAGTAATAATCTATATTGAATAAAATTTATTCTATTCTATACGCTTGCTATCTATTCTGTTCTCTCTTTTTCTCATCAGCTAGTAAATGTTCCACAACTAGACTTTCCCCAATCTAGAAGCTAGGAGTGGTAGAAAATAAACTAAAGCTCAAATTTATTTTACTTACGTTTTTAAAAGATAAATTGCAAAATTAATTGTCTACAAAGTATTTATTACACATATTTAAAACACATTGCAATTAAGTTTTTGAAAACTATAAACGTTTTCGAGACGAAATTAACTTACTCGTAGTTGTGATGCAGCATTTTAGGCACCCAATATATCTCATACATACAGGTGTGTCCCGCCATTAAGGCGAGTGATTACGAAACGATTAGGCTCTCGTTACCCAGACATTAGCTCCCGATATCGCCCACAGTTATATTTTTATTTAATTACTAACGCAGGTGACCGATACCGACGTGATAGTATTAACGCTTTGCTTCACACAACAGCGTGTAACCAATGTCATCGATTAAACAGTGTTTGAAGATAGAGAAAAAATTCTCAAAACAAAACACGTCATTACAGAAACAGAATGCTACTTATTACATGAGATATAATTCCAGATATTAGAATCTTCGAATTTGCTACAAAACATGCTAAAGAATAAAAGCGAAAAAAAGATGAACTCGACACAGTTATTGTGTCTATGAATATGACATTTCTATGCGTTTTGTGTTCTGTCGATGTGTGTAACTTTTTAAGTTTGTGCTTTGGAAATTAATACTTTACAAAATTAGGAAGTTATAGATTTCAGTTCGATTTTGTGAATGCGAGTTTACAGAGACGTTTCGACTATTCCCAGCCAATATATGTACGTATGACAATAACCAAAATAGAGAGGGTTAAAAATAATTATATATATATATATATATATATATGTGTCGGCGCGTCTATAAAATACCGGTTGGATCGTGAGGGAGCGAGAGGTTTCGTCACTAGCGGAGTGTCATATCGATGGCAGCGAGGTGGAATTAAGGGGATAAGGAGAACACACTGTAGGCGCCGTGCGCGAGAGCTACCGCTTGAGTCATTCTACGAGTGAAATCATTCTACGAATGGTAAGATTCTAGATAAGACAGTGTCGTGGTTCTGTTGTTGTTCTGTCGTTGTAGAAATTCTTCTGACACAGGCAAGGAAGATGGTGTTGCTGAGACTGCCCTATGTTGCACGGAGATGTGTGGTATTGCTGTTGGTTTGTATACTTTGGTGTTATCATGTAATTACGTCGCTCACGTTACACTGGTGTGTGATTGTGGCGGGGAAGTGTTACGTTGTGGTCGAACTGTAATTGCTCTGTACTGAAGCAAGAGAGCAAGTTGAAAATCCGCTCTCACACTTTTATTATTTTTAACAATTAACCTTTCCTGATGTATTTCCGAGATCAAAATTGGGATCTTCTGCTGAATTTCCGAGATATGTAATTCTTTTTCATACAATAAATACATATATGAAATACATGTATATGAAAAGAAGAGCTGTGTTAGTTCAAATTAGCACGTTTTGTCATACGCTTACGGACTTGATTTTTAAAAACAAACTTGTTGGGAGCTTTTTTAGTGTCAAGAGGGATGTCGTTCAAATCTGATGGCAGTGAGAGCGAAAGTGTGAGATAAGCAACCAGGGAGTGAGCAACTTAAGATTAGTTGAAGAACGAAGGGAACAATGATTATGAGAAACTCCCAGGTATTGATATTTGAATTTCAGATACCACATGGATCATTCAGAGTTGTGAAAAGGATGCAGAGTATTCTAACATATCTACGCTGACGGATAGGCAGCCAATTTAGCTGAGTACGAAAAGCAGTCCATGTATGTATGTATGTTTGTTCCTTTGTCAAGCTTTTGAGATGAAACACGTGAGCCGACTTTGATGATTCTTACGTCAATCGATTTTTCTTAATCTTGTAAGTGTCACTAAACACATGACAGTAATCAAAATTCAATATGACGACAAGTAGACGCCATAATAAAAAAATAAATTCAAATAACTATATCATTGGGGTATCATTGATTAGATTCTTGAAAGTCATACTCAGGTATCTTTAGTCATTTTTCATTTTGAACGACCATCTGGGATATATAACGATTTATAGTTGGTTAGCAAACATTCTCGCTTAAATTTTCAAAACTTTATAATAAAGCTGTAAAAAAAGTTCTTATAAAATCGTATAGTTAGTAATTTATTTCGTAAGTCGGCTTTTTTAATACAGTGTTAACCTTGCTTGTTTGTAATTAATATAAGTAATTAATGGTCAAATACTCAAACGGTACTCAATTTTAAGATGTCATTAAGTCTCGTGGTATCGCAGTCATAAGATTATATATATATATATATATATATATATATATATATATATATATATATATATATATATACCAGCTGACCAGGCAGACGTTGTTCTGCCCTTTCCGACGACCATTTACTTTCCTAAAAAAACTGCAAAAAAGAATTAAGGGGATAAAAACTATCCTATCTCTCAAGTTGGATCAAACTGAACACAGTGTGCAAAATTTCATTAAAATCAGTTCAGTAGTTTAGGAGTTCATCGCGGACAAACAATGTGACACGTAATTTTTATATATAAAGATATATATTATATATAATAGGGCATAAGATTATATAATATGATTATACATATAAAATTATATTAAATAAACGTTAGGTAATGTAAAGTAATGAGTTTTAATTCATAAATATTGTTTTTTAATTCTAATCTGGAAATTATTTAAAAGATTATTATACTTATATCTTAAATAGTGCAAAACTTAATATATAATAAAAAATAGTATATAATTGTACTTTAATAATTATTAAATAATATAGTTGATAACTTCTTTAAATTTAGTAAACCTATTTTTAGAAATTATATCTAAAATATACAAAATTTCGTTTTTTCTTTAATTTTTTATATAAAAATTATTTGCTAACCAACATGGTTGAATTCTGTTTGCTTTAGTTAATTTTAAACTATATAATTATGTTTTTGTGTACTCAGATAAGTCTTAGTGGATAACTGTTGGTCTGAATTACTTTCTTAATAAAACGATTCCGTATTTATTTTGTTGTGGGGTTTTTATACCTGATATTAAATGAATAAGTTATGCAAAAAAATGGATCTTTGATTTTTTAACCACGATATGAATATTGTGCGCATAAGTGAAAATTGCAAGCGATTTAACGTCTAATTTTATTAGTACTAAAACCGAGAAGGTAAATTATAGCACAACCACCGAAATCTTACAGAAAAAACACTTGTATTACGTATATTCAATAACATTTATTACCGGATATTTTAAATAACATATAACTATTATATTATTATATATAACAAAATATAAGTTGCCATTTTTGCTGTAGAGCACGCCCATTGTTATTCACTGCTTAAATAATGTTAATTACATTCAAATCCGGCCAGTGCTTTAGCTCCGTATAGCTATTTAGGTGAGAAACACTAAACTGTTATTGGCTGATTATTGCAGTGCAGATCCCGCCCTGCTTTTATAGGTGGTATTATATTTATAGTAGTGAGATGATGGAAGTAGTCCAGGTTTTCTTTTGGTTAGCTAATGCACGTTGTACACATTAACAGTTGTTTTGTAGTTGTGTTTTGTTTTGGGTGTGATATATCAAAAATATTTAGCACTAGCGATCCGCCCCGGCTTCGCACGGGTGATTTCCGGATTTCGATAACAGAGCATCCTACCACGTCCAATTGTATATCTAAACCATCCAGGGACCCACTCCAGAAAAACACAAAGAATTTCATTAAAATCTGTCGCACCATTTTCGAGTTTTAGCGAGACTAACGGACAGCAATATATATATATATATATATATATATATAAGTTAATAAAGGAATATATATATATATATATATATATATATATATATATATATATATATATATATATATATATATATATATATATATATATTCCTTTATTAACATCTGGGTCTAATATTACGTAGCAAACAAAAAAATTGTTAAAGATGTAGGTATTTTGCTGTAGTGACACGGCTCCGTGGCGTAGTGGCTTAGCAATGAGTTGCAACGGTTGGGGCCGCGGATTCGAATCCCGCACGGAACAAGTATTTGTACGGCCTACAAATAATTGTTCCGGGTCTGGATGTTTGTCCTTGTGCAATTTGTGTTTGTAAACTGCCTCCGCGATACAGCAGAAAATCCTAGTGTGGGGGTAACGTTTTTTAAAAATAAAAAAAATTAATAAAAAAAAGTGACAAGAGAAACTCCACGCATATTATGTGAAGAACTAGTGTGTGTATGTAAAGAGTATCCACTACCCTATATCGTAAGGGGCGACAGAGGGAAACAAATCAGGAGATAATGATTTCTTATATTTACGCGAACACTACACATTTAAATAAAACTAGTTTTACGGATTTTATCGCATATATTAACTTATTTTATATACTCGACGTTTCGAGTACTTTACAGCACTCATGGTCACGGGGGGGACTGAGGTGTATGACGTCCCAATGTCATAGTTAACCACGGCTACCTTACCTCCAGATTAAAAATTATTAATTTTTGTTCCGATCTACGCAGTATGAACTTACAGTATCTTGAAGTCTTGCAGTTGTATGCTTGGGTTGGGAATTAATTTTATTAATTATGGGATCCCAAGCAGATGGTAGCACCCAGCCATCTTCTCTATTAAAATTAGGATGTTTTTTTTTGATTTCAATAGCCTCGCGAATCATGCTTGGAAGGAATTGGTGTTCTTTAGCGAGGATTTGTGGTCTATCAAATCTAATGTAGTAACGGGGGCGATCCTGTACGTGTTCGCAGACTGCAGACTTCCCGGAGCATCGATCTTCACATCAGCTATGTGTTCTTTAACGCGTGTTTTTTAAAGATCCATAAAAACCAGCGTTAAAGTTTTTTAAAGATCCATCCAGATCCACAACCAGCAAGAAACCCAGCGGGACTTTTCTTTAAAAGTAAATTTTACATTAATGGTTGTACAAACTATTTACAAAATTTATTTTAGAAACTGCTTGGAAGCGACCACCTCATTCCCAGGGGTTATTATCAGCCATGTATTCATTTATGTTATAATAATCCTCTTTATACAGTTTCAGCTTAACAAAACATTTAAACTTTGTTTTTGTGAACATACATTAAATTTTCGTAAATATACTGAGAGGCCAAAGTCAATATATTTATTGATTTAAATTTATCTCCCTAATAGGCTCTCGGTTTTAGGTTGTAAACAGCTCTAATGACGTTCTCTTGTAAAATAAAAATAGTTTCTGAATCAGCCGCATTTCACTATAGCAAAATCCCATAAGATAGATATTATGCTATGGAAATAACTGAAATAAACTAATGTAGCTGTCTCGACACTAGTGAGACCTCTAATCTATTTTACAGCACAGGCTGCAGAACTTAGTCTGCTTGCTAGTTTGGATATATGGTCCCACTGAAGCTTTGCGTTGATCGTGATGCCCAGAAAAACAGTGGATTCAACAGGGCTCGAGCGACCCCTTGTAAAACCAAATTGATTTATAAGTAGCAATTTATTAATATTAAAGAAACAACATCTGATCTAAAATTATTTTTTCAAAAAATTTACTAAACTTTGGTAGTACAGAGATGCAATTACCTTATTCATAAATGTTGTAAAATTTTACACAAGGTATGTGTATGAACTTGTATTCACTTTAGCGCGACCAGCGTGACCGACGGCAATTATGCCCTAGTATAATTTTCATTTAAATGATTCTAGAGATAATGTTAGGCTAGAATAATAGTGATGGGCAATTTTTATCGATAGGTCTGTACTCGATATAATTCACTTACTTTAACTTAGGTATAGTAAACTTTTAAACCTACTCGAGCCACATGTGAACGTGCTGGACGCTGAGTGGTGTGACGTCACGCGTCTGAATTCAGCAAAGCAAAGCGCTAAATAATATCTAAATACGTAGCGCCACTCCACTTACACGCGGCACACTCCCTTGTCCAGGTTACATAATATCCCACAGCGTAAGAAGTAATTCAGTAATGTCGCGAACTACATAAATTAAAACAGGAATTTTCATAATCTCGAACAGTCACCCGAAACCGTAACAGTAATTCATTACTTACAAGTAAGTGTAATGAATTAAACTGGATGAAAGTTCAGTTTAATTTTCGTAGGTTCTCTATCAAATTAATAAATCCAATATGAAGTGCACATTATTGTAATAACTTACTCACCACTACCATTACATCGTTTGCTTCTCAGCGCGCTTCAGTGTAAGCGATCATTTATTTAAATACACACCCGCTATTCATTTTCTGTTTTCCTTATGCACGTATTTGACTGACTTCAATATTTTCAGACACTCCATTCGACATAGCACGAAGATAGTTGCAAGATCCACCTCTTTTCTGTCTGATATAACTCCAAAAAAGTTTAGGATTAGTAACAATCTTATTTTCAAGGGACGTTGTATATGAATTGAAACAAGCAACTGACATTCTGCTACACCGTTTTTTAAGTAGGTTTAATGAAATCACATCCATCGGGTTATTATATTTTTTAACTCTCAACCTTAACCGATTCTTTTCATTCAATCTTTTTATTAGTTGTTTTGAGAACCAAAATGGATACTTATTATTTTTTACGATCTTTCGTGGTACATGTTTTTGTATTAGTTCACGTATTATATAGTAGAATTTCTCAAACATGGCATCAACTGAGACGCATGAAGAGAATTCCCAATGCCACTCAATTTCTTGAAGCGCTGCGCAAATTGTATTATAATCAGCTTTAAAATAATTTAATTTTGTATGAATGGTAATCGGTATATTAACGACTTTCTTAGAAAAGGTAAGCGAAACTTGTATAGGTGGACGGTGAAGATCAATTTTGGATAGCTCGTGGCTGGGCTTGCTTATGTTAATATTATTCATATTCGATAACACCAGATCGAGGATTCTCCTATTATGATTTAACAAGACGTTATGTTGCCTAAGGTCGTTTAACGTTATGAAATCCCACAATGATTGTTCAATTTTAGAATTAGCACATTAGCGTGAATTAAATATACTGTCATTATTGTTAATCCAGTTGATAGTATTTATATTAAAATCGCCCAGTATTAGACATTCCGCCACCTCTTCCAATACTCTGTTAGCGTTACTAATGAAATGATCCAATATATTAACCTTAATTGGGGAAGGCAAATAAACTCCACATATTGAAATCTCCTGAATCCCGTTGCATGTCGGCAAAAGCAATTTGACCCAGAGATCATCACAAGAGCTTTCATAATCAAGGACTCTATACGATTTGTATTTTCTAGAAATACCTATCAAAACACCGCCACCACTGTCTTTGCTATTGAAAATACTTTTACTTCTGTTACGCCTGTACAGAACATATCGGTCATCTATGATCTCTGAGTCATATATGCCATTCAAAAGCCATGTTTCCGTAAATACCTCTGACATTTTGGTAGTATATCTAGTAACTTATTATATATTCACACTACGGTCACGGGCAACTTCGGGTGTATAAAATAATTTAATATACGCGGCAAAATCCGTAAAAACTAGTTTCATTTAAACGTGTAGTGTTCGCGCACACAAAATAAATTGTGGCCGCGCTGTCATCGCGCCACAAGCAAAACGAACCGAAACCTAAATCGCGCTATCAAAGTTCCGAAGTACTGCGGTATGAATAGTATAGCTCCGCGGCCAAAAATCATCATGTCCATCGTAAATTGCAAGCTTTTAGATTGTCGAGAGTTATCTCCAGACATTTCTATCACCAGTTACTGTGTTCTATGCAATGAAAAAAACAAGTGCTATAAATAAAGCTTAGTGACAAATCGATACTCAAACCAAATAGAAACGATTACGATCGTCGCATTAATACGCGTTGTGAGTCGCGATCGGATATAAAGATAAACGCTCCCTGCCGCCGGTAATAATAAGTCGACGCATAAAACTCTCGTAAATCGTCTCGAATGTTTGCTTATTGTTTATTGCCTCATTACCATAGTCACGGGTGCCTAGGCATCAAAGAGGACACACGAAATAATATTTGCCACTTATACACAAATCGAAAGCGAGTTTGGCAAATTAACGCACATATTTTTTATTGCTTATTCTAACATAGATAAGCCTCAAGGCACACTCGTAAATATGGTAATACCGTCAGATGCCGGATAAATGCACGTTCTTCCACCGGGCTCGCCCACACGGTAGGGAGGTGGGTGAGACGCGCCACGCGGCGGGCATGCGATCTAGGACGCTGCAATTTGTCGTTCGCCGACTATTGAACCCTAGACTTGCGTCGATAAACACGCCGCCGATATTGTACGATGTGTTTGCGCGATGTCATGTCGACCCTCATCGACACAATGGACACGTGTATTTATTTTCCTAACTCTTGGGAGATTTCCAGTTTTATAAAGAGCCTTAAAAATGACAATCACTGCTTTCCTTTCGCTGATCACAATTCCATATACCTATAGATAATATTTTAAGCCACGGGAGCATCCTGAGGACAGTGATGAACTTACAGTTTTCATAATGTTCATAAATAATATCAAATCACGTACAATCTCTATACAAAAAATAAGCATGTATACTTACAATTAATAATAAATAAATAATAACATAAGGGATAATAAGTTAAAAACGATTTATATAAAACATATACATAACAAAATCAATAACAGGCTTTTGTTACATAGTTCAAACTAACCATACTCCTGATGCTCGAGATGAAAGCTATGCCTAGTTTGCCCGCTTGGGCCCGCTAGTAAATACATATTTTTAAGTAACTAGCTGGTACCCGGCGCGTTGCAGACGCAGAAGTAAGTAATAATTACGGAAATATCGTTTGAATATTGTTTAATAGGGAATGATAATATATTCATTGAAGTTGAATGATATAATATAACGTTCAAATAAAATTGTCGGTACGATACGCGCGCCACCTACTTTAAGTTAACCGTACTATGGCTATAACTTTCGCGAAAGTGCAAGCTATAAGTTGACAAAGTTTTAACGCAAACTGATGAACGGCATGGCAACGCATAAAATAGGAACAAAAAAAATATTTTTTATATATTACATTAAAATTAAGTATAATTTAATATAACTATCTGTTCTTTGCACAGCTCTGCAGCTCTATTTCAGGAACAAATGATTTTCATTTATTTAATATGCTGTCACTCTTAGCATTGCAATCAAAACAAAGTAATCCACGTGATGATAAAGTGGCTACTGCAGCATATGAACACAAGGACGACTAGCAGACTCGTAGTTACCTTTGAGGAGTGAGATGGTATGCCTCAAAGTCTCTAATTATACTGGTTATCTATATCCTTTATACCGGAACGGAGCAGTTCACGCTCCTCTGCTTGTTGACAAAATAGGTAAGGAGGTGGCAGCCTACCCAGGCGAATTCCAAGGTAGAAAAGAAAATTACCAGCTGGTAATTAGGGGGTGGAAAAAATAAATTAGAAATCTAACTATAATCGAGCGGCAGTTAGTAAAAGACAAACAATAATTAAACATTTTATACTGCCGACTTCAATATAAGTTATTAAGAATAACTCAAAAACGATTGGTCTGACCTTGATCAAATTCATATGGGACCACACGAGAAGTACTAGCTTTCAAATAAAAAAGAATCATCGAAATCGATTCATTCAGAAAAAAGTTATGAGGTAACACACATAAAAAAACATACAGTCGAATTGAGCACCTCCTCCTTTTTGAAGTAGAAGAAAAAAAGTAAAAATTAAGTTTTTTAGCAAGACCTATGGTATACGAAGTATCGAAGGCTTTTTAATACCCCAAAAATATTCTAATCTGTTTTTGGACTTGAATATTTTTAAAAATACTTTTTTTATCTTAGTAGCTAATGACCTACCGCGAACTAATTTATTTAGGTAAGAACCAAGCGAGCGTAGGCAGGGAGTTCTTGAACAACGATGTGGCATTGATTGAATTTAATAGAACGAAATAAATCTTAGTAGTACAGTACTAAAGCCAGATATCGACAATGCGATGAGTCGAAAGCAACCCGCCCCACACTCCCTACTCGCCCCACCTGTTGCAGGGTGGTGCCAGGCAACAAGTGGTGGCAATAAAAACATTACATGGTATATATATGTGTGTGTATTTACTACGATTCTTTTATAGCGAGTGAACGAATGATTTGAATACAATCTAGATAATAAAATGTTCTTAGATTTATGTACTCACTGTTTACGAGTAATAAAAATTTGAGTACAAATAATTGCTTTGTAGTCATATTTTATTCGAGAACTGGTCTATGAAAATATAAGTATGATTTTTAGACAACGTTGTCAAATGAAAACAAGTGGCAAAATTAAAAATTTTGTACAACCGATTTCAATATAAATTATTAAGGATAACTCAATATTAGAAGAAGATTGATAACATGTAATTCTTACTGAGTCATTTTTAACTTTTACCTCTGGTTCGGAAAAAACCCCTGTCTTGGGTTCACCTCATTACCAGGGGTTATTATCAATAATGTACTCTTTAGAAGTACCTTTTTAACCTTTTGATAAATAACGTCTTCACATTTTCAGGGACTTTGTTGAAAAAGCGTAGCCCTATGAAGGAATTACTGACCCGTTGGAGTCGAATAACTGGTATAACTAACTTGTGCTCGTTCCTAGTATTTACAGAATGTACATCACTATTTTTAATAAAACTGTCGCCTCTTAGGACACCTACGGGATGATACGGGATATACTTACACCGCCGCTACCATATATACTACAAACTAGTATTTATGTAAAAAAAAAAAACATTAACACAAAATAAGGCGCTATAAAAAGTAGATGTACCAAAACAATGGCTTCACATATTATAGTATAATGTATACGGTAAAAGTTTTTTTTTTGTAGCCGTAGTAAGTTGTTACTGCAAACTGTAAGTTCGTTTATGATTTTACTTAAAGAAATTAGGAGCTTACACCAATATATTGTTACTCCTGAAGTATATTATATGTAGTATATTCATGGAGACACGTCGAAGTGCACGAGCAACTGAAGGTAGCTCGGATAAACAACTCCATGACGTCAGTCAATCCTTTCGTACCTATGTATGTACATTCGGCTTCAAATGTACAGGCGATGTGGCTTTAGGTGCGACTTGCAATATGTTTTATGAACTCATAGTGAAGGGACTTGGCGATCAACGTTCGATGCAGTCCGCTTGTTTATCGGATCGATGTGTCTCGTTTATCGGGGTGGGTGCAATGACCTGATGACGTACAGCCGACGGCCGCTCTCTGCGTCACAAGAAATCCCCACAATTATGCCACTTTTTGCAGATCCGTAACGTCGAAACCTTATTAAAACAAATGAATGAAAGGCAGCACGCGACACTTGTAAGCGTTGATTCTAATTTTCATGTACTACTAAACGTTATAAATATAGTCGCCACAAAAATTATATGAACCTATAATATGATCGTAATCTAATCGAAACAATCCACTTTAGTAAGACATGGAACAGATTTGCCATAGTCATTACATTTCACCTATAACTTGCACTTCGAACTACCAGGTATTTATATTTCATGACTGCTTTTCGACATGGATCTATCCTAGATATATTAAGTGTGCCCACTGCCAATTAATAACATAGTCATTTCGTTATCTATCGGGTTCTACAAGTTTTTCTAAACATTTACTTTCGTCTAATTATAAAGCACCTACCGGATGCATAATACATTACGTTACTGCTATGCGGATATGTTTATTGTGATAAATATTTTTTACTTTCAAAATTATCTATTTATGTCATTTATCTTATTATTATTGACGACCTGGTAAGACATGCAAAAAGTCAATGGACGCAGGTGGCTTGGAACCGTGCTTTGTGGCGTTCTTTGTGGGAGGCCTATGTTCAGCAGTGGACTTGTGAAGCACTGTAATGATGATGAATAATGATGATTTCATCATTACACTATGTTATTTCAGACAAAATATATTATTTCAGACGTCGAAAACATTTTAAAAGCAAATGATGTCTGCATTGCTCCTGTATTCCCCGTTACTAGCTGTCATACTGAGTTTATTTATAGGAAGTTCGGTCAGTGGAACCGACTTTCCAGGATTACTTTCTAACTTTTCCGGAAGACTATTTACTTAGAGTGAATATACTTGGGAATTTTACCCTTGCGAATCACATGAATAATTTACTTGAAGGTCTACATTTATTTTTACTTAAGTTATAGAATTTCTCATGTAAAGTTTTTTTTTATAAAATCTTCACACATAGAAAAAGCTATTTATAAAACTATTATATAGTAAGTATAAAAAAATATTGTATTTCAAAATATGTAACATGATTTGTCACAGACGCGCTCACACACTGGCAATTGGAGTTCAGAAGCATCCCAGTAGTTTGAAAAAATTCATCTAAATACGCTCTTAGAATGAACAGTGGAGAATTTTCTTTATAAGAAGAGTGGTAAAAGAGGTGGAGCTTTTATAGGAGGTAAAAATATTTTATTTTTTATTATTGGCACAGTTACAGTTGGCGTTTTCATCACAAATTTCACAACATCAAAGAATTTTACTTAATTGTATTTAATAAAGTAATAATTTAGTTCTAGTTCAGGCTACAAGTCTTTGGAACTCCTTGCCCGATGACACCAGAAAAGCACCCAATAAGTATGCTTTTAAAAAGTTGGATCGGCGCAACGCTTCTTAAATGATTCATCGATGTCATATGCATTGTTAAACAGATGTATATGTACATGAATAAGTATGTATATGTGTGTATGTATATATGTATCTAAATGTATGTATGTATATATGTATGCATAGGTTATATTTGTGTAAATTATTTGTATTTTATATTTGTATAAATAATATTACGTAGTTAATTACTAAAATATTACTAAAGTTGGAAAAATTTAAAAAAGAGTTACAAAATATGTGCAAAGATTTAAAGCAAACCATTGAGGCATGGTTTTGTGCATTAATATAATACTTTAAAAAATGATAAACTATTTTTTATACTAACTTCTTAATTGGATTGGATTCTCAAACGGAAATTAGATAAAAAAATTCACCTTGGCCCCAACTAGCGACATCTGGTGAGCAGAAGATTTTTAAGCCTCATTATTTTAACGTACGCTAGAAATATCTTACGATTTAATGTAATGGGTGGAAAAAGTGGCGTTTATTAAGAGTTGAAATAATCGCACAAGACTATTTATATTAAACAATTTTTCGAATAATATTCATTGTATATATATTTTTGTAGTTTCATTACAATCGCTTTAATCATTCGGAAGATTAGCCCGGACAGACATACAGAGAGACAACACTTTTAAAAATGGTTATTTACTTCTTTATGGCATGTAAATAAAGACAAGCTCGATAAAAGGCAGTTATTTCGATATTAAAGACAGCTACTTAAATTTTATATGTACAGACGGCGGAAATAAAGAATATCATGTTTAAAAGAGTTTTCTTTTCACAGCAATCTACTCATAAGGTATCTTAATATTTTATAGATAGATAAAATATTAAGAGACCTTATGAGTAGGTTGCTTTTTTTAATAAAACTGAAGTGACAAACGAACCTGCAGTCGACTACTTTTAAATACTTATGCACGCACGCACTCACAACACACACACGCACAACCTACACTTAGAACTTGACATAGCAAATATATCACATTCTGTGATATATTTGCTATGTCATCTAAAAAGTTAAAAATAATGATAAGTTGCTAACTGACTATAATGATTTAAAAATTATATATTAATTAGCATAATTTCCTACACTCTCATAACTTGCGGAATTGTATTAAACATAAGGCTAAGCATATAATATTACTGTGTGGGCATTGGTGAAGTTCACACGTTAAGTACTCCTATTATAGTTGTCTTGTATTATATTAATGTGTAACTGTTTTTGTCTCAATAAAAAAAAACATCAATAGCCACCTTTTTCGGATCAAATTCATTGAATTAAGAAGATGTAAAGGAACATGGTTTTAATACTTATTAAGTTATCTGCGATACCGATACAGATAAATTGGTAAATAATGAAATATCAAAACATATTTTACTAGCGGCCCGCCCCGACTTTGCCCGGATTGAACACAATTATCATTTATCGTTACCGTTACAGCTTATTGAGTAAGCGGGATTCAGAAAGAGTTTCTCAACTATAGACCACATTCACACTTTGGAACTACTAATCGAAAAATATCCAAAACGAAGGAAAACTCTCTATATTGCTTTTATAAGTTACAAAAAAGCATTCAACACAATGTCCCACTCAAGCATTTGAAAACGCGGGCAGAGCAGAGGGTAGAAAATGTATACATACAAGTAATTAAAAACATACATTTGAACAATAAAGGTAGAGTGAAACTGGAAAGAAACTGGACTAAGCTTTCCCATTGACAGAGGGGTAAGACAGGGCGACCCCTGTCTGCGCAATTATTTATTTACATCGTAGAATCTACAATGAAGAAGCTAGACTGGAACAAGTATGGACTAAATATAGACGGCAAATACCTTAGTCACCTCCGCTTCGCCGATGATCTAGTTCTGTTGTCAGAAACAGGCACACAACTACAACTCATGATCCATTCACTGAACGAAGCCAGCCAACAAGTCGGTTTAGAAATTAACCTGTCAAAAACAATGCTAATGCCGAACAGTACAGAATAAAGAATATTAGTCGACAACGAGATACATACCTACACAGATAACTACATATACCTGGGGAAACAAATAACTTTTGACAGGAAAACCAATGAGATAGAATTGGAATGAAGAATACATAGATCCTGGAATAAATACTGGAGCTTAAAGGAAATATTTAAAGGCTAAAATATATGTCAGTAAAGATAAAAACTAGAGTCACTGTATGAGTGAACACATGTTTCCTCCCATGCTTAACCTATACATGTCAGACTTGGAGATACTCTAACAAAGTAAAGAACGCAATCATCAGCTGTCAACGCGGTATGAAACGCAGTATGCTAAATATCCAAAAATGACAAAAAATAAGAAATATTCCAAAAGCTACAAACGCTCTAATTCATGCTCAAAGACTAAAGTGGAAATGGGCGGGGCATGTAGCGCGATTGCAAGATGAGAGATGGACTATAATAATTACTTCATGAAACGGTCTAACAGGGAAACGCTACAGAGGGAGACCCCGTGCGAGATGACAAGACGACATGACAAAGAAAGTGGGCCCAAATTGGTTACAAATAGCCAAAGATCATTGGGATCTTTGGAGGAGGCGATGTCTTCCTTAACCGCCGAGCACATCAGCACTTAAAGTTGCAATTAACAATTTCATTGGTGCCGGCGGGGATCGAACCGTCATTCACAATTCATCACCGTTACAGTCCTTCACAAGTCCACTGCTGAACATAGGCCTCAGCCAAAAAATCCACAAAGCATGGTCCTGAGCCACCCACATTCATCGAATTCCTGCATTTTTTAGGTCAGGTAGGTTGTTTAGGTCTGCAGGTCTTCACTCCATCTAGTGGGGGGCCGCGCTACACTATCCCTACAGGTACGAGGCAGCCACTTGGGAACCTTGCTTCCCCTTCGGTTGTCGATTCTTCGAGCTATATCACCAGCAAATTTCCACTTCAGCTTACTAATCCGTTGGGCTATGTCGGTCACAGAGAAACCACGAGCGTAGCCCTCTGAGCGACCGGAGACCATTTTACTGGAAACGAGGCATTCCATCCCAGTCCTCAGGGGTGACAACACATCTGCATTTTGATCCTTAATTGAGGGTAAATTTAGAAGTCTATGGGCCACAGCATCCACTTACCATCAGGTGGACTATGTGCTTGTTTGTCACCTTTATTCTATAAAAAAAATACTTTGAGCATCCCCATACGGCCAGCAGTGAAGGACCACGTCTCAGATCCATAAGTCATTACTCAATTAAACAACAAAAATGTAATTGCATATAGGAATTACGACAATTGTAATATCCACTAACTAAGCCTACTTGAACGCTAACCAATTAAAACGCGGTTAACAAATATGCGCATACAAAAAAGTTTATTTTCATTTAAATTGAAGTGCCGTAGATGTGGTAATATTTCAAAGAAAGAAACAACCTTGCGTCAGTCGTATTAAAACGAATTAACTATATTCTAAAAGTTTAATACGAGGGCTGCACTAAAAGTATCGGGAATGGAATATTTCCACTGTTCCTGTCATATTAAATTTTTATTAATTGAAAAGTCCTTGGTTTTAAAAATCGAATACCATTTATTTATTTAAAAAAAGATTCTCGGTCTTGTCACAAGGTTTTGTCAAACTTGTTTGGTCGTTGAGAAAATGGAATTGACTCGAGAAAATTCCAGAGCGATAATTTATTATGACTTTCGAAGTGGTTTAACACAAAAACAGTGTGTTGACCGGATGATTTCTGATTTTGGTGATGAAGCCCCATCCAAAAACACAATTTATCGCTGGTTTGCTGAATTTCAACGTGGACGTGTCAAGCTCAGTGATGACCCCCGTCAAGGTCGTCCAAAAACTGCAGTTACCCAAGAAAACGTTGATGCTGTGCGTAAGCTGATTGAGGAAGATCGACATGTGACATACCGCGAAATTTTGGCAACTTTAGACATTGGTATGAGTCAAATACAAATAATCTTGCATGAACAATTAGGTGTAAAAAAGTTGTTTTCCCGATGGATACCGCATTCGCTCTGTGAAGAGCAAAAAGCGGCTCGCGTTACTTGGTGCGTCAGAACTCTCGAAAGATTGCACGCAGAATCCTCAAATGCTGTATACAACATCGTATCAGGTGACGAATCCTGGATATACGCGTACCAACCCGAAACAAAAAACCAGACACGAGTTTGGGTGTTCGAAAATGAGTTATAGCCAACAAAAACTGTTCGTTCGAAAAAATAGTGGCCACGTTTGTCTCCAAAACCGGCCATGTTACGACTATTCCTCTTGAGGGACAAAGAACGGTTAATGCAGAATGGTATGCTAGCATTTGTTTGCCACAGGTCGTTTCTGAACTCCGTAAAGAGAACTGCAAACGCCGCATCATCCTCCATCACGACAATGCGAGTTCTCATACCGCACACAGGACAAAAGAGTTTTTAGAGCAAGAAAACATAGAATTATTAGACCATCCGCCGTACAGCCCCGACCTAAGCCCTAATGAATTCTATACTTTCCCTAAAATAAAGAATAAATTGCGTGGACAGAGATTTTCATCACCTGAAGAAGCTGTGGACGCCTACAAAACGGCCATTTTGGAGACCCCAACTTCCGAATGGAATGGTTGCTTCAATGATTGGTTCCATCGTATGGAAAAATGTGTCAAATATCGCGAAGAATACTTCGAAAAGCAATAAATATATTTTTAAATAGTAATGTTGTGTCACTTCCTTGATTCCCGAAATTTTCAGTGCCGCCCTCGTACTTTATCATCGATCACAAATAAAAACCTAGATACACAATCCAATGCAAAAGTTCTCTAAAAACTGTCGCCAATTGGTTTGACGTAATTAATTTAGAGCATAATTAATTTCTTTCTCTCATAAAATATTTAGGCGCTCGAGTTAATGAAGTACTGTAGTGGCTGTTGTCAAGTTTTAGAAACCACCGGAGCGGCGGATCACTAGTATAATATTATATACCTTTTTGAACATACCAATATAGTGGCGGTGTAAGAATATCCACTACCCCATATCATCCCGTGGGTGTCGTAATAGGCATAGGCAGAATTGGCGAGAAACTAGTTCGCCTTCCTTCGGGAACCCGTGCATTCTGGTCTCTTGCCAAGGCTGTCCAAGGGAATTTCTGTAAGCCATCACTACCATCTCTGCACAGGGAGGACGACTCACTGGCCCAAGACGCAAAAGACAAAGCTGACCTTTTAGGGTCCCTTTTTGCGTCCAACTCGATTCTTGATGACGGGGGGAAGACACCGCCGACCATCCCGCGGTGTGAGTGCTCCATGTCGGATGTGCTGTTCTCATAGCGCTCGGTTCGCAAAGCACTTCTCTCCCTGGACATCCAGAAGTCGAGTGGGCCTGACGGAATCCCCCCAATTGTGCTGAGGACGTGTGCTCCGGAGTTGGCACCGGTCCTAACGCGTCTTTTCCGGTACTCCTACTCCCAAGGCGTAGTCTCGAATTCATGGAAGACAGCTTTTGTCCACACGATCCCTAAAAAAGGCGACTGCTCAGACTCGTCCAACTATAGGCCTATCGCGATCACCTCCTTGTTCTCCAAAATAATGGAATCCATTATTAACTGCCAGCTCATCCGGTACCTTGAGGATAACCAGCTGATTAGTGACCGCCAATACGGTTTTCGTCGGGGTCGATCAGCTGGTGATCTTCTGGTCTACCTGACCCATAGATGGGCGGAGGCAGTAGAGTCCAAGGGGGAGGCGTTGGCCGTTAGTCTGGACATTGCGAAGGCCTTCGATCGGGTTTGGCACAAAGCGCTTCTTTCGAAGCTCCCTTCCTATGGGCTTCCTGAGAAATTGTGCAATTGGATCACCAGCTTCCTTGCAGATCGGAGCATCAAGGTCGTTGTAGACGGTGCATGTTCTGACTACAAGCCTATTAACACTGGTGTTCCACAAGGCTGTGTGCTATCACCAACGCTGTTTCTTCTGCATGTCAATGATATGTTGCTAACTGGTAACATTCATTGCTATGCGGATGACAGCACTGGTGATGCTCTATACACCGGCCGTGCCAATATTTCTCGGGAAAACGTCGCCGAGTACCGGAACAAACTTGTGTCTGAAGTCGAGTCTTTGCTGAACAAAGTCTCGGATTGGGGGCGACTAAATCTAGTCCAGTTTAATCCTCAGAAGACACAAGTTTGCGCGTTTACCGCTAAAAAGAACCCCTTTGTCGTATCCCCTCAGTTTCAAGGCACTCCCCTTTTTGCTTCAGCCAGTATCGGTATCCTCGGAGTCGACATATCGAGTGACGTGCAGTTTCGTGGTCACTTGGAAGAGAAGGCCAAATTGGCCTCTAAAAAGCTTGGCGTGCTCAGCTGAGCGGAACAGTATTTCATGCCGGCACACCGCCTGCAACTTTACAAGGCGCAGGTTCGGCCCCACATGGAATACTGTTCCCATCTCTGGGCAGGGGCTCCCCAGTGCCAGCTCCTTCCACTTGACCGCATCCAGCGCAGAGCGGCTCGAATCGTCGACGACCGAGCCCTTTCCGATCGGCTCGATTCATTGGCACTGCGAAGAGATGTTGCATCCCTTTGCATTTTCTTTCGCATCTACCATGGGGAGTGCTCTGAGTAATTGTTCGGATTAATCCCAGCCGCCAAATTTCACGAACGCACATCGCGGCAGAACTCCCGATACCATCCACACCATCTGGATGATTGGCGGTCGACCACTGTGCGATTTAGAAGATGTTTTCTTCCTCGCACGACTTCCTTGTGGAATCGATTACCATCAGCGATTTTTCCGGACCGATACGACTTAGGGACCTTCAAGAAAAGAGCGTACTCCTTTTTAAAAGGCCGGCAACGCATCTGCAATTCCCTCCCTGGTGCTGCAGTTGTTCATGGGCGGCGGTAGTCACCATCAGGTGAGCCGCATGCTCGTTTGCCCCCTCTCCTATAAAAAAAAGGCGACAGAGGGAAACAAATCAGGAAACGGACAGTAGCGTCTTCCTAATAACGAATAAAAATAAAAACTGTGGTTGCCAACCCGCATTCTAAGCAGCTATGGCATATATTACCCCCTATGAAGTAATGTATGGGGGAGGCCCATTTTCAGTAGTGGACTTTAATAGGAGGCAACGGTAATGATAACATATTTAATAGTAAAGCTGTAAATAAAAATATAATTTTATTTACAGCTTTACTAAGTAGGTAATAAAGTTTATTAACAACACGTCTTTGCCTGGGTAGGATCTATTAATGCGGTGTTATTGAAGTTTAGGATAATTAAAGACCTATATGGTCTTTACAAATTTTTCGTTTTGTCTGAAAAAAAAATCTCTTAAGTTTGTCGGATAAAATATAGCATAATATATCACTTCTGGCGTTGCACTCTATCTGTTCGTGAAGTATCATTACAATCTTTTAAGACATTCAGTAGATTAGCTCGGATTGACAGACAGACAAACAGACGGACAGAAAACATTTTTAAAATGTTTTTTTTATAGGATACGGTGACAAACGAGCACACAGTCCATCTGATGGTAAGTGGTTACTGTGACCCATAGACATCTACATCTATCCTCAATAAAGACTCAAGATGCAGATACGTTGTCACCCGTGAGGACTAAGATGGAATGCCTCTTAGCCAGTGAAAAGGGTCTCCGATTCTCTACACTCACCATACGAAACACAGCAGTGTTAAGCTGTTATTTTACGCTGGTATTCTGTGAGAGCGTGGTCCTTCCCCGGTCGAGCGGACCCATTCGTGCTACAACTATACTACTAATATAGCTGCAGCATGGCTCTACCACGTAAAAAACGGTTATTCATGTTTCACTTTTCAATTTTATTTAAATGTTTAATGATATGTAGATTTATAACAAGTACAAAGTACCTGTAGCGGAGAGGCGCAGCAGCTAAAAAGGTTCTAGACATCTGGTACTACGGTCGGCAATCCCACTGCCAAGTGTTGCCATTATAAAATCCTCCACACTATGAGAGAAGCGCGCTGAACTACATACATAATGATGATTTGGAAGACCTGGTTATTCAGGTTCCTTATTAAACGTTTGATAGTGGCTATTAAAAAAATATGATGAGCGCTCACGTAAACCTTATACATTATGCATTAAAATTAATTCTGGCACTTTAACGAAATAGAGACACGAATAATCTATACATCTATACAAATAAATAAAATTGAAGTGTCTGTTTGTGACGTCAAAACTACAGCTTTTTATTCAATGCATATGAAAATATATATGATACTTACAACAAAAATACAATTTAAAAAAAAATTGTCTCTCTGTTTGTTCCAGCTAATCTCCGAAACGGCTGAACCGATTTTGACAGGACTTTCACTGGCAGATAGCTGATGTCATAAGGAATAACTTAGACTACTTTTATTTTAGAAAATGAATGAGGGTTCCGCGCAAAAAATTAAAACCCTAAATTACACGCAGACGAAGTCGCAGTTAACAGCTAGTAATGACATAAATAGTGACGATACCAATTACGACGTAGTATGGTTGTCAGTTCGCAAATGCGTGGTGGAAGCACAAATAGAACTCACGTAATAAAAATTAGAGTACACCAGGTTAAGAATATGAAGGTCGTAGAACGGACTTCGCCTTGAATATAAACGACTACGGAATACATTATTGTTATTAATAGATGAATGAAGTTCATATTCTTTTTTGAAACAGAAACAGAAACTTTTATATTCAATGTAGATTATCAATAATACTTATTGAAAGTCACTTTTTTGTTTAACTACCACTGGTTCGAAAAAAAACCTCTGTCTTGGGAAGAACCAACAAGAAACCCAGCGGGCCTTTTTTTTAAATAACAGCTTACAATCATGTATGTTACACAATTAACCACACGAAACAAATTAGAAATAGCTTGGTAGCGGTCACCTCATTCCCAGTTTTATATTTATAAAATGTGGTGGCCACGTTAAAAAAACCATCACTCCATTTCGTCCCATGGGTGGCGTTTCTGTTCCTGTTTCTGTTTCCAAAAGGGTCTTATGGCTTTCCATAGCTGACGGTAAAACCATCTCGTTGACACCAGACGTAATTTTTTTTAATATACAACAAGGCTGACAAACGAGCACACAGTCCACCTGATGGTACGTGGATGCTGTTGCCCATAAACATTTTCATCTATCCTCGGTTAAGAATGAAAATGCAGATACGTTGTCACAGGTCCTTAGATGAAATGCCTCGTTTCCAGTAAAAGGTGTCTCCGTTTCTCTACACTCACCATACAAAACACAGCAGTATTGAGGTGCCATTTAACACGCTTTTATTAGCTTGGTATGTAATTTATGTGACGGAATTTTTAATGTGATTTTCATACCCTTCAAAACGTCCAATTGATTTGAAACTTCGCATTCGCACACTTATCAAGGACCGATGACAATGCAATAATTTAATTTCTGCCAGTTCAATCTACTGTAAGCCGCGTAAAGGTACTTTGTTCCAAAAAACACGCTTTTGTAGTTAGCCGCAATAAAAAGTATAAAATAAATAATAGTTTAAAAAAAAAACTAAAAAAACACGCTTTTGTAGATAACCGAAGAAAGAGAGAAGAAATAATTTTCAATAAGGGTGGAGAGGGCTATGCTCGGGGTTTCTGTGCGTGATAAACTTAGAAATGAGTATATCCGCAGTAGAAACAGAGTAACCGACATAGCCCAACGGATTAGTAAACTGAAGTCGCAGTGGGCCGGCCATATAGCTCGAAGAACCGACAACCGATGGGGAAGAAAGGTTCTTGAGTGGCAGCCTCGTACCGGTAGGCGAAGTGTAGGGCGACCCCCCACGAGATGGAGTGACGACCTGGTAAGACATGAAGGAAGTCGATGGATGCAGGTGGCTCAGGACCGTGCTTTGTGGCATTCCTTTGGGGATGCATACATAGGCCATGTTCAGCTGTGGACTTGTGAAAGGCTGTAATGATGATGATGAACTTGAGGTACCCATTTTGTATTATGATTCCAAATTCGCAGGTTAAAGAGGCTTTATAAGCTTCAGAAAACTTTAAATTTGTTGCTAAAGAAAATTTTTTGCTTCTTACTTTAATAAATTCCCACAAATAGAACAGAATGAGTCAACATTTTATTTACACCGTCTTGGCACCATTTTCCTAACCCAGTAATAGACAAGAACGATTGTTACAACTGTGATAGGCAAGTAAATACTCACTATTGTCTACTGTGTCCTACGTGACTATTACGCAATTTGCTACTGTTTTGATCAAAGCACCTGGTTACCATCTGCTGCTCGTTACATCAATTAAAATCTTCAAAAATTACTTATCGACATAAAACAGACAAAACTTTAAAATCTAAGAATGGATATTTTGATGGTTTTTCGATGCTTAGCATCAGAAGTTATACATTAAAACAGAAACCCAGAAAATAAAGTTTTTTTTTTGTCGACCTTATAATTACTCATGTTCAAGTCGCATGCCTTTGGCGTTTGCTATTGTTAGACTCGTTTAGTACTCAGTTTTTAAACTTGCTGTATAGTCTTAGTTTCGCTATTTGACATTGACATGATACATGGCCGCAATTAAAAAGGTGCCACGACTTGTTTATTAAGACGTCAGTCAATGACCGTTCTTATTACGTATTTGGCCGTGAAGCAAAAGGGGACATCTCGCGCCCGGCAGTGTGATTAGTCCGGGGAGCGGCTAACGCTCCGTGTAAATAGTACAGAGTTACTCTATATAATGTACCGCAGCACTTCGGAACTTTGATAGTGTGATTTAGGCTTCGGTGTGCGCGACGACAGCGCCTCCGCACGTATATATATAATTTAATGTATTTCTCTTCACCGTGACGGCGTAACGGAATCTATCACCCCATGTCTTCCAGCCGATAAAAGTCTGAATATGGGTTTGAGGATTTGCCTTAACCTTCAAGCTTTGTTGACGGATTGAAGATTGCAATACCAGACGTCTCTCACCTCTGACGCTACTGCCCATGTATATAACCACCACCAGCAGTATTGAAATGCCATTTTACCAGTGTAAAAATAAATAATAGCTTAAAAAAACAAAAAAAAACAAGCTTTTATAGATAACCGAAATAAAAAGTAGAAAATAATTTTCAATAAGGGTAAAATAAGAAAATAGTGATTAGACATAAAAAAATCATATTATTGTAAAAAAAGGGTTCTTTTAGATATTTTTATTATGACGCAAATTTTACAAATGACATCAAGCACCCCACGCTTTTTTACAATATAATGAATTTTTTATGTCTAATCACTATTTTCTTATTAAACATGACATTAAACATGATCTTTGTTTTGTCCATGTTCATCCTAATACCTATTCGTTGGGAGACACTATTGAGGTCATTGAGCATGGTGCTTAGGTCCTCCAGCGATTCTGCCATAAGGACTATATCGACGGCAAATCGAAGGTGAGTTATGTACTCACCATTGATGTTGATACCACATCCTTTCCAGTCCATCAGCTTGAAAACGTCTTCCAATGCAGCGGTGAAGAGTTTCGGGGATATAACGTCACCCTGTCTTACACCTCTCTGCAGTTGGATAGGTTTCGTACTCTGATTCTGTACTCGGATTGCCATCGTAGCTCTATTGTACAAACACTTCAGCACTTCGACATACCGACAGTCAACTTGGCACCGCTGAAGGGACTGCAGCACCGCCCAAATTTCGAGCGAATCAAAGACTTTCTCATAGTCCACATACGCAAGGCAAAGTGGCAGATTATACTCCTCTGTCTTCTGTATAGTTTGCCGAAGGGTGTGTATGTGGTCCTTGGTACTAAAGCCTTTTCGGAAACCGGCTTATTCAGGAGGCTGGAAGTCGTCAAGTCTGCGTGCGAGACGATTCGTAATGACTCTCGAAAACACCACGTAGACGCGGCTCAGAAGGGAAATCGGTCTGTAGTTCTTCAAGAGAGCGTTGTCGCCTTTCTTGAAGAACAAGACCACCGCACTTCTGCTCCACGCCTCCGGAGTAGTGCCACCATGGAGGACGGAATTAAAGAGCTTCTGAAGGACTTCAAGTACCGGTTTTCCACCCACTTTTAAAAGCTCCGCTGTAATTCCATCCTCGCCGGGGGACTTTCCGTTTTTAAGGTGCTGGAGAGCCATTCTAATCTCGCTCAGACTGACGTCCGGGATATCTTCGGAATAGTGTCGGATAAGACTCGCTCTCGGCTCGTTACTTACACTTGCGTGTGGCTCCAACGATGACGTGTACAGCTGCCCATAGAACCTCTCAATCTCACTCAAAATCTCAGGTGTCCCGGAAACGATGCTGCCACACTCGGTCTTCAGCTTTGACGGTTGGCTATTTCTGGCTGACAGATCTCTGGCAAAGACTTTGGAGCCTTGGTTCCGCTCGATCGCTTCTTCAATACAAGCTGTATTGAAGTTGCGTAAGTCCCGCCGCATGAATTTGGAGATCTGTCTGTTCAGTTGCCTGTTAAATTTTAGCACAGGTAACTTGAGGTAGAGAACCTCAAGTTGCCTGTGCTAAAATTTAAATGTAAAAGTTTCTCACATATAATTTATTTATTTACACTTTATTGTACACCTTAAGAAAAGGATTACAAAGGGCGGACTTAATGCCTTTTGGCATTCTCTCCCAGTCAGCCTGGGACGTGTGGAAAATAATGTGATAGGTGCCAAATATAAAATATACGTTAATACATCAACATAACTTAAACATAAATTAAAAATATATCAACATAAATACAATAAACTTATATACAAAAAAATTACTACACTCACATATATGTATATATAGGCCGTGAGGACTAAGATGGAATGCCTCTTTTCCAGTAAAAAGGGTCTACGGTTCTCTACACAAACAAACGAAACACAGCAGCGTTAAGCTGCTATTTTACGCTGATATTCAGCGAGAACGTTGTCCTTCCCCGGTCGAGCCGACCCATTCGTGCTACATCTATACACTTAATATAGTTGCAGCATGGCTCTACCACGTATGAAACAAATAGATATATGACATAAACCAATAAATAAAATAACAACAAAGGTAACCAAATTGACCATACTAACTACCATCTGCTACTGAAGTGTTTACGTACCAATCTTTAAGATGCAGTCTTATTTTATTTTTGTAACTTGAATACTCAATAATTGTTATTATTAAACATAAAAATCGTCAGAATTAAACCCAATTGATCTCAATTCTCAATTATTTAATCGACTTCAAAAAAAATTAGGAGGTACTTAATTAGACTGTATTTTATTTATGGGAGTCACCTCAGAAATTTTTTTCTACGTGAACCGATTTCAATGTTTTTTTTTTTATTTGATAGCTCGTGCTTCTCATGTGGTCCCATATAAATTTGATCAAGATCTAACCAGTAATTTTTGAGTTATCCTTAGTAATGCGTATTTAATTGACTTAGAATACATTGATGATGTTCTCATTTAATTTATATTGAAGTCGATTGTACAAAATTTTTAATTTTACCACTTTATGAAGTGATAACTTCTTTAGAATCGTTGTGACTTGAACCGCGATGAAACGAAAAAGTGAGACTAAAAAGGACACATGCATCTATATTATTGTAAGCCTGTAAGCGACAGTTAATATAAATTTATCTGTTGAAATAAACAATATAAAAAATTAACAAATTTATTAAATAAATAAAATCAACCATCTTGAATAAAATTGTCAAATTATACCAATCCATTCATAACAATACATGATTTCATAACTACAGGACCTCTCTTGAGAGTCAATCAATTTTTTTCGATAAAATGGCTTTACCTATAAAATGAAGTAGATGGCGCTATTTCAAAGTAATATCACTTGAAAGAAAATATGCTTTTGATTTATTACACTAAAAGCTAGTCTAAAAATAAAGATTGTAGTATTTGTTATTATTATCTTATTAAATAATTTGCCGTGAAATACTTTTATTTCATGTTTTATTTTATTTAAACGTTTCAACGTTCGTGTCTCAATGGAGATTCGCCATCTACGCAGGATATGATTATAGTGCACGAGTGTAGTGTGCGCAAACACAGGTACACTGCTCTATTCCTTCACTCTCATACTCCGATAGGACGGTAATCCGACACTAACGGAGATACATCAGGCGGAGGACTTACGGATTTATGTGCTTTCCGAGGCACGGGGTGAGACACCGCCAACTTCCTGACTCCGGGCAGCTACTGAGAACGTCCATCATCTTATTAAATATATATGGAAACATAGTTATGTATTAAAAATATCCACTAACACCGACACACACACACACACAAACACACATTCAGACAGTATTAGTACAGAATACTAGGACACACCGCGTTCGCCGGCGAACGCGAGATCACATCACAGACACATGACACATACACATGACACGAGTGTGATACGGGGCGTTTTTAGTTTACGACCCGTTTCCCTCATTCCGATAGTGGTTCAAGCCGAGGTTCGCATCTCATTCTGAACCCTTGAATCACGAGCCTAGCCCTAGCTAGAGGAGCATCACTACAAAAGCAAGGTCCGGGGTGCCTCGTGACTGCAGATGGCGTCGCGGCGCGATAATCGTTACAATAATCGTTGTAATCAATAATCGTTGCACTCAATAGGTCGTAAGTAGTCGCTTCCGAGTCTACTTCGATGAAGTTGTAAAGGCCAGCATACACTTAAAAAAAAGAAATATTAAAACTAATGACGCATATAATTCATTAATTCAATTATTTTTCTTTTTTATACTTTTATATTTAAAAAAATATACAACATTGCGGTGGCAAGCTTACACTATGTATTATAATAAGTCTGTGAAACTTCATTGCTTTTTTTTATAGGGGAGGGAGCAAACGCGCTTGCGGCTCACTTGATGGTAAGTGACTACCGCCGCCCATGAACAACCGCAAGACCAGGGGAACCAAGGGCCTTTTAAAAAGGAGTAGGCTTACTTTTATAATATAATTTTTATTGTACTGTATGTTTCCCCTTAAAAAGCAAATAAATAAAGTAAATAAATAAATAGTAAATTAACGACAACTGTACAGCAGTATGATCTTTTACATAGTAAAAGATCATATCAAGATATAGTACGATGTTTTACTACATAGTAAAAGATCATACTTGTTGATATTGTTTTATGAGGACTTCATTACCACACGACCGGAATATTATTAAATAGGATGATTAGTAATAAGCAATATTAATGATTTATATGACGTAAAATTTAATAACTTGTTTACCCAAGCCTAGCAATTTTCACGGACATATGCGCTTGGGTTTTTAAGGTTTTGTTTACTAATAAATTCGAAATTTATGAGCGTTAAAATAACGTAATGAAAAACAACATTTGCGGTTTAAAAACATACAAGAGGGATATAAATTGTGGTCAATTGTAATGCAAGCGAGACACAATAATTATACAACCCGTTTACCTTACCGTCGCTATGAATGGCGCACGCTTACTATTTTTTAAAGGCGCAGGTGTAACCTTGCTACGAATCGATTATTCATTTTATTTTATATAGTCACATGACCCAAAGATCAGTGGCCAAAGATTTTGTAAGGATGAAAAACAAACACACAGTCCACCTGATGGTAAGTGGTTGCCGTGGCCCATAGACATCTACATCTATCTTCGTTTCCGAATTAAAATGCAGATGCGTTGTCAGCCGTGAGGACTAAGATAGAAAGCCTCTTTTCCAGTAAAATAAGTCTCCGGTTCTCTACACTCACCATACGAAACACAGCTGCATCAAGCTGCTATTTTACGCTGGTATTCTGTGAGAGCTTAAGATTTTACATAAAAAAATGGTTTTATGAATATTTTTCCTCCAATCAAAATTAACCGAGTGAGGGTTTTAAGTTTGAGATGAACGTAAATTTAAAAAAATCGTAGGTAGTATAAAAATAAGCGAATTTTAATATTTTTTTATTGTTAAAAAATATAACCTACCAAAATGAACTCCTCGGCGAAAAGGAGTCCTAGTGCAAACAATATATCTATATAGTTTTCTTGGATATAGTACCTATACTTAGTATATAGTTATATATACATATAGTTAGCATAGCTGAGCGCAGCTCTTCCACGTAAAAAACGTGTATTTTAAAATATTAAAACTAAAACTAAATAGCAATTGGTCGATTTAACAAAAAATAATAACTTCAACAATTGTTTATCTTAAAACTGGGCAGGACACATCATTTTTTTTCTTTACGCGGAAAGCGTCTTTAAGCAAATTAGTTTATAACAAACCCATTATAATGGATTTCCGCAAAGTAACGCTTGATTCTATTAATTATTTATCTTTCTGACAATGTGCTTTTTATATCAATATGATTTCATGCGACAAAACGTTGAAATTTTTAGGCGCTTGTAGTACATACCTACGCGATTTGCGCTTAAGGCATGCAATAATGTATTACAAGTTGCAACCTTTTATCCGTGCACTCGTATTTGATTGACCAAGGAAATTGATCAATTGCGCAACTGCATTGCAAAAATACACCTTGTTTTGATATATTTTAAGTTGAAATTGTTTTGCGCGAACATTACCTGGGGTTTCCCGAGCATGCGAATGAAGGTGATCAAGGGTAGTTAATGCGTCAACGATACCCTTTCAAAGCGAAGCTGGTATGTAAGATACAGAGGTGGAAGTAACAAATTTAATACCATTTTATAGGCGTGAGTCGCAAATAGCGCAAGGACACTTGCCAACGACAAAAAAGTAGTCTTCAAACGTGTGTTAAGATGGTATGCTTGTAATAATAAATACTACGAGTAACTTCTACACATTAAAAACGAGACTGCGTCAGAAATTGGTACGGGACTTTTGGTAGCGGCGAAAATAGGAAACAGGGGATTCCCACCCAAGAGAACCACTAAGCAGAAAGGAGACTTTACCTTGCTCTTAAACATTTTTGTGTTAAGGCATATACATTTTAAATTGTTTCCGTAATATAAATCATCTCAAATTGCAGTTTTTATTTCTTTTTGTATTATGATTAAATAAAATTACAAAATTCAATATTTTATTACGTTACCATTAATTGAAGTATGGCTGGCGACCATTGATGCTGTTCCTTTTCGAAGAGTAGAAATATTTTAATTTACCTGAAAATAAAATGGTAGTTAATATAAGAATTTTAAAGAAGATACTTTATTTCACAGCTACAAATAATATTATTTTAAGCAAATAATTGCGACAAAAAAGCGCACAGTCCACCTGATGGTAAGATAGATGCTGTGGCCCATAGACATCTACGTCTACCCTCGATTAAGAACCAAAGCAAGATGGAATGCCTCGTCTTTAGTAAAATAGGATTTCCAGTTCTCTACACGCTGGTATTCTGTGAGAGTGTGGTCCTCCACTGGTCGAGCCGACCAGTGAAGGCGAATCGTGCACGAACGTACGTATGTTCTATGATGAACTACAAAATGGACATAAAAATTTAGAGCTTATGAGTGAACACAGACGCTGTACGGTTAGATTTGATCTATTTTTTTTTTGGTTTGAGATAGTAATTGAACCTATACAGACTATAAAGTGTTATAAAATAAATGCAAAAAATTTATTATTAAAATGATCCGCTTGTAACCGCTAACCCCGGTTATAGATAGAAGTCTCAAGGTGCCGGCGACCGCAAACACATCGAGCATAAACAAACTTAAGCAAACCAGTTAATTACCGGTTGCCTTTTACTGCGACATAACTTAACCCAACAAGGGATTCAAAGTAACCGACGGTGGTAACCATTGCAATTTAATTTAAGTTGTTGCTTGTAATCATTTGACGTAACGTTAAAGTTCGACTTGTATCGAACTCAGGAACTACCTACTAAGTTGGCCACAGTAGGTCCTGGATTCGAATACAAGTCGATCTAAATATTCACCTCTATGAGACTATGAGTCCGTCTGGGTAGGTATTACCGGGCTTACCTATTTTTTGCCGCCAAACAGCAGTGTGTGCACTACTGTGTCTGAAGAATATAGAGAGCCAATATAATACGGCCTGCGAGACATTACTTCTAAGGCCCGTATTAATAAACGTTACTCAACGACGAACTCAACTCAGCATCTCAAGATCGTTGCTATTTAATAAACACACAAAAGCAGTATCTCAAAACGCTGTACTTAGGAATACTGTTCTGTGACTTGCACTCAAGTACACACACACTTGAGAGTCGAGTTTCGTTTATTAATCAGTGTGGCACTCAGCTGATATTGTAAACTCTTGCTGATATTGTACCATCTTGAGATATGTTTATTAATAAGATCATAACCTCAAGATTGTACTCGAGTGCGTGTACTTCAGCTGAGTAACTTTCATTAATATGGGCGTAAGTCCTCAGAGGAAACAAGGAATCTGGAGCCTTCTTTATATAAAATTAGCTGCAGGTATCCATAGGCCACTTACTTTACTTACCTACCTGTTGGTAGCCACTTACCATCAGGTTGACTATTCCTTTGACACATCAATTTTATTAAAAAAACTAACATTCATCCATAGTCTACCAACCTAAAGAAGTGGTTTCAGACGCTGCTTGAACGAGTATTATTACAAGAAGCGAACGCATGCACTATATAAACCTTTCTGAGAACGTGCCATCGTGTGTGCATAATTTAAATGATTTACCTATACTCGTAAAAGAAACAGCTCTGTGAATGGCAAGGAATGTCATCGTCGTATACATAGGTACATATATTATTCCTGGTGTTCACGGTCATATTGTAGAATTTACTGTCGCTAGAAATATTTCCGGACCGATATGACTTAGACCTTCAACAAAAGAGCATACTCCTTTCCAAAAGGGCGGCAACGCACCAGCGGTGCGTAGACGACACTTTCACAATTCTACCTTTAGATAAAGTAACAAAAATTTTAGACCATCTTAACTCCATAAATTCTAAAATTTAGTTCACAATGGAGTTAGAGGCAAACAATTCTTTAGCTTTTCTACATGTGTTAGTAATTCGGAATCCTGATAACACCTTGAGCCACACTGTGTATAGAAAAAACACCCATACAGATAGATATTTAAATGGCGATTCTCACCACCATCCTTCACAGTTATCTACCTTAGGTAAACCCTTTACTTCAGTACCTTTGTTTCAGAGAGCACGAGGGATCAGTGACAGTAAATAACTGGCCGCCGAGCTCCAAAACGTCAAGCAAGTTTTGCATGACAACAAGCTTCAGGGTCCCGCGCCTACGTAGGCGCTTCACTCGTTCACTGTGACGTCACAGTGAACGAGTGAAGCCAGCCACAGTCGAGCGTGTGCCTGCTGTCCTACCATATGTCATAGGACAAGATTGGCTACATCTTGAAGCGTGCTTCCATTAAAACATACTTCACGCCGCCGAAGAAGATTAGTCAGTTTTTACCATGAGTCATGTGTAATGTCCCTCTGCAAGATGCAGGAGTGTACAAACTTGATTTTGAATGTAGTCTCTCCTATACAGGACAAACTAAAAGATCAATAAAATCCCGCGTTAAAGAACACATAGCTGATATGAAGAATTGACGCTCCGAGAAATCTGCAGTCTGCGAACACGTACAGGATCACCCCCGTCAATACATTAGATTTGATAGACCACAAATCCTCGCTAAAGAACACTGATTGCTTTCAAAGATTATTCGCGAGGCTATTGAAATCAAAAAATATCCTAATTTCAATAGAGAAAATGGCTGGGTGCTACCATTTGCTTGCGATCCTATAATTAATAAAATTAATACAACTGCAAGACTTCCAGATACTGTAAGTTCATACTGCGTAGATCGGAACAAAAATTAATAATTTTAATCTGGAAGTAGCCGTGGTTAACTAGTATGACATTGGGATGTCAAACACCTGTCCCCCCGTGACCATGGGTGCTGTAAAGTGCTCGAATAGTCAGGAATATAAAATAAGTTAATGTACGCGATAAAATCCGTAAAAACTAGTTTTATTTAAATCTCGAAAACAATTAAGATTTCAATAAGGATCAATACACATATAAGATTTTAATCACATCCAAAGGGTAAGTGGTAACTTGTAGTACAATAGCGTTTTTTGCTTAAATTTTTCACGCACTTGCGAAAACATACTAATTCGATATAAACTGGCATATTCAAGAGAATACGTGATTCGGAAATAATTTAATGTAATGTAATGTTTTATAGGTGTGAACTTAATTGAATACACTTTTTGAAAAAATCTCATACATAAAAATTAATGTTTGTTTGTTCGTATTTTATGCGCTGCCCTACAGTTCATCAGATTGCGCTAAAACTTTATCAACTTATTGCTTGCACTTATGCGAAGATGGCATAGTACAATTAACTTTCAGTAGATTGCGCGCGTATCGTACCGACAAATTTATTTGGAAGTCATATATCACTCAACTTCAATGAATGAATCATCCATAATTAAACAATACAACCCTTCGAAATTTAAAAGGATATTAAACGTAGTGGTTATATTCTCTTTGAAGGATATTTCCACAATTATTTCTTCTGCGGCAGAAATGTGCCCGGTAGCAATTTATAAACTTTGGATAAAAAATAATTTTTTTGTATTGTTTAACTGAAAAGATGAAGCATAATATTTAAATTGATATAAGTATATACATACATACATACATAAACACTCACGCCTGTCACCCAGAGGGGTAGGCAGAGACTACGGACTTCCATTTGGCGCGATCCTGACACACCTCTCTCGCCTCTTTTACATCCATATATCTACGCATACACGCTCGTCGGTTAAGGGTACTCTTAATCTGGCCCATTTTTAAAGTATCGCCGATTTGGTCGATAAACCTTCGTCTCGGGCGTCCCTTCCCGACCCTGCCGTTCACTTCTGCAACATAAATTTGCTTTGTCACTCTTTCCTCGTTCATTCTTTCCACATGACCAAACCACCGAAGCATTCCTTTCTTAATCCTTGTCACAACGTCATCTTGCAAACCACACTTTTCTCTTATCACACTATTTCTCACCCTGTCATTCAGATTCAGTCCTAGCATACTCCTTAAGGAACGCATTTCTACAGCATTTATTCTACTCTCATGCTTGCTTCTATCATTTTTATCTATCCTTTCTTGCTTTTTCCTTTCAACAACTTCTTTTACTCTCTTATTTATACGTCTAAAGTCTGCCTTTTTTCTTTCAATCTCATCATTCATACCGCCAGAATTACCAGCTTTAGTTGCTAGTAAATCTAGTCATGCTCTCTTCTTTGCTTCAACTTCCATCCGTACCTCATCATCCCACCACAACGTATTACTTTTCCTTACATCCGTTTCTTACTTACACCACATACTTCGGTGGCTGCATCCACCAAAACTTTCTTAATATTAAAAAAAAACGCCACCAACATTTTTTTTTATAATAATATTCCACAACTATCACACTACGCCATCTAGTCCCAAGCTAAGCAGAGCTTGTGTTATGGGTACTAGACAACTGATAAACATACTTATATATTTCTAAATACATAAATATCATATAGATAAATTACACCCAGACACAGAACAAATGATAGTGCTTATCACACAAACATTTGTCCTGGGTGGGAATCGAACCCACGACCTCCGGCGTAGCAGTCAGGGTCACTAACCACTAGACCAACAGGCCAGTCAAACTGTAAAATAAAATATTATTCCATGCATTCTTCAATTCTAAATCTTTCATACATAATTCATTCAACCCACTTATATTTTCCCTCAGTCTGCATTTATACTTCTCTTTTACACCTTCATCTTGTAACCTCTCTATTCTTATACGCTGTAACGCAGTGGTAGACACAGATGTCCGATGCCGTCAACGTCTGAATAGACCATTAATTCGGCATAAGACCAAGTAATGATCCGTCCCTACGTTGGACCCCCGGTAAACCCTTGTATCTACCACTGCGCTCCTCATTCTTTCATCCACAATTATAAAATCTATCATGCTTCTATCATACCCTCTTTCCCATGTATACATGTGAATCCTCTTATGGCGATAGAAAGTGTTCGCCACAAAAAGATTCTTTTCCACACATACGGTGAGGAGGTCTTCATCATTCTCATTTATTCTTTCATCGCCAAACGTTCCTAATATCCTTTCATAACCAGACCTCTTCACCCCAACCCTTCCATTAAAATCTCCTAACATAATAATATTTTCATTTTCCTTACATTTCATCAACACCAGCCTTACCATGTCCCAAAACTGCTCTCGGATATAAGTGGGCTTAGACATATCTGGGGCGTACACCCCTAGCACAAACAACTTCTTTAAGCCCACTTTCATTCGTATCCATAGCAGCCTTGGGCTAACACATTCATACTCTTTTACACATTGACTCATTCTTTCTGAAAGGATGACACCGACTCCCTGGCATGCCCGCTCGGTCTCGTCTACTCCAGACCAGTAAGCGGTATACATGCCATGTGCAGTGACATCTCTTCCCTTTCGTTTCGTCTCATTCACACATAACATCTATTCCTCTATCATTCATCATTTCGCATATTTTATCCATCTTATCATTCATTGCTCCACATACATTAAGCGTAGCCAGACGGGCCTCCGCAATCCACTTTTCGCCCCCCCGGGAGACAGGACGTGACGGGTGGCGAACCTCGTCCTATAAGTATATCTATTATAAATAACAATTATTGGAAATCGTTTATAATTATATGATTGTTTTGGTTCAATTTTTTTGACTTCATAGTGCAAGCTTGATGTTTATAAGGTCGGAGTCGGTGAGTGTTGCAGGTCTAACATAAATGGGCAAATTTCAGAAATTATTGATTTTAAAGTGCAGATTGTCACCGTATTATCGTATATCAAGACCCCAACGTTTCTCGCTCATTTTTTTCTGAGTCAGAAAAGAGTGACTTTCAATAAGTGTTATTTATAAGCTGTATTGAATAAAAAGTTTATGTTTCTGTTTTATATTTGCTATACTATAGTCCATTTCAAATGAAGTCAGTAAAAATGTAAATAACACAGAAAAAAAAACACTATTATGCACTAATCGCATAATGATATTATAATCCTCACATTTACATTTCTTTATAATACACTATTGTAACATAATTTTTTTGCAGTTAGATTAAAATCAACCACGTTTTATCACTTTTTTAATCAATATTCAGGAGCCGTATCACTCGTGTCGCAAAAATAGCCATTTTGTATAATTTGTTCTGTGGATAATCTTGCGTTGGCTAGTGGTGGACGACTTTAATAATCGATGAACTGGTGTATAATTTCGATAATGCGTGTTATTTATTAATATATTGTTTAAAATAATTATTAATTATTCTTGTTTAAAATTATTAAAAGAAAAATAATCACAATTTAAAGAAAAATGAAAATTAAAGAATAAATGATTACGGGCTCATGAAGATGATATATGTACGTGGTAAAGCCATGCTGCAGATATATTATTAGCACGAATGGGTAGGTTCGACCGGGGAAAGACCACGTTTCTCAAAAGATCAGCGTTAAATAGTAGTACTTAATGTTGCTGTGTGTTTCTTATAGTGAGTGTAGATAATTGGAGATCCTGTGCTACGTCGCACAACAACGAGATGTATTGCGATGTCGTAGTGACAACACAACCATCTTGGACTGCTTGTTGACTGATTGATTAATTGATCAACCGGGGCAGGAGCACGTTTTCTATACGTGGTAAAGTTGTAGCACAAATGGGTCCACCCAACCGAGGAAGGACCATGCTCGCACAGAATACCAGCGTAAAATAGAAGCTCAATGCTGCTGTATTTCGTATGGTGAATGTAGATAACCGGAGATCCTTTGGATACGAGGCATTCCATCTTAGTCCTCAGGGGGTGACAACGCATTTGCATTTTGATTCTTAACCAAGGATAGATCTATATGTCTATGGGTCACAGCATCCACTTATCACTTATAGGTAAGACACATCATTTTATTTTATAACGCGGATGTTTGCGAAGTAAAATTTTTCTAAAAGCTTTTATATAATGGATTTCCGCAAAGTAACGCCTGATTCTATTAATTAAAGTAAAGTTTATTATAGTACAAGTATAGTCATTTACATACAATAAGTTACCTTTCGCGATTGGTGAAGGAAAGATATTTAAATATTTCTAATAAATTATTTTGAAATATAAAATGTATTTTTTAATGTGTAATTATTATGTTTGCAATCAACTGGTACACATTACGTGGTAGAGCCATGCTTCAGCTATATTAATAGTATAGTTGTAATACGAATGGGTCGGCTCAACCGGGGAAGGACCACGCTATCACAGAATACTACCGTAAAATAGCAGCTTAATGTTGCTGTGTTTCGTATGGTGAGTGTAGAGAACCGGAGACCCTTTTTACTGGAAACGAGGCATTCCATCTTAGTCCTCACGGCTGACAACGCATCGCAAACGAAGATAGATGTAGATGTCTATGGGCCACAACAACCACTTACCATCAGGTGGACTGTGTGCTCGTTTGTCATCCTTATTCAATAAAAAAAAACTGATGTCGCATCACTAAATTTTATTTTCGTTCAACAGTGAGATCCGCCGTGTTTGCTTACATTATTTCTGATTTCGTTTGAAATGAACTATATACATTACAAATATATTGATCCTTGAATTTGACACCGAATAGAACAAACCTAGATCGATGTCAATAAGCGTCTAATGCCACATCACTAAACACGATATGTACGCGTTTCCACAATAAAAATCGAGGTCGTGTACAAGCTAATAGGTTGGGCTAGGTTCAGTCGACGTTAAGTGGTCATTCATATACACGCAGCTACGAGTATTTAGTAATCTATTATATAATATACGAAGACAGCTTTGATTGTTCTTATTAATAAGCATAGGAAAAAGATTTAAAAGCGGGAGTTATAGTTTGATGCTACTCTTATACTTAGGCATGGGGTTTTATATTTTTGGATAGGATTATAATAACTTTTACAAACTATTACACGACCAAGAAATACTGTATATGTATTTGTTGTTATTATAAAATAATGTATATGTTGTTATAAAGTAATTATTTAAAACATTGTACCAACCGTATTTTCCGCAATCGTACCATTTCGACGCGGTTAAAACAGAAGGGAAAACGCAAGTTCAAATAATTTAAAATTAATAATTTTGTACAGCCAACTTCAATATAAGTTATTAAGAATAACTCAAATAACTCAAAAACGATTGGTATGACCTTGATCAAATTCATATGGGACCATACGAGAAGTATCAGCTTTCATATAAAAAAATAATCATCTAAATCGGTTCACCCAGTAAAAAGTTATGAGGTAACACACATAAAAAAAAACATACGCATCGAATTGAGTACCGTCTCCTTTTTGGAAGTCGGCAGAAAAATAATGCAGTCGCAATGACGTACCCAATTTAAATAGATGAAGTCCTTTAGTCCACAAGATTTTTCTTCTTTTTAGATGTTCGATAACCACGAGGGTATACAGGAAAAACAGTGGTCTTCTCTTATTATGCAAACTTTTCGGGAATAGAAAACGCTATACTTATTTAACTAAGATTCGCGTGAAAAATTACATAAATGCCTTTTTTAAGGTCTTTGAGAGCTTGGAGAGCTTAAAGTTCAAAAACTTTATTGAACTAACTTTGTATAAAAAGTGTTATTAAGGGTTACCTCATTCCCAGGCCATAGGACGGCCCCCCAAAATATGGAGTGACGGTCTGGCAAAAGATTCAGACATTCAATGGATGCAGGTGGCTTGCGACCGTACTTTGTGGCAGTATATGGGGAGGCCTATGCAGTGGACTTGTGATCGGCTTTTCTTTATGGAATAAGGGTAACAAACGAGCACACAGTCCACCTGATGGTAAGTGGATACTGTGGGCTATAAACATTTACATTTATTCTCGATTAAGAATCAAAATGTAGGTGCATTGTCACTCCAGAGGACTAAGATGAAATGCCTCGTATCCAGTAAAAAGATTTTCCGGTTGTCTACACTCACCAAACGAAACACAGCAAGCATTAGGCCGGCCATATACATACGGAATTCCGTTTCGTGATTCCGTTTCGGAATCCCGAATCGGGATTCCGTGAATACATCGCACACACACGTTTTTTTTCCGTTCGGAATAACAAGGGTCAGTTGAGAGACGTTAGCCATTGAGTCTAGACATTCTGCCAGCGAATAATGACGACGATTTTCTAATTGCAAATTACATTGTTGCTGTATCATTCTTACTAGGTGCATCACCTTATCACCCTAAGCTTGCAATATAGTCAATATAATGTAAAAAGATCTATCTATCCAGAGATACTTTTTAAATATTTATGTATGTAAATTCTATCGAGGAATTATTAAATAAAATAAGACGAAAGGTTACGAAAAGCTATACACCTACAAGATTAAATTTAAAAACATACATAAATACACCTACTCGCTTCGGTCGTGCGACGAACACTGAGCGCATTCCGTACGGAATTTACGTATGTGTGTTGCGACTCGTACAAAATCTATGGAAGACGTGCGTTCGGAGCGGCTTTTTTCCATTCGGGATCCCGAACGCATAGACGATCATACGGAATCTCGAATCGGAGAAATTCCGTACGGAAAAATAACGTACGTGTGTGGCGGGTCATAGATTTTATATGGACTTGCTGCGTTCGGAATCCCGAATCGGAATATCGAAACGGAATCTCGAAACGGAATTCCGTATGTATGTGGCCGGCCTTAAGCTGCTATTTTACGCTGTTATTTTGTGAGTGGACCATTCCTGCTACGGCTATAATATCACTGCAGGGTGGTTCTACCACGTAAATGCTAATAAACAATTAATTTCACGTGTTTTAATTAATATCTAACTTAAAGCGATGTATAGTAACGACAACATTGAGCTTCGCTTTAGAACATTTGTATTCGATTAATGTCGTGGTATGTGGTAAACTGTATCGTATACCTACACTTGTGTCGCATAATGTGAATAGTTATAATTTAATTCCGCTGTCGTATCGTACAATATGGAAACACTTTTGATCCAAACAATCCGAACGGAGATATAAATAATAAGGGAGAACACAAAGTATATATTAACAATATTCAGTCATCATCCTTAACGCACGTAATAAGCACTCGATTAATTACTTTTTTACGTGGTAGAGCCATGCCGCCTCTATATTATGATTGTAGCACAAATGGCTGGAGAAAGACCACGCTCTCACAAATAACTTGCGTAAAATAGCAGCTTAACGCTGCTGTGTTTCGTATGGTGAGTGTAGAGGACCGGAGACCGTTTTTACTGGAAACAAGCCATTTTATCTCAATCATCAGGAGTGATAACGCATCTGCATTTTGATTTTTAATAGAGGATAGATGTAGATGTCTATGGGCCATAGCATCCGCTTCAGGGTTCATTTCTACAACACACCACCAAGTTTAGGCTGTATATTCGTTGGTCACCACTATTGTAATTAAAACAAAAACATGACACTCAATGATGTCGAAAATGATACAAATGAGTAAAGCGACGAAGCATACGAATTCTAGTAAACAGTATGAGACACGGTGTTGCCGTTACCGATACGGTTACAGTCTATTAAAGTCCACAGTGAACATAGGCCTCCCTAGGAGGTATATTTGCTATAGTTGCCATGCTTGGCAAGCGGATTGGTTGCCAAAGCAGTTTTTAATTTTAGTCGTTATTAGGAAGACGCTGCTGCCCATCCCTTGAGGCACGGTATACTAGCGTATAATTGAGTTGCGATAACTACCAGGCGAGTGTGCCCCGTTGGGACTAAACACGGGTATTCATACACCTTCATAGAGTCGTAATAATTATTGCATGACAACAAACGACCTTTCGACACATCTTGATTGGACTTATACGTAATGGCTTTTTTTAAATAACTTTATATAACATGTGTTACGATCTCGAACTGTTGGGAACACCTAGTTGTGCTCTCAATAAAATGAGTTTTTTCTTTACCGGACTACTTAAAAAAAAACTCATTTCATTGAAAAGGAAGGAAGGAAATATTTTTCAAATATATATATCTTTATATATAAAAATTACGTGTCACGTTGTTTGTCCGCGATGGACTCTTAAACTACTGAACTGATTTCAATGAAATTTTGCACACTGTGTGCATTTTGATCCAACTTGAGAGATAGGATAGTTTTTATCCCGCTAAATGACCTTCAAAATTTTTCACAGCGAATTTAAGGATTTTTATAGGAAGGGTCGTCGGAAGGGGCAGAACAACGTCTGCCTGGCGAGCTAGTATATATATAGATATTTCTTTGACACGCTCTAAACAGCCTAAACAGCTTGATGGATCTTGACGTTAGATTCTTCTTAGTTGTGGAAGTAACATGGGGTAAAAATGTATTTTCAGTAAACTTAGATACGCACTCGGTTTTTTTTTTAAATTACTGTTTGATATGGTAATTCGTAATTTATGGTAATTTATAGAATAAGGGTGACAAACAAGTACACAATCCACCTGATGGTAAGTGGAATGATGTGGCCCATAGACATCTACATTTCGATCAAAATGCAGATGCGTTGTCACCCGTGAAGAGTAAGATGGAATACTTCGTTTTCAGTAAAAAAAGATCTCCGGTTCTCTACACTCACCATACGAAACACAGCAGCATGGGCTCCTGGCCTACGAGACGGTTTTAACACGGCGCGGTTTATTGCCGGCGCCGGATAGAAACCGTCCGAGCTTGCACACAAGACGGTTTGTATACGACCCGGTTTCATGGAGGCGACCACCGCACGCGCGTGGAATTGTCTTTTTTTATTGGATTCATAGTGTCCCATACAATATTGACGACTGAACGTAGACCCGGTTTGACACTGGGCTTAGCTCCGGATAAAAACCGTCTCGTGGGCACGAGGCCTACAGCTGCTATTGTACGGTGATATTCTGTGAGAGCGTGGTCCTATCCCAGTCGAGCCGATCCATTTGTGCTACAATGCTATAACCATAATATAGCTGCAGCGTAGGTTTACCATGTACAAAAAATTCTTGAATCATCCTTGTTAGGGATCTTAGATATAGGATTTGTGGTGTTTTAAATCTGATGGCAGTCTGTGAACATGTTTAGGTTGAGCTAATCTGAACATGTTCACAGATTGCAAATTTCCGGGTGCGTAGCCGTTAATTTTAAGAAATAAAAAATAAAGATATATTTTTTTTTAATTTAACGCTTTATAGTCGGTTAAACTAATTTTATTCAACTCTTGATGTGTTTTGCATTACACAACCGAGTATATTAGCATACTAAGTGCGCGTCGAGTTTATTTTATATTAATACTCTTATCTTGTAGAAACTAGTTTTACTATAGCTCTTGTAATTTATGTACAGGTTAAAATAGTAGATACAAGTACGTCAGCGATTTCAAAGCACCAAACTTGTTTTTGCACTTGGTAAAAAATAATGTATTTCTGTGACCCTGTTGTTGATTTTTGGTCATCGCGTCTATAAAAAATGATTCTAACATTCAACATCAAGATTTGGTTTCGTGGGTCAGGTATACAACTGATTTATTTTATTACCCTTGTGAGTTAAATAGTATATAGGAAATACATCATGAGGTCAATTGTAAAAATAATAACAGTCTGAGAGCGGATGTTCAACTTGCTCTCTTGTTTACGCGATTAAACAGCATACATTCAGTATAGACCAATTACAGTTCGGCCAACCGTAATATACCGTCTAAATCACACAGTAGTGTAACATGGTGGACGTAATTACATGATAACACTAAAGTATACAAACTAACATCAACACTACCCATCTTATTGTAACACAGAACAGGCCCCTCACCCACACTACCTTCCTTGCCTGCACTAGAAGAATTTCTACAACGGACAGGACCATGATACTGTCTTTCTAGGAGTCTTAGTAGTCGTAGAAACACAGGCGGAATCTCTCGCGCACGGCGCCTACAGTGAACTTCATACTGAACAACGAGTGGGGGTTTCCGATCTACAGCAATCCATCTAGACTTCCAACCCATACTACGCTACTGCTTTGTTTTGTTATTTTGTCGGTTAAGATACTTTTTTATAGAATAAGGGTGTCGTTTGGCACCTTATATACTACTATACTCACAGTCCATCTGCTGGCAAATGGATGCCCATAGACATTTACATTTAATCAAAATGCACATGCGTTGTTCTACTACGTTGAAAAGTTTCATACGTAGTGGAGCAGTGCAGCAGCTAAATGGCTATAGTACGAACATTGAGTTATATGTACTACGTACTAGAGAAGCCATTCCAAACAAAAATTGTCGTAAGACATAGAGTAGGACACTCGACTACTACTCCCGCGCATGCGCGAAGACTTTAATTTAATATAAAATAAATATAAGAATTTATTATAAAATATCTTAATTTAATCTAAAGATACATATTTCTAAATAAAGTGTAATAATAATTATTTTATGAAATTCACAAATCTTCAATTTATGCAATATTTAGTTTGTACGGATTGCAGTACAGTTCAGTTGAACATAGTCAATGTTCGGAATGGCTTCTCTAGTACGTAGTACATATAACTCAATGAGTACGAATGGGTCGGCTCGCCTCTTACAGACACCCACGGGCACTAATATAAGAGAGTCTATATAATTCCATCTTAAGACTAACGGGTGTATTCATAATCATTTTTAAACAGTTCATTAGTTAAAAAGTGTTTTGTCTCATTCTGACATTTGCGAGATACTTGTTGCTAGAAAGTGACAAAACACTTTTTAACTAATGAACTGTTTAAAAATGATTATGAATACACCCGTAAGACTCTCTTTACACTTTAGACCGGAACGCAGCAATGCATTACGTTTTTTTTTACAGAATAGAATAAGCGAGCACACAGTCCACCTGATGGTAAGTGTTTGCTGTGGCCCACAGACATCATCACAGCAGATGCGTTATCACCGTGAGGTCTAAGATGGAATGCCTCGTTTCCAGTAAAAAAGGGTCGCCGGTTCTCTACACCATAGGAAACGCAGCAGCATTAAGCTACTATTTTACGCTGGTATTCTGTGAGAGCGTGGTCCTTTCTCTTATTGCTGTTTGGCGGCTGAAATTGATAAGATAGTGGTAACTATCCAGACGGTTTCTTGATCAGAAAAGGAGGGAGCTATATATTATTTGAAAATTATTTTATTGTTCTTGGTTCTTTGATATCGGCTTTTACTTTTTATTAAGTCTAATTTGACCCGTTTGAGTGGACTAATGAATATCACAAGCTAGAAGAAGAAGAAGCTTTTTTACAGGGTAAACCAAAAAAAATGTACCTTTTGAAAAAAATCGCGTCCATCCGTTTACCGCTAAATTTTAGTATTTTTAAAAGGTTTTTTATAGAATTTTATTTGTTGCATTAAAATAAAGAGATAAGCAACTATCTTTTGCAAATGGAATTCATAAATTTTAAATTTACGCAAGATTTTAGTTTATAAAACTTTCAACCTTTTTTTTTGCTCCATACAAAACTTAAATTTCCCAGGGCTGTGCCGATAACGTTTTAATTTTATTTTTTAATTACGCCTTAATTGCTATTTCTTTTAACCTTCATTGTTAGAATAGGAATTAATTTATAGCATTTTGTCTGAAATTCTCTCAAAATCTTACTAATTTCTTGCGGAACTACAAATTTAAACAAGTGTCCCTCACATTTTCCAGTGCGTTACGAATAATGTGTTACACAGTAACTTTCGTAGTTTAGTGCTAATCACACTAGAACTTGTTTAGTAGGGTGGCAACACCTTATAACAACATCTGTCAAGTATCAATTTAATGTCAGCCATTTTAGTCTAGCTACAAAAGTGAGGGTATTTGCAGTGTCCCTTTAGTTCATAGAAAATATTGGATATACTCGATAGCATTAAGCTTAGTTCACATTGCCTTTAACCGACTGCGGTAGAGTCCGAAAGCGGGTATACAATTTTTGCTTGAATGTGAATAATGTGAATAAACGTGTATATAATTATAATCGTGTCTTCTCTTTTGTATCGGTTCACCCCGTAAAAAGTTATGAGAACACACATAAAAAAAACATACAGTCGAATTGAGTACCGTCTCCTTTTTGGAAGTCGGCAGAAAAAACCTTGAATTGAAATATAATAATTTCCAATAAAATTCAGTGTGTTACTTACGATTTTGTGTGTTACTCTTTCTAGAGCGTTACGTTACAAATTTTGTGAGGCCCCCCCCCCCCCCCCCCCGGTGTTTTAAGCCATGCTGCAGCGATATAATGGTTGTAGCACGAATGAGTCGGCTCGACCGGGGGGGACCGCGCTCTCACAGAATACCAGCGTAAAATAGCAGCTTGACGAGTGAAAATAGCAGCTTGGTGAGTGTAGCGAACCGGAGGTACTTTTTACTGGAAGCGAGTCATTTCGTCGTGATTCTCATGGATGTAGATGTCAATGGGCCGCAATTGGTAAATAATGACGAATATATATCGTGTAATACACATAGAGAACATCCTTCTTTTTTTAAATCTGTTAAAAATTGGCAATATACGCAATGAAGCGTTTTGCAATGGCATCTAGTGACGTAGTATTCGCGTGCGTTATTAGCAATGATACATTAGCATCAACTGAGCATTGATTTCCGTTAAACTTGCGTACACACTGTGAGCGAGTGATTACGCGCAAATCGCAAAAATAGTAAAAATAAGACTATTTTTTAATTCTTTTTTTTACAAACTTAGACTCCACACTAGGATTTTCTCCTGTACCCGGAACAATTATTTGTAGGCTATACAAATACTTGTTCCGTGCGGGATTTGAACCCGCGGCCCTTAGCGCTGCAACTCATTTGCTAAGCCACTACGCCACGGAGCCGTCACAACTATAATACTTTTACAATTTATCTTTTAGCAACATGGGCCACCGGCGGACCGGAGGAGTAGCCATAAGCAGGCGTTCCCCTCTGTCAAAATACAAGTGCACGCGGTCCTCTATGCATGCAATAAAACAAGTTGCAACCGCACTGCTCACTAGACCAAATTTAGTTGCGCGTCTGAATGGACGTCCTAAATAAATGTCGAATTGTTCAGATTTTCGCTACAAAAACAGATCTGCCATGTCAAATTTACAAATAGATGGCCTTACATTAGATAGATTACCTTTCATCAATCACGTAATTGCTTTTTACTTATTTTTAAACTTAATACTTACTATAACAACGGTCGTCTAATGATTTCTTATATTTACGCGAACACTACACATTTAAATAAAACTAATTTTACGGATTTTATCGCATATATTAACTTATTTTATATTCCCAACGTTTCGGGCACTTTTCAGCACCCATGGTCACGGGGGGGACTGAGGTGTATGACGTCCCAATACGTACCATACCATACAATAATACCAAATACGTAACAAGCGGTACGTAGACGACACTTTCACAATTCTACCTTTAGATAAAGTAACTGCATTTTTAGACCATCTTAACTACTTAAATTCTTAAATTCAGTTCACTATGGAGTTAGAGGCAAATAATTTAGATATATAAACGGTGATTCTCACCACCATCCTTCACAGTTAGCTACCGTGGGTAAATCTTTGTTTCAGAAAGCACGAGGGATCTGTGACAGTAAACACCTGGCCGCCGAGCTCCAACACGTCAAGCAAGTTTTGCACGATAATAAGCTTCGGGTCCCGCGCCTACGTCACAGTGAACGAGTGAAGCCGGCCACAGTCGAGCGAGTGCCTGCTGTACTGCCATAAGTCAGAGGTGTCAATGACAAGATTGGCTACATCTTGAAGCGTGCTTCCATTAAAACATACTTCAAGCCGCCGAAGAAGATTAGTCAGTTTTTACCATCAGGCAAGTGTAATATTCCTCTGCAAGATGCAGGAGTGTACAAGCTTGATTGTGAATGTGGTCTCTCTTATATAGGACAAACTAAAAGATCCATAAAAACCCGCGTTAAATAACACATAGCTGATGTGAAGAATCGACGTTCCGGGAAGTCTGCAGTCTGTGAACACGTACAGGATCGCCCCCGTCACTACATTAGATTTGATAGACCACAAATCCTCGCTAAAGAACACCGATTCCTCCCCAGGATGATTCGCGAGGCTATTGAAATTAAAAAAACATCCTAATTTCAATAGAGAAGATGGCTGGGTGCTACCATCTGCTTGGGATACCATAATTAATAAAATTAAATCCCAACCCAAGCATACAACTGCAAGACTTCAAGATACTGTAAGTTCATACTGCGTAGATCGGAACAAAAATTAATAATTTTTAATCTGGAGGTAGCCGTGGTTAACTGTGACATTGGGACGTCATACACCTCAGTCCCCCCCGTGACCATGGGTGCTGAAAAGTGCCCGAAACGTCGGGAATATAAAATAAGTTAATATACGCGATAAAATCCGTAAAATTAGTTTTATTTAAACGGTCGTCTAGTTTCGGATTTGTATACAGACCGCTCGCCCTCATACAATATGTAGATCGGTCGAGCAGCTGAACCGAGTCTATATTGTTATAATGTGTCATCAATGTGTGTGTGAAATTGTTAGTTGTTATGAGCGTGTATCGTAGTGACAGACGATTGTTTTATGTGCGCAGATTTCCCCCGAAAAGAATTACAGACACTTCTATATCTTGTAAAAAGGCGTGACTATTTCGAAAAATTCTCTCTACACTTGAAAATTCCTATTGCCAGCAATGGCTTTTTACAGGCAAGGCAGGCTTTATATATTATTTTAATTAAAAAAAAAAGCTGTTATTTTAATGTGATGTACTGCGGGACGCATGTTTGGATTCCGCTAGGAGCTAGTACTTTTCTCTTAAAAGAAATTAATGACTTACAAAACAAGATCCACGATACAAGAGAATTACCTAGAGTGAGGTGGGGGAAGGGATACTTTTTTAAAGGGAAAAGAGAGGAGACGGGCGAGAGGGGTCGGTTGCTCTCTGTGCAAGATATAAAGTACAGTTGGTTAATCTTGTTTAAAATTTTAAAAATTGTGTTTTTGTTATTAGTACAGTATATACTTTCATATGCATTTAGTAAATAGCTGTTATTTTAACATTACAAACCGAAACTTCAATTTTATTTTTTTGTATAGATTTGGTTTTGGATAGGTAATACCTATCTTTTGTCCAAAACTTTTTTATTAAATTATTTATGTCAATTAAATGAAATTTGTCATTATTTTCATTACAATTATATGTCAAATAGCTGTTTCCTGCGACTTCGCCCGCGTGTAATTTAGGGTTTTAATTATGTTGCGTGGAACCCTATTTTTTTTTTTCTAAAATAAAAGTAGCCTAAGTTACTCCTTGTAAAATCAGCTATTTGCCAGTGAAAATCCCGTCAAAATCGGTCCAGCCGTTTCGGAGATTAGCCGGAACAAACAGATAGACAGACGGACAGACAGACAGACAGATAAAAATCATAAAAATTGTATTTTTGTTATTAGTACCGTATATACTTTCATATGTATTTAGTAAAAAGCTGTAATTTTGACACTACAAACAGACACTTCAATTTTATTTATTTGTATAGATTATTCAATTGTAAATTTAAATGATCTCTTAGATTATTTTCCTGTGGCAATCCCTGTGTGTAAGGCAGTGTAAACAAGACAATTTTGTGTACATTTAAGTTATTAAGTTGCTCAATATATCTTAATAACTGTTTGTTGTTTACACTGCCTCTTCTGCCAACAAAAATTATAATTGTACTATTTGGGCAAAATTTAGTAACTATAATTTTATTTAGGATGTCACTAAAAGATGCTCCAGGCATGCAGCAATTTGTAATTTTTTGTCCCTTTAAAGAGTTATTTAAAGTTATGCTTAAATTTTTTCCCATGTCATCGCTATAAACAATTACATTATTTTTGTTAATATTTCAGTTATTTTTTATTTTAACCTCCTCTACTATGGCACTGTCATAGAGTTTTGGTGGTGGTGTAATATTATCAGCACACACCGACTCTGAAGAAGCTGGTATTGAACGCTGACACTCAAATTTATGTTAACTAAGGAGTCAAAACGCTTCTCATTGTATTTACATGTATTTACCAGATTATCCATAGCCAGGATGTGTTCTTTTATTTCGTTTTAGGCTGATTTATTTTCATTGGATCAGTTACAGCGTGGCAACTATGGTAAAATCCTATGAGGCAATCTATGGGGGAGGATAGATTATAAGGAATTTGTATAATAGAGCAAAATGTACGAATTACAACTATTACCACCATGTACTAAACATATGAATATAATAACACATGGAATACATAATAGTTAATAGTGGTTATAATTACAACCATGTATTATGTATGCCTTGTGGCATGCAAATTATATCTATACAAATAAATAAAATTGATGTGTCTGTTTGTAATGTTAAAATAACAGCTTTTTACTAAATGCATATGAAAGTATACTGTAATAATAACAAAAACACAATTTTTAAAATTTTTGTCTGTCTGTCGGTCTCTCTGTCTGTCTGTTTGTTCCGGCTGATCTCCGAAACGACTGGACCGATTTTGACGGGACTTTCACTGGCAGATAGCTGATGATATAAGGAATAACTTAGACTACTTATGTTTTGGAAAAAGAATTAGGGTTCCGCTCAAACAAATTAAAACCCATGAAATCTATATATCACGCGGGCGAAGCCGCGGGGAACAGCTAGTAAATAAATAAATTACGCTTTAAGTGCGACCCGCACCTCGATTGATTATGTCGTCATAATTCGCGGCACGCGATTGGGTTACAATGTAATATTTAATTTGCGGTTAATTAAGTGCCTTTCTGCGTCGAACTGTTGAAGGCCGGGTCCAACAGATATCATAGGTTCTTATGAAATCGTCAACTGTTTTGGACGTCCCATAGAATGCGTGACGTCACTTGTGATAAATGGTCAGTCAACTCCGTTACATGAATTAGATTGTACTTATATGGAATATATAGCTTTTTAATCAAGATATTAACAATCTACTTTGCAAAGATTTAAAAACAACATGATATGCATAAATTTTTATAAGTAAAACGTGTTTTATTTTACATATTTCGAGAATGAACTAAACATTAGATAATAATATGTAGGCAGATTTTTGTAAGTAAACATTGTCAGAGTATGACATTCAAAAACAACAAAAAAAAAATCTTGAAACCTTGAGTATCACCAAAGATTAAATTGAGGTAGCCGTTTAAATCAGTGAACGCAAATAGAACATTTATTATATTATTACAATATTGCGCGCACGAAAGAGTGTGAGCTTTGGCATTGTCAACGTTTATACGGAGAAAGAGAGCAGAATGCTAAAACTTATGTGTAATGCGTGTTAAAATATGTATGTAAAAATATGTATGTATTCATATTGCCAATGTCAAACACACATACATAATATATTAGTCGTTTGGACAAATTATATCGTTCGTTGACTGCCAATGTCTCAGTAAGTACAAGCATATTTATACATTATGTTAGGGGCATCCTTTTAATAACGTGGTTTTTAGGCCACCTTAATGACCGCTGCCCTCCTCTTACTTGTTGATAAGTCGTGAAGTTTTAGAAGCAGCTCCCATATATTGCTTCAGAGGGAGAATTTTTTTTATAGGATAGGGTGACAAACGAGTACACATTCCACCTGATGGTAAGTGGTTGCTGTGGCCCATAGACATCTACATCTATCCTCGTTTGCTAATCAAAATGCAGATGCGTTGTCACCCTACGACTAAGATGGAATGCCTCTTTTCCAGTAAAAAGGGTCTCCGATTCTCTACACTGACCACACGAAACACAGCAGTGTTAAGCTGCTATTTTACACTAGTCTTCTGTGAGAGCGTGGTTCGTTCCCGGTCGAGCCGACCCATTCGTGCTACAACTATACTACTAAACAAAAAAAGACTAATTATTCTGATCCTCTATACCCTCCACATCGGAACACAGCAGCGGAAACACTGCTGTTTACGTGGTAGAGCCATGCTACAGTTATACCTGAACCTGAACATAGATTAAATGAAAGGGATTGCCTTATATTACATGTTTATGAAAAGTAGAAATACAAAATTAATATAAGTAAAATACAGGGTATTCTTATATCTATGGCTTTTAATTAAGTCTTTAGCTTATGATTTATTAACCATAATTATTTTCATACGTGGTAGAGCTATGCTGCAGCTAGATTAATTGTATAGTTGTATCACGAATGGCTCGGCTCGAACGGGATGAGACCACGCTCTCACAGAATACCATCGTAAAATATCAGCTTAATAATGCTGCTGTGTTTCGTTGAGTGTAGGGAACCGGAGACCCTTTTTACTGGAAATCAGGCATTCCATTTTATTCCACAGGGGTGACAACGCATCTGCATTTCGATTCTGAACAGAGGAGAAATGTCTATGGGCCACATCATCTACTTACCATCAGGTGGACTGTGTGCTCGTTCACCCAGACACACTCTTAGACGGAAAAGATTCTCCACCCAGTGGTGTCAAGTATAGAAACTGAACTGAGCAGTAGGAGCGTACGGTATGCAGGTAAATACAATTAATACACGCATTAATTCGCCTCTTTCACTTGCAGCGTGATTAATCACCGCCATCTATTGGTACATTATAATTAAAAATTTAAAATTTTGTACAACCGACTTCAATATAAATTATTAAGAATAACTCAAAAACTATTGGTCACCTTAATCAAATTCATATGGGACCACATGTGAAGCACCAGCTTTCAAATAAAAAAAGAATCATCGAAATCGGTTCACCCAGTAAAAAGTTATGAGGTAACACACATAAAAAAACATACAGTCGAATTGTAATACATTGTTTCCTTTTTGAAGTCGGCAGAAAATGATTAACAGCTTAACTAACTTCACTTCTAATAACACAGACCACCATGGTATGTTACGTGGTATATAATGCTCTCAAATGCATCTAACAGTTTTATACGTGGTAGAGCCATGCTGCAGCTATATTAGTAGTATAGTTGTAGCACGAATGGGTCGGCTCGACCGGGGAAGGACCACGCTCTCACAGAATACCAGCGTAAAATAGCAGCTTAACACTGATGTGTTTTGTGTGGTGAGTGTAGAGAACCGGAGACCCTTTTTACTGGAAACGAGGCATTCCATGTTAATCCTGACGGGTGGCAACGCATCTGCATTTTGATTTGTAATAGAGGATATATGTAGATGTCTATGGGCTGCAGCAACCACTTACCATCAGGTGGACTGTGTGCTCGTTTGTCTCCCTTATCCTATAAAAAAAAAACAGTGACATAAATTGACCAAACATTTGATACAGTGATAATATATTTAGTTCTTGTACAAGTAATAGAAACTGGCACCTAAGCTAAGTGGCAGCATTGCTTGATAGCGTATAGATAAGATATTTTTAAAGTATATTTACGAAATGAGATCAGTATTCTTTGTAACAATCGTACCGATGAAACCAGACGCGATTCAACACCCCACTTAACACTAAACACAAAACACAAAACTATGACGCACACACTACCTTATTATAACTATAGAAGACTTTTAAACAACTATTAAACACTTTTCGTACGGTCTGACCGCAGTGGCAACTACTCTGACACTGAATAAGACTTGCGGAGTAAATACTATTGCATTAATTTAATTGCAAATAATTACGAGTAAACAGTAGAGACGACGCGAGCGACGCCATTGTCGCGTATAATGACAAGGTCACACTTGCAGGTAAATGTGTCGATGCTTCGTGTTTGTTTACTAAGAAGTGTGCTGAATCGACTTAGAAGCAGTCATCCTGGTGTAATGTGACTCAAGTTAACATGGTTCCTGTAGCAACAGATGTAAGTGACGAGGGTCTATCTATCAGAAAGCTTTTTTCTTTTCTTTTGCTGAACATAGGCCTCCTCCAAGGAATGCGGTCCTCAGTCACCTGCATCCATTGACTTCCTGCATGTCTTACTATGTCGTCACTCCATCTAGTGGGGGGATGCCCTACACTTCGCCTACCGCTACGAGGCTGCCACTCGAGAACCTTTTTTCTCCATCGGTTGTCGGCTCTTCGAGCTATTTTTTTTTTATAGGATCGGGTGACAAACGAGCACACAGTCCACCTGATGGTAAGTGGTTACTGTGACCCATAGATATCTACATCTATCCTCAACAAAGACTCAAGATGCAGATGCGTTGTCTTTTTTTTTATAGGAGAGGGGGCAAACGAGCATGCGGCTCACCTGATGGTAAGTGACTACCGCCGCCCATGAACAACTGCAACACCAGGGAGGGAATTGCAGATGCGTTGCCGGCCTTTTGTCACCCGTGAGGATTAAGATGGAATGCCTCTTTGCCAGTAAAAAGGGTCTCCGATTCTCTACACTCACCACACGAAACACAGCAGCGTTAAGCAGCTATTTTACGCTGGTTTTCTGTGAGAGCGTGGTCCTTCCCCGTTCGAGCCGACCCATTCGTGCTACAACCATAATATAGCTGCAGCATGGCTCTACCACGTACTTCACAGGGTGGCCACCCTCTTGCGTAGTTCTGCCGTCAACAGCTGTGCTTGCCACTGCTGTATTCCGGTGTGAAGGGTATAGTGAGCCAGTATAAAATGGCCGCCGAGAAACTGTTACGCAGTTTGGTGGGTGTGAAAAATGTACTAAAGGTTTGATCCAGAATAAATGATTTATTATTATTGTTATTTATTATTATTAGCTACCCAGACGGACTCCTAGGCAGTGCAAATACAATCTGTTGCATTATGGATGGTAGCCGCTTGCGTTGTTAAAATTCAACACACACTGCTCGCGTCTCCTCTCATCTCTAACAGGTTAGCCCATTATCAAATACGCCTAATATAACTTCAAAACAAGTTTTCTGTTCTTTGCCACCAGTGGAAGAATATGATTCTAAAGTAAGGAGGTTAAGTAAGGGCAATTTTCGTAAAGTATAAACATCGTATTAAAGGGCACGGCATTTTAGACTATCTCCTAAAATGTGATAGAGGATTTGGCAGGAATCTACCACGCTACTCGAATGTTGGCAAACTTCCTATGTTCTCTTAACAACTGTCACAAACTTTTCCTTCACCGCCGAAGGTTCAGTAAACGAGGATTTGAGAAGAGTTATGGTAGTTAAAGTCAGGATTGCAATGGGACCTTAAATTCTCATAGAACGCATAGGAATTCATCTGAGAAGGTATCAACCTTTATCTATTTTTGTCGCTAAACAGCAATATACCGCTAAATACCACATAATATATATCTACTAGCGATACGCCCCTACCGGATCTAATTATGAATCTAAGCAATTTTCGAATGAACTTGATTAGTACACACAAAATTTTATCAAAATCGGTCCAGCCGTTTAGAAGGAGTTCAGTTACATAGACCCGGACAGAAGTATTATATTATATACATAAAGATAGGATAGGAGAGTGCTATGTTCAGATATGGACTTTTGATAACCTGTAATGAATCAATAAAGAGGTGAGCTGCAGTAAGCTTTTTTTTTATCGGTTGACCTGATAGCTCGTTTATCTTCCAAATATTATTGAAAAAAAAACCTGAATTCCATCGCTGAAAATAGTAAAATTGAATTCAATAAATAATAAGAATTTAAAACTTTATGCAACCGACTTCAATATAAATTATAAAGAATAATTCAAAAACTATTGGTCAAACCTTGATCAAATTTATATGGGACCATATGATAACACAGATTACTTAATAGTTTACTAAAATATGATAAGCACCAGCTGTCACATAAAATAAAAAGAATCATCGAAATCGGTTCACCCAGAAAAAAGTTATGGGATGACACAAAAAAAACCGTCTCCTTTTTGAAGTCGGTAGAAAATATCTATCAATGTGTGGCCATAAACAGTGTAACGTTATGATGTGTGGTCGTATAAATTGGAATTAATCCAGTAAATTTAGCTGACTTATTTGCAACATGCGTTGCAAAGTATAATACGGGTTTTGTCCAATGACGCAAATACGAGCTGCATTTTTATTACATAAAAGTTAAGATTTACATATTATGTATATACGGCAAGTGTGACTCAAAATTAAAACAGATTTCTGAGAAGCAAACACCGGGCACGACTCTCCTGCCCGTTCATTTCAATTACCGCAATACAACGCTATTGGCTCCTGATACAACTAACGGCTTAATTTTTTTTTATAGAATAATGGTGACAAATGAGCACACAGTCCACCTGATAGTAAGTGGATGCTTTGGCCAATAGACATCTATATTTATCCTCGATTAAAAATCAAAATGCAGATGCGTTGTCACCCCTGGGGACTAAAATAGAATGCCTCGTTTCCAGAAAAAAGTGTGTACGATTCTCTACACTCAGCATATAAAGCATAGCGTGAGGATCCCGGTCGAGGATCTATAGAGACTGCCTCTGATTAAGATATTCTTGCGCAACATTCTTATCGAAGTATATTTTACTGTGTATACTTTAAGATTTCCTTCACGATCAAAGTCATCTGCTTATGGAAAGAACTGTAAACTCGCTGTGAGGGAACACTGGCCAATACTGACGTCAAAAATCACCACCTGTTACTATTTTATGATGACTTATTATCATTAACAACATTTGGATTCTTGTTTTCCTTGTGTTTATTTATGTATATTATATGCTTTTTCATTCATTAATTACAGTCCTTCACAAGACCACTGCATAACATTGGCCTCCCCTAAGGAATGCGATAAAGCACGACCTGAGCCACCTGCATCCATCAACTTTTCCTGCCTTAGCAGGTCGTCACTTTATCTAGTGGGGGTCCGCCCTACAATTCGCCAACCGGTACTAGTCTGCCACTCATGAACCTTTTTTACCTATCCATTATATGCTTATTTATGTCTACCATATTATTTTATTTTGTGTATTATTTGTATATTAGACGTCTTGTCGTGTAGTGGCAGTGTAAGAGTGTAATTACCTCATATCATTGACTTATATATTACTAGCCTCCTATCGTCCCGTAGGTGTCGTAAGATGCTACAAAGTGATACTGAAACAGTAGATGGGCAGGTAGCAGCATTATTCTGATAACAACTAAAAATTATAAAAAACAGCGATTGCCAAGTTGCCCCCTGGGTGACATCTATGGGGGAGTCCAATGGTCAGCAGTTGACTTTTATAGAATGTAATGGATATAAATGAAAGTCTATTACAATGTATACACCACTGTCGAACAGCTCAATTTTTTCATAAGTTGTTTGAAAGAGGTTGCCCTCTACATTTTATAGTTTTTTTCTTCTTGTTTTATGGCGTATAATGAAGTATGTATTTTATACGTGGCAGAGCCGTGCTGCAGCTATATTAGTATTATAGTTGTAACACGAATGGGTCGGCTCGACCAGTGATAGACCACGTTCTCACAGAATACCAGCGTAAAACAGCTTAACGCTGATGTGTTTCATATGGTGAGTGTAGAGAACCGGAGACCCTATTTACTGGAAACGAGGAATTGCATCTTAGTTCTCACGGGTAACAATGCATCTGCATTTTGATTCGCAATCAAGGATAGATGTAGATGTTTATGGGTCACAGCAACCACTTAACAGGTGGATGGTATGCTCATTTGTTTTATCCTATACAAAAAGTATATACATTCATATTCGAACGTCCCCATACTATAGTATTAAAATATGGAAAACTGCATTAATGCATTGCTACGCTCTGTTAGGATGTAATTTCCGCATTACTTCCTTTTAAACATGACGGTTTGTTATATTATATGACAGGCTCGTTGGTTTAGTAATTTAAGCGGCTGCGTAAAACGGCAAACATTGTGCCAAGTGCCAGCTTTTAAAGTTTTAGGTGTTAATGAATTTGCATGCCAACCAAAGTTTATTTATCTTATACTGAACACTTCCAGTACTTAAAATCTTACCACCTTGTTTAACCGTTACCATTACAGCCTATCAAAAGTACACTGAACAGGGCCCTCCACATAAATTGCTCCATAGGGGGGATATTTACCACGCAACCGCAGTAATTTTTTTTAGTTGTTATAAGGACGCTGCTGCCCATCCCCTGGTTTGTTTCTCTCTGTCGCCTCTTATGATACCCACGGTATAAGTCGCGGCATGTAAGTCTAGCGCTGAACGAAACGTGGAGGCGACGAGCACGCATTGAATTGCACGAATGCGACTGGAGAGTCAATCAGCGCGTGCGAAAGATACGCACGAGCCAATCAGCGCGACTTATGCGCGCTGATTGGCTCGTGCGCATCGCTAGACTTTCATGCCGCTACTAATACGATGAGGTAGTGAATATTCTTACACCGCCACTAAACGGTCACTCGTTTAAGGTTAATAATGTTGATACAAAATGACTCTTACAATCAACTTATCAAAAGTTAATCTCTATTCGTAAGCCATATTCGTTACAACTCTGTGACAGTTAGCAATAGACATGAATGTCCTATCCTCTAAAGTATTAACTTTAGCGTCTGTCACGAAACTAACAAACTAAGACACGTTAACTCTCTGCGGCTATTACGAGTTAGGCTTTATTTTTTTCTATAAAACTGAAGTGTCAAACGAATTTGGTACCACGACCTCACAGAATACCAGCGTGAAGTAGAGGTTTACCTCTGCGTTTCGCTTGGTGAGTGCAGGTGGCCAGAGGCCCTTTTTACTGGAAATGAGGCATTCCATCTTAGTCCTCACGGGTGGCAACGCATCTGCATTTTGATTCGCAAACGAGGATAGATGTAGATGTCTATGGGCCGCAGCAACCACTTACCATCAGGTGGACTGTGTGCTCGTTTGTCACCCTTATCCTATTAAAAAAAAAATTAAAAAAAAAATTTAAAATTCACACGCAGCCCTGTAAACAAAGAAGGCACATGCATTGTCAACACTCAGGACTAATATGAAATGTCATACAGCCTGTAACTGATACTAGCTCTCCATTACTTTCAGACTGGGATATAGCTGTGCAAGCACTGCTATATTATTCAGTTTGTAACATGAATGTCATATGTTGTAGCAGATTAACGCTGCTGTGTTTCGTATGGTGAGTGTAGAGAACCGGAGACACTTTTTACTGGAAACTAGTCATTCCATCTTATTCCTCACGGGTGACAACGCATCTGCATTTTGATTCTTAATGTAGGATAAATGTAGATGTCTATTGGGCACAGCACCCACTTACCATCAGGTGGACTGTGTGCTTGTTTGTCACCCTTATTCTATAAAAGAAAAAAGCTCCACACGACGCGTATGCGTTAGGAAACTCACTGATACACTGTAAACCGATGTTCACCGCACCACACACAGTGTGTCATTCGCTTCGGTGCTTCGCGGTAATGTTGTGGGTTCCGGAATACCACATTACTTTACAACCATGTTCAATGTTTGCTTTACAACCAGAGCCGTGTAGTGGCGGTGTAAGAATATTCACTACCCCATATTATCATCTCTTGGGTATCGTTAGTGCCGAGAGAAGGAGAAAAATCAGGAGATGGGCAGCAGCGTCTACCTAATAACGGTTCAAAATAAAAAACTGTGGTTGCCAACCAGCTTGCCAAGCTCGGCAACTATGAGAAATATCCCCCCTATGAGGCAATCTATGGGAGAGGCCTATGTTCAACATAGGACTTTAATAAGCTGCTACAGTTATAACCATGTTTCACGACATGTTAAGTATCAGCTCCTGAACTCAACTTATCTATAGGTACTGTTTTAATATTCTAATATTGTTTTTTCTGTAGGCTCTATTTTAACTTTTCGCCTTTTAGACCATTTTCTAATTGCGTAAGTCCAATATAGAGAAGAGGAAGAAGAAGTATAGCTATAAAAAACAATCCTTCATCGAATTTCTATCACAGTTTATTTTTATTCGGAATTATATAAAAAAAACCCTTACATAAACTGAATAATTCTACCGCTATTCAAACCTCCTAGGATTAACGGACTTCGAAAATAATTCTTTTGCAAATTTAACTGATTCCTTCTTTGTTTTTTAAACTTGGCAAAGAAAAGTTAGACAAAGAGAGGTTTTCCAAAGTACGAGTTTGATTGTGGACGTTGGTGTGTAAGTCGCAGTCAAAACTCATAACCGGTCAAAACCATTTTTGCCTTGACAGCAAAAAACGATTTTTGCTGTCAGAATTTATGCCCTTAGTCAAAAACAGTTTGTGACTGATTTTTGTAGTCAAAAGTGGTTTTAACCAACGTTCTTAGTCAAAAGTGGTGTTGTCTGATTTAAACTTCAGACTTTCGGGCAAAATATAATATATAATAAATTTGTTATTGAAGAAATTGAACTGGCGCTGGCGTAATGGTTAGTCATACGTAAATACAATGTTCTACAAAAATATTGATCTTTACTCCATTTAAAAAATGGTCAGCGATAATGCCTATTTCTTATACATAAGCCACAATAAGGTACTTTGTGACAAAAAATTATTGACAATTAAAGTGATTTATGAGCATTATTATTAGGAATGGCTTCATCCTTACCTACGAACTAAAGTCAAGATCAGCATCAAGATAATTATATAAGATAAACTTTGCTCTTTATAACATGTTATTTGGACGAATAATAATTTAAGAGATAATTAAAAATTAAAATAGTTCAACACCCAGCTAGGCGCGCGAATGACGCATAATCCTAGCCATCCGATGAGAACCGATAGAATCAATATATTTTAATATCACATGAAAATGTTACTAAAAATATTGCCTATACTGAAGTATTATAAATCAATCAATGATTTCTTAAATTATACGCGGGTGGAACCGCGGGGCACAGCTAGCTAAGTAATAAAAATTATGAATATTAGGAAATATTTATTTCATATTACATTTTTTTTTTAAGTCGAATGCTGAACACGGACCTTCCCCGTTGTAGGGAGTATTTATATTTGCTTTGGCCGACATATTGAATTTACAGCAGACGTCTCAGTGGCAGTGTAAGAATATCCACTACCCCATATCGTCCCGTGGGTGCCGTAAGAGGCGACAGAGGGGAAAAAATCAGGAGATGGGTAGCAGCGTCTTCCTAATAACGATTATAAATAACAAACTGCCTTTGCTAATCCGCTTGCCTAGCGAGACAACTATGGCAAATATCCCCCCTATGAAGCAATCTATGGGGGGGGGGGGCGTTTGTTCAGCAGTGGACTTTAATGGGCTGTAACGGTATCGGTAACGGTCTCAGATTGACGCTGCATTCCGTCACTGGTCTGGTTATTTCTATACGCAAAAGCTAGAATATACCACATGCACACACCATCGGAAGTCTTGAGGTCTTTCTCGCCTCCCTGAATTGTGTTAGACTTATGTTTTGAATAAAACTTATTTTGGGGATTTTATTGACAATTGATATGATTTTATTGATAATTTGATTTATTTTTACTTATTTGAATCCCTAACATTTCGAATGCTTTACAGCACCCGTGGTTACGTGGGGCCTAAGATTTTTGACGTTTTAATGCCATAGTTAAGCCGGACTATCTTCAAAATAGTTAAAAGCTGAAATAAAAATAAGTTAAGTAAGTAAGTAAATCCGTATTTTTTTAAAGACGTTACCTTCATACTAGGATTTTCTCCCGTATCCTGGAGGCTGTTTACATACATAAATTGCACAAGGACAAACATCCAGACACGGAACAATTATTTTTGTAGGCCATATAAATACTGGTACCGTGCGGGATTCGAACCCGCGCACTGGACCACGAAGCAGAATTCAATGTGTAGTGTGTGTGTGTGTAAAAAAGTTCTATTGATTTCTTATATTTATACGAATACATATCGTATAAATATAAGAAATCAATAGAACTTTTTTTAATAGCATAAGTAAACAGTAAGTGGACGCTGTGGTCCATAGACATCTACATTTATTCTCGATTAAGAATCAAAATGCAGATTCGTTGTCACCCCTGAGGACTAAGATGTTTTGTTTCCAGTAAAAAGGGTTTCCGGTTCTCTACACTCGCCATACGAAACACAGCAGCATTAAGCTGCTATTTTACGCTGGTATTTTGTGAGAGCGTGGTCCTTCCCCGGTCGAGCCGACCCATTCGTGCTACTATAAATAACTATAAAATAGCTGCAGCTTGGCTCCACCAAATTTTTATATTTTACTAAATGTTAATGTCATATATATCGAAGCATGGAGGATCATTTTAGTAAAATTAAAAATAAGCTCATGAAACTGCAAACTATCGTAATGAACGACCTATACGACTTAGGGACCTTCAAGAAAAGAGCGTACTCCTTTTTAAAAGGCCGGCAACGCATCTGCGATTCCCTCCCTGGTGTTGCAGTTGTTCATGGGCGGCGGTACTCACTTACCATCAGATGAGCCGTATGCTCATTTGTCACCTCTCCTATAAAAAAAAAAACGCTTTCCACTTTGCAAATATAATATGTAATTCGGTGCATCTGTATAGCAGCGGACGCTCGCGTGTTAACGTCCTGGTTATTTATAACTCGTATAACCTTGCGCGGCGACGCCAGAATTGTAACGTCTTACTCAATTCTACACATACCGAGGAGCAACTGTCTCCCACACAGTTATTTAATGGCTAGTCATTTAGAGAATTCAAGTCTGCAAAAGATCCGCGATATTTACACTGGAATATTCGAAAGAACTTCCGTAAACAATAAAATCGATAGTTTTAAAATCGATTCGACGAAATAACGGTAGCTGGTAGCTGAAGATAATCCATCACTCAGTCCCGTGTCGTAAGAGGGGGGGACTATTGGAAAGGCCACAAATATCTCATATCAAGTCCGAATTCAAAGAATAATGGCTACACGATATGCAAGTAATGTTTATGTTACGACTAAAAGCCGAAGTACAGTTACACCTAGTTCTAGCCGGCTAGAACTAGGTGCAGCCAGCAGTAGTTGATTAAATTTAGGTGTACAGTTAAATTTATAAAAATACGGGAAAACTATTGATATAGTAGGATAGTAGGTTAAGGTGCGATAGTAGGGCCCAACGGCCACCTTACAACCGCAGATATTTATTTAATTTATAAAATGTATGATACATAAACCGCAATCGACTACACCTTGTATTAGCCGGCTACACCTAGGTGTAACCGCACTTCAGCTATTAGCCTTAACATATACATATTATATCGTGTTGTTTCAAAACAAAGAAACTATCGAGCAACTAACATTTCACAACTCACATAACTTAAAAAAAAAGTAAATTTTAAACGCTTATAATTATCAGATATACGATAACCACGTAGTGTTGCACAAATACAACAATTAAAGAGACTACAAGTCGGTTCAGAACGTGATAACGTTCCCTTCACTTAAAAAACAAAAAATTGTAAGCAATAACTCTACATGCCGATTATGTAAATAGATACACGTAACTATACGCTGCGCCGTGCGTGCTTCAGACTGGCGCGGTTTTTGACCCGCTGTTTACAAACAGCCTCTCAAAGTTGCTTGACAGTGAAGAGGTTCGACGTCACAAAAATAAACCAAATTTTTTAAATAACACGAGACTTAAATTACGAGTGTTGGGTTAGTGATTCAACCTGCGTGTTTACAACTAAACAGTATCGCATTTTTTTTTACGTTGTAAAGCCACGCTGCGGCTGTACTGGTTGTAGCACTAATGTGTCGGCTCGACCGGGGAAGGACCTTGCTCTCACAGAATATCAGCGTAAAATAGCAACATAATGCTGCTGTTGCGCTTGCGTATGGCGAGGGTATAGAATCGGAGAACTTTTCACTGGAAACAAGCTAATATGTCTATAGGATAGGGTGACAAACGAGCACACAGTCCACCTGATGGTAAGTGATTGCTGTGACCCAAAGACATCTACATCTATCCTCAATAAAGAATCAAAATGCAGATGCGTTGTCACCCGTGAGGACTAAGATGGAATATTTCTTTTCAAATAAAAAAGGTCTCCGGGTCTCTATTCACCATACGAAACGCAGTAATATTAAGCTGCTATTTTACGCTGGTATTTTGTGAGAGCGTGGTCCTTCCCCGGTCAAGCCGACCCATTCGTGCTACAACTATACTACCAATATAGCTGCAGCATAACTCTACCACGTATTAAACATCTGCATTTTGATTCTTAATCGACTATAGATGTAAGTACCTATGGAGCACAGCTTACGCCTGCCATCAGATGGACTGTGTGCTAGTTCTACTTCAGAAGTCTTTGGGTACCTGTGTTTTATTGTACTTTGAAAATGGACTGAAGTTTTATTTGATATAAATATACATATTGTACACATATATCTCATCATCATCATCATCATTACAGCCCTTCACAAGTCCACTGCTGAACATAGGCCTCCCCCAAAGAATGCCACAAAGCACGGTCCTGAGCCACCTGCATCCATCGACTTCCTCCATGTCTTACCAGGTCGTCACTCCATCTCGTGGGGGGACGTCCTACACTTCGCCTACCGGTACGAGGCCGCCACTCGAGAACCTTTCTTCCCCATCGGTTGTCGGTTCTTCGAGCTACATGGCCGGCCCACTGCCACTTCAGCTTACTAATCCGTTGGGCTATGTCGGTTACTCTGGTTCTACTGCGGATATCCTCATTCCTAAGTTTATCACGCAGAGAAACTCCGAGCATAGCCCTCTCCATAGCTCGCTGAGCGACCTTGAGCTTTCTCATCCGGCCAGCAGTGAAGGACCACGTCTCAGTTCCGTAAGTCATCACTGGCAACACGCACTGGTTGTATACCCCCCTATGAATGACACATATATCTATGTACATATAAATAAACTATACATATGTACACATATATCTATACATATAAATAAAATTCTAGCGAGCAATTATTTAGATCAAAAATCAGAAACCTATAATATGCTTAAGCGACTAGGCAGAATACTATCAAAATTGCAAGTGAACATATAAGCAAGGTAACGCAAAGCAAATATTTTCTCTCTTAGACACTAAATCGATAGGTCTAGCACTCGTTTTATCCAACTTTCTATACGCGAAAAGAACGCTTTTCATTTGTTTTTAATGTTTTAATGAAGAAATGATAAGTATTACATTTTAAAGCACAGAGAAAATACATCTGGTTTATGAATGAGCAGTGCAAAAAGTCAATTGCGATATTTCCTTGAGATATATTAAATTTTTCACGTTAAAAATAGATAAGACTTAAAGTCAGACGTTTTGATGGCCTTGGTCTTGTTTAAATTCATACATCGCGCCAAGCCGGATACTGCTACAGAACTGACCGACTTACGCGGGTGATAAAACTGTTATGGTGGAATTACTTATTTGTACAAATATTTTCTGTATGGATATTATTATCTGGATATAAAAGAAAAAAAAACGTGAGCTGTTCACATGCGGTAGAAGTGAAACCTTCAGAAAACTGAATGAAACAAATGCAGAGTTATCAGGAGTAGGATAATTGTACGGTTTATTTACGAGGGCGACACTGAGTTTTTAGAACTGGCCACTTGTAAACGATGTAATAAAAAACTTAGTTCAAATTTTGAAAATGGAACTATTTGCCAATATTATTGTGCATGTATTTTATTAATTTGTCATTTGTTTACGATTTGGTGGCAAATTGAAAATTGTCTGTGTCACGCCAGCATGAATTTAACGCGAGAAAATTTTCGTACAAAGATTTTTTATGACTTTCGATGTCATTTAAGTCAACAAAAAAGTTATGACAGACTTTTATTGGCATTTCACGACGAAGCCACATCTCGTGCCACTGTTTACAACTGGTTTAATGACTTTAAACGTGAAGATGATGATCTGCGTGAGGGACGGCCTTCTACGGCGACGACTGAAGATTACATCAGTGTTGTGCGGCGTATGATAGAGACTGACAGAAGAGTGACTTATCAGCAGATTCGGACAAGCTTAGGCATTGGTATGAGTCAAGTGCACAAAATCAAAACATTTAGCGGTCAGGAAGCTTTGTGCCCGGTGTATACCTCATAATTTGACAGAGGCCCAAAAACTCCGTCGTGTTGATTGGTGTCGTGAAATGGTTCAAAGATTTAACGGAGGTGACTCAAATGCTGTGTTCGAGATACTTACGGGTGAAAAAAGGTGGATTTATTGTTATGGTCCTGAAACTAAGAAACAGTCTGCTGTCAGGGTGTTTCCTTCCGAGGAGTTGCCACCTAAAGTTAACAGAGGACGAAGCGTGAAAAGATGGTGGCCTGGTTCTTCGGAAGGGGAGGTCATTACGCAACAATTGTTTTAGAGGATCGAAAAACAGTTACTGCAGAGTGGTACACTAATAATTGTTTGCTACTTGTCTAGTAAAAAGTTCGGGAGAAACGACCTGGCAGTATAATAATCCTCCTTCACCACAACAACGCCTCGTCGCACACCACCAAGCAAACAATTGACTACTTGGGGACGTCATACGTGGAATTACTGGGGCACCAAGTCTATAGCCCCGACCTCGCACCTTGCGATTTTTATTTATTTCCGAAAATAAAAGAAAAACTTTGAGGAAAACGTTTTATGGACGCCGAAGAAGCAGTGGCTTCGTTTCAAAATGCCGTCGAAGAGACCCCTAAGGACGAGTGGGCAAAGTGCTTTTCTCAGTGGTTTCATCGGATGATATAATAAAACTAATAACTTGCTAGCTTATTCAGTTTTGATTGTCTAAGTACTTTCAGTGTCACCCTCGTATTATAATATTATTACCAACATTAAAAATTATTTTACTTTTTATTCTAGGTACATATGTTACATACAGACTCCAAGTGTTTAATTTCATCATCGCAAAAACTTGAACATTCTCTAATCAACAAAGGAGAATGGGATTTTTGGGCCTGAAGTTAACTAATTGGTTCATACTGTAAAAAATTGGCTATATTTTTCTAAAATAAAGTTCAAAAAAGTAGCCCTTTTTACAATCTAGAATTCGAAAAAACAATAAAATAAGAAATAAGTTAGAAAATCGATTGTATCGATATTATATTTATTCGGATCCGAAAAAAAAAATGAAAAAGCTTGCAAGGTTTCATTAAAATTATATTATTTACTTTGAATGATACATTCATTTGAAAATAAAATATATTATTCGCTTATGGAAAAAAGAAAAATAAACATTTTATGGCAATATATATCGATTACCATAAAGAATACACTTATGAAATTCTCGTTTCTAAACGTTATCTTTCAATACAGGACTTCTCATTTTGAATTTGAAACTTGGCTTGACAGCTCAAACTTCAAACTATTAATTTAAAAGAAAAAGATAGATTTTCGATTCGATTTGAAATTAACGCAATATAATAGATTCTTGATTAAATTGCGCGTATTAATATCTACTTTTGATTATTTTTCTGTTTAGGATATAAAAATTGCGAACATATCCACAAAATAATAATAAAAAATACAAAATATCAACATTCTAACATGTAACAGTAACAACTCATGTAATCGATCTCAGATCGATATCCCTAATATTCACTTCACTTAGTTGTTATTGATTTAACTTTCGTTAATTGTTTCACCATTTTGTTTCCTTATTAACCACAACTTTTCTTTAGTGATTTTATACTGATCCTGCGTTTATATTTTTAAGTAATTATAGTGAAAAATATCCTGTTACAGAGTAATAACAGTGAAAAATCACCTGTTACAGTGTAATACTTAATCTCACTTTTACTTATTCTACAATAACTCAGCTCCTAGATTGACAAATCTCACCAGATTTTCAGCTATGAATCGTTTATATATACGCTTTCAAATGGTCCTACTTTCATCTTGTTAACACCTGGGCCCAAGAATGTATGGAGACGTCTCCTTCTCCTTTCTTCCTTAATCCTTATAGCTCATAAATGGCTTATACTATAATATGGGGTATATATGCTTATAGATGGGGCAGCGCGATAGACATTTCATAGAAATAGAACCCTCTCGGAAATGGGAGGAGGCATGTATCCAGCAGGGACGTATTTAGGCTTTTTTATTGTAGAATAAGGGGGTAACAAACAAGCACACAGCTGTTCACCTGATGGCAGACGGAAGTTGAGCTCCATAGACACTTACATCTATAGTCGATTAAGAATCAAAATGCTCATATGTTGTCACCTCTGAGGAGTAAGACAAAATGACTTGTTTCCAGTTAAAAGATCTCCAATTCTATACACTCACCATACACAACACAGCACCATTAGGTTGCTATTCTACGCTGCTGGATGGATGCTGTGGCCCATAGACATCTACATTTATTCTCAATTAAGTATCAAAATGCAGATGTGTTGTCAGCCGTGAGGACTAAGCCGGAATGCCTCGTTTCCAATAAAAAGGGTCTCCGGTTCTCTACACTCACCATACAAAACACAGCATTATTAAGCTGCTATTTTACGCTGGTATTCTGTGAGAGAGTGATACTACCCCGGTCGAGCCGACCCTATCGTGCTACAACCATAATATAGCTACAGCGTGTACTATTACGCTGGTATTCTGTGAGAGAGTGATACTACCCCGGTCGAGCCGACCCTATCGTGCTACAACCATAATATAGCTACAGCGTGTACTACCACGTAACTTTAGACGTCGTCTCGTGCTGTATATATAAGAATCTTAAAACAAATCGTGTAGAGTCAGTGCGTGTTGCATGTCATTATTACGGAAATAAGACGTGGATTCACCGGTGGCCGACTGTAGAAGCTGAATGTTCAAGGTTTTTTTGATTGAAGGATATCTACAGCAAAACAAAGGACCTTATAAAGCCCAAAGAATCAATAGGCTAGAGTGGGGCGGACCATGAAGCTCTAAGAACTAATGATGAAAGAAGGTTTTCAAGCAGCAGCCTCGTAGTAGCAAGTACAGTGTTGGGCGACCTCAACAGGAAACAGAGTGAAGACCTGATGAAACATGCAACGTGAATACAGGTGGCCCAGAACAGTGGTTTGTGGCATTCTATAAGGGTCATCAATACATCCCTTCACAAGTACATTGCTGAACATCCCCCACAAAAGAATGCCGCAAAACACAGTCCTGAGCCACCTGCATCCACCGGCCTTCTATATGTCTTACCAGTACATAATTCCATCTAGCGGAGGGCTGCCCTTCACTTACCGGTACGAGGCTGTAACTCGAGAGCGTTTCTTTCCCATCGGTTATCAGTTCTTTGAGCTATATGACCGGCTTATTGCTGCTTTAGCTTACTTATCCGTTGGGATATGTCGGTTACTGTGGTTCTACGCGGACATCATTATTATGATGATGACTATAGTATATTAAAAAGACACACAAAAATAGATTTTGTATAGATTAAATGTGACAAACGAGCACACAGTCCACGTGAATATTAGTGGATGTTGTGGCCCATAGATATCTACATGTATCCTCGATTAAGAATCAAAATACAGATGCCTCGTTTCCAGTAAAAAGGGTCTCCGGTTCGATACACTCACCATACGAAAGAAAACAGCAATAAGCTGATATTTTACGATGGTATTCTAGCGTAGTCCTTCCCCGGTCGAGTCGACCCATTCATGCTACAACTATAATATAGCTGTAGCATGGCTCAACCACGTATAATGCGTAAAACCGAAACCGCAATAGAGAAGACTATCACACTGTGTTGCGTACACATTACGTGTAGTTCAATCTGGCATAAGTTATATAATATATCACTTGACATGCTAATCCTTGAAAGTGTTATCAGAGTAAACGAGAGTGCGGAAGCTACACACAAGCGTCTCGCAACACACGCACACATGCGCGGGGTTCACCTACAGTAAAAGACAGAGGAAATAAGTCGATATTTAGTATTGCCGGTGCGGGTATCGCGTCATAATGCCTATCGGTACTTTAACGACATAAAATGCAGTAATACGCCGACGAAATTACTTAGAAATCTTATATCTTTTACACTGATAATAGAGATATTTAAATTAAGAAAAATACAGCCGTGGTAGATCAGGCAGTTAACGCTCACCGCTCACCTTAATTTTCACAGCACACGTGCAAACCAAATTTGATACCTAAACGAATAAGTGACTGGTAATGTAGCAAAACATCGTGAAGAAAATATACTACAATAAGTCTGAGAAATTAACTCTAAATGTGTTTGTAATTTAATATTAATAACATGTTTAAAAACGTCCAACTTGCTCTAGAATTTTCCCGTGTCATCGGGGCAGTTTACGAACATAAATTGTACAAGGACTAACATCATTTCCCCATACAAATCCTTGTTACGTGTTCAAACCCACAGCCCTCACCAGCAAACTACAATCTTTCAGCTGTTTATTCAGTGGCACGCTTTGCGTCAAGTGTGCCATCGCGTTATTTCTAACGAGTCAACGTTGCACCGTCCGTTATCAGTTCCAATTTCGATAACTAATCGACACTAAATGTACATTTAATCGAGTCTCACATTAACAGAGTCCAGAGTACAATGCGAGACCTAATTCTTAACGGATTTCGAGGCGATATCGGCTAAGTAAATTAATAACCACATATAGCACTGTTATCGGCGGCAATTAGTGTGTTTGAACTGCTATGTGTCACTAACGTACATTTCAATATATACGTACATTAAGTTTGTTTTGTTGGACTAATATATATCTATACTAATATAATAAAGCGGAAGAGTTTTTTTGTTTTTTTGTTTGTTTAAACGCGCTAATGTCTGGAACTACCAGTCCGATTTGAAACATTCTTTTTGTATATTATAGCTAGATTCATGTGGAATAGTATAGGCTATCTAGCATTAAGCTATATTACTCAGCTAGCCTTAAATTGGGATATTTGTTAAGCAAGTTAGAAGGAAAAGCACTCCCGAAATTATTTATCCGCGTACGCTGGTGTTATCGTTAGGGATACGTAAATACAATGTTCTAGAAAAATATAGAGCTTTACTCCCTCTAAAAAAAGTCCGTGATACCATATAGACATATGGATACATATTTCTTATACATAAGCCATAATTTGGTATTTTGTGACAAAAAAATATTGAAAATTTAAAAGTTTATGAGCGTTATTATTAGGCATGGCCTATTTATCCTTACGAACGAAAGTTACTTCATCATCAAGACAATTTAATGAAGATAAACTTTGTTCCTTATACCATGTTATTTGGACGCATGTTTAAGAGATAATGTAAAATTAAAATAATTCAATACTTGGCTGGGCACGCGAACGACGCTTAAACCCTAGCCGTTATAAAATGCTTGAACTAGGTCATGTCGCGCACCTCGGACACGTGATGACGCGGGTGAAACCGCGGGGCACAGCTAGTAAGATATAAACATCTAAAGTAGTACGATGTTGAAGAGTTTGAATAACTTTGTTTTTTATTCAAGTTCAACACACAAATTTTAACCCGATGGTTAGTGGATGCTGCCCCTAGACACCTACATTTATTTATTTATTTAAATTTTCATGCGCAAAGTTGTACATATGGCGGACTTAATGCCATCGGGCATTCTCTCCCAGTCAACCACTATGTTAAACGGAGATAGGCAAACAAGAGGCGGTGCAGCAGTAATCAAAATAGAAAGGGCTAAAAGAATATTATATATATATATATATATATATATATATATATATATATATATATATATATATATATATATATACATATACTTATATACATATAAATACAAAATATATACATGTATACAGTACATATATAAAAAATACATATAAATATTATCTGTGTCAGAACAAGTATGAAATATACATGATACTCAGCCTAGTTTAGACGCTAGTGCATGAAATTGTATAAATAAATTATAACTCATATCATTTGTTCAAATGTCTTAACGATAAATAATGTAAACCTTACTTTGTGTCAATAAAGTTTATTTATTATTATTATACATAATTATGTATATGAAAATAAGAGCTGTGTTAGTTCAAACTTGCAACGATTTTTTCACATGCTTACGGATTTGATTCTTAAAAACAAACTTGCTGCGAGCTTTCTTAATGTCAAAAGGGATGTCGTTCCAGAGTCTGATGGAGTTAGCAACTTAAGATTAGCTGAAGAACGGAGAAAACAATTATAAGAATCTGCCAGGTATTGAAATTTGGATTTCAGATACTCGGGAGCACATGGATCGTTCAAAATTGTGAAAAGGGTGCAGAGTATTCTAACATATTTGCGCTGACGGATAGACAGTCAGTTTAGCTGAGCACGAAAAGAAGATAAGTTTATATTTCAGTAAGAATAAAAATGCAGAGGCGATGTCACTTATTTTAAATTTGAATACACAAAATTTTACTATAATCTATACAAATAAATAAAATTGAAGTGTCTGTTTGTAATGTCAAAGTAACAGCTTTTTGCTAAATGCATATCTATACTATACTAATAATATAATAAAGCGGAAGAGTTTTTTTTGTTTTTTTGTTTGTTTAAACGCGCTAATCTCTGGAACTACCAGTCCGATTTGAAAAATTATTTTTGTATATTATAGCCAGATTCATGTGGAATAGTATAGGCTATATATATAATATAGCTTAATGCTAGATGCATTAAGCAATATTACTCAGCTAGCCTTAAATATGGATATTTGTTAAGCAAGTCAGAAGCAAAAGCACTCCCGAAATGATTTATCCGCGTACGCTGGTGTTATCGTTAGGGATACGTAAATACAATGTTCTAGAAAAATATAGACCTTTACTCCGTTTAAAAAAAGTCCGCGATACCATATGTCTATTTCTTATACATAAGCCATAATTTGGTATTTTGTGACATAAAAAATATTGAAAATTTAAAAGTGATTTATGAGCGTTATTATTAGGCATGGCCTATTTATCCTTACGAACGAAAGTTACTTCATCATCAAGACAATTTTATGAAGATAAACTTTGTTCTTTATACCATGTTATTTGGACGCATAGTTTTGGCTGGGCGCGCAAACGACGCTTAAACCCTAGCCGTTATAAAATGCTTGAACTAGCTTAACACCTCGGACACGTGATAACGCGGGTGAAACCGTGGGGCACAGCTAGTGATAGTATATACGGTACTTATAACAAAAACACAATTTATAAAATTTTTGTCTGTCTGTCTGTTTGTTTGTTCCGGCTAATTTTCGAAATGGCTCAAACGATTTTGACGGGGCTTTCACTAGCATATAATATCTGATATAGGTATAAGGAGTAACTTAGGCTACTTTTATTTTAGAAAAAGAATTAAGGGTCCGTGCATTTAGAAAATTAAAACCCCTGAAATCCAATTGTAACAAATTACTCGCGGGCGAAATAGCTCCACCTCTGGTCTTGTATCACTAATCATTTTACTTCTACCCACTATTCCGTTTCTTGGTTGCAGTAAAATAGTTTTTATGTTTTTATTATTCTATATGGTGTGTATTCAATGTAGAGGGCTTAGCAGCTGTTACAAAGGTCTGTGATCTAGCACAGTTGCTAAAGATACTCTAATGAGGGTTGGATTAAGTCTTGTCTATATAATTAAGTGTTTTTAGGTTAAATAAATATTATTATTATGATTATTTTTTTAAATTGATGACCGTGGAACTTACAGTCCACCTGCAACTAACAAAGGTTACAGATAAGTGGTCACGGCCCGTAATTATAATAACTCTCTATATATACATAATGTTTATAGTAGATAAAATGGGAGATAGACTTTATATTAAACCTACGTCTAATGAACTAGGATAAAATTGTCCCTTTCAAATATCAAAAAAGCATAATTTTTTATCTTTCATTTGGCTCCATGCTACGGACGGGGGATATATGTCTACTCGTTATGTCAAACGGGGATATACTTATCTCCGTTGCCGTGCTTTGGCAAAGGGACAAGATAATTTTATCCCTTGTCAGTGTATATATATAATCGATGGATATTTTTTGTTCCCAGCCAATGCTAGCCGTGCAGATGGCCACAGAAACGTTTCGGGGTGGTACACAGACAGACTCCGAGGAAGAAAACGAATGTTACATCCTTGAGTCTCACTACTCAGAAGAAACTACCAATCCCGACGTTACGTTAGGGTTAAAAACTGGTGTTAGATTCTCCCCACTCGTCGTATGAAACACAGCAGCATAACGTTGGTAATTAACGCTAACATAATGTGAGAGATTCTTACAGTGTACTGACGGTGTAAGAATATCTACTATCCCATATTATTTCATGGGTGTCGCGTGATTGAATTTAGTATTTATTTATTTATGAGGTACACCAACAGCAAAACCGTTATTGGTTAAATATGTTTGCCAATTACAGGTATACACAACATTTACCGTAATATGTAGCTTATTATATTATAATGGTACTTAATATAAAATAACTTACATTAAGAAAAAACTAACTAAGGAATGAGTGCGTGCTGAGAGGGTGAAAAGAATTTGGTCAAGTTTTTTTGAAGCATCGGGCAGAGTCGTTGAAAATGTCAATGTCACCGGACATTGTCATTTTCAAGGTACCGACCTTGGTCATAATTTCATTGTACTGTTACATATTCTGGCTAGCGGATAATGCGCGCCTAAATTTGTTTTGTGGCTAGGTATGCTAAATAGTTTGCGAATTGGATATCGGGGATATCTGTACGGGATAATTAATTTGATGCAATCGAGGAGATGCGTACTTTTGATTTTGTTATGCAGTAACTTGTGTAGAAACATTAAGTATGCAAAGAGACGTCGGTCACGTAAGGTCGTCATTTTAAAAATGCTAGCCTCTGACTATAGGGGTGTCTATGCGATATGCCTGGAGTCGAAAAAGCAGGGAAGCGCGTAAAAACTCTTTGATTTGTTTCGATTCGCTGAGAAGATGCAAATTAGTAATTGTGATTTAGTGTGATCGGCTAGTTTTTGGGTTCTTCTGCGACGGGTCTTGCAGGACGTAGCTCGTAGTTGCGTAATAAAAAAGGTTCACGTAAACTTGAGATTTTAGTGCGAATTAAATAGGTAAGTTAAAACAGTTCGAAAAATTAACTAAATTTTCTTCTATTAAACACAAAAAATAATAAGTAATTTATTCGAAAACCACTTTAAATCTATTTTAATAAAAAATAATGAATACGACATCATGTTTACTTACATGGTATAAGCGCGGATGCGGATGCATACCGCTACCATTGTTAAAATATGTATAATTACCTGTAAGAGAAAAAAAAACATAAATTAGGAAAAATGAGGTAAATTATTTATATTCTAAATTCAAAAATAATTATTTATTAATTAGGATAAAATTAACATCTTACGATATATTTAAAAATTAATGGCAGTTAAACGGCTCAAACGTGGCAATTCGTGCGTTTACTATGCACGAAATGTCACTCTCCGCCGTGGAAAACGACAGTGAGAAAGTCTGATGACTTGGGAATTAATAGATCCTAATATGGCAGAGAATGCTAACTGGCATTAAGTCCGCACTTTTTAACCGAGGTTTTAACAACAGTTTTTAAATAAATAAATAACATGTGGAGGCCATGGTAGCTCTGGGAATGAGCGCATGCCATAAATGACACAATACGCGAGCAAAGCCCAGCACCCACCAAGATCCCAGCCGGCACCAATCAAGTTGTTAATTGCAATTTAAGTGCTGATTTATCACGTGCTCGACGGTGAAAGAAATCATCGTGAGGAAATCCACTGGTCTGATAAATGTAAAAAATATTTTGAGGACATGTAAAGTCCGCCAACACGCAAAGGAGCAGCTACGGGCGACACTTCCTTACTCTAAACCTCTCTATGAAAGAGTCCTGTGCCCAGAAGTGGGTCGATTTAGTTTTAAAATTGTGATATATTATAACATGACATATTGGGGAAAAAGTCATAAGCGATTATAAGAGAGGTGGCGAATAAGATTAAACTTGTAGCCCGCAGCGCCACCATCAAACGATTAGCCACTACGATATAGGGTAGTCAAATAAAACAATAGGTATCGCTGTAGTCTCGCGTTATGGCGATATGAGAAAGAAGAATATCCACTACCCCATATCATCCTGTGGGTGTCGTAAGAGGCCACAGATGGAAACAAATCAGATGGGCAGCAGCGTTTTACTAATAACGACTAAAAATAAAAAAACCTGCGGTTGCCAACCTACTAGCCAAGCGTGGCAACTATGGCAAATATCACCCCTATGAGGCAATCTATGGGGGAGGCCTATGTTCAGAAGTGGACTTTAATAGGCTGTTACGGTAACGGAGAAATTGCAAAACTGTTTCTGTCCGGTGCGCTAGCAAGTAGTAATGTTTTGTTTGATCAGGATTGACGTGAAGCCGCGCAAATACCTACTCCAGTTTGCTAGATAAATAGCACACACTACAATTGAAGGCTTTATCGCATGTTTGTATGAGGCAAGGCCATTGCTCCCGTGTGACAAAATATTTGTGACATGTAACAAACTGACGTTCTATTAGCTCTGAATCATGCCCGATTTGAAAGAAAAAAAAATTAAGAAAATATTTATTTCGCCACATAAGCACTACGCCATATTGTACATAATTGCTTTTTTATTTTTAAGGTTATTAATAATACAGAATAATGAAGTATAAATAAATCATAACGGTAAATAAAAAACAAACAATAAACACGAGTCTAGACTGTACAAAAATGATGTTCCAAATTGTTAAGCTTAAAATCTAAACAACAATGGAAGAACAGCGATGGATCCAAAATACAATGCTATAAATTTATAAAGCTATAGATTATTTAAACAGAAAATAAAAGATAAAAATAAATAAAAATAAAAACTACAAATGTTGGTGTGTATTTTATTAAATTCTAACATTTGGACATAATATACTATTATGTCAGCAATTATTAGCAATTATTCAGAGTCGTGGTAGCTCAGGGGCTTAGTTAGAAACTTGAAATTAAGCTTCGAAGTGCAATACACCACCACCGAACTACAATTTAACAATTTGGTAGAACCATGCTGCAACTATATTAATAGTGTAGTTGTAGCACGAATGGGTCGGCTCGACCGGGGAAGAACTACGCTCTCACAGAATACCAGCGTAAAATAACAGCTCAACGCTGCTGTATGGTGAGTGTAGGGAACCATTTTAATTGGAAACGAGACATTCCATCTTAGTCGTCACGGGTGACAGCGCATCTGCATGTCAACTACGCCAAATCCCCTACGAGGCAATCTATGGGGGAGGCGTATGTTCAGTAGTGGACTTTATTAGGCTGTATCGGTATGTTACTACTAATATTGATATTAATAATCAACTTGACATTACGGCTAAACTTGAGTTAACTTAAGGCTAATGTAATTTTTTCATGCTAAGCTAAAAAAAATATGTTTAACTGACCTGTCGGCTAAACGTGTAGAAGCAAATGAAAAAAAAGTAACATTATTTGAAACAACAACTAAATCTTCTTACTGTGTAGTGGCTTCGAGAGAATCCACTATCCCATAATATAATCCCATGGGTATTGTAAAAGTCGACAACTGGAAATCAATCAAGAGATGGGCAGCTGCATCTACCTGACAACAACTCAAAATAATGAAAAACTGCGGTGGCCAAACCCCGCGGTCTAACAAACTTGGTAACTATAACCTTTGAGCATTTGAAGTAAAATATGACGAGGCTTATGTTCAGCAGTAAACTTTCGATAGATTTTAATGAATGAATGAATGAACTAAAACTTATTTGCCTTTATCTTTTAAAACGTTAAGTCCACACGAAGATTTTCTCCTCTATCGTGGAGGCAGTTTAAAATACATAAATTTCACAAGGACAAACGTCCTGATACGGAACAATTCGTCGTTGACGCCGCAAAGGGGCGAACCTCACTTTTTAAAATAATTACAGGAGACCAAGAAAATATTTATTATTCCCCGATTACTAGCTTTTTTTTCATCAGAAATTTAAATATATTAGAATTAACGGAAAACTACAAATAAGATTAATTTTCTGATGAAAATAGCTAGTAATCGGGGAATAGCAAATGTTTTCTTACTATCCTGTAATTTTTTGAAAAATTGAGGTTCGCCCCTGTGCGGCGTTAGCGACAAATTACTTGTAGGCCATGTAAATACTTGTTCCGTGCGGGATTCGAGAACGCAGCCCTTAGCACTGTAATGCATTGCTACGCCACTGCACACTACTTGGTTGAACTTAAATGTATACGATTTATTCATAGCTAAAACTAGATATAACCGGTTGTCAGTAAATCAAGGTGTAGCTGGGGTTATTGGGCATTAATTTTTTGCGCGGTACCCTAATTCTTTTTCTAAAATAAAAGTAGCCTAAGTTATTTCTTATAACATCAGCTATTTGAAATCTAAATTTTACAAATGGTTATTCATGTCTTAAAGTCATGCAAGTAACCCCCTGAGCCCGATAAATGGCAGTTATTTTGATATTACAGACAAACACTTCAATTATATTTATATGTACGATTTATTAAATTATTAAACAAAATTATTAGCCAACAAGTTACAATAATTTTACGTAATACAACATGAGAGCCAGTGCGCACAGACAACACGATCGCCAAGGTCCCTGATAACGGATGATTAGATAAGAGAAGCTGAAGACCTAGCACCCGGCGATAGAGAACGGTAAGCCGACAGTAACTAGGCCCATTGAAACATTGTACGGCACAGATAATTCAAAATGGCGTATAACGACGCGTGCCCTGCCTTTATCAGCATAAAGACAGATACGATTAATTAATTATTCTAATGACGTTTATTTATAAAAAGCTAAGACTTGTTTAAATTAAGATAACGACGACTTACGAGTGAGTGCCTCAGTTAGTGATTAATAACGTACAGAGCATTTAATCACCTTGAATTATCACGTTCGACTCGAATTATGAGGCAGTAACTTTAAAATATTATATAGATACTGCAGGGCTATATTATGGCACTATAAAATAAAATTGAAATAAAAAACGCGGCGGTTCGATAGCACAGAGCTTCATCTTGGAATTGATACAGATAGATTCATAGCAAAAATGTTTTTACTTCAATAAACTTGTTAACACACCGAGAAACATCAAGACGAGTACAGTGCGGAATGACCAAGCAGTTCTAAATATAATTTAAAATTAAAAATTTTGTACAACCGTCTTCAATATAAATTATTAAGAATAACTCAAAAACTACTGGTCAGACCTTGATCAAATTTATATGGGACCACATGGGAAGCACCAGCTTTCAAATAAAAAAAGAATCATCGAAATCGGTTAAAAACAACAATAAAACAACAAAAAACATACAGCCGAATTGAGTACCGGCTCCTTTTTGAAGTCTATGGTCTTTTATGAGTTTTATGATTGTTTAATGAGGTAGTAGTAAGAGTGGGTCGGCTCAACCGGGGAAAGGAAAACGCTGTCACAGAACACTCAATTCTGATGTGTGAATGTGCGAGTGTACAGAACCGAAAACTCTTTTCATTGGAAACGAGGTATTCCATCTTAGTCCTTAGCGGTGACAACAGATCTGTATTTTAACGTCTTAATCGAGGACCGATGATGATGTCTATGGGATACAGCATCCACTCACCATATGCAAAGCGTGTGAGAAAATTTCATTGTTTTATTACAGGTGTCGGACTGAACACGAAGACGAATCTAACCTAACCTAATCAAGTGGACAACCTAAGTGGATGCTGTGGGTCATAGACATCTACATTTATCCTCGATTAAGAATCAAAACGCTGACGCGTGCTACCCCTGAGAACTAAGATGGAATGCCTCGTTTCCAGTAAAAAGATTCTCCGGTTCTCTACACTCAAAATACGAAACACAGCAGCATTAAGCTGCTATTTTACGCTAGTATTCTGTTATAGCGTGGTCCTTCCCCTGTCGACCCATTCGTGCTACAACCATAATATAGCTGCAGTGTGCCACTACCACGTATAAACGCTTTCAGACAAACGTGAATAAGTCACTGCAATCGGGTTTTATGGTTATACAGTAAATTTATTTGTTCGATTGTCAAGTCGTCAATGATGGCATCCACGACTTTTTCTGCTACCAGGGCGGCGCCACTTTGCATTGAGGTGAAATATTTATCCGATTTCATAGCGGGGAAGATAACTTCTTGGGAAAATGTAATGGTTAATGTTTCTTTCCGGATTATTAGTTATTTTTTATATTAGATAAGAAATGAATAACATATAGATTATAACAAAAAGTAGAAAAACTAAAAAGAAAGTTAAAATCTGTAAAAACTTTAAGATCCTACCACTGAAGGATTGTTTTGTATATTAATATATATAATACACTAAAAATTGATAAACTATTATTAAAAACGAATTTATCAATTAACTGATATAGTGTAGCAAACAACTTTACCTCAGTCACAACTAGCGACATCTGGTGAGTGGAAAATTATTAGCCCTCACTGCAAAACGAAGTTGTCTCCTGGCTCCTGGTCATATTCACCGTAAGGTGTGCTGTGTGGGATTTCCTTATTTTTACTAATAAATCGGATAAATTGTCCGATTTTTATTTGAGAAAACTTTAAGTAGCTTTATGAGACAAAAAATCGCATAATCATTCGCATTGTTTAACAGTGATAAACTGTTATCAGATATTCAAGAGATACTATTTATTTGTAATTAGATAATGGCGTAGAAATGACGCTACTCGAACCAAATAAGTTTTAAATGTTTACAAACACCATTAGTCGATTTCAAAAAACAAAGAGGTCCGGTTGACGGCTCCGCGGCACAGTGGCTTAGCATTGAGTGGTTTCACTGAGGGTCGCGGGTTCGAATCCCTCACGGAACAAGTATTTGTATGACCTACAAATAATTGTCTTCGCGTCTGAATAAACATATGTCCGCGTGCAGATTTATGTATGTAAACTGCCTCCATGTCACCTTAAAAAAAGATTTTTGTTTTTCTTTTTCATAATATATAATTCTATAACATTAAAGGGGAAAGCGAACTAACGGTAGAGTAGAGTAGTAACTAACGGTTTAGAAGCGCCAGTACCCTAATGGCAGGGCGCGGACCGCGAACCCGAAAGGTCGTGGGTTCGAATCTGCCATTCGACTACTGTCGTGAACCACTTCTAACACAAGCATTTTAAACTTACCAGAAGTGGTTAAAGGGAATATTAGTAATATTTAATAGCATTACTAGTATTTAAAAAAAAACGGTAAACCCAATGGTAGGTGGCTACTATAGTCCATGGAAACATACATTCAACTTCAAGCAAAGAAGGCTATTATAGGCTATAAGGCTAATATATATATTGCATCTCCAAAGTAGTGTTATCTGCTTACTTATAGGTTGACTGATAGAGAACGCCTTAAGACGTTAAGTCCGCCTTTTTAGTTACGGTGTAAGAATATCCACTACCCCATATCATCCCGAAGGTGTCGTAAGAATCGACAGAGGGAAATAAATCAGGAGATCGCAGCAGCGTGTTCCTATAACAACTAAAAATAAAAAGCTGCGGTTGCCAGCCCGCTTGCCAAGAATGGCAATTATGTCATATATGGCAATAATTTCAAATACTGCAATATTATGGCATGGCTTAAGCGCAAAGCGCGTAGGTATGTTCTACTTGCGCCAAAAAATTGAGATTCCAACGTTTTGTCACATAATATCGTATGTAACAATCATATCGAAGTCGCGAGAAACAGCTAGTATTCAACTAGCTGTTTCTCGCGACTTCGCCCGCGTGTAATTTAGGGTTTTAATTATGTTACGCGGAACCCTAATTCTTTTTCTATAATATAAAAATGAATCGCTGAATGTGTTGCTAAGCGCAAATCTTGAGAGCAGCTGAACCGATTTCGCTAATTCTTTTTTTATAATATTCCTTGAAGTACGAAAATGGTTCTTATGGAGAGAAAAATTTAAAAAATTGCCTGAAAAAGTCTAAAAACAACACTTTTCTATATTCCCATACAAAAGATTCGTAATAATACTTAAGAGTCATTTTGAACTTTAATACCATATAACAAAGTTTAAGTGTTAGTGGAGAGGTTCCGGGAAGGCAAAACAATTATAATTTTCATTTTTTGACATAATGTAATTGTTGACTTATCAACTTTCTCTTACTAGCTGACCCGGTGTCCCGAATAGCAGAATAAGTGTTAAAAAAAAATTAAAGAATCGACTGTTAGGCGGTACGAAGTTCGCCGGGTCAGCTAGTCTAAAATAAAAGTAGCCTTAGTTATAATACCAGATATATGCCAGTAAAAGCCCCGTCAAAATCGTTCGAGCCATTTTGAAGATTAGGCGGAACAAACAGACAGACAGACAGACAACAGACAAAAAATTTAAAAATTGTATTTTTGTTATAAGTACCGTATATACTTTCATATGCATTTAGTAAAAAGCTGGTATTTTGACATTACAAACAGATACTTCAATTTTATTTATTTTTATAGATGTATAGATATAAATTATATAAAAAGCACATTGTCAGAAAGATAAATGATTGTTGAACTTATTACTTTTTTTTTTAAATCGATTAATTGCTAATTTTACATAAAAAGTGGTTTTAGTGGCTTATAGTGTAGATTTATCAAGTTCACATGGAGTGGTAAACACGATAACTTTTGAAAATGTCAATTGTTTAACTCAACCTATTTTTTAATCTCTTCGTCTATCATGTGGGAAGCCATGGAATGTAAATGGCAGTTTAATTTTTTTTTGTTTAGTTATAATTATTTTTTTCGGCGTAAAAATCTAGAAATTTTCGGTGTTTTGAGCAGCCTTGTAATAATTAATTTTACTAAATAGACTGCCTCACTCACTCACTTCCCACTACGGCCTCAGCCGCCGACGTGAGTGGATACTGTATCGGGTGTTTACAGCGGCTCAAAAAGATCGCTGTACAAATACAAATTATTCGAAAAACCAAATTTGATACATATACTGTATTATTATGATAATCAGAGATTGTTATTACAATATTTTAAAATCACAGAATAAATAATAGCACTACGTACTAAAAACAAGTAGGATGTATATATTTAAGTATAAATAAAAACCTAAATTATACGTCTTGGACTTTATGGAGGAACCTGATATGATGATCATATGAGCATTATTAGTCGTGCACTTTTGGATTTTCCAAACTTTTTTTAAAATTGAAGTTTGTTTAAAATTATTGGAAAATTGGAAGTATAATAATAAGGTTATTAGTGAAAACTTGTGTGTATTTAAACTATGTGCTTTAAAAAAATACGTTTAACCATGTTATACGTAATTTTTTTAATGTGCTTAGGACATGCACAATTGAATTTACCAATAGTTTTTTTTTTCAAAATATTGAGGCATAAAGTTACTTTTATTTAAATATTACAAAATCATATTCAGCCGTATTAAACTGCCAAGTCATAAAAGAGTCGTTGAATATTTATAGAAATGCACTTTTAGTTTATTTTTGTATTTGTTCACGCATACATAAAAGATTACACGTCAAATGCAATTATTTATATATGTACATAAATATGTATTTTATGTGTACTGTATTTATATAATGCAATTAGGTAGTTTTGTACAGTGTTATGTATTTAGTATAGTTGAACTGCTTTTATTTTTAAGTTATGTTTCATTATTGTCCTTAATTTGCACCTACCAACATCTTTATTTATTCCATTTTTCTCTGGTTGACTGGTAGAGAATGCCATAGGGCATTAAGTCCGCCCTTTGTAACCCCTAGTTGGTGTGTTGGCATAAAGGATAAATAAATAAAATAAAAAAAATATTTACTTAAATACAGGCAGATGTAGCGCTATGAGACAATCTATGGGGATGGCCTATAGTCAGCAGTGGAATGGACTTTAATAAGCTGTAACGGTACGGATCCACACGTTAGCCGGCACTGGTCTATAGTAGCTAGGGCTGCCAGACATCCTTAATTTTAAAGACGTCCTCTATATCAGACCAAAAAATTGATAATTTGAAAATTTTAATAGAGGACAAGGCAATATCGCGCGTATTCGACATTCCCTCTGCTAGTTGAGATCAAACAGATTAAAAATCACTTTGAGGTTACGCGCGATGTGTGAGAGACAAACTACGTTACATTGCGTTTTGTTGCTACTCGTATTGATACCATAACAGCATTTTATTATAAACAGTATGATATCCTTTTTTTGGCCGTGAAGAAGAGATCTCACCGGGCAAGGTGTTCAGCCCGGAGAGCGGCGAACGCTCCGTGTGTTATTTCGGAGCTATTCTATATGTAGCGTGGTAACCTCGGAACTTTGATTGCGCGATTTAGGCTTCGGTGCGTTTCGCTTGGGGCGCGACGACATCGCCGCCACATTTTCATTCTGTCCTTTATAATCTTGTCACATCCTCTAAAACATGAGACGGGCAACCCTAATAGTATCCAATTACTTCGGTAAGCTTCTTTCTTCGAGAATGTTTATGTAAAACGTTCTATGAATTAATTAGTCAACTTTCACAACGTCTCTCATGGCATTAAATAACCATTCACCTTCAGTTAACCCTTTCTCTTGATTCTGAATTTATGTTAATGATAATTATCTAAACTAAATATAAAACTAAACATACGGCATTACAATCGTCCATTATCGCTTAATTATTTAAGTATTACCTTTTCACCCGCGGCTTCGCTCGCGTGGACTTCGATTTAGGAACATCATTAATACTGCACCGTGTATATACGCAAAATTGGATCACTTGTAGAGTCACCTTGGTGTATGTATCTCTCTGTTCGTCACAACATTTTTTATTGAAATTTGGCATATATATATATATATATATATATATATATATATATATATATATATATATATATATATAATATGCTACAGGAACACAAAGGAGTTTTTTAGAATTGCATTAATATCATACGTTTAGCAACACCTAGCACTTTTCTTTATATCGGGCATGTTTTCCAATGTATCTTTATGAAGGGTAAATTGTCTTAGAATCAGATATGTCTTATTTATATTTTACTCTATACATTTATATATATATATCTCTCAATCTATACATACCACTAGATCGAGTGACGACCTGGTAAGAGATGCAGGAAGTCGATGGATGCAGGTGGCTCAGGACCGTGCTTTGTGGTATTACCTAGGGGAGGCCTATGTTCAGCAGTGAACTTGTGAAGGGCTGTAATGATGATGATGATTTATTTATAATAAAAGTTAATGTCGTTTTGACAAAATAATGTTGCATTTCATGGTCTTTTATTCATTTGTCGCATAATGTTTATTTGCAATGTTTGATTCACATCATTGCCCCTATTGAATATTGATTGACACCCAGTGTTGACACTATAAAATAGACACTGATATTTTGTTAAAATTTGCGTAGACTTTAAAATTTTATAAATGTAGGTCTATTCGCGGTGAAAGTGAACATGCGTTGTAGTGGCGGCGAAAGAGAATTCTCTGCTCCATTCGTCTCGTGGGTGTTGTGATAGGCGACAAAGGTGAACTGAAACAGGAGATGGGCAGCAGCAACTTTCTGATAACAGCTCAAAGTAATGAAAAGTTGCGGTTGCCAAACCGCCTGCCAAGCGTGGCAATTATAGCAAATATCCGGCCAATTCCTGACAAATCTAGGGGAAGGTTTTTGATCAGCAGCGCACTTTAAATAGGCTGTAATGATCACGATGATGAGTTCTACTCATCTTCGCAACTCTTATATTTACGGTAGAATGAAGAAAATAACATTTATAAATATTTTTTTATAGGATAGGGTGACAAACGAGCACACAGTCTACCTGATGGTAAGTGGCTGCCGCGGCCCACAGACATCTACATTTATCCTCGTTTGCGAATCAAAATGCAGATGCGTTGTCACCCGTGAGGACTAAGATGGAATGCCTCGCTTCCAGCAAAAAGGGTCTCCGGCTCTCTACACTCACCATACGAAACACAGCAGCAAATAGCTGCTATTTGACGCTGGTACTCTGTGAGAGCGTGGTCCCTCCCCGGTCGAGCCGACCCATTCGTGCTACAACTATACTACTAATATAGCTGCAGAATGGCTTTACCACGTACAAAATAATATATGTTAGACAACATATATTATTTTGTACGTAATTAGAAGACGTTTGTATTAAATAGAAGCTGCATAAGAGTTTAATTAGAAGTAAAAAAGTAGCAGCTTACATACATCCCCCTACTGGCCACAGGCCGCAGAAGGTTTTGGGGCAAAAAAGAGTTCGCTACGCTTGCCCCAACGCGGTATGGCCAGACCACATTAAAAAATTACCAAAATATTTTTTAACTTCCCAGGAAGGTTACACTACTAGTGTCTGCCTTCTCCGCCAAGAATGTGGTAAATCAACACTTCAAATTACAATTAAAATTTATATGGTGTTGGCCTGGAACGAATTTGGGTTCCTTAAGTACAAACTATGAAATCTACGCTTGTATCTATTTACTTGTATCTATTGGCTTTGACAATAAGTGACTGCCGCCATTGTATAATTGCAGTTATATTTATAGTTAATATAAAAATTTACTTGTGTTTAAGTATAATTTGCTTTCTTTGATATGATACTACTTATTCTAATTTATTAGACAGTCATTTACTCCACAAAAGTGGAGACTATTAGTGGACTGTGATGGTGATAATGATTATGTTGACAAAAAATATACTGTAACGAAGCTTGTAGAAAGCAAATTTAGCTAGAGTTACGCAAGTGTATAAAAATCTGTGCCAGTTCTAAGAACAATTAAACGGTAAGTACGAGGGGATTGAAATTTGAAAAAATATTAAGAATAGTTTTTCGTGCAACGTTACTTCACTATGTATTAGGCTAGAATTAACTCGATTGACGCTCTTTTAGTTCACTCAGCAACGGAAATACGTAACAGCATGTCATATCTAATTATATTAACACATTCAAGTACACGCCATTGATTTGCTCGAAAAAGTAAAAATACACCATTTAGCATGCTCACACAAAGTAACGTTTGTCACCTTCGAATCGAATTTGTAACCTCGTTCGGTGTTCTTTGCTAAGTTTAGCAAGCCGAAACACTCACGGATTCACTTCGATATCTTGTTTTACAGTAGTAATGGTGACAAACGCACATAGAGTAGTGGAGCACGTGATAGAGGATCATGTTATAGCCCAGGGGTTCCCAAAATTTTTTAGTTCTCAGCGCACTTACAGTGGAATACATGGTACAGCCATGCTGCAGCTATATTAGTAGTATAGTTGTAGTACGAATGGGTCGGCTCGACCGGGGAAGGACCACGCTCTCACAGAATACTAACGTAAAATAGTAGCTTAACATCACTGTATTTCGTATGGTGAGTGTAGAGAACCGGAGGCCCATTTTAATGGAAAAAAGGGATTCCATCTTAGTCCTCACGGGTGCCAACGCATCTGCATTTTGATTCTTTATTGAGGATAGATGTGGATGTCTATGGATCGCAGCAACCACTTACCATCAGGTGGACTGTGTGCTCGTTTGTCACCCTATCCTATATATAAAAGAAAAGTTTAGAATTTTATCTCGGCGCCCTAGTTAGTCTACATAGGGTACAATTATACTAGATAGGCACAAAAATTAAAACATCCACAATGTGAAGCTGAGTTTTTATATTGAAACATAAGAATGTATTTATTATTTAATCAAAATAGGAAATAAAATACACTAACAACTTAGTCTTACATAGCTTGGTGATTATCACACGTGTTTTCAAAACGTGGGACAGGGCTTGACACCACTACTCTCATTTCTTGTTCCACATTGATCTTTAAGCGACATTTGTTATTGATTACAGCTACAGTCGAAAATCCGGTTTATTTTGTGCGAATTAATACTAAAGTTTAGTTTCTGGAGAGCGGTAAAGAGCGGCGCCTCAAGGCGCCCCTCTTAACTCTCTACTGCGCACACTTTAGGAACCACTGTGGAAGCTCATAGCCAAATACTCGTATCTACCCGCTATAACACATCAATATGATGTATCTAAGATTAAACGCTCCATCCATCAACCCCATTCACAACATCCTTCAAACGCTTGCTCTGGCATCATTGTCACGCTGCAGAAGTAGTTTGTTTTACCAATATAATCTAGACTTCTTCTTCCTTCTTTTTCCTTCTCTTGTATTTTGTTACTTATTGCCTATTAAAGTCAACTACTGAACATGTTAGGCCTCCCCCATAGATTGCGACATAGGGGAGATATTTGCCATAGTTTCCACGCTTGGCAAGCGGGCTGGCAAACGCAATTTTTTTTATTTGTTATAAGAAGACGCTGCTGCCCATCTTCTGATTTGCTTTCTTCTGTCACTTCTTACGACACCCACGGGATGATATGGGGTAGTGGATATTCTAACACCGCCACTACACGGTATATAATATACAGAATATTACAGATATTTCCCTTTCGTATTGCAGCTACAATGCATCTGCAGCGTGGTTCTATCACGCATCTAGTATATAATACTAGCGATCCGCCCCGGCTTCGCACGGGCGATTTCTGGATATCGACAACAGCGCCACTTACCGGATCCAATTGTGAATCTAAACCATCCTGGGACCCACTCAAACGCACACAAAGAATTTCATCAAAATCGTTCGTGCCGTTTTCGCCTTTTAGCGAGACTAACGGACAGCAATTGATTTTTATATATAGAGAATAGAAATTTAATTAAACAAACGGTAATTGCATTTCGGAGTGTGCGTAGGAATTGCATAATTTAATTCCTCCCTCTTCCTTCCACCATCGGACAACCAGACGTTCGGCCAGTCCTTTCCGTCCGTTCGGCCTTTCGTTGTTGACTTACACCGCATTCGAACCAAACGGTTCGCTACGTCGTTCATCACGCGTACAGCAAAGTAGTGGAATAAGTTGCCAGCATCTGTCTTTCCATCTGATTACAGTGCGGTGTCTTCAAGTCAAGAGTGAATAGGCTTTTGTTAAGTCAGTGCGCTTCACCATCTTAGGCTACATCACCACTTACCATCAGATGGGATTGTAGATAAGCGCTAGCTTAGTAGAATATAAAAAAAATTTGATACTTGCAGGTGGTTCAGGACCATGTTTTTGACCGTACTTGTGATGAACTGTAACGATGATAATCAGTGATGATAAGTAATTTAATTTGATCTAGAAAGATGTTTACTTTCATTTTATTATCAAATCTTTGTCAGTTTAGCTCAGCAGACCGAGAACTAGTCAAATACTCTCTTGATAATGAAATGGAGTAAATCGATCGAAGCTCAACAAACATTACTCTCAACATTGGATGCTACCGCACGGAAAGTTGACGAAAATGTTTCGTGAATAGATTTTGATTTTTATCAACTTGTCACGTCTCTTATAATATATATATAACTTTTCTCGTTAACTTAATACTCGAAGTTATAAAGAGAAATTGTAATAAAAGTCATAAAGGGCAAAATTATTAAGAAAAGGTCGTAATATTTTTTGGCCGTAGAATGGAAATGGAGAGATCACCCGCCATAAGTTCATTATAAAACTAAAGATAATTTGCACGACAACGACAGGTAGCCGTGCAGGCAACATAGCACAACTCTTCCCTGGTTAAATTTCATCATATAAGGTCGGGGAAAAGGTTTTTTCGTATTTTACTTATATACAAATTCAGGACATTTTTTTTTATTTCAAAGTTAAATTACATTTAATTATAACATATATGTGCCATTTTGTTTGATAAATTGTTGCCATCTTGTAGGTAGTGACATAATTCCGTTGCTGTAGAAATCTTAGGATTTTTGATTAAAAAAAAGCGACAAGTAGTTTTGACAGTACCTACTCTCTTGATAATATAATTAATAGAATCAGGCGTTACTTTGCGGAAATCCATTATATAAAAGCTTTTACAAAAATTTACTTCGCAAATATCCGCGTTATAAAATAAAATGTGTCTTACGTAGTATGAAGAAGCACCTCCCGCCCTCCCTCAATTGCGTGCACTATCCCCGTCACCACTAATCCCAGCACCGCTACTCCCAACACCATTACACTAGGCAAGACACACCACTGACGATAATACGACACGTGTTTCGCCTCTACACGAGGCATTTTCAGGTGATATAGACTCTACGGTGGCTAACCGCAGGTTGTATTATCGTCAGTGGTGTGTCTTGCCTAGTGTAGTGGTGTTGGGAGTAGTGGTGCTGGGATTAGTGGTGACGGGGATAGTGCACGCAATTGAGGGAGGGCGGGAGGTGCTCTTCATACTAGGTAAGACACATTATTTTATTTTATAACGCGGATATTTGCGAAGTAAATTTTTGTAAAAGCTTTTTCTCTTGATAATAACCTAACACTACCCAAAGAATTCTAAAGAGACCGAAACAGGTGAAAATCTGAGGGTTCAAGCTTAGGGCTCTTATATATTATGTGGGATGCATTAACACTTCCCAACCAAGCTCTCTCAATTTTCTCAATTACTTCTCAATTTTAGTGGCCAAATATGTATGTGGTCTGGCATTATAATTATGAAAGACGTTTTTTCTCAATTTCTTGCTTGAGTCTCATTAGTTGTTGACAGTAGAGATCTGAATCGATTATTTTGTCCGGCGGTAAAAGCTCATAATAAACGATGCAATTCCAATCTCACCATACACACAGCATCACATTATTGCGTTCTAATCCGGGTTTCGGTACAGTCCATGGAGCTTGACTACCATTTAAACATGATCTTTTTCGCACGCCCTTGTTGCAGGTGATCCACTTTTCATCACCAATGATCAATCTTTTTAAAAATGATCGGTTTCATTACATTTTAATTGAGAATCGCAAATGACTACACGATTCATTAGGTTTCTTTCAGTGAGGCCGTGTGGTACCCCAATATCGAGCTATTTTTTATGTAGCCAGACTTTTTCAAATGGCTCAAAACTGTATTGTGGTCAATCTTTAATTCCTCGGCTATTTCGTAACTACTAATATACCCATATTGCTCTACTTTTTCAAATGTGGCATCGACTTTATCCGTATGAGGGCGACCAGAGCGAGCTGCATCTTTGACATCAAATTCCCGGGCTGAAAACGTTTAAACCAACTTTGTGCTACTCTTGCTGACACTGCTTTATTAAGTCCTTAAACAATTTTTTGTCGCAGCTTGAGTCGCATTTTTTCTTGTAATAAAACTTCGGAATGTATCGAATTTCTTCATGTTGAAAATGTTTTTTACTTTTTATTTTTCTGATCCATAATGGCCTATATGTATTGATATTAAAACCAGTATTAAAACCAGCTAGATACAAAAAATACAACAAAAGAGATTTTTCTTCAATTTTATACGAACAAAAAACGAAGAAACTTTTTCCCCGATCTATTATTTCGTATGAAACTTGGTAATTTAATATTTATAATTTAATAGCGTGAAATATTTAATTAAGTACTTTGAATTATAAATAGGAATAATTAGATAATTCTAAATAACCTATATTAGAAATTATTTCATGCTTAAAAATAGGATAGCTAAAGTTATTGATATTTTTTAAGCGTTAATTTCTTTGTTTACCTTTTAATTATGTCTTATCGTAGCGCAATAAATAAGTGATAAGGAAAACGGCGTAAGGTATGAATGTAGAAAAAGATGTTACGTAGGTAAAATAGTGAAAACCCGCATTACAGACGCATAAATAAATAAAGTATAATTGTTTTATTGTGTTTTATTGAAAAATAACAATAGGTGTTTTTTTTTTAAATTAATTAGGTGAGATCATATTCAAATTCGTATGAATTCATGTATGTGTACGTGGCGACGCTAAACCAAGGAATGCGTCACGCGCGCATGTTACCAAAATTGTGGTGAAAAAAAGAAATTACTTAAATAGTGGTGACGCTTGGGAACAGGGTATTTAAGGAGCCCTCCCGAATTCGTGCTATCTTCCCACATTCGTTCGTTCGTTCGTTCAAGCCGAGGTTCGTACCTCTTTCTGAGGGGCCTAATTTGATGAAGCTATAAAAGCCTCAGGGCCGACGGCATACTCTTTTCTACTATGGTACTCAATTCGACTGTATGTTATTTTTGACGTGACAACGTCTTATAATTCGATGAAGCTGGCTGCACGCACGAAAACCATGACTCATGCGGCGTTACCTCGCTCTGAGGCGTTCCATTTAAGGCTTGAAGTGCAAGCGAGAGCGCGGAACGAGCGACAAAGAGGCACAATCGGCCTCCGCGTTCGACAGCGTTCGATATCTGTCTCTCTCCTACTTGAGTGAGCGATGCGTCCGCATGGACAGCTACTATACAATAATACATTTACATGTTTTCGTCAAGTATGAAGTGCAGTGAAAAGTGAATGTGGTGTCAATTGTTTATAGCAACATTTTCTTATGACGTTGTCACGTTCAACTATCGTCAGTAAACCGACTTTACAGACAACCGATTTTGTTTACGTTTTTTATGTGTGTTACCCCATAACTTTTTCTGGGTGTACCGATTTCAATGATTATTTTTTAAATTATCGAGAAATAATTAAAAATTAAAAATTTCGAACAAACGACTTCAATATAAATTATTAAGAATAACTCAAAACTAATGGTCAGTCCAAGGACTGGGTCAAGACCCAATTTATATGGGACCACATGAGAAGCACCAGCTTTCAAATAAAAAAAGGAATCAACGAAATCGATTTAACACATTAAAAAACATACAGACAAGGCCTTTTTGAATTCAGTCGAAAAAACGTGCTATCATTGCTTAACCAATCGGCACCGGGTGCGCACGTATGTATTGATGTAAGTAGCATAATGTAAGCTAAGACCTTAAGATTTTCGATAAAATAAAGAATGACGGCCAGAGGGGGTGAGGCAGAGAAGTTTCCAGAAAAATATTAGAAAACATAAAAATCGCGCCCATTGACTGGGAATTCATTCGACGTTCGGGCCCTACCAGAAAAAGAAGATCAAAAAGGAAACTGCCCTGCCCTCAGCTACCTCCCTGACAAGTCAACAAGTATTTTATTCATCCTGAAAACCCTAGCCAATCGATCTGCAACTGATAGATATCACGCACGCTTTGTATAGATGGAGCTTGTGTATTAAGGGCAGTTTGCCCTTGCTGTTAACTAGCGAGTGGAGGCGACTAGTGACGAATTTCGCACAGTTGCGCACATCGCCAATGTGCTTCGCGAATGTCATAACTTGGTCGAATGTAAACCCTAGATATTTGGCCGTTGGTTGCCAGGGGATCTGGCGGCCGTACAAGGTGACCGTACCTAACGATTTCTTGGAGTTTCTTATTTGACGTTTGAAAGTGGAGATCCTTTGAAAGTGTATTGATTCACTTCGATTCTCCATAAGCGGAACCAATCGCCTAGGCGGTTGGCGGCTTTTTGAAGCATCTTGGTGTTGATCTAGACATGCTAGCGAATATATATTTTATGACTTCTTGCGAAATACGTCCCCAGTCCGCGGTAATCATACTCTTTAGCTCTCTGATAGTCTACGGAACCGGCTGCACTGATCACTCGTCGCTTCAGAACGTCCAGACATGCTCTATGGCATTTAAGTCGGGACTTCGAGCTGGCCAATCCAAAAGGCGAATTCCGACCTCTAACATACTTTCACATTGCCGGACCTGTGAGCGCGAACGCTGTCGTCCATAAAAATTGAGTTATCATTAAGAGCGGCCAATGCAGGTTATGAATGAGGAATTAGAACTTTCGTTGTTCCGTTATTAAAATTCCCGAAAAAAATTCCTGACATTTCGGGTGCTGTAAGCACCCGAAACGTCGGGAATTAAAAAGTTAAATTAAACACGATAGAATCTGTAAAGCTTGGTTTCATTTAATGTGTAGTCTTCGCGTAAATATAAGAAATCATTATGTTCCGTTATTCCTTTTGTATCGGTATCCAGTCCAGACTAATTCCGTACGATCCAACGAATTTATTCCTGCCCAAAACGTAAATGAGCCCGCAGCATAGGGTGTTATTTCTTAAAAACATGCCTCTGCAAAGCGGTCACCTCGTCTTCGTAGCACTCGCCCACGTCGATCTCACCGTACAGAGGTATCCTGACTTCATAGGAGAACAATACTCTACCCCAGTCTTTTTGAGTGCATGACACACAATTTGGAGAGAAGATAAACGTGACAACTCGGTTCTCACCGAGTAATTTAGGACCGCGGGCTGAGCGATGACTGCGTATATTGGCAGCGAGTAGCCTCCTCCTGACCGTCCATAGACTAATTTGCACACTTCTTACTTCTTATAAGTTGTTTTTGAATCCACATAAGAAGATTTACGATTTCTCAACACTTAACTCACCAGAAACGGATGATCCCCTGGTTCGTCCTTTTCGGTACGTGGCTTTCTTCCAGAAACAGGCCTTCTCTTGACGGAACCGGTCCCTTGGATTTTCGATTTTCGAGACCGCTAAACAGCAATAACAATACTTTAAAATGTCTTTTCCTTGACATTATAACCACTCAGGCCCCGACATTTTATTGGACCAACTTAGTCAGACCTATGGTCAGACAAGGACATTTTTTTAGCTAAATGTAAAAATAACGTAGAGTTATTTTGCCAATTAATTTTACTATGTTTTATCTTAAAATAAAAAAAAACTATCAACAATTAGAATATTGCATTATTTGTATGAAGATCAAGTGAGCGCTAGAGAAACGACGATAGCAAGACGTTGTCGATAAATGAAATGTTTTCAGAGATTATCAATTACCTTGTCGTGGCGGTGCATGAATATCCATATCATCTCGTGCATGCCGTAAGAGACTTGGGGAAAAGGGTTATTTTTAAATAAGCGTGAACATCGTTCCGGTTACGAAAAGGTTAGAGCGAAAAATCATCGTGACTTTGTTAGTTAGATAACTACTTATAACAAACATTAGAACGACTTATTACGTGGCTTTAAATATGCATTTTAGATTTGGTTAAAAATTATAGTTACAGAATATTATACGTCCCACTGCTGGGCACAGGCCTCCTCTCATTTCTGAGATGGTTTAAGAGCAAGTAAATGTCCACCGCGCTGCCCCAATGCGTGTTGGCGAACTTCAAGTGCCTTCAATTTTTTTTTATTTCTCATACACGCAGGTTTTCTCACTATGTTTTCCTTCACCACCGAGCACGTACTAAATCAGCACTTAAGATTGCAATTAACAATTTCATTGGTGCCGCCGGCGGGGATCGAACCGGGGTTGCTCGCGTATTGTGAAATTTACAGCGAGCGCTAACCATCTGAGCCAACACGGCTCAGTATTAAGTTTTATTTCAGTAGTCAACTTTTTATTTCCTTCCTAACTATTATTTTTGAAATATACGTATTTTAGCTAACCTAGCCGATTAGTCGGTCGGGATGGCGGTTTTTCTAAAAAAGATCGATTTTCAAATGGATTTGAATCGAAATCTGTTCTCAAATAAATCGAGACTTAAAAGATCGATTAAAATTGATCTTCTTTGATTTACTTTTCGAGTTTGTATACTACCAACACTACTTAATGGAGTACTACCAACACTACTTAATGGGGTATTCTATATGACTTTGTTGTATACAACAAAGCCATATAGAATACTCCATTAAGAAGAGGCGAAAGAAACTGAGCACACAGCCATTTCGCGAGTTTTCAAATATTTAAGTGAAAAACTGTAATTTTTTTACGTGTTTGGGTATACTAATTTGTTATACTAAATTGGGTAGCTAATTGTAAATAATATTATAGTTCTTAATTCTTATCAAAACAGAAAAAATCAAATCTCGATTTCTAAGGTGAAATATCGATTCACTGCTAAATATCAATTTAAAAATCGATCTTTTTGGAACAAGAAATCGATTAATCGATTTCAGATCGTCATGCCTAGTCGGTGTACCGTTCTTGTACACTGTACACGTGTACCTTGTTACATAGTGGCAGCTATGACAAATATACCCCTATAAGGCGATATACACAAGGGGTCGCTCGACAACTGATGCCGGTGTTGAGCTGATTAAATATATCTTTAATGCATGGGAGAATTCACAGGATGCTTTGGGTATATTTTGTGACCTATCCAAGGCCTTCGATTGTGTTCACCATGAAACATTAATCAGGACACTTCAACACTACGGTGTAAGAAGTGATGCCCTTAAATTAATTATTTCATATTTAAGTAAGAGAACGCAAAAAGTTGTCATTAACAATATGAGCTCTTCCGGATCGACGGTACAAATGGGCGTGCCTCAAGGCTCAATTCTCGGCCCCTTTCTGTTTCTTGTATACATTAATGACTTACCTTACATAGTAGGGGATAACCATGATATAGTATTATTTGCAGATGACACTTCTTTAATTTTCAAATTAAGTCGACAGTTACTAAAATATGACGAAGTAAATAACGCTATATCTAAATTAGTAAATTGGTTCGATGTTAATAATTTGCATATAAATGGCACTAAAACAAAATGTATGAAATTCGTGACTCCAAATGTCAAACAATTAAATACTAATGTAATTTTAAATGGGGAGAAACTGAGTCTTGTAGATACCACCATTTTTCTTGGAATCACACTAGACGCGAAGCTTCAATGGAGCCCCCATATATCAAAACTAGCAAGCAGACTTAGTTCTGCAGCATATGCTGTAAAAAAGAGTAGAAGTCTAACCAGTGTTGAAACAGCTAGACTAGTTTACTTCAGCTACTTCCATAGTATAATGTCGTATGGTATTTTGCTATGGGGACACGCAGCTGACACTGAAATTATATTTGTTTTGCAGAAGAGGGCCATAAGAGCAATTTATGGTTTAAAGCCTAAAGAGTCGCTGCGACAAAAATTTAAGGAAATTAATATATTAACTTTGGCCTCTCAATACATTTATGAAAATGTAATGTACGTACACAAAAATAAAAGTAGTTTTACAAAAATAAGTGATATTCATTCTGTAAATACTAGGAACAGACACAAGCTAGTAGTACCAGTTACTCGACTCCATCGAGTCAGTAATTCATTCTTGGGGCGATGTATACGCTTTTACAACAAAATTCCAGAAAATATACAAAGTTTGACCTGTTCAAAGTTCAAAAACTTTATTAAACTAAGTTTGTATAAAAAGGGTTATTATAATATTAAGGAATTTATGGATGATAATAACCCCTGGAAATGAGGTGATCGCTACCAAGCTATTTCTAATTTGTTGTGTTGTTAATTTGTGTAACATCATGATTGTAAGCTGTTATTTTAAAAAAAAAGTCCCGCTGGGTTTCTTGCTGGTTCTTCCCAGGACAGAGGTTTTTTCCGAACCAGTGGTAATCAAACAAAAGAGTGACTTTCAATAAGTATTATTTATAATCTATATTGAATAAAAAAGTTTCTGTTTCTGTTTCTATGGGGAAGGCCCATGTTTAGCAGTGGACTTAAAATAGGTTGTAACGATGTTTGTTGTAAAAGTAATATTATAAATGTAATAGTAGGAGGAAAAAAATGGATCATTTTTTTATCTCGGCTGAACGCGGTTGCTCCGTGCTATGTTTAGATGAGGTGACGTTGCTGAGGTGAGCGATTTTCGCGTAAATCAAGAAAAATCAATCACAGGCATTTACTTTATTACGCTATCTTTGACCAACGCCATTTTTTTTGAAAACAACTTCGCCATAATATTCAGTATATATCTAAATTATAACATAAAACGTAATTTTCGCACATTGAAATTTGTGGAACATGAAAATTTGTGTTTTTACGTGATTGATCTGAAAACGAACGAACTGAAAATAAAATATAATAAATGTGATTTATTTATATTTCATTTCCAGTACGTTCTGACTATTTCATACGTGAACGAAATGTATAAAATTGTTACGAGACAAAATATAAGCAAATAACTTTTATAAACAGTGTAATTACTTACCTTTTATATAAAAAAACTAATCAACAAACTTTCTTTTTGTACTTCCTTAATTTTTTTAAAATTGAATTTGCCTCCTGCACTCACGCGGCGAAAGAAATAGACTTAAGTATATGAAGTATACGGGACGGTAAATGTACAAACTCGTCATTTGAAGTACCTTCTCTTAATTTAGAGCAGTGTACTTTAGTAACGAATCTAATACAATACAATATTGTTTTTATCGAAACTAATTCTAATAAATTTTTTAGAATTTTAGTTGTGTAATGCGTATAAATAACATGTAAAGAAGAATTGTTCTGAGCACTCTTATCTATTGTTATGCGTAACCGTAGTAATTATATACTCTTTGGTTCTGAGGGGTCACTTCTAAATATTACTATACTCTTTGGCGGGGTCTACAAAATTATCACGGTGGAGACCGATGTGGACCGGTGGGACTTGACAGCTTAAAGTATTGTTATTGCTTTTTTTAAATGTGCGATCGGGGGACCCCCGTCAGGAACGAAGTTCCTTACGTTATTTTTTCAACTCCAAACGTGATTTTAATATGTAGATTTCTATTGCTTATAAACAATTTTTTATTATTAATTTAAATAAAATTAATCAACGAATTCATCCGCATTTTGATTCTTAATCGCGGATAGATATAGGATCATATTATCTATCCGCTATAGAACCGCCTACTGTGAGTTCCTCCCAAAAATAAAATGACGGGATCGAATCGAAAGTATAATGATATTTTTTCTGAAAGTGTATGCTGTTAGCCCTGCGGCCTTTACAGCTTCATCAAAATAGGCTCGTAAGTGAGGACTTACGATCTATTGAGTGCAATGATTCTGCCGGCCTCGTGCCGCTTCGCCGACTGCTTTCCCGAGGCACCCCGGCCCCTGCTTTCGGAGTGAGGCCACAGAATAAATAATAGTACTACGTACAGAAGTTGCACTCTTTTGTACGTAGTACTATTATTGTTGACTGCTTGCGGACGTTTTAATAGCCTACATAGTTATTATTAATCAGATAAACCGCGCACGCAAGCTAAATAAAACATTATCGCTGTGCGCGAGTGTCCGTATTACTTTGCATCTTGTCTCCTTAGTACGTCACAACGGACTTTTCGTGGTTACTAAGGGCTGTTAATAAAGAGTAAAAAAATACATTGTGAAATGGTAAATTACTTAGGTAAAGTACCTATGCTGACTATAATGAATCATATTATCTACTATGTGAGTTCTGTGATGCCCAACGTCGGGAATCGCGAAGCTTGGTTCGTATAGGCAGATAGCGTAAACAACAAATAAACCCAAAATACGATTCCTAACAGAAATATGAACGATCATACGTATGTAATCTACTTAGTTGAAAATCTTGTAAACAAAGTTTTAATTTCATTATTTTGTGCTATTATAACTTAAAAGAAATTAATTACACAGACGAGTATATAAAATATAAATTTCAACTAAGTATTGTAATAAAGTACTTAGGTATTACTTCTGTACTTAAATTATTACTTAATTATTTTTTCGCTATAAGTACCTATCTAACAAAAAAATGAAATAAATTTACCTTTCATTATCCTTCGGTAACTCAAAAAACAATATATCTGTAACCTTTTAATTGCTCATTAAGCATCCAATTTAAATTACATTAAACTTTTTCAACCATTTTATCCTACAATTAAATATACTAAACACTAAACAAAAACTATTTCGACGAGTATTTCAAAAAGTAGGATTTACAAAATATTATTTACGTAAACAGCGTTAAAAAAGCTTTATCATTTAATCGCCTAGAGCGCGCTAGCCCCGACTGCGATCTATTCCTGGGGCACCTCGCGATTTTAGGTAATTATTTCACGCAGGTAGCAAGAGTGACAGAGGCCTGGTGAGGCTCTTCTTGCTAGGAGGGGGGGGGGGGGGGTCGATGTGATTTAAGGGCCCCTCAGAAGGAGTTACGAACCTCGACTTGAACCACTATCGCAATGTGGGAAAGTACAACATATTTTTCCTATTAGCGACATCTATCGAACTAAAAAGAAAGTAGAAAAATATTAATTAACGTTTAACTAGTCTAACTAGATAGATAGGACTGTGCGCTCGTTTATCAACCTTATTCTACAAAAAATAAAACTATTACGAAAGTATAACGATAGTAATGTTATTTTTTCCTTGTTGTCTTGTCTGTCTTTCAATTGAATAATACAAATGGATTATAGTTATTCACACGAGTAGCAAAATTCTGTTTATTATTCATCGACGATCACCGATTGGGTAAGATATTTTTACTGTCAAATTAATTTTCTAACGCATTGTTAAACACTCTTTACAGTTCATTGGTTCTCAATAAAAAAATAACATAAATTTATTCGTATTCAAATTCATAAGACACCCATATTGTAGTTATTACTAATTATGTGTAAAATTTCATAATACATTACATTTTTCCAACGTCATCATCATCATCATCATCTTTACAGCCCATCATAAGTCCACTAATGAACATAGGCCTGCCCAAAGGAACATCTCTCCCACAAAGCTCGGTCCTGAGTCACGTGCATCCATCGACTTTCTACATCTCTTACTAGTTTGCCGCTCCATCTCGTGGGGGTCCGCCCTACTTCAATTCGCTTATCTGTACTAGGCTCTCTCGGCTCGAGGTATATCTGGCCTTTTAATAAACCAAATATCCAGCAAGCAATATCATTCTACAGTTAGCCTTCTCTCGGTTTATGCAACCCTAGTACCTAATAACCTATCTATAGGATGGCCGTACCACGTACCACTTATAAGCATTATCGAGCACGCAATTTTCTCTCTATAGTTGGCGACAGTGCCTTCTTTCAGTTTATGTAGTTCTAGTACTTTCAAAAGTGAGCTGTTTACGAAATAACGTTATAATGAAAAAATGCTGAAAGAAGAAAAAGAACTAAATAGCAAGTAAGCTTAATTCTAACACACAAAAAACTAGTTTCGCTTAACAAGTAATCATTTCAATAAACTTAAGAGCCGCTCTCACAATATCGCATCTCAAGCAGTCATTCCGATCTTTAACTTTAATATGCATTAAGAAAATGTTTCTAAATTGTATTAATTAACCGCATTTCTGGGATTTTTCCGGCACGGCAACGTCACCGTCGGAAACCTGTCACATTATCGCATTGCTTACCTATCGTGTTGGAATTATGGTTGAGAAGAGAATGTATTGGAGGATTGTACACAGGGTGCAATGGATAACAATCCTGTAAATTTATTATTGCATTTTAGCAGATTTCAAGAAAATTTCATGAAAGTTTACGATGATAAGATAAGAAATTTGGTATGAAAAAAAAACAGGGGATGAAGTTTTAATGTAACTATTTAGACGTCATGAGATTGTCCTTAGTCCACTCAAAAAAGGGGGAAAAGTAACTTTTAATAAAAAAAATAAAAGCCGACTGAAAAGAACTCAAAAGAATAAAATAATTTCACATTCTGAATGTCGGTGCTTTATTTCTAAAACTGGAACAGAAATGAAAGATGGTAAATATACACTTAAATATCGGACTGATCAGAGAATAGTGTTCGTATTAAATAAAATAAAATTCAGCCGTTAGGCGAGAGACGCGAAGTAATTAAATATAATAAATAACGATTAAATCGTCTCCAATGTAAATAATAACTTATTTACATTGGAGACGATTTAATCGTTGATGCAGTTGAAACTTTACTGTACGGTAACAACACTTTTTTTTAAATAACGCGACATAATGCAAAGTTTGTCATAAACCAAAAACATTGTAGATCGCTTGACTAATAAAGCACGCAAATAATGCGGAGGTGTGTCTCGGGCATCACAAGAAGTAAAAATAAACGAGGTATCTTTGTCTCTCGCGGTAAACATGCATGAATAAGTTCACATGGAGACATTTGATAGTGGAATTACGCACTTGCTGTATTTGTTTCTTCCTCTGATTGATTGTAGCGCGGCTCAGACGGAGGGGAGTGGAGGGTGAGGGCGATATGAAAGTTGATTTTAACGCCGTGCCGCACTCCACAAGATACTTTGCAATAATATTGCGTTGCATTTTGTTTACGGAAAAGAATTATTCATATGAGAAGAAACTGTAGCGAGTCTGTTATTGCGTCCTACATTTTCATTAACTAATGAAAGTCCGGTAGTATTTATTACAGTAATGTTATTCGCTACTTGTATGTTAACAAATATTTTATCTTGTTTGGATCTGACTTTAAAGCCTTAGATATTAAGGTCGAATATGCTGCGTGAATTGAAATAATTTCGACGTATTAATAATTCAACAACTGAACATAGGCCTCCCCCATAGATTACCTCATGGAAAGAAAGAAGAAGAAAATTAACATTAGTCTTTTCATATTCTATTTATACGTGGTGGAGCCACGCTGCAGCTATAATATTATGGTTGTAGCACTTGGGCTCGACCGGGGTAGGACCAAGCTCTCACAGTATACCAGCATAATGCTGAGTATGTATCGTATGGTGAGTGTAGAGAACCGGATACCCTTTTTACTGCAAACGAGGCATTCCATCTCAGTCACCAGGGGTAACAACGCATCTGCATTTTGATTCTTAATTGAAGATAAATATAGATGTCTATGGGCCACAGCATTCACATAGCAACAGGTGGACTATGTGCTCGTTTGTCACTCTTATTCCATAAAATAAATATTATACTAAATACAGTCAATAAATAGGATATCGTAATGCCCTCACTGTGTGGTAGGTATGCACAGAAGTATGAGTAAGTGTACACAAAGCATAATTTTAATTTTTCGTTAAGTATTATATTTTTTTTTTGATTCGACCATTACAAATTCCAGCCCATTAAACTCCACACGTTAACATAGCCTCCCCCATAGATTATCTTATAGGCAGGAAAGGCGGATTGGCAACCGGATTTTCTTTTGATGAATGTTATCATAAAGTTGTAGTTGCCCATTTCCTGTTTCATTTCCCTTTGTCAACCACTTAACATTGGTATTGCCATTGAGTTATATGTACTACGTACTAGAGAAGCCATTCTAAACAAAAAATGTGCACTACTCTATGTCTTCGCGTTAGAACCGCTCCACACTGCATGTATATTGAAACCACAGACTAACTAGTAGATTGAAACCACACTAAATGACACACTGTACGGATTGCAGTACAGTTCAGTTGAACATAGTGTATGTTCGGAATGCGCAATCTAGTACGTAGTACATATATATCGATGGGTATTGCGTAGTAGATTCTCTTACGCCGCTACTTCACGGCGATTTGATTTTTTTTTTATGGAAGAGGAGGCAAACGAGCATACGGCTCACTTGATGGTAAGAGATCACCGTCGCCCATGAACATACGCAACACCAGGGGAATTGCTGTGCCTTTTAGAAAGGAGTAGGCTCTTTTCTTGAAGATTCCTAAGTCGTATTGGTCCGGGAAAACCGCTGGCGACAGTAAATTCCACTGTCATGATTTGATAAATAAGGACAGTAAAATTGGCACTTAGTAATATACTAAGCAACACTGCAGCGTGATTGGAAGGTCCACGTCGCACAGAATATACGCGGTAGAGCCATGCTTCAGCTATATTATAGTTGTACAACGAATGAGTCGGCTGTCGAGCCGGGGAGGGCGACGCTTTCAGAGAATACCAGCGTAAAGTAGCTGCTCAATGCTGGTGTTCTGTGAAACGTATGGTGAATGTAGGAAACCGGACACCCTTTTTACTGGATACGAGGCATTTGATCTTAATCCTCAGAGGTGACAACGCATCTGCATTTTCATTTTTAGTCGCGGATAGATGTAGATGTCTATGGACCATGCAGCATCCACTGACTATAAAATGAACTGTGCGCTCGTTTGTCAACTTTATTATACAAAAAAACAATAGAAAATCAGAGAAGTTTTAATGACGAAAACGAAGCATTTTATCTTAATCTGTAGGAGGGAATATGCATTTTAATTCTTAAAAGGAAGGATATCCGGGTTACGTTTAGTCCAACAGTCCATACAGTCAAATCTGACAACTTTACCAATGGATGTTAACTTTGCCATTAGGGGTGTATTGGTAAAAAATTACGACTAACACGGAAAACGTGACGTTTTTCGAGATATGACATGTTTTGGATGAAAATACAATAGCTAATTGACAGCATTGCTTTCGATATGGCAACATGATAGTTAATTTTGGCATTTTAATTTAACGCGGGATTGTGCCGGCGAAATAACCTCTTTGTTCAGTGCTCCAGAACTTTTGTTGAATTTGTTTGAAATACTGAATGTATGTATCTATATCTTTGTAGTAACTAATGGTTATCAAATGCAATACATCGGTTTTAACAAGCTGGTCTTAACATTTATCTATAAAACTACACTTAGCAAAGTGTGACGTGACGGTTACTTTGCCACTTTCAACTTATATTTTTAACCGATTACGACTATTTGTATCAATTTTTTTACTTCTCGCTATGAAAATAAAAGATTTCCAGAAAATCTAAAAGTTATTGGTTTCAACCCGGTTTTCGAAAATCGAGTTCTCATCAGATCGTTTTGAGATCTTAGGAAGCTATTCTGACTATTCCTACTAACATGTCCCTTCGTATATGTGTGTCTGTGTGCGTATGTAAACTCCTTCACGGCATTCGATAGAGTTCTAGTGTCATTAGATTTCACGTGAATTTGAATCAATTCGGCTGGGTAGATTTTGAGAAATCTCAAATATTAAATTTTCAAAAAAATATGTTTTGACATAACTTTTAAACTAATGTATCGATCGAATTCAAAATCTAAAAAGCTCTTAACCTCAAAAAACAAGATTAATTTCTGTAAACCGCATCAAAATCGATTCATTTGTTCAAGAGAAATCGTTGTCGAAAAAGAATTTTTATAACCTGCCACCTATTATGACGTCATAATAGGTGAAACTTGGAGCGCCATGCATTTGAAATCAGCGGGAAAATGCAGGGATGGCCTGTAGGGTCAATCGTATTTTTTTCTTATAGAACATGGGTGAAAAACGAACACACAGTCCACCTGATGGTTAGTAGATGCTGTGGCCTATAGATATCTACATTTATCCTCGATTAAGAATCAAAATGCAGATGCGTTGTTACCCTTAAGGACTAAGATGGAATGCCTCCTTTCCAGTAAAAAGAGTCTCCGGTTCTCTACACTCACCATACGAAACACAGCAGCATTAAGCTATAGCAGCTTAATGCTGCTGTGTTTTGTGTTGCTGTTGCTGTTTGTGACGCTGGTATCCTGTGAGACCGTGGTTCTACCCCGGTCGAGCCGACCCAGTCGTGCTACAACCATAATATAGCTGCAGCGTGGCTCTACCACGTTTGCATGTTGCACCGTAACAGCTCATTAGACGGATTTTACCAAATGACACGTCAATCAATTCATCTTTATCAAAAATGAAGGAAAAGAAAACTATATTATTTTTACTGCGTTGTTGGGCATTAATAAAAATACAATTACTCAGTACTTTTCATAATTTCAACTACTATTGATATTGATTTGCACCCAAAACAGAGTCATTTTTAATGATTATGAATGAAATGCTATTTATTTTGGGCAAAAAAATAATTAGACACACACAACAACATACAATAATTATTTTTTACCAGACATCATTTTATTACGAAGCGTAATATCAGGTCCCGATTTATTTCGTATTTTTTGGCACTAAAGAAGCATTATATTCTGAATATGTGTAATTTTAGTCCACAAATATATAATTATTTTTACTAATAATTCTAATAACAAATTGATTACAGCTCCACTTATCGGGTCCTAACATATGAACCATAGTCTCGATAAAACAAATATATCGTGTACATTTGAGCTTAATCAGCCGTGTAGTGACGGTGTAAGAATATCTACTACCCCACTAATCATAACGTGGATGACGTAAGAAGAGGCGACAGAGGGAAAAGAAAAGGTAAAAAAAGATAAGCAAGAATAAAAAAACTGCGGTTGCCAACCTGCTAGCCAGGCACGACAACTATGGCAAATATCCTACTATGAGGCAATCTATGGGGGAGGCCTATGTTCAGCAGTAACCATTTGACAGGCCGTAGTGGAGTTTGATCGTGTGTAAAGAAGAGCGCTTATCATCACGAATTCTGCAAATTACGGTGCAAATAAATAACGTTTGCATATGTGTGTAAAATGGACGGGCAGCGAGCAGTTAGATGTACTTTTAAAGGTGTTAAAAATCAATTAGCTAAAATACCGCCGCCGTCAGCCACCGAGAGGCGAAACACGTGTCGTATTATCGACGGTGGTTGTCTTTTCTAGTGTAGTGGTGGTGGGAGTAGTGGTGCTGGGAGGATTTTCGCTTGACAGAATCGAATTATAGTTCACAGAACAAGATGCATCACACTTTTGTCGTTGCTTCCCGTCTCCTGTCTGGGCATTTTATGTCGGGTGTTGACAAGATCATTGTACCACCATCTTTGGGCAGGCATGTGATCTTTCACATTCGCATCTTACGACGAGAAGGAATGGTGCGGATTGTTTTACCCCGTCACCAGACGCCATTTATTAACTAGTTGATGCAATCTATTTAAATAAAAAAATAACGTTAAAATCGTCTTCAAACTAGGTGACGTGGATAGCGCACGCAATTAAGAGAGGGCGGAAAGTGTTCTTCAAGCTAGGTAAGACGCATAATTATACACACACAACATCATTACGCGGATTTAAGCAAATTAATTTTTAACAATTTTATTATACTGGATTTTCGCAAAGTACTTAACGCCTGATTCTATTAAAAATTGTTAAAACATAAGGTCGAGGGTAATGCAATTTGTCGATAAATCATCGTCCATTTGGTGAATTAGCCATGTTCTGACTATTAACGATTTTTTTATAGGATTAGGTGACAAACGAGTACACAGTCCACCTGATGGTAAGTGGTTGCTGTGACTCATAGACATCTACATCTATCCTCGATTACGAATCAAAATGCAGATGCGTTGTCACCCGTGAGGACTAAGATGGAATGCCTCTTTTCCAGTAATAAGGGTATTCGGATCTCTACACTCACCATACGAATGACAGCAGTGTTAAGCTGCCATTTTACGCTGGTATTCTGTGAGAGCGTGGTCCTTCCCCGGTCGAGCCGACCCATTCGTGCTACAACTATTCTACTAATATAGCTGCAGCATGGCCCTACCACGTATTTTATCATTTTTAATGATAATGTTACTGTGAAAATCATTAAAAAAACAGTGTATACCACTGTGTTCAAATCCGTCTCATAAAATGAAGCAAGAAACAATAGACAGGGATAATTAAGCAAATACGTGTTTATCGCAATGACATCGGCGTAATAGAAGATAGAGAAGGCGCTTTTAAGAATTTAATGTTTGCACTAGACGTTTGAAAGATGTTAAACAGAGCTCGCTTACTATGCGACACGCCACTTCGTCGTAATTTGATCAAATATTCAGTAATTTATGTAACGAGATCTCGACGCATTTCTTAGCTCGATGCATTATATTAGTTGTAGCACCCGGATATTACAATAACATAAAGTGTTGGCTGTTTAGTGGATGGTCCCTGCATAAGAGAATTACCACAGTCCAACACCGTGAATGTCATAAAAAAGAAAATTATGACAGCTGATATAATCCATTTAATTAACTAAGGGCTGTATAGATAGGGCTTTTTTTTCAGTCAAGGCGTCAACCTGGGTGGACAGCAACTAGCAACCTCTTATCTATATTGCCGCCCCTAAGAGTCAGTGTTCTTTTTATAGAATTAGAGTGACAAAAAGTACACAGTCCATCCGACGGTAAATGGATGCTGTGGTCCATTAACATCTACATCTATCCTTGATTAAAAATCAAAATACAGATGCGTTATTATCCCTGAGGCCATATATATATTCACAATAACAATATGTAGGTCAAGTGTCAAAAAATCATATAATCTGGATTTCCTGGAATGTACAAACTTATGCTGTAAACCTCCAGACTGCCACCGGATAGAGCAGAAGTCTGCCAAATGTAGTCACTTAGAACTGTAATTAACAATTTCAGTGATGCCGGCGAGGATCGAACTCTGTTTGCTCTCATAGGTACCTACTAAGAAATTTTAAGCTGAAAGTTCATCCTTTGTTCTACGTTCTACTCACGTAGACACCGGTCTATATGTACTTAGCAAGATGTATATTATAAACCTCTTATTTAAATGCTCTGTATACATAAAGGTGTAAGCTTATAAGCCTATTAGTCAGTGAGCAGAGCCGTCCGCCGCTTCCTCTGTTCTGCGTCCATGATTACCAATTAGCGAATTACGTTAGCGTTCAACATAAACATTGCGAATTACTCAAGATATCGACTCACTACAAGGTCAAGGTAGATCACTACGTTGCTTGTGCTGACGTCACACGGCTGGAGCTGAGGTAACACCGACTGTCTCATTCGCACCTAAGCCAATCGTGCTAATTAAGGAGCGCGATGGACAACTCGCTTAACACACGCGAACTGTAAGATCACAAGACTTCAGTTGCGTCCGCATTCTTAGCTGAAAATAAATCATCGGAGAAAACGTCTGTCAACACGGTGTATCACTTGATGAAATAGCAATGTTTACTTAAGTCGTTCAAATATATTTTCTTCGATCCATGTCCCAATAAAGTTAACTTTAACTTCTAACTAACTAGTAAAGCCACGCTGCATCTATATTATGATTGTAGCACGAATGGGTCGGCTCGCCTCTCACAGAATTCCAGCGTAAAATAGCAGCTTACTGCTGCTGAGTTTGGCTTGGTGAGTGTAGAGAACCGGATACGCTTTTTACTGGAAAAGAGGCGTTATATCTTAGACATCAGGAGTGCATTCTGATTCTTAATCGAGGATAATTAATGTAGATGACTATGGGTCACAGCCAACAGCATCCACTTACCATTAGGTGGACTGTATGCACGTTTGTCACCCTTATTCTATAAAACAAAGAAGCTTATAGACGTTTGCAGCTGGGCAAAATCTTTAATTTTTAGAAATAATTGATTTACCAGTTTGGTCGATTCTTTTATAAGTGGTAGTAGTGAAGGGAATACATATCACTGCGTTCCATTCCGTGTATATCGCGTAAAAGGCAACTATGGGATAAGCCAAAAAGTTCTTACGGCTTTTAATCGATTCCGATTCACCCATCTTCTTTCGCCAGAAGTGTGTGGCAGTGGCATTAACGTAATAAGTACAAGACGTCTGACATTGCAATCGTCCATGCACCTGGAAATCATGACAATTCGGGCAAATCTTCTCTATAACAGAAGAAGACCATTTAGAGCAATAGATTTTGATAAAGGAATTTTTTTTATATAGAAAAGTGAGAGTTAACACGTGAAATAATCCAAGGTACCTAGTATCACCTTTAAGATAAATTATTTAAAAAAAACTAACTTTTGAATCTACAAATGTAATCCGTGTCCTTACCAATGAAATATCATATTTTTCTGCCGACTTCCAAAAAGGAGACGGTACTCAATTCGACTGTATTTTTTTGTTTTTTTTTTATGTGTGTTACCTCATAACTTTTTACTGGATGAACCGATTTCGATGATTCTTTTTTAATGTTAAAATTTGAAAATTTCTTAATTTTTTAATATTAATATGAATTTGATCAAGGTCAGACCAATAGTTTTTGAGTTATTCTTAATAACTTATATTGGAGTCGGCAGTACAAAATTTTTAATTTTTAATTATTAACTATTAAAATGTAAGTCAATGCGTGACTATTATCCCGTATGATGGTAACTGGTGATGTAGCCAAAAATGGTTAGGCGCACTAAGTTCATTCATTCTTGCCTTGAAGACAACCACTCTGCAATCAGGTGGAAAGAAAGCTGGTAAATTATTCACTCCGTTAAACATTTGGTTCTAATGCGTGGTATGTCGACAGTAAAGTGTTAAGACCAGTCATGCGTTTGGTAGTCCGATGATGGAATGTATCCTGTAAAACACCGAAAGGCTGGCTACTTTGTACTTATCCTCGAGACTTGTAAAATTCGTCCTTTTTTAAAGGTGGGCATACGAGCACATAGATGGTAAGTGGTCGCTGTGGTCTATTGACATCCATTCTCGATTAAGAATCAAAATGCAGATGAGCCCTTAAGGACAAAGTTGGAATGCTTCGTTTCCAGCAAAAGGTGTCTCCGGTTCTCTTCACTCACCATACGAAACAGAACGTAATTAAGCTGTTATTTTATGCTGGTAGGTACTCTGTGTGTTTCTAAAAATATTGGTGTCATCATAAGCCTCTTATCACGCCTCTCCAACGAGTCCAAAGCCAATGGGTGGCATTTGTAGCACCAGCCCATATAAGGCAGCAATACTCCATACACGTACGGATTAGCGCTTTGATGCAACTGTCCCGGAGTGGTATTGTCGCATTTTTGCAAGGACCTAACTTCCTTGCAGCGGCTTTAGCGCTGGAGTCAAAAAAACGTTCAAACCGACCGGACAAGACCACGCTCTCACAGAAAATCAGCGTAAAAAAGCAGTTTATTGCTGCTTTGTTGCATATGGTGAGTGTAGAGCACCGGAGACCCCTTTCACTGAAAACGAGGCATTCCATCTTAGTCCTCAAAGGTGACAAGGCATCTGCATTTTCATTCTTAATCGAGGACAGATGTCTATGGCCCATTTTTGATCAGTGGGACTGTGTTCAAGTTTGAAGCGCTTATTATATATAATACAAAAAAAAAATTGAGGAATCCTCAAACCTCAGCAATTGATCTCATATACACACAACATAGTCCGCCTCTATAGAGCTAAGCACCTAGCCTATTTCAAGGAAATTTTCTAAGTAACATTAAATTACAATATCGTATAAAAGTTGCGTTACTTACGTATCACATACTCGTATTTCTATCGTCATCGTATCATCTGATACTGATATCTACAGATTGCGATAGAAACAACAAGTTCTATCTATTGTTTTGACTGCTACAAAGAGATTGTTGCTTTTGATAATATTCAAAACAAGAGATAAAACTTTTAAAAAAAAAATCTAACCGTAAAAAAGCCCCCACACACTCTTTTATCATTGGGGCATTTTACACACATAATTATTAGGACAAACAGCCAGACCCATATCATATCATTTGTAGGCAACTTAATCTATGCGAGATTCGAACTCGCAGAAAGCAGCGCTACGCTCGAACGCTTAGCGAATGCTTTACCAAGTACCACTAAATGAAATATTATTTTATTTAATCACTCTTGCCTTTATTCAATTCACAAAACGACTCGGACAAATACATAGAATTAAGATCATATCAAGTTATCGATTTAGGAAATTGGAAGTATGAAAAAATAATGGGGTTTTAATCTTATTATCGATTTTTTTGTCAATTTTGTTATCGAGCATAATATTATATTACGTGGAAATAATCTACTTATCAAGTAACTATATTTATATGTATGTATTTATTCGATATGAGAATTAACTTTTATAAACATAATCATCATCACCATCATCAACATTTCGCCATATTCTTTATGTTACAGCACATCGAAGTCCACCGCTGAACACATGACTCCATATAGCCGCAATTTTTTTATTATTTTAAGTTGTTATCAGGAATATATACGTGGTAGAGCCACGCTACAGCTACATTAGTAGTATAGTTGTAGTACGATATGGGTCGGCTCGACTGGTTATAGACCACGCTCTCACAGAATACCAGCGTAAAATAGCAGCTTAATGCTGCTGTGTTTCGTATTGTGAGTGTAGAGAACCGGAGATCCTTTTTACTGGAAAAGAGACATTCCATCTTAGTCCTCATGGGTGATAACGCCTCTGCATTTTGATTCTTTATCGAGGAAATATATAGATGTGGGTCACAGTAACCACTTACCATCAGGTAGACTGTGTGCTCGTTTGTTTGTGTCGATTGTGTCACCCTATCCTATAAAAAAAAGATACTGCTGCCTACTTCAAGTTTCATTTCCTTGTTGCTAACATTGACAACGAAATTATTATAGATTAAAGACGTCACGCCTTATGAAATACTACTACAATAGGGATGCCATTTATCTAGTAAATCACAAGATACTCACTCTCATATTTAGCACAACATAAAGAGACTATTCATTCAAGCTCTACGGATAAAGTACACGCATCATCTTTCAATGGGTTTCTCTTTTTGCCTTATTTAAAAATTAAATTAGATACAGCTAGACAAGTATATTGACTCAATTTATATAGAATTGTAGGTTCCCTTCCATGCATACATATTACGTATGTAATTACCTACTCGAAGATTAAGGTACATAAATTTTGACATTGTGTGTTTGACATTTATGTGACAAATATAATAATAGGAATATTTTATATAGATTAAGATTATGAGTGACAAACGAGCTCACAGTCCACCTGATGGTAAGTGATACTGTAGCAGATAGACATCCTTATATAAAATTCGTGCTACATTTGTGTACACAACCATAATATAGCTGCAGCATGGCTCTACAATCTACACATCTCTGTTTGCATTGTAAATGATATTTGAAAATACTTCTTTTAAATGTTAACTATGAAACGAAATAATTTGTAATTAAAACGTACGTTTTCCAATCATAAAACAGCCTGCGTAAAATTTTATTTTTTTAAAATAAATAGTTTTTATTTATTTTAGTTTTTTTTTTCTTTAGTAACAAAGGTTTAATATACGTTTATTACTAACACATGATCCATGATGGTCGATTTTTTTTTAAACTAGTCGAGAGATTTTCAACTAGTCGACAACCCTGAGTATTGTCAGTGAATGAGTCTATTGGACAAATTGCAGCATCAAATGTGTGTAACTAGCCTGGTTATACAATAGCCTAGTGTCGCTGACACTGCTTGCCGATTGACGATAGCTTTTAACATTTTAAATTCCACAATATTTTAGAGTATAATAATAAAAACATGAGAGAAATATATTTTTAAAACTATTAAATTAATACTATATTAACTATATATAATGATTTCTTTATGCGACACCACTTATTAAATAAAACTAATTTTACGGATTTTGGCTTCTATATATCTATATCTTTTATAGGGTACACGACATTCATGGTAATTGAAAGCCAAAAAGATTTTAATTAAAAAGTTAAGTAGCCTTTAGGGTTATTTTTTTCTCAACGGAAGTAAAAAAGATTGGAAGAAGAAATAAGAAAGACATACGACTATATTCTATATTCTCCTCGAAAAGTGAATCGCAATTTTTTTATCTCAAATAAGAAAATTACTAATATAACCTTGTTTCTGAGATAGCCTGATCAATTGCAATTTACCATCACCCCGACTCCTTTCGAGGTGGTCTAAATGGCTAAAAATCGCCTAACTTGGCAGCACTGGCATGTGGGACCGTATTACGATAGTAAAATAAAATTGAGGTGACGTCTGATACATACGTACATACACAAGTTCCTATATATTATTACCCAGAGGTGTAGGCAGAGACTACGGACTTCCATTTGGCACGATCCTGACACACTTCTCCCGCTTCTTTTATGTCCATATCCATACATATATTGATATTATATTTACTAGTATATATACGCATACATGCTCGTCGGTTAAGGGCACTCTTAATTTGGACTATCTTCAATATATCGTCAATTCGGTGGATAAACATTCCTCTAGGAAACACGTCTCTAGCCTACTCTACAACTCACTTCTGCAGCATAAATTTGGTTATTTTTTATGGGATAAGAGTGACAAACGAGCACAATCAATCTGATGGTAAGTGGTTGTTGTGGCCCATAGACATCTACATTTATCTTCGATTACGAATCAAGATGCAGATGCGTTGCCACCCGTGAGTACTAAGATGGAGTGCCTCGTTTACAGTAAAAAGGGTCTCCGGTTCTCTACACTCACTATACGAAACACAGCAGCGTTAAGCTGCTATTTTACGCTGATATTCTGTGGGAGCGTGGTCCTTCCCCGATCGAGCCGACCCATTCGTGCTACAACCATAACATAGCTGCAGCATGGCTCTACCACGTTTAAAATTGCTTTGTCGATCTTTCTTCATTCATTCTTTCCGTGTGTCCAAACCACCAAAACTTTTTCTTTATTTAGTCTTATGGCCAAATACGCAAACGCTACTCAGATATAACATGTCGTTAAGTCTCGTGCTGTCACAGTCACTTTGACGTAAAATGATAGTAGAGACCAGAGACAGCACGAGACTTAACGGCGTCTTAAAATTCAACAGCGTTTGAGTAAATGGGCATAAGTCACAATATATTCTTGCAAAACGTCTTATATATACACTCAATAGAGACCAAAAACAGATTTACTTGAGAACACCTTCTGTTTACTGTTAAAAACATTGTTTACTTTTAGGCGTACGTTATTAATTAACCAAAAAGTAGGCAATGTTTTCAATATGAAATAAAAAACAGGCGATGTAAAATTAATAACAGTAAAAAATTATAAAACGTGATCTGATTCTCGCAGAGCGTTTTTTGTTTATCGATAATTAATTGATCAAAGTAACTTACCTGTAAGTGTCCTTCGATCAAACTTATACGAAGTTGACTCCTCCTCTGTATTTGTATACTATGTGTTCATGAATAGACGGACCGAATCACACGAACTTTAGCCTTCCGGGGAGAAAAATAAGATTATTACTGGTATCCCAGCCTATATCTATATTATATATATATTAGTATTAAAAGAATTTAGATTTGAAAAAGTATTACCGCATAATATTGTAAAATACTTCAAAACCATTGATGTAAAGAAAACCGCAGATTTGTGGGGGATTTCCGTTACAGTGATTACGTCCATAATAGATTTAATTGCACCTCATCTTGCTATTATTTTTAATACTTGTATCGATTCTGGTGTGTTTCCTGATTTAATGAAGTATAGTAAAGTAATACCTTTATTTAAATCTGGTAGTACATTGGACCCCGCTAATTATAGACCTATTTCTGTACTACCAACTCTCAGTAAAATTTTTGAAAAAATAATTTTGGATCAATTGTTAATTTTTTTTAATACAAATAAATTACTTCATAAAAATCAATTTGGTTTTACAAGGGGTCGCTCGACGTCTGACGCCGGTGTTGAGCTTATGAAATATATTTTTAATGCCTGGGAGAATTCACAAGATGCCTTAGGTATTTTCTGTGACCTTTCCAAGGCTTTCGATTGTGTTCATCATGATACATTAATCAGGAAACTACAACATTACGGTGTAAAAAATTTGGCGCTTAAACTTATTACTTCATATTTAAGTAACAGAACTCAAAAAGTCGTCATTAATGGTAAATGTTCCTCCGGATCGGTAGTATCAATGGGCGTTCCTCAGGGCTCGATTCTTGGCCCATTCCTGTTCTTAATCTATATTAATGACTTACCTTATCTTGTAGGGGACAATCACGATATAGTATTATTTGCTGACGATACCTCTTTAATTTTCAAACTGAAACGGCAGTCAATTAAATATGACGATGTAAATAATGCTCTATCGAAACTAGTACATTGGTTTAACGCCAACAATTTGCTCTTAAACGGCAATAAGACAAAATGTATTAAATTTACAATACCTAATGTAAAACATTCGAAAACCAATGTGCTCTTAAATGGGGAGGAGTTGAGTCTTGTGGATACCACTGTTTTTCTCGGTATTACTATTGACGCGAAACTTCAATGGGGCCCCCATATATCTAAATTAGCAAGCAGACTTAGTTCTGCAGCATATGCTGTAAGAAAGATTAGAAGTCTCACAGATGTTGAGACAGCTAGGTTAGTGTATTTTAGTTACTTTCATAGCGTAATGTCTTATGGAATTTTGCTATGGGGTAATGCGACTGATATTGAAGCTATATTTGTTTTGCAAAAGAGAGCCGTACGGGCGATTTATAATCTAAATTGTAAAGAGTCCCTTAGAGAAAAATTTAAAGAAATAAACATATTAACTTTGGCATCGCAATATATTTATGAAAATGTAATGTATGTACATAAAAACATAAATAGCTTTAATAAGAATAAGGATGTTCATACCTTAAACACTAGGAACAAACATAAGCTTGTAATGCCACTTACAAGACTCCACAGAATTAGTAATTCATTTATGGGGCAATGTATACGCTTTTACAACAGAATCCCAGAACATGTTCAAAGTTTGTCAATAAACAAGTTTAAAAGTTTTATTAAAGAAAAACTGTACAAAAAGGGTTATTATAATATCAAGGAATACATGAGTGAAAATAACCCCTGGGAATAAGGTGATCGCCACCATGCTGGTTCTATGAAAATTCATTTAAAATTGTATAATCAAAATTATTGTTAAGTGAAATTATGTTTAAAAAAAAAAGTCCCGCTGGGTTTCTTGCTGGTTCTTCCCAGGACAGAGGTATTTTCCGAACCAGTGGTAAATAAAATAATGACTTTCAATAAGTATTATGTAATAATCCATATTGAATAAAAATCATTCTATTCTATTCTATTCTATCAGTTCCCACAGGTAACACTATATAATTCATGTCATTGTGAATTAATATCCTCTAGAATTAAGGCAAAAGTAATTAAAATGCAGGCAAGCACTAAGGGTGGGTAATAATATACGGCAGGGTAGGGTTGTACACAAAGGAGGCATCAACTTCATATAATTTTGATCGAAGGACTCTTTTACTTTGATTAATTAATTATATTCGTTGACGCCTCCTTTATTTGTATACTATGTAGATGTTTAAAGATTTGATTGTCTCATTTTAATTATTTATTGTCATAAGTTATCATTATTAAACAAGGTACAACTAAACAAACTAAACAATATATAAATACAGATAATATCATTTCTCATTATGATATATAGTTCATTTACTTTATACAATTCCAAATGCGAACGCTAACATGACCCTTAATTAATAATGGCCTATTAAAAAAAATGCCAAAAGTTTGTCTTTCTATAATTTTTAATAGTAATACCACTTTTTTAGGACGAGAAGGGAATGAATTCCTGGTGCTATGTACAGTAAAAATTAATGTTATCTCCTATTAAAATATTTTACCTATCTAGCTTTAGCACCTCTTTCTTATCTTTATTTTTTTGGGATCTGGTGTATAAAAGCCGTCTTCCATGATTTCGGGACTACGTCCAGGGTAGTCCCGAAGCCTAGGGTAGTAGGAGTACCAGAAAAGACGCGTTAAAACCGCTGCCAACTCCGGAGCACACGTTCTCAGCACAATTGGGGGGATTCCGTCAGGCCCACTCGACTTGTGGATGTCCAAGGAGAGGAGTGCTCTGCGAACCGAGCGCTGTGAGAACAGCACATCCGGCATGGAGCACTCACACTGCGGGATGGTCGGCGTTCCACCGTCATCGAGTGTCGAGTTGAACGAAAAAAAAAGCCTAGCAGATCGACTTTCTCCTTACGGAATGGGCCAGTGAGTCGTCCTCCTTGTGCAGAGATGGAAGAGATGGCTGACAAAAGTTCCCTTGGATAACTAGAGACCAGAACAGATGTCCTCTCTGACGCAAACTCCAGCCCGAGGCACAAAGAAGTATTCCAATCTGTACTCCGGGTAAGAGAGATACGAAGAACACTTGCGTCAGAAAGAGGTTACCAGGTTGATTTGGGGGGGATTAGGCCTCCGGCCACCTACTCGCACCAGACGAAACGCAGAAGCAGAGCTTCCACTTCACGCCGGTATTCTGGTGAGGTTGTGGTACCAACCCGGCTCGAGCCGGCCCATACGTGCAACATGGACTAAGATGGAATGCCTCTTTTCCAGTAAAATGGGTCTCCGGTTCTCACCATACTAAACACAGCAGTGTCAAGCTGCCATTTTACGCTGGTATTCTGTGAGAGCGTGGTCTCTCCCCGGCCGAACCGACCCATTCGTGCTACAACTATACTACTAATATAGCTGCAGCATGGCTCTACCACGTATATACTCACATGCACAAAGTAGTACATTTTGCGGACTTAATTCCACACTTTCTATTAGTCAACCATTAAGCTAAATAGAGACAGACATATAAGAGGCGATGCAGCAATAATCAAAATGGAAAGAGACGATAAAAAGATTATCCATACCATTATACCCTATAAAATTAATTTTATACATCGTCTTTGATTTTGTATAAAGTAAAATCTTTAATGATCATAAAAAAACAAGAATGAGACAGTAAACAGAAATAACAAAGTTCACAGATATAAATAAACACACCAAATTCTTAAAATTCGTCATTACAGGTTTGTTATCTCTGAATGACAGCGTCTCATTGCCATTCCACCCTGTACTATGTAATGCGGTAAGAAGCGTAAGCGATAAAGAAATGTATGGCAAGCGATACGTATCCTCATTCTGAAGTCGCTAACATAATATCATACCTTGGTGTCTGTGCGTTTTTCCGCCTGCCCTACACACACAGACTTAGTGAATCACAGTCATGCGCAACCGGAGCGAGTCGTTGGTAATAACTATACGTGATAGAGCCGTGATGCAACTGTATTATGGTTGTAGCATGAATGAGTCGGCTAGGCCGGGGTAGGACACCACCGTAAAATAGCAACTTAATGCTGATCTGTATCGTAAGATGAGTGTAGAGAACCGGTGACACTTTTTGCTGGAAAATAGGCATTCCACCTTAATCTTCAGAGATGACAACGCATCTGCATTTTGATTCTTCATCGAAAATAAATGAAGAATGAGCCACAGCATCCACTTACCATCAGGTGGATTGTGTGCTTGTTTGTCACCCTTATTCTATAAAAAAAATACCTTCTAGAAATCGACTATGAAAGGGACAGTTTCGTAGGACATGTGTAGGTCAAAGATAACGATAAAATGTTTGTGAATCAAACTGGAGCCGACGTCCATACAGGTCAACGACACTCCTCATTCATGGAGTACACCAAACTATCATATCTTATCTGTGGCTTCCTTTTAAACGCTTAATTACATAGAACACGTAGTACACATATGTGTTACTTTTATAACATTTGGAAATCGTTCGCTCATCACTAGCAATTCATGTTTTTGGGCTGTTGTAGAAGAACAATCAACTATTACCGTCCTTACTACCACAAAAACTTCTGCAAATACGTTTACACACTGACCTCGTTAACACCCTTAGGTCCTAAGGTGCGGGGGGATGCTTTGTAAAAGACATAAGACCAGAGGCGATCCTTCCAAATTAAAAAACTAATAATTAGTATGTCTAACAAATAACCATTTGTGATGGATAATGCATTAAATAACGTTGATATTTTGCGTGTTTAAATCTATTTATCGGTCATGACTTGGGGTCACCCAAGAATACTCAGGCCCATAAACACCGACGTCCTATCTTCGAATTAGAATCAAAATGTTATCTGTGAGGCCAACGTATAGGTCATTTTACTGTAAAATTGAAAATTACAACGCATAAATGCTAGTGGCTATAATAGCGCTATAAAATACACTGATAGAGGAATTGAATGGGAAACGGCGTTTTACTAAATTGGAACTCACTAAAAAAACTCACTTACACGTTGGTAGAGCCATGCTGCAGCTATATTAGTAGTATAGTTGTAGCACGAATGGGTCGGCTCGACCGGGGAAGGACCACGCTCTCACTGAATACCAGCGTGAAATAGCAGCTTAACACTGCTGTGTTTCGTAAGGTGAGTGTAGAGAACCGGAGACCCTTTTTACTGGAAAAGAGGCATTCCATCTTAGTCCTCACGGGTGACAACGCATCTGCATTTTGATTCGTAATCGAGGATAGATGTAGATGTCTATGGGCCACAGTAACCACTTACCATCAGGTGGACAGTGTGCTACTTTGTCACCCTATACTATAAAAAAAACGCTTTTTAAAGACCGATTTTGATTTTTTTTTTATATTGTAAACTGTTTATACTTTAATAAAAAATAATTAATTATATTCAATATTAAAAACTATAATTTTGAATAAAAATATTTTGACTGACTGTTACATTGCCATATTTTCTCATACGTGTTTCAATTACAACACCTATGCGGTAAGACGCGATTGCGACAAATATATTTATAGACAGAAAAAGATGCACTCATAGTTTTTAGTAACTTTGAATTTTAAAAAAAATTAATATACTTTAATCTTCTCAGTCACCTCGGGATATTAAAAAAAAATGTGAGTGTCCGCCCTTTATTTCATTTCATAAACGGAATGTAATAGAGGTTAAAATAAGGCACTATTTAATTATAAATATTTAACACCATCTACTATTTTATATAAAGAAACCAAATTATTAAATATATCACAAATATATCAATATAATACTTGCATATTAATACGTAAAATACTTAACAAAGACATTCATTCGCAAATATTGTTTAAAAAAAATATAGATTTGCACAAGCGTAACCTAAGACGAGCCCATGATATATACATACAAAAAGTTAGAACTGAGTATGGTAAGAAAAATATAATGTTTGACGGTGCAAAATTGTATAACGCTTTACCTAAAAATATAAAAGAATCAAAAACATTGCCGCGTTTTAAAAAATTATTGAAACGCCATATTTTGGAAAATTAACCACAAAAAAATTGATATTAAATGTGAATTAGTTTGTAGGCACCTTTATTTCTGTTTTCGGTTGCGTATTAGTTGTTCGGTTATTACAATTTGTACGCGATACTCAAACCTATGTTTACTGTTCTTTTAAATTGTTTACGTTTTACCCACAACTATACTTAATATTCTGTATGCTCGTAATGGATTCCTTTATTATTGTTTGTAAATTGTTAAATTTCTCGTGAGCGATTTGCAACCTTTTGAGAAATAAATAATATTTTAAACAAAAAAATAACAATAAAAAACATATAGAACTGATTTTCCCAACGCTAGATTAAAAAAAATTATTTATAGTACAGATAACAAGATAAAATTATTCGTATGATTAAAATGCTAAAACTGAATGACAAGCAAGCCTTAAGTAATTAAATAAGCAACATAATATTGGTATTACGTAATATAAGCCAATTATATGATTTAAAAAAAAAACAGATAATATGCTATAGCTAGGTATATATGCCTATGTATACTTTATTATCATTTACTTTGCATATTATGGACCTTTGTCTGAAATAAAGTTTATTATTATATTTATAATTAGCCCAAATATTTAAATTAATGCAAATAATAAAAAATGTTCAAAAACAAGAGTAACAAACTCTTTCAAGGTCTCAAATCAAATTACTTCCAAGGTCAAATTACTCATGTCATAAATTGCGTTGCCAAATATGAAGATTTCGTAATAGGTAATAGTACGCATAGTCTAGTAGCAACGGCTCGGTGACGCAGTGGTAATGCGTTGAGTAGCGGTGCTGCAGGTCGCGGGTTTAATTCCGCAAGGAACAAATGTTTGATGGCCTACAATTTGTTTCCGGGTATGGTTGCTTGTCCATTTGCATTTTACATAGAACGCCTCCATGATACAGGAAAAAAACCCTAGTATTGTGGCTAACTTTTATATGAAAACAAAATGTATGCATATATAATGTGTATACTTGTTATATTATAAGGGTTTTTAGGCATGTGTGGTAGCAATGGTACGAGCAATTGTAGAAAGGAGGACTGTGTTACTCAATATTTTATTTCTTAAGCGGTTCATAGCTAATTAATTTACACTTTAGAATAAACATTTCAAAATTCTAAACCTTATGTACGTATAATAATTGAAATGGTGACTATAAAAACATTCACATACCACTTTACCATTCAGCACGGCATTGGATAATTCACGTTTATCGCATGATCTTGCGATAAACCCGCAATATTTTTAGATAAGAAAGGCCTAATGGGCCAGGGATACTCGGCCAGGTGACGCACAAGTGCGAATTGGTACCCAAGTCATATGTTTCGAGCGTGCCAAGTATCAATCATTGTGTAAACAGGGCGCCGCGAATCTCCTGACCTCGCCCGGCGCTGATAACTCTTAGATAAGTCGTTCACTTCGGTTCGCGAGTCCCAATGTGAGGAAACAAAACAAGGACGGTCTATACAAATTACACATTTCGTTTCTAACAGATTATGAAACCCTAGTACACAGTTATCACTTCGTCTTAGGCACTTTTCCAACTCCAACGACGAACCAGAAGAGAGTAGAGATAGAAACTAGATAAGATTTGGCGAGCAGCGAGAAACGAGTTTGGGTCCAAATATTTTTGTCGCTGGGCTATAAGCGAATGCATTCAGATCTGTACTGTAGAGTAAAATGACCGATGGTCGGCGTGAGTTCTGACCGCCAAGCGAGCATCGCTGAGCGTGTTTTATCTTTGCTAGCTCTTGTCGCTGCGACAAACTATTGCAGAAATAGTGCTCCCCGGCAGTGTGAACAGCCAGCGCCAGCGATCAACTGTTAATATATTACGTATCTGTTTTATAAACAAGGGATCTGTATCTATTGTTCGTTTCTTGAGCGAGAAAATAGTCGATAGCTACTTGGGCTCCTCGTCGGCAGTGAAAATGTGCCATAATGCGATTTGTTTTAATACTCGTATATCAATTATTGTATTTTAATCTTGTATCTAATTACGTTCGAATAGCAAATACGATTTTAATGAAATTTGTGATAACCTATATCCACCGTATCCTATAAAATAACATAGAATACTTTTAAGAAGTATAATTTCAGCCTCATCATCATCGTCATCATTACTCATAGATTTTGGGATCTTGTCAGGATTGCGATCGGATTTTGGAAATGTCAGGCTTTTTGGTTTTTTCAATAAAATACAGTAGGTTTTTGCTTGGGATTTCATCTAAATCGGTCCAATGGGTTGTTATAAACTAATTTGCTTAATTCTGCGTAAAGAAAGAAAATGATGTGTCCTGCCCAGTTTTTAGGAGACCTCCCACCCTCCCTCAATCGCGCGCACTATACCCGTCGCCGTCAATCCCAGCACTACCACCCCCAGCACCACCACACCAGGCACGAACACGACTCTCGATAATACGACACGTGTTTCGCCTCTACACGAGGCATCCTCAGGTGAAGTAGACTCTGCGGAGGCTGACCGCTAAGATGACTTAGCTATTGAGAGAGGGTGGGAGGTCTCCCAAAAACTGGGCAGGACACATCATTTTTTTTCTTTACGCGGAATTAAGCAAATTAATTTATAACAACCCCATTATAATGGATTTCCCCAAAGTAACGCCTGATTCTATTAATTATCTTAAAATCGGTCCAGCCAATTTGGAGCTTTTTTGAAACTAACGGGCAGAAATTGATTTTTTTATAATATAGAGATAAGAACATACAATGGTCCGCTTATAATGAGATATAAAGTAATTTAAGACAATATTATCACTTCTACATCTAGAGTGTTGGAAGCGATATAGTCATAGACTAGCTTTTTACTAGTTATTGGGAACACTAAGCTCGAAGTTGTTGACGAGTATGTTTACCTGGGACAAATAGTCCGACTAGGTAAGTCCAACTTCGACCGAGAGGTCAATCGAAGGATTCAACTCGGCTGGGTAGCGTTCGGGAAACTACGACACATCTTCACGTCAGACATACCTCAATACCTTAAAACAAAATTGTACAACCAATGCGTGTTGCCAGTGATGACTTACGGATCTGAGACGTGGTCCTTCACTGCTGGTCGTATGAGGAAGCTCAAAGTCGCTCGGCGAGCTATGGAGAGGGCTATGCTCGAGGTTTCTCTGCGTGATAAACTTAAAAATGAGTATATCCGCAGTAGAACCAGAGTAACCGACATAGCCCAACGGATTAGTTAGCTGAAGTGGCAGTGGGCCGGCCATATAGCTCGAAGAACCGACAACCGACGGGGAAGAAAGGTTCTTGAGTGGCAGCCTCGTACCGGGAGGCGAAGTGTAGTAGGGCGACCCCCCAAGAGATGGAGTGACGGCCTGGTAAGACATGCAGGAAGTCGATGGATGCAGGTGGCTCAGGACCGTGCTTTTGGCATTCCTTGGGGGAGGCCTATGTTCAGCAGTGGACTTATGAAAGGCTGTAATGATGATGATGAATGATAGAAACGATTCGGATAATTGGCGATTCGGTTAATCGGCTTTCGGATAATCGGCGTTCTATTCCTTTTCAGAAAGACTGCTTCGCTATTACTACTAGTGGTATAATAGGATCCACGATACTCGCAACCTGTGGGTATCGTAACAGGCAACTTGGATGATAAAAAATATGATGGTCTAGTAAAGTTAAATACAGCCTATGTACGTCTCACTACTGGGCACAGGCCTCCTCTCCCTTCTGAGAGGGTTTTAGGCCAATAAAGTGTCCGCTGCGCTGCTTCACATGTCTTCGAAATATTTTTTTTTTATTTCTTAGACAGAAAGATATCCTCACGATGTTTTCCTTCACCGCCGAGCACGTGATAAATCAGCGCTTAAAATGGCAATTAACAATTTTATTGGTGCCGGCGGGGATCGAACCAGGGTTGCTCGAAAGTTGCTCGAAGGTTGTTGCTTACTGTGAAATTCACAGCGAGCGCTAAACCTCTGAGCTACCACGACTCATGACGGTCTAAATTTTGTCAATATAAATAATAAACACACAGACGATAGTGATGCAAGGTGATTAATAAATATTAAAAAAAAAACTTACATATAATTAAAAAAAAAACGAACGCTATAAATGTTACGAACGATAGTAATTAAGTACAAGAGGACAAAGTAGAAGCGACTGACGCATCTGTTTGATTACACAAATTAATTTATAATGTGTACCATGTAAATAAATACGTAGCGATGCAGAAGCAAATCGTTATTTAATTGGGTTATCTGTCGGTCCGTGGATTACGGCGGTTAATTGTTTGTGCGCACGTAATGTAATAACAAATATTGGGCAAGAAAATATTTTGAAGAAGTTCACCCCAAAAATAAATAACCGTATAGTGGCAGTCTAAGAATACCCACTACCCCATATCAACCCGTGGGTGTCGTAAGAGGCAACAGAGGGAAAGAAATTAGGAGATGGGCAGCAGCGTCTTCCTAATAACGACTAAAAATAAAAACCTACATACTAAGTGTGACAACTATGGCAAAAATCCCTCTTATGAGGCAAGCTATGGGGAGCTGTGTTCAGCAGTGGACTTTAGTAGGTTGTAGCGATGTAGGTAACGGCGCGGCGTGACGACTTTGTTTGATAAAGTTTTAATTATTTTCACTAAAAATTTACCAATCTCTGACTCAAGATCTTTAAATTAAATGTATTAGTAACAGGGTAAAAGTAAAACCACAAACTACAGTGGTACTTCAAAAACACATTTATTATTTGAAATTTTTTTTTTTATTGAATAAGGTGCCAAACGAGTACACAGTCCACCTGATGGTAAGTGTTTGCTGTGACCCATAGACATCTACATCTATCCTCAATAAAGAATCGAAATGGAGATGCGTTGTCACCCGTGAGGACTAAGATGGAATGCCTCTTTTAGGGTTTCCGGTTCTCTACACTCACTATACGAAAGAGAGCAGTGTTAAGCTGCTATTTTACGCTGGTGTTCTGTGAGAACATGGTGCTACCCCGGTCGAGCCGACCCATTCGTGCTACAACTATATCAGTATATCACTAATATAGCTGCAGCATGGCTCTACGTAGGTCACTCAATAAGTTTTAAGCGAAACCGAAAGCGAAAATCAGACTAGTGTGGATTGGTGCCATGAAATGCGTCTACGTTTTGAAAACGAGGCATCTAGGCGTGTTTCAGAAATCATTACTGGCGACGAGACATGGATCTATCAATATGATCCGGAAAATAAAAGGCAATCATCGGTATGAGTCTACTCAGAAATACAGTTACCGACAAAACTGAAAAGACCTCGCAACGTCAGTAAAAAAAATGGTGGCTAGATTTTTTCACGGAGCGAACATTTGTCGACGTCAATGCTGGAAAATTGTAGGTCAGTCAACTCTGAATGGTATACTACAGTTGCATTACCGAAAGCTTTTCAAGCTGTGCGGAAGAGAAGACCAAAGACCGGGCCTCGGGGAATCATGCTGCATCACGATAGGCGTTATCGTTCGCATACCTCCCTTAGAACAATAGCGTTTATTGAGGAATCTGGTGTTGAAACTGTAAGTCACCCACCCTACAGCCCTGACTTAGCTCGTTGTGATTTCTTTCTGTTCCCAAGAGTCAAAGAAAAATAAAAGGAAAGTTTTTTTCAAGAAGAAGAAGCCGTGTATGCCTGCGAAGAAGAGATTTCCGACCTGTCAGATCAAGACTGGCAAAAGTGGCTTCAGAGTTGGTTTAGGCGAATGGAACTTTGTATACCTAGAGCATGATGGAGAATATTTTGAAAAGATGTAAAATAAATATTAATAATATCTAGAATACTTTTTGTATATCTCAAAACTTGAGTGACCTACGTACCACGTATAAAATACGTATAAACTTGTTTGTGCTGTTTTCTTTAAAAATAAGATTTAATAGGTTTATTTGTGTTTCACATTTGCAATAACAGTATTAAGACGATAGATTATTGAGGTTCCTCGACATTTCGAGACGAATCGCCGGCGCAGACCCAAAATCAAACGATCCTTTGATCTTTGACGCAATAATATTGATTGATATAAACTTTTCGATAAATAAATAATTATTTAATTAAATATATTGCAGCTATAATTTACGTCTGTCGCTATTTTATAATTAAACTGTTTGTTTGTTTAGTGATATGGAATGAGGCGATGCCCGATATATTTTAAACGGATATCGTTCTTTAATTAGTTTGAGAAAGTATAAATGGTCTCGAAACTTCGTTTTATTGCCTTCTAACCTTTCTTCTTTTGAAACTTTCTAGAACATATAACTTCACACCGTGTAACGGCATGATGTTTTGTTCGTATTATAATATTTCTGTGTAAGTTCAAGCATTACGTAGCTGTGTTACATAACATAAACTCTGACACTCGTCACCTAGAAAGGTAGGCAGAGACTAGGTATCCACACTTCTGCAGTATACATATGCGTCTATCACCATTAACATCCCCTATGAGCTGCTGAATCGGGGCAGCCCCATCAGCAGCCTAAATGCATTATTATACCCTACGCGCAGCACATTAACATCTTAACTGCTGCATCACAAATTAGTTTAGAGCTTTGACCAACAAAATACAGGCTCCATAAAAATAGTGGCTCATATTTTGGGTACAGTTACCGTTACAGACATACCTCAAAACCTGAAAACGAAATTGTACAACCAGTGCGTGTTGCCAGTGATGACTTACGGATCTGAGACGTGGTCCTTCACTGCTGGCTGTATGAGGAAGCTCAAAGTCGCTCAGCGAGCTATGGAGAGGGCTATGCTCGGGGTTTCTCTGCGTAATAAACTTAGAAATGAGGATATCCGCAGTAGAACTAAAGTAACCGACATAGCCCAACGGATTAGTAAGCTAAAGTGGCAGTGGGCCGGCCATATCGCTCGAAGAACCGCCAACCGATGGGGAAGAAAGGTTCTCGAGTGGCAGCCTCGTACTGGTAGGCGAAGTGTAGGGCAACCCCCCACTAGATGGAGTGACGACCTGTTAAGACATGCAGGAAATCGATGGATGCAGGTGGCTTAGGACCGTGCTTTGTGGCATTCCTTGGGGGAGGCCTATGTTCAGCAGTGGACTTGTGAAGGGCTGTAATGATGATGATAAAATGATGACAGTTACAGCCTATTTATTAACAGTCCACTGTCATACAGCTTCCACATAGATTGCCTCACAGGGAAGATATTTATGACATTTTACAGTGTTTGATATGGGTTATAACCATTATAGGAAACAAAAATTTTATGAAAAATTATTTATTATCAATTAAAATTATTTTTAGGTTAATTTCTTAATTAGATATAATTATTAGAACTTTTATATTTATATAAAGGTGTTTTAAAGTTAAGTAATCTAAAAATCTTCAAAATTATAAAAAAAGAAATGTCTTTAAGCCTTAGTGTTTTAAATAGCAGCTTAACGTTGCTATGTTTCGTATGGTGAGTGTAGAGAACCGGAGACCCTTTTTTACTGGAAACGAGGCATTCCATCTTAGTCCTTAGGTGACAACGCATTTACATTTTGATTCTTTATTGAGGATAGATGTAGACGTCTATGGGCCATAGTAATAACTTACCATCAGGTGGACTGTGCGCTCTATATTTGTCGTACTATCCTATAAAAAAATTTACTCGTTAAAATTTGCTATTTTATGTCATTATTGACTATAATACTTTATTTAATAAAAGAGATTTTTCTCGTTTATAAATTTACAATTTATCGCTTATACTCCGCCATTTTATTAGAGAAAATGACTTTATTCAACAAACCGTAAAGATATTGGTACATTACATTTTATTTTTTGTATTTGAGCAGGATTAGTAAGAATTTCTTTAAGATTATAAAATCAAATCTTTAGTTGTTAACAGGCGCTGCTGCCCGGCTTTCCCTTTGTCGCATCATACGATACCCAAAGGACATAATATGGGATAGTGGATATTCTTAACACCACCACTACACGGTCAATTGGGTTGATGTACAACTATATTTACAACAAGATCCCTTGTATATAACTGATTTGCATTGCCATAAATTCAAAGCTCTTTTAAAAAGCCTTGTTATGTGTAAAGGATATTATAAATTAGATGATTATTTGCAAGATAAGGACGCGTGGACGTAATGAGCTTTCTTATGACTCTTTTTACTTAGGTTTGTTGAAGCGATGGAGTAGCTTTCTCGACTTTCTACAAGTGATCAAATTAAAAAATTTGTACTATTGATTTCAATATAAATAAAATGAGAACATCATTAATGTAGTCGAAGTCAATTAAATACGCATTATTAAGGATAACTCTAAAACCACTGGTTAGATCTTGATCAAATTTATATGGGACCACATGAGAACCAAAAGCTTTCAAAATAAAAATTGTCAAAATCGGTTCACCTAGAAAAAAGTTGAGGTAACACACATAAAAAATACAGTCGAATTGAAAACCTCCTCCTTTTTGAAGTCGGTAGAAAAGTACATAAACGATCAAAACTGATTTTTTTACTACTGAATCAAAACTGAATTTATTTCTTTGGTAAGTTTTTTGAAATCGGTTGGAAATGGAACGAAATCAAGCAAAATAATAATACAATTATTATTTTCATTTACCGCCTCCTTTTTTTGAAGCCTTTTGAAAAGTACTTTGTAAAGGCCAACAATTTTGAGTAAAAACTTTGACTTTGTCTTTGTAGAAAGACTTAAAACATCACAAAAATTTGCATAGCTGAGAAATTAAGAGTCATAGGATCATGCCATATACTGGAGTCATATGAACGCTGCCCACTCGCTTTGTTTATTTTTTAGTACCCTAAATCTTTTTTAGAATGAGTGGTTTGTGTACAACAGTAGGACGTATAGGTTTAAACTTTTAATTAAAACTATCATTCCGCCCCTGGATTTCTGGATCTCGAAATCAGGGCCACCTACCAGATCCAATTGTGAATCTAAACCATCCAGGGACGCACTCAAACACGCACAAAAAAACCTTTAAAATCGTACAGCCCGTTAGTTCAGTGACAATACGTACAATAGAGTTATGTATATTAAAGATCATGAGAGATTACTGCCTCGTTGGTCTAGTGTTTGTGGTTCGCACCCCGGGTACCAAGCCAAAAATCAGTTATTGAGCTTTTCTATCAAGAAATTCTCAATAGCTGCCCGGAGTCAGGAAGATGGCGGTGTCTCACCCCCGTGCCTCGGATAGCATGTAAAGCCGTTGGTCCTGCGCCGGATCTCTCTCCGGTCGTGTCGGTTTACCGTCCCATCAGACAGTGACAATAACAGAGAGTGCACCTGTGGTTATACAATTGGGTACTGTGATCATGTCTGGCCGCCGTGACCGAAATTCGGTCTGGAGGACATTTAATATTATTATATATAAAGATATACCACGATTCTACCCCTTAATTATAACAGCCGACAAACACGGGAGCCAATACAATAACACTGATATTCGTAAGACAGTGACTATATGAACTGTGTTAAATTTATATCAAAAAGATATCTTCATTGAACTTCAGCAACGAATATTTAGCGTTATCGCCTAAGAGGTCATAGTTAAAAAGAATCGTTGCTATTAATAGCAACGATGTTTGTTACTTATGAGAATATTGAATTATTTCATTATTTATCATTTGATTTGTGAGATGTAATTTCTCATTGTTACTTTACCGCATGTATGATTTCAGGCTCCGGCTACACGCGGCGAATTTTTTTTATAGGATAAGGGCGACAAACGAGCACACAGTCCACCTGATGGTAAGTGGTTGCTGCGGCCCATAGACATCTACATCTATCCTTTGTTACAAATCAAAATGTAGATGCGTTGTCAGCCGTGAGGACTAAGATGGAATGCCTCATTTCCAGTAAAAAGGGCCTCCAGCCACCTGTACTCACCAAGCGAAACGCAGAGGTAAACCTCTACTTCACGCTGGTTTTCTGTGAGGTCGTGGTACTACCCCGGTTCGAGCCGGCCCATTCGTACGACAGCAAAAGCTGCCGCGTGGCTCTACCACTGTAAAAATTGCATACGCAAACAATTTGTTTGCAAGAATTTTCGCTATAATATAGCTGATATAGTCACCATAATATACATATAATAAAGCAAAATATTATCTAGCATAATCGCTCAGCATTCATTTTTATGAACACATTAAAGCTAAGTTCAGATTAGGCTTTATCAATTTTTTTATAGAAATAAGGTGACAAACGAGAACACAGTCCACCTGATGGTACGTGGTTGCTGTGGCCCATAGACATCTACATCTATCTTCGTTTGCGAATCAAAATACAGATGCGTTGTCAGCCTTGAGGACTAAGATGGAATTCCTCTTTTCCAGTAAAAAGGGTCTCCGGTTCTCTACACTCACCATACGAAACACAGTAGCATTAAGCTGCTATTTTACGCTGGAATTCTGTGAGAGCGTGGTCCTTCCCCGATCGAGCCGACCCATTCGTGCTACAACTATACTATAAATATAGCTGCAGCTTGGCTCGTCGCTGTGATGAATGACATTCTTGTGCTAAATATATATCTTCTTCTTCTTCTTCTGGTGCCTCTCCGACTAGCGAAGGTTGGCAGTCAGCTTAGTGAACTCCGCTCTATTCTTCGCGAGACGAAACAGTTCGACGGCACTCGCGATTCCTGTCCACTCTCGGATGTTACACAGCCATGACTTTTTTCTGCGACCGACGCCTCTTTTTCCGGCAACTTTTCCCATCACAATGAGTTTTAGGAGTCCGTACCTCTCGTGCCTGAGCACGTGCCCTAAATATGCGACTTTTCTCATTTTGACGGTCTGCCTAAGTTCACGCTTTTGGTCGACTCGTCGCAGAACTCCCACATTCGTTATTCTGCGAGTCCAGCTAATGCCCAACATTTGTCTGTATGCACACATCTCGAAAGCTTCTATACGTTTTCGGAGGTCCTCTTTAACTGTCAACGCCTCACATCCGTATAAAAATATGGGCCAGATGTAACATCGTAGTAGTCGAGTGCGCAAAGAGATCTTAAGTCTACGGTTGCAGAGTACTTTTTTCATTTTGCTAAAGGTACTTCGAGCCATTTCAATTCGGGTCTTAATTTCTTGGTCGCTGCTCCACGTCTCGTTTAACCACGTACCTAAATATTTATATTTGCGCACTCTTTCTAGTTTTAGGTCTGCTACTGTGATGTTAAAGTCGTCAAAATTATTCTTAGAAATTACCATGAGCTTCGTCTTCGAAATGTTTTTTCACAATTCTCTACATTATCTTCAGCAGATGATGCTATGAGGACTGTATCGTCTGCATATCTAATATTATTTATATTCCGGCCATTTAATTTGACGCCACAGTCTAGATCCTCGACTGTTTCCGCTATTATAGTTTCTGAGTACAAGTTAAATAGTGTAGGTGACAGAATACAGCCCTGCTGAACACCCCTTTTAATTTCAATATGCGCTGTCTCCTCATTATCAACCCGAACAGTAGCTCGTTGATTCCAATACAGATTCAGAATTATACGTATATCCTTACCATCTAAGCCGATATTTTGTAGTATTGCAATAAGGCTGTCATGCAACACTCGATCAAAAGCTTTTTCGTAATCGATGAAGCAAAGAAAAACATCCTGCTGCATATCTAAACATTTTTGCACCAAAACCTGTATTGCAAATAGAGCTTCTCTTGTACTAACTCCTGATCTAAAACCGAACTGGCTATCTGCGAGTTGTTCGTCACATTTTACTCTTATGCGTTCGTGAATGTTTATGTGTAGAAATAGTTTCTTTGCTTGACTCATAAGGATAATTGTTCGGAATTTTTCGCACTTTTTGGCGTTGGCTTTCTTAGGGAGAGTAATGAAAGATGATGTTAACCAGTCCTTGGGTAAGTGGCCTGAATCATAAATAGCGTTAAAAAATATTAACGAGGCCATCAATATTTTCTTTCTTGATAAGTTTGAGTATTTCTATGTGAACATCATCTGGGCCAGCTGATTTTCCAGTTTTAGCTTTTCTTAGAGCCTTCGTAACTTCGATTTTCAGGATACAATACTCATCACTCAAATTACAGGTTACAGCTAAAACACGTGAATTATCAGCGAACATTGACGAGATGTACGGTTCCCATAGGTGTTTTTAGGGTTCCGTACCTTAAAAGGAAAAAACGGAACCCTTATAGGATCACTTTGTTGTCCGTTTGTCTGTCTGTTTGTCTGTCAAGACGCATTTTCTCAGGAACGCGTGGAGGTATCAAGCTGAAATTCATATCAAATACTCAAGTCTACTGTCCCTTGGAGCTGCGAAAAAATAAAACTTCTAAGCCAACGCAATCAAAAGATACAGCCGTTTATGCCGCAAATTATCGACATTCGCAAGGGAATCAAAACCTACAGGGTATTTACCGTGAACTCAGAATCTTAAAATTTGGTACGAAGCAACGTATTATAGCACAGATAAAGGAAAAATTGCGAAAAGCATAAATTTTTAGTTACATCATATAATAAAAATAATTTTAATAATTTTAAACTTATATACCTACGGATTTGTTCGGAACCCTCGGTGCGCGAGTCCGACTCGCACTTGGTCGGTTTTTTTTCTTTTTTATATCCAGTATAGGGACAGTGTGTTCATCTATGAGTTGGTATTTGGTCTTTTTATAGCCAATAAAAGAACTTATTTCCTTATGAAAATTAAACGCGTCATGTTTAGCATAAGATTCTCACTTCCCCTGGTGAATAGCATTGCAGGCATAGCGGACTTCCCGTCGGATTCTCTTGTCAATCAGCGTAGGAAGCTCTTTAGGATCTTATTACGTTATAATAATTTGTTTACCGTGTCGTGGTGGTGTAAGAATAACCATCGTAAGAGGCGTCAGAGTGAAACTGAGGCAGGAGATGGCCAGCAGCATCTTTCTGATAACAGCAAAAACTACAAAACTGCTATTGCCAACTCTATACGTGGTTAGAGCCATGCTGCAGCTATATTAATAGTAAAGTTGTAGCATGAATGGGTCGGCTCGACCGGGGAAGGACCATGCTCTCACAGAATACCAGCGTAAAATAGCAATTAAAAGCTGCTGTGTTTCGTATGGTGAGTGTAGAGAACCGGAGACCCTTTTCACTGGAAACGAGGCATTCCATCTTACTCCTCACGGGTGTCAACGCATCTTCATTTTGATTCGCAAACGTGGATAGATGTAGATGTCTATGGGCCACAGCAACCACTTACCATCAGGTGGACTGTGTGCTCGTTTGTCACCCTATACTATAAAAAAAAATATTATGAGGCATTCTATGGGGGGTGTATGCCTATGTTCAATTCAGTTATTAGCCTGTAACGGTAACGGTAATTTGTACACCTACTTATAAACAGTTGCAATTAAAACGTATTTAGAAAAGGACGTCGTTCGTTCCTGTCATCTAACATCGATCAAACAAAAAACAACTCTATTGCAAATAAATTAAGAGGCAATGGTTTCAAAACTGCAATAAGGTCGCAAATTGCTGTGTGACTGCGATAACGCAATAAAACAAGGTTTATTTAATGCAACTGCACAACTACAAGATAAATAACTACGGAAGCAGGGAGAAGGTCGCCTGTAGCCACTTCCTTAATGCGCTGCAGTCAATAACTGATTAAATTAGAAATACGAATAGTTCATCCAACGATCAGATAGCAATTGCAATCCGATTAACGAAAGTAAATAATTCAATTAATAAGAATTATAAGCCGTGTACTCGTAGTGGCGCCGTAAGAGAATCCAATATAGTTCTTCAATTTCACGATGAAGTTTTGACTTTGGTTGTGTAGCCGTGCACATACACATTGTGTTAGTGTGCGTAGGCCTCGGGAGCGCTACTCCCGAGCGCACGCAGCCAGATATATTGAGAATGGGAAAGTGTAGGTACAAGAGCACATAAAGCTTTACACTTCTTTTGCGACACTTCTTTTGAATTGAAAAAGACAAAGCCAAATCCTGCCCTAAACGAAAATTGACTCAGAAGAAGTTACTTGTGAGTGTTTGGTGGACTAGCGCCGGTGTTGTCCACTACAGCTTTCTAAAATCTGGCCAAACGATTACGGCAGGTATCTATTGTCAGCAACTGCAAACCATGAAAGAAGAACTAGCTGCTAAACAACCGAGATTGGTCAATCGCTCTAGGCCACTGCTGCTTCACGACAACGCAAGACCACACACTGCACAACAAACAACCATTAAGTTAGATGAGCTACAATTGGAATGTCTGCGAACATCCACCGTACACCCCGGACCTTGCTCCAACAGATTACCATTATTTCTGGAATTTGGACAACTTCTTACAAGGAAATAAATTCAACTCCGATGCAGCAGTCCAAACCGTCTTCAAAGAGTTTATTGATCCTCGCCCCCGTGGTTTTTTTAGTAAAGGAATCAATGAACTACCTATGAGATGGCAAAAGTGTATAGATAACAACGGTGCATACTTTGATTAATTAAATATATTTTACAAAAAAAATAATTGACTTTATATTCCTCCCGTACAAAACGCCAATTGCACACGTAAGGACCTAATATTTACGTGCTCCGTCTTGCTATCATCAGAATAATCCTTGTTCTGCAAAATATGCTCAGGCGGCGGATATAACCACTATACAATCTTGTGGAATTCAAAAAAAATCAAATAAAGGATCTAGCAATTATTTGGAAGCATGCTTTCTTACCAATGTTAGAAATCAATATTATATCACTATAACAGAACATGTGCGTTCCGGTGACACCCGTTTATCGTCTATCCGGTATATCATCTATCCGTTATCGTATAATATAAGATATGAGAATTAGCATATTTTGGCCATTTTTCTACAAGAATTCGCTATTTGGGCGTATATCTGTAAACTGGGCAACTCATTGTCTCAGGCCAATAATATATAAAAAAGTACAGATTCTTATATATTTTGTAGATAACTTTAAAAGATAATAACCTAATCTACCTCTGCTCAGCGTACAATATCCATTAAAATATACTTCATTGTATCAAAAACGTTTTTAAAATCCTCAAAAAACAGTCTCCTGATCCTGACGTGTCACCAAAGCGGTATAGTCACTTCAGATTAAATTAATTTAGACAATAACTATAGGAATTTATCAAATAAAAAATTATGTTTGATAATTCAAACAATATTAAATCATTGTTCATGAGATCTGCTTATTTTTTATAAATATTATTTTATAATACTAAAATAGTTACTTAAAGTTTGTCTCTGCATTTTGTGAACAGTTCCCCTGCCTAAATTTTAAATTACGTGACACGTAATCTAAAGGTTAAAAAATTACATTGATGCTTGTAACAAAACGCAAATGATCTGAAATTTGCACGGTTGTCGTTATTAGCGCCCCAACAAAATTTTATTCAGTGCTGCACGAGCATCCCTCCGTGAAACCCACGTTGTAACCTGACAGTCAACAGTCCTCTGGTAAGGATTAGACTTATTTATTTTTAATGTACTATATTTAAATCCTAGAATCTTTATATTCTTATAATAGATAAATATTATCTATGCACAGTAAAATTACTTGACTCATTTACATTTTGTACTACAAAACAGTTATACAGGTAACAGTTCCTTGCCCCTCAACAGGACAAGGGCCTGTTTCCGCCTCCAGGGGACTGTCTTAATACCATGTTTGTCATTGTTTTAGAAAAAAGTATGTTTTGAGTATGGTGCTAAAGAGAGATTTCACAAAGAAAAAGAGAAGCCGAGTAAAGATAGAAGCGTATTAAAAAGTCTCGCAGAAAAGGAAGGAACTTAGAGAGAAGAACCCCCTTAAATACCTCAAGAAAAAAGAAAAGGGAATTAGGAAGCTTGTTAAGAATATGTCTCCACGAGAACACTGGGAAGCAAAGAAGAAGTGGAGAGTCCTGTCTCCTGAAAACGAAAGTATAATATATATGAAAAAGAAATACAAGAAACGCCTATCGCGTTTAAAAAAGAAAGCAAATACATAGCCTAAAGATACACCCTTCTTTCCTTCCTTCCTTGCTTACCATTTTGGCGGGTGGTGTACACTGATTAAGTCTACGCACTATACACGGCACAATCTCTACGAATATTTTTCATTCTCCAGCTGCTATTTGAACCCATCTAAATCCAATTTTTAATGCTTTGCTACCTCAAATTACAAACCTACATTTCTTGAGCGATCGATGGACCAATAACTCAATGTAGAAAAAGACCCATTATGGCGACAAAAATACTAAAACGACTTCAACATATACAAAAGTTTACCTAGAACTACACGGAGAGTGGTCATTGTAAAGGCGCACCGAACAGCGCTGGAGCTACTTGCAAATGCTGTGGTTGCTGCTGGAAGCGATGTTAGAAATCTAGTGTTTTGTAGAAATCATTGAACAGGTATGTCCTGCCATTAATTTATGCGTTATACAAGATGAGATGCGATTTAAGAAATTAGTAATGAAATCGAACAAGAAGTAACCAAGGTGAAAAATTCTGGAAAACTTTATAATCCTTTGGGTATAAAATCAAATTCTATTGAGATAGCGATGAAACATCTAACCTGCTTTTTAGGGTTCCGTACCCAAAGGGTAACCAACGGGATCCTATTACTAAGCCTTCGCTTAGCTGTCCGTCCGTCAGTCTGTCTGTCAGCGGGCTGTATCTCGTGATCCGTAATAGGTAGACAGTTGAAATTTTCACCGAATGTGTATTTCTGTTGCTGCTATAACAACAAATAATAAAAATTAAAGAGGGCACCCCTACTAGAAACGTGTTTTACGATGATAGGGAACCCTTCATGCGCGAGTCCGACTCGCACGTGGCCGCCATTTTGTGATTGTTGTCTACACTTTAATATCGGTAAAATAATTTATAAAGATAAGCCAAAGCTTATCGTGGAAGATGTGTTCAATAGTTCAGAATCTGAGAAATTTGAGTATTAGTAGAATATATTATAAAAAGACCTGTTGATTTTTTTTTGTTTCTTTATTGTTTAATTATTTATTTTTATTATTTGTTGTTTATTATTTTTCGACGGCTCCGTGGCGCAGTGGCTTAGCAATCATTTGTTGCGCTGGGGGCCGCGGGTTTGAATCCCGCACGGTACAACTATTTGTATTTTGTATGGCTTACAAATTAATAATTGTTCCGGGTCTGAATGTATGACCTTGTGCAATTTATGTTTGTAAACTGCCTCCACGACACAGGAGAAAATCCTAGTGTGGGGGTAATGTTTTTAAAACAAATAAATAAATTTCTTTTGTAAAAGCCTAGTAAAAAAAGTTGCCGAGACAAGTTTCTTAGAACGAGTTGCCCAGTTTACAGAGAAATGCCCATTTAAACCAAAGCTTCTTCAAAGATATCACGTACTAGCAGCGCTGTAGCAAACATAAAAAGTAGAAATGATAATATTAAAAATGTTGTACAACCAACTTCAATATAAATAAAATAAGAACATCATCAATGTAGTCGAAGTCAACTAAATACGCATTATTAAGGATAACTCTAAAACCTAGTCAGGTTTTAATTTAATTTATATGGGACCACATGTTAAGCACCAGCTTTCAAATAAAAAAAGAATCATCTAAATCGGTTGATCTCGAAAAACGTTTTGGGGTAACACACAAAAAAATACAATCGAATTGAGAACCTCCTCCTTGTTGAAGTCGGTTGAAAATGGAACGAAATCAAGCAAAGGCATGAAGCTTTCAGGTTTAACTGGAGAATGACGTTTCGTTTTTAGAGCACAAAGAGATTGTATAAGGGCTTCCTAAACTTTTTACGAACAAACCCATTAACAGCAATAAAAGTTCCGACCACCTTTAAGAAAAGGGGTGAAAAGTTGTCCTTTTGTGGTGATTTCAGTCGGCAATTAGTCACCGATTTCTGATTATTTTAATATTATATAACGGAAGGCGTTGGGACTCATTGTTAGTGCAAACTCCAGTTCGAGTCTCATTGATTTAAAGAAGGGTAAGGTTTTTCGAGTGTATGTATGTATGTTAGGCTGATTCAAAAATATCAACTATTTTTTTTATTGAATGAACGCATTGAAATATCGTCAGATTACTTTAAAAAAGACGCCCGTGAAAACCAGAGCTCCTAATTTAAAACATTTAGAGGTTTTTTTTTTCATTTAAGTATAAAAACAAAATTACAGCCTATTTAAGTTCTGTTCCGTTACAGCCTATTTAAGTCCACGGCTGAACACAGGCCTCCCCCATAGATTACCTCATAGGAGGGATATTTGTCACCATAGTTGCCACGCTTGGCAAGCGGGTTGGCAACCGCAGTTTTATTTTTATTTTTATTCGCTATTAGGTAGTCGCTGCTACCCATCTCCTGATTGGTTTCCCTCTGTCACCTCTTACGACACCCACGGGATGATATGGGGTAGTGGATATTTTTACACCGCCACTACACGGCTTTTTACCTACGTACGTTGTTTAGGAAAGGTCAAACTTACGTAAAAATAAAAAAAACCATAAACAGATTTATCTATTACTATAAATATGTTATTTTTATCCACAATCACCACCGCACCCAACGATAGCATTTCTTATCTTTTTTATGTCACTTGTCACATAATTAATGTCATTGTGATAACAGAGGATGGACAATTTATCTCTAAATGATCATCATCTTCCTCTTACAGCCTATCAAGCCCAGTACTCAACAAAGACCTTCCCCATAGATTGCCTCATAGGGGGGATATTTGCCATAGTTGTAATGTTACTGTTGATTTGTAAATTTCACCTCTGAGGGGGTCATGTGCTCCTGGTAGATTATCTTCTATACATTCATCTATTATAGCCTATTAAGTCCATTCACTGCTGAACATAGGTCTCCGCCATAGATTGTCTCATAGGGGGGATAGTTGCCAAGGTTAGCAGACGGGTTGTCAACCGCAGTTTGCACTAACGACACCGACGGGATGATATGGGGTAGTGTATTCACTTCGCCGTCATTAAACAGCGGATCTATGCCAATATTAAACCTCTGGCGACGGACACGGTGTTATACATTCTAAAATGCCGTAACATAATCTAGTGTCGCCGTAACGTGTGTAAGCAGCCGTAACCGTAGCTAGTGATTGTCAGCATCATTGCTAGTGCGAGGGTATCGCTGCTGCGGTTAAAAAGTCACCTCTACCAAGCGTGGTATGTGCAAATGTGTTTTGATTTTTTTTTATAGGAGAGGCGGCAAACGAGCATTTTGCCGCCTCTCCTATAAACTCCAACAGAGGTTTTTTTTCAAACCAGTGGTAAAGTAAAAAATGACTTTCAATAAGAATTACACATGTGATCTATATTGAATAAAAAAATATTCTATTCTATTCTATTCTATTCTTCTCTATTCTATTACAGATGCGTTGCGTCAGCCTTTTAAAAAGGACTAGGCTCTTTTCTTGATGCTGTTCACTAGCGCTAATCTTAGCCGCTTTCGGCCATAGCGACCGATTTTGGCTCCTACATAGTAGAATCAGGCGTTACTTTGCGAAAATCTATCATATTGAAGATTTTTTTTTGTAGAATAGGGTGACAAACGAGCACACAGTGCACCTGATGGTAAGTGGTTACTGTGACCCATAGACATCTACATCTATCCTCAATAAAGACTCAAGATGCAGATACGTTGTCACCCATGAGGACTAAGATGGAATACCTCTTTGCCAGTAAAAAGGGTCTCCGGTTCTCTACACTCACCATACGAAACACAGCAGTGTTAAGCTGCTATTTTACGCTGGTTTTCTGTGAGAGCATGGTCCTTCCTCGGTCGAGCCGACCCATTTGTACTACAACTATATTACTAATATAGCTGCAGCATGGCTCTACCACGTAATGTGTTAAATTTATTAGCTAAGGTAGACTCTACTACTTCACCTGAGGATGCCTCGTGTAGAGGCGAAACACGTGTCGTATTATCGACTGTGGTCTCTTTCCTAGTGTAGTGGTGTTAGGAGTAGTGGTGACGGGGATAGTGCACGCAATTGACGGGAGGTGCTCTTCAAACTGGGTAAAACACATCATTTTATTTTATTACCCGGATTTTTCTACATCGAATCGATCTTTGCTACATCAAAGCACTACTGCTCGGGCCGAACATGTGCGCGCAAGTGGCTAGCATGGCCGATTGGCGATTTTAGCGAGAAAAGAAGGAGCATACTTAGGAAAATCCCGAAAACACATAAGGCCCGGCGTGGTATGTGCAAATGTGTTTTCAAGCTACCTTGACAGACCAAATACCTACCAGATGAGACTTTCTTGAAAAAGCCGATATCCAGGAGCGAAGAATTAAAGGCCATTAAGAAAAAATTATAAACGTTTATACTTATTTCATATAATATGTAAATACAATAGATATTAGTTAGAGTATATCACTTAGCCTTCCAGTTATGACTTCTCTTCATATATAGATCGATTAGAAGAAACAAAATGTATACTTTGCAAGGAATACATAATATTTAACATTAAAATAATGCTAAAAATTCGATTGTTTAGCCACTCTACATGAGTTTTATTAAGAATTCTACTGGATTTGCTCATTCTCAACTGCAGTCTAGGAGTTGGTTGGTGGCAGTCATGCGAGCAGCCCTCCATCTTATCACAGATTGGGGAAATTTGGATTTAGCATTTGTTAACGTGCTTTCCGCCACCAGTCGGCAGCCGGAAAGGCGCCTGACAATCACCAGGATTATACCGCATGAATGTGAGTTTGGCGTTTCGAGAAAACGGTGGTGTATTCCATACATCCTATCATAAACAGTACAAAATAAAAATAAATATGGGGCAAAACCCTAATTATTTTTTTAAATCATCGTTACAATAAAAACAGTGATTACTGATTACATACCTCTCGCTACATTTCCTTGGCCGACCGGCGCCCCGTTCACTTTGATCCGTCGCCCATCTGCAGTACATTTCAAAAGCATATTTCAAACATACGCTCACGTGCTGTGATCCACTCAACATCTGATTTCAGCAACAAACGTTTCAGATCATAATAAAACTCTCAGTTACTACACAATCTTCGGTCTCAATTGATTGGTCACCTTTCGTGACGTCAAGAGTCAATTTGAAACCACTCGACACAAAAACTAGTTATCTTGCTGTCTTTTAGTAATTACATTATTTGTAATAATCACGTATATGTCCACACAACTTACACACAGCTTCTAGTACACAAGCATAATTTATGTTAATTTTGTAAAACACAATTTATAAACTTGTATAAATACAATCCACGAAACCTCACTGCACCGCTTTAATCAAATCAGCGACACAAAAACAGCAACATGAACTGTATTGTGTCTACACACTCGTTCCTTGCCAATCAACAAGTTCAAACCAGGGCCGGTCAACTTCCTAATAGCAGATTGGCACCGGGAGATGACCTTGGGGGGCTTTAAAGAAGCGAGATGGAATAATATCTATCTCCCTCGCACGTTATGTTATATTGCCATGAAAGAAATATTATTTTAAATGACACATCATTTTAATCATTTTTTTATTTAATAATTATAATACTTTATTATATAATATATTTCGTTAAACATATATTTATTACGTCTTTATTGAAGTAACAAAATGTATAAATATGAAACTGAATACTATAATAAAAAGGCAAGTTATGGCAACGGCAAATAAACAAAATTACAAATGGCAGATCTTGGGCAGATCCTTTGCGCTTGCTGATGCGTTCTTGTTTATTTGTGTTGCAAATTAAGTTTATATTTCGATATAAACTTATTTCTTACATTACTAACGTTGAGTTGAACATCCCGTTCCTCCGTTTTAGTGTTTACAGTGAGAAAGAGACTCAAAAACAAGTGCTGTGCATTGTGCTAAAGAGACAGAGACTCAATTTTATCTTTCATCATGAAAGAAAACGAAAGGAAATGTTACAAGTGTGGATGTTCTCCTGCTTATGATCGTAACATCACCTTGCATCGTTTTCCTAAGCCTGGGAGAACAAATAGCGTACGGTACGTATGCTAAATAGCTTTTTGATTACTGATTAAAACAATTTTAAAATGTTTAAATTTTAACCACTGAATTAATAAAGTAGCAGAAATAAAAATTATTATGGGCCGCATCGGCTAATAAAACCTATAATACATATTAAGCGATTTAAAAACGTGTGCAAATAAATCTGAAAATTAGAGAAATTATGCAGAACAGCATGAGGTTTATCACATAGAAATCATAACATAATAAAAAGTTCTAGATGTATTGGTACACATAGAAATAACTTGTGGAATAATATTTATATATGTATACAATACAATCACATTGTTTGAAAGGAATAATCTTCTTGTATTGCACTCTTCTTCCAAGCACGTTTTTAGCACCTCAGTAGTATATTACTATCTAATTGTATTTTTTCAGATGTGAATTATGGGCGAAGTACTGTTTTCCTCATGATCTTGGTGGTCACCAGAATTTCAAAACAATCTTCATTCTAGGCATTTAATGTTGTGTACTAAACATTTTAAGAAATCATCATTCATTGATAATTTTGGAAAGAGGCTAGTCAAATCTGCAGTACCTGATGAGGAATGTGATAAGGTTAGTTAATCTTTCTTTTGTTACTATCTACATTTTTTACTTTTGTGTGGCTTTTCTCATACTACAGTGAAAATATTATCTAGTTAACAAACGGTGGTAGCAGATTGAGTGGTGATTTATAAGGGTATGCGACGTAACCTACCATTACTTCTCAACCATAAAAAAACAAAAGATATAAACTTTAAAAAAAAGTTATCTTTTATTTTAAAAAAAAAAACCTTATCCATACTAGGATTTTCTCCTCTTTGTGGAGGCAGTTAACAAACATAAATTGGATGAGGACAAACAACCCCCGGCACAATTATTTATAGGCCTTGGGTCAATTTAAAATTGGTGGCAGAAAATGTGACTGTAAATTTCGAAAACAAAAGAAAATAAAATTCTGTTTAACTTAGTTGTATAGGTATTTATGCTATGTAGATATCATTGTTAAATGCAATATCGTGGTTGGGCACGATGTCTTACCACTATTTTTAGATTTTCAAGGAATTTACTAGTGCAGGGTAAAAAAAATTACAACTCTGTTACCATCATATATTTATTCATATTTAAACAACAAACAATTATTTTTAGAAACATTTTTTGTTATGAACATTAATTAAGTCTTTACTCTCATGTTCAACATGCAAAATTACACAATAGTTCTTCTTAAGTAGGAACAGTAATGGAAGTTAAATATACTCTGTTACTTCCTTTGTTTTAATGATCAAATTTTCACTATAAACTATGTAAATTGAATTAAATTATTAAAATATAATGATGATGTTGTGTATAAATGAGAATATTAAATAATTAATAAACAATGCATAGAGTCAGGTGTCAGCTTTTCATAAAATTCGAGACATTACTCTTATATATTTAGGGACACAAAAGTAACAAAGTTGTAGGAAGAATAACATAGTTGTACTATTTGCAACAAATTTATGAACTACTATCACAAAAAACAATATTTTTGGCTATGAATTGTTTTAAGAAGTTTAGAAACTTAACTAGATTATAAAACTTAAGGGGAAAAAGCTAAAAAATCTTATTGAGATCAAATTAAACCTAAGCTGATAACTTATTTTTCAAATATCTCTAGTGGAGTATGGAACTGGTAATAATATACCCTTTTGCCTTTATTTACTTTTTAGGTACTGAAACAACTCTTATGAAACTCTCATATTGTTCATATGATATATCATTTTAAACTAATTTGTATGTTTTTCTAGTATCGTCAACAGAATTTAAAAAGACAATTTTTACTTCACCATCATCGTCTACTTCGCTTAATGCTTTGCCTAGATAAACACTTACTTTCAGAATTGTAAACTTTAACAAAGACCTAGACTCCTTCTTTGATTTTACTTGGATGAATATTTTCTTTATGAATCAAGTGATTCTCATCATTTTTTTCTTTAGACAAGCAGGGTTGATCTGATGCCTTATCTTTTAATCGTAGCAAAGGATTATCATCATCTGATTCCGAACTCGAACTGTAAATTACATTGTAAAAAGATTTCCTTTTCTGTTCAATCAAATTACTTATATCCGCTAGATTAGTAGAATTACTCCTTTGATTTTTCGACTATATCCTTTAGTGGACAATAGTTTTTTGGATTCATTCATGAGGAGAAACCAAGCTAGCAGAAACAGCTCAACTCTCGATATTTCAGCGCTCCCACTTCTTCTGTAATACACTAGTAGTACACTTGATGTACTTTCATTATACCATAGAAAGGAACAATTTCTGCTGGAATTTCATTCGCGATTCTTTCAATATCATAATCAGTTCAAGATTGACCTTAACTCTACTACTATCTTTCAGAGACTGATAGAACGAAGACGCTATCAGAATGTCTTTCCCAACAGCAACAAGCTGGTCAGCAGTCCGTTTTAGAAAGCCACCAACACCAACAGCTGCTCCTTTGCCGTGTCCCGACTCGAAAAAATTCCATGTAGGCTTGGTGAGGTTGTACTTTGAGAAAAGTTTTGTCCATATTAAGCAGAAGTTTTGATTCTGGCGGTACTGAGTAGCGGGTCATCTGAAAATATGTGTATCACTTTTATCTTAGGGGATTGGTCTTGAATTGAGGAAAGTATAGGATGAAGGTGACTCCAGATTGCCGAAGGGCCGTGAGAGAGGTTACCTGATACTGTACAAAAAGACTTCACCTCTATGTTTCGATTTTCCAAGCTTTGCTTATACAATACGCCAGCATGTAAGGATACCTGGTTACGAGTATCACGAAAGTGGTGTGATTGTATCACTTCATGGAACTTGCAATTGTAATTTTCGCTGAAATCTACGTGTAGCGCTATTTTTTCTTCTGTCAATCCATCTATACAAGATCTGTAGTTTCTATACTGAGTTGAGTCATGTCTTTTATTAAGCGTTTCTTTTTATGATATCTCTCTAAATCCTTCTTCTTTGTTTCCGCTACCTCTTCAGGGTTTTATTTGCACTTTTCTTTATAGCGCCGCTGCTTTTCAGCAGCGGTGAGAGCCATAGCGAAGTACTGTGTATTATCTAGAACAAATGATGTAATTTATTAGATAGCTATTATACGTATAATATTGATTCCTACTAACATAGAAGCAGAGATATGGATATACAGACGCCAACGATGGCTTGTAACAGCTTAATAATAACAACTCTGTTACCTCTCTACAACTCTGTTACCAGTAGCTAGTAACATAGTTGTGCAGTAACAGAATGGTAAATTTAACTTTAGTGACATTTTTTTTTAGAAATGAAAGTTTATTATGTACAAAGAAAAGCACATTCGATATATCTTACACTAGAGCTACTTCAATAATATAAAACTATACGCAAATATCTGAATACTTACGCGAAAACACCGGTAACAGAGTACACACAGAATAAAACCACGAGCCTCACACCGCAGCCATCGGATAAATGAATCGTGTACCCGCGCCTCAACCGCCGCAAACCGTACGGATAGAACAGTAGATATTTATGATGAAACAATTGCCAAAGAATGGATAGCGCCATCTCTTGGTATTTATCCGGTTTACTATAGTAACAGAATGTAGCTCTAATATTTTGAAGACCTTGGGACAAAATTTAAAATAATCGTACAAGCTTCAATTAATTTATTTAATATGGATGAAGTATGTTTTTAAATGTGTTATGATTGCTTTATTACACTAGCTTTCAAACATAACAATTACATTGAATTGATAAAAAGATATTATGATTTTCGCATGATGCACTGCATATGGGACAGAATTTTTTTGTATGGAAAACAACTATGTTACCAAGAATGACCACTCTGTTACTTGATAAAAGTGGTGATAAATCAATAATAAAATTCATTTTTCTTGAGAATAAGCTTAGTAATTCGCCCCATATTTGACAAATTCAATAACATTATAACAATTTAATTAATATCACCGAGAAGAAAATATTTTTGCTCAGGGACGACTTTATCTGCAACCAATTTTAAATTGACCCCCTTACAAATACTTATTCCGTGCAGCATTCGAACCTGTGACCTTTAGTGCCGCAACTCAATGCTAGCCACTGCTCCGCGAGCTGTCAATGTTGTTTAAATGACATGATTATAATTTAGTTACTTACAGAATATATTTACAAATAAAAGAAATTGTTAAAATAGTGTCTTAAAAATAGGATGGTGGTGGTAATGGTGTTAAAGCAACATTCATTAAAAAAACAAGTTGTATTTAATGTTTATAAATTTATAAGGCTGTTTGAAATTTAGAGATTGGTTGACCAATGCTGGGATACATGATATAAATAATGATTTGATAATCTCTAATTTTCAGATCACATTAGCTGACCTTAATTTGGAACAAAGGAATGTCATTCAACATATTGCAGGTCCATCAACTAATAAACAACCACTGTCTAAAAATATTCAGAAGACTATAACTGTTTCAAATGTATTTGAGCCTGTTGCGGGTCCGTCAAAATTTATACAACCCTTGTGTGAGAATGTAAATTATAAAACCATTCCTGACATAACTAGTGATATTCCTCAAGTAACTGAGAATATCAACCCTGTTGCTGCTGCAAATCCATCCACGAAAAACAAATAGGATAAAGATGTTGATAAAAATGAAATATCATCTGAGAAAAATTAACAGGCTTCAAAAAACTGTAAAGCATCTAAAGAATGAAGCATTTCTCAAAGTATTGAGCAAAAATGATTCCGTAAATGAAATATTAAAATGTAAAATATCCCCCTCTTTTGCATTATTTTTGCAAGGAGAATTGCAAAACTATAAAAAAAAATCATAAGGTCGAAGATGGAACATGGACTCCAAAATAATAGCACTAAGACTGTATAAAAGGTCACCTAGGTGTTACAAATTATTAAGAAGGATGATTTGCCTGCCAACACCTAGTTCATTAAAAGCGTTATTAAGCAAGTTTCACATGAAAGTTGGTATTAATGACCAAATTTTTAATGTTTTGAAAAAAAAAACAATAAAGCAACAGACTCCCTCAGACAATGAGTATATCCTTATGTTTGATGAGATGTCAATAAAAAAGAATTTGTTTTACAACAAAAAGGAGGACATAATTGAGGGTTATCAAGACCATGCATTGCAGGGCAGTTCACCACAAATGGCAACACATGCCCTCGTGTTCATGATTGGCGGAATCCGTAAAAAGCTGAAACAACCAATTGCTTATTATTATTCTAAGGAGGTGAGCATTATGGTCTTTTATTTGGTATTATGTCAATATATGTAGTAGTACTTTTTTACCATATTAATTTACCCTTTTATCATTCTAGGTCCTGCAACATTGTTTTGATGCTGGAATTAATATTTCAGCTACAGTGTGTGATATGGATGGTGTGAATAAGAGAGCTTTAAGTATCTTGGGAGCATCTGTAGAACAGCCATATATTCTGCTAAATAATCGAGAAGTGGTTACCATTTTTGATACTCCGCATTTGCTCAAATGCTTTAGAAATATGTTTTTAAAATATGACATTAAATGTCCAACAAATATAACATCAAATGATCAAATTGGATTTGGTAAGATATTTTGTTTTATTACAATCATAATATTATACATATTTCCAATTTACTGGATATTTACACAAATTTTTTTTACAGGTGTTGCTAAATGGAGCCATATAAAGGAGTTTTATGAAACAGATAACACCAATCCCAATTTTGTGTTTGCACCTTGATTAAAACAAGAACATTTAAATCCAAATACGAAGCAGAAGATGAAGGTGACTAGCTGCACAAGTGTTAAGCCACTCAGTTGCTGCAGGAATGTATGCTAAAATTTCACAAGGTAAATTAAATTTATAATTTAAAGTATAATATTTAAACATATGTCCACCCATTAAAATAATTATTAACTTAAAAAGGAACTAGGCTCTCCCAAGTACAAATTATTGTTTATTGTGTGATACTGATATGTGATATTATTTTTGAGTTGTCTTGTAACATACTTTAAATCATGTTTCTTTAATCCTAATAGTAAGATCTTAAATTATGTGTTGTTTACAGGGGAACTCTCTTCAGAGGCTGTCACTACAGCTAATGTTATTGCAAATATGGACAAGCTGTTTGATTGTGTCAACGCATGCACACCAGACCTAAGAAGGGGGAAACCATATTCGACAAACATGACAAATAATACACCACATCTCACACATTTCACTTTAATGAAGAATTTTTTTAAAGAAATGACGTTTTTGGGATGCAAATGAGCTCCTCCATCCCAAGAAGGTTGGATATGGTCCATCAATGGAATAGAATGAATTTGGAGAAATCTCAGTTCTAAACATAAATCAATAAAAAGTTTGGAAACAAGAAGGCTCCAGCAGGACCCGTTAGAAAATCTTTTTGGATGCATTCGGGCCAATTGCGGCTGCAATTCAAATCCCACTGCTGGGCAGTTTGTTGCGGGTCTTAAAACGACTGTCCTTAGCAACTTATCTTTTATTGGGACAGGAAATTGTGAAGAAGACCAAAATCAAGTTATATTGACAAATTTTAAATCTTTATTGTCTCCACCCACAGACACACACACTGCTTATGCCACAATTTTAACCAATGAGTTAGAAGAAAGTGTAAATTCTACATTTGAATGTAGCTTGGAAGAAAGCAGTGGCGAAATACAAGCATGTGCCTATGTCTGTGGGTTTATAGTAAAAAATAATCTCAACAAATGTGAAATTTGTAAAAAAATTTTTGTATCTGAGACACAAGAGAGATCACATACTTTTATTGACTTTAAAGAATATAGTGATCTAAAAAAGTCCCTTAAATACGCCTCTAAAAACCTCATTAACTGTATTGAAAGTAGTGCTACGATGATTTATGATTTTTTAGAGGCAGAAGCATATAAAAAAAAATTAAAAGGGACAATTAAAGTTTTGTTCAAAAACTCAATAAATTGGGAGTTTCTCGATGAATATCCAGAACATAAAGATATGAATATAGATTACTTATTTAATAGCGTATTTCACATTTGTATGAAGAGATTTTGTATTTTGAAAAATCGGCAATTTGCAGAAGAGTACTCAGCATCTGCTCTTAATAGAAAAATTGATATCCTGCAGAATAAATAAGATATTACATGGAACTACTTTTTCTGTATGTACAGTCATAATCACTTCAGTGGTGACATTATATAAGGAGATAAAAGGAGAGGGAGGATTTGTCCTCTCTCGAGAGAGGCTGCCAAGGAGTGACTAGCGCTGATGAGGCTACGGATGTGTGTAAAAGTGTACCCGTAGTCCTGCCGATAAGTGGTGAAGATGAAACATCTGAGAGTTTTAGTCGGAGTGGGTCAGATATTCCTTGCTTCCGCGAGGCAGGTAGGATTTAAATTTAAGTTATTTTTAAATATTTGCCATATAGAGCCACTTTTGGATTTCGAATATAGTATTTTCGAAACTATCACTTTACTGGTGCGAATCATACCTTACAGTCTTTTTATCGTTTAATGTCGGATAGTTTATTAGTCACCCTACAAACAATCGTATTGCTATGCAACTAACTTTTAAGTTTACTGTGGGATATGGATAACACATACATTTGTATTTTTTATAGAATTTAGCAAGTAAATGCTGTGACACTTAGACATCTACCTGTATTATCGAAAAATAATAATAACTACTTAACTATTAAATCGATATTTAGTTAAGAGCTGTTCAGAACTGTTTACATGCATAAAGTTAAAAATTAGTTAATTACGTATATATCCATGTAACATCTTATTTATTCTGCAGGATATCAGTTTTTCTTTGAAGAGCAGTTTGCAAAAGAGGGGGATATTTTACATTTTAATATTTCATTTACGGAATCATTTTTGCTCAATACTTTGAGAAATGCTTCATTCTTTAGATGCTTTACAGTTTTTTGAAGCCTGTTAATTTTTCTCAGATGATATTTCATTTTTATCAACATATCTTTATCCTTTTTGTTTTTCGTGGATGGATTTGCAGCAGGTAGTGCTAATTAATGACATGAAAATGTTGACTTATTAGTTTTTAATGCAGTCAATAACAATAACATAACGAAAATAATTTCTACAAATGTAATATTATTGGTGGCATCTATAATATAATCAGGTTACTGGAGTTTAGACATAATATTGCAAAGCTATTGCCTTGTTTGTAGAATGTGAAGGTAAATAATGTTTTCTTGTTAGAAAAAAGTGTTTATATTAGATTGTCTAATCTTTTTTATATAAAACCAATGTACCTTTACTTTCCATTTTGCTTAAATGTCATGTTACATATGCCATGTTAAAAATTAGTTAATTACTCCGTCACTTACGTCCATCAATGTACCAACGGTTTTTCTATGTACCAATGTAGACAAGTATGTAATGTAAATAAAAATTATGTATTTCAAAAACCACTTTTATTTGAAAAATAGTTCCTTTTTTATATTAAAATGATTGCTAATCGTTTCAAAAGTGGTTTATGAATGTAAAGTACCATAATTTACAAATAACTTTGTGCTTTTGTTTTCGTTTTAATTTAGCAATATATATCATTGAAACGAAAAACTACAAGCTATATCTATCTATATGGTATTTTACATTCTTAAGCCATTTTTGAAACGAAACAACCAAGACGACAACTAAAAAAAAATCACGTGTCAAAATTCCCGCGCAAAAAGTTTTAGGGGGCACGACAGAGATGGCGTGCATTATGTGTGCCATTTTCTTTGTTTGAAGTTGACATTCTTCCCGCCTAAGGGTATTAGTGTTCTGTGGTTCAAACTGAAACTGAGGCGGAATGAACACATGAAATACGAAAAACTGACGGCTTTGACATTAGACGTCCATTACACGGTAGGTTTTGCTGTCAGTTTTACAACAATCACGGTTGTGATTGACGAATAACCTATCGTGTAATGTAGTTATTGACAGTTGCATGAAATTGATTGACAAATATCTGGATATTTTGATTTTTACGTCAATCAACTATTCAGTCACGAATTTTGATTTAACGTGTAATGGCATTTCACCAATCACGCGTCAGTCAACGCTCAGACAGCAATGGAGGCGGACGCAGAATATATTGAAGAGGCGGGTTTCACGCGCTCGCGCAGTCCGTCGCCACTCCCGCCAAATGTGCTTCAGCCAGAAAAAGACTTTATTTTAAATTTTGAGGCTCTCCCCGAGTTGTGGGACACGAAAAACCCCGGGTATACGAATAAATATAAAAGGTAAGCTTATTTTTCGTCCTAAAGCTATCTAAATAAATAAATGCGTTTCAAATAAAGCCGCGTATTGATTATGCGCTCCAAGAGGTCGAACATTGGCGCGCAAAATTGGCGGTAAAATTATATTAAATATTACAATTTTTCCTATTCCTTTTTTTTTCTTTTCAAAATATTAAATTACAGTTAAATGGTGAATTGAAAATGAACTTAGTTTATAAGTAGGTATATATTTTATTTACCAAACATCGCTACCAAAATTAAAGGTAAGATTTGATTGCAGAAATGAAAACTTGGCGAAGTTGCTACCCATTTTGAGAAAAATTAAGAAAGACGCTACCATAGATGATGTGAAGAAAAAAATTAATTCAATCAGATCCAACTACCGCCGAGAATTAAAAAAAATTGTAGCATCCAAAAGGTCTGGCGCAGGGGCAGACGATATTTACAATTCCAAAATTTGGTATTTCCCGTACCTACATTTTTTAAGAAAATTGGAACAACCTGTTGCTCTATTACAAGAATCCAATCAGTTAAACCAGGTAATATTTTATGTATATATTGTTTTACCTATTACAATTAATTAAAAAATAATTAACAGTCACGTTTTATAACTTAATAAGCGCCTTTCAGAAATGTAAAAGCAAAACTTTCGTCAATTATTTAGTATGAACCATTAGTGTAGGCGTTATAACCGAATTGTTTCAAGCTGTCCTCAATACTGTGATTTAGCCAATTTTTGATAAGTAAATGCAAATATTTATTTACAATGAATCGAGACATCAATAAAGTTGCTTCAATTCTACCTAAACCTATACGTAAAAAAGTAATAATCTTTATTAGTGTATTAAATTAAACAAGTAGATATAATCTTTATATAATATTTATTTATTCCATCAAATATTCAATAATCCTTAACGAAATTTACATGGGACGTATCTTTAATAAATCAGCACTAGGTAATTAACAACGAAATACCGATAGTTACAATAGTTTTCCTTCATTATTAAAATAATGACAAAATTTTTGTCTTATCATTTTTGCGTCTCTAGAAGGATTTCTGTTATTAGTAGGCTCTAAATCCAATAATTGCTCACTGCTTTGTGTTTCAACTTTCCAGCTTGATGTCAAGTATTGTTTCCGAGAGGTTTTAATCAAGTAATTATGTAAGTAGCAAGATGTTGCTACTATTAATGCAGCTTTACTGGGTTCGAAATTGATGTTTTTTTGGAAAACTCCGAATTTTGTACGTAGTATCCCAAAAGCGCATTCAACAACAGAACGAGCACGAGAGAGTCTGTAGTTAAATGTTTTTTGTTCATTGTTACAAGCATATTGAGGATAAGGCTTCATCAGATTTTCACCTAATGCAAAAGCCTCATCCCCAATGAAAACAAAGGGGAAAATATCTGATGTACTCGGTAATGTGCCTGGTTGTGGTAAGAATAAGCTTCTTTGTTGATATAATTCCCAGAATTTTGTGTAGAATAACACTCCACCATCAGAAACTCGGCCATTCGCTCCAACATCAATCATTATAAATTCTTTCCTTGCATTTGCAAGTGCCATGAGAACAATGCTGAAATATCCTTTATAATTGTAATATAAAGAGCCCGATAGCCGTGGTTTTTGAATAGCAACATGTTTGCCGTCTAGCGCACCGAGGCAATTCCAAAATTGATATTTTTCTCCAAAATCTCTTGCAATCATTTTCCACTCCATTTCTGATGACGGTATCTGAAATTAGACAGATTTTTTTTGTAAGTAATACTATGACAAATATTTATTGTTTACAGGAGCCACTAACATCAGAAACAGAACAAATTAATCAGGAAGGCAGTGAGCATCAACAATCAAACCAAAATAATGAAGTAAGATCATTTTCATCGATATCTGCAGCACCCAAGCCATATGTATCTTCACAAAAAAAGAAAAAACTGAACTACGAAGAGTTGATAGATAGGGCATGTAGATATTTGAGTGAACCTTGCAATACCCATACTAATCAAAATGTAAATTTAACGAACCCAATTGCATTGGAGTGGTCCAACACACTAGAAAGACTAGATCCCATACAAAGACTATATGCAAAAAAAGCAATCAATGACATTTTATTCGAAGCAGAGCTTGGTAATTTAAACAGAGATTCCGTAAAAACATTTACTACATTAACACCACCTCCTCCACCACCGCCCTCATCCATGCAAACACCATCTCCTGCTTCTCTACCGTTGTCTTCACCTCAAGATACGGCTTCTGTGACCTTCAATATTAATTCGCAACATTACAGTCCATATTCAGATTCTACATTAACATCTCCGCCACCTCCACTATCGCCCTTATCACAACAAACACTAACATCTCCTGCCGCTCAACCCTTGTATTCACTTCAACACACAACTTCGCAGACGTCACATCAAATATCATCTCAACAACATAGCGGACATACTATTAGTACTACACCATATAATTTCACATCTTTGCAAAGAGGCACGCCTTCACAAATAATTTTAAATGCTAACTATAATCTAGATCAACCATCTCAAATACCTGCTTCCACTTCAAAGGAATACATATTACATATTCCAAATGATCCCAATATCACACCATCTCCATCACGTTATCAAAATAAAAGCAATAACATAGTTTCACTCTTTTCTCATTTTAAACCTTAATTTTTAAATTAATTAGGACCTGAGGGTTGACCGCAGTTACTAACATGATTATGAAAAAATTGTTGTAATAATTTTTTTAGTCATTTACAAAATGTTTCATAATCGTATTGAGAACCGCGGTCGAACATCTGTTAAAACAATTTTGACATCACAATAACTTTGTATGTACTAAAATAATTATTGCCAAGATTAAAGTGCGACATAAATATATTGAAATGTAGTTTTTATTTTTTTACTTACCTTCATATAGTCCTGTAAAACGTAAATAATTGCCCGACATGTATCCATAATTGCTTCAGAAATAGCAGCTGGTGACATGATTACTGAAAACTTCATGTCTTCAATACTTCTACCAGTAGCGAGATATCGCAACGTTGCTGCTAGCTTTTCTTCGGGAGTTATTGCTTTTCGCATACATGTATCTTGTTTTTTTAGATATGGTGTTACCAAGACCAGTAACTTATCAAAACAAGCCTCTTTCATGCGAAAATAGTTTTCATAATCTTTGTCCTCTTTTGAAATCCGTATGTCAGTCAATAAGTTAATATGGGTATAGAAATCCCTTTTTAAAAGCCAGTCTTTTACCCAGCGTCTTCTTTTTGTACGTTTTTTACACAAAATTGCAATCAAAATTGCAGCACAGGCCTTTTTCTTATGATTATCCATCCTTTCCCTCCGAAAGTTTGGGTTTGACTGACGATCAGTCAGCATGAGCGTGTAATGTCCAAATTATTCCATCATTCAAACCTGAGTCATGATTGATCGAACTGATTGACGCTTGCCTAGGCGTGTAATGGGCGTCTTACATGTCAACTGTCAACCAAGTATACCAAAAAGAATAGAGGAATAGTGAAGTTAGGAACAAATAAAAATGTTGACATACAATAACTTATTATTTTCTAAAATGATATAAGATAATATGAATTTGATAGATTTTTCTACAAGAGCTATTACTTTAATAACACTTTATGTTGTTTCATGATTAAATTAAAGAATTAGCATTAATCAAAGAAATATTATTTTGTTTAATTTTCTTAACTTTTTTTAAAATATGTTTTGAAATACATCAATAATTTTATTTTATTCCGAAATACTTTGAACAATACTAATGATTTGGGATTCCAAATCCAAACGCAGCAAATCCATATAAGCTTAATATATCTAAACACTAATTTAATATAATATATATTACTTGTGAGATACATTGTGTGTTCATGCGATGGCCAAGTCAATATATTTTTTTAAAACATAAAAGATTTTTAATATTGATATGGTCACTATAAGATGTTGTTTGTTAGGTTAGCTAATTACGTAATAACTTGAGACAGAAGGACCCTTAAGTAGGGACTGAATAAATTAATCGACTTGGTATTACATGGATCTCACAACTTTTTACGGTAGAAGAACTGAGTTGCGAGACTTGGTTTCTTTTTATAAGTTATGTTTTTGATTTTAAAATTTCCCTTCACATTTTATTCAAACCAAATTGAAATATTGTGTTACATTGCAAAATAGATCTTCGTCGGCGACAATTCATGCGATAATTTTTTTCAATTCAAAATGTTACAATTTGGCAGAGTTCACGAGGGTTAACACGAATACCCTTGCATTATACAACCGCATTGACGCTCAGAAGTACGCCCGCGTAGAACATTGTCATCACATAACTTCAAAATTACTCGTTTCGGTCTGCTTACGACATTATCACAAGTAATAAATTTTGTGTTTATCAATTCAACACAGAAATAAAGTGCAAGTCGACGATTTAGCTGTTTTCAAATGAGGACTTCTACCAAAGTGAAGCAATCGTGAAGCGCAGGGAAGATTTTGATCGCTATTTTTTTTTTCTTGACGTGGTATATGGTGTTATATATTATGGTTACGGACTCAATGTAGCACCAATACCGAATAGTATACTACCAAAGTTTGCAGAAATGTTGTTTGCTATGAGTAACATGCTAACAAAACACACTGTTCCGTGGGCTACTACTTCATCATCAAATAGCGCTCGTTCACTCACCGCTCAAAACGAGGGACTTCCTGCCCAGCACACTGGTTAGATTTTAAGTCATCCTTATCACAGTTTCGATTTTGCATCATGCGATTTCCTTTTATTGCATAAAATAAAAAATGTTTTTATCGCCGTTAAATATGTGATTTAATTAAAAAACTTTAATCAAAGAACTTGTTTTAGTTTCGTTTAAATTTCCGAATGGCCTACGTACATTGCATATAATAGTAGTTTTAGTTAACTCGATTTTTAGAAAATACTTTAAGAGATATATTTTTAATATTGTGTTTAAAAATCACCTAGTACAAAGCTAGCTAACAACATTATAACTATTATGTCATTATTTTGTACATTGGCAATAATTTTAGCGTCCCGCCATTTTGGTATATTTAGAAGCTATTATAGAAGCCGTTCGTTGTTAATTCGGCATTTTCTGTTTAATTTAATCTAAGTATCAATTTTTGTAAGAAATGGGTAAAAAGGACAAGAAAGGAGAAACTACTGATCCTTCTAGTGAAGAAGAATACGTCGTGGAAAAGGTGCTCGATAAAAGAACCGTCAAAGGAAAGGTTGGTATTTAGAACTGCGAAATTGCAATCATTCCAATTGACTAAATTTTTTATTAAATAATCAGCTTTAATTTAAATTAAATTAGCTTTAATGTTTTATGAACACTTATTATTTAAATTTAATAGTAAACAAAATATTGACATTAAAATATCCTGCGTTTTATTTACATGGATAGCTTGACGTATCTAACATCTAAACATGTTCTAATAAATCATTGAAAATTATAGTAGACATTTGTATTAATCAGGAAAAATAACTTATTTTGACAGTAATTAACACTGCAGTAGTTTTAGTATAAGATTATATGATTTTTAAGGTTACATATTTTTAAAGGTTATTAAGAGGCAAAGCAACAGACTTTTACCCAAGCAGCATGCAAGCTGTATATGAGCTGTATTGAAGTTTGTTTTTATATCAGAAGCTGTATTTTCTGGCTGTATAAAAGATGTATAAACGCTTATACAGTCCTTATAAGTAAAAAATTGGCACAAATTATGCAGCTTTATGCATTAGTAGCACTGTACAGTAGTTTTACAAGCATAAAAGAGGCTGTACGACTGCTGTATTACAGCTGTTATTTGGTGTGCAAGGAAACTATTACACTACTGATATTGTCTTATAACCACTTAACCCCACCCCGTGCGAGCGATTTTCGTCTGACCTGTCCGTGCATTAAATGTCACTATTTTTTTACGACTGCGCGAGACTGTCTTAACAAAAACTATTACTGCTGAAAAACTACTATAGCTACATTTAAATTAAAAATATTCTCAAAAGACTCAAAGAATTCAAAATTTAATTTTGTCTAAAGAAAATTATTCAAATTTAAAATAAAGGCTGAAAATAAAGCTTAAAAATGGAAATAACAAAAAATAAAAAGGTATTTATTTTTTATTTCGAGTTTTACAAGAAAAGTACAATACTTACTGGAGAAAATTATTTTATATTATAATAGTACATGATATTCCCTTTAAAATGACACCAATATCAATAATATCTTATGTACTCAATATATGTAAGTATATAATGTTTACCCAATATAAATTTGAATAAATAAGTAAATAAATAAATAAAAATAAGTTTTTTTTTAACATAAAGTATAACTCTCTTTAGATATACATATAAAAGATAAAAATCTTGTCTTGAAAATTGTGTTTGTAAAATTTAATTTAGATTTAACATGGTCTTTTTGGTAACCTGGTAAGACATGGTCTTTTTGGTAACCTGGTAAGACATGCAGGAAGTCGATGGATGCAGGTGGCTCAGGACCGTGCTTTGTGGCATTCCTATGTTCAGCAGTGGACTTATGAAAGGCTGTAATGATGATGATGATGATGATGATGGTGGTGGTGGTCTTTTTACTGCACGAAATCTTTTTCTTTTTTGTCACATATTGATAACAAATTATTTTGTTCACTAGCACAATATAAACATGCAGCGCATGCAAAACGTTAAGTTACTATGGCTGTTATTTATTTTTTTTAGTTTTATATCATTCTCATAAAACTACTGTACTGTTTACAAAAGTGTACAATGACACCATAAGAATAAGTTTTAGGAGAGAGTTTGCATACACCTTTGTCCAGAAATAAGATTATAGTGATACTAAAATAACACTTAAAAGTTGTATAAGCAAGGGATAGCATGCAAAAAACCAGCTTCTATACAGCGTTAATGATAAAATCAGATTGAAGTGTTACAAAATATTTAAAGTTGTATACTAGAGATTTCATATTCTGATTAAGAATCCCCCTAAGCTTACTTAGATATTATGGTATACTGACTATACAGCTTGAGCTGTATAATAACTCAAAAACCACTCTTATAAAGAAATAACTTCTTTTCAACAATTATACATATTTAAAAGAACCCCAAGTTCTATGTGGGCTGGTATATTGATGTTCATAATGCTTGTGTGCTGCCTGGGTGACCACCGGGTGGACTGCTTACCAGTTTATCATTAGTGTTATGTGTAGTTTTAACTAATAATGTTAGTTCACTAGGTTGGCATTAGAACATATTATTAAACATATTGGATTTCAATGTTTTTTATTTTTCATTTTATTGCATGACCTTTGTTGTTGCTCCCTGTTGTGGGTCTGGCCTTTTTTTTATACTATCCTTTATCAATTCTATCATTACATCTTCTTTCATGAGTTTAAGGGTTCTACCACATCGATTGATGTCATTCTATGTCGATCGACTTGTGTGGTAGCTTTAGCTGATTTACGGATATTGTTCAATCATTTATTCACATTGATCGACAATTAGAGAGCGGTCGATGGAGAGGGACGGGTTCTCGAATAAACAAGCAGCTCGATCTATGTCGGCTAATCCATTTTACCGTCGATTGATGCCATCAATTGATTGGTGAGGTATAAACTATCAATTGACGTCGACTAATGGATTCCACCATTGATCAATGTCATCAATTGAAGATCGATCAATTAGTGTGGTAACACCCTTACAAAAAGTGAACTATGTGTGAACTATAGAAATTAATTTCTTATTATTTTTTGTGGATATTTCATATATTATGTCACTGGTCAAACTCTATTTAAGTACAAACCAGCTTATCCTAAATCTGACACAATCAACTAGATGTCTATAAGCACACCTCAATGTGCTGTCGTTGATATTACTTGTAGTGTGCTTTAGTATTATTTAAAATTTTCTTTCACCAATTCTATGGTATAATGTAATATTTTATAATTTACCTAGTATTTAAGGAATTGTATAGGTTCCTGACCCAGTTCCATAATGGCAAAAAGTAATATTAGCAATAGTAGGTTTTAGGAAAAAGTAATATCAGTGATCAGTGATGCCCTTGGGGCAATTCTCTCCTGCACCTGTTTGCATGTTTTGTCTACAGTGCATAGTCTGAACACAATATGACAGGTACTGGTGCCAGGTAATAATTTGTAACTGAACTGCCAGGTCGAGTCGTCTAAGGTGGCAACCGAACCTCCACCGGAGATTCTAAGCACCCCCTGCCCCGCCATTACCATGGTCGCCACCGTAGCCAGGAATAGCGGGGCAGCCGGGGATTGGGGGCCGTTTCTTTGTTACTGTCATTCATAGGGGGGTATTTGCCATAGTTGCCACGCTTGGCGAGCGGGTTGGCAACCGCAGTTTTTTTTTATTGTTAGTTTGTTGTTATCAAGAAGATGCTGCTGCCCATCTCCTGCCTTGAAAACGAGACTGTACACCCAGTGCGTGTTGCCAGTGATGAAATACGGAACTGAGACGTGGTCCTTCACTGCTGGCCGGATGAGGAAGCTCAAGGTCGCTCAGCGAGCTATGGAGAGGGCTATGCTCGGAGTTTCTCTGCGTGATGAACTTAGAAATGAGGATATCCGCAGTAGAACCAGAGTAACCGACATAGCCCAACGGATTAGTAAGCTGAAGTGGCAATGGGCCGGCCATATAGCTCGAAGAACCGACAACCGATGGGGAAGAAAGGTTCTCGAGTGGCAGCCTCGTACCGGTAGGCGAAGTGTAGGGCGTCCCCCCACGAGATGGAGTGACGACCTGGTAAGACATGCAGGAAGTCGATGGATGCAGGTGGCTCAGGAACGTGCTTTGTGGCATTCTTTGGGGGAGGCCTATGTTCAGCAGTGGACTTGTGAAGGGCTGTAATGATGATGATGATGATGATGAACTGCCAGTGTTTTATAATTTAATATTGTCTGTGGTTGTCTATTATGCAAGGGAATAAATTTTTCTACAGGTAAAACTAAATTTGGATTATTATTTTAAATATTTTAACGGCTAAGTGAGGTTCCAATTTTTTTCTAGGAAAATAACGCTGTTAATTACTTTATGGCCTTTTCTGATGAAAACCATGTATTCATTCTACCTTTGTTGTCAGTTGTGTTTCTGTGCCATTCAATTCCATAGGACATAATGTTGTTTTATAAGAATTTTATATGCTTTATTTATAATATAAGCAATTGGCATTTGTAAATAAAGTATGTTGTTTAAGAATTTATAAGCAAAATTTATGTGCCCTTCTAGATCCAGTATTTATTAAAGTGGAAAGGCTACAAAGAAGAGGAAAGTACATGGGAACCAGTTGAAAATCTTGATTGCGAGGAACTCATCAAAACATTTGAAGACAGCAGGAAGGAAAAGGAGGTATGCTTTTCAAGATTTTCTTTAATGTTTCTTTATATATAGGGTTATTTAGTTAGGTAGTTTCCAACCAAAAACCAATTTTGGGCCGACACTAAAGCCCGAAGTTGAAGATTTAAAAACCATAAGAAATTTTGTATATATAATTATATAAATAATTTTGAAACTACTTTCCTATCCAGTAGCTTGAAAACGTTGGGTTGGGTTTGAAATTGATTCGCCTGAATTGTAGGATTCTGTCACTGCGGTGGGGGGGGGGGGGGCGTTAAAGGGGTTTATCTGAAGCACCCCCATGCGATTTGTTGCTGTCAGAGCAGTGTCGAAGTATTTTAAATTATTTTTTAAAAATATTGGTAAATAACTAACTAAACATGAAATGGAACTTACATTTAACTAAATTCTAACGTTTTTAACTTGGATCTAAAAAGTGTACAATGGTTCGCTAAGCCGGTCATTTTGTTGACAGTGACAGATATACTTTACGTCATTCCGTTGCTTCCGAGTTTAAGTGAATGTGTTCCCTAACGTTTTTTATCTGCCTCCTACTGTTTTTCGACGACTTCGCTGAGCGTCCCTAATTTCGCAAAGATTCTTTTTTATAAATGGTGACAGCTATAAATTATGTTTATAAATTAAAGTAAATATAAAAGTTAGTGTTTTGGTGTTTTATTGAGTGCAAGAGCGAGCGAAGCGAGCTCGTGACTTGGGGCACCCCGACTCGGACAGGTTAAGTTTGAAGGGGATGATGGCGGGGTCGAGTGAGCGAGCGAATAGACCCCGCCATCCCCTTCGTGGTTATTGTTTATAAACCACCGACCGAGCTTCCCTCGACTGTGCCACGTTGAGTGGCGTTGGGTTACCCTTCCCCAACTCTCCCCCCATAAATCAGGTTTTTAATGACAAAATATTACGAAAACGTAACCTCAAATTGAGATTTTCAACAATTCATAGAAAAAAACTAAGCGGCGACTCTACAACTTCCCCTCCTTCCTCCCTATCACCCCCAAGTCAGGCGACTTGGCTTAGCTTTCCATTGACTCCCGTCGAGTTGGGGGTCGATACGTATTTTTACAGAAAAGATACACTATTATAAGCACACACACAAAGTTACAACATGCGGAACCGCGTAATTTTTGAGAAAAAAGTTATTGAAAATCAATTATTCTTGCAGTGTTTATATCTAATCCTACCATAAAACTGACGCCATTTTGTAATGTCATTGTCGTCAGTAGGGATGTCGATTCTTTCCGAAAAAGGTCGATTTTTAAATCGATTCAAATCGTAAGCTGATGTATCGATTCATAAAAAATCGATTTCTAAAATATCTATATTTTTTATGTTTGCATTTATAATGTAAATATAATTCCATTTTATGAAAAACAAGAAAGATACCATAATAAATGATCTCTTATTGAATTTTGTTTTATTTTAACAGTACCAATTAGGGCAGATAAGAAATAGGTTAGGTTCAACTTATGTCAAAGAACCGAATTGATTGACCCCGACTCCACCTGGTATGAGTCTGTCCTACCACTAGAGTGGTTTTAAAGAGCCGGAGGCGAGGAGGGATGAATAGAATAGAATGATTTATTCAATATGGATTATTACATAATACTTATTGAAAGTCATTATTTTATTTACCACTGGTTCGGAAAATACCTCTGTCCTGGGAAAAACCAGCAAGAAACCCAGCGGGACTTTTTTTTTAAAACATTTTTTTCACTTAAGAATAATTTTGTTTATACAATTTTAAATGAATTTTCATAGAACCAGCATGGTGGCGATCACCTTATTATTCCCAGGGGTTATTTTCATTCATGTATTCCTTGATATTATAATAACCCTTTTTGTACAGTTTTTCTTTAATAAAACTTTTAAACTTGTTTATTGACAAACTTTGAACATGTTCTGGGATTCTGTTGTAAAAGCGTATACATTGCCCCATAATGATGCCTGCGATTTGTTACGCTAAGGCGTAGAGGCTGCTCTTCCCGCAGCGCCGGAGACGTAGAAGTTTCAAAATAGATACAGAAATCCTTCAGAATCAGTCCCCATATATTTTATGCTGAAGGGGATTTTTTTCATAAAATGGATTTATTTTATAAATGCAAACATGAAAAAAATATAGATAGTTTAGAAATCGATTTTTTGGGAATCGATACATCAGCTTACAATTCGAATCTATTTAAAAAATCGATCTTTTTCGGAAAGAATCGACATCCCTACTGACAATAACAATAAAAAAATGGCGTCAGTTTTATTGTAGGATTAGACATAAACAATGCAAGAATAATTGATTTTCAATAACTTTTTTCTAAAAAATTACGCGCTTGCGCATATTGTAACTTTGTGTGTGTGCTTATAGTGTAACTTTTCTGTAAAAGTACGTATCAACCCCCAACTCGATGGGAGTCAATGGAAAGTCGTACCGTGGACACCCTTATTCTATAAAAAAAATCATGCGTGCGTGGTGGCGAGGTACTTGATGCAAATACATATTGTTCACAAGCATCACGGTTTTGAGAAACACGTGAAAATTGCATACAGTACACCCGACTTTACGTTCGCGAACAAAACGCGCATGGCCGTGCTTCTCGTTAGTGAAGATACTAGAGACACCTTAGTTATATCCAGTTTTATGGCACACTTAGTTGAGCACTAACTGATCTTTTCTCAAATGTATAAGCATTGCACGCTCATGGATGTAATGTACAAGAGTACTAGTGCTAGAATACTAGAAGCATGTAACAGATCATGCTCACTTTAAAATTGTCCTGAACTAGCCAAACGTGCAAGAAGAAGTAGTCTAAGATCAAAGCTCAGGGGAAGCAGATATTTTGTAACCAGTGTCCTTTGTAATACTCAAACACAATACAGCATAAAATAGCAAAACAATTTAGGCTGTTGTGTTACATAATTATTCACTTTCAGCCTTTATCTTTTGCAAGATATTCCATTTACATATTTCATTAAGTCATTGTCAAATTTAGAGACACGCAAAAAAAGGTTTAATTTCTTCTGTTGTAATTATCATGTGTACTGGCCACAAAATATTTGCAGTAAATGCTATTTAAAAAAAAAAGTATTGGATTGTTTTTTCCATAATTAATGAGTAAATCCATTTGCCAACTTAATTTTAAATGTAACAAATTTTACGGATTTATGGATTTTAGATTGAACCATTTTTGCTGAATCAACATCAGTAATAATTTTTTACTTGCCTGATTTAAGATCCTTACCGCTTCTTTGGATGTCCTTTTTTGTTGCTATTTTGAAACACAGGAATAAAATTATGGTATCTGCATCTCTTCAAGAAATAGGGTATTATCAGTGGTAGAGCCACGTGGCAGCTTTTGCTGTCGCACGGATGGGCCGGCTCGAACCGGGGTGGTACCACGACCTCACAGAAAACCAGCGTGAAGTAGAAGTTTACCTCTGCGTTTCGCTTGGTGAGTGCAGGTGGCCGGAGGCCCTTTTTACTGGAAATGAGGCATTCCATCTTAGTCCTCACGGCTGACAACGCATCTACATTTTGACTTGTAATAGAGGATAGATGTAGATGCCTATGGGCCGCAGCAAGCACTTACCATCAGGTGGACTGTATGCTCGTTTGTCAACCCTTATCCTATAAAAAAAAAAAAATTTAAAGATGTTATATATCTTGCATGCTTGGTCTTGAAATCTTCTAATCGGCAAAATTTATTTGCTATTACCAGTCCGTACTGGTACACCGGGGGAGGGGCGGGGGGCTGAGGTGTTTGACGTCCCGATGTCATAGTTAACCCAGCTATAAGCTCGTTCTGCATATCAGATCGAACCAAAAATTAATATTCAGAAACTGAAGGTAGCTGGGTTAACTATGACATCGGGACGTCAAACACCTCAATTCTCTGTGCTCGTTTGTCATCCTATCCTATAAAATAAATATTTTCATATATAGAGTTATATACATAGTCATACATAGTTTTTGAGATAATAACAAAAACCTGAGTTCAGTGATTTTTCGATAATTGAACTACTTGCCCATATAAAAAAAAATTGGAGATCTATAATAGTGGTCTATTATAGATCTCCAATTTTTTTTTATTTAATTTCTACACAAACGAAAAAACCGCTGGTATAAGCTATTTATAAATATATATATTTTGGTTTAAAATTTAACATAAACTTCAGTTAATCCACTTCTTTACTGAAGTTTGACATTTTTAATAAGGTTGTAAGTAATTATAAAGCATTTGTGGTCTGATGTTTGTTTACATATTTTGCATTTATTTAAAAATTGTTTTCCTGTATTTTAATAGGATATTCATAATTTATAAAATTTGGTTTTAGAAGTCAAAGAAGTCAGAAGAGCGTGGTAAAAAGCGAGCTCGTGAGTCCAGTGTGGACACCAGCGTGACAGGACGCAGCAAAGGCCGCGCCACCAGCGTGTCCTCAATGGAAGAGCCTAAGGAAAGCAAACACGAGCGAAAGGAAGACAAAGCCAAGTCCGGATTTGATAAAGGGCTGAAAGCTGAGAAAATTATTGGTAAATTTGATTGTTTTATTTTCAGTTTTACTACAAAATCCAAATTACATCCTTCTCTTCTCGTGTGTTGTATTGTTTGTGCATTGCGATGGAAAGATCAGCTTTGCATCTTTTAATGTACATTACAGGGCCTAGTGTCGACCCTTGAGGCACACTACGGTTATGTCCTAGTGAAATTGGGAGTACAAGTAAAGGTTTTTCTTCAAATATACGACCTTACTTTAAATATCAGAAAGCATATTAGATCAACTACGACCATACAACTCTGCCATGACTTGAATAAATAAAATTAAATTTATCCTAATCTTAAACATTTAATAATTGATTTCGCAGGTGCATCGGATGCTACGGGCGAACTCATGTTCCTAATAAAATGGGCAGATTCTGATGAAGCTGAGCTGGTGCCTGCCAAGGTTGCAAATGTGAAGTGCCCGCAACAAGTGAGTGAAATTATATTATTAGTGAGTTAAATATTGTGTTGTCTTGCATATGTGGACTATGAGAAAGCCTTTGTTTCGTCGAAATTTGGGCGGTGCTGCAGTCCCTTCAGCAGTGCCAAGTGGACTGTCGGTATATCGAGGTGCTGAAGCGTTTGTACAGTAGGGCTACAGACAGTATTAACGTCAATGGCGAGTACATCACTCACCTTCGATTTGCCGACGATATAGTCCTTATGGCGGGGATTAGACGACGTGGTCCTTCACTGCTGGCCATGTGAGGAAGCTCAAAGTTGCTCAGCGACCTCTGGAGAGGGCTATGCTCGGCGTTTCTCTGCGTGATAGACGACGTAAAAACGAGGATAACCGCAGTAGAACCAGAGTAACCGACATTGCTCAAAGAATTAGTATGCTGAAGTGGCAATGAGCAGCCATATAGCTCGAAGAACCGACAATCGATGGAGAACAAAGGTTCTCGAATGACAGCCTCGTACCGGCAGTCGAAGTGTAGGGCGTCCCCCCACTAGATGGAGTGACGACCTGGTAAGACATGCAGGAAGTTGATAGATGCAGGTGGCTCAGGACCGTGCTTTGTGGCATTCCTTGGTGGGTGCCTATGTTCAGCAGTGGACTTGAAGTCTGTAATGATGATGATGATGATGAGTTAAATATTAACTATCTAAATTTTAAATCTTAAATGATTGTCTAGTGGGCCTAGATATGTCTCATTATTATACTACATCAATAGTAAATTTTATTTTATTAATACTATTGTAGATAAATTGATATAAGGATTATAATTGAATAAACCTAACTTTTATATATAATCTCAATTATTTTTACTTGTGTCGCCATAGGTGCAGCAATACACATTTTTTTTATTTAAATAGTATTAAAAAAAATTATTTTACGAGCACATTAGACATTAGTCTAAAAAACATTAGTCTAAAATATAAATTATTTTGGAAACTCCCGCTTACTCTTTGCTACTTTTGTCTGTATTTTTGTAAGCCGTCAGAGTGTTATATAGTCTTACAGTGCTTGTTTTATTTTCATTGACAAAAAAATTACTTATTTGCGCAAGTCCCAAAAAGTTCATGAAATAAACAAGCTTTTGTAATGCTATAAAATTGAAATTCATGATAAACTCTTTTGCAGGTGATTGCATTCTATGAGGAAAGACTAACGTGGCACACGCCCGCAGAATCCGAGTGATCCAACAACTGCAGATCTTCGATTAATTAATACAAGACTTTTAAAAAGTGGCCAACTTGAAATAAATTCAGTGTGTGTTGGTTGAGGGATCTCTTTCAATTTTGCATTTTACTGTGCAATCTTAAAGTGCATTGTGATGTTCCACATGTGTTTATATACTTTATATGCAGAAGTCTGCCACTCATTCGTGACAACAACATAGTTCATAAAATGAAAGTAGTTATTATTGTCCTTTATTTCGTTACTATTTCTTGCTGGCCATTGGAAGATTTTAATGTTTGATTTGTATTAAAATTTTAATAAACTCAAACAAATAATATTCTTGTAATGAACAGTTTAATTAAAAGTATGAACATGTAAATGTGGGAGTTTTATCCATTAGAATTTTAAATACTGTTTTAATTTTATACTAGAATCTTGTTTACTTTTTTTGATTTGCGACTATGTCCTGTAAAACCAGGGGCTAGTTTGAATACATTGTATTCGATTAAAATATGATTTCAGTCACAATGACTATGTGGCACAGTAAACTTTAACGTTAAGAGACATACATATTAAATAAAAAACATTTCTAATAGGGATAGTTTTATTTCAATATGAGAAGAGTAAGGTGAAATACATCAAAACATCTTGAAACTTATAATATACATGAAAAATCCAAAGACTTCTGTATACTACTCATCTGGTAATTCAGAATAAAAACTGTGTCCCAGCTGTGAATTGCGCGGGCGCCGGCTGGGCGGGTAGCGGGCACGCCAAATATTCCACGCTGTTGTATTTTCATTTTAGGCAAATACGAAATAAAGTTACTTACGTACATAATAATGTGAAATAAAGTTCAAATCATGTTGACAAAGTGCGCACATAAAATAATAACATGGTTTTCTTAGTCACATTGAACAAAATCAGTGTTAGATTGTCGTAAAGAACGTTGTTAACAAACGTTAATAACAAGTCTTCGTCCGCTCGCAGTCGACTAAAGGAGTTGGGAGAATTGACCGTAACTTAGTGCGCAATGTATGGCCCTAGAGCCCGTCGATGTGTATACATAGAAGTTTGGAAAGATCTAATCTATTGTTTAATCTACACTTTAACAGTCAGTTCCAGTAAAAATAATTAAAAAATAATGTTAAGCGTGGCCGAGTCCGACCGACCGACAAAATTTCTAATATTCATGAATCAAAACATTATATTATCTCAAAACACCGAGAAAATTGTAATAAGAACAGGCTGTAGAGGCTGCTTTCCTCCAATACCTGTGATAAATAATAAACGCCCTATACAAATAGGACGAAAAGATTTTAATATTAAAAAGTGCATCGACTTACATATTAAATTATGTGCGTATTATTTGATGCGATATTAGAATTTGTTGCATAATGTTCTCTTTCAATCGTAGTGTTTGCTCTTATAAATAGTTTGGAACTTAAGTAAACTGTTCATACTTACATATAATTGCACAGAATAAATATTTGTCTATAAAAATATACGTGATATACATAGATTGCCTAAATTATACAAAGATTACAGATGTAAAGAAATCAAGCCAATACGTGCCATTACATACTTGTATTTGAAAATCAAATGTTTACAATAGTTCAAACTGATCAAGGACATCAGAATATAGTTTTACCTTTCGCAGTAAATATAATTACATTACAGTTATTCAGTCCATGTATGTCTGCAATTCTAAGAAAAAAATAACTGCCTATCAAAATCCACTTCTGAAAATAGGATTCCTCCGTAGATTGTCTCCTTGGTAGGTTTTCTGCCATAGTTGCCACGCTTGACAGGCGGGTTTGGCAGCCACATTTTTTAATTATTTTATGTTATTATCTAAAAAATACAACTGCACATTCCATGTTTCAGCTTCCCTCTGTCGCTCGCCTCTTACGACACCCACGGAATGATAATATAGGCTAGTAGAATATCTTACACGAGTAAAACATTGTGAGGATTTCGAGAGCCATTTTTTTGAGTCTTATATCAAAACACTATTGGAGGTAACATAGTACTTAACATAGCTTACAGCTATAACAAAGGGTCCTAAATATTATATATATTTTATCAAATAAAGCTTTTTGTATTTTAAGTCAAATTCATAAATGCACAACTGACTTATAAACCTAGTTCTTACGTGTTCAAAATATAAGAAAATAAATTATAATCTATTCGTATAAATAAAATTAAGGTGTCTGTCTGTAATATTTGAAATACTGGCTTCTTTTAAGCTTAAAATAAGTGGGTTGTTTGCACACTATTAGCACATAAACAAACATTTTTAAATGTCTTGTCTGTCTGTACAGGCTAATTTTCGGAATGGCTGAATCGATTGCAATGAAACTTTATGAACAGATGGAGATAACAATGCCAGGAGAGATCTAGCTAATAGTTTAACAAAAAAACTTAAAATGAAAAATGTATAAAATAAATGTGTTTTGATTAGCGTCTATCTAAATACGCCACATTAATAGATTCTAACCAGGCGAAGCCGGAGCGATAAGTAATGTTATAAATGATACAATTTTATGGATTTTACCCGACACGATTTTTTATTCCCCAACGTTTTGAGTGCTTTAAAGCACTTTTAGTTAATTAAAAAGTTAAAATTATACGCCATAAAATCCTTAACATTGGTTACATTGAATGTGGAAAAAAAACATTAAGTAATATTTTACATATTACTATTTACTTCTACACCTGTACTGTTTTGTCATGGGCGCTTCGATTTGAACAAGTAAATCTGAACCTTCAGATTTAAAACTAGCCAGTTTTAAACTTAATGTTGTAGCCAAATATCAAATTTGTGCTCAAATCACCTTCTGAATTGTTTATAAATAATAATTATGCTTGATATTTGTAGTCGTGCTTGGTTACTCCATTGCTGTAAAAAAAATATTTCATTATATCCATAATTTTGGTAAAAGGTTTTTTTGCTTGGGTACGAAAAATAGTAATATAGTTAATAGAAAAATAGTCAGATACCAGGTCAGAATGTCAGTCATTTTTTTAACTTATAAGCTGTTTTGTGTGTTAAAGTTACAGCATATATACGTCCCACAGCTGGGCACAGGCCTCCTTTCATTTCTGAGGGGATTTTACGGCAAGGAAATGTCCGCCGCGCTGCCCATGCGTGTTGGCGAACTTCACATGTCTGCGAATTTTTTTTTCTTATTTCTCAGACATGCAGGTTTCCTAACGACGTTTTCCTTCATCGCCGAGCACGAGGTAGATCAGCACTTAAAATTGCAATTAACATTTTCATTGTTGCCGGCGGGTGCGCCAGGCGCTCGGTGAAGTGTGTGTGCGTGCGTGCGTGTGCGTGCGTGTGTGCGAGGAGCGCACCTGAGCATGGCGACGTGCGAGGGCGGGCGGTGCGCGAGCGGCGCCAGGCGCTCGGTGAAGTGTGTGTGCGTGCGTGCGTGTGTGCGAGGAGCGCACCTGAGCATGGCGACGTGCGAGGGCGGGCGGTGCGCGAGCGGCGCCAGGCGCTCGGTGAAGTGTGTGTGCGTGCGTGCGTGTGTGCGAGGAGCGCACCTGAGCATGGCGACGTGCGAGGGCGGGCGGTGCGCGAGCGGCGCCAGGCGCTCGGTGAAGTGTGTGTGCGTGCGTGTGCGTGCGTGTGTGCGAGGAGCGCACCTGAGCATGGCGACGTGCGAGGGCGGGCGGTGCGCGAGCGGCGCCAGGCGCTCGGTGAAGTGTGTGTGCGTGCGTGTGCGTGCGTGTGTGCGAGGAGCGCACCTGAGCATGGCGACGTGCGAGGGCGGGCGGTGCGCGAGCGGCGCCAGGCGCTCGGTGAAGTGTGTGTGCGTGCGTGTGCGTGCGTGTGTGCGAGGAGCGCACCTGAGCATGGCGACGTGCGAGGGCGGGCGGTGCGCGAGCGGCGCCAGGCGCTCGGTGAAGTGTGTGTGCGTGCGTGCGTGTGTGCGAGGAGCGCACCTGAGCATGGCGACGTGCGAGGGCGGGCGGTGCGCGAGCGGCGCCAGGCGCTCGGTGAAGTGTGTGTGCGTGCGTGCGTGTGTGCGAGGAGCGCACCTGAGCATGGCGACGTGCGAGGGCGGGCGGTGCGCGAGCGGCGCCAGGCGCTCGGTGAAGTGTGTGTGCGTGCGTGTGCGTGCGTGTGTGCGAGGAGCGCACCTGAGCATGGCGACGTGCGAGGGCGGGCGGTGCGCGAGCGGCGCCAGGCGCTCGGTGAAGTGTGTGTGCGTGCGTGTGCGTGCGTGTGTGCGAGGAGCGCACCTGAGCATGGCGACGTGCGAGGGCGGGCGGTGCGCGAGCGGCGCCAGGCGCTCGGTGAAGTGTGTGTGCGTGCGTGTGCGTGCGTGTGTGCGAGGAGCGCACCTGAGCATGGCGACGTGCGAGGGCGGGCGGTGCGCGAGCGGCGCCAGGCGCTCGGTGAAGTGTGTGTGCGTGCGTGCGTGTGCGTGCGTGTGTGCGAGGAGCGCACCTGAGCATGGCGACGTGCGAGGGCGGGCGGTGCGCGAGCGGCGCCAGGCGCTCGGTGAAGTGTGTGTGCGTGCGTGTGCGTGCGTGTGTGCGAGGAGCGCACCTGAGCATGGCGACGTGCGAGGGCGGGCGGTGCGCGAGCGGCGCCAGGCGCTCGGTGAAGTGTGTGTGCGTGCGTGTGCGTGCGTGTGTGCGAGGAGCGCACCTGAGCATGGCGACGTGCGAGGGCGGGCGGTGCGCGAGCGGCGCCAGGCGCGCTCGGTGAAGTGTGTGTGCGTGCGTGCGTGTGCGTGCGTGTGTGCGAGGAGCGCACCTGAGCATGGCGACGTGCGAGGGCGGGCGGTGCGCGAGCGGCGCCAGGCGCTCGGTGAAGTGTGTGTGCGTGCGTGTGCGTGCGTGTGTGCGAGGAGCGCACCTGAGCATGGCGACGTGCGAGGGCGGGCGGTGCGCGAGCGGCGCCAGGCGCTCGGTGAAGTGTGTGTGCGTGCGTGCGTGTGTGCGAGGAGCGCACCTGAGCATGGCGACGTGCGAGGGCGGGCGGTGCGCGAGCGGCGCCAGGCGCTCGGTGAAGTGTGTGTGCGTGCGTGTGCGTGCGTGTGTGCGAGGAGCGCACCTGAGCATGGCGACGTGCGAGGGCGGGCGGTGCGCGAGCGGCGCCAGGCGCTCGGTGAAGTGTGTGTGCGTGCGTGCGTGTGCGTGCGTGTGTGCGAGGAGCGCACCTGAGCATGGCGACGTGCGAGGGCGGGCGGTGCGCGAGCGGCGCCAGGCGCTCGGTGAAGTGTGTGTGCGTGCGTGTGCGTGCGTGTGTGCGAGGAGCGCACCTGAGCATGGCGACGTGCGAGGGCGGGCGGTGCGCGAGCGGCGCCAGGCGCTCGGTGAAGTGTGTGTGCGTGCGTGCGTGTGCGTGCGTGTGTGCGAGGAGCGCACCTGAGCATGGCGACGTGCGAGGGCGGGCGGTGCGCGAGCGGCGCCAGGCGCTCGGTGAAGTGTGTGTGCGTGCGTGTGCGTGCGTGTGTGCGAGGAGCGCACCTGAGCATGGCGACGTGCGAGGGCGGGCGGTGCGCGAGCGGCGCCAGGCGCTCGGTGAAGTGTGTGTGCGTGCGTGTGCGTGCGTGTGTGCGAGGAGCGCACCTGAGCATGGCGACGTGCGAGGGCGGGCGGTGCGCGAGCGGCGCCAGGCGCTCGGTGAAGTGTGTGTGCGTGCGTGCGTGCGTGTGTGCGAGGAGCGCACCTGAGCATGGCGACGTGCGAGGGCGGGCGGTGCGCGAGCGGCGCCAGGCGCTCGGTGAAGTGTGTGTGCGTGCGTGTGCGTGCGTGTGTGCGAGGAGCGCACCTGAGCATGGCGACGTGCGAGGGCGGGCGGTGCGCGAGCGGCGCCAGGCGCTCGGTGAAGTGTGTGTGCGTGCGTGTGCGTGCGTGTGTGCGAGGAGCGCACCTGAGCATGGCGACGTGCGAGGGCGGGCGGTGCGCGAGCGGCGCCAGGCGCTCGGTGAAGTGTGTGTGCGTGCGTGCGTGTGCGTGCGTGTGTGCGAGGAGCGCACCTGAGCATGGCGACGTGCGAGGGCGGGCGGTGCGCGAGCGGCGCCAGGCGCTCGGTGAAGTGTGTGTGCGTGCGTGTGCGTGCGTGTGTGCGAGGAGCGCACCTGAGCATGGCGACGTGCGAGGGCGGGCGGTGCGCGAGCGGCGCCAGGCGCTCGGTGAAGTGTGTGTGCGTGCGTGCGTGTGCGTGCGTGTGTGCGAGGAGCGCACCTGAGCATGGCGACGTGCGAGGGCGGGCGGTGCGCGAGCGGCGCCAGGCGCTCGGTGAAGTGTGTGTGCGTGCGTGTGCGTGCGTGTGTGCGAGGAGCGCACCTGAGCATGGCGACGTGCGAGGGCGGGCGGTGCGCGAGCGGCGCCAGGCGCTCGGTGAAGTGTGTGTGCGTGCGTGCGTGTGCGTGCGTGTGTGCGAGGAGCGCACCTGAGCATGGCGACGTGCGAGGGCGGGCGGTGCGCGAGCGGCGCCAGGCGCTCGGTGAAGTGTGTGTGCGTGCGTGCGTGTGTGCGAGGAGCGCACCTGAGCATGGCGACGTGCGAGGGCGGGCGGTGCGCGAGCGGCGCCAGGCGCTCGGTGAAGTGTGTGTGCGTGCGTGTGCGTGCGTGTGTGCGAGGAGCGCACCTGAGCATGGCGACGTGCGAGGGCGGGCGGTGCGCGAGCGGCGCCAGGCGCTCGGTGAAGTGTGTGTGCGTGCGTGCGTGTGTGCGAGGAGCGCACCTGAGCATGGCGACGTGCGAGGGCGGGCGGTGCGCGAGCGGCGCCAGGCGCTCGGTGAAGTGTGTGTGCGTGCGTGTGCGTGCGTGTGTGCGAGGAGCGCACCTGAGCATGGCGACGTGCGAGGGCGGGCGGTGCGCGAGCGGCGCCAGGCGCTCGGTGAAGTGTGTGTGCGTGCGTGTGCGTGCGTGTGTGCGAGGAGCGCACCTGAGCATGGCGACGTGCGAGGGCGGGCGGTGCGCGAGCGGCGCCAGGCGCTCGGTGAAGTGTGTGTGCGTGCGTGTGCGTGCGTGTGTGCGAGGAGCGCACCTGAGCATGGCGACGTGCGAGGGCGGGCGGTGCGCGAGCGGCGCCAGGCGCTCGGTGAAGTGTGTGTGCGTGCGTGTGTGCGAGGAGCGCACCTGAGCATGGCGACGTGCGAGGGCGGGCGGTGCGCGAGCGGCGCCAGGCGCTCGGTGAAGTGTGTGTGCGTGCGTGTGCGTGCGTGTGTGCGAGGAGCGCACCTGAGCATGGCGACGTGCGAGGGCGGGCGGTGCGCGAGCGGCGCCAGGCGCTCGGTGAAGTGTGTGTGCGTGCGTGTGCGTGCGTGTGTGCGAGGAGCGCACCTGAGCATGGCGACGTGCGAGGGCGGGCGGTGCGCGAGCGGCGCCAGGCGCTCGGTGAAGTGTGTGTGCGTGCGTGTGCGTGCGTGTGTGCGAGGAGCGCACCTGAGCATGGCGACGTGCGAGGGCGGGCGGTGCGCGAGCGGCGCCAGGCGCTCGGTGAAGTGTGTGTGCGTGCGTGCGTGTGTGCGAGGAGCGCACCTGAGCATGGCGACGTGCGAGGGCGGGCGGTGCGCGAGCGGCGCCAGGCGCTCGGTGAAGTGTGTGTGCGTGCGTGCGTGTGTGCGAGGAGCGCACCTGAGCATGGCGACGTGCGAGGGCGGGCGGTGCGCGAGCGGCGCCAGGCGCTCGGTGAAGTGTGTGTGCGTGCGTGCGTGTGTGCGAGGAGCGCACCTGAGCATGGCGACGTGCGAGGGCGGGCGGTGCGCGAGCGGCGCCAGGCGCTCGGTGAAGTGTGTGTGCGTGCGTGCGTGTGTGCGAGGAGCGCACCTGAGCATGGCGACGTGCGAGGGCGGGCGGTGCGCGAGCGGCGCCAGGCGCTCGGTGAAGTGTGTGTGCGTGCGTGTGCGTGCGTGTGTGCGAGGAGCGCACCTGAGCATGGCGACGTGCGAGGGCGGGCGGTGCGCGAGCGGCGCCAGGCGCTCGGTGAAGTGTGTGTGCGTGCGTGTGCGTGCGTGTGTGCGAGGAGCGCACCTGAGCATGGCGACGTGCGAGGGCGGGCGGTGCGCGAGCGGCGCCAGGCGCTCGGTGAAGTGTGTGTGCGTGCGTGTGCGTGCGTGTGTGCGAGGAGCGCACCTGAGCATGGCGACGTGCGAGGGCGGGCGGTGCGCGAGCGGCGCCAGGCGCTCGGTGAAGTGTGTGTGCGTGCGTGCGTGTGTGCGAGGAGCGCACCTGAGCATGGCGACGTGCGAGGGCGGGCGGTGCGCGAGCGGCGCCAGGCGCTCGGTGAAGTGTGTGTGCGTGCGTGCGTGTGTGCGAGGAGCGCACCTGAGCATGGCGACGTGCGAGGGCGGGCGGTGCGCGAGCGGCGCCAGGCGCTCGGTGAAGTGTGTGTGCGTGCGTGTGCGTGCGTGTGTGCGAGGAGCGCACCTGAGCATGGCGACGTGCGAGGGCGGGCGGTGCGCGAGCGGCGCCAGGCGCTCGGTGAAGTGTGTGTGCGTGCGTGTGCGTGCGTGTGTGCGAGGAGCGCACCTGAGCATGGCGACGTGCGAGGGCGGGCGGTGCGCGAGCGGCGCCAGGCGCTCGGTGAAGTGTGTGTGCGTGCGTGCGTGTGCGTGCGTGTGTGCGAGGAGCGCACCTGAGCATGGCGACGTGCGAGGGCGGGCGGTGCGCGAGCGGCGCCAGGCGCTCGGTGAAGTGTGTGTGCGTGCGTGTGCGTGCGTGTGTGCGAGGAGCGCACCTGAGCATGGCGACGTGCGAGGGCGGGCGGTGCGCGAGCGGCGCCAGGCGCTCGGTGAAGTGTGTGTGCGTGCGTGCGTGTGCGTGCGTGTGTGCGAGGAGCGCACCTGAGCATGGCGACGTGCGAGGGCGGGCGGTGCGCGAGCGGCGCCAGGCGCTCGGTGAAGTGTGTGTGCGTGCGTGTGCGTGCGTGTGTGCGAGGAGCGCACCTGAGCATGGCGACGTGCGAGGGCGGGCGGTGCGCGAGCGGCGCCAGGCGCTCGGTGAAGTGTGTGTGCGTGCGTGCGTGTGCGTGCGTGTGTGCGAGGAGCGCACCTGAGCATGGCGACGTGCGAGGGCGGGCGGTGCGCGAGCGGCGCCAGGCGCTCGGTGAAGTGTGTGTGCGTGCGTGCGTGTGTGCGAGGAGCGCACCTGAGCATGGCGACGTGCGAGGGCGGGCGGTGCGCGAGCGGCGCCAGGCGCTCGGTGAAGTGTGTGTGCGTGCGTGTGCGTGCGTGTGTGCGAGGAGCGCACCTGAGCATGGCGACGTGCGAGGGCGGGCGGTGCGCGAGCGGCGCCAGGCGCTCGGTGAAGTGTGTGTGCGTGCGTGCGTGTGTGCGAGGAGCGCACCTGAGCATGGCGACGTGCGAGGGCGGGCGGTGCGCGAGCGGCGCCAGGCGCTCGGTGAAGTGTGTGTGCGTGCGTGTGCGTGCGTGTGTGCGAGGAGCGCACCTGAGCATGGCGACGTGCGAGGGCGGGCGGTGCGCGAGCGGCGCCAGGCGCTCGGTGAAGTGTGTGTGCGTGCGTGTGCGTGCGTGTGTGCGAGGAGCGCACCTGAGCATGGCGACGTGCGAGGGCGGGCGGTGCGCGAGCGGCGCCAGGCGCTCGGTGAAGTGTGTGTGCGTGCGTGTGCGTGCGTGTGTGCGAGGAGCGCACCTGAGCATGGCGACGTGCGAGGGCGGGCGGTGCGCGAGCGGCGCCAGGCGCTCGGTGAAGTGTGTGTGCGTGCGTGTGCGTGCGTGTGTGCGAGGAGCGCACCTGAGCATGGCGACGTGCGAGGGCGGGCGGTGCGCGAGCGGCGCCAGGCGCTCGGTGAAGTGTGTGTGCGTGCGTGTGCGTGCGTGTGTGCGAGGAGCGCACCTGAGCATGGCGACGTGCGAGGGCGGGCGGTGCGCGAGCGGCGCCAGGCGCTCGGTGAAGTGTGTGTGCGTGCGTGTGCGTGCGTGTGTGCGAGGAGCGCACCTGAGCATGGCGACGTGCGAGGGCGGGCGGTGCGCGAGCGGCGCCAGGCGCTCGGTGAAGTGTGTGTGCGTGCGTGTGCGTGCGTGTGTGCGAGGAGCGCACCTGAGCATGGCGACGTGCGAGGGCGGGCGGTGCGCGAGCGGCGCCAGGCGCTCGGTGAAGTGTGTGTGCGTGCGTGCGTGTGTGCGAGGAGCGCACCTGAGCATGGCGACGTGCGAGGGCGGGCGGTGCGCGAGCGGCGCCAGGCGCTCGGTGAAGTGTGTGTGCGTGCGTGCGTGTGTGCGAGGAGCGCACCTGAGCATGGCGACGTGCGAGGGCGGGCGGTGCGCGAGCGGCGCCAGGCGCTCGGTGAAGTGTGTGTGCGTGCGTGCGTGTGTGCGAGGAGCGCACCTGAGCATGGCGACGTGCGAGGGCGGGCGGTGCGCGAGCGGCGCCAGGCGCTCGGTGAAGTGTGTGTGCGTGCGTGCGTGTGTGCGAGGAGCGCACCTGAGCATGGCGACGTGCGAGGGCGGGCGGTGCGCGAGCGGCGCCAGGCGCTCGGTGAAGTGTGTGTGCGTGCGTGTGCGTGCGTGTGTGCGAGGAGCGCACCTGAGCATGGCGACGTGCGAGGGCGGGCGGTGCGCGAGCGGCGCCAGGCGCTCGGTGAAGTGTGTGTGCGTGCGTGTGCGTGCGTGTGTGCGAGGAGCGCACCTGAGCATGGCGACGTGCGAGGGCGGGCGGTGCGCGAGCGGCGCCAGGCGCTCGGTGAAGCGCGCGAAGTTGCGCTCGAGCTCGCGCTGGTACTCGCGCTGGTCGCTGCCGATCAGGTTCTTGTTCTTGCGCAGCGCGTCGTGGCACCTGCGCAAGTGCCACGCTACTTCATATTGTGCCAGTGCCATCGTGCCAGCGTGCCAGCGTGCGACGGGATTAACCAATATCATATTCCATAATCGTTATTTTTTGGGAGGGGTTAAACGAGCATGCAGCTCACCTCTTGGTAAGTGACTACCGCCGCCCATGATCATTGCACGATCCTAACATATCTGAGTAGCAGGTGCGTTGCCGGCCATTAAAAAAAAAGTAGGCTTTTCTTGAAGATCCCTAAGTCCATAAAAATCGCTGATAATAGTCGATTCCACAAGAAAGTTGTGCGAAAAAGAAAAGTAATAAATCGCACAGTAATGGAGATAGCATCGCGATGTGCAAAGGTGTTAGTCCGAAAAATTCCTGTGAGCACTCTACGTGGTAGCAAAATATACAAAGGGATGTAATATTTCTTCGCATCGCCAGTGAGTCAAGTCAATCAGAAAGAGCTCGGTAGTCGATGATGCGAGCCACTATGATTGTACAAAACAAATAAACTTAAAAAAATAAATACTGATATCAAAAAAATTAAAAGCATATAATTACCGAAACCAGTTGACGCGGTAAACAATTATTCACCTATATTATCGTGATATCGTTTGATAATTTTCTCATAGATCCCACCATCAGATCTTATCCGGAAATATATGGGAACAACCTTAAGATATCCCCTTTCTAACAAAACAAAATCACTGAAATCGAACATCAAGGTAAAGAATCAACGCTGGTCAAACATATTATATACGAAAGTTATATGACCTTTATCATGAAAGATCATATAATCTTTCCGATGCTTTTAAAGAATATGTCAAAAATTATTCTAAAATGTTTAAGTTTGCTCCACAGCCAAATCGTTACATATTAGCAACAAAATTAAGACGGGTAAGAATAAAATTAAAATGACGTAGAGTATTTTAATTAACAGCGAAACCGGTAAAGACAAACCTCGTAACTCAAATTATCAATTAAAAGTTAACAATAAATTGACTAAATCAAATCAAGAGGTCGCGGATTGTCTGTCGCCGAGTCATTACTCAAACAGAATGTATTTAAGCGATTCTTTGCATATAGAATGGCACTTAAATATAACTTAAACATTTCGTAAAAATCAGCCTAAGTACAATTTCCTGCATTTAATATTAAAAGTTGGATTACTGGGAAAAATAATTGAATTCTAATTAGGGTGTTTTTGTCATTTTTATGAGGTTTACTTGACGAGAATACGGCCTGTTCTCAAAATGATTATAAACTATAAAAATGATATTTTGCGATTAAAATTTCTTTATGTCTGAATGCAAAACAAATTTCAGCACCTTCGTATGATTATTTTACGAATACTGAGCTAGAGCTCAGTTTTCATTTTTAGTAGTAGTCCTTTACATTTTTAGTTCACATGACACAAAGTGTCGCCATCTAGTGTCGAATATATTTAATTATATTTGAAAGCCGACGCAGAGATTTTTCTAGAACTATTTTAATAAATTAGGTGTAAAAATATTTACAAATGAAATGTGATGCCATCCATAACATCAGAGCGTTTATCTGAGTAGTTTTTACACAATAAAACACAACACTTCATCCTTTTCTTCTTAATACTACGAAAATTCACCGATTTGCGATTTTTTCAACACATAAGCGCACAGGACGAATGCTGACAGTATACTAACTAAAGCCACGCCCACTATGATGACGTCAGGACCTACTTAGAATCACAGTGCACAGTTGCTTATGCCGTCTCCCCTTTGTATTAGCTTCATGGGTGGAAAGGGGGGTTTAATACGTTTTAATATTCTTAAAAAACATCTTCATGAAACGCCAAAGGCACTGGTCTATATGTGTAACTAGAAAAGAAAATCAGAGTCTATTCCTTCTGAATATGCCTCGTTTAGAAGCGAAACACGTATCATATTATCGACGGTGGTGTATCTTTCTTAGTATTGATTAATGGTGGACGGGGAACTCCTTAGTACTAGTCCTGCTTAGTACACGAAACTGAAGGAGGACGGGAGGTGCTCTTCAAAACTGGGTAATACACATCACTCTTATTTTATTTTTACGCGATTCTTAGCTAACTAATGTTTAACATATTTAAGAAAACTTATTTTAATTACAAATGATATCAATTTAATTGAAATGACAAAGTTGATTACACTTACTTTTTGGAAAAATCCTTAAAAGCGAGCCGCAGTTTATTTGTGAGCCGCGTGGGCGGTTGTCTACCTTCTGCCACTGGCGCCAGGAACACCTTTAGAACAATTTTAAAGGAAAAAGGGATATTAATTTATATCTTCTTTGGGTTAGGTTTAATTTGATTTGATGAATTGTTGCATCACAACAAGTATGTGGTGATTATGGGTTAAGGCCGAAATTTTTTCGAAAATTCATCATCAACATTACAGCCCATCACAAGTCTGTTGCTGAAGATAGGGCTTCCCCAAGACCAAAAATACGGTACTGAGTTAACTGGATATGTCGATCGTTACTTCATCTGGTGCGGGCAGCCCTACACTTCGCTAACGACGGTACGAAATTGCCACTCGAACCTTTTACCCATCGGTTGTCTTCGAGCTTTAAGTACACCCAGCTTGCTAATCCTTTGGGCTATGTCGGCTACTCAGTTTATGGGTGCATATGCTAGAACACCGTGATTTGTTGCAATCTATGTCTTCCAGCAATGGATTTGTGATGCTCCGCAATGACCATAATAACGCAGAAAATCGCAAAAAAAGAAAGAAAAAGAAAATAGCAAAACCGCGTAACTGACCTGTGCAAGTTCGAGTGGGCCCTGGTTCACAGTGGTGCCTATACAGCCCTGCACCACCATTTGTAACATCTTGGGATCGGCAGGCTCCTGAGATGTGGCCGCTGCTAGCTCTGCGATCTGTGTAACAAAATACAGGCAACAGCTTAAGAGAAACTGTCACTCTGTCTCATGATATAGATGTCGCATGAACTAGCTAAGCTAAAAGACTCTTTCACATTCACAATGATTTCCCATATTCACGCGAACACTACACATTAAATGAAACTAATCTTACGGATTTTTTTCTTCATTCATTCAATTAATGATTACAGACCATCAAAGTTCACTACTGCTGAACTTACGCCTCTACAATAGATTGCCTTATGGGGGGATTTTGCCATAGTTGCTTGGCAGGCGGGTTGGCACCCACAGTTTTTTTTAATCATTATCAGTTGTTATTAGGAAGATACTGCTACCATCTCCTGTTTTAGTTTTCCTCTGTCGACGCTTATGAGACCCACGGGATGATATGGGGTAGTTAACATTTTTACGCCGCTACATCACAGCAAACTTTCTTCGCATTTTATAGAAGAATTGCGTTAAAGTCAAATTAATAATAAAATTGCTGGCGTTAAACAAAGCGTTACCGTGTAGTGGCGGTGTATCCACTACCCCATATTATCCCGTGGGTGTCGTAAGAGTTGATAGAGGGAAACAAACAGGAGATGGGCAGCAGCGTCTTTCTAACAATGACTAAACATAAAAAAACGAGCCAATTGAGAGTGGGACTCGCGCATGAAGGGTTCCGTATCATCGTTAAACGTTTTTAATAGAGAAACCACTTTAATTTTTAATTTATTTTAATTTTTATTATTTGTTGTTATAGTGGCAACAGAAATACACATTCTGTTAATATTTCAACTGTCTATCTATTACGGATCATGAAATACATCCCGCTTACAGACATACGGACAGCGAAGGCTTAGTAATAGGGTCCCGTTGGTTACCCTTCGGGTACGGAAACCTAAAACTACGGTTGCCAACCCGCTAACCAAGTTTGGTAACTATGGCAAATTTACCCCTATGAAGCAATCTATAGGGGAGGCCTACATTCAGCAGTGCACTTTAATAGGCTGTAACGGTAAAAAAAAAACGTAATAACAAACCCAGAGCAGGGCACAGGCCTCTCACTTTTGGAGGTGTTTCGAAATAGGCAAGAGTTCGCCGCGCTACTCCAATGGGTGTCTAATGAAATCCACTAAGACTTCGTCTTTAGTCAATAATATTTATATGATTTTTCTAGATTATTTGGTCATATAAAAAGAATGAATGACGAAAGAGTAACCGACCGATGAGTGAAGATGAAAGTGAAGCAAATTCATGCTACAGAACAGCAGTGGTGCCAACTTAGCAACTTTATGGCTAGATATAGCTATTTTTTGGTAACGGACAGCTACAATTTAATGAAATTTGTAGCTAAACTTTTTAGCCACTTTTTCTAGCAACTTTTCATTTCATCATGAGACGTGAGGCTATCGAGATTCGTAGAGTAGGGTACCGATACCGAGTCTCGAAAGAAAATATAAAAACTAAACGCGAATCTATGGTCATAGATGCTATGGCAGGTTTAGGTCGGTGTTGGCCGGGAATTCCCCGTTTCCTGCTGCGTTACGACAGACTACTCACTAACCTACTACTAACCAAAATAGTACACGCTACTCGTACTTGCGTTGTTTTGTTTTATCCATATAAACTAATTTTATTTGAAATGGATTTATCTTCGAAAAAAAGCGAAAAAATATAAACCGAAGTGGGAAAATATGGACGAATTTAAAGGTTGGTTGAGTTTCATAACTCTGAACTCAATTCTCTGCATTAGTGACTCCCTCGTGAAAAGTGGTAAAAAATATTCGGAATTAGACGAAAGATACTGAACCTCAAATATCGACATCTTCTTTGATTGATTAATTTTAAACTTAATTTTTTATTCAATAATGTCCAGTCACGAGCAATAATATGTAAACAACATAGAACTTTGTCACGTTAAGCGTTCCGAAACAAAACTATTTGTGCCACAAAAGTCGACAATAAATATAATATAATATAGTCCTATGTTGTATACATATAATTGCTCGTGACTGTACACAAGACATTTTAACTCTCTTGTTGGAAATTAAAAATTATTGTCAGAAATTGACATTTTATTGTAATCTACCTACGTACTGTAACATTTAGCTACTTCTAGCTACTTTTTGGGGTAAAAAAAAGCTAGCAATCTAGCAACATTTTGAAAAATGTTTAGCAACTGGGTAAAGCTAACAGTTGGCAACACTCTGCAGAAGTGAGTTGCAGAGTCGGCTAGGGACGCTTTAGACGGAAGTTTATTAACCACAGAACAATGGCTATTCTCCTAACATACTTGGACTAATAAAATATAATATAACGTAACTTGATGAAACATGTTATATCGTTTCATTTGACTATTTAAATATATCAAACTACGGACAATCTAGAAATTATGTGGTATATTAACGTAGCATTTTCAAAAGAAAGGTTTTCTTTCTAAGCCGAGTATTTATCCTCTGAGCAAGGCGCGTGTTTCATGATAAAACCGGAAAGGAGTTAGCTGACTAGATCAACCTGTGTAACACATGTTACCTAAATGCTCGCAACTTACCTTTTTCTGTATATCTTCAATGGCCACTTCAATGGGGGAGAGGATTATCTGTGTTCGCTGTACGACCTGAAACAAAATAGTGAGTTTGTATTTTTGAAATTTTATATAATTGAATAAAAAGACGAAATTAAAACCCTCTTGATGACTTTTACTACCACTACATTGTAAACAATATTAGGAAACAAAGTAAGTGTCAATGGTCAAAGAGCAATTAAGACATTTCAAAGTAGATAGCATACATTAAATTTTCGTAAATACACTGAAAGGCCAAAGTTAATATAATGTTTTTTTAATTTATCTCTAAGAGACTCTCAGTTTTAGGTTGTAAATAGCTCTAATGGCCCTCTTCTGTAAAACAAAAATAGATAATCAGCTGCATTTCCTCATAGCTAAATCCCATACGACATTATGCTATGGAAATAACTGAAATAAACTAATGTAACTGTCTCGACACTAGTGAGTCTTTTATACAGCATAGGCTGCAGAACTTACTCTGCTTGCTGGTCTGGATATATGGGGGCCCTACTGAAGCTTTGCGTCGAGTGATGCCAAGAAAAACAGTGGATTCAACAGGGCTCAGTTCTTTCCCATTTAAAAACACATTGGTATTTAGATTTTAAGAACGTTTAATGTTGTAAATTTAATACATTTAGTTTTATTTTCGTTTGAATGTAGATTATTAACATTAAACCAATGCACTAATTTTCATATAGCATTATTCACTTCGTCACATTTAAATGATTGAAATTTAAGTTTAAAAATCAAGGAAGTATCATCAGCACATAATACTATATCATGATTATCCCCTACAAGGGAAGGAAAGTCATTAATATACACTAGAAATAGGAATGGTCCGAGAATAGAGTCCTGAGGGACACCCAACCCAGTGACCCGGAAGAAATTTTACCATAGATAATAACTTTCTGCGTTCTGTTACTTAAATATGAAATAATAAGTTTAAGCGCTGTGTTCTTGACACCATAGTACTGTAGCTTCCTCATTAATGTGTGCTATCCTGTGTGCATACGAAGTACAATATTATAAATAAAATTGATTTGATCAATTTGCTATGACAAATACCTTAGTGTACTGATCAGTTGTGTTTTCGTACACTAAATATTTTAGTTGTTGATTGCAAAAAGAGATCGTATAAAAAGTATTGAAAGTATTAATTAATAATTATAAGTGGTTTTTCCCTTAACGGTAATGGAAAAATGCGTAATCGTAATTAGTGTAAAGAGTAACGGTATTTAAAATGTAGAAGACAATACTCTGATCTAGTTTAGAGAAAAGATTGAAATAGAGACATGTGTATGAGTAATACTCCACCAAAACAATTAGTAGCATGATTACTCCCTAGCTAATCACGTCTCAGCTGTCATGCGCCTGATTGTTTTGGTCGAGTAGTAATATGCGTTTGCGTACGCGTATACGTGTAAGCAAGAAATGTATTTGTACTAATATGCATGTTAGTGCGGGCGAGTGTGTGTGTGTAGTGTGTGTATCTGTAATGTGCGTGTGCGTGCGTGGGTATGGCACGAGATGCACGTGTAATGTGCGTGGCGCGGTACCTGTATGCGCGTCTTGACGTAGGGGAAGTGGTGCGCGGTGGTGAGGATGGTCTTGCGCTTGCACTGCTCGGCCAGCGAGCCGTGCGCGCGCCCGCCCACCGTGAACGGCGTCGCGTACATGAAACGCTCTGCAACCAACCCCAACACAATCTCACTCACTCACACCCCTCTCCCGCTCGCACTGTATAACAGTGAAAAATACTAATTTTGTTTAACTTCCATCGCACATCGCGAAAAAAATCCCGATACCATCCATACTAACTGAATGATTGGCGGTCCACTACACTGCGATTTACTAGAAGTTATCTTCCTCGCACAACATCTTGTAGAATCGACTACTACCAGCGATTTTTATAAGACTTAAAGATCTTCTAGAAAAAAGCCTACTCCCTTTTAAAAGACTGGCAACACATCTGAGATTCCCCTGGTGATACAGTTGTTCATGGGCAGCTGTAATCACTTACCATGAGATGAACCGCATGCTCGTTTTCCTTCTTTTATATAAAAAAGAAATTTGTACCACAATGCATGTTGCGCGTTTTGTCTAAAATTATATGAGCTATATATAATTTATTATATTATAATGTAAATACATGAACTGCTGTTTCTGACTTTCGCAATTTGAATAAATTATAAAAAAAAACGTCAATAGTCTCAGCAATGTCGAAAGATTACAAATACATGTTGTATTTATTTAATTATATATTTTGAAATTATTTTGCGCGGAACCCTAAAATAAAAATAGCCTGAGTTACTCCATATAAAATCAGCTATCTTCCAATGTGAGTCCCATCCAAATCGGTTTCACGGGTTTATGCGTGATGCGTGTTCAGACAGACGTCGAGTTAGTTTTATTATAGTACTAGCTGTTCCCCGCGACTTCGCTCGCGTGTTAGGGTTTTTATGATTTTGAGCGGAACCCTAATCGTTTTTCTAAAACAAAAGTAGCCTAAGTTACTCCTTATGAAATCAGCTACCTGCCAGTGAAAGTTTCGTCAAAATCGGTCCAGCCGTTTCGGAGATTAGCCGGAACAAACAGACAAACAGACAGACAGACAAAAATTTTAAAGATTGTGTTTTTGTTATAAGTACCGTATATACTTTCATATACAATTAGTAAAAAGCTGTAATTTTGACATTACAAACAGACACTTCAATTTTATTTATTTGTATAGATAGACAGATAATTTAGGTTCACGTGTCTGCCATACGTAAGCATCATATTTAGCGATGAGCGATTTTCCCCCACCCGACCTGCAGAGCACCCGACCACCCTGCGCGCGTCGGACCGCACAAAAAATATAGATATACATATACTGTCGCGGAACTATTTAGGAGAAACAATTCAACTCTACATTATATTCGTGTAACTCTTACAGTTTTTGCACCACACGCCAAAATAGCTCGCAGATGACAGATTTTTTTTTCCGACTTACTTCACATTTATCGTTATATTTTGGCCAATTTATACACTATCTTTATGAATTATCGCCTGGGTTATTCTGATGTATGAGCCATATAGTTTTTGCATGAAAGAGTAACAAACATCCATACATTCTCACAAATTTTCACGTTTATAATATTAATAGGAAATAGGATATTACGAAAAATTACGCGCGAGTTCATTGTTGTAATATTAATTTACCCCCACTTAATATAAGGTATCATAGCGGTACTCAGATGCAACTCTAGATCTACTCATAAAACTAAGACATATTTCAATTGAGAAACCCTGGAGCTTTATTACAAAGACAATTTAATTGAAACCCTATCGAATTTTGTTGTTTTTTACAGACCATAAAAGATAGAAAGGAGAATAAAAAGGATACTCTGAAAAACTAAAAAGAGAGCCTCGTTACTGTACTGTAATTGAATCAAAACCTTCCTCAAATTTACAGACTAGCTGAGGGGAAGGTCTTGATTCTGTAAAGTTAATAACAATGAAGTTAACATCTGGTTTGATTGGACAATTTTTATAGACTAAAATTAAATTTGGTGGGAAACATATAAACGGAGTAATAACAAAAAGAAAAAAGATTTAAACCTTGGAAACTCCAAAAAATATTGCTTCACTCACTTATGTTGTAGTTCCTCTCGTAATGTGTGAGCCGCTTGCGCAGCTCGTGCGGCTCGAAGTACGGTTCCACGTACGTGATCTGGATATACGCTTTGTCGGGGTCCAGAGAGCTCGGGTCCACGATGTTGGAATCCTTTATGATTACCACGTTTTCAGTCCCGAAACGTGACCCGTAGAAATTCTGTTAATATTCGGAAGATACAGCAAAGTTATTAAGTTAAATATACAGGCTTATTTTTCAAAGAGTATCCAAATTTTAAACTTAAGTTCAAATATATAAATAATGATATACCGTTATTGCAGTTTTTGAAACTATCCCAAATTGAATGTTATTTATGGGCAACAACGTTTTTGCCTACCGATCGAGCCTTACGTATGTGTGCGTGTGCAGTAAAATCGATTAAAATAATGCATTACCACCCATTTTAAATTTAGAAGATAAAAAGGACAGAATGTTTGAGTTTTTTTTTTTAAATTAATTTTTCTTAAACATTTGCCTATATAACATATTTTGAACCTTCTCTGCAAACTTGGCCGGTTATTTCAATCTTGGCAAGGGATAGCTGTCCTTCTTCGTAACGTCGTTCAGACGGCGGTAGTCAACACAAAACCGCATGCTGCCATCGTTCTTCTTCTACCAGCACCACAGGTGAACACCATGGACGATCGATAGATGAAGGTTCAATAACACCATTCTTCACCATTTCCTCAATCATGGTTTCCACTTCATTTTCACGTGCTACCGATAATCTTCTTGGCCGCTGACGGATAGGCAATTCTTCTCTTGTGTTTATTTTGTGTTGAACTAAGCCAGTCTTCTAGTCAGCATCGTGTGACGAGAAAACATCGGCATACTTCAGTAACAACTTCTTCGCCTTGACCATTTCATTCGGGGAGAGAACGATGCAACAGTCTTCTAAAAGTGTGGTCACTCTCGTTTGTGTATCTTTGCTGGGGGTCCCATTCGATAGATATTGGTACCGACGCAACGAATGCACTTCCTCACAAGTACCAACCATTGTGACTTTTTCTATAATCTGTTCCTAATCACAAAGGTTCAGCACGCGTACTCCTGAGATGTCGGTGGTTCTGACCATGGTTCGAGCCACTTTCCATGGAAGGTCATTGTCTACCCTTTCCATGAGTACACAACGATAAGCTTGCCCAGGATTCCGAGGAAGACTAACCGGCACAATCGTTTCCGATCTCGGCGGAAGAACAATCTTCTTAAGACTGTACACATTCTCTGGTAACGCCCCTTCCACGAAAAGTTCCACTTGTCCACATTTCAAAACACCTTGCTTAACATCGATCTCACAACAATTCTTTCCCATAAAGTCTAGGCCCAAGATGCGATCGTCCATAATATCAGCCACGATGACATTATGCAGGTAGATCATGTTGCCTAGCTTCAACTCCATCTCCTTCTCTCCACGGACGGGTATGCGCTGACCAGTGGCTGTCATCAAATAAAATAATAAAGTTCTCGGTTGTATGCGTTACCAAAGAGTTCCTAAAGAACTGACTTAAGACTTAAGTTGAGAACTGACAACCGTGCGAGAGGCTCCAGTGTCTATGGCCAGTTTACACGGCATTCCGTTGACCTCGCCCTTGATGATTAGGCTGTTCCCTGTTTAACATCAGTAAGCATCCGCCCCGCAGGCCTGGCTTTTACTCGTTTCCGTGCTGCTGCTGGGCAGTGCTATTAGCCGCACTATCCTCTCGAGGTCGATCACCTTCCCTGGAAATTTGTAGAAGGATCTTGACTCTCTTAGTTCTGCTACTCGATACTAGAAGGCGCTAGTGGTAACTAGTGTCGCCATGTACCAGTCATTAATGGTGGCGCGCAACACTATTTAGTCAGGTCTCTGTTAGCACAAAAAATCATAATCTGAAATAAACAGCTTTTTTTCGAAAGTACGTACAATAACACTCGCGATTACATAACGATAACAAATTTTCCAAAGGAGAAAAGGCTTAACATACGTATTCATAAGGTTGCGTCTTACTTGTATCAACAATTTGAGCGTTTTTTGTGTTTACGCCTACACATTTTATTACTATACAAAAGCCATTGACCCTTATCATCGGGGGCATTCTCGTGCAACGTGATGCAATATGTGGGGTCCCGGGGTCGCCATTCAGAACGCAACCGGAGCTCCTCCATGATTCTGCTAAACTCTTTCTCACAAAATAAATGCCGTACTTGCGGCGCCACAGTCTTCGCGAAATTTGGCATTTGGCGTCAGTTCCACACTTTATATGTTCGTTGGTATATTTTTCACGGGTCTTCATTATTGAAACCGACTTTAGTTTAAATATGAGACTAATTATAAAATAGTTTTTGTAATGAGACGGAGATTGTTTTACCTCTAGTCTGCTGAATATCTCCGGCAGTTTGGTGAGCGCATGTTCCTTGTATATGAACTCCTCGCCGTTAAGATCACCGAACCGTGCGCCGTAGAACGAGACTCGGAAGTATGTTCCGAACACTCGTTTGCCGTGCAGCTGCTCGATTCGTGTGAACGCTTCATTTAGTTTGCTTAAAAGTAGATACAACTTATTATTTGCTGCTAGCTGAAAGTCTAAAAGCAGATAATGTGAGGAGTATGTCATGTATTTATTTTATGGGTGATATAGTGATATCTTGCTGTAGATATATTACGGCTTTATCTCGAATGGGTCAGGTCAACAGGGGAAGAACCACGCTCTCACAGAATACCAGCGTAAAATACCATCTTGATGCTTCTGTGTTTCGTATGATGCTTACCCATGAATGTTGGCTAGTTTTTTGTAGTCGCGATGTTCCTCCGCGATCGGAATGAGCACTTTATACACCTCGTTGACAGTCTCGTACATGCCGGCGGTCATCAGTTCGCTCGCGGCGTGTTCTAGGAGTGCCTGTATCAAAAATATAGTTGACTTTTTCAATTATCCTTATCATCTTTTTTTTCATTTGTACGGATCTATATCCAATTTGTACAGACCTATATGCATCTAATAAACCTTAATAGGTTTACTATATACTATAATTAGTGGGGTGCCTAGCGCGGTCGCCCGACTTAAACCCCATAAAGCATGTATGTGATAAGCTTGGAAGACAAATTAAGAAAAGAAATCATGTCCCCGCTAATATGAGAGATCTTAAAATGTCATTGCAGAAAGAATGGAATGCAATCTTTCAAGATTTTATTTGTTTATAATGATAACAAGATTAGGAGTATGCCAAGGAAAGTGGAAGCAGTTCGAAGACCTAGGAGCGGTAACGTAAAGTACTGATTATATAGCCCACGTTATATTTATGAAAAAAAATTAAGTACAAAAAATATTTCTTTCCAGTAAATTTCTTGTTTTAATTTGGTTAATTTTTGTCATTTATCATTAATTTTTTCGATTTAGCAATTTTAAACTGTATGAAATAAATAGCAAAATCATATACATGATATTTTATTTTATACACACTTATTTTTGTGTTCTGTAAATTTATGCATGAGTATAGTTTCTAATTTTATCGGATTATAAAACTATTCAACCGTTTGACCAGTCACGCACAGACAAACACGCTGGCACTCATGTACGCAGGAATGCACGTGTCTAAGAAACTTATTATAACACAGCAGCGGTGAACTGTAGTTCAAATGTGCAGCGCAGCTCTTGTCCAGCGCGTTGTGCGTGGCTGCAGCTGCATGAGCTGCAGCTGTGCTGTGCACGGGCTGCAGTTCACACTCACCTGCAACTCCTGCTGTGTGAGGTGGTGGTGGAGCGCGTCGGCGAGGCTCTCGTCCAGCGCGTTGTGCGTGGCTGCAGCTGCATGGGCTGCAGCTGTGCTGTGCACGGGCTGCAGTTCACACTCACCTGCAACTCCTGCTGTGTGAGGTGGTGGTGGAGCGCGTCGGCGCAGCTCTCGTCCAGCGCGTTGTGCGTGGCTGCAGCTGCATGGGCTGCAGCTGTGCTGTGCTGTGCAGTGCACGGGCTGCAGTTCACACTCACCTGCAACTCCTGCTGTGTGAGGTGGTGGTGGAGCGCGTCGGCGCAGCTCTCGTCCAGCGCGTTGTGCGTGGTTGCAGCTGCATGGGCTGCAGCTGTGCTGTGCTGTGCAGTGCACGGGCTGCAGTTCACACTCACCTGCAACTCCTGCTGTGTGAGGTGGTGGTGGAGCGCGTCGGCGCAGCTCTCGTCCAGCGCGTTGTGCGTGGTTGCAGCTGCATGGGCTGCAGCTGTGCTGTGCTGTGCAGTGCACGGGCTGCAGTTCACACTCACCTGCAACTCCTGCTGTGTGAGGTGGTGGTGGAGCGCGTCGGCGCAGCTCTCGTCCAGCGCGTTGTGCGTGGTTGCAGCTGCATGGGCTGCAGCTGTGCTGTGCTGTGCAGTGCACGGCCTGCAGTTCACACTCACCTGCAACTCCTGCTGTGTGAGGTGGTGGTGGAGCGCGTCGGCGCAGCTCTCGTCCAGCGCGTTGTGCGTGGTTGCAGCTGCATGGGCTGCAGCTGTGCTGTGCTGTGCAGTGCACGGGCTGCAGTTCACACTCACCTGCAACTCCTGCTGTGTGAGGTGGTGGTGGAGCGCGTCGGCGCAGCTCTCGTCCAGCGCGTTGTGCGTGGTTGCAGCTGCATGGGCTGCAGCTGTGCTGTGCTGTGCAGTGCACGGGCTGCAGTTCACACTCACCTGCAACTCCTGCTGTGTGAGGTGGTGGTGGAGCGCGTCGGCGCAGCTCTCGTCCAGCGCGTTGTGCGTGGTTGCAGCTGCATGGGCTGCAGCTGTGCTGTGCTGTGCAGTGCACGGGCTGCAGTTCACACTCACCTGCAACTCCTGCTGTGTGAGGTGGTGGTGGAGCGCGTCGGCGCAGCTCTCGTCCAGCGCGTTGTGCGTGACGCGCTGCAGCAGCGCTGCGCCGCGCCCGCCCGTGCACAGCTGCTCTGCAGCGAGCGCTGCGCCGTGTACCAGACACATGCCCGCCTCCAGGTGATTCGACCGCTGGAAGCAAAACCAAACTACTGATGGCATTCTACTGGCCGATTTTTAATAATAATAATGCCGAAATCAAAAGTTCGCTCTCCAAGCACGAAGAATTGCGTACAAATGACCTTTGTGCTTACTGTCAGTGGTCAAAAACAGTTTAAGATAAAGTGCGGATCTCCAAAATGTTGAGAGAGAAAGAGAATAAAATTTTAATTTATTTATTATGCTTGAATATACTAACAGAGTAACAAAAAAAAAATGAAGTACACGCACAACAAACTTCACCTAAAAAACTATTATACAGGCTGTCCGATAATTAATGGATAACCTTGAAATGGGTCAAAGCAGACCTTATGGCCAATCAGAAAAGAAATAAAAAAAAAATATTATCCCAAGTGAAACTAAATTCTTCTATCATAATTCACATTCTTTTACACCACAAATTATCCATGGTTTTATAATATAGATAGATAAGTTAGGTATATAAGCAATAAATAATATGACTGATATTGCAAACTTTTTTAATCTGTCAAGTCCTACCGGTCCACATCGGTCTCCCTCGTGATAATGTTGTAGAATAGAATAGAATCAGTTTTTATTCAATATAGATTATAGTACATAATACTTATTGAAAATCATGTATTACTTTTACCACTGGTTCGCAAAAAAAAACCTCTGTCCTGGGGATAACCAGCAAGAAACCAAGCGGGATTTTTTTTTAAAAAGCTCAATTTACAATATAATATTTTCTACAATTATTATGAAAACATTTAGAAACAGCATGGTAGTGATCACCTAATTCCCAGGGGTTATTATCGGTCATGTACTCTTTAGTAGTATAATAACCCTTACTAAACAATTTTTGCTTAATAAATAATTTAAACCTTTTGTTGAAAATGTCTGCATATTTTCTGGGACTTTGTTGTATAAGCGTATACATTGCCCCATGAAGGAATTACTGACCCTTTGGAATCGAGTAACTGGTATAACTAACTTGTGCTTGTTCCTAGTATTTACAGAATGTGCATCACTATTTTTAATAAAACTATTTTCGTTTTTGTGTACATACAATAAGTTCTCGTAAATATATTAAGAGGCCAAAGTTAATTTCTTTAAATTTAAATTTTTTCTTTTAATTTCTTTTAATTTTCTTTTTAACTTCTTTAAATTTTTCTCTAAGGGATTCCTTCGGACCTAGGTTATAAATTGCTCTTATGGCTCTCTTTTGCAAAACAAAGATAGTTTCAATGTCAGTCGCATTACCCCATAGCAGGATTCCATATGACATTATGCTATGGAAATAACTAAAATAAACTATTCTAGCCGTTTCAACACATGTAAAGCATCTAATCTTTTTTATAGCATATGCTGCAGAACTAAGTTTGCTAGCTAGTTTAGATATAGGACGCGAAGCTCCAATGGGGCCCCCCATTGGAGCTATAATATCGAGAACAACAGTGGATTCAACAAGACCCAGCTCCTCCCCACTTAAAAGCACACTGGTACCTTTTTAAAATTAGGTGTAGTGAATTCAATACATTTCGTTTTATTACCGTTCAAAAGCAAATTATTGATGTCTAACCAGTGTACTACTTTTGATATAGCATTATTCACTTCGTCATATTTCAATAATTGCCTTTTTAGTAGGAAAATCAACGAAGTATCATCAGCAAATAATACTTTATCGTGGTTATTCCCTATCAAGTAAGGTAAGTCATTAATATAAACTAAGAACAGAAAGAGAACAGAAAGGGACCAAGAACTGAGCCCTGAGGAACACCCATAGATACTACCGATCCGGAAAAACTGCATCCATTAATAACAACTGTTTGCGTTCTATTATTTAGATATGACATAATAACTTTAAACGCTATGTTTTTTACACCACAATGATGTAGCTTCCTGATAAATGTCTCATGGTGAACACAGTCGAAAGCCTTGAAAAGATCACAAAATATACCCAAAGCATTTTCTGAATTTTCCCATGCACAGAAAATATGTTTGATTAGCTCCATCCACATCCACATCCACAATCCAAACTGATTGTTATGTAGTAATTTATTTACATTAAGAAAACTTAACATTTGATCATTTTTTGAAAAATTTTGCTGAGCGTTGGCAGTAGAGAAATAGGTCTAAACTTAGTGGGGTCCAATGTGCTGCCAGATTTAAATAAGGGTATAACTTTAATATGTTTCATTAAATCAGGAAACACATCAGATTCGAAACTAGCATTGAAAATAATAGCAAGTTGGGGTGCGATCGCATCTATTATTGACGCAAATAACGTAGACCCCGCCAAAGAGTAGATAAGAGTGCTCAGAACAATTATTATTTACATGTTATTTAAAAGAATTATGCAACTAAATTTCTAAAAATTTAATTAGAATTAGTTTCGTTTAAAAAAGTTATTGTATTGTATTAGATTCATTACTAAATTACGCTTCCCTAAATTAAGAGACTGTACTTCAAATGATGAGTTTGCGCCTTTACCGTCCCGTTTACTTCATATACTTAAGTCTATTTCTTTCGCCGCGTGAGTCCAAGAGACACCTTCAATTTTAAAAAAATAAGTAGGTACAAAAGAAAGTTTGTTGATTAGTTTTTTATATAAATGGTAAGTGATTACACCGTTTTTAAAAGTTATTTATTTTTTAGTTTAGTTTTAGTTATATTTTGTGTCGTAAAAATTTAATACATTTCTTTCACATATGAACTAAAGAGTCAAAAGGAACTGAAAATGAAATGTAAAGTGTGAGTTATCACTATAAATCATGTAAAAAAACCAAATTTTCATATTCCACAAAGCCCAATGTGCGAAAATTACGTTTTATGTTATAATTTCGATATATCGTGAATATTAAGGGCAAAGTTGTTTTCAATAAAAATGGCGTTGGTCAAAGATAGCGTAATAAAGAGATATAATATAATAATAGATACCTATGATTTAATTTTTATTTATTTAAGAAAATATCGCTCACCTCGGCAACGCTGCCCTAAAAATAAGATAAAATAAAAAAAATCCGTCTTGTTTTCCTCCTACTAATACATTTATCTTATTACTATTACAACAAACACTTACCGTTACAGCCTATTTTAAGTCCACTGCTAAACATAGGCCTTCCCCATATATTGTCTCATAGGGGGTATATTTACCACCGTGTACTAGAAAGGTACACTGATGAGGCATGACGATCTGAAATCGATTAATCGATTTCTTGTTCCAAAAAGATCAATTTGTAAATCGATATTTAGCAGTGAATATCGATTCATATAGAAATCGAGATTCAATTTTTCTGTTTTGATAATAACCATAAAATTATTTACAATTAGCTGAGTGTACTCAAACAAATAAAAATATTACAGTTTTTCACTTAATTATTTGATAACTCGCGTGATGACGGTGTGCTTAGTTTCTTTCGCCTCTTCTTAATTGATTAATTAACAAAAAAAGGTACGTTTGTTATCTTTTTTTGTATTTTGTTGGTAGTGTAAATACAATCTCGAAAAGTAAATCAAAGAATTTTAATCGATCTTTTAAAACTCCATTTGAGAATCAGATTTCAATTCAAATCCATTTGAAACTCGATCGTTTGTAGGAAAACCGCCATGCCGACTAACTAATCGGCTAAGTTAGGTAAAATACGTATATTTCAAAAATAATAGTATGGAAGGAAATAAAAAATCGACTATTGAAATAAAACTTTATACTGAGCCGTGGTAGCTCAGATGGTTAGCGCTTGCTGTAAATTTCACAGTACGCGAGCAACCCGGGTTCAATCCCCGGCGGTACCAATGAAATCGTTAATTGCAATTTTAAGTGCTGATTTGGCACGAGCTCGGCGGTGAAGGAAAACATCGTGTGGAAACCTGCATGTCTGAAAAATAAGAAAAAAATATTTCGAAGACACGTTCGCCAACACGCATTGGGGCAGCGCGGTGGACATTACCTTGCCCGCCGCGCCAGAAGGTTTAACTCTCTCAGAAATGAGGAAGCCTGTGCCCAGCAGTGGGACGTATAATAGACTATAACTTTAACTTTTAACTAAATCTAAAATGCATATATAAAGTCACGTTATAAGTCGTTCTAATATTACAATTAGTTATCTAACGTGACAGAGTCCCAATGATTTTTAACTGTAACTTTTTCGTAACCGGAACGATGTTCACAGATATTTAAAAACAATCCTTTTCCCCAAGTCTCTTACGGCATCCACGAGATGATATGGATATTCATGCACCGCCACTACAAGGTAATTGATAATTTCTAAAAACATTTTCAATGTCAAGAACACGTGCATAAAAACATTATTATTATATATAAAACCTTATTATTATGATGAAAAGAGCGCTCACCAGACATGGGCGACCGCGACGGCAATATATGTACAGTAATATATGAGCGAAGGAGACAAGTAATAGCGGGTCAAATTCTTCGTGCTCAGCGGCCGGGTTTTACCAATAAATCGAAATACGCAAAGAAAACATTGTTTTATTATATTTACTGCAACAACTTACCTCCATATGCTTTTGCGCCATGTTGTTAAGCCAGGTAAGACGAAGATCGGGGCTGTGTTGGTAGCCGCGAGCGATTCGGTGCATCAGATCAAGTAGCATCTCCGGGTCTTGTTGGAACTCTTTCATTTTGACAGTGTCGCTTAGGATCATGTGCAGGTTAAACACGAGGTCTTTAACCTGTAAATGGTGAGCAATATTATATATTACGTATGTCATTTCATTTAGCCAAAATACACGGACGTGAAGCTTAGTTACCTGTTCAGGAAATGATGTGTCTTGCAGTTCGATATCTCGTTCAGCATATACTAGTACAGTTTTCAAAGCTCGTCGTAACGCTTCTTCGCTAAAGGTTGTAGACGTGCCCACGAGAGATGAGAGCGACATCGTCACCTGCATCTTTACTCGGCTGAAATTCTACAATATAGAAATAGCATTCGCATTTATTATATTTATCAAAAGAAAGGTTTAATACGTTGTCTATATACAAAATATTCGATAGGAAAGCAGTCTAGGTGAAGGGCACGTTGTCAATATACAAAATACTTGATGGTATAGCAGTCTAAGTTCAGTGTACGTTATCTTAAGTGTACGGTATCGTACCCAATGTACACGATGAGAAGGAGAGTTTATCCCTAACGAGCGTCAATTTCTCCCTCGTAAGGCTTCGAAACTCGGCTTTACGGAGTGTCACCCCTCGAAACTTGTAGGACTAACTTACATTGCCCAGTTGATAGTGTTGTCTCATAAGGGCGTATAGCGTAGCAGATGCATGGGCCCTCGTTGTAGCAGTCAAAGCAGCGCAGTGTCGAAGTAGCACGCGACAGATCCCAGACTCTTCGCCGCAGCAAGACCATCCTAACTGTTGGACGAAAGAATTTTATTAGTATCAAGGATTTATTGTTTGATGTTTTTGTTCGTGATAATATCACAAGAAGCCTTATACAGGCTGTCCTGTAATTAATGGATAACCTGGAAATGGCTTAATGTACAAATAATGGCCGTTCAACCAACCCAAGAAATTATTTAAAAAAATACTAATCTTTACATATGAATCTTTTTCACGAATTATAAAGAACATCGGTCACGGCTCATACATGATGTGACCTAGCCATAAAACATCGCGAACATGACTAGTGTATGGACTAATCCGTTCCCCTTGGGCACAATCTAAATCCTAAATTGAAAATATACTATTTAAAACCCGAGGATCATAGAACGTTATACTTATGTGTTTCGTCACTTTTGCGGTTATGATGTAGCCATGACTGCAGCCATGACTACAACATCAGCTAAAACAATTTATATGAAAAATATGCAGTAATATATACTTATCTAAATAAGTCAGAAAACCACAAAAATGAATCAATAACCTTTCTAATCTTTTTACTGCTAAGTATCAAGACACAGGTGCTTTGACTTTTGCTCACGTGACTCTCACGTGACGTTGATAGCTCTCGTGTCATAATACCACAGACTGCATAGAGACACTAATAATACGTTCCTTTCTAAGTATAAGTGCATTCTATTTTTACTGTCAACCTATCATTTGCAACTAATTTCGGAATACTTTCCATATCCCCATCTAAAAATGATATTATTGATAATACTTTACAAAAATAACAGCTCTCGTGTCATAATACCACAGACTGCATAGAGACACTAATAATACGTTCCGTTCTAAGTATAAGTGCATTCTATATTTACTGTCAATCTATCATTTGCAACTAATTTCGGAATACTTTCCATATCCCCTAAAAATGATATTATTGATAATACTTTACAAAAATAAATAAAAAATCTACAATAAAATCTAGTGTTAAAAGAAGTAAACGCATAATGGTAGTGTTACTTTAGTATTATGATGAAACGTGTACCACAGATAAAAACGGGACGGGTTTAGATGCGTTTAAAACCTATAAAAAGTAGTAAGGAAATGAGGTTATTTCATTACAAAGTTAAATTATTTTACTGGCTTCAATAAAATAAGTTGGACCCCGTAATTTAATATACACCTAAGTCACTATTTTTTCACGTATCAATCATTGGTGGTCGTTTCATATTTTGGTCAGTCGTATTTGGCCGATGTTCTTTGTGTATATCATGACCACAAATGATAGATACTTTTGAAGAAGAGCAATTTTTTTGCGTAACTTTTTAAAATAAATTGTAACAAGTGCTATGAATTTAGAAGAGCTATTGGTAATTTTTTAGCCTTTTAGTCGTTTTAAAGTCAAAAAGTTAAAGTTACAGCCTATATACAACCCATTGCTGGGCACAGGCCTCATCTCATTTCTGAGAGGGTTTTAGGGCAAGAATATGTCCGCCGCGCTATGCGTGTTGGCGAACTTCAACATGTACTTTGAAATATTTTTTTTTCTTATCTCACGTGGTAAATCAGCACTTAAAATTACAATTAACAATTTCATTGGTGCCGGCGGTGATCAAACCCGGGTTTACTCGCGTTCTGTGAAACTAACGTCGTGAAACTCGAGAATCGTGTACTCATTTGCGATTCTCTATTGAAACGTTATGAAACCGAACCATTTTTGAAAAGATTAATCAATGGCGATTAAAAGTGGATCGCCTATGACAAAAACGTGCGAAACAGATCATGGTCAAAGGGTAGTCAAGCTGCACAGACTGTAGTGAAACTCGGATTAACACGCAATAAGGTGATGTTGTGTGTACGAGCATGGTGGGATTGGAAGGGCATCGTTTATTACGAGCTTTTATCGCCGGGTAAAACCATCGATTCGGATCTTTATTGTCAACAAGTAATGAGACTCAAGCAAGAAATTGAGAAAAAACGATAGGAATTGATCAACAGAAAAGGAGTGGTCTTTAATCATGATAACGCCAGTCAACACATATCTTCAGCCATTCAGCAAAAATTGAGAAAGCTTGGTTGATAAGTTTTAATGCATCCACCATATAGTCCTGACCTTGCACCCTCAGATTTTCACTGTTTCGGTCTCTTCAGAATTTTTTAAGTAGTGTTAGGTTAACATGAACAGAGAACTGTCAAAACTACTTGTCGCATTTTTTGATCAAAAATCCCAAGGTTTCTACAGCAACGGGATTATGTTACTACTTACAAGATGGCAACAAATTATCGGACAAAATGGCACATATACCGGGTGTTTTTGAAACGCTCCCGAAAACAAAGACAGGCGATAGTACTAACGATACCTTTGATAATCTGCCGGAATTAATAAAACAGTATTCTATACTCGCAAAGTCACAAACAGAAAATTTAATAATTGTACCATCTGAAATGAATACATCTTCAACTACTCTTGTGTGTTAAATATATAAAAATAATTATTATAATTTCATGATGTAAGTGATAATAGTGTGTAATCATGAGTCCTGTTTATTTTATAAATTAAAGAAATCATAATAATCAAGTACTTATAATTCAAATTAGTCATTACATCTTTTAACTTTCAAATATTTTCAACAATATAAAAATGAAATCACTGTGAAAGTAATGTAGAAAGTTCAAGTTTTTCAATTGATATTTTCAGACGATGAGGATTGGAACACTCCTGGCGGCAGCAAGGATCCAGTACTTATACCTCCATCCAATCCCAGATTCCTAACAATAACCATATCCCAAACACCTCCAAAATCTACCACACCGCCGAAATCTCTAACTGTCCTCCACAGGCAACCCACCCCACAACAAGCCAAAAAGAAACCACTTAGATCATTAGAAAAATATTTTTTTTGAGTGAGGAGAATATAAGGAATGATAATAAGGAAAGATAATGATTTGTATAATTAGAACGAGAGAGGATACTACAGAGAACTTTGTCAACATGATACTGAGCTACAGGTGCAAGCTCACTGTAATAATATATAAATAATAATAATTGTACATGTTTTTAATAAAATGTCTCATTGAAATTTTTGATGTACTTTTTTATTTGAACTTAATATTAATGTCGGCAAAAATAGACTACACTTAAAATCTAAAGTCGTAATAACAAATACAAATCAAAACATTATTCAAACTGTGTAGATATACCTACAACACAATAGAGAATCAATTTAATTAAAAAAAATTGGATTCAATAGAAATACAAATGGATTTTTTCTTGTCCAGTATACATTATAATTAGTACTTATTTAAGGTCATTCTTATGTTTAATTAACCACTGGTTCGGAAAATACCTGTGTCCAGGGAAGAATTAGGAAGAATAATTGTTTACAATCATATATTATGTTACACAATTAACTATAAGTGGTATTAGAAATAACTTAGTAGAAACTACCTCATTCCCAGGGGTTATTTGCCATTCATAAATTCCTTAATACATATTAACATAATCCTTTTTATTTATATTTGCTTAATATTTTTTTCATATTGGCAGTGGTCGAAATTTAAAAAATATTTAATTTACATAAATTATGAATAAAGTAATAAATAAATCATTGTTAGATTATTATTGATATAAAAATTAAATCTGGGCATAAACACAAATTACATACAGAAGAACTACACTGCACTAAGCTATCTCTACAACAATTCCTCTCATAGCACGACCTCTTACTAACCCTGACTACTGTCACTTCTTATAATACATTAATCAGGTTGCTCATGTGGTCATTTAAATTGTTACCGTACACATCTACCTCTGGGCATGATACGCCAAATAGCATAGCTATATTATGTAGGACGCAACGAGCTATAACTATAATAATTTTGGCGTATTTTTTGGGTTTGTAATGCAGATTGCGATCCCTGTTTAAGCATCTCTCCAGCTATTTTTCATTCATTAACAAAGCTAAAAATAAAATATTGTAAGTAAGGTACTTTTATGACGTCTCTCTCAGCCCTTGAAGTGGGGAACCTGATAAAGGTATAGGTTATTATTTATTGGCTGTTAAGTGCCTCCTAACTTGAGAGGCACATTTGCTAACACTTGTTTGGCCCAAATTCTTTCTCGTACCGACTAAACGTTGATAAGAGCCTGTTGTGTAAAATATAAACGCACAAAGAAAAAAATATGAGGTTAGGTGCATAATAACTATAGCAGGTAAATTAATTCTGAGCATTATTTGTTTTATACCTTAAGCTCTAAGCTTATTCATTTATTTTAGAATTTATATATAATAATTTGCCCTGTCAAGTTTATTTTAGAGGGAAGTTCAAGGCAAAGGAATTTAAATGCATTTTACTTAATCTGTATCTTTCAGAAATATTCATAGGTTCTTCAGTTCGGCGAAGAAAAACGCGTTGAGTAATACCACTGGAATTATTTAGATATTTTTAATTTAAACAGCTATTAAAAAAACATTTATTATTAATCAATTAAATAATTAAGGTAAGGGTATTTACAGAATATACATAGTCAGGTCATAAGTTCCGTCAAAAACTTTTTATAAACTTAATGATACACTTTTTGATTATATACAAATTATATATGAAATGAAAGGTAATTTAATTTAGTATACAATTTTATTTACATTGTTCAAAATTCCCTCCCCTATTTTGAATACATGCCCTTAATCGAATCGGCCAATCATCAATCGCAGCACGCATCACATTCATATCTATTTCTGCCGCTGTTTTAGCCAAAGATGCTCGGAGAGATTCCAAATTCTGATGAGGCTTAGCGCAGACTTTCTCCTCCAAATGTTGCCATATCTTATAATCCAGTGGGCTTAAATCTGGACTAGAAGAGGGCCAGTCTTCATGTCCGATAAAGTCAATTCCATGCGGTCAACCAGTTTTGCGTGCTTCATGCCCTATGAGCTGGTGCAGAGTCCTGTTGGAATATCCAATGTCCGTTTTTAAACATTGTTTGAGAAAGAGGTTCCATTATGATTGTTAGGACGGTAATTTGGTACACCTCAGCACTGGTTTTTACACCTTTTTCACCGAAAAACACCTCAGTTAAGCCTGAATATGAGACTCTAAGCCAAACCATGAGTGACGAAGGATAACGTGCTCGTTGAACCCTCGGAATACGCGAGGTGGCTTCTTTACTGCTGTGAGCATTCACCTTATCATTATGTTTATTATAAATTTCTTCGATGTTAAAAATGTTTTCATCCGAAAACAAAATTTCGCGGTATTTTTTTCCCGCGTACCGCCGTAACAAAGCGCGGGATCTATCCAGCCTAATTTTTTTCAGACGCTCGTTCGAAAAATGTCCGGTCTTCTTACGATAAGCTCTTAGTCCTAGGTCTTCATTGATCACTCTTTTGACCGTGGTTCTGCTTAGGCCCATCTGAAGAGCTAAATTTTTTTGTTTACGAACAGGATTTCGTTGGATTCGCGCCTTCACTGCTTTGATAATCGCGGCTGTCTTAATTGTACGAGGTCGGCCAGTCCTCTTACGAGCTTCGAAGCTTGAATCTTCAGTGAATCGTTTGATAGTGCGAAAAACAAATCGTAGGGTTATTTTCAATTTTTGTGGAATATTGAAAATCTCTCTTGACGCGTAACTACAGCGGTGCAACGCGATAACCGCTCTTCTTTCTTCGATCACTCAATATTTGAAAATTAATGAAAATTAATGTCTCTTTTATTTTCAGCAAGCGCAAACGTTATGTTTCTAAAATTGGTGAAGTTCTTCTAGCCAGCATTCAAAAATTTTAAATAATAAGGTTTTGACAGAACCTATGACCCGACTAAGTATTTGTACACGCCCTGAGCTGCCCCAAACAAGGTAGACTGGACTAGGGCCCATCAGCAACCCAACTTCAAACTCAACTAAATCCCCGTTAATCGTAATCAAAAACGTAACACACGGCACGAACTAAAGAACGGTGGATAAAAGGTCACTTCCGTTTCACGTAGCAACAAGATTATAAGATATTAAATACTACGCCCGCATTAAGATTCAAAGTCAGCCTCGCTGGCACGCAAAAACTACATAGACAACACACAAAAGGCACTTAACGCGACGTTACAGTTAAACATTAACTTCCAAACAATAAATCGACCCGGCGTCTATTTTTCTAGACTCCACAAATTCCTCGTCGTTGCATAAATTTGCTAACGAACCGACACTAATAGAGGTTATACGGGACGACCTCACGCCGTGCTAGTTACTTCACTGCATTCAATCACTTCCGACCCGCCCCACAAGCAACCAATCCGGTTTCGCGCGAACGTCAAACGGTAGGAAATCACCGCTCTGCGCGCCCCCTGGCGTCGATTCTTAACATTAGCGTTTGGCGCGAACAATATTAATTAGTAATACTTTAATATAGTACATTTTATGTACCTTAATTCTCGTCTTTGCCTTCTTTTCTCGACTGCCAAACGCCACGCAAAATAATAAAAAGTCGTGGATCTCATTCTATTTATTCTTAATAAAAATATTTTTAACTGAAATCAACGAAAAACCCAGAGAAACTTAAAACTAAGACTTCTCGATAGCGTTCTCGCTGTAAAAATGTCGGTGAGAACAATTTCGTAGTTCTCTACAGTGGATAGACGATAACGTACGTCAAAATAGATTCGTGTTGCCAAAATGCACACATTTTGCGTCTTACGATTACTTAAACCAAACGATATCTATGCGTAACGCAACGTTAGATGTTCGTGCTTCTAAATTTTAGTTCCAAATACGCTCACGGAGCGCTGTTCAAATTCCCATACAAAATTTTACTTAAACTAAACTGTCTCGTAAATTGTACTATAGAGCAAAATTTTCATGCTCGGGGTACAGATGTCGATGGTGTGTTGGTGTTACTGGATGCTACTTCATCATCACTTTCATCTTCGCTTGAGCTTCCGTCATCAGGTCGATCACATGGTAATTTTTTCGTTATGAAGGAGGAAGCCTCAACACTTTTAACTTTGCTGCACAATTTTCCCCATTCACCTTCTCCTATCATATTTACCTTTTCGTTCACTAGTTCAGTCATAAAACAAAAGATATAAATAATTTTTCTTTTTAAAACCATCGTCGCGAGTCTCAAAGTAAGCTGTGTATGCGACTGTATTTTGGGAGCGAATAAAGCGGGGGAAGTATGAACCAATAGCATGCCGGTACAGTAATACTGGCGGATTTTTCCCCCGTCACGCCCCTTTCGTACCACTCAGTGATAAATCGCTCAGTGCCCAGGGTCAAGGCCAGCGTTTTTTTACGTGACGGTGGTGACGGAACCTATAAGAGTTAGCCGTTCGCGCGTACATTGACCTCTAGTCAGCTGATTGCAATTCAGTAATTTCACTTCTGGTTTTATGTTTCAGTATTTTCATGATTTTTTTAATGAAATTATCGTTTCATTTAGCTGTACTAACATGATGAAGCATGAATAAATCTAATAAAACGTTGTGAAAAGATGATTTTTTTTTTCATCAGAATCGATTTTATATTTCACCTATCATCAAAGTATAGTTGGTACTGTCGTCTGTCTTCGTTTTTGCGAGCGTTTCAAAAATACCCTGTATGTTGTAGATAAACATTGAAAAAACAATGAAAAGAAAATGTCTTGCATTTGTATATAAAATACAAAATAAACTTATTATAAATACATTTATAATAAACACTGTATATTGTATTCTATCTCATTCTCCCGCAGGCTAAATCCTATAGATGTATACGTTTGTCTCTTTTTCGTTCCATCCAGTTTCAAATCACAACGATTCAAAAAAGTATTCACTTCAATAAAAATAATAATAGTATAAAAGTGGTGGTGCGATGTGTGATCCGCTGTACCTTGACGATGAGTGCGCGCACAGACGCGAACATGTGCTGCAGCACGGCGGCGCTCTGGTTGCGCTGCAGCGCGCGCAGCAGCACGCCAAGCGCCGCGCTGCACGCCTGCTGCCCCCACTCCAGCCCGCTCACCGACTGCAATCACACCCAACATCGAACAACTCCTCTTTATTGCTCACTTCAATTTATAATAGGTGTCACATTAATGTGTAGTACCGTTAGCCACTCTACATGACTGCAACACCATAACTTTTTACAGTATGCACAGTATGCGCACAGTGTGCAGCACGTACCTGCACGACGGTCTCGAGCGCGTGCAGCAGCGCCAGCGCGAGCTCGGCGGCGAGCGCGGCCGCCAGCGCGGGCTGCGGGCGCGCGGGGGGGCGGGGCACAGTATGCGCACAGTGTGCAGCACGTACCTGCACGACGGTCTCGAGCGCGTGCAGCAGCGCCAGCGCGAGCTCGGCGGCGAGCGCGGCCGCCAGCGCGGGCTGCGGGCGCGCGGGGGGGCGGGGCACAGTATGCGCACAGTGTGCAGCACGTACCTGCACGACGGTCTCGAGCGCGTGCAGCAGCGCCAGCGCGAGCTCGGCGGCGAGCGCGGCCGCCAGCGCGGGCTGCGGGCGCGCGGGGGGGCGGGGCACAGTATGCGCACAGTGTGCAGCACGTACCTGCACGACGGTCTCGAGCGCGTGCAGCAGCGCCAGCGCGAGCTCGGCGGCGAGCGCGGCCGCCAGCGCGGGCTGCGGGCGCGCGGGGGAGGCGGGCCGCGAGCGCGCGCCGGCGCCGCGCACCCACTCCTTGCGCCAGCGCTCGCGCCCCCCGCGCGACATCACCGCGCCGCGCCCCGACGACCCGCCTACATTACAAACAACAGTCACGATATTTTTGACAAGTAACAACTTTTTTTTAATATAAAAAGAGGTCAGAGGAGGTACATTCGTAGTTGAATTCGGAAGCAGTCATTAGCATTCAGCCAATTCAGCGCTCGCGCTGAATGCTAATGACTGCTTAAAGATGTAAGTATCTAATAGTTGTTTTGACTCGGTAGAGATAAGCGCGTCTCACTGCCATTTGCCTTCCGTAAGGCACCGCTAGGTACGGTCGCCCAGCCGGCTAACAGTATAGACTTGATAATGACCTTGTTACGTACAAGTGCGTACTATTTTTATAACGCACATGTATTACCTAATCGGAGTACAATTTTGGCAGCAAGCCAAAGACTGTCTATAAATTATAAAAACACTTTAGACAGTTCACTACTCCATCACTTAGAGGTGCTCGAGATGGTAATTCAGTAATAAACCCAGCTGTCAAAACGCAGTGATTTAGTTTTTCGAGTGAAACTAGTAAATAGTTCGTTGTTGTAAATTGTTAATCGTTTTAAATTGTTAATAGTTGTAAGTACTGATTACATTTTTCCTTGATTTTAATATTTTGATTACCTATATCTGATTAGATAAATTTGATTATACGAGGGTGACACTAAAAGTTCTCATAAAATCAAAAACTAAACAAACTAGCAAGTTATTAGTTTTATTATACCTCTTCAAAATAGTGTCGATTTATATCAATACATTGCTGCATTTCATTCTCAGTGGTTCCCGATGGAACCACTGAGAATGAAATCTTCACTTTAGTTGGCAACTCCTCGGAAGGAAATACCCAGACAGCAAACTGTCTATTAGTTTCAGAATCATAACAATAAATCCAGCTTTCGTCACCCGTAAGTATGTCGAACACAGCATTTGAGTCACCTCCGTTAAATTTTTGAACCATTTAATTTTTAAGCCATGCTGCAGCTATATTAGTAGTATAGTTGTAGCACGAATGGGTCGGCTCGACCGGGGAGGGACCACGCTCTCACAGAATACTAGCGTAAAATAGCAGCTTAACGCTGCTGTGTTTCGTATGGTGAGTGTAGAGAACCGGAGACCCTTTTTACTGGATAAGAGGCATTACATCTTAGTCCTCAGGGGTGACAACTCATCTGCATTTTGAATCGCAATCGAGAATAGATGTAGATGTCTATGGGTCACAGTAACCACTTGCCATCAGGTGGACTGTGTGCTCGTTTGTCACCCTATCCTATAAAAAAAAACGGGTTTTGGGTCTCTGTCAAATTATGAGGTATCCACCGGGTACAAAGCTTCCTGACGCTATATGTTCATGGAGGATTTTTTGCACTTGACTCATACCGATGCCTAAGCTTGTGCGAATTTGCTGATAAGTAGCTCTTTTGTCAGTCTCTATCATACGCCGCACAACACTGATGTTATCTTCAGTCATCTTCATAATCGTTCCTCAGGCAGATCATCGGTGATATTAGTGCGATCACGTTTAAACTCATTAAACCAGTTGTACGAGATGGGGCTTCATCGTGAAAGGCCAATCGAAGCCTATCATAACTTTCTTGTTGACTTAAATGACATCGAAAGTATAAAAAAATCACTGTACGAAAATTTCCTCGCGTTAACTTCATGCCGACGTGACACAGACAATTTTCAATTTGCCGCCAAATCGTAAAGAAATAACAAATTAATAAAATACATACATAAAAGTCACTCCGTCAAGTCCGGAGGTAAGTTCTATTCATAACTAACAAAACGAGACCAAACTCGGTACATATAGTTCTCCTCGTCGAGTAGTTCCAGCAGCAGTCAGCGAAGTACACTTTCATGTCACTCTATCAAGTCCGGAGGTAAAGTCTCGTCATAACTAACAAAACGAGGACAAACTCGGCACATCTAGGTCTCCTCGACGAGGAGTTTCAGTAGCAGTCATTAAAGTACACTTTCAAGATACTCTATCAAGTCCGGAGGTAAGGTCTCATCATAAATAACAAAACGAGCCTAAGCTCGGCACATCTAGTTCTCCTCGTCGCGTAGTTCCAGTAGCAGTCAGCGAAGTACACTTTCATGTCACTCTATCAAGTCCGGAGGTAAAGTCTCGTCATAACTAACAAACAAACGAGGACAAACTCGGCACATCTAGGTCTCCTTGACGAGGAGTTTCAGTAGCAGTCATTAAAGTACACTTTCAAGATACTCTATCAAGTCCGGAGGTAAGTTCTATTCATAACTAACAAAACGAGCCCAAACTCGGTACATATAGTTCTCCTCGTCGAGTAGTTCCAGCAGCAGTCAGCGAAGTACACTTTCATGTCACTCTATCAAGTCCGGAGGTAAAGTCTCGTCATAACTAACAAAACGAGGACAAACTCGGCACATCTAGGTCTCCTCGACGAGGAGTTTCAGTAGCAGTCATTAAAGTACACTTTCAAGATACTCTATCAAGTCCGGAGGTAAGGTCTCATCATAAATAACAAAACGAGCCTAAGCTCGGCACATCTAGTTCTCCTCGTCGCGTAGTTCCAGTAGCAGTCAGCGAAGTACACTTTCATGTCACTCTATCAAGTCCGGAGGTAAAGTCTCGTCATAACTAACAAACAAACGAGGACAAACTCGGCACATCTAGGTCTCCTCGACGAGGAGTTTCAGTAGCAGTCATTAAAGTACACTTTCAAGATACTCTATCAAGTCCGGAGGTAAGGTCTCATCATAACTAACAAAACGAGCCCAAACTCGGCACATCTAGTTCTACTCCTCGAGTAGCTCCAGTAGCAGTCAGCAAAGTACACTTTCAAGTCACTCTATCAAGTCCGAAGGTAAAGTCTCGTCATAACTAACAAAATGAGGACAAACTCGGCACATCTAGTTATTCTCTTCGAGGAGTTCCAGTAGCAGATACCGACACACCTCTATCGACACAGGTCTATAAAGTCTAAGACGTATAAGTATATTTATATATAAATCCTGCGTGCTTTTAGCGAAACAAAATATTGTAATAAAAATCTAAAATAATAATAGTATGGTTTTTGGAATATTTTGTATTTCTACGGCGATCGATATTTTTCTGCACGAGCCGCTGTAACAAACAACCATTTACGACGGCGTTTGAGCACGGAGTAAATAAAATACTCTGTGGCTGTGGCTCGGAGTGCGGCTGCGACCTATGTAGTAAAATAAATTAATACAAGGCTCTCAAACCACCGGAAATTTCGCCATTTCTTGGCCGAAAAAAAATTATGGCTAAACAAAACAATATTAAACTGCCATTTACATTCCATGGCTTCCAACGTGATAGATGAAGAGTTTTAAAAATAGATTGAGTTGAATAATTTATATTTTAAAAAGTTATCGTGTTTACCACATTAAGCATTCGAGGCCCCCACCATAAGCAACCACATTCTTACAGGCCTAATTTCTGGTAGAGCAAAACCAACATCAACCAAAGGGCCGTGACGGATGCGCCTTGACGACGCCGTCTCTGAGCTGAATCCGCCTTCACCAAATCCCGCTCAGCAGCCTTCTTCTGTATCACTACACACAATTCACAAAATATGGCTACGGCCCGCCACGCCAAATCCCAGTTCAATATAGCCAAAACAACTGCTGAAGGAGAAGTTCCGTCAGATCCGGCTCACCAGAATCGTCTACCTCCGTTCCACGGGTGGTTCAAGAGGGTGGTACCTACCTAGACGGACTCTTAGGAAGAAAAGGAACCCTAGCACCTAGTAAAACGCTCTGTATGCTTTCTTGTTTTATAAAAATTAAGAATGACAAACGTGCATATAATCCACTTGACTTTAAGTGGATTCTGTAATCTATAGACACCTACATCTGCAGAACTTAACTGCACTCTCTCAAAAACTATTAGTCAGACCTTGATCAAATTTATATGGAATCACATGTGAAGCACAAGCTTTCAAATAAAAAAAAAGAATCTTCGAAATCGGTTCACCCAGTAAAAAATTATGAGGTAACACATAAAAAAACATACAGTCGAATTGAGTACCGTCTCTTTTTTGAAGTCGGTAGAAAACTCTTTTCTAACAATAAAAACCATTGACTAGTGTTGCTAGTTTATACTATCTAATGTTATGTTGTAACGTTGTATATCAACAAAATGACATCATTTCCTTCGCATTGTGCGATCGCTCTAATCTTAAGTGAGTTATGTAAGATGAGTCAAAAAATGGAAATTCCTTTAATTGAGATTTTTTGATGATCAAAAATTTCGAAATACAGGGACGTATATGAAAATACAGCGCAGATTATCACTGTTATGATAATCTGTTACCTCGTCTTGTCTCCTGGGTACAACATAAATCATCTTCTTGCCTCCACCACATAGTAGAATAATAATTTCACTGGTTTAACCGGTCCGAGAGTAAGGTGTCAGACTGATATTTGTAAACAGCGGTGTCCTTTGGGGAAAAATATTGATTATGCTATGAATTGACACTAGTATTGCTCTTACCTTTACGCCGCATAATGAAGTCGGAGCGAGCAGAACCCTGTCCGAGGATGACATCTTCTAGTTTCGCTTTGATGTCTGTTGTCTTGCGGACGTTTTGTTGGGCGCACTTGAGTATTTCTTTACGGCCCTGCGGACGATATTGTACACTTAAACAGTTTAAAAAAACATGATTAATGATCGTATTATGTGGTGTGTAGGTGGTACAATGTGATTCAAATAAGAATAGAAACGTCAATGACCTCGCATGACCACGATCTGTCGACTGTCACTAGAAAGGTATGGCATGCAAAAAAAAATTATTTGTGTAATAATAACGTTTTATTTTTCGCTTTTACCGAGAATTAACAAATCTAATGATCTCATAACCGTTTTTATAAATAATTTAAAATTTAAAATTTTGTACAACCGACTTTAATATAAATTATTAAGGTTAACTCAAAAACTATTGTCAGACCTTGATCAATTTTAACAAATTTATATGGGACCATATGAGAAGCACCAGCTTTCAAAAAAGAATCATCGAAATTGTAACACACATAAAAAAAGAAAATACAGTCGAATTAAGTACTTCCTGCTATTTGAAGTCCGTAGAAAAATTTACAGCCTATAATTATTTTTACAAATTAATTTAATATATTGATACTCGTCGGTGGAATATTTTAAATAAGTACCTACATAACTCCATTTTCTATTTTTATAAGGAAAAGCAGCAGTGATGATAATGATAACAATGATGACTATTCAGACAGTGATGCATAGCTGAGCGAAATTAATGTTCGCGCCAAACGCTAATTTCAAGAATCGACGCCAGGGGGCGCGCAGCGTGGTGATTTCCTATCGGTTGACGTTCGCGCGATATCGGATTGGTTGTTAGCGGGGCGGGTCGGAAGTGATTGAATGCAGTGCAGTCACTAGGAGAGCGTGAGGTCGTCCCGTATAACCTCTAATTAGTGTCGGTTTTGTTAGCAAATTTATGCAAAGACGAGGAGTTTGTGGAGTCTAGAAAAATAGACGGCGGGTCGATTTGTTTGGAAGTTAATGTTTAATTGTACCGTCGCGTTAAATGCCTTTTGTGTGTTGTCTATGTAGTTAGTTTGCATGTCAGCTAGGCTGATTTTGAATCTTAATGCGGGCGTAGTATTTAATATCGTACGAAGGAATTTAGTTTGTCGGTTGTAACGCTGAACTTTGTGACTCGGGAAGAGATCGCGTTCTTGTTCGTGGTTATAATCTTGTTGCTACGTGAAACGGAAGTGAACTTTGATCCACCCTTTATTAGTCGTGCCGTGTGTTATTTTTTTGATTACGATTAACGGGGAGTTAGTTGAGTTTGAAGTTAATTAAAAACAAACATAAAACATAAACACTCACGCCTGTCACCCAGAGGGGTAGGCAGAGATTATGGACTTCCATTTGGCACGATCCTGACACACCTCTCTCGCTTCCTCCACATCCATATACCTACGCATACACGCTCGTCGGTTAAAGGTACTCTTGATTTGGCCCATTTTTAATATATCGCCAATTTGGTCGATAAACTTTCGCCTAGGGCGACCCTTCCCGACTATGCCGTTCACCTCTGCAACATAAATTTGCTTTGTCACTCTTTCCTCATTCATTCTTTCTACATGGCCAAACCACCGAAGCATTCCTTTCTTAATCCTGGTCACAACATCATCTTGCAAACCACACTCTTCTCTTATTAAACAATTTCTCACTCTGTCATTCAGCTTCATCCCTAACATACTCCTTAATGACCGCATTTCTACAGCATTTATTCTACTCTCATGCTTCTTCTGCCACACCCAACTTTCACTACCATACATTAAAGTAGGTACTAACACAGCATTGTGAATTGCCATACGTGCCTTTTTGGACACATTCTGACTTTTCACAATAGAGTGTAGAGCCCCATTCACTCTATTTCCTGCATTCACTCATCGTTCTATATCCTTATCATATCTACCATCCCTGCTAAACACACATCCCAAATATACAAACTCATCTACTTGCTCTACCAACTCCCCTTCTATTCTTATTTCACATATCGTTTTACTTTCTTCTCTTTCAAAAACCATAACTTTCGTCTTACTTGCGTTCACTTTCATTCCCTTTTCTTTTAATGTCCTGTTCATTAATGTAACCATCATTTGCAACTCGGCTGCCGACGACGCAAGTATGACTTGATCATCGGCGTACAAAAGGCATTTGACGGTTAACTCACCCATTCTTAACCCGCATTCTTCTACTTTCAAATTTTCCAAACAACTGTCCATAAACAGGTTGAACAACCACGGGGAAGCCACACAGCCCTGTCTGACACCTTTATGGATGTCAAACCAGTCCGAGTAGGCCCCGTTGATCCTGACACAAGCACTAGAGTCCCTATATAGAGACTTCAATGCCTGTATCAGACCAGCGCTCAACCCAAATGAGTTCAGTGTTTGCCATAACACATCCCTGTCCAGTCTGTCATAAGCCTTCTCCAAGTCCATGAACGCACAAAAAACTTTTTGGTTTTTGGCCAAAAACTTCTCGGCGATCATGCGCATGGAAAAGACCTGATCCGTACATCCCATTCCCTTTCTAAATCCCGCTTGCACATCCCAAATTTTTCCGTCAGTTTCTTTCATAACTCTTTCAATTAGTACCTTAGCATACAGTTTTCCCACAATGCTAAGAAGGCTGATACCACGGTAGTTTTTACAGTCCTGCTGTGATCCTTTTCCCTTATATATTGGGACTATCACGGCTTTGCACCAGTCTCCCGGTACCCGCTTAAGTTCCCAACATAAATTAAACAAGGTGTACAGCAGGTCTGCCACCACTCCTTCTCCAGCCCTTAGCATTTCGAGAGATACTCTATCATAACCAGCTGCCTTACCTACTTTCATACTTTTCATTGCTTTCATTATTTCATCTATACTTATATCTCTATCTATTTCCTCTTCTTTCGGAATTTCTTCTTTAATTAAATGCACAATAAAGTTGATAAACTGAAATAGTGAAGTGACGTCAGACTTGAGGTCGGATAAAGTGAACTACCTACCACCTTTGGAGAGAAGCAACGCTGGATTTGCGGTCCGACTTCAACGGTTAAGTCAAGTCAAACATTATACACACTACTATACACTACTTACATGCACCTACACCTACCTACGGCCTGACCGAGCCTTGGGGCGGTCTTAGCTTCGGAACCAGGTACGTACTATTTATTTACCTAGCCTTATCTCTATTGTGTAGGTCAATTGTCCATAGGCATTTTGAGCCCCACCCTTAGTTGTCCGTCGAATCTACAGCTGTATGGGCCCCTGTATGGTCGACCTTTGTCGGGGCAGCTAGCGGCGTGTACAATTAAAATGCTTGATTTAGATTAATACTTTTTTGTTCATGGTTTTTTTGTAAATAAATATTATTGCAAAAATATCTGTTCTGCTCTCCCGCGCTGTTCTGCGCTCCCTACCTAACTGGAATGAATTGACAGCTATGACACTCACGCTCCCTTCGCGGTTGCGTTCTGCAGGTTGCCGCCGTGTTTGGCATTACAGGTCGGCGGATTGGGACGGAATGCGGTCTTTCTTTGCATCCTACCCATGGGGGCGGGTTTACTTCTCGCCGAATGATCCCAGCGCTGTTGCTGACTCTGATGTGGTGCTACAGGGAATGGAACTATTTATTCCATCATCTGTGGTACCCATCGGAGGCAGATCTCAGCCTTGGTTTGGTCGCTCCTGTGAGACTGCATTACGCAGTAAGCAGGTGTTATCAAGCCTGGGCTGCGGCTTCGGCGACTCAACACCAGCACACTTAAAAAGAAGTATAACTTCGCCTCCAGGTCCTTCAAAAGAGTTATTGCCAAGGCAAAGTCAGAGCACATAGGCAGAATTGGCGAGAAACTAGTTCGCCTTCCTTCGGGAACCCATGCATTCTGGTCTCTCGCCAAGGCTGTCCAAGGGAATTTCTATAAGCCATCACTAGCATCTCAGCACAGGGAGGACGACTCACAGGCCCAAGGCGCAAAAGACAAAGCCGACCTTTTAGGCTCCCTTTTTGCGTCCAACTCGACTCTTGATGACGGGGGGAAAACACCGTTCACTATCCCGCGGTGTGAGTGCTCCATGCCGGATGTGCTGTTCTCACAGCGCTCAGTTCACAAAGCACTCCTCTCCTTGGACATCCAGAAGTCGAGTGAGCCTGACGGAATCCCCCCAATTGTGCTGAGGACGTGTGCTCCGAAGTTGGCACCGGTCCTAACGCGTCTTTTCCGGTACTCCTAGTCCCAAGGCGTAGTCCCGAATTCATGGAAGACAGCTTTTGTCCACCCGATCCCTAAAAAAAGCGACCGCTTAGACCCGTCCAACTATAGGCCTATCGCGATCACCTCCTTGTTCTCCAAAATAATGGAATCCATTATTAACTGCCAGCTCATGCGGTACCTTGAGTATCACCAGCTGATTAGTGACCGCCAATACGGTTTTCGTCGGGGTCAATCAGCTGGTGATCTTCTGGTCTACCTGACACATAGATGGGCGGAGACAGTAGAGTCCAAGGGGGAGGCATTGGCTGTTAGTTTGGATATTGGGAAGGCCTTCGATCGAGTTTGGCACAAAGCACTTCTTTCGAAGCTCCCTTCCTATGGGCTTCCCGAGAAATTGTGCAATTGGATCACCAGCTTCCTTGCAGATCGAAGCATCAAGGTCGTTGTAGACGGTGCATGCTCCGACTATAAGCCTATTAACGCTGGTGTTCCACAAGGCTGTGTGCTACCACCAACGCTGTTTCTTCTGCGTATCAATGATATGTTGCAAACCGGTAGCATTCATTGCTATGCGGATGACAGCACTGGTGATGCTCTATACACCGGCCGTGCCAATATTTCTCGGGAAAACGTCGCCGAGTACCGGAACAAACTTGTGTCTGAAGTCGAGTCTTTGCTGAACAATGTCTCGGATTGGGGGCGACTAAATCTAGTCCAGTTTAATCCTCAGAAGACACAAGTTTGCGCGTTTACCGCTAAAAAGAACCTCTTTGTCGTATCTCCTCAGTTTCAAGGCACTCCCCTTGCTGCCTCGGTCAGTATCGGAATTCTCGGAGTCGACATATCGAGTGACGTGCAGTTTCGTGGTCATTTGGAAGAGAAGGCCAAATTGGCCTCTAAAAAGCTTGGCGTGCTCAACAGAGCGGGACAGTATTTCATGCCGGCACACCGCCTGCAACTTTACAAGGCGCAGGTTCGGCCTCACATGGAATACTGTTCCCATCTCTGGGCAGGGGCTCCCCAGTGCCAGCTCCTTCCACTTGACCGCATCCAGCGCAGAGCGGCTCGAATCATCGACGACCGAGTCCTTTCTGATCGGCTCGATTCATTGGCACTGCGAAGAGATGTTGCATCCCTTTGCATTTTCTTTCGCATCTACCATGGGAAGTGCCCTGAGGAATTGTTCGGATTAATCCCAGCCGCCAAATTTCACGAACGTACATCGCGGAAGAACTCCCGATACCATCCACACCACCTGGATGATTGGCGATCCACCACTGTGCGATTTAGAAGATGTTTTCTTCCTCGCACGACTTCCTTGTGGAATCGATTACCATCAGCGATTTTTCCGGACCGATACGACTTAGGGACCTTCGAGAAAAGAGCGTACTTCTTTTTAAAAGGCCGGCAACGCATCTGCAATTCCCTCCCTGGTGTTGCAGTTGTTCATGGACGGCGGTAGTCACTTACCATCAGGTGAGCCGCATGCTCATTTGCCCCCTCTCCTATAAAAAAATGTCAGTAGTGTGGGGAAACGAAATGGTGCTTTTACTAGCTTTAGGTACCACAGTTATGTTTTGCTATGGGATAATTCAAAACACAAACTTGTGGTACTATTCTACCGATCAGTTGTTTCGAGACTCGAAAAATGTACGATAGGGAAGCGTAAGAATCTCGAATCGACAAGTATCTTAATTCAAAGGCAAATCTGATATGAGGGCCAACAGAGTTCCATAGTATTGTATCATGTTTAGCTATGGAAGGTTCGATCATTTGTAATAAAGTTTCAAAATCAGATGTTGACATTCGAGCACAATTCACAAAAGATCCGTCAGACATTCCGCATCCACCACCTTCTCTTTCGCTTATGTTTCACTCCTGAAGTAAATACTATGTACTCAGCACTAATAGTCACAACCTCTTCGGGTGACATTTCTATAAACACTGACTAGTGTGGCCTGCAAAATGTTCCGCGACATGTGTCTCGGGGCATTTCACGTAGTTGTTGAGTGACATGTTCGCAACATGCCGCTCCTTTTGTTCCCAAGTGTATCCAAGGCTTAAAGGTCGATCTAGTTATAAATGATTATTATTATTGTGTGTGGCGTGTGGCGTGTACCGTGTACTCGTGGCACTTGAAGCAGAGGTCGAGCAGCGCCAGCAGCGCGTGCAGGCGGGCGGGCGGCAGCTCGGCCAGGCAGGCGGCCAGCACGTCGCGCTGCGTCCACTTGAGCAGCCAGGCGAGGCACATCAGCAGGTTGCGGCTCGTCTCGCTGTTGAACGGCGCCCGCCCGTTCTGCAACCATGCACAGTTAAAAGTGTGCAAAAAATTAAGGAGCAAACCACTGCCGCATTGTTTTGTGTATTAATATAATACTCTAGAAACTAATAAAGTTTTATTAAAAAAACAACTTTACAATTAAATTACATTGTATAACAAAAAAAAATTACCTCAGTGCAACAACAACAACAAATATCTGGTGAGCAGAAAATTATTAGCCCTCAATAGTGAATCATATACTGTGGAACGCGCGTATGCGTAGTTGTTACCCATTAATCACATTAAATATGGGATAACTTCAAATAAATGTAGAGACCTTATTTACGTTTCAAAAACTTCAATGGAGGTATGCTATTATTTATATATTTGAACATAAGTTTAAAATTTTGCTACTCTTTGAAAAATAACCCTGTATAAGTAAGTACCTGTTTGAAATCTTCAGGAGACGACATCGAGTAGAAATTTCCGAGCTGACTTAGTTCGCCGTCTAAATGAAGTGTTTCTGTAAAATATTAGGTGAGATAAGAAAAAATATTGTGCAGTCAAAAAAGTTAGATTAATAAAAAAACAGGAATTTAGTAATAAGATGTAAATAAAATTATAGATGAGAGTGACGACCTGGTAAAAATGCAGGTTGTCGTTGAATTCAAGCGAAATGTTCAGCAGTGGACTATCTGCTGTGTGTGTGTTGTGTGAAGTGTAATCGTATTTTTATATTTAATAAAATGAAAAAAATTCGTATTCGTCGTGCACGCTCAGCAGCCACAGCAGCGCGCTCATCGCGCCGCCCTGCAGCGCCGGGCTGCTGCACGGCACAGCACACGGTACCTCTGGCCACGCTGGAGGGGCGGTGCAGCTGCTGCAGCTGCGGCAGCGCGTCCAGCACGATGCCCAGCAGCGGCAGGTAGAGCGCGGCCACGCGCGCCTTCAGCGCGGGCGCGCGCAGGCGCGGGTCCGCGTCGTGCGCGCTCAGCAGCCACAGCAGCGCGCTCACCGCGCCGCCCTGCAGCGCCGGGCTGCTGCACGGCACAGCACACGGTACCTCTGGCCACGCTGGAGGGGCGGTGCAGCTGCTGCAGCTGCGGCAGCGCGTCCAGCACGATGCCCAGCAGCGGCAGGTAGAGCGCGGCCACGCGCGCCTTCAGCGCGGGCGCGCGCAGGCGCGGGTCCGCGTCGTGCGCGCTCAGCAGCCACAGCAGCGCGCTCACCGCGCCGCCCTGCAGCGCCGGGCTGCTGCACGGCACAGCACACGGTACCTCTGGCCACGCTGGAGGGGCGGTGCAGCTGCTGCAGCTGCGGCAGCGCGTCCAGCACGATGCCCAGCAGCGGCAGGTAGAGCGCGGCCACGCGCGCCTTCAGCGCGGGCGCGCGCAGGCGCGGGTCCGCGTCGTGCGCGCTCAGCAGCCACAGCAGCGCGCTCACCGCGCCGCCCTGCAGCGCCGGGCTCCTGCACGGCACACGGTACACAGCTAAGTGCAATCACACCGCTGCACTATTAAATGCATAGCGACATGCAGACGCACCGCTGCACGCTCAAAACCATAGCCAAAGAATAGCCTCACCACTAAAGTCAATGCGTAAAACCTTTGAGGGCTAACAAGGCCTGTCTCACTCCACGCTTTAGGTATGAAAATATACCTACGCTGTGCGGGCCCGTATGCGGGGCTAATTCCGTGAGGTTATCACGCGCCCGCTCAAACTGACACGCGCCTTACTTTTGATATTTATTTTTGAATTTTTATTCTTTTTAGCCTCTGAAAAAGCCAAAAGGTACTGCATAAGCATAAGAATGCTTAAATAACAATAGGAATGTCGAATTTTTATTCTCAAATAATGAAAGGTAATATATTATTACTTATAGGTAGATCTATATAATTAGGTACTTAGTTACTGACGCCATAGTTACAGATTTATTATTTGATTAGTGATCCAACCACAGCTTCGCAGTTTTCGAGTTTTTCGCGTATAATGCCAATGACCTTAAAAATCATCTTTCAAATACTAATACATTGCATAACACCTCGGCGTGTATTCTACTATATACCAACTAATATCAAAGGATTCAATTTGTTTTCTCACAACACCTAACCCTACAATAGAAGCGGTCTAAACAAAATCGCGTGACGGGTTAAGTGATACAGACCACTTGCACGCGGACGTTACACACTTACGATACCCACGGGACAATATGTGGTAGAGGATATTCTCACATCACAACTACACAGTCAATTGGATCGTTACCAATAAAAGTTTCTCTGGTTTTTCTTTACACAGCGGCCAATATCAATGGAGACTACCCATCTATGCAGAACAACATTATAGTTTCTGCGCAAGTATTCCTTATTGCTTCACTTTCATAGTCCAATAGGATGTTAATCCGACACGGCCGACCATACAAACCACAAGGAATAAATTAACCTACGTTTCCACCAAAGCTGCAGAAAAAGGCTAAGCGGTATAAAGATAAAATAGCTGATTCTTTTCTTTAATTTCGTGTGAACAGGTTTATTGAATGGGGGCTATTTATCCATATTCTGTATTTATAAAGAGCTTACTCCGCTGAGCCCGTTACTATTACTTGCTCAGTAAATCAGCTAGAAAAATAAATTATTTTATTGGTGACTTTTTTCCTCGCGCATCGTTTAGCTACTTCGCACAATTCTGGTGAAAACGTTTAAGAATCTTATGCTACTATTTTACGTACTATAAGAGCAAATATTTACTTTATGTGACAATCGAGATAGGTTTATAATGATTATGATTAAGAATTTTTATACTTGATAGAGCCATGTGGCAGCTATTATGATTCTAGCACAAATGGGTCGGCCCGACCAGGAAAGGACCACGCTCTCACAGAATGAATACCAGTGTAAACTAGCAGCTCAATACTGTTGTGTTTCATATGGTGAGTGTAGACATTCGGAGACTTTTAACTGGAAACGAGACATTCTGTCTTAGTTTTCAGCGGTAAAAACGCATCTGGATTTTGATTTTTTATTGGATAAATGTCAATGGGCCACAGCATTTACTTACCATCAGGTGGAGTGTGTGCTCGTTTGTCACTCTTATTTTGTAAAAATAAAACAGTAGGATGCAAAACGCACTGTAATTCGAGCGCAGCGGTAAGGTCGGCCAGCAGGAGGCCGGCCAAGTAGTGTCGGGAGCGGAACTCGGCGCCCAGCGCCAGCGCGGCGCCCGGGCACGTGGAGCCCGAGCGCGGCGAGGCGCCCCCGCCCCCGCTAGCCCCGGACCCCGCCCCGCCCTCGCTCCCACCCCCGCACTCGCCAGCCTCCTCTCCGCCCGCCGGCAGGCACAGCGACACGTAGTGCTCGTGCGAGCACACAATGCGCAGGAACGACAGCTGCGCACACAATACCCACATCGTCTATACACACTTCTTATTCACCATATCTATATATAATACGATAAAATGTAGTTCCAGTGTAAAAGTATCCACTACCATAACATCACGTAGGTGTAAGAGGCGACAGAGGGACACAAATCAGGAGATGGACACCAGCGTCTTCCTAATAACAACTAAAAATAAAAAACTACGTGTGTCAAACAAATTGGCCAAACATGGCCACTATGGCAAAATCCCACTTATAAGGCCATCTATTCGGGAGACCTATGTTCAATAATGGATTTTAATAGGCTGTAACGGAAACGGTAAACTTATTTTCCCCGACACAAACACGTACAAAATTATTGATAAAAACATATTAAACTATAAACATAATTAGACCTAAACGACTCCCGACTCATACGAAGCTACTGATACCGTCTGAAAATGAGCGCTGTAGTTATTTTCTGCAGCTATAACCGAGCTCGCTACCAATTTAGTACTGATAAAATGTTTTTAGTTGTATAAATCTGCTATTTTCTATAAATTATGTATTGTGTTAGTACTGAACATATTTCTTTCTTCATCAGTGGTCCGTAGAAATCCACATGGACAACTTCCATTTTTAACCCTCGACGAAATGTGTATCTGTATGTGCATCATAGCTCCTAAATAGATGAACCAATGTCGATTAAGTTTTTTTTATTTGTAAGATCCCTTAATAGAAAATGTTCTTAGCTATGTTTCAAGAAAATCTGTTCAGCCGTTTGAAGATCATCAGCTCTGTTTGTTCCGGGGGTTTTGAATTTTTAAAATTTTAGATATAAGAGAATTTGCCTTAATCGTCACGGTTAGCAGGCGGATTGTAGATAGAGAGTACCAGAAGTCTAGCACATTTGACGCTGCTGACCATCGCTGGTCTGAGTATTTTACGTCTGACGTAAAGTAAATGATTATACCGTATATCTATCACATTTTTAGGGTTCCGTACCTCAAAAGAATAAAACGGAACCCTTATAGGATCACTTTGTTTTCTGTCTGTCTGTCTGTCTGTCAAGACCCTTTTTCTCAGGAATGCGTGGAGGTATCAAGCTGAAATTCATATCAAATACTCAAGTCTAATGTCCCTTGGAACTGTGAAAAATCACACTTCTAAGCCAACACAATCAAAAAATACAGCCGTTTATGCCGCAAATTTTCGACATTCGCAAGCGAATCAAAACCTATAGGGTACTTCCCGTGAACTCAGAATCTTAAAATTTGGTACGAAGCAACGTATTATAGCACAGATAAATGAAAAATTGCGAAAAGTATAAATTTTTAGTTACATTATATAATAAAAATATTTTTAATACTTTTAAGCTTATATACCTACGGATTTGTTCGGAACCCTCGGTGCGCGAGTCCAACTCGCACTTGGCCGGTTTTTTTTTAGAATAAAAGTGACAAATATGGTAGATCCATGCTGCAGCCTTATTATGGTAGTAGCACGAATGGGTTGGCTCAACCGGGAAGGCGCATGTATAGCCACGCTCTCACAGAATACCAGCCTAAAATAGCAGCTCAATGCTGCTGTGCTTCGTATGGCTAGTGTGGAGAACCGGAGCCTCCTTTTATTGTAAACGAAACACATCTTACACCCGCTTTGTCACCATTATTCTATAAAAAAAAAACAAGCACACAGTCCATTTGAAATTTAATATTTAAAGAAGTAGGTGGTTGCTGCGGTACACAGACACCTACATCTATCATCAATTAAGGATTAAAAACTAAGATTGAATGCCTCGTTTTCAATGAAGTCTCCGGTTCTCTACACTTACCATACGAAATACTGTAGCATTAAGCTGTCATTTTACGCTGATATTCTAAGTAGGGCAGAGCACATCCACAGCGGAATATAATTTAATATGGTCCTTTCTGCATTATACGCGCTTTAGCAGTCTACAGCTGAACATAAGCTGTGGACTGCTAAAGCTGTATTAGGCAGAACTTACCACAACCGTTACCGATTGCCGATCGCTATATCAGATATTTCGCAACTTTAACGCTCCTGCCTCTTGCCAGTCAGGGTATATTTTGACATATGCAAGATGTTTATACCGCCATCTACCGGTGACCGTGACATCTTCCCTATTCGCCTTTTATTACACGCAGAGGACGAGATAGGATTACCACAAAGTGGTGCCGTGGCCACACGGTAAAATATTATTATATATTTTGGTGTAAAAATAGACTAGTTCCAACACAGCCCGTTTGTATGTTACTTAACTGTACGTGTGTGAAAAGTGTCATGCACTGAAACTGAATTATTTTAATAAATTCTATAATTTTTCTTCTAAATTAACCAACATTACATTGCTTATTGCTTTAAAAGCTAAATCTCTGTTCCATGATCAGTTAATAGTAAGTAAATCAACAATAATGTCACCGGTAGCGCCTTCATACACTACAACGGTTCTCTAATAGCACAATGAGCAGCTACTTGGAGCAAGAGTCGAGTGGGTCACTGCAGTGTGGCTATAAGCTGGCCACTCTCGATAAAATGTATCAAACAAATAAATCGTAATCACCTACCACACCCATAACCCACACGCATAGGTTTGTGTACGTTAAAGGTGTGGTTTGTGTATTTCTAAGATAAAATACAACACACACATACGTCCATTCACTTAGAACGAATGAAATGTCTATTGAAATCCGGACGTCGCGTGATATGTCAGAACGGTAGGAAGGGGTGGGGGGGGGGGGGGTAGGGTGAGCGGACATTGTGTAGGTTGTAGTGTCATGTATTCCTTGGCGCGGCGCACCTTGTAGTGCACGAGCGGCACAGCGTCCGGCAGCGACGCGATCTTGGCGCTCATCTGCTTGTGGTAGCCGCGCACCAGCCCCAGCACGTAGCCGCGGTCCATCACGCTCAGCAGGTCGAATAGGAAGAACGCCAGGCTGTTGTTCAGGCTCTGCGTCAGCCGGCTGTTCTTGCCGTAGCTGTCACGCCAAAAAAAAAACATCCATTTCTAAATGTGCAAACAGGGGTAACGAAGAGAAGGAGATTAAAAAAGCTCTTATGGCGAGGATTTCCCACGTTAAAAGGCAGTCAACCTATGCATTTAAAACATAAAAGATTTTTAATATTGATATGATCACTATAAGATGTTATTAGGTTAGCTAAATACGTAATAATTTGAGACAGGAGGACCCTTAAGTAGGGACTGAATAAATTAACCGACTTGGTATTACATGGATCTCACAACTTTTTACGGTAGAAGAACTGAGTTACGAGACTTGTTCTTTTTACAAGTTATGTTTTTGATATCATATACTATTTAGAGAAGTATTAATTCTCGCTCGTCAAAATCATATCTAAAATACAATATTTTTTTCAAACTGTCCTTAAGAGTATACATCGTCCAATTACGGCCTAACACGACTACGGATAGTTTAGATCAGAAATATTTTATGAACTCAGATGACCTGATAAATGGTAGTTTTACATCTCTATATACCTGTTGGTGTGTAGTGGCGGCGTAAGAGTATCCACTACCACTTATCATCCAATGGGTGTCGAAAGAGGCGACAGAAGAAAACTGAAACAAAAGATGGTCAGCACCATCTCCCCCATAACGTCTGAACTTCATAATAAAACTGCTGTTGCTAATACACATAGCAACAATAGCAAAATTTCGCTATGAGGCAATCTATGGGGAGGCATATGTCCAGCAGTAGACTTTAATAGGCTGTAACGGTAACCGTAACAGTAGGTCTGGGACTTCAAATTGCTAAAAAAGAAGTTATTTATTGCTACCCTTAGGCAGGTCTCTGTCACTCTTGCTACCTGCGTGAAATAATTACCTACAATCGCGAGCTGCCTCAGGGGTAGATCGCAGTCGGGGCTAACGCGCTCTAGGCGATTGACTGTTAAACTTTTTTTAACGCTGTTTACGTAAATAATTTTTTGTAAATACTTGTTGAAATACTCGTCGAAATAGGTTTTGTTTAGTGTATAGTATATTTAATTGTAGGATAAAATAGTTGAAAAAGTTTTAATGTAATTTTAGAATAATATATATGTATATTACCCATCTATTTGATAAATTATAATGGCAAAACGTCGTTCCTACTATAATTGTTGCGGGGATGGATGCTTGCTTAAGCATCCATCCCCGCAGCAATTAAAAGGATTCAGATACATTTTTTGAGTTACCGAAGGATAATGAAAGGTAAATTTATTTTATTTTATTGTTAGATAGGTACTTATAGCGAAAAAATAATTAAGTAATAATTTAACTACAGAAGTAATACCTAAGTACTTTATTATAAAACTTAGTTGAAATTTACATTTTAATTATTTATTATTAAAATATTAAATATTTTAAGTTATAATAGCACAAAATACTGAAATTAAAACTCTTTTTACACGATTTTCAACTACGTAGATTACGATCATATTTCTGTTTGGAGTCGTATCTCGGGTTTATTTGTTGTTTACGCTATCTACCTATACGAACCAAGCATCGCGATTCCCGAATGGCCTTGCAAGTTGCATGCGTTGGGCATCACAGAACTCACATAATAGATAAATATGGTCGATTATAGTCAGCATAGGTACTTTACCTAAGTAACTTACCATTTCACAATGTATTTTTTTACTCTTTATTAACAGCCCTTAGCAACCACGGAAAGCCCGTTGTGACGGGGAATAGATGCAAAGTAATATGGACATTCGCGCCCAGCGATAAAGTTTTATTTAGCTTGCGTGCGCGATTTATCTGATTAATAATAACTATGTAGGCTATTAAAACGTCAGCAAGCAGTCAACATCAAATAGTGCAACTTCTGTACGTAGTACTATTATTTATTCTGTGCCTTAGGGGTAGAATTTTTTCTCCAAATTTATGTGGGACCACCCTTGAAGTATAAACTATTAAATAAAAAAAAATCATCAAAATTGGTTCGCAGTCTGCGAAGATATCGCGTAAAATACATACAAAAACATACACTCGAAATGAGAACCTCCTCCTTAGTTGAAGTCGGTTAAAAATAATGTGCCAAATATGTTACTTGCCAAACATGCCGTGAAAATCGACTATTGGATTATTGGGGTTGGGGTACGTAGGAGCGTAGGCCATGGGCCAATGTAATGATAGCCACTTTTCTTTCACAATTTTCCATCTAAACCCACACCCCTTTGTCGTATCTCCCCAGTTTCAAGGCACTCCCCTTCTTGTCTCAGCCAGTATCGGTATCCTCGGAGTCGACATATCGAGTGACGTGCAGTTTCGTGGTCACTTGGAAGGGAAGGCCAAATTGGCCTCTAAAAAGCTTGGCGTGCTCAGCAAAGCGGGACAGTATTTCATACCGGCACACCGCCTGCAACTTTACAAGGCGCAGGTTCGGCCTCACATAGAATACTGTTCCCATCTCTGGGCAGGGGCTCCCCAGTGCCAGCTCCTTCCACTTGACCGCATCCAACGCAGAGCTGCTCGAATCATCGACGACCGAGCCCTTTCCGATCGGCTCGATTCATTGGCACTGCGAAGAGATGTTGCATCCCTTTGCATTTTCTTTCGCATCTACCATGGGGAGTGCTCTGAGGAATTGTTCGGATTAATCCCAGCCGCCAAATTCCACGAACGCACATCGCGGCAGAACTCCCGATACCATCCACACCATCTGGATGATTGGCGGTCCACTACTGTGCGATTTAGAAGATGTTTTCTTCCTCGCACGGCCTCCTTGTGGAATCGATTACCATCAGCGATTTTTCCGGACCGATACGACTTAGGGACCTTCAAGAAAAGAGCGTACTCCTTTTTAAAAGGCCGGCAACGCATCTGCGATTCCCCTGGTGTTGCAGTTGTTCATGGGCGGCGGTAGTCACTTACCATCAGGTGAGCCGCATGCTTGTTTGCCCCCTCTCCTATAAAAAAAAAAAAGCTAGTAGTATCTACCCCTTGAGGTTTTTCTACGTGGTAGAGCCATGCTGCAGCTATATTATGGTTGTAGCACGAATGGGTCGGCTCGAACGGAGAAGGACCACGCTCTCACAGAAAACCAGCGTAAAATAGCAGCTTAACGCTGCTGTGTTTCGTATGGTGAGTGTAGAGAACCGGAGACCCTTTTTACTGGCAAAGAGGCATTCCATCTTAGTCCTCACGGGTGACAACGCATCTGCATCTTGAGTCTTTATTGAGGATAGATGTAGATGTCTATGGGTCACAGTAACCACTTACCATCAGGTGGACTGTGTGCTCGTTTGTCAGCCGATCCTATAAAAAAAAGGTATTACAGGCGTGACGCTGTGTTGTTATTCAACACGTCTAGGAAGTAGTACCTTTAAAGAACTATTTATTTATTTATCGTTTATTGTAAACGCCTTCATTTAGGAGTCACAAATGGCGGCCTAAATGCTTTATGACACTTTTAGACTAAATGAGCCAAACGTACCTGGAGATGATCTCGGAGGTGACATTGTTGACGAGGGTGGTGAGGTCGTCGGTGAAGTGGTCGGGGAAGCGCGCCTTGCGGGGGGCCTCGTGTGCTCCGCTCCAGTACAAGTACTCCACCATCGACTTCACCATCAACTCGAACAGCGCCCTGGCCACACACCACACATTAATATCCACAACTTATTTCAACAACGAGTCACATTACTAGTCTTATTAGTGGTTGTTATTCACGTTCGTAGGTGGTAGGGCCACGCTACAACTGTATTATGGTCGGCTCGACCGAGGAAGGACCACGCTCTCACATAGTACCAGCGTAAAATATTAGCTTAATGCTGTTGTGTATCGTATGCTAAATTTATAGAATCGGAGAGCCTTTTTACTGGAAACGATTCCATCTTAGTCTTTAGGGGTGACAACGCAATCTGAATTTTGATTCTTAATCGGATATTAATTTATGGGCCACGGCAGTCACTAACCATCAGTCTCGTTTGTCACCCTTATTCTATAAAATAAAGTCACATCCTTTGTACGTCCCACAGCTGGGTCCAGGCCTAGAAGTGTCCGTAGCGTTGCCTCAATGCGTGTTAATATGACGATGCCGATGCCGATGACGATGACAATAACAATGACGATGGACGACGAATTTAGGAAAGGCATGTCAACTAGCATATTTTTAGAGTATGGATGAAAGTCAAACGTCCACCGCGAACTGAACTATGTGAAACCTAGGCTCATTGAACTAAGGTAAGCTAACCTGGAAAATCGTTGTACGTCCACCGAAAAATAAGCTAAAACAAACAACACTAAGCGAAAGGCGCCAGAGGGGTAAGGGGTAAGGAGCGGCCTGGCTTAGCTATACGAGCTAAGGGAAACTAAGTTAGTTTAGTTTGCGGTGGACTTTCGAATTAAGGCTGACGATGATAATGATAATGATTATAGTTTAGTGGTTAGGGCAAAAATTAAAAGGGGAAATACTAGTTCAAAATATTTTTTTTCTCATTTAATATCTCGTTTTTAAACGAAAGTTTTATATGGATGAAAAGAATTAGATAATTGGGTTTGCGTGGTGGCAGGGCAGTGGTTACCAGGAGTTGTGCATGGCGAGGTCGCGCGTGTGGCCGCTGGCCACCACCCACTGCAGCGCCAGCTCCTCGTGCACGATCTTGCACGACCCGTCGCTCATCACTGCACCACACATCAATTCACTGCATACTATTATTTTAGCTAACACATCAAATACAAATACAAACTTTTTTATTGAATATAGATTATAAATAATACTTATCGAAAGTCACTCTTATGTTTAATTTACCCAGTGGTAAATTATCCGATAATACCTTTGTCCTGGGAAGAATCAACAAGAAACCCAGATCGAGATAAAAGAACAGTTTACAATAATTAAAGTTACACAATAAATAACAACACAAAACAAATTAGAAATAGCATGGTAGCGATCGGCTCATTCCTTATGGAGTTATTATAATCCATAAATTCCTTAACACTGTAATATCCCTTTTTAAACAATCATTGTTTTATAAAGTATTTAAACTTGGCGGAAGTCAAATTTTATATATTTTCTGGGATTTTGTTATTTTTTTGTTTTATGAGATAAGGGTGACAAGCGATCACATAGTCCACCTGATGGTAAGTAGTTGCTGCAGCCCAGAGACATCTACATCCATCCTCGTTTGCTAACGCTGCTTTGTTTCGTATGGTGAGTGTTGAGAACTGAAGACCCTTTTTATTGGAAACGAGGCATTCCATCATAGTTTCACGAGTAACAAAGCATCTACATTTTGATTCCCTAATCAAGGATAGATGTAGATGTATATGACCCACAGCAACCACTTACCATCAGGTGGAATGTGTGCTCATTTATCACACTTATCCTATAACAAAAAAACACGGACCGATAGCCGCTCCCCGGGCTGGACAACTTGCCCGGCGGGAAATGCCCCCTTTTCCTTTCACGGCCATAGTTCCGCATTAATGCGTATACACAAGTGCACTACTATCATGTCCTACATCGATAGCTTGTTTCCTTTGACACTGGGCGCCGTGGCCAAAATTCAGTGTAGTGGACTATTTACTCTGGTCACACTATTTACTATTGCATTGAAGACACCAACATTGTAATCAGATGGTAAGCAAAGCTGGCAACAATTAAAACAATTAATATCGAGCATTATTGATTTATTTGTTCAATGGAAAAGAAGGCTCGAGTGCCAACCTCGTACTGGCAGGCGCAGTGTTATACGACCGTCTATTAGATGGAGTCGATGGACGCAGGTGACTCGAGATCGTACTTAATTCAATATATGGGGGAGGCTTATGTCTAGCAATAATAGTGATAGTGATAGTTAATAAAGGGTTGAGAATTATAATGATAATAATTATTATAATTGAACAATTGTAACTTAACAGTCATACAATTCATAACCGATGGATGCAGGTGACTCGGGGCATATTGCCGTTCTTGTTATGAGCTGTAGTAGTAGTAGTAGTAGTAGTAGTAGTAGTAGTTGAATATTAATTTGTATATTTTTGAGAATTATCGCGAGTAAGAAATATGTTAAGATTATAAAAACATTGTATATATTAGTGCGTGCGTGTTAATGTGTGCGTGTGCGTGCGAGTACTTGCGATCTGCGTGCTTGCGTGCGTGTTAATGTGTGCGTGTGCGTGCGAGTACTTGCGATCTGCGTGCTTTCGTGCGTGTTAATGTGTGCGTGTGCGTGCGAGTACTTGCGATCTGCGTGCTTGCGTGAGTGTTAATGTGTGCGTGTGCGTGCGAGTACTTGCGATCTGCGTGCTTTCGTGCGTGTTAATGTGTGCGTGTGCGTGCGAGTACTTGCGATCTGCGTGCTTGCGTGAGTGTTAATGTGTGCGTGTGCGTGCGAGTACTTGCGATCTGCGTGCTTTTGTGCATGTTAATGTGTGCGTATGCGTGCGAGTACTTGCGATCTGCGTGTTTGCGTGCGTGTTAATGTGTGCGTGTGCGTGCGATCTGCGTGCTTGCGTGCGTGTTAATGTGTGCGTGTGCGTACGAGTACTTGCGATCTGCGTGCTTGCGTGCGTGTTAATGTGTGCGTGTGCGTACGAGTACTTGCGATCTGCGTGCTTGCGTGCGTGTTAATGTGTGCGTGTGCGTACGAGTACTTGCGATCTGCGTGCTTGCGTGAGTGTTAATGTGTGCGTGTGCGTGCGAGTACTTGCGATCTGCGTGCTTTCGTGCGTGTTAATGTGTGCGTGTGCGTGCGAGTACTTGCGATCTGCGTGCTTGCGTGAGTGTTAATGTGTGCGTGTGCGTGCGAGTACTTGCGATCTGCGTGCTTTTGTGCATGTTAATGTGTGCGTATGCGTGCGAGTACTTGCGATCTGCGTGTTTGCGTGCGTGTTAATGTGTGCGTGTGCGTGCGATCTGCGTGCTTGCGTGCGTGTTAATGTGTGCGTGTGCGTACGAGTACTTGCGATCTGCGTGCTTGCGTGCGTGTTAATGTGTGCGTGTGCGTACGAGTACTTGCGATCTGCGTGCTTGCGTGCGTGTTAATGCGTGTGCCTGTGCGTGCGTGCATATGTGCGTGTCTGTGCGTGCGTGCATATGTGCGTGTGTGTGTGCGTGTACAGTACCGGAGGGCGGCAGCGGCAGGCCGATGTCGGTGTCGGCGAGCGAGGGCCGCGGCAGCGTGCACTGGAACTGCACGTAGCTCGTGATCAGGCTGCTGCGCCCGTGGGGGTCGCACGACGCGCCCTCGTTCATGTTCTGAAACGCACCAATTGTGCAAATATTCACCCGGCACATGCCACAAAAACCAATTATCTAATTATACTAAAAGTTATAAGAACTACTTTAATGAACAAAGACAGTTAATTTATGACATGTTGGAATGTTCTCTATGTTTTATTTCTTTCCGATATAATGTTCATAAGAGACTCAAAGTCAATGATTTCTATGTCACTTAAGACTTCATAGAATTATTTTGCAAGTGGTATTAAGTAGTAAAGGTTTACTTAAGGAAGTATATACGTTCCAAGCGCTGATTAGCTCAAAACAGTACTTTTCAAACCTGTAAATATCCATCAGCCGCTTATGTTACAAAAATGTTAAATACTAAAAAATTTATGGTCTCAATAGTTGTAGGATATTTTTTTTATTAATTAGCATTTGTGGATGCTATTAAGAAAACTAAACAGATGTTTTCTTAATTTCGCTTTTAGCGTCAATTTCAAAGCTTAAAATATCTGAAATTGCTGACAATTTTACGAACAAAAAAAATACAATTAATTTGGCAAACCCCAAGGAAAATAGTTACCAGAAAAAATATTTTGAATTAGGTATTATACTCGTACATAAGAAATTAAAAATTCAAACCAAGTGAAATTTTTATGAAAATGCTATGGATAAAACGATTATTTTCACCAATTTATGTTACTTAATTTAATAAAATAATAGCTTAATATGTTGGAAGAACATATTTCTTAACCGTTACCCTTTAAAATTAAAAATTAAATACCTTTATTATTTTTTTATAAATATTTTAAAATTACTATAATACCACAATAAAACTCCGGTTTACATCTTTTCAAATTAAACAGCCACATAGGCTTCCCAGACAGAGGTCACGTCACTTTGCGCTCTGCCTGGCGTTTGCCGTGTATACGCGGATAGTTCACTATTAGTGTTAAGTCGTAGTCCTTTAGTAAGTAAAATATTTTATTATAATTTTTCATGGCCGACAAAATCTATTTTTTAAATTATAATTCAGACGTAATGGGAAATAAAACCAGGCTATATTTAGCAAATAAAAGAAAACGAAAAAATTAAGAGCATTTATTTAAAAATTTGGTAAATTTATTTTATATAAGCTAGTTAGTTTAGTTTATGCATGATTAACAAGGTTTCTGTGCTTACTAGTTTATGGTTTAACTTCAGGCAAAGTAAGACAATCCCAAGTGCTGATGAGATTTTGTTTTTATTATTTTACTTTAGGTACTAATGTTGTTCTTTTTTAACTACAGGAGCTAAAATGTGCAGTTAAAGAATGTAAGCCAAAAGATAGGCTAATTATTGAAATTTCTTGAACAGCAGTGTCTAGGCCAAAATATGGGCATTTGAAATTTGCATCCAATAACGCGCGCTCGGCGCGTGATCCGATGGTATTGAGGTGAGGTAAACGCCGCCGGGGGGGGGGGGGGGGGTTTGTCGCGCGACGGCCGGTCGGTTGATTTGCTTTTGGAAGTTAATATTGAATTGTAACGTCGCGTTAAGTGCCTCTCACTGTGTTGTCTATTTTCGTTCGTTTTACGTGTCAACGAGGCTGTTTCTTGAGTTTTGAGTTATTAATTTAACTTAGATTGACATTAATTTGCGTCGACGAGTTGCTTGTGGCATCTTAATATCGTGCGAAGGAATTTTGCTTGTCGTGTGCTCGATGATAATTTGTTGCTAAGTGAACCTGGAACATTGAACCTTGACCGACAGTTCTTAAGTTGAGCAGTGTGTCACTTGTTTTAATTTCAATTAACGCTGATTTAGTTGAATTTGAAGTTAATTTAATGTATAATAAAACTGATAAACTAATATAGTGAAATAAAAGTTGAAAGTTTCAATTGGTGAATGCCCACTGGAGGAACCGCACATTTGGAGAAAAGCATCGCCTGTGGGTCTGCGGTCCGACTACATCGGCGATGTCAGGTTACATTTAAAACACTACTACACACTACTTACATACACCTCACTTATCACCTGACTGGTACCCTGTGGTCAACTCTACCTCCGGAACTCGGTAAGTTGTGCTTGCTTATTTGCCATTAATTTAGAATTATCCATAGGCCATTGGGCCCGAACCCTCGGCTGCTCGTCGAGGAAGCTACTATGGGCCCTAGCCCATTCGACTTTTGCCGGGGCAGCTGGGGGCCATAACAAGCAGTATTAATAAAGAAAAAAGAGATGGCCTTCATTAAAATGATAAACTTCTTTGCATAATGTGTGAAAATAAAATGGGCGTAAATCAGGAAGTTATAGCAGGAATTATATCTACTGGCGCCGTATATATGCAGCTTCATATTGTTCTTGCCTATGGAGACATCCCACCGTACCTCCGCGGTTGTATGAAGCACCGCGTAAATAAGTTGGCCAATGGTGGTAACAAATGGCGGAGCATCGTATGGTTGATGCTAGAAAAGAAGAGGTGGAGCATGTAAAACTCATCGCAAATATGTCGTCTCAAGGTATACCAATGATAGCCGTAATTGCAGACGCATGTTGAATAAACGTTCATACGACACAAGCTACGATGCTTCCTCTAACGTTGCGACAATTGGTGACCAGCACGGTAATGAAGTCCTGTACTGTGGGTTGAAAAATTAATATTCTGTCACTTGTTCCTGATCAGAAAACAAAGTAATTGAGCCGCCAGATCATATGTCTTTTAAATAAAACTAATTTTACGGATTTTATCGCGTATATTAACTTATTTTATATTCCCGACGTTTCGGGTGCTTTCCAGCACCCGTGGTAACGGGGGACTGAGGTGTTTGACGTCCTGATGTCATAGTTAGCCCGGCTACCTTCAGTTTTTTAATATTAATTTTCTGCCTAAATCGAACCAAAAATTAATATGTTCTCTCCGACTGATACTTCATATCTCTCCTACCCGGGGTTTCTTTTATAGGATAAGGGTGAAAAATGAGTACACAGTCCACCTGATGGTAAGTGGTTGCTGTGGCCCATAGACATCTACATCTATCTTCGATTACGAATCAAAATGCACATGCGTTGCCACCCGTAAGGACTAAGATGGAATGCCTCGTTTCCAGTAAAAAGGGTCTCCGGTTCTCGACGCTCACCACGAAGCTACGAGACACAGAAACGTTAAGCTTCTATTTTACGCTGGTATTCTGTGAGAGCGTGGTCCTTCCCCGGTCGAGCCGACCCATTCGTGCTACAGTTATATTACTAATATAAGCTGCAGCATGGCTCTACCACGTAAGAAAACAAAAATTTTAATTTAGGGCACAAATTAGAACACTCCTTTGTGCACCGGGCTCGAGTTTGCGTATACGTCAGAGAGGACATCTGTTTTCGACGCCTCGGCAGTCATGAAGGTACGAACCTGTCCATCCTATGGCTGCACGTAGACAGCGACGACCATCCCCGCGTCTACGGGTGTGTATAGGTCCCACAGCATTAATGCCGAAACAGACCAACTCATCGATCACGTGCAAATGGTTACAGATTCCTTGCTACAGCAGATTTTAACGCCCACCACGCCGAATGGCTCGGTTTACGTTCCGATCATGCGGCGAGATTTGATTGATTTTATACAAACTTAGTTTAATAAAATTTTTGAACTTTGAGCAGGTCAAATTATGTATATTTTCTGGAATTTTGTTGTAAAAGCGTATACATCACCCCAAGAATGAATTACTGACTCGATAGAGTCGAGTAACTGGTACTACTAGCTTGTGTCTTTTCCTAGTATTTACATAATGAATATCACTTATTTTTGTAATACTACTTTTATTTTTGTGTACGTACATTACATTTTCATAAATGTATTGAGAGGCCAAAGTTAATATATTAATTTCCTTAAATTTTTGTCGCAGCGACTCTTTAGGCTTTAAATCATAAATTGCTCTTATGGCCCTCTTCTGTAAAACAAATATAATTTCAGTGTCAGCTGCGTGTCTCCATAGCAAAATACCATACGACATTATGCTATGGAAATAGCTAAAGTAAACTAGTCTAGCTGTTTCAACACTGGTAAGACTTCTAATCTTTTTTACAGCATATGCTGCAGAACTAAGTCTGCTTGCTAGTTTTGATATATGGGGGCTCCATTGAAGCTTCGCGTCTATTGTGATTCCAAGAAAAATGGTGGTATCTACAAGATTCAGTTTCTCCCCATTTAAAATTACATTAGTATTTAATTGTTTGACATTTGGAGTCATGAATTTCATACATTTCGTTTTAGTGCCATTTAAATGCAAGTTATTAACATTGAACCAATTTACTAATTTAGATATAGCATTATGTACTTCGTCATATTTTAGTAATTGTCGACTTAATTTGAAAATCAAAGAAGTGTCATGCAAATAATACTATATCATGGTTATCTTCTACTATATAAGGTAAGTAATTAATGTATACAAGAAACAGAAAGGGGCCGAAAATTGAGCCTTGAGGCGCGCCCATTTGTACCATCAACCCGGAAGAGCTCATACTGTTAATGACAACTTTTTGCGTTCTCTTACTTAAATATGAAATAATTAATAAAGAACATAACTTCTTACACCGTAGTGTTGAAGTTTCCTGATTAATGTTTCATGGTGAACACAATCGAAGGCCTTGGATAGGTCACAGAATATACCCAAAGCATCCCGTGAATTCTCCCAGGCATTAAAGATATATTTAATCAGCTCAACACCGGCATCAGTTGTCGAGCGACCCGTTGTAAAACCAAATTGATTTTTATTGTGCATTCTGATCTCTCGCCAAAGCTGTCCAAGGAACTTCTGTCAGGCATCTCCTCCATTTCTGCACAGAAAGGACGACTCACTGGCCCATGCGGCAAAAGAGAAAGACGATTGCTTAGGCTCTATTTTTCCGTCCAACGGGGGGAACACACCGCCGATCATCCCACGGTGTGAGTGCTCCATGCCGGATGTACGGTTTACACAGCGCTCTGTTCAAACGGTAAAAACCTCCTCTCTCTGGATGTCAACAAGCCGAGTGGGCCTGATGGAGTCCCCCCCCCCCCCCCCCATTGTGCTGAACACGTGTGCTCCGGAGTTGGCGCCGGTTTTGACGCTTCTTTTTCGGAACTGCTACTCCCAAGACGTAGTCCCGAATTCATGGAAGACAGCTTTGATCCACCCGATCCCTAAAAAAAGGCGACCGCTTAGACCCGTCCAACTACAGGCCTATCGCCATCACCACCTTGTTCCCCAAAATATTGTAGTCCATTATAAACTGCCAGCTCATGGGGTACCTTGACGATCACCAGCTGATTAGTGACCGCCAATACGGTTTTCGTCGGGGTCGATCAGCTGGTGATCTTCTGGTCTACCTGACTCATAGATAGGCGGAAGCAGTAGAGTCAACAGAGGGAGGCCGTTAGTTTGGATATAGCGAAGGCCTTCGATCGAGTCTGATACAAAGCGCTTCTTTCGAAGCTCCCTTCCTATGGGCTTGCCGAGAAATTGTGCAATTGGATCACCAGTTTCCTGACTGATCGGAGCATCAAGGTCGTAGTTGACGGTGCATGCTCTGATTACAAGCTTATTAACGCTGGTTTTCCTCAAGGTAACGTGCTATCACCAATGTTTCTTCTGCATATCAATGATATGTTGGAAACTGGTAACAATCATTGCTATGCAGACGACAGCACTGGTGATGCCTTATACGCCGGCCGTGCCAATATTTCTCGGAATAACGTCTGTCAGTACCGGGGCAAACTTGTGCCTGAAGTCGAGTATATGCTGAACAAAGTCTCGGATTGAGGGCGACTAAATCTAGTCCAGTTCAATCCCCAGAAGACACAAGTTTGCACGTTTACCGCTAAAAAGAACCTCTGTCGTATCTATTCAGTTTTAAGGCACTCCCCATGCTGCTTCAGCTAGCATCGGAAAACTAAGCGTCGACATATCGAATAGTGTGCAATTTCGTGGTCACTTGGAAGGGAAGACCAGATTGGCCTCTAAAAAGCTTGGCGTGCTCAGCAGAGCGGGACAGTATTTCATGTTTGCTTGCAACTTTACAATTCACAAGTTCGGCCTCACATGGAATACTGCTCTCATCTCTGGGCCGTGGCACCCCAGTGTCAGCTCCTTCCGCTTGACGGCATCCAGCGCAGAGCGGTTCGAATCGTCGACGATCGAGTTCTTTCTGATCAGCTCAATTCACTGGCGCTGAGTGGGGTGTGCTGAGGAATTGTTCGGATTAATTCCAGCTGCCAAATTTCACGAATGCATATCGCCTCAAAATTCACGATACCATCCTCACCATCTGGATGCTTGGCGGTCCACCACTGTGCGTGTTACTAGGAGTTTTCTTTCTCGCACAAATCTGTCGAATTGTTTACCACCGGCGATTTTTCTGGACCGATAGGACTTAGGGACCTTCAAGAAAAGAGTTTACTCTTTTCTAAAAGACTGGTGTTGCGGTTGTTCATAACGGCAGTAGTCATTTACCATCAGGTGAGCCGTATACTCGTTTGCCCCCTCCTTTATAAAAAAGGTACTAACCAGGTAGAGGTTCTTGTCACTTTGTCTAAAGAAAAGAAAGCGTACACAGCGTTTTTTAGTTTTCTTTCCATTATAATTTTATTAAAATTATTAGATATGAAAATAATCGTTTAACCTCAGCAAGACGAATCGAGGTGTTAGCGAATGTAAGCGATGTCGATTTCGATATTCGTGTGGTCGTGTGGGTGACTGGTACCCAAATAATGGACGCTCGCGGCCAACCTCAGCGGGGATTCCCCGCTCCGAGACGCTAAAAATCTCTCAGCGACTTAACGACGTCATCAGCACCGCGCGATATTTTTCGTTACCGAAATAATTTCGGTTATGTAAAGATTATACAAAGAAGTAACAAAACCCCTTAAAAATAGCGCTACCGTTATTTTATATCGGTTGCGTATCTTTTTATTTGCGAATTTTAACCGCTTTCGGTCTATCTTTAAAAAAATTGCGATAACAATATTTTGTATCGGTAGCGTAACCTCGTACCTTAACCGCAATCAATCTCTGGTTTTATACCGATATTGCAATATAGTTTACCTACCTTGAGGATAGACGGCGGTCTGTTCACAAAATGATTATAAAAACTATAAAAACAATATTTTGGCGATTAAAATTTCTTTAGGACTGAATGCAAAACAAATTTCAGCACTTTCATTTAGTATAATTTTTTTACCAATACTGAGCTCTACGTACCTATATATTTTGTTTCCATGACACAAAGTCTATCACGCAAAATCTAATATCGAATATATTTAATTATACTTGAAAGCTGACGCTAAGATTTTTCTAGAACTATTTCAATAAATTAGGTACAAAGTTAACACTGTCGTCGACAATGTTAAATCTCTTGTATTGCTCTTACTAAATATAATGACATTTCAGAACACTTTTCGAGGAAAACTCTAGTAATAGTTTATTTCATTGAATACGCTGGTAATAATGAATTAGATGTTATAAAGAGAGGCGTTCCATACGGTGATCTCGGTGAAGATGTGCGCGAGGCAGGTGAAGACGTCCTGCGCGATGTTGAGCGGCTGCGGCTGGCCGGGCAGCGCGGGCGGCGCCACCAGCAGCTGCAGCAGCTTGTCGCACACCACCGCCAGGTACCGCGCCAGCACCTCCACGTTGGCGGTCGGCAGCTCGGAGATACTGCACATAAAAATGCTTACACTCGCATTTTTATAGAATTATGGTGGCAAGCGACCACACAGTCCATATGATGGTAAGTGGATGCTGTTGCCCATAGACATCTACATCTATTCTCAATTAAGAATCAAGATACAGATGGGTTGTCACCTCCGAAGACTATGATGGAATGTCTCGTTACCAGTAAAACAAAACGGGTCTCTGGTTCTCTACACTCACCATACGAAACACAGAGCAGTATTAAAGGCAGATTTACACTTCAACAAGTACAGTTGTACAACGACCTTAGTTCCAGGGCAGTTGACAGTAAACGGTTAAGAGAGCAGTAGCGTCCAAATGTCTTCGTGGCGGGTTGAATAAAAAAAAAATTATAATTTATATTTTGAGGGTCGAACGCGAATGCGTTGCGTCCTGTCAATTTATGCACAGAACTAAACTCGCTCGTTCACATAAGCAGCGAGTTTATTTGCGGGTTGCCAGAGAGGTGCAGAAGGGCAACACTTTGAACTCAACTCGCCGAAAAATAAACCGCTCGGTCAACTTATTTCTTAATTTGCTACTTAACTCACTGATTGTCGTTCTAACGCAAAGACATTTAATATAAGTAGTAGTAATAGACCGGACATCAGCAACTAAATGGTCATCTGTTACTTTCGTCCTATGAAATATATTTCAGATTTATGTCATTTAGTCTTATTCCGAACGTAGCAAGTCCATATAAAATCAAGGACCCGTCACACACGTACGGTAGTTTTCCGTTCGAAATTTTACGGGCAAAACGGGATTCCGAATGTGTGTGGCCGACCCAGTACGGTAGTTTTCCGTTCGAAATTTTACGGGCAAAACGGGATTCCGAATGTGTGTGGCCGACCCATTGTGACATCCAAGATGTCACCAATGTGACTGCTGTTTGAATTGATTCTGAGTTATTGGAAATTAAATATTTTATTTCATGACACTAAAATGTCGTAAAAAGTTTATATTATTTTTTTTCGATACCCGGTCCAGCCGACCCATTCGTGCTACAACCATATTATATCTGCAGCGTGGCTCTAACACGTATATACGAGAATAGATTTAGTTTACTTTCATATGGAATGTATCATGCGTCACATAAAAAAAAGTATGCATGATAGTGTTGCAATACAAACCATTAAACGATTACTTATGGAGACAATGTATATAATATACCTCGCCCGTAGTTCAGCCTCCATATTAGCAAGTCCAATCCTTGGTGGGATGTTCCCCTCTTGTACAGCCTCACAGGCCATCGCGAACCTCTCTATATAACCGTCCTGTAAAATACCGAATGTATTCTAAATTTGCGAGTACAGTGTTAACAATTGATTTGATTTAAACTGACCGAATAATCTATATATTAACTAGCTGGCCAGGCAGACGTTATTCTGCCCTTTTCGACGACCCTTCATATAAAAAATCCCTATATTCGTAATAAAAAAATTTTGAAGGTCACTTATCAGGATAAAAACTATCCTATCTCTCAAGTTGGACCTAACTGCACAGAGTGTGCAAAATTTCAATAAAATCAGTTCAGTGGTTAAGGAGTCCATCGCGGACAAACAACGTGACACGTAATTTTTATATATAAAGATTACCTGAAGGGAAAACTTTGTACCTCCTTTTAAGCATATTGCGCGCCTGGTGGGGTGTGAGATTTGGCATAGTTAAAATTAATATAGCAAAGGTGTGCAGAAAGCATTTATATATATTTATATATCATTTTTTTATGGGATAAGGGTGAAAAGCTAGCATACAGTCCACCTCATGGTAAGTGGTTGCTGTGACCCATAGACATCTACATCTATCCACGTTTGCGAATCAAAATGAAGATGCGTGCGGTAAATAAATAGGATGTACCTGATCCGAAGCTAAGACCGCACCAAGGCTCGGTCAGGCCGTAGGTAGTTGTAGGTGCATGTAAAGTGGTGTTTAGTGGTGTGTATATTTATGTGACCTGGCCCAGCTGAGGTGACCGGGCAGCGGCCTGGTCCCATGCTGCCCCACAATGCTGCATCACTCCAGCAGGCGTCACCAAGTGACAACTTCTTTATTCATGTCACTATTTCAGTCTATCAACTTTATTGTACATTTAACTAACTTCAACTCAACATTTTTTTTTATAGGATATGGGTGACAAACGAGCACACAGTCCACCTAATGGTAAGTGGTCGCTATGGCCCATAGACATCTACATCTATCTTCGATTAAGAGTCAAAATGCAGATGCGTTGTCACTCGTGAGGACTAAAATGGAATGCCTCGTTTCCAGTAAAAAGAGTCTCCGGTTCTCTACACTCACCATACGAAACGCAGCAGCGTTAAGCTGCTATTTTACGCTGGTATTCTGTGAGAGCGTGGTCCTTTCCCGGTCGAGCCGACCCATACGTGCTACAACCATAATATAGATGCAGCATGGCTCTACCACGTATAAACTAATTCACAATTATTAATTCAACGTTCATCGTAAAATCAAACACGTAATACCCGACCCAAGTAACGAACAGTAGTTCAAAGTTCAATATTCAAGGTTCCGGATTCAATTATCACCAAATTACAGATAGGGAACTAACGCGATCTCTTCACGCGTCACAAGTTCAGCGTTACAAACAACAACTAAATTCCTTCGTACTATATTAAATACTACGCCGCAATAAGAATTCAAAATCAACCTAACTGACACGCAAAGTAACTAAAGAGTCAACACACAAAAGGCTCTTAACGCGACAGTACAATTAAACAATGATTTCCAAAAACAATTAATCGGGCTACGCCCTCGAAATGGAATGCGAGCTTCAATTCCAGACCGTATCTCTACTCTGCGCACGCGTAAGATTCCACGTCACATAAGTAAGTTAAATATTGCAAAATGCACTTCAACACGCAATCACTATATAATTGGCACAATTACTTTCAAACGAAATTACTTTAATCAGTCAAATTCAATACAAGCCTCTTGTCACGAACTTACAACTTAGATAAACTAAACCGAGGCAGTCTTCACGAAACCACAATTCAGTAACGAAATAACGCGCACAAATACTAAAATCTAGACCATAAACCCAAAAAACTGGTCACGCGAAATATATGCAGCGGTCTCCAAAATACGCTAATTGCCCGCACCGCTGCTCTCAAGCTACTGTTTCTCGCCCACGAGCGCCAAACGCTGGGAAGCTGCATACCGCTGCCCCCTCCCCGCGACGCGCGTGACACCTAACACCATCGGGCGATTCGCTAAGTCGAAGGCGATTGGATGTCGTCTCAAATGACCATTTTTGGGCCTAAACATAAATCATGTGTGTTAGTTTTCAAGTAAATTCATCAAATTAAAATAAATAAAACATTCATTGTTTACGTTCATACTGCAAATGACAAACACATACTAGTCTAACCAGTGTTTAACTAGTTACACAGAGTAGGGATTGTCGCCATAGAATTTAAAGATGTTGCCAAAAATAATTACCACCTTAATTCTTACAAATTTTTTAAAACAATGACTTACCAATGGATGGACCGTGGTATGCGCATCAAGATATATACTAAAGATAGGCTTATGGTTGTCTATCCACCGCGTGCCCGGCAACAGAACGTCGGGAAATATGTAAGAATAGTTGGGGGGCGGCTCCTCTTGCATCACTGGTAGATTGAACTCTCCGCAAGTTAGCTTTCCATTGCGGCATAGCGGAAGCCACTGGTGACAAATAATCCTTATTAGAATATAATATTTAAAGCTTTGGTAACTCAAGGTCTTACATTTTAAAGTACGTGGGTAACCAGAGTTAGCTGGCACTACTGAAGACATATAAGTAAGAAAATCGGCAGGTCTGAGAGTGGCAGCATGACAAACTCTTTACTGTTGCAAAACTTCCTCAGAAATGAGGAAAGGCCAGAACCTAGCAGTAAGATCTTTTGGACGGCTCCGTGGCAAAGTGGCTTTGCAATGAGTACAGATGCGTTATCACGTCTGAGGACTAAGATTAAATGCCTCACAGCCTTAGACGAATTTTTATTGCTTAGCAATGAGTTACAGCGCTAAAGGCCGCGGGTTCGAATCACGCACGGAACAAGTATTTGTATGGCCAACAAATAAATGTTCCGGGTCTGAATGTTTGTCCTTGTGAAATTTATGTATGTAAACTGCCTCCACGATACAGAACAACAGGAGCTTTAATGGGCTAATGGAGAACACGGAAAGGAAAAGGTCATATAAAGGCTTCTGTGTGATTATATTCTATAAGGATTCGATAAACACTTTGCGTATACATAGCGTATTCACTTTTTTTTAAATGTAGAAAAGAGTGACAAACCAGCACACTGTGCACCTGATGCTAAGTGGGCGCTGTAACTCATACATAGCTATCCTCGATTAAGAATTAAAATGCAGGTGCGTTGTCACCCCTGAGAACTAAAATGAAATACCTCGTTACAGTAAAGGGGATCTTCGGTTCTCTGCATTCACCATACGCTACTCATTAAGCTGTTATTTCATGCTGGTATGGTGATAGCGTGATCCTTCCCCGGTCGAGCAGGTCACTTCGTGCTACAGTCATAATATACCTGGAGCGTAATTCTGCCACAAAAAATACGAAATGTATGTATACTTACAGAATAACCAACGGGTGTTTCTACGCTTTTCTCCTGGTCTGGGGGAACGGGTTTCCTCTGACAAGACACGTGAAGGAATGTGAAGAGAAGATGATGGTGATCACCCAGGTCGGCAGGTAGCTTCAGCTTTATTTCATCGTAAAGCGACGGGTTCCTTTATAATTATAATAAAAAATAATATTTTTTTATAACTGGATATGGGAGATTGCTATTATTAATAGTTTGATAGTTTAATTTGAATTGGCTACGTTCAGTAGTATCCTAACCCTTTCGCTGCCCCGTGTACTACATATAGGTCATTACTATTGTCTTACTATTGTGTCTAAAAATCGGACAGTGTGTGTTAAAAATTGGTATAACAGAATGTAGATTTTAAATTAAGAAAAATGTCATTTATGTTCATAGCCTCTGCCTACCCGTCTGGGTGGCAGGCGTAAAAGTTTATGTATGTGTTTAAGTATGGTTATTTTATTAATATTTGTTTTGCCAACTTTTAAAAAGTATTTCATCCACGACATTTTCTGCCACTAGAAATTGATATTTGACAGATTTCATAGCAGGGAAGTTAATTTGTTCGGAAAATGTAAAAGTTATTGTGTCTTTTTGTACTGTTAGCTATATTTTATATTAATAACATTAAAAATAAATAAACCAAACCACAGATATTCATAAAAGTAGAAAAATATAAAGTTTAAAATGTGCAAAAAATGAAGGAGCAAACCACTGACGCATTATTTTGTGTATTAATATAATACTCTAGAAACTGTTGAACTTTTATTAAAAAACAACTTCTCAAATAAATTACATTGTGTAACAAAAAACTTTACCTCAGTGTCAACTAGCGACATCTAGTGAGCAGAAAATTATTAGCCCTCCTTGCCTAGAGTGTATTCACAATTTATTGTTATTTGCACAAGATTTCATTAATGCTATCGAGATATTATAACAAATATTTTCAGAGTTAATAACCACTTTCAAAACTGCAGACGAAAATTACCAGCTATGGCATGTTCATAGATTCATCATCATTATCATTACAGCCCTTCAACACTCCACTGCTGAACATAGAGACGGCCCAAAGAAACACCTGCATCCATTAATTTCCTGCATCTCTTACCAGGTCATCATTTTCATTTAGTATACTCGAGAACCATTTCTTCCCATCCGTTTTAGGTTCTTCAAGCTATATTGCAATAAGTGTGATTTTATAAAATTATAATGCCAAAAATATTTTAAGGAAATATGAAGTTGGCCAACCAACGTGTACTGAAATAGACCAGTGGATTATTATTCCTTGTTCCGAAAACCTATGGAGGAGGTATGTGTCAGGAGTGAGTACTATAAGGTTATTAATAAATAAATTATTACTATTGCTTTTATAATGTTCTTAACGTGTAGTGGCTTTGAAAGAATATCCACTACCCCATATTATCCCGTGGGTGTCGTAAGAGACAGACAGAGGGAAACACATCAGGAGATGGGCAGCAACGTCTTCCTAATAACGACTATAACCAAAAATACGGCAGTTGCCAACCGGCTTGCCAAGCGTGGTAACTATAGAAAATATCTCCCTCTATGACGCAATCTAAGGGGAAAGCCTGTGTTCAGTAGTGGACTTTAATAGGCAGTAACGTTTTATAATGTTGAAAGCCGTATCATACTTATTGTGGTAGAGCACAGTGGTGTAGGCTTCAGTGCTGAATTCTGGACACGAGCTGCGACCGAAGATAGCAGGCAACGCCGAGGCCTGATCCTCGCCCGACATCAGTTGTATTCTTACCTAATAGTAATACAAATAATATTTTCGTTAGTGAATAAAAATCTTATTATAAGGGTGTTGCAGTATCTATTCTCGTCTCATTAATGATAAGTGAATGTTGTAGCCTAAAGACACAGTTCTATCCTTGATTAAGAAACATTATGCAGATGCATTGTAACCCCTGAGGGTTAAGTCGGTGTAATGTATAGATAAACGTCTAAGGAGTAATTTTTGTATAGAATAAGGGTAACAAACAAATACACAATCCACCTGATGGTAAGTAGTTGCTGTGGCCCATAGACATCTACGTCCATCCTCAATTAAGAATCATAATGCAGATGCGTTGTCACTCCTGAGGATTAAGATGGTATGCCCCGTTTCCAGTGAAAAGGGTGTCCGGTTCTCTATACTCACCAAACGAAACACAACAGCATGAAGCTGCTATTTTAGCTGGTATTCTATGAAAGCGTGGTTCTTTCTTGATTCAGCTGATCCATTCTAGTTACAATAATCATGTAGCTGTAGTATGGCTGTACCACGCTGAAATTACCTTATGACTTATAACGTTATTTATTATGTGGAATAAATTAGTGTATTGTGTTATACGTTAGTGTACACACTTGACCTACGTGTGCAACGAAAGTTTAGCGTCAGATACAAAGTTTGATAATGATATACTTTTTTTATGTTTTATGTTCATAAACGTTTATATCCACGCCACAAAGGTATTGGAAAAAGTTAAGAAGGGAAGAAATTGGGTTCATGAAATAAATAAAGAAAAGTCGGAAAATACCGTACACAACTATGGAATTGGAAAATGATAAGGATCTATTTTTTCTGTACAATATGTTATTTCCGCAATATATAAAATCACTTCTCATAAATCTATTCGAAACTGGGATAAAAATACAAAAAAACTACTTTTTTAATGTCACGGTTCGCGGGTGTTTGGATATGTGTGTGAAAGCGAGAAAAGCAAAGGGAGATATATATAGAGAGAGAGAGAGCGAGAGGGGGGGAGGGAGAGAGGGGGGGGGGGGAGGGAGAGAGAGAGAGAGAGGGAGAGAGAGAGAGAGTGTGCGACCGAGAGCAGGCGCTGTACTGACGGTGATGTTGCGCGCGGAGCCGGTGCGCGAGGTGTAGGCGGCCAGGTTGAGGTCGCGCACGCACACGTACAGCAGGTTGCGGTACTGCTGGTGCGACACCGCGGCGGCCTGCAGCGGGAACGCCAGGATCTCCTTACACGGTCGCACGTTGTCGTCTCAAACAAACAAACTTATATTTTTTTATAGAGTACAGGTGACGAACGAGCACAAACCTAACTGATGTTAAGCGGATACTGTAGCCCATACACATCTTCACTTCATTAAGAATCCTCCATTTCTCTACACTCACCATACGAAACACAGCAACATCGCGCTACTATTTTACGCTGGTATTCTGTGAGAAGGTGGTCCTACCCCGGTCGAGTCAACCCATTCGTGCTATAACCACAATATAGCTGCAGCTTGGCTCTACTATGTATACATTCCGTAACTGGAAACAGGCCGCCGCTCCTTTTTGAGGGTTTTAAGGCTAGGCAAAGCCCGCCAACTATCACCTGTCTCAGGCACCCATCGAAATCTCCCAAAAACTACGCAATGTAATGCATCAACATATGTAAAGAAATTTTAAAACAAATATATATTAAACTTCGTCAAAAATACAACTAGATAACGGGTCACGTACAAAATCTTAGCTAAATGCTGTCCGCGTGAACATATACTTATACAGCTACATTTATTTACTAAAGAACTGAGACAAAAAATTAAACTAAAATAATTTATAACATGATCATAAGTTTAGTAAAAATTATTTATGTTTTGGGCATTTATGATTGTTGGTATATACATTGTAACACGAAAATTTTCGTGTACATTATTTTAGCATATTTACGTTATTACATGCGATGAACAGACTTCAGAGCGCCATCTAACGTCATTAGTCCGAAGTAACTAGAAACGTATATTGACGAATCGAGCTAGCTAATTGCATGCAATTGACGTTTCGTGTTAGTTCGAAATCCTACCACGGATCGACGGTGGCGTGTAGCCCAAGGGAGGCCTAGTTCTTTTTGGAGCGAGCCGTTGTAATGATCGGACACGCACATATATAATTTTTGAATCGAAACGCCGGAACATGAATTTAAAGTGACGACTACTTGGGCGTACGGCCCCTTAAACACAATGTCTACGGGCAGTTTAATGTGTTGAAACACATCATCCCATAAATTGTAAGTACTTAATGTTTTTGTCTTCTTAAAAGCACATGTGCTCTAATTAACGGTACACGGTGTTTCATAGATTCTTTTGCCTTGTCATAGGGGTCCTTAGTCCTTAGTCCGTACTTTGAGTATGGTCCATTATCAAGTTTAACAATGTGAACGAGGCGAGGCAGCTTCAACGGGTGGCTATATTGGGACTGGGCGGCCAGGAGACCGCGACCGGCGTACACCTGGAGGATATCTGTTGCCTCACTGCTACGCGGGATTGACCATAAACAGTGTAATATTGTGTAATCCACCAGGTTAGTCAAAACCTCAGTTCGTAGGGTATTTTAAAGTGAAAACTAGATATTTGGAGCTATATATGTGAACTTTAGAAGGAAATAAACTACTTTTTGTCTGTATATGTATCTTAGCATTTTCATTTACTAATCATCCAACAACAGGCGCCCTGGGATACTTTTATTTTGATCCTCGAGTCCCTTGACTCTCCGATAACCGTAGCCGGTGAGTAACGCCCTAAACAGTGTTATAAAGTGGCTACCCAACGTTGAACCTTAAGTTGCTGGATGTTAGTAGATGAATTAACCTTAATTGTAACTATTTAAGCTGTTAAAAACTCATTTAATATGAAAACTTAGTGAAATTTAATGTTAACATTTTTTTTTCTGATGTAGGTAGATTTAAGTAAGCTTGAGAACAAAGAAAGTTTAACTTGAATGTGATTTATATGTACTTAAATGAATTAAAACTTAACATAATAAAAATATTTGTGCTATTTTAAGTAGATATTTTTAATATCAACCGATTTAAGACTTTCTTGTAACCGTCAGTACATTTTAACAAAATGTCGATCCACAAGTATATAGACTCATTACATAAAGATGAAATCAGATATGAACTCGCCATTATTGGTATTTCCACAGATGAAAATGTAACCACCGATGCAGTGAGGAAGCAGATCCGCCAGGTGTACAAACTCGCACGCCGTGGAAGTATAAAGTGTGAACCACTCCAGTCACCCAGTATAGCCTCTGAACTAGAGATCTGCACCCCAAAGGTCGAACTTCTGGAATCCCAGCTGCAGGCGGGTAAAGTAGATGATCGCAATTTGACTCTTAAACTGTCTCGTCGTGCAAATTATTTGATGGATAGACTAGCTCGTATCTCTGAAAGTAGTTCGCATTTGTCAGATCTTCGTAGTCGTTTGATTCGCATTTTGAGTGTCATAGACGGTGAAGATAGCGACACGGATGGTGAGTACAAGGAAACCCAGGCACAGCCGTCTAACCAGAAAGTGGAAAGTAACGTGATCTATGTGAAAGATAAACCCTTGAACCTAAATACATTTAACTTAAAATTTGACGGAACCACGTGTGTTCGTGTATTTATTGAACGTCTTGAGGAACTTAAAGAGGCTCGCAACATTACTGAAGCTCGCATACTTTCAGCTTTTTCTGATCTTTTAGAAAACTCTGCTTTATGTTGGTTTAGAAGTAATAAGGATAATATCCACTCATATTCACAATTATTGAAATGCTTAAGGGACGACTTTGATATTCCCGATTTAGACTATAAACTATTAAATGAAATAAGGCAGCGTACACAGGCCAGACACGAAACGATAGTAGTCTATCTTTCCATTATGCAGGGAATGTTCTCGCGACTCACTCAGCCGTTGTCGAGTAGACAACAACTCGAAATCTTGATGCATAACATTAGACCATAGTACATGAAAGATTTAGCTTTACATGATATAACCTCTGTAGACAAACTTAAACTTTATTGCAAACAGTTAGAAATTGCGCGGTCGCGTGCGGAACAATTTAGTGAACCTAACTTGAATAACTTTAAAATTACAGCGGACTTAAATAAACAAACGCCGCGATCTCACAGTAAACAAGTCTCTGTGCTGAATGAAGCTGGCTCTTCGAGGCAATTGGATAGGAAATGCTTTAGGTGTGGATTAAACACTCATTTCACCAATCAATGCGATTCGAAAGAGTTAGTGTGTTTTAAGTGTGGATTAAAAGGTGTTAAGCGTTCAGATTGTAGTAATTGCAATTCAAAAAAACTAGTTAACACGGAACTATCCAACACCTTTAATAAAAATAGGTCTTATACGTCCAATAATGAAGAGGTAGTTCTGTTTAAAAAAAATACTAGGGATATAAGACCATACTTAAAATTAAAAATATTGAACTTACAAGCTTTTGGCTTATTAGATTCGGGTGCAACTTGTAGCATTCTTGGAAATAATGCGCATTTGATCTTTTTAGAACACGGATTTCAACTCAACTGGTTTGACACTGAGCACTACGTGAGAACTGCTGATGGTACGAGATTGCATTGCTTAGGGTATATGTCCTTACCTATTGAATTTAACAATAATTTCAGAGTGATTAACTTTTATGTTGTTGCACAAATAACTTCACCTATAATTCTAGGTGTTGATTTTTGGCAGGTGTTTGACTTAGGGAGTGACCTTGTATCCGAAGTACAGTTTGACCGAAAGTCGGAGTCATCAATATGTAATAGCATAAATTCGGTTTCTCTTAATAAAGGCCTTGAAGAATACGAGTCTTTATCCATAGAACAAAAACAAATCATGGATAAGTTAGTCCAACAGTTTGATACAATTAACACAGTTAAAGTAGGTTTGGGACGTACCAATTTAATTCATCACGTCATAGACACAGGGGATAGCAAACCTATTAAGCAAAGGTACTATCCATTATCACCTGTTAAGCAACTAGCACTTGAAAAAGAATTGGATAGAATGCTTAGTTTGGGAGTTGTGTCACCTTCACAGTCAGCTTGGAACTCACCTGTAGTAATGGTTCAGAAGCCAAATGGGGACCTAAGGCTTTGTCTAGATTGTAGAAAATTAAATGCAGTTTCCAAACCCGATGCGTATCCTCTCCCGTATATAAATAAGCAGCATATTGGACCAGCTCCGCGACGCGAAATACCTAACGTCAATAGATCTTTCCGCTGCGTATTGGCAAATACCCTATGATAGCGAGCAATCAGCTGATAAGACCGCGTTCACAGTGCCACGTAGGGGGTTATTTAGATTCAATGTAATGTCGTTTGGCCTTGTTTCCGCGTCAAGCACAATGCAGAGATTACTGGATAGGCTATTTGGTCCCGAATTTAACAACAAAGTATTCTGTTTCCAAGACGACATAATCATAATATCCAGCACTTTCTCAGAACATGTGCAGCTCTTGCATAAGGTCTATGCAAAACTCAGGGACGCAAACTTGACTATAAACATGGATAAGTCTATCTTTTGCCGTAGAGCACTTAAGTACTTGGGATATTTAGTTGACAAACATGGACTTAGAACTGATCCGGGAAAGGTAGATATTATATTGAATTATCCAACTCCAACTTCCGCTAAAGAGGTTAAAAGGTTTCTAGGCATGGCAGGCTGGTACAGGAGGTTCATTAACAATTTTTCGAAAATTAGTAAACCGTTGAATAAATTAACTAACAAAAATGTCCGCTTTGAATGGACTACGGAGGCAGATGAGTCATTTAACCACTTAAAAACCGCTTTAGTGTCTGCTCCGATACTTAAATGTCCAAACTTTGATTTGCCTTTTTCTATCCATTGTGACGCTTCCTCAGTGGCTGTGGGCGGAGTCTTAACCCAGACTTATGACGGGGTAGAACATCCCATAGCATACTGCAGTCGGTCTCTTGCCAAAAATGAAATTAATTTTTCCACATCGGAGAGAGAACTTATGGCCGTGATTTACGCATTAGAGCAATTTAGATCTTATGTAGAAGGTACAAAGTGTAAAATAATAACCGACCACGCCTCGTTATTATGGTTTTATAAATTAAATAACCCATCAGGGCGCTTAGCCAGGTGGAGCATGCGATTGAGTCAATTTGATTTCGAAATAGAACACAGAAAAGGTAAATTAAATGTTAGTCCAGACGCACTAAATAGGATTCAAGTTGATGCAATCGCTACGCCAGCAACCAGTGATGCGTGGTATAGACATGTATACGAAGATTGTCAGGCCAACCCTCGCAAATATCCCAACTTCATGGTAGAAGACGATAGATTGCTTAGGTACTCTAAAAATAAATATGAGTTAACGAATGAGTTTAATTGGAAGTTAGTGGTACCCGAGGAAGACAGGTTAGATATTTTAAAGAAATGTCATGATGAACCAGTTAGTGCTCATTTGGGTGTCTTTAAAACCCACAAGCGTCTTAGTCTTAATTATTACTGGCCCAGCATGTACCGAGATGTGAAAGAATATGTTAAAAAATGCGAGATATGTAAACAATACAAACCCGTCAACACGGCTAGACCTGGTTTAATGAGAAACCCGAAGGAGGTTAACAAACCCTGGGAGGCCATATGTTGCGATTTGCTAGGCCCATTTCCGGTTTCTCGCAATAGGAATATTCACTTAATTGTATGTACAGACTATTTTAGCAAGTATGTCATGTTGCATCCTATACGGATCGCAACAGGCGCTACGGTCGCTAAGTTCATAGAAGAGAAAGTGTTCCTAGTACATGGCGTATGTAAGACTATCTATATTGACAATGGCCCACAGTATGTGTCTAATCAGTTTAGGCAACTGTTACATAAATATAACGTACCGAATATCTATTATAACCCGCGTTATCACCCCCAGGTAAATCAAGCCGAAAGAGCGATTAGGAACGTAGTTAACGGTATATCATGTTATGTAGGTACCGAGCATAAACGATGGGACGAGAACATCCCACAGTTGCAATGCGCACTTAATTCAGCCGTGAATGATACCACTAAGTTTACTCCGTATTTTCTTGTGCACGGACGGGAATTCATAATAGATGGAATGTTACACAGCTTAGATAGCCCTCAGCCAGTTCAAAGATCACAAGTAACTCTCGGTGAACCACAAGCATACAGTAAAAAATTAGCGGAATTAGACACCATATTTAAAAAGGTACAAAAGCATATTAAAAATGCTCATTCTAGAAATGAAAAGTACTATAACTAAAGAAAACGACATGTTGAGTTAAAAGTAGGTCAGATTGTATATAAACGTACCCATTATCTATCTAATGCCTCAAAGAGATTTACGGCTAAACTAGCACCAAAATTTCAAAAATGTGTCATAACAGCGAAATTATCACCTTTAGTGTATACCTTAGCCAGCATGGAAGGTAAGACACTAGGTAATTTTCACATAAAAGACATCCTTAAACAAGATGACTAATAGTTTTGTAGAATGTGAGTGATGAGTATGATTGAGTGAAAGAATGTAAGAATAATAAACATTTTCAAAATTCATTTCCACCGGTGAACTTTCTGAGATAAATAAGCTGTGATTGTATTGATGAACGAGCGATACATAACTAGTAGGCCATCTTATGTTGTGAACATCGGCGCGAGTTAGATAAGAATTTGTTCTTTATGTCCGCACTCTGGACATTATATAAGAAAATGCATACCAGCCAGTGCGTAGCATTACTTAAGCTGTTTCTTTTAACTTAATATGATTAAACGTTAATTCACTTAACTTAATGCGAGATAGATATTTAACTTAACTTAATACTTAATATGATTTCCAAATCACTTAACTACTCAACTTAATAAATAAGAACACGTTCGTTTTTCGACTACTTAGAGAAAAGTCGAGTCGAAACGTAAACATCGTGTGTAGGCTTAGTGCACTGTAGGTATTCGTTTCTGTCCCGTGATGTTACGTCACGCACCGCATGAATGGTAATAGACTATTCGCGCGTAGGATTCGGGGACGTAATTATTCATAGGCGGTTGTATTTCATTATTGTAAAAACATGTAGGAATAAATGTAAATAAAGTTGCATGCCATTAGGTTAATATAGGTATAACAATTAGTGTAGTATTTTCTAACTTACAACACAAGTAGGTAAATTTGTGGTAGTGTTTTTTTTTTTGTGTTAACAACACAAGTAGGTAATTACATTTTGAGGTTAAATTGTTTAGTGGAATATAATGTTACTAGGTATACAGATACAGAAATGAAAATTAGGTAATAAGTAGAGTAATAATGAGCCTTGTGTAAGATTAAACGTCGTAATTAAGTGATTAAGTGATGACTTGGTACTTGTTAGTTGTTGGTGCATGGGTGACTTGGAATTTACTATCCGTGCGAATGTTTTTAGCCAGATTGGATTAGAGACGCATTACAACTTCTTCACTGTCTTTGGTATTCAGTCGTTGTTCTGCAGGTGGCACGAAATGTCTTCGGAAAAAGTATCTTCATTACGAAGAACTTTTTAATCCAAGCAAAGGGGATGTGTAACACGAAAATTTTCGTGTACATTATTTTAGCATATTTACGTTATTACATGCGATGAACAGACTTCAGAGCGCCATCTAACGTCATTAGTCCGAAGTAACTAGAAACGTATATTGACGAATCGAGCTAGCTAATTGCATGCAATTGACGTTTCGTGTTAGTTCGAAATCCTACCACGGATCGACGGTGGCGTGTAGCCCAAGGGAGGCCTAGTTCTTTTTGGAGCGAGCCGTTGTAATGATCGGACACGCACATATATAATTTTTGAATCGAAACGCCGGAACATGAATTTAAAGTGACGACTACTTGGGCGTACGGCCCCTTAAACACAATGTCTACGGGCAGTTTAATGTGTTGAAACACATCATCCCATAAATTGTAAGTACTTAATGTTTTTGTCTTCTTAAAAGCACATGTGCTCTAATTAACGGTACACGGTGTTTCATAGATTCTTTTGCCTTGTCATAGGGGTCCTTAGTCCTTAGTCCGTACTTTGAGTATGGTCCATTATCAAGTTTAACAATGTGAACGAGGCGAGGCAGCTTCAACGGGTGGCTATATTGGGACTGGGCGGCCAGGAGACCGCGACCGGCGTACACCTGGAGGATATCTGTTGCCTCACTGCTACGCGGGATTGACCATAAACAGTGTAATATTGTGTAATCCACCAGGTTAGTCAAAACCTCAGTTCGTAGGGTATTTTAAAGTGAAAACTTGATATTTGGAGCTATATATGTGAACTTTAGAAGGAAATAAACTACTTTTTGTCTGTATATGTATCTTAGCATTTTCATTTACTAATCATCCAACAACAGGCGCCCTGGGATACTTTTATTTTGATCCTCGAGTCCCTTGACTCTCCGATAACCGTAGCCGGTGAGTAACGCCCTAAACAGTGTTATAACATACCACTTATACATACTTCAATGGGGCCCCCATATATCTAAATTAGCAAGCAGACTTAGTTCTGCAGCATATGCTGTAAGAAAGATTAGAAGTCTCACAGATGTTGAGACAGCTAGGTTAGTGTATTGTAGTTACTTTCATAGCGTAATGTCTTATGGAATTTTGCTATTGGGTAATGCGACTGATATTGGAGCTATATTAGTTTTGCAAAAGAGAGCCGTAAGGGCGATTTATAATCTAAATTGTAAAGAGTCCCTCAGAGAAAAATTTAAAAAAATAAACATATTTACTTTGGCATCGCAATATATTTATGAAAATGTAATGTATGTACATAAAAACATAAATAGCTTTAATAAGAACAAGGATGTTCATACCTTAAACACTAGGTACAAACATAAGCTTGTAATGCCAGTTACTAGACTCCACAGAATTAGTAACTCATTTATGGGGCAATGTATACGCTTCAAAGTTTGTTAATAAACAAGTTTAAAAGTTTTATTAAAGAAAAACTGTACAAAAAGGGTTATTATAATATCAAGGAATATATGAATTAAAATAACCCCTGGGAATAAGGTGATCGCCACCTTGCTGGTTCTATAAAAAAATTCATTTAAAATTGTATAAACAAAATTATTGTTAAGTGAAATTATGTTTAAAAAAAAGTCCCGCTGGGTTTCTTGCTGCTTCTTCCCAGGTGTTCACGCCCTTAGTTGCCTCGACAAAGGTCGACTGGGCTAGGGCCCATAGTAGCCCCCTCGACGAGCAACAGAGGGCGGAGCCCAATGGCCTATGGACAATTATTCTAAAACGGCTGACAAGCAAATAAAAACTTACCGAATTCCGGAGGTAGGGTCGACCACAAAGCGAAGTCAGGGACAAGTGGGTGGTATGTAAGTGTAAAGGTAGTAGTGTGTGGGTGTAACCTGACTTAACCGATTTAGTCGGACCGCATATCCACCGGCGCTGCTTTTCTCCAAATGTGCGATCCTTTCTGCTATTATTTCACTATTTCCGTTTATCAACTTTATTGTACATTTAATCAACCTCAAATTCAACTATATCCACGTTAATCGGAATCAAACATGTGACACACGGCACAACCGCAGAACGGTCAGTCAAAGTTCAACGTTCCAGGTTTACTCAGGCTGGTGCAACTTCCATAGTAAAAATTATATGTACTACAGGGGTCAAATTTTAATGACGGTTACTCTTCTTTATGCTTTTCGTGATATGTCTATTAACGACATTGTCAAATGAAATAGGTTCAAATGTCAAATCAAACAATTATATTTGTATATATTTTACTAATTAAGATTGCTTTTAATTTTGCTATAGGAGCCGTTGTTCATTTACAGAATTGTTAAGAAATTAAAATATGCATTATAAAACTTTCCAATTAAATGGTGCAAGAAGCGGAAAAAATGATAACAAGAAAAGGCTATTCGTAACAATATTTCCCTTCGATGATGAAAGGTATGTGGTGATTTCAACTTTAATAGTAATATGATATTCAACGCGAGTATATTTTTGGACTAGCCATCTATGTAGGACATGTTTTTATAGTGTACGAATACAAACACACTATTTCCTAAATCTGATAGTTCGATGGTTTGGCAATCCGAAACGAACTATACTTAGAAACTACAAGTCAATTCTGACTGTTAACATTCTATTTATTCAATAATAATGTGATTTTATTTATATTATTTTTTCAGATGCAAGCAATGGGTGAAATAGCTGGCACATGCACCAATTGAAAAGATTCACATGTTAAGACATATTTGTGACAAACATTGCATATGAACCCAACTAAAACGAACTGTTATTTCTTTAGTGGACTTACTTTAAACTTCCACAATTTATGTGTATGTTAATTAGGTATCATTTACATGTAGCAAAAGATAATATCCCTCTAAAGTCACATTTTGTTAAGAATTAGATTATATAACTAAATCATCATATTATTCATCAATAAACATTAGCTATAATAAGCACTTATTTTGAAAGCGACAATTAGTAAATGATCTCTGCGAATAGTATGTACATAGGTGCCTCTGTGAAGAAGCCTAGCGATTTCTACATAGTATTTGTTACACATAAAAGCAATTTAATCCAATCAGTCTTAAAACCCAATATTTTTACCCTTAAAAAAACTAACGTTGAAAACAAGCATCCAGACGCAGACTATTTATTTTACAGCATAGCAACAATAGTTCAGTGCGGGAAGGAAGCCTCGGTCCTGCAGTGTCGCAGCCAAACGCTTAGCCACTGCGCTACGGAGTCGTCATTTATTTTTTACTTAATTAATTACTAGTATAAAAGTGCGTTTTTTATTTTATATTTTCTTTATACATACTTTTGTACCTAATTGTAGAGATATAAATACAAATTGCTGTGTGTAAAATACATTGATTTCTAATCCTCACCGGCATTTTTACTCAATCCACACGTTAAAAATTTTATTTCTATAAATAATTTATTTAATTATATAAATAATTCAGTATAGAGATCTAACTTTTCTTATGTAAAAATATCGATAAACAATATATCGATAAACGTTATATCGATAAAATTATTCGAGGATAGACATTTACAGCACTATTGTAATTCGTCAATGTTGCCAGCACTGTTTCTCAAAACTAAATGTCATATCTTGATGTTAGTAGAGTAACTTGGCGTAATTTCATGCAATTATTCTTACTATGGAAGTCCCGCCTCATAAACGTAGTGATTATATTCTCTTTGGGTTCACTTAGCACAAAATTACTTCTTGAAACCGAACACGACCTTCTCTCGGGTCACAAAGTTAGCGTTCCGCACGACAAAGCAAAAATTCTTTAGTACGAATATTAAAATACAACACAAGCAAAATAAATATTGATAAATGCACTTCAACATGCAATCACTATATAAATTGACGTAAATTACTTGCAACCGAGGTTAACTCTCAAACTCAAGAAAAACACCTCGTCGTCACGTAAACGTACTAACAAAGACGACACGAATTAGAGGCCTTTTGGCACGCGACCACGCGGTTCTACTAGCTTAACTGCAACTCAATATTAACTTCCCATAACAATTAATTAACCGACCGGCCGTCAAGCAACAATTCTTTCCCAATACTTTAAGACAAGCCCCGTTATCACGAAACGTACAAATTAAGATAACACCACGCGTAAAATTCCAGGCCGTCCCAACTGGTTCGCACTCGCGTCCGGCGCTCGCGTCCTCTGCCGAGCGACCCGTCAATAAGTATTATGTAATAATCCATATTGAATAAAAATGATTCTATTCTATATTTACTTTCCACACTAGCCATTAAATATAATATAGTATGTAGTATAATGATTGCATTTAATTAGATTATTCAATATATATTTATTTAGTTTTTGTATTATTTATTTATATATTGCATATATTGCATTTAATTAGATATTATATATATAAATATGTGTAGGTATTCTTTTTTATCACACCATTTGCCCTAACCCTGTTATCTTCGTGTAATCCTGTCCATTCATTGGTTGTCTCGAAGAAATTGCAATAAGACCGCCCATTGCGTACTTCATTGTGTTGGTGTGCAATAAAGAATAATAAATAAAAAATAAAAACAATAAAGCTAAGTATCTAATGAAATTACACAAATAGAGACAAAAGTAGCAATTACCGTTATTTAAAAGTTCTGGTAACAAATTACTAAAAATGATTACAATACAAATCCACTCCATGCATCTACTGTTCTGTTTCACAAATATTTACGCTTGTATTGGCCAACCTTGGCAAAACATTTGTAGGGGTGCTTTAAAATCAAATATGATATTATTTGTTACTTTAGAGCTTAAAATACAACTTATTCTACATGTACTTACAGAAAGTAAAACACCTCGGCCGTTAAATTGCTTTTTCGGGCATCATTATTGCAACTTTTAAATACACATTGCGGCATTGTGAAACGTGTTTACATTGGCTGTGTTTCAAGTCAACTAAACGAAATAAGAGCTCACGTCTCCAGTGCGCTGTTATTTACTGGGACGTATTTTTTGCGCCGACCCGATATCTGGTTGATATTGTTAATCGAAGATATTAAAGGATAATTTCTTAATTACCTGACACTGGAAAAGTACAACAGTACAAACCATTAACACACAGGTGACAAACGGGCACACAGTGCATCTATTGGAAAGTGGACGCTGTAACTCATAGATATACTAGATACTCAAATATATACATCCTCAATTGTGTTCAAAATGCTAATGCTTTGTCACCCTGAGGACTTAAATGAAATGTCTTCGCCAGCAATAAAATAGAAACTCAGTTTTCGTCACTCACTACACGCAACATCATCATGGTTTTATTTCACGCTAGTTTCCGACCGTGAAGTTTCCGTTACGTTTAAGCCAAACCATTCGTTCTGCAGCCATATAATGCTCGTGTGATACAAATGCACATGCAACAACATGCGACCGACACAAATGGCTCAGGACCGTATGTTGTGGCAATCTATGTCGATGCGTAGATGTCTATGGGCCACAGCATCCATTTACTTTTAGGTTGACTGTGTGCTCGCTCGCTCGTATGTCACCCGTATACTATATGAAAATTCTAAATATCAGAATAACTTTGTTATTGCCTCATTGCACGAAATATTAATATTTCAAAATATTTATTAAACACTTACCTCCATAAGGATTTAGTTTAGCCAGTTCTGGAGTGAGTCCATTTTTGATTTCATCGGGACATGGTGACACTTCAATCTTGAGAGTACCAGGAATACATTTCAGTTTCTTTGGTGCTGAACTCGGTCTTTTAATCTCTGCTAGAAACTTATAAAGATCTTCATCGCGGAGCTTATCGGTTTCCTAAAGTAATGCAAAAGTATATATTATATAAGTATCATTTTTCGTTTCAAAAAGAAGTGTAGGTAATTGTACAAATTTCTAACTAAGAAAGGCCATGAAAGCATACTTGTCCTCATTTTAGTTTATGATGATAGATATTTGTGAGTGACTGTTTATTATGATAAAAAAATAATATAAAAGATTACAAAATGTCTATGCTAAAGGGACGGTATAAATGCCTTAATCACGTTATTTTATTCATATGATTGTAGAAATTGTCTAGGGAAATGTTATAAAATATCATGCACCATCCAGCTAATGAAAATTTATTTAATTAACTAGCAGCCAATGAAATCATTTCAACAATGATCAAAATCGATAAAAGAAATAAATCGAAAGTGTCTGTCTAGATATGGATTTTATGCTCTGTCGATGAAGATATGTAATGTGCGATTAAGACAGCAGCTGTGAAGTAGGGCATCCACGTCTTTTTCTGCCTCCAGAGCGGCGCCACTTAAAAACGAGGTCTAATATTTGACAGATTTCATAGCGGGGAAGTGGATTTGTTCGGAAAATGTAAATGTTAATGTTTCTTTCTGTGCTATAAATTTTATATACATTACTACAAAAATAAATAAAACAAATTTACAGATATTCATTCAATTTATACAAAATTAAAAAAGTTATAATGCAAAAAATTACAGAGCAAACAAGTGAGACATTGTTTTGTGTATTAACATAATATTTTAGAAATTGATAAACGTTTATTTAAAACTAATTTCTCAATGACATTGCGTAAAAAAAACTTTACCTGAGTGTCAACTAGCGACATCTGGTCACCGGAAGATTAGCCCTCATTGTCATAGACAGCAATAGTTATAAGAAATATGTTTAACTGAAATAAATTGGTAATGATTTCTCACCTGCTTGAAAAAGCTTGTGACAGTTATGACGATTGGCTTGAAGGTATCTAATTGTGCAATCAGCTCGTCTGTTTGCTGTACGGGCATCGCTCTTCGTTCTACGGAGCCTTTGCGAGTTAGGGAGCCGCCAACTTCACCAGCCCTTCGTCGGAGCTGTTCCAGGCTACTGGATGACGCTTTACGATCTGCAAATTGAATAAAACAATTAGTAATATTTAAGTAACTGTGATTATTAAGGAAAGGTGCTCGAGTGGCAGCCTCGTACCGGCAGGCGTAGTGTGGGGCGGCCCCCCACTAGATGGAGTGACAACCTGGTAAGGCATGCAGGAAGTATATGCAGGTAGCTCAGGAACGTGCTTTGTGGCATTCCTTTGGGGAGGCCTATGTTCAGCAGTGGACTTGTTGATGATGTTAAAATGACAGTGTAGCAACAGTCTGCAAAAAGTACATATATTTTTTTAATACAATAAGGGTGACAAACGATCACACAGACCACCTAATGGTAAGTTGATGCTATGGTCTACGGGTACATCTATTCTTGATTAAGAAAAAAAGGCTTTTGTCAGGCTCAGTCAGATTAACGCTGCTGTGTTTTGTATGGCGAGTGTAGAGAATCGAAGACCTTTTTTATTGGAAACGAGGCATTCGATTTGAGTCCTCAAGGGTGACAACGCATCTCTATTTTGATTCTTAATCGAGGATAAATGTAGATGTCTATGGGCCTCAGCATCCACTTACGATCAGGTGGGCTGTGTGCTCGTTTGTCACCCTAATTCTATAACAAAGATACTACGGCTCTACCAGTTTGTATATTTATATATAGAGTATTGACCATTCAAATACATATGAAGCATTGAATGAAATATTTTTATTTAATATAGATTACAAGTAATACTTATTGAAAGTAATTTATGATTTTATTAATGGTTTGGAAGAAAGATGCAAGAAGTAACCCAGTGGGGCTTTTTATAACTCATAACGTGTGTTGTACAATTAATCAAAAAAACTTTTATAAATAGCAGTGATCACCTTATTCTCAGAGGTAAAAGGTTCAAAGAGTAGCCAAATTTTAAAGTTAAGATCAAATATATAAACAATGATATACTGTTATTATAGTTTTTGAAAATACAAGTGAATTTACAAATTGAATGTAATTTATGGGCAACAACTACGCGTACGCGCGCTCCTCTGTGTGCTTTTGCCATTTTTGCCGGCCGATCGACCCTTACGAATTTGTGCATGTGTAGTAAAATAGTAGGCGTTAGATATTTATGAATGACGATCGGTTAAAATAATGCGTTACCACGCGTTTTGAATTTAAAAGATAAAGAGGACAAAATGTTTGACTTTTTTTCATTAAATTTTCTTCACCATTTGCCTATATTACTTTATAGGCAAATGGTAAGGTTTAGAACCTTCTCTGCAAATTTGGACGGTTATTGCAAAATAACTGTATACTATTTAAAATTTTTGATAGGTAAACCGGGGGGTCATTGTAGAAGCGTGCTCGTCGCGACCCCTGCCAGCCCTTTTCAGGGCTGCAATTCTACTCAGCTGCGCACCCATGCCAACGAGGGTTAGGGCGTCCCCCAAGGCAACGCACACCAGCTCGTCCCCGTTGGTCTGGAATGCAGCGCGCAAAGAGGCGATGGGGACCGCCACCCGTCACGCACAGCCCGACACGGCGGAAGGTGGAGGACAGAGTGCAGAGTTGGCACGTGGAATGTTAGAGGAGGCATGAGAGATAAGACGAATGAGTTGATCGAAATAATGAAAGAAAGAGAATATAGATGTCGTGTGTATGTCGGAGACCAAACGGAAGGGCAGTGGTACTGAAGAGCTCCCTGGCGGGGCGTTTGCTCTATGGTCCGGAGTCCCGGAGAGCGAGAACGCCTGCCAGGGAGTGGGGGTGCTGCTGTCTTCTCGGTTGGTCGATGTTATGACTGAGTATAAATTTGTGAACTCAAGACTTCTCTGGGTTCGCTTTAAATTGGGACTGACGAAGTTATTCCTTTTGGCTGTTTATGCGCCGGTAGCTTCGTCGTCCAGGGCTGAGCTGGAGGAGTTTTGGGAGAATGTAAGAGAAGTTCTAGATTTGGCTAGGGGAAACGAAAGAATTGTTGTATGTGGTGATTTGAATGGATGGGTTGGTACCGCTCGACCAGGGTACGAGTCGGGACTTGGAAAGTTTGGCGATAAAAGGGTTAATGATGCTGGCAAGCTTATACTGGCGTTATGCAAGGAAAAGGGTCTTCTTGTGACAAACACTATATTTAATCACAAGAAGATCCATATGTATACTAGAGAAAGAAAGAATGAGAGAAGTATGATCGATTTGTTCCTGGTGGATGACCGACTGCGAAAACAGGTTATGGATACGCGAGTGTTCAGGGGTGCTGACCTGGGAACGGATCACTATCTAGTGATTACTAGATTTAGGGGTCTGTTCGCGGGTTGGCGCTACCGGACGGCAGTGACAGAACCACAGTCGGTCTGTCGCATCCGAAGCTGGAAGCTTCAGGAAGCGGATACTAGGGACAAATATCATGCGAGGGTAGCCGAAAAGCTTGACACCATCGATGGCAGAAACGAATGTGTAGAAAGAACATGGCAGAACCTTAGGGATGGAATGGTAAGTGCAGCGGAAGAAGTGTGTGGAACAATAAAAAGAGGCAGTAGTAAAAGAAGAGATGCATGGTGGAATGATGAAGTGAAAGAAGCTGTAAAGAAGAAGAAGAAAGCATGGTTAGACTACTTGGCCTCTAGTAATGATAAGGATATGAGAGAGAAGATGAAAGAAAGATATAGGCTGCAGAAAGTTCACACGAAAGCATTGATTGAGGAAGTGCGTGAAAGGTGTAGAATGGAAGCGGACGAAAGGTTGTCGCACAACTTTAAGGAGAACTCCAAACTCTTCTGGAAAGAGGTTGGAAGGACCCGAAGTGGTGCGACGGCCTTAAGAATGAACAAATTGCTTTCGAGAACTAATGACGTCCTCTCAGAAAAATCGGACGTCATGCAGCGATGGAGCGAATTTTATAGAGAAATGTATGCGTGTGATGATCTTAGTGAGGGATCCGGGGATGACGCCGTGACTGGTACGCCAGACCCGGACCTCGATGACACTGAGGTCATCAGTATGAAAGAGATTGAACGTGCGATTCGAAGTTTGAAATGTGGTAAGGCTGCGGGACTAGACAGAGTTACTGCTGAAATGGTCAAGTATGGTGGGCCTCGCGTCTGGGACAGCTTTCATCTGCTGTGCAATTTGTGCTGGCGGACGGGGGATGTCCCGGATGATTGGCGATCCGCAGTCATTGTGCCTTTATATAAAGGTAAAGGTTCACATTTTGACTGCGGGTGCTATCGGGCGATCAGCTTGACCAGTTTAGCAAGTAAAGTTTACTCGAAGGTTTTGACACGTAGGATGCAAGAGAAATCGGAAAGATTTCTATGGGAGGCACAATGCGGATTTAGACCTGGAAGAGGATGCACGGATCAAATGTTTTCTCTCCGCATGATCACGGAAAAGCTTCTGGCTGCTAACCAGAAGATTTTCTGTGCTTTTGTGGATCTTGAGAAAGCATTTGATAAGGTTGTAAGGAAGAAAATGTGGGAACTGTTGCCGGGGTATGGTGTGGATGGTCGATTGCTAAGGGCTGTGCAGTCTCTTTACTGTGACTGTAAAGCCTGTGTGCGGGTAGGGCATGACCTGTCACCCATGTTTAGCGTCCAAACGGGCGTAAAACAGGGTTGTGTCATGTCTTCCTGGCTGTTCATACTGTATCTCGACAGCTGTTTACAAAAGCTGAAAGATAGCTGTTTGGGTGTGAAATTGGGTGACATTAAAGTAAATTGTCTGCTGTATGCTGATGATGCAGTGCTTATTGCACCATCAGAGGCAGAACTGCAGGCATTAGTCACGTGTATGAAAGAGGAATGTGAAATTAAAGGTCTCCGTTTGAACGCTAATAAAACTAAGGTTCTGGTATTTGAAAGGGACGAAGAGAGAACGAAGTGTGAAATATGGGTAAATCAGGAATGTCTAGAACAAGTAAATGAAATTGTATACTTGGGGAGTGCTTTTAGCCGGGATGGAAGATGTGATTTAGATGTGGACAGGCGTGTCGCTGCCGGGAACAAAGTCAATGGTGCCCTGACTGCGTTAGTCAAAAGGCAAGGCGTAGTGAAGAGTGCACGCCTTGCAATACATAACGCAGTGTTGGTACCGACTTTGTTATATGGCAGCGAAACCTGGGTATGCCAGAAGAAGCATAAAAGCAAGTTGAATGCAGTGGAGATGCGATCTCTTCGTAAAATGTGCGGCGTTACCATGGCCGACCGAAAGCGAAACGAAGAGATTCGCAATATGGCAGGTTTGAAAGATGACCTTATCACAAAAATTGATAAGGGCGTGCTTCGGTGGTTTGGGCACGTTGAGCGAATGAGTGAAGACCGAATGGTGAAGAAAATATATAGCGCGAAAGTTAATATTAAAAGGTGTCGAGGTAGACCGAGACTAACTTTCGAAGACCATGTGAGCAAATTGCTCGAAGAGGGTAGGGTCAAGAGTACTCGGATACCTAGACGTGCATGTATGAAGAAGATAATGAATCTGAAAGAAGCGAAAGAGGTATGTAAGGATCGTGACACTTGGCGATCTGTTCTCTCTGGCTACCCCGTCAGGGATTGTGCGTGAAGATAAGTTAAAGTTAAGTTAAGTAAACCGTGTAATTTTTGGGGCTTTGTTGTAAAAACGTATACATTGCCCTATATAAGACATGGCAATGTGTATGTGACAAATAAGTCACCGAGGCTGTTCGAGTTGGTAGTGTTGTTGTTGTTGTTGATGATGATGAGGATGATGATGATGATGATGGTGGTGGTGGTGGTGGTGGTGGTGAAGGTGGTGGTAGTGGTAGTGGTAGTGGTAGCGGTGGTGGTAGTGGTGGTGGTGGTGATAGTGGCGGCGGCGGTGAAGGTAGTGGTGGTGGTGGTGGTGTTCGTGCTGGCGTTGGCCGGTGCGTTATCTATGACCGGGTCCCTGTCCGCGTCGCGCTCGAGGCTGTTGCAGCCGCTGAGCACGTTGAGCAGCGACACGGCGCTGTGTGTACGACAGATACGTCACCGAGGCTGTTGGTGTTGGCGTTGGTGCTGGCGTTGGCGTTGGCCGGTGCGCTGGCTGCGGTCGCGTCCCTGTCCGCGTCGCGCTCGAGGCTGTTGCAGCCGCTGAGCACGTTGAGCAGCGACACGGCGCTGTGTGTACGACAGATACGTCACCGAGGCTGTTGGTGTTGGCGTTGGTGCTGGTGTTGGCGTTGGCCGGTGCGCTGGCTGCGGTCGCGTCCCTGTCCGCGTCGCGCTCGAGGCTGTTGCAGCCGCTGAGCACGTTGAGCAGCGACACGGCGCTGTGTGTACGACAGATACGTCACCGAGGCTGTTGGTGTTGGCGTTGGTGCTGGTGTTGGCGTTGGCCGGTGCGCTGGCTGCGGTCGCGTCCCTGTCCGCGTCGCGCTCGAGGCTGTTGCAGCCGCTGAGCACGTTGAGCAGCGACACGGCGCTGTGTGTACGACAGATACGTCACCGAGGCTGTTGGTGTTGGCGTTGGTGCTGGTGTTGGCGTTGGCCGGTGCGCTGGCTGCGGTCGCGTCCCTGTCCGCGTCGCGCTCGAGGCTGTTGCAGCCGCTGAGCACGTTGAGCAGCGACACGGCGCTGTGTGTACGACAGATACGTCACCGAGGCTGTTGGTGTTGGCGTTGGTGCTGGTGTTGGCGTTGGCCGGTGCGCTGGCTGCGGTCGCGTCCCTGTCCGCGTCGCGCTCGAGGCTGTTGCAGCCGCTGAGCACGTTGAGCAGCGACACGGCGCTGTGTGTACGACAGATACGTCACCGAGGCTGTTGGTGTTGGCGTTGGTGCTGGCGTTGGCGTTGGCCGGTGCGCTGGCTGCGGTCGCGTCCCTGTCCGCGTCGCGCTCGAGGCTGTTGCAGCCGCTGAGCACGTTGAGCAGCGACACGGCGCTCCAGCACAGCGGCATACGGTATCGTCCCAACCGGTTGCAAGCGGCCTGTGCGCCTAATCGCACTTTTTCGCGGTTCTAGACGGAGAGACGTTTTAATATTTATCAGGATCAAAAATAAATTTAAAAAAAAAACACTAGTTTTCCTGTTCACCACTCTAACTTAGCCAAATAAGTTTAGACTGTGTGTGGTTTACGATATATAAAACTACAAAATTACAATTAAATAATAATCTGTGTTTATCGATGTTGTACAACATGTGTAACGGGTTAACACTGCAGACTTTTCATAGTTGCTAATGTAAATTTATTTGACAAATCAATTGTCCTCCGAAATTATTCGTATGTTGCATATTCAAATGTTAAATTATTACATTTATATTCGGCTATGGTAAAAAAATCGAATTTAATCGTAACTGTGCCTTAATCGAATGAATGGTGATTGTACCTTATCATCCTTAATGTATGGTTCAACGCACTCATTAACATCTCCCTGCAGAACCTTCTCGACTCTAACAACCAGGAAGATATCAGGCGAAGGGTTCACGATATCGAAAACAGCGCTTCGGCTCAAAGTAGATACATCTGCGTGGGGCACATGGGCTGAGAGCATCTGGCGCGTTGCTTCTGAATTTAGATTGAAATAAAAGTTTTCTGAAAGTTTCTTTTTCTCTTTTGCGTCGAATAATGCCATCGAAGCAAACAGAGGTTCCACATCGAGCTCTAACCTGAAATGTGTAAAATTAATAAGAATCTTAATAAATATTTTTTCTAATAAATATTTAATTAATTATTGTTTTTACAAATGTAATTCTACCATTTGCCAAAATACTTACTTTAACTGATGACAGACAACCAAAATCCTATGGCCCATCACCTCGCAGGGCATTTCAGCTGCGAGACGTCTCTCAACTGCCTCCTCTTCATCAAGGTACGGAGTATACAGACCAAGAAGATCAGCTTGTCGGTTTTCCAATCTAATGCAAAAGATAAATATTTCATAGTGGCAAAACTCATTGGTTTAATAAGTTGATTCGAGAATGGCTTAGATTCACAAATGGACCCGGTGGGTGGCTCTGTTGTCGAGATTCGGAAATCATGTGGCCATTTATTATTCAGATTTCGAAATAATAAATGGCCACAGTGGCTCACGATTACATCCTTCATTATAATCCTTCATTTCATTCTACTTGCATTCCAGACAGAGATCCCAGGACCACAAATCTAGGCTGATAGTGAAGCATCAAACTACATAACTGCCTCGTTGTTTTAGTCTTCGTAAGTGCAATTGGTGATCATGATGTGTCCTGTGATCCTGTGGTCCTCCTGCCAATCCTAGGTCTGGTCAAAAATCAGCAATCAAGGTATTCTGTCAAGAAATTTTCAGTGAAAAGTTTGCAGTCAGTAAGTTTTTTCACCCCCGTGCCTCTGGATTGCCGTTCCATCGAATTATGACAGTAGTGGAATAGAGAGTGCACCTGTCTATGGCATATACTCGTGCACCATAATCCTGTTTCGACTAGGGGAATAATCTCCGTTGAGACTGGCCGCCGTGATCAAAATTTGGTCAGATGGACATAATTTTTATCCACATAAGATTTAGCCATGTAAATAAATGATAGCTATATAAAAATATATATAAAACTTTAATCCACATAAATATAACTTACCTTCTAGCCTCATTCACTGCATCCATCTGTTCAGGTGGTTTCTTTTCAAACAGATCTGGTATTAGAGGATCTGATGACGAGCTCTGGAGGTCTAAACTTGCCCAAGAGCCTCGAGGAGTTAGGGTTTCGTTGCAGGAAAGTGATGACGCTATTGATGCAACAGACTGCCTTCCGCTGGATGGTTGAGATTCACACTGACGGAAATATATTTGTTCAAATATTACAAGCTTTTTAAAGTTAAGTGACGTGGTTCCGGCTTTTGAGTAAACCTATTTAAAATATTTGGAACTTACATTTTATATTATAAAAATATTTTCTTCTATTAGAAAATTAAATTGTTTGTGAAATGTAAGTTTTCTTTAAATATTTTTATCTCTTCTCTATTTTAATGAAGGCTATATTTGCCATGACGCTGTTAATAAAGGATCAAACCAGCAAAAATATCCTTTTAAAAATAAAGTATTGAATACTATGTTTTATATATTACACACTATGTTATTCCCGCCAAATACTATATTTTACAGGTAATATCTTTGAAAATATTTGATATAAAGAATGTTAAAAATATAATGTTTTAAAATAAGTTTCTTTGACAGGATAAGAAAGGGCGAAAGAAACTTAAACATATTTTATGTATTTATTTTAACTTCGTTGAAAAATGTACAAAGGCGAACTAAACGTCTTAAAGCGTTCTCTACCAGTCAACACATACATGATTGTAGCACAAATGGGTCGCCTCGACCGGGGTAGGACCACGCTCTCAAAGAATACCAGCGTAAAATAGCAGCTCAATGCTGCTGTGGGTCGTTTGGTGAGTGTAGAGAACCGGAGACCCTTTTTACTGGAAAAGAGGCATTCCATCTTAGTCCTCACGGGTGGCAACGCATCTGCATTTTGATTCGCAAACGGAGGATAAATGTAGATGTCTATGGGCCACAGCAACCACTTACCATCAGGTGGACTGTGTGCTCGTTTGTCACACATATTCTATAAAGAAATATCGTAATGTTTTTTGATATTTTAGTCAATAATAAATATGTAGGAAATGATATGATGATAACATTGAAAAAGGAATAGAACTACAAATAATCGGACATATTTTATAGCAAAATATATACATAATTTTAATTCATAGGTAATAGTATTTTAAGTTTTTAAGTCCAAGCAGATCAGGCGTCACAAGTATGACGCATGCAGTAGAAATCATCATCCATGACTAATTTAAAGAGAAGTGGACAACCCGATTCATGATGGCGTGGCTATCTAAGATTTTTAAGAGAGCATAACATATTTGTATTTTACCACACACCAAAAATGTACACTTGGAGTCATTTAAAGATGTTAGAACTTCTTTTCTGCCTGTAAGTCCATCTGGGTGGGTAGATAACTCTTACCTATTATTGCTGCCAAGTGGGTGCACTACTTTTTCCGGTCTCAAGGGCTACTTTGGCAGAAAGCCAGAATAATTACAGGCTTCTCTTTTTCTTTACATAATACCCACCACTAGGATTTTCTCCTGCTTCTCGTGAGGACAGTTTACATACATATATTGCACCAACACAAATATCGATGGATGCAGGTGGCTCAGGACCGTGCTTTGTGGCATTCTTTGGGGGAGGCCTATGTTCAGCAGTGGACTTGTGAAGGGCTGTAATGATGATGATGATGATGAAATATCTAGTGGGTGTAGAGAACCGAAGACCCATCTTACTGGAAAAGAGGCATTCCATCTTAGTCCTCACGGACGACGCATCTGCATTTTGATTCTTTATTGAGGATAAATGTAGATGTCTATGGGTCACAGCAACCACTTACCATCAGGTGGACTGTGTGCTCGTTTGTCACGCTATCCTATAAAAAAAAATCTAGACAAATACTTGTTCCGTGCGGGATTGGAGTCCAAAGCAATAAACATTCGTCTAAAGTTGTTAGGCATTTAACCTTAGTCCTCAGAGGTGATAACGCATCTGTAGAATTAATTGTTTGCAGGCGCTGATACTTAACATCAGGAAGACTGTTCATTTGAAACTTTAATTTTATGAAAAAAAAATGTGTTTGAATGGTATAAAAAGAGGGTGTAAGAATATCCACAACCTCATATGGCCCCGTGTGTGTCGTAAGAGGCTATAGAAGGAAACAAACCAGGAGAAGGGCAGCAGCGTCTTCCTAATAACATCTAAAAAATTAAAATTAATAATCAAATATCTCCATTATGAGCCATTCTATGGGAAGGCCTATTTTTAGCTGTGGACTTTGGCATGATGTTTTTTTTTTTATATATATAGGAGAAGGGGCAAACGAGCATGCGGCTCACCTGATGGTAAGTGACTACCGCCGCCCATGAACAACCGCAACACCAGGGGAATTGCAGATGCGTTGCCGGCCTTTTAGAAAGGTGTAAGCTCTTTTCTTGAAGGTTCCTAAGTCGTATCGGTCCGGAAAATTCGCTGGTGGTAATTGATTCCACAAAGAAGTTGTGCGAGGGAGAAAACTTCTTCTAAATCGCACAATGGTGGACCGCCAATCATCCAGATGGTATGGATGGTAACGCGAGTTTTGTCGCGATGTGCGATGGTGAAATTGAGCGGCTGGAATTAGTCCGAACAATTCCTCAGAGCACTCCCCGTGATGGATGCGATAAAATACGCAAAGAGATGCAACATCTCTACCCAGTGCCAATTTATCAAGCGATGTGATGAATGAACAATGTGTTTATGAGCAAAATCACTGCAAGTCGTGATCATACCGTTACAAAGGGTCATCGAAGACGTTGTTATTAATTTACTACAAGTTTCAGATAATAAAATCAATAAAATGATCAAGCTTGTTCAAAGAAGTTTGTCTTTTACCTGTTGCAGCGCTAAGTCGTCAAGTGGTGCGTAGGGCTCCGCGTCGATCTCATAGTACTGTGGCGGGGCGCTCATCAACCGCTCAAGCCGTTCGGCCACACGCTCGCGGCTGCCAGCGGAGCCCGAGTACATTCGGTACTTGTACTCCACCACTATGTAGTCTGATGTGTAACATCGGATGCAGTCGCGCACAAACATCGGCGCTTTCGTTCTGCAGGATAAGTTAAATATAGGATATAGGGCAAACTAAAAGATCAATTAAAACCCGCGCAAAATAACACATAGCTAATGTGAAGTATCGATGCTCTGGGAACTCCGTGAACACTTACCGGATCACCCCTGTCACTACCTACATCAGATTTGATAGACCAGAAAACCTCACTAAAGAACACCGATTCCTTCCAATGATTATTTGCGAGGCTATGGAAATCAAAAAACATCCTAATTTCAAAAGAGAAGATGGCTGGCTGTTACCATCTGCTTGAGATAAGATTAAATCCCAACCAAAGCATACAACTGCTACTTATACACATATACTAAACTGAGGTAACCGTGATTAACATTGATATGACATTGGGACTTTGAACACCTCAGTCCTCCTCCCTCCCTCCCACCGTCACCATGGGTGCTGTAAAGTACTCGAAACGTCGGGAATTTAAAATAAGTTAACATACGCGATAAAATCCGTAAAACTTAGTTTCATTTAAAGGATATGTAAAATGTATTTTCTGAGAGGGTAGAGCAATTACCGCCGCGGTATTTGAGTGCGTGTTGACGAACTTCACATGAACTCGAAACTTTCCTTTTTTCACAATGTATTTCTAGTTACCGTGTAGTGGCGGTTTAAAAATATCCACTACTACATATCATCCCGCGGGTGTCGTAAGAGGCGACAGAGGGACACAAATCAGGAGATGGGCAGCAGCGTCTTCCTAATAACGACTAAAATTAAAAAACTGCGCTTGCCAACGCGCTTGCAAGCATGACAAATATGCCCAATATGAAGTCATTTATCAGGGAGGCCTATGTGGTATGGACTTTTGATGAGCAGTAATAAAAAAAAAACGATGTTTGGCATGATCGCCAGCCCCTATTTCTAGGAAAGCGACTAATGTAACGTTCTAAAATTGTGAATACATAGAAATCTTCAGAAAAACAAAAACCATAGCTTACAAATCTTCATCAGGCAGCACATGTTTGACCGTGCGAATGCGACGTGGCACGGTGAGTAGCTCAATGTCGTTAGAAGGGTATGCGAGCGGGTCGCGTTCACCCATAAGCCGCTCGCACACCTCTTCATAATCCGGTGGTTCAATCATATCGCATAGAGATAGCTGGTGGAAACAATAAATAAAATTTTAATTGAATTACATGAAAATGACAATTTGTATGAAATATTTTAATAATGTTATGATTGAAAAAATGAGAAAAACTACCAATGTCTAGATTAAAAGGGACATTATACTATTTATGTATAAGTGTGCTTTTTACAACACAAATGTATGTTACTAAGTATAACGTAAAAAACGTGTTCTTTTTTATAGAAGAGGGGGCAAACGAGCATGCGGCTCATCTGATGGTAAGTAACTACCGCCGCCCATGAACAACCGCAACACCAGGGGAATTGCAGATGCGTTGCCGGCCATTTAGAAAGGTGTAAGCTCTTTTCTTGAAAGTCCCTAAGTCGGTCCGGAAAAATCGCTGGTGGTAAACAATCCCACAGAGAAGTTGTGCGAAGAAGAAAACTCCTAGTAAAACGCACAGTCGTGGACCGCCAAGTATCCAGATGGTTAGGATGGTATCGTGAATTTTGACGCGATGTGCGTTCGTGAAATTTGGTGGCTGGAATTAATTCGAACAATTCCTCAGAGCACTCCCCGTGGTAAATTCGATAGAAAATGCAAAGGGATGCAACATCCCTACGCAGCGCCAGTGTATCGAGCCGATTAGAAAAAACTCGGTCGTCGACGATTCGAACCGCTCTGCGCTGGATGCGGACGTGTACAATTTTATGGATTTTCTACCGACTTCAAAAAGCAGGAGGTACTCAATTTGACTGCATGTTTTTTGTTTAAATGTGTGTTACCCTTATAACTTTTTTCTAGGTGAACCGATTTCAATGATTTTTTTTATTTAAAATATGGTGCTTTTCATGTGGTCCCATATAAATTTGACCACGGTCTGAGCAATCTACAGGCCTCTGTGTCTCTGGGTATCTGCGTGAAATAATAACCTACGATCGCGAGGCGCCCCGGGATAGAACGCAGTCGGGGCTAGCGCATTCTAGGCGATTGAATGTTAGTTTTTGAAGGCTGTATACGTAAATAGTTATTTGTTTTTTTGTTGAAATACTCGTCAAAATAGTTTTTGTTCAGTATTTAGTATAGTTAATTATTAAATATTTGAATATATAAGTATATTACTTATCTATCTATTTGATAAATTATAATGCCAAAACGTCGTTCCTACTACAATTGTTGAGTGGATGAATATAATTAATAGAATCAGGCGTTACTTTGCGGAAATCCATTATATAAAAGCTTTTACAAAAATTTACTTTGCAAATATCCGCGTTATAAAATAAAATGATGTGTCTTACCTAGTACGAAGAGCACCTCCCGCCCTCCCTCAATTGCGTGCACTATCCCCGTCTCCACTAATCCCGGAGTAGCGGTGCTGGGATTAGTGGTGACGGGGATAGTGCACGCAATTGAGGGAGGGCGGGAGATGCTCTTCGTACTACTACTACTCTTCGCACAAGTGCACTCTATTTCTCATGGTCCGACGGGACGGAAAACTGACATGACCGGAGAAAGATCAGGCACAGGACCAATGGCTGTACGTGCTTTCCGAGGAACGGGGGTGAGACACCGCCAACTTCCTGTTACAGGCAGCTACTGAGAAATTCTTGATGGAAAAACTCAATAACTGATTTTTTTTGGTTTGACCCCGGATTCGAACCCGGGACTTCAAGATTAGCAGTCGCATTTATAATAACCACTAGATCAACTTATTTTTTGGAAGCATTAATTTTAACAAGAAATTATGCAGATTTGTTATAATCATGTCTACCGTGTAGTTGTGTCGTGGCATTAGAGAATCCCCTGTCCCATATCATCCTGTGGGTGTCATAATAGGTAATGGAGGGAAATGAAATAGGAGACGTGCAATAATAACTTCTCGATAACAACTCAAAATAATAAAACACTGTGGTTGCCAACCCGCCAACCAAGCATGGCAGCTATGGCAAATATCCACCCTGTAACAAAACCCATGGTTACGACCTATGTTCATCATTGGACTTTGATAAGTAGTTGTGATGATGATGACGATGATGAATTATGTGTAAACAAAGAAAAAAATATGAAATTATACAAGATTATTTAGGGTCTCAAAGAGTAACCAAAATTAAACCTTTTTGCTGACCGATCGACCTTCAATATTTTATGAATGAGAATCAGTTACAATAATGCATTACCATGCATTTTGAATTTAAAAGATAAAAAGAACAGAAGGTTTGAGATTTATTTATTTTATTTTTTATTTAACATTTGCCTATAATACTTATTCTGAACCTTCTCTGCAAATTTGACCGGTTATTGCAAAATTAAATATTTTAATTAAAACAATGATGTGAAATAAAAAATTGTAATTTTTTGAACCATGTCATGCACTGGCTGCAGATGTTTCAGAAATAAATAAAGACTACAAAAAATGCAAGAAAAAAAAACAAATTCAATTCACTTTAGGACACTTACACCATGCTCATACATCTCTCTAACACAAATTAGATCATATATGCAAACAAAGAACAACCAATTCAGGATCTGACCCATTTTGGAAATGGAAAAAGAACTCCTTTTACTATTTAAAAAAGTAGAATCAAAGCAAAAAAGACAATTCAGCCCATGCCATGCATTTATATATAAAGTATGAAGCACATGAAAATACCATACCTATGCATTGTACCTAATGCCGAACAATTATAGAGGTCCAATTTGCAATATCAGCTATATTTTGCAATGGACGGCCTCTTAAAAACTATACATAAGTATACCGAATACTACTAAACCATTCACTACAATTTATGTAGCTGACATTAAAAGAGAAAAGCAAAACATTGTACTAACACTTAATATTCAGCTTAAATTTGAGAAAAACTATGCACAGAGGCACATAAAGAGTTTTATTAGATATGCAAAGATGCAGAGATATTATAAAAGGATTTTATATAAGAATTTAACTATAGTAAAACTTCTAATTTTGCAATATAGTAAAAGCAAACTCGATATAAGTGCATAATATAGAATTAAGTATAAAACGATGCTTTGGGTGAATCATTATTGCAACCACAGAATATGTTAGAAACTTACTGAAGAAGAACAGCCCGAAAGAGTACCTGACTTCGACTGGCTAGTATAGACCTTACGAGCATCCCCAGCATTCCTATAAATAGTGAAAAATCAATCCTGTTATATTTATAATACTCCTGACCCGAACTTCATGCATGAATAGCCAGTTACACTCGTATAAGGATAACATGAGCATTTACCCGGAACAATTCTGATATTTGCGTCCAAGAGTCATCTAAAATATGTAACCTTAGTATCAATGATTTAGCTAATAAAACTTTGTCAATACTTTTTTGAATTTTAATAAAACCGAAAACTGTAGTTTACAGGCAATAACATCAACTTCGACATCGATTTATTTTTTTTCCTAGTTCGGCAACTGACAAGTGACAATGACAACCTTTGTCAGTTATTTATTTTGGCTCTACATCAATCACTAATAAATGGCTCTATGATTTTTGAGAGCTTCATAATATAATTTTAAAAAAAACCTTAATACAACAGCCTAGACTCAAGCTAATTTGCTAATAAAATTTGGACGTATCGGTGTAAGAAATCGTTCCAGCGTTTGCATTGCCCGCTTTTCTAGCTTCCAAGCATAGTCAGTGACTTTTTGATATAATTTTAAATAATAAAGTAGACCTCTGCTTTGCTGCGGAGACATGGCAAATGTTCTTTTATATAGCGAAAGTTAACTGGAAGTTATCCAATAAAAACAGTGGGATGCTCCTTTGGTACAGATTCGGAGTGTGCAAAAGGTTTATTTCATAACGGACCAAAATCAGTCCTTGGCTGTTTCGACTCGATTTACCATCAAATAATATTGGCACATTACTTCATGGGTAAAGCTTGCGCATAGCCATAGGAATCAAACTATGAGCGGCGATTTGTCAATCCCGTTAGTAGTAGCTTTGACGAGTTTGGCTTCCACGGACTTTCATGTAAGAGAAGTGTTGCTACTGCTAAATTGTTTTGTCACGGTTCTTTGAACGATGTCATCCCAATGACGAAAGATTTTTTATAAGTCATTGTGTCAAGTCCAAAGAGCTTTTGTCTCTATGTATATTCTAAGTATATATTAAAAATTACAAAGCGATTAAATCACTTTTCATATAAACGAATTAAAAGCAGTGGCGGATTATCCTTAAGTCAAACTAGGCCTATGGCTAGATACGCAAGCTTAAAAGGAGCGCACAGGGAAGTTTTAAATGAAAAAAAAAAATAAGTAAGTGTGGCTCACCTAATGGTAAGTGATCACCGTCGTCCATAAACATCCGCAACAACAGGGCACCAATTGCAGCTGAGTTGCCGGCCTTTTAGAAAGAAATAGACCCTTTTTTGAAGGTCCTTAAGTCGAATCGGTCCGGAAAAACCACTGGTGACAGTTAACTCCACAGTATGGTCATGTGAGGCCGAAAACCCCGTGTAAATCACACAGTAAGTCGCAGTGTAAGATGATGGAATTCAGCAGCTGGCATTAATCCGAACAATTCCTCTAAGACTCCCCGTGGTAAATGCGGTAGAATATACAAAGATATGCAAAGTCATTTCGCAAGGCCAGTGAATCAAGTTGATCGGAAAGAACTCGGCCGTCGTCGATGGCTCTCCAATACGGTTAAGTGGAAGGATCTGATACGAGTGAAAATTTCGGGAATCAAGGAAGTGACACAACATTACAATTTAAAAATGTATTTATTGCTTTTCGAAGTATTCTCCGCGAAATTTGACACATTTTTCCATACGATGGAACCAATCATTGAAGCAACCATTCCATTCGGAAGTTGGGGGTCTCCAAAATGGCCGTTTTGTAGGCGTCCACAGCTTCTTCAGGTGATGAAAATCTCTGTCCACGCAATTTATTCTTTATTTTAGGGAAAGTATAGAAATCATTAGGGCTTAGGTCGGGGCTGTACGGCGGATGGTCTAATAATTCTATGTTTTCTTGCTCTAAAAACTCTTTTGTTCTGTGTGCGGTGTGAGAACTCGCATTGTCGTGATGGAGGATGATGCGGCGGTTGCAGTTCTCTTTACGGAGTTCAGAAACGACCTGTGGCAAACAAATACTAGCATACAATTCTGCATTAACCGTTCTTTGTCCCTCAAGAGGAATAGTCGTAACATGGCCGGTTTTGGAGACAAACGTGGCCACCATTTTTTTGCAACACTCCGTGAACGAACAACTTTTGTTGGCTTTAACTTATTTTCGAACACCCAAACTCGTGACTGGTTTTTTGTTTCGGTTTCGTACGCATATGTCCAGGATTCGTCACCTGATACGATGTTGTATACAGCATTTGGGGATCCTGCGTGGAATCTTTCGAGAGTTCTGACGCACCAAGTAACGCGAGCCGCTTTTTGCTCTTCACAGAGCGAATGCGGTATCCATCGGGAAAACAACTTTTTTACACCTAATTGTTCATGCAAGATTATTTGTATTAGACTCATGCCAATGTCTAAAGTTGCTTGAATTTCGCGGTATTTCACATGTCGATCTTCCTCAATCAGCTTACGCACAGCATCAACGTTTTCTTGGGTGACTGCAGTTTTTGGACGGCCTTGACGGGGATCATCACTGAGCTTGACACGTCCACGTTGAAATTCAGCAAACCAGCGATAAATTGTGGTTTTGGATGGGGCTTCATCACCAAATGCAGAAATCATCCGTTCAACACCCTGTTTTTGTGTTAAACCACTTCGAAAGTCATAATAAATCATCGCTCTTGAATTTTCTCGAGTCAATTCCATTTTATCAACGACTAAACAAGTTTGACAAAACCTTGTGACAAGACCGAGAATCTTTTTTTAAATAAATAAATGGTATTCGATTTTTAAAACCAAGGAGTTTTCAATTAAAAAGATTTTAATATGACAGGATCAGTGGAAAAATTCCATTCCCGATACTTTTAGTGCAGCCTATGTACTGAGGTGCCACGACTCAGAGATGAGAACAGTAATCCATAGGAGGCCGAATTTGCGCTTTGTGAAGCTGCAAGCGGTGGGTCGGCATGAAATAACGTCTCGATCTACTGAGCACACCAAGCTTTTTTGATGCCAGTTTAGCTTTCCGTTCCAAGTAACTGCGGAACTGTACGTATATCGATATGTTGACGCCAAGGATTCCGATGCTGGTTGAGGCAAGGAGGGGAGTGCCCTAAAATGGAGGAGATACGACAGGTTCTTTTTTGGGGTCAAAACCTGTCTTTTGGGGGTTAAACTAGATTAAATTTAGAAAAACTTGACTTTTGACACAAGTTTGTTCCGGAACTCGACTCCTGCTTGGAGCATTCAATCGGCTTTCTCATATGTGGCGTGGGCCAGCGAGTAATTCTAATAGCTCAGAGATGACAATGATGGCTTACAGAAATTCCCTTGGCCAACCTTGGTGAAAGACCAGAATGCACCAGATCCCGAAGGGAAGCAACTAGTTTCTCGCTAATTCTCTCAATGTGCTCCGAATTTACCCTAGCGATAACTCTTTTGAAGGACCAGGAGGCAGAGTTGCACTTCTTCTCAGTCATTACGACAGCCCTGAGCCCTGCTTTTGCTGATGCAATTTTGCAGGAGCGACCAAACCAAAACTGGGATCTACCGCTGATAGGCACTACAAATGACGGGAGGAAAACTTCCATTCCCTGAAGCATTACATCGGTGACGGATTCAGCAACTGTCTTGGGATCATTCAGCGAGAAGCAAATCTGCCCCCATGAGTTGGATGCAAAAAAAACCTGCATCCCATCCCAATCTGCTGACCTATAGTGACACAAACGCGACAGCTTACAGATCGCACCTGCAATGAGCATGTGATGGGCACCGTACTCCGGATCAGGCAGTGATCCCAAGAGCAAAGAGGGGCACTGACGGAGACCCGATATCCGTCCGGATGAGAGACGAGATCCTCCAAATCTGGAATCCGCGTGGGCGAAGTGACCAGTTGTGTCAAACCATATGCCGAGACAAAGTCATAAACTGATCTCCCGTCACTATCAGTAGTACGAGAACTGAGCCATTCGGAGTGGTGAGCATTGAAGACATTATTGTGGTGAACGTTAGGAGACCCCGGTCCTTCCTAAGATTACAAAAATATACATTGTGTTACAGTAATTACCGGCGGCCCCGCTATTCCTGGCTACGGTGGCGACCATGGTAACGGCGGGGCAGGGGGTGCTAAGAATCTCCGGTGGAGGTTCGTTTACCACCTAAGATGACTCAACCTGGCAACATACAACGCACGCATCCTGAGGACTGACGAGAAGATCGTAGAGCTGGAAGAAGAGATAGACAAGTTACGTTGGCATATTATTGGTTTATCCGAAGTCCGAAGAGAGGGGGAGGACACGGTAATCCTCGAATCCGGCAACTTGCTCTATCACCGGGAGGGCGACCATCTGTTCCAAGGAGGTGTCGGTAAAGATTGAGAGTGTGTCGACGAGGGTTGCGTACCTTATACTCAGAATCACCAAACGGTATTCGCTGAAGGTCATACAGGCTTACGCAGCAACCTCGGCACACCCCGACGAGGAGGTGGAGGAAATGTATGAGGATATTTCTAGAGCCATGCATTCCTCCAAAACCCAATACACGGTGTTAATGGGAGACTTCAATGCAAAACTGGGAACTGTGAACGGTGAGCTGAAAGTAGGGAAATTTGGAATAGGGCAACGGAACCCAAGGGGCCAGCAGCTGGCTGAGTTCATGGAGAAAGAGGGACTCTTAATGATGAACTCTTTCTTCCAGAAGCGGCCCCACAGGAAGTGGACCTGGTCGAGCCCCGACGGTTCCACAAAAAAATGAGATTGACTTCATTATTTTATATATATATATATTAACATAACGCCAGTGGTTTCGCTGCGCTTCCTGTCTAACCTTATAAAAAAGTTAACTCTCTTCCTTTGCTGCATAAACGATGTTTGTCAATTAAACATCCCAAATTGTAAAATAATCTCATATGCTGACGACACACCCCTCTCGTTTTACGGTGACTCTTGGGAAGAATTTTTCAAAATTGCACAGGATGGTTTCAATATAGTGTGCCACTGGCTTGCTCTAAATAGTCTCACTTTAAATTCCGATAAAACCAAATATGTAATGTTTTCCATCCGAAATTCAACCTGTATTACAAATAAATTTAAAATCATAGCACATTCATGTGATATGACCTCTATTTCAAATTGTAAATGTCCTGATATTGCAAATACAAATGACATAAATTACCTCGGCATAATAATAGACAAGAATCTAACTTTCAAAAAACATATAAACTATTTAGTTCAAAAAATTAGAAAGCTTATCTACATATTTAGAAACTTAAGACATATCGCAAATTGGAATTTAATTAAAACTGTATATGAATCGTTAGGTAAATAGTATATCCTGTCCTATGGCATTTCTGTATGGGGAGGCTCTAGTAAAACATTAATGATGGAAGTTAAAAAGGTACAAAGGATGATATTAAAAATTGCCTTGAAAAAACCTAGGATGTATCCGACTACGAACTTATACGCAGAAGCCAATTTGTTAACGGTTCGAAAAATTTACATATTATCAATAATCTTAAAAAAACATAGTTGTATTGATTTGTTGGATAATATAAGGAACTCTGGTACGACGAGAGATTATGAAGTCTTTAAAATTATTCCAGTAAAAACATTTTTTGCTCAAAAGTTTTTTCAGTTTTAAAGGTAGTAGATTATATAACAAAGCAAACAAATTACACCGTATCATGAACCTAACAAAATTTGAATGTAAAAAGAAAATTTCAGATTGGCTGCTTATACTTGATTATGAAAAAACAGAACAATTACTGCAAATCGCAACTTAACATACCACGTAAGAGTTAACACACACACACACACAATAAGATTAACCGCTTGCGTGTATGCTCTCTCGCAAACGGAAAAAAGTCTCTGCTATATACATATAATAAAAAAGTACATCTAATAAGTACAGTACATATAATAAGAAAACATCTAGTTGATCATTCTAAATGGGGAGCCAGGAGATCCATAGCACAGGGTATCCTAGTTTGGACTACCGTCTCCCACAAATTTATGTACTCTTTGTTTTGTTTATAAAAAATATATATGTTTTTAAAAGATAAAATATGCAATGTATAGTGCCACCAACTTATCTGTTCAGTTGACAGCGTCGCTAGTGGAGCGCTTACTATTGCCATTTAAGAAATTCACCGAGGAAATAGGTGACTACATATTCATTACACATAATATAAAATAAAACAAATTTCTTGTTAATATATTAAAATTAGTGAGAATTAGTGTTATTATATATATTATTTATATTTTATAGAAATAATTGTGGTCGTGACCTCGGAATTCAAGCGGCTGAACTCCAGGAATTTGTGTTTTGAAAGATGTACCCGCGCTAGCTACTGGTTCCAATAATTCATCTTCTGTCACGTCACTGGAGTCGCTTTCGATATCGCTCTGACACGCTATAATAAAGGCTTCATCTAAATACGCGTATTTTAGTCTGTATTCATTTTCAAGTTTTTTATATGATTACAAATGTTTTTCCACTACACCGGTGTAATTTTATGGAATGCCTCTTCAATTAATTGGGGCGTTGGAACATAAGATTTACCAACAGTTTTACAGTAGATTGAAATAAAATTTTTACTATGTTTCACAAGTACATTATTTGGTGATTTTAATTTTCCATATCTGGCAATACAAACCTGTCGCGGCAGCAACGCGTTCATACAGCTTTTCAAATGGTATAGTTGGGGCTTGTACACGTTTCATAAAAGATAAAACTTTCAGGATATTCTGTCGCGCATCACTTTTAAGATCTTTAGGCATTTTATTTGCACTTTTTAAAAACACTCACCTGATAGCTCAGAATAAATAATAACTGACAGCGAAATGTCATTTACAAAATGGCGGCTTTAGTTCCAATTTTGTCCACCTGAACAGATAAGTTGGTGGAACTATACAATTTGTGGGAGAAAATAATAAAGATTTATTTTATTTTATTTTTATTTTATTATGAAGACCAGACGACAACTGTTCAGTGATGTCTACGTGATCGCGAGGGTGATAACTCTGGTAGCGATCACCGAATGGTTAGAGGCACACTGAACCTAAACGTTAAGTTGGAGAGGTCTCGTCTAATGAAGTCAACGCTCCGTCCCCCTCGTGCTCTGTTCCAGAGTCCCGAAACCTTTCAGCTCGAATTACAAAACCGTTTTCAGTGCCTAGAAGACTGCAATGAAGTGGACGATATGAATGACAAGCTCGTGGAAACTGTCAATGCGGTCGGAGCTAAGTTCTGCAAGACCCGCCGCAGAAGAACACAAAAACTCTCCGATCACACTCTCAATCTCATAGCTGTTAGACAGGAGATGAAGCTACATTCTTCAATAGATTTGATAGCATACAGGCAACTGAACAGACAGATCTCCAAATGCATGCGGCGGGACTTACGCAACTTCAATACGGCTTGTATTGAAGAAGCGATCGAGCGGAACCAAGGCTCCAAAGTCTTTGCCAGAGATCTGTCTGCCAGAAAGAGCCAACTGTCAAAGCTGAAGACCAAGTGTGGCAGCATCGTTTCCGGGACACCTGAGATTTTGAGTGAGATTGAGAGGTTCTATGGGCAGCTGTACACATCATCGTTGGAGCCACACGTAAGTGTGAGTAACGATCCAAGAGCGAGTCGCATCCGATACTATTCCGAAGATATCCCGGACGTCAGTCTGAGCGAGATTAGAATGGCTCTCCAGCACCTTAAAAACGGTAAGGCCCCAGGCGAGGATGGAATTACAGCGGAGCTTCTGAAAGCGGGTGGAAGACCGGTACTTGAAGTCCTTCAGAAGCTCTTTAATTCCGTCCTCCATGGTGGCATTACACCGGAGGCGTGGAGCAGAAGTGCGGTGGTCTTGTTCTTCAAGAAAGGCGACAACGCTCTCTTGAAGAACTACAGACCGATTTCCCTTCTGAGCCGCGTCTACGTGCGGTTTTCGAGAGTCATTACGAATCGTCTCGCGCGCAGACTTAACGACTTGCAGCCTCCCGAACAAGCGGTTTCCGAAAGGGCTTTAGCACCATAGACCACATCCATACCCTTCGGCAAATTGTACAGAAGTCCGAAGAGTACAATTTGCCACTATGTCTGGCGTATGTGGACTATGAGAAAGCCTTTGATTCCGTCGAAATTTGGGCGGTGCTGCAGTCCCTTCAGCGGTACCAAGTTGACTGTCGGTATATCGAAGTGTTGAAGTGCTTATACAGTAGGGCTACGATGGCTATCCGAGTACAGAACCAGAGTACGAAACCTATCCAATTTCAGAGAGGTGTAAGACAGGGTGACGTCATATCCCCGAAACTCTTCACCGCTGCATTGGAAGACGTTTTCAAGCTTCTGGACTGGAAAGGATACGGTATCAACATCAATGGCGAGTACATCACTCACCTTCGATTTGCCGACGATATAGTCCTTATGGCAGAATCGCTGGCGGACCTAAGCACTATGCTCAATGACCTCAATAGTGTTTCCCAACGGATAGGTCTTAAGATGAACATGGACAAAACAAAGATCATGTTTAATGTCCATGTCACACCTATGCCGGTAGTTGTTGGGAGCACTAAGCTCGAAGTTGTTGACGAGTATGTTTACCTGGGACAAATAGTTCGACTAGGTAAGTCCAACTTCGACCGAGAGGTCAATCGACGGATTCAACTCGGCTGGGCAGCGTTCGGGAAGCTACGACACATCTTCTCGTCAGACATACCTCAAAACCTGAAAACGAAATTGTACAACCAGTGCGTGTTGCCAGTGATGACTTATGGAACTGAGACGTGGTCCTTCACTGCTGGCCGTATGAGGAAGCTCAAGGTCGCTCAGCGAGCTATGGAGAGGGCTATGCTCGGAGTTTCTCTGCGTGATAAACTTAGGAATGAGGATATCCGCAGTAGAACCAGAGTAACCGACATAGCCCAACGGATTAGTAAGCTGAAGTGGCAGTGGGCCGGCCATATAGCTTGAAGAACCGACAACCGATGGGGAAGAAAGGTTCTCGAGTGGCAGCCTCGTACCGGTAGGCGAAGTGTAGGGCGTCCCCCCACGAGATGGAGTGACGACCTGGTAAGACATGCAGGAAGTCGATGGATGCAGGTGGCTCAGGACCGTGCTTTGTGGCATTCTTTGGGGGAGGCCTATGTTCAGCAGTGGACTTGTGAATGGCTGTAATGAATGAATGAATGATGAATGTAAGACAGGGTGATGTTATATCCCCGAAACTCTTCACCGCTGCATTGGAAGACGTTCAAGCTTCTGGACTGGAAAGGATACGGTATTAACATCAATGGCGAGTACATCACTCACCTTCGATTTACCGACGATATAGTCCTTATGGCAGAATCGCTGGAGGACCTAAGCACTATGCTCAATGACCTCAATACTGTCACCTAACGAGTAGGTCTTAGGATGAACATGGATAAAACAAAGACCATGTTTAATGTCCATGTCACACCTATGCCGGTAGTTGTTGGGAGCACTAAGCTCGAAGTTGTTGACGAGTATGTTTACCTGGGACAAATTGTCCGACTAGGTAAGTCCAACTTCGCCCGAGAGGTCAATCGACGGATTCAACTCGGCTGGGCAGCGTTCGGGAAACTACGACACATCTTCTCGTCAGACATATCTCAAAACCTTAAAACGAAATTGTACAACCAGTGCGTGTTGCCAGTGATGGCTTACGGATCTGAGACGTGGTCCTTCACTGCTGGCCGTATGAGGAAGCTCAAGGTCGCTCAGCGATCTATGGAGAGGGCTATGCTCGTGGTTTCTCTGCGTGATAAACTTAGAAATGAGTTTATCGAGTGTGCGTTTGTGCGTGTGCGTGTGTGTGTATGCGTGTGTGTGCGTGTGCGTGTGCGTGTGCGTGCGTGTGTTTTTTTTATAGTATCGGGTGACAAACGAGCACACAGTTCACCTGATGGTAAGTGGTTACTGTGACCCATAGACATCTACATCTCCTCAATAAAGACTCAAGATGCAGATGCGTTGTCACCCGTGAGGACTAAGATGGTATGCCTCTTTGCCAGTAAAAAGGGTCTCCGGTTCTCTACACTCACCGTACGAAACACAGCAGTGTTGAGCTGCTATTTTACGCTGGTTTTCTGTGAGAGCGTGGTCCTTCCCCGGTCGAGCCGACCCATTCGTGCTACAACCATAATATAGCTGCAGCGTGGCTATACCACGTAGTGTGTGTGTGTGTGTGTGTGTGTGTGTGTGTGCGTATGTTTGTGAGCGTTTGCATGTGAGAGTGTATGTGAATTAGTGAATAGAATATAATGACTTTACACTATATTTGTTAATGTAAGATAGGTTTCTCAATTTCATCATAGTTTTTACCTCGAAACCAGCTCTGTAGTGTGTTCTTGAAACTATGTGTCGCTGTTGGATAAAAATTAAGAATTTTATTTAATTTGTTATAAATATGTGCGGATTGTCTCCCAAATTGTCTCCTGGCGTAGGCAGTTTTAACAAGGGTTACAGGTGCAACATTTAATATTCCTCTTTTATTTTGTCTAGGGGGGTTGTAGCGGAGTTTTCTATGATGTTTTAAAAATGCGTATAAAATGTTAAGTTTCCTTACAGATAGCCACATTGGGAATATAGACTGACGGTTGGAAATCTATAAGGTTTAAAATAAATCACTTTAAGCAGTATAAGTAGATCTCTCAATACTAGTGACTGCCTACTTATGCAAGACCAGCATATACTGGATACAGTTTAACACTTGATCGATAAAAGAAACAGATTGAAAGTAGCAGCACTTTTCATTACCACTCTTTCATTAATATTTATTAATAATGAAGCCGCGTCTCGCATGTTTCTAAATAACAAAAAATGTGAAACAGACAAGTTAGTAACGGCTCCGTGGTGCAGTGGCTTAGTAAAGAGTTGCAGCGCTATGGCCAGCGGGTTCGAATCCCGGACGGAACAAATATTTTTATGGCCTACAAATATTTGTTCTGGAACTGTTATATGTAAGTAAACTGTCCCTGTTATACAGGAGAAAATCCTAGGGTAGAGGTAACGTTTTTTTTTAAAAGAGGAAGAGAATAAACTATAGAAATTAAAAATTTTGCAACTGACTTCAATATTAATAAGCATTATTAAGGATAACTGGTCAGATCTTGAACAAATTTATGTGGGATGTATAAATTATAAGCACCAGCTTTCAAATAAAAATAGAATCATCAAAATCGATTTACCTAGAAAAAAGTTTTGAGGTAACACACATAAAAAAATACAGTCGAATTGACTACTATTTTGAAGTCGGTTAAATGGTAAGTAGGTAAATTATCTGAGTTTCAAAGACGTTCACGTTGTTATAATCTTAATTTTCCTCGATGTTGCATATTAATCTTTCTTACATTGAACAATAAAGTTTTTATTATCAGCAAATTGATGGCTCCGTGGCGCAGTGGCTTAGCAATGAGTTGCAATGCTGGGGCCGCAGGTTCAAATCCCGCACGGAACAAGTATTTGCATGGCCTACAAATAATTTATGTTTCTTAACTGCCTCCACGATACAGGAGAAAATTCTAGTGTGGGGGTAACGTTTTTTAACAAAATAAAAATATTAAAGAAATATTAACACCTCGGTGTATTCTTCTATATAAAAACTAATATCAAAGGATTAAATTTGTTTACTCACAAGCTCACAACACCTAACCTTACAGTAGAAGCGGTCTTAACAAAGGCGCGTAATGGGCTAAAGACACTCGCATGCGGACAGGTGCATTTTGATTTAATACGCGCGCCACATATAATCTTTTTTTTTCGACGAAATGAACGATAGGCTAATTTCACTAGTGTCACTTCCGAGGCGTGCAAAGTAGAACATTAGCGACGTTGTAACAAAGTTTAAACTCGCAAGTTTGCTCAGAGAATGGTCCTTCTGTTCTTTTAACGATTGTTTATTCAGTGCTATAGCCTAGGGCAGGTATCACCAACTAGTTTAATTGCGGGTCCGTTTAAAATAAAATATAAATCTATCGCGGTCCGTTTGCTAGATGATGACTAGGAGCCGAGATTTATTTACATTTCCTATATAACCAAGTGTAACCTTAATAAAAAAAAATCTGATTTCTTTTCGTTTTATTTGTTAATTGACATTTTAAATCTGAGAAACCAATATTAATGCGAAAAAGGTAATTTTTATCTGAACATCTGTCTGGAGTCTGGAGCTAAGTTGGTGCAAACCTTTACCACCCTAATTATATCCAAAATTCTTAGCAAGAACATTTATTTACCACAAATTTTTACATTGATATACTTATATTCTTCTGGGTCCACACAAAATATGTCGGAGGTCCAGATCCGGACCGCGGTCCACTATTTCGTGACCCCTGGCCTAGGGTGCCGTCGACAATTAATCCGCCTCTAATTAAAAGGATATTTGAGTGGCAAGACATATGAATAATAATAGGTTTTAACAGATGTATGCTGTCGCGTTAGAAATGAGCAACCGAGCCAGATAACCTAAAGAGACATTGTGTCGTAATAAACATTTGCTCTATTTTGTTTGTTTGTAGTTTGTGGTAAGTTTATAGTACAATTCTCATGCCGAAATAATCTTAGGTTTTAAACTATTTCAAAATGTCATCAAAAACATTTTTCTCGGGATGTTGATTATTAGGTTGATAGATAGAAGACAAGCGTTTTTACTTTCAAACTCAAAAAGCATGCACGGTTCGGGCCCGCGCGGTGGACATTTCCCTGATCTAAAACCCTCTAAAACGAGAAAAAGCCTATGCCCATCAGTGAAATGTGTATAGGTAGGCTGTAAAAAGGTAAAAGGCCTATAAACGTATGTAGGGTATATAGTTCTAACAGCTGGGCACATACTACTTTTTGAAAGAGTTATAACGTTATAAGTAACGCTGCTCCAACGCGTACTGGCGGACTTCACACTTCAAACTCAAAAAGCATGCACGGTTCGGGCCCGCGCGGTGGACATTTCCCTGATCTAAAACCCTCTAAAACGAGAAAAAGCCTATGCCCATCAGTGAAATGTGTATAGGTAGGCTGTAAAAAAGTAAAAGGCCTATAAACGTATGTAGGGTATATAGTTCTAACAGCTGGGCACATACTACTTTTTGAAAGAGTTATAACGTTATAAGTAACGCTGCTCCAACGCGTACTGGCGGACTTCACACTTCTTCGAGAAATATTTTTATTCCTCAGACATGCAGGTTTCTTCACGATGTTTTCCTTCATCACTGAATAAGAAATAGAAAAGTAAAATATGAAGTAATAAATCAGCACACAAAATTGCATTTTACATTTTCACTGGTGCCGTTCAGAATCGAAGACCGATTGTTCACATAGTCCCTGATCTACTACGGCTCTTACTGTTACTGTTAAGTATAGATTGTATATCGTCATCATCATCATCATCATTATAGTTAATGATTTCTTACGTTTACGCGAACACTACATATTTAAAGAAAACTAGTTTTCACCGATTTTATCTCGTATATTAACTTATTTTTATATTCTCAACGCTTCTAGCACTTTATGCGCCCACGGTCAAGAGGGGACAGAGGTTTTTATCTTTCCAATGTAATATAATAGTTAACCTCGAGCAAACGTATGTATGAAATTACTCTAAGGTACATATGATTTACTCTTAGGTGCTTATGTCCAAATCCCATTGTCAATGTCAAATCTCAAGTCAACATTTTGTTTAGATTTTAGAAATGTAAACTATGTTTGGACGGTGTCAATGGGTTTTTAGGCATTAGTAGTAATTAAAATAAGAAAACAAAATGAATCACGAAGAGATACTTTCGGTGGTACAGGAGAAGTTTTTATCGAGTGAACGCGTGACAGCGTTTTTATGCGATGCTAAAGTGCTGCAACCTGACTGCATTAAAAAAGATAGACTCCTTGCAATTGTTGAATATGGAGATGAAAAAGCTGTTTTTTGTTTGTTCACCTCATGTTACCCACCTAAATCCTTTACTGATTTATCAATAGAAATAGTACTACCCATAGATAATAGTTTTAAATGTGAAATTGATAATAAACCATCGGATCCTGAAGCAATTTTGTACCTGAATCTCCAGTCACGTAATAGTAAGTTTAAGTTTGAAATCCAAATGACTCCTCGGGTCGATAACTTCGTTGATGATTTATTTCGTGGTATCGAAGCTGTAAACAAACTTCCTACACAACCTGAGTTTGTTTGGCTCAAAAAATATATTGGCCAAAGAGAAGATGACATCATAGCGCAAACCATGGTTCTACCTAGAAGTGGAATGGCTCATACTCAGGTGTCTGCGCCAGTGACCATAAGAGAAAGTCTTATAAAGAGAAAAATGAGTGATAAAGAATTTGAATACACATTCACAAAAAGGTTTACAATATTTTGTGGTACATGGAATGTTAACGACAAGTCACCTGTCATCCCTTTAAAAGCCTGGTTATGTGTTGATAAGGAGCCTCCAGACATATATGCTGTAGGTTTCCAGGAACTGGATCTATCCAAAGAAACATTTCTTTTTGATCAGACATTCAGAGAAGATGAATGGTACAATGCAGTTAGAAGTAATGTTGATCCTAGGGCTAAGTATGTTAAAGTTGAAATTGTAAGACTTGTAGGTATGATGCTTATAATATTAATAAAAGAAAAGCACATGTCACATGTGCGTAATGTGGTCTGTGATACAGTAGGAACAGGAATTATGGGTAAAATGGGTAACAAAGGTGGTGTTTCTATAAGATTTGATCTCCATAATACGTCAATATGCTTTGTCAACTCGCATTTAGCTGCCCATGTAGAAGAATATGAGAGGCGTAACCAAGACTTTCGAGATATATGCAACCGTACAAGGTTTGTTCAAGCAAATCAACTGCCAAAAGCAATAAAAGATCATGATCAAATTTACTGGTTGGGAGACCTTAACTATAGAATCACAGAATTGGATCCACTTAGTGTGAAGAAAATGGTAAATGAAAATAATTTTGCTCCTGTTCTGGAGTGGGACCAGCTCCGACAACAGCACAAAATTAATAATGTGTTTGCTGGGTATACTGAAGGGACAATCACATTTAAACCTACATATAAATATGATCCAGGCACGGATCATTGGGACTCTAGTGAGAAGAACCGAGCCCCGGCATGGTGTGATCGAATCTTTTGGAAAGGTAATAATGTTACACAGTTAGCTTACAGAAGTCACCCAGCTCTAAATATCAGCGATCATAAGCCTGTGTCAGCGCTATTTACATCTGCAATAAAAATTGTTGATGAAGAAAAATATAGAAAGATATATGAAGAAGTTATCAAGCAACTTGACAAGTTGGAGAATGAGTTAATACCCCAAGTTAAAGTTGATGTAACTGAAATTGATTTTGGTACAGTAAGGTACTTAGAGTTACAGGTACGCTCCATCACAATAAAGAACACTGGTAAGTTGCCAGTTGAATTTGAGTTCATTAATAAGATGGATGAAACAAGCTTTTGCAAAGAGTGGCTTATAGTAGAACCATACAAGAAGTGTATTTGTGCTGATGAGTCATGCGAAATTCAACTTAAAGTACTTATAAATAAAACTTCAGCCTGCAAAATGAATGCAGGAACTGATAAACTTTATGATATACTTGTATTACATTTATATGGGGGTAAAGACATTTTCATCACTGTTAATGGCACATACCAAAGAAGCTGTTTTGGGTGCTCTATAGAGGTTCTAGTTAATCTTAATATACCAATCAGGGAGGTACCTGTTGGAAAATTGATTGAGCTAGAAAGCAAAAGAGACCAATGCATTTCAAATCAGTCTACCTACTCTATACCAAAAGAGATTTGGTTCTTAGTAGATCATATATATTTGCATGGATTAAAGGAACCTAATTTATTTGAACAACCTGGTTTGCATTCTGAAGTATTGCAGATCAGAGATTGGTTGGATGCTGGTTCTATAGATCCAATTCCTGGAAGTATCCATTCAGTAGCTGAGGCATTACTCCTCTTGTTAGAAAGTACTGCTGACCCAATAATTCCATACAATCTGCACCCTGTTTGTTTAAGGGCCTGTGCTAACTATTTACAATGCAAACAAATAGTAATGGAGTTGCCAGAGTTTAGAAAAAATGTTTTTCTTTACTTATGTGAATTTCTCCAAGAAGCTCTACAGCACAGTGATGAGAATGGACTAGATGCAAAAACATTATCTACATTATTTGGCGCCATATTTTTAAGAGATAATCCAAATGTGGTTCAAGAACCACAGTCTCGAATAAACAAACAAATTATTGATAAGAAAAAAGCACAGTTCGTTCACCATTTCTTAGTGAACGATCACAGTGACTTAATTTTTTCTAGGTAATTCATTCAGTCATTAATTTGCTTTTATTGAGCATAAAAATACTCATCTGTATCTTCCATATAACTTACGACATTTATATCTCATTATGTACGAGTATATTAAATTTTCTTTTTATACAAGTCATTTCAAATATATTGCATTTTTATAATGCATACACTATTTTAATTATGTATTTTTTTAGTTTAACTCGTGTCACCAAATATTTTAAAATATTGACCATGACTATTTATCTAATCCTAATTTATTTTCTTGTAGCGACCCAAGGTGTTTTAGGTGCTATACATAATTGCATGTTATGAGAAAACATTTTTCTAAAATGCTAAAGGATATAGTATCTTTATTATTTATTATTAGTAGATTTAGTTATCACCAATGCAACGAATGATTTGTCAAACATAAAGATTTGAAACTTTATTTATTGTTATTAAATTTTAATTTATAATGTGCAAAGATGTAAAAGTGATGTCTTATTTCCAAGTTTGCAACAGCAGTGTTGCCGACACAATTTTTAATAATATATGTAACTATGACATTTCATATATTTATATGATTATATTGATTATGCTTAAATTATAGGGTATTTATATTCCATCACAAGTTAAAGCACTCATTATTAAATGTCATAATATAATATCTCCCTATAGTCTTAGACACGAGAAACTAGAAATTAAGTGAACTAACACTTAGTATTCTTTTTGGTTAATGAACTGCATTGCATTATACAAGTTCATTAAACAAAAATAATAAAAATTATTATATGCAGCATTGTTGATTCTGGTATTGGCATATAAGTCCATTGTAGTGAAAATTATGGGAATAGGGGTTGTCAATATTTATCTACCATTCGAAGTTACTAATTTTATTAAATTAGTAAACTTACAATGTAATCAATATCATTTATACCCAACATAATATACTGTAGTGCATGTAGTATTTGAAAGTAATTATAGGAATCATTAAAATTTTACAAATACATGAAATAATTTGTAATTTTACTCTAGCTTCTCGTATTGATAAATAAGTTATTTGTGATGTATGGGTAGAGTTTTAAATTTATGTTACTATGGTTAGTGTCTTTAGTTTTAGTCCGTATTGCTGTAGTTGTCTTTGCCATGTGTTGTAAAGCGGCATAAGTAATCCATTACCCCATTTTATTTATAATACTGCCATTCTATTAACACTATGTATATTCCCGTTTACTACTCCATGTAATGGATGCCATACACGATCCAGTTTAGCGTCAAGTTTCCAGCGCGCTTGAAGCGGCGTCCACTAAACTTGACGGCGTATGGCTATCAGTGTGCATGACAAGTCTACTTGAAGCAAAAATTGAATTTCGATTCTGCCGACTTGATCAAGCTGGCAGCGTATGTAAACATGAACGGTCAAGTATGCATGACGTTAGTCGGAGCAAATAAGCGAGTGACGCCATGGTTTCAACTGATGCGGCAAACTTGACGGCGAACTTGAACGTGAGTGATCTATATGGAACCACTGCAAAATGACGCCGCTTCAAGCGCGCTGCAAACTTGACGGTAAACTGGATCGTGATCGTGGTTCACGACAGCAGTCAAATGGAAGGACACACGACTAATCTTAAATTTCGTCCCGTGGGTGTCACAAGAGGTGACTGTGAGGTAATATGCGAAAAAGATCTTAAGGCTTCTCATTGATGGCGGTATAACTATCTCGTTTATGCCAAGCGTAAAATACGCATTACGCATACCGACAACGGAAAACAACGTCAAAGGTGCGAAACGTCTGGTAATAAGGCAATCCGCTTGACAAACTCAATAATTAAAGCAAATCTTCTGGAAGAGGCCCATGTTTTGGTCTTGGTGTTGACTTTTACTGGTTGTTGTTTGTCTAGGACGTGTGTGTCATTAGGTTTTATCTTAATCTTATTTATTCAAAAACTGAACTAGATCAAATAGTGCTGTTTATCATGTATACATATGTACAAAATTTGAGAAGACATAGTTACGTGCGAAATTTGTAACATTTATAAAAGTATTTAAAAATATTGTTAATTTATTAAACAACCATTTTAAACATTTTATTGTTTTATTCTAATTCCATCAATATTTAAGGACAAATGTTTGGTATTGATGCAATTTTTTATGTAGAAATATAGAAGGCTAACAATCTTCCGCTCACGAGATGTCGCTAGTTGTCATTATAATTGAGAAGTTGCGTTTTAAGTCTCGGTAGTAAATACAGCAAACAATGCCTCAGTGGTTTGGTCTTTAAATTTTTTCACATTTCCTAACTTTTTTAAATTTTTCTACTTTTATGAATATACGTAATTTAATTTATTAATATCTTATCAAATTAATATAAAATTTGACTAATATTACAGAAAGAAACATTAACTTTTTACATTTTCACAAATATATCACCTCATTTCTAAATGGCGCCGCCCTGGTGGCAAAAAGTTGTGAATGCCCTCATTTACTTCCTCGTTGGTTGTAGTCACAGAGGTTTTAGTTTTTAGTCTAAAATAACGGCCGTAAGCGCGGCTGCTTTTCATGATGTGGTTCTGAATTCGAATCTCAGGACGGGCCATAATCAATTATTAGTTCAAGAAACTCTTAGTGGCTATGTATATTAAATACATATTTACACTCGTTATCTACCTTCTTTGAATAAATTAAGTAATTACACGGCGAAACAAAATTTTAAAGTATTTCCTTGATTTCACAGTACATAAATGATTAGCAAAAAATTTGTTATAAATTATGATTATTTCCTTGATTATAGATCAAAACCATTTATTGATTCAATATAAAATTTTTAATCATTCTCGTGAGTTTTAAGAGATGGCGCTATTATCAATTTATATAATAAAATAAAAGCAGTTTTCCACATAATGCGAATAAATATTATGTTAAATGTTACATACATATAAAATGTAAATTATTTATAGTCGAATAGTTTTAGATATTATGTATTGAAATGGAATGAAAAAATAATATGAACGCAGCTAACTAGATCACTGGTCGATTAAAAATTGCGGTAAATTTGATTTCAACCAACCACGGCGTCGCATTCGACCGTTATATGAATGTCAACCTAAGCTTCAGATTTCAGTCACATTTCATTCATAAAAACGTTTTCTCTTCAACGAACTCATTATTGCTGTTGCTGATTCGACTCCTGTCTTCCTACGTTTCGAATTTAATTCAATCTTTAACTGTCTCAACCGTGCTCAAGTGATTAAAGTTTGCTGCATAGAAATTATAAATTGCCGTGCACTAGCTTTACAATCGGACGCTGGTAAAATTCCTGTTCTTTGTTCCCGGTGCTAATACAGAAATGGAAGTTGAAATCAAATGTAAGTACTTGCTTTATACCGATTTTGTCCTTAGAATTTTTTCTACTTTTTTTGTTCTTTATTGAATATGATTAAATAGAAAAAATTATATTGATTATTCTGTAAACCCTGTGTATATAAGCTGATGATCATGACGATATATTATTATGTTTTTCTGATGCCGGTTGTGTTTACAAAATTATATGTCTTGCCGTTCGTCCCTCGTGATTTCAATATTCAATATCAATATCTACCTGCAGTCAAACACAATACACTATAATTTTTGTAGCAGAGAAAATTATAGAAAATATATTATATAAGTTATACCTACCTTACTTTTTAGGGTCTTAAAAAAATATCATTTACATTTACCTTATAGCCTCCAGTCACTAATCTATTGCCGTGTTATTCGTTTGTTTATTTTATGTTTTTTTTGTTTTCAAGTTATCAATATGAGTGACCTAATAAAACTTAGGAAATGGTTTACTATCAACATCCAGAATGTCTTGTCTATGTATGCATCATTAAATCATTCAATATGCTTCTTATCTTCTTATCAACTCTTAAGAAAATATTTCCAGCAACAAACTGGTCAAAACTACCTAATTAGGTTGAGAATGATTAATATCGACAGAAGTAAAGTTGCGTGTTTAAAATGTAACACCCCAAGGCGTGTTATTATGATTTTTATTGGTATTTTTAGAGATGTGATACGACCGTATAAGTTTTTGGCCGTAGTTACCTGACTACTAAATCTCGGGATTTCGGCAGGATCTAATGATTGTGCAAAAACCTTTAATTATAATATGTGATTGTTTAGTTTATCCAGATGACCATTAAATGAATCCGGATCAGGCGTGTTTACACACTGGGCTACAAATGCAAATAAACCGACGGAGTAACAAAAAGAACATGCCTGAGTGTCGTGGAATACTCGGTTGGAACGAAGTTTCTTTCGTAGTATATTATTATTGACAAACGTATTATATTATTGATTAACAAATACAAATAAATGAATTATCACGGCACTGCAGAGCTGCGGGTTCGAATCCTGCACGGAACAATAAGTGTTTGTATGGCCTACAAATAATGGTTCCAGATTTAAATGTGAATAATTGTGTAATTTATCTATGTACACCGCCATCGCACTGTAGGAGTAACGTGTCTTCGCGGTATATGAGTAGGATTTACTGTGGTGCATGGTCTTAAAAAATCATTGGATTCGCCCTTGTTTGGTGAAAAAAATCTGGTTGTTTATTGTCCCTCCCTGCCTCTGACTCAGCATCAGAGCCTCTCTGCGATTATAAAACGTTAGCGATCTTTCAGTTGTTATTAGGAAGATGCTGCTCTCCATGTTCTGTATAATTTCCGTTTGTCGCTTCTTATGGCACCCACGGGATTATATTCGGGAAGAATTTTCTTACGCCACCACTACACGGCATCACGCAGCACGGCAGGTACCTACATTATATATATGATTATTTATCAAATTATAAAAGCTTTGTTTATTTTATTAAATCTCACAACGGAGAATTGAGTTCTTTTTTATCTATATAAATTAAATGATAGAAGTTTGCAGGTGTGCGCGCATCAAGGAAAAATTACTGGATAGATTGTAATTAGGTTTTCTCGGTTTTATTTCTTAGACACTTGGCCCTTATCTAAATTGCGATATCTTCATTTTATATAGTTATTAAAGTTTTAAGAAACAACGATTTTTATAAGCACTGCGTGTTCAGTGATGTGTGTAAGCAACGCGCACGAAGTCGCGGGTATCAGCTACTATAAGTATAATAAGGATGATAAGCGAACATACAATCCTCCTGATGTTAAGTGGATGCTGTGGCCCATAAACATCTACATTTATCCTCGATTAATAATCAAAATGCAGATGCGTTTTCACCCCTGAGGACTAAGATGGAATGTCTTGTATCCAGTAAAAAGGCTCCGATTTTCTACACTTACCATACGAAACACAGCAACATTGAGCTGTTATTTTATGCTAGTATTCTTACCCTGTCGAGACGAGCCATTCGTGCTACAACCACAATATAGCTGCGGCATTGCTCTACCACGTAATAAAGTTAACGTAAAAAGTTCAAAGTTCATTGGCTGATTTCTAATTCTAACGAATCTGGAACATATTGATTATCATGTTTGTTGATTTTTTATTTTATCCCAAATAGGGTGTTTATTTGATTACGAGTAAATAAGACTAATACTCACATTTTCATACAATTTCTATAGAAAATTTTATAAAGTATTTTAATTTCACATGAGGGTAGATTTTTGTGAACCCTGAAAAATAAGCAATATTTTGAGGCGCAAAAAGTTGGAGAACTTTTATGCCTTATATAAATAACTATATTAAAGTATCGTTTATTTTTAATAAAAGTGTCTTTGTAACTATTACCTAAATTAAAATAATAATCAATAACGAAGTTTTAAACTTTTAAATTCAACTGCTTATTAGAAAGAGTTACGATGACCTCATGTTGTTCAATGTTTTTCCAGGATATATGTTAAGTCTGAAATAAACAACACTCAAGAATTAAATGATAAAGATATAACGTATTATTCACTTAAGTTGTTATATATCATCCTTTATATTAGTCATACTCCAGCGCCGGTTAAACGTGTTCCCATTTAAATGTTTGTTTTTGCGAAGGCGTTTGTCGTTTTGAGTTTGAACTGGCGACCGTTGAACGCAAGGACGACTGCGCGTGGGCGTGAGTCACTGCGCCTTGCAGATGTTTCCATGTTTTTTTTTTTTTAAACGGTTTTACTAGAGGCGAAGGTTCTCAATTTGATTGTAGTCTTTTGTATGGACGAGGCTTATGTTCCAATAGGGGACTTTGATAACCAGTTATGATGATGATAATGTCCACTGGCTCAATTAACTCCTCTTCTATGTTTATTTCACATATCGTTTTACTTTATTTTCTCTCAAAAACTAAGTTAGCATATATTGTACGACGATGCTAAGCGGCTAATTGGTAGACGGTAGAATACAGCCTTTCTGTGACAATTTTTATTTATACAGTGGGGCTTTGGATTAAGTTCCCAGCATAACAAGGAACTTTTCAGCAGGCTTGTCATCACGACCTCGCTAGCCAATCAAATAGAAGTGCTTTTTGCCTATTCTTTATACTAATGTTATTTTATACGTGGTAGAGCCACGCTGCAGCTATATTATAGTTGTAGCACGAATGGGTCGGCTCAGCCAGGGCAAAACCAGCGTAAAATAGTAGCTAAATGCTGCTGTTTAGTATAGTGAGTGTAGAGAACCGGAGACCCTTTTTACTGTAAACGAGGCATTCCATCTTTGTCTTCAAGGGTGACAACTGATAACGCATCTGCATTTTGATGTCCGTGGGGCACAATATCCACTTACCATCAGATGGACTGTGTGCTCGTTTGTCACCCTTGTTGATGATGTAAATTGGTCATTACAGTCATTAGACATATCCGATGTCCGATAAATGTTAGTACAAATAAGTGACATACATACACCTACGTACACTTTTTACATAGCTCAGTTAAAATGATGTCAATCTGTCTGAGCCACGTAACGGTGAATCACGTGAACAGTTTCGAGGTCGATCGATCTGAAGAGGGCTGATGTTATCGGGTTGATTTAATGTGTTGTGATGAAAGACGTTTATTTCTACTTTTTTTTCTAAAAATGTTTATCTAGCTGCTTAGAAACATATTTCGAATAGCACCGTAAAACTGTTATGACCTGTAAAGAGGCGCTAATCTCTTTACGTGGTAGAGCCATGCTGCAGCTATATTAGTAGTATAGTTGTAGCACGAATGGGTCGGCTCGACCGGGGAAGGACCACGCTCTCACAGAATACCAGCGTCAAATAGCAGCTTAACACTGCTGTGTTTCGTATGGTGAGTGTAGAGAACCGGAGACCCTTTTTACTGGCAAAGAGGCATTCCATCTTAGTCCTCACGGTTGACAACGCATCTGCATTTTGATTCTTTATTGAGGATAGATGTAGATGTCTATGGGTCACAGTAACCACTTACCATCAGGTGGACTGTGTGCTCGTTTCTCTCCTGTGGCAAAGAAGAGCTGCAAATAAGGAAATATGGAAAACCCTAGGGGAGGCCTATGCCAAAGGGCAAGCTGATAATAATGTTACCGATGTCGAAGATTAAATTGAATTGTTATTATAAAATATAATTTAGTATGTAAAGTAACTTAAAAAATTTTGCAATTATAATAATTCTCCAAATGTATTATATTATCAGAAATAAAGGCTATTTGAATTTGAATTCAACAACAAATGTCGTCATTAAGGAGAAAGAATAAAGTGAGTCCAGGGTCTACTGATAGTTTAAGAGCCAGTGAGCGGCAGACTTACGGTATTTCAATAAGCTTCACGTTTTTTATTCAGTTGATCCCCTATATCTGAGGTACATGAAATGGGGACTATTTAGTTTTAACGGGTAGGTCTTAAGGTGGACACGGACAAAACAAAGATCATGTGTAACGTCCATGTCACACATATGCTGGTAGTTGTTGGGAGAACTAAGCTCGAAGTTGTTGACGAGTATGTTTACCTGGGACAAATAGTCTGAACTAGGCAACTCCAACTTCGACTGAGAGGTCAATCGACGGATTCTACTCGGCTGGGCAGCGCGTGTTGCCAGTGATGACTTATGAATCTGAGACGTGGCCCTTCACTACTGGGCGTATGAGGAAGCTCAAGGTCGCTCAGCGAGGGTTTCCGCAGAATACCCGCAGTAGAACCAGAGTGACCAACATAGCCCGACGGATTAGTAAGCTGAAGTGGCAACGGGCTGGCTATATAGCTCGAAGTACCGACAACCTATGGGGAAAAAAGGTTCACGAATGGCAGCTTTGTACCAGTAGGCGAAGTGTAAGGCGCTCCCCACTAGATGGAGTGACGAACTGGTAAGACATGCGAGAAGTCGATGGATGCAGGTGACACAGGACCGTGCTTTGTGGCATTCCTTGGGGGAACCTATGTTCAGCAGTGGACTTGTGAAGGGCTGTGATAATGATGATGATAATAATGATGATGATGATGACTAATACTAAAGATCAGTTGAAAGCAAATATTTTAATTGAAGTAACAGAAATTTTAATTTAATCTAAAGACTGGATTAGAGCGAGTGCTATAGTACGCGCTTATGGCCGCCACTGAAGTTCGTTGTCTGCCTGGGATAGAACCTTAAATTAATATGTCTGCCATGCAACACATATATGTCAAATAATAATATCAACAACATATATAAATTGCATCTTTATTGAAATAACGTAAATTAAACTACAGCCTTGTTTGCATAGATGGCTCTGTGAGACGATAGCTCTTCACCAGTTAATCAAATAATAAAGGGTCAAAAGGCCTCTGCTTTATCTACGTTGTTATGACAGTTGACATTATTGTCTTAGTTTGTTGCTATTTTTTCTTAATATATTAGTTACAGTATACGTCTTTGTGTTTTGGTCTCTGTCCTCCTCTTAGTTTTGGTTTTATAGGGCGGCAAAGCGCTATTTAATATTTATTTGTAAAAACTGTCACCTCCACTGCTTTTACATATTTCTCTTGTCTCAGAAAGACGTTTTTACAAACATAAATTGCACATAGACTAACTCTTAGACCCGGAAATGGTCATAGTCATGTCATTTATTCCATAGAACAATATTACATTGTATTGGATATTTCTTACATGGATAAAGAACAGAATAATAACATTTGCATGCAATAATCTTAAATAAAATTACAATCGAATAAAATATTTAATATTTATAGGCCTTACAAATATTTGTCTTATACGGACTGGAACACTCGGTCCGCAGTGCAGTAACTGTACACAACCAATCCAATAGGCTAATAGTAATTCGAAAACATTTCCTGCCCAATTGGTATCGGTACAGGAAGAATGGGGCATTATTGTTCCTGCCCGGCTCTTACCACTGTTCTTGTCTAATGGCCTGTGAACTGAACGTCCAACTGCGGTCTGCATTAGCCACGGGCGGTTGCAGGAGAAAATTATTTATGGCATCGAGTCATTTCTATTACAAATGATTTGATCAACTATTTGTTAAGGACAGGTACAATCTAATATCATTATATATTAAATTCCTGTGTGTATGTGTTCGTGATTCTTCTCCTTAAGGCTGAACTATTTTTAATGCAATTTTTATGGGGTTAGCTGGATGATTTTTAGCTATAGATAGACTCTATAGGTGGCGTTGTTGTCGAGATCTAGAAATTACCCGTGCGAAGCCGGGGCGGATCGCTAGTATCTTAACAGATGCTGATGAATACTCCATTCATGAGTATAGTACACTATTGCGCATAGGGTTCTTCTATAGAAGGAAGGATGCACCGTAATCACCACTCGAAATTGCACTTGTTTCTAGCTTCTTTATAAAAATATAAGGGCATCATACGTACGTCTCACTGCTGGGCCCAAGCATCCTCTCATTTTTGAGCCGTCTTTTAAGACAAAAAAGTCCGCCACAATACCCCTATTGATGGATTTCACAAGAAATGTTTCTTTCACACATTTTATCTCACGATGTTTTCCTTCACCATAAAATTGCGATTATGAATTTCAGTAGTGCCGATAAGTATTGAACTGGAGTTGCTCGAGTGCTATGAAATTTAACTAATGTATTACGTCTCACTATTAACTTTAAGACGCTGCGTAAACGCAGACACTTTTTGTTAGTGACACGGCACACCATCACAGGAAACCGTAGTCGCTGTGTCCGCTAGCGGCAATCGGACTAAGTCGCTGGTCGCTACTTCTGGTCACTTTTAATAATTCGATCCTTGTTTTCCGTCAGTTTCACGATGGATGTCGAAAAAAAAACATTACTTTTGCTTGTTGTGTTGATTACATGTCGACGTGGACGTCATTGCCGTCAATATTGACAGGCAAATCACGTTAATATCAGCGCAGTTTAATTGTTAGGAAATTCGCTTTGTGTTGCTTGTGTATTCATTTGACGACTAAGTTTCTAGTCATCGACATCGAACACTTTTTGATTGGAGATCAGTATGTATCAATTGGAAGCAACTGGACACAAAAAGTGTCTGCGTTTGCCCGGGGAATGGCTGATTTGGTGACGTAAGTTGCGGTCAACGCGATGGATGATAGTTTAAATGAAATGTCATAACCGTGTATTCCGTTACCGGTAGAACTTTCAAATACAATTGCTGAACATAGACCTGCCCCATAAGCTGCCTCATAAGGAGTATATTTGCCATGGTTACCCTTAACAGGATTAACAACCGCGTTTTTTTATTTTTTAGTTGTTATTAGGAAAACTCTGCCGAACATCTCCTAGTTTGTTCCCCTTTGTCGCCTCTCTTACACCGCCACTGCATGGATAACCATGTACTCGTCACGTGGTAGAGTCATGCTGCAGCATTAATGGGTCGGCTCGATCGGGGAAGGACCACGCTCTCACAGAATACCAGCGTAAAATAGCAGCTTAATGCTGCTGTGTTTCGTATGGTAAGTGTAGAGAACCGGAGACCCATTTTACTGGAAAAGAGGCATTTTATCTTAGTCCTCACGGCTGACAACGCATCTGCATTTTAATTCGCAAACGAAGATAGATGTAGATGTCTATGGGCCACAGTAACCACTTACCATCAGGTGGACTGTGTGCTCGTTTGTCACCCTTATTCTATAAAAAAAAACTCATTAGGTGGTTACATCGACTCTCCCCACACGACCTTCTCATCTAGTCTCCTGCGATAAACGAAAAAGAGGAAATTGTTAATACTTTTTCTAACTTAAACGCTCTTAGTATGTATAAATTTGATTTTCGTATTAAGTATAGATTAATTCAATCTGTTCAGAGAGAACGCGGAAATCCAAAGTAATTCCTGAGAAGAGGTCGGCATTAAACGTTTATTGAATTGATACTAAGGAAATCCATTTCTCGAGGGGTGTTGATTAAAATAAGACTGAATATAGGGCTACCGGCGCTAGTCTATTAATATAATCCTAATTTTAATTATTTGTTACCAGTATGTTATGCGAGGTTTTAAAGGAGACTTGCACTTTTTGTAGTCGAATTTAGGACAATAGTGTGGAAATAACGCTCGCTTTTATTTAATTATTTACTTTTTTTTATTATTTCCCGTGTCGGGAAGTAGGCAAAGGACTCTTAGCTCATACAGTCATGAACATGATCAAAATGTTTTCATTAACTGTATGATAAGATAGTATGTTTATTTTATTTTACCTGCCTTAACGCCGACATTCTCACATGATGACATCTATGGTACAGTAACTTTCTACTGATCTCAAGTTTGAATCCTCTCATATTATAATGAGTACTAAAATGGTCTTAACAAGTTCACTTATTAATATAATTGAAATTTAAAATCTCATAAAAACTCTTTGTTCCCTTTTATTGAGCACTAGCTGTGCCCGCGGCGTAGCTCGCGTATACAGGTTTTACATAAACAATTTGTCGTTTAGGTAAGAGAATATTAAACGATTTATTTCATTACTGTATCAATAAGTGGTAACTAAATAAATCATTATCATCAAAGTTCTAAGTCGTTTATGATAGAGCTTCTGTGTAAACGACGTGAGAAGTAGGCTTAGCCGGGGTGTACACTAAAAGGTTACGGGGGCTACTAACGCGGGAAAAAGCAACATAGAGTTGGCCATGTGCAAAACAGTCAGTACTGAGGTACACTCCTACAACGCGTAAAGTTTGACCTTGCGCTTTATTTACGGTCATCGCATAACACACGCTCACTGTAACTGGGAACTGAACGCGCTTAAAACTGAAAGGAAAGTTACTTCTTAATAGAGGGTTTTTGGGCAGTGCTGCCAGATAAAAAAAAACTAATTCAGCTCTAGGACAACACAAAAAGCGCTAGATTTCATGAAAACAGCGCTTTAAAAAAGCCCTAGATTTCGCGCTAAATTAACTACAAACAAAGTTTGTGTTTTTTTATATAATCATAATAAAGAAAACAACATTAAGTTTTTTTTCTGGCAATATTTTTTTGATGTATCAATACTTCGCAGGACATCGACTTATAATTATGGCAATTGCTGTCAACAGTAGTTAGTACTGTACGAACAATAAAAATGTCATTAATTGTTTTAAAGTGCAATGTATTTTGCAACTTAGTTTCAGATGTCAGCATCTGATTGCGGTTGCTACACAGTTTCTTTGTGTTATAACTTCTAAGTAACTTTTAACTTAATAGCTGTGCTCTAAGCAACTGACTGAAACTGAATAAAGCAAAATAAATGCGTTGCCAAAACCATGAACAAAAACTTTATTAAAGGGGATTTCCCCGCTTATAGTCGTCGGTAAAAAAATCAAGTTGATCATCCTAAAGGGGAAGCCAGGAGATCCATAGCACAGGGTATCCTAGTTTGGACTCGTCTCCCATGCTCTTTGTTTTGTGGAAAAAATATGTTTGAAAAAGATAAACTGCAATGTACTATTTGTGGGAAAAAATAATAAAGGTCATTATTATTATTATCGGTAATGTGGACTACCAGTGCTGCTATAAAAGAGTTAATAACCCGCTAGTCGCTAAAATATTGAAATGTGTGCTAAATATACCAAAAAGCGCTGGATTAAGCTAGGTGCTAAAATTTCGAATTGCGCGCCATACATTCCAAAAAAGCGCTAAATCTAGTTCCCAAAGCGCTAAAATGGCAGTACTGATTTTGCGTATATTATAAATACAATATCACGACATTTCGTTGCAAAATTTTTATTTTTGGTCGGATTCCGTTGTATGGCTTCGATGGATACAAATTTCTTCAGCAAGTCTCAATACGATTCATCGGCGAAAAATCTCAACACAGCAATTCAGAAAAGTTTGTAATTTGTACAACTCCATCTATTACGTCCTTTGTGTGAGAAAACATCCTTTTTAAATCTCTTTTTGTGTTTTAAGTATATTAATTATTATGGAACGTTTTTTTTACACACAAATCTTTTTATTACTATTTCTGAGATTTTATGGCGCCATTGAACAAATTCGAACCTACATTTCAAAATAATAATCATTACTTTCGATAGAATTAACCAATTTTAATAAAACAAAGATTAAATGTAACTCGAAGATACGCTTTATGATTTTCTTAACGATTTCTTTGAAAATAAAAGATGTTTACTTTAGACGTGATGGGTTCATATAATAACAGACAAATAGACATACAGACAATTCTAAAAATTATAAAATGTTCTTATTTAATTATTTTCAGTTCCCCATAATGATTTTAGCCACCAAAATATATACCTATACAATGTACAGAAAGAGACACAACATGTTATCATCATTTTTATTATATGTATATATTTAAAGAGAAATGGCGCTGTAACATCAATTCTAAAAATAAAAGAGATTAATTGACGCGACTGATACATTATATAAAACGCAAGAGAACTTATAAATCAGTGCCTGCACAGTAAGCAAAAAATAAAGTTTGACTCTCGCCAAAACCAACGATTTGTTAATAGCTCTTTTAAAATTTGATTTACCACATAGAGTACTCGGCGGTAAAGAATAAATTGAGTTTGTCAACACGCAGTAGGGCAGCGAGTAATATAATAAAGATTAGCAGTAAATATGAAAACTCATCTATAGGAAAAAACCACATACATTTTCACAACACCACCATCTATCGAAGAAATGGGAAAACTATTGTGCTTCAGATTTAGTTAATAAGGTTAATATATTTTTGTATAATATATTTAATACGTTCTTTAATACTTTTGTTTACTGCGTTTTAGATATACATAATTATATCATTTTTTTACATAATTTAACTGTGATTTATGATATGATATTAGTTTAAAATGCACTTGATGACTCAAACAAAGCCACCGTTGAGCAAATTCGTACCTATACTTCCCTACCCATACTTCAGAATATTTATCATAACTTTTGATGGAATGAACTGATTTTAATGAAATAAAGACTAAATGTAACCCGAAGATACACTTTATAATTTCCTTAACAATTCTTATGATATAAATTAGTACTTTATACGTGATACGTTAACAAACAAACAGACAGACAGACAGACAGACAGAAAATTCTAAAAATGGTAGAAATGTATTTAATTACTTATTTTTAGTACCCCTCAATCACTTTTATTACAAAAATATAAAATGTACAGACATCTGCTATTTACAGTTTTATTATATGTATAGATAAGATGAATAAAAAATTAAATTTTAACATTTTATTATGTAGATAAAAAATCATATAATTTTTAAGATTATTTTAGTTTTTCTGTAGCATAATATTGTACACATAGAGTAGACTAAAAGTTATGGCCATATTACAAAAGATAAGTACGCTCAAGTGGCATTGGGTCGAAGATAATATATGTAGTTCGAAGGACCGCCAACCATCGTCGGAGCAGAAAAATTCTACAGTGGTAGCCTTAGTTGTAATGGTAAGAACCTGCACAAGATTTGACAACCAACTGTGGCATGTAGGGAGTAGATGGATAAAGGTCATGCAGACTGTTTAACGGTCACAGTATCGGTTTATCGTCAGGTGGACTGTGTGTTTGTTTGTCACCCTTACTTATATTAAAAATAATGGTACAAAATTATCAAAACGACGAAAATACTATTAAATATATCAATTTGTTATAATAAAATATATAAAAGTAATATATATCTACATCACACATTGACAACCCTTCGATCCTTCACTGGGGCACGCTCGCCTTGTAGATTCAATACACAAGAACAGGGCAATGCAATTTCTTTCACCGTTTAATAGCGTCGTTTTAAGCCGCAAGCTTTGTTCATTTACCGGGGAAAAAATGGAGGAGTCTTAATCGAGTTCGCGTGGAAAAAAATTTACGGGGCTAATTTTAAACATTTTTTTAAAAATAGAGATATGGATGACAAACGAGCTTGACTAAACACCTATCTTTTTTTATAGAATAAGGGTGACAAACGAGCACACAGTCTACCTGATGGTAAGCGGATACTGTAGTCCATAGACATCTACATTCATACACAATTAAGAATCAAAATGCAGATGCGTTGTCACCCCTGAGGAATAAGATGGAATGCTTCGCTTCCAGTAAAAAGGCTGTCCGGTTTTCTACACATATCATACGAGACACAGCAGCATTAAGCTGCTATTTTATGTTGGTATTCTTTGGGAGCATGGTCCTACCCAGGTCGAGCCGACCCATTAATGCTACAACTACAACATAGCTGCAGCGTGGCTTTACGACGTAAAATGTACCACATTCCGGTCCGGTCTGTATTGTATAGAGAGCCAGTGAAATTACAGTCTGTAAGACATTCCATCTTAGTCCTCAGCTGTGTCGACGCATCCGTAGCTTTCTTTGTTTGAAGTTGCCCGCAAGTGTCCCTGGATAGCAGTAGCCACTTAACATCAGGTGGACTGTAGGTCCATTTGTCATTTCAGTTTTATAAAAAAAGTGGAAACGAATTAAGAAACCCTTTAATAACCCCTACCGAAATTCGTTATTAAAGAATTAAGCCCTTATGGGTGCGACAATTGTGTCATGAACTTGTGTTGATATTGGGGTCGCTTGCAATCGAAGTGTTTATTTGCGCGTTCACAAAACAACCGTACCCGGAATCGGACGTACCCTCATTTTGGGATATGGCCGTTTCATTACCATATCAATGCAAGCAACCGCCGGGTAAACCGCACCGCGTCGTACGCAAATATTGACCGTCGTTGCTTATCTCTCGCAGGGGGATAATCTATGGAAATAAAAGTGATTTGTGTGTCTGCCTGTCAGAGGTTTGTTTATTTGATGAACTTCGCACAAATTAAAAAGTCATTTTGCTACATGTTTTATGAAGATGGCTTAGAGTTGTCATATCAAACATGCGGATTAACGAGGATAAATGTAGATGTCTATGGGCCACAGCAACCACTTATAATCAGGTGCACTGTGTGCTCGTTTGTCACACTATCATATAAAAAAAAAATGCGGCCCCGATGTAAAGATTTTTAACCTGCTTAAACATAAAGATTCAGTTAATTCCATTCATGCACGCCGCTATACGCATTATAAACTTATCTATAAATTAAAAAAAAATCACTTCATTTTACGTAAATTAATTTTTAGTCTGGCCCGTCAGCAATTTTGTAAAAGACCCTGCAGAATAAGATTTTAGAGATTTAGTGTTTGTTATAATTTTACCGACTACTAAAATGTCTAATTAAAAAAAAATCGAATTTAGTTAAGTTCCGTGTAGTTTTTTTTACAATACCATGATTCCATTTTGCGAATCGTGTAGATTTCAACCTAATATATTTTCACAACGGACAACAAAAGGTCGTTGCTCCCCACAAGCGCTGCTCTATACATATCTAACAATGAAAAGTTATGGATCAAAACTGCACAGTCACGATTAAAGTAAAAAAAGGAGCTCACTGCTCCTAGTCACACTAACAACAGAGGTTATTGTCTCACGTCATGCATTTACTGCCGTGTTTTGTTGACCGTAGAATTTAGCAACCAGCTGATAGAATTAACTCAGACCTACATAAAATACTTTCTTTGATTTCTATCCGATGATAAAATTATCACAATATCACGTACATACACTGCACAATCACTATCACAATACAGGTGTTATGTCGTGGCGGTGTATCATATTTTAATCGAGGATAGATGTAGGTGTCTATGAGAAACAACATTCAGTTAACATCAGGTGCTTTGACAAATCTTAGGACTAAGATGGAATGCACAGCCTGTAAGTGCACCGGCTCTATATACCCGGCATACGAAATACGGCAGCATTAAGCTGCTGTTTTACGCTGGTATTCTGTGAAAGCGTGGTACTTTTCCAGATGTGTCGATCGATTCGTTATACAACCATAATAATATTATGGTTACTCGTATAGTTGCAGCATGGCTCTAACACGTATAGTAAGTTAAAAGTTACAGCCTATATACATCCCATTGCCGTGGCACAGGCCCCCTCTCATTTTTGAGAGGGTTTTAGGTTAGGTGTTGGAGAAATTCACGTCTTCGAAAAATTTTTTTCTTATTCCTGAGACATGCAGGTCCTCACGATGTTTTTCTTCACCGCCGAGCATATTAACAATTTCATTGGTATCGGCGGGGATTGAATCCGGGTTGCTCGCGTACTGTGAAATTTACAGCGAGCGCTAATCATCTGAGCTACCAATACATAAATAAACTTACAAATAATTCGGGAAATTGAAACAAATCTTGCCCGACAAAAAAGGGCAATTGGTGCGTGGATGACAAATTCACTCAACTAAGGCTAAGGCTATATAATACAAACACTCACGCCTGTCACCCAGAGGGGTAGGCAGAGACTACGGACTTCCATTTGGCGCGATCCTGACACACTTCTCTCGCCTCTTTTACATCCATATATTTACGCATACACGCTCGTCGGTTAAGGGTACTCCTAATCTGGCCCATTTTCAATGTATCGCCGATTTGGTTGATAAATCTTCGCCTAGGGCGTCCCTTCCCGACTTTGCCGTTCACTTCTGAAACATAAATTTGTTTTGTCACTCTTTCCTCGTTCATTCTTTCTACGTGACCAAACCACCGAAGCATTCCTTTCTTAATCCTGGTCACAACGTCATCTTGCAAACCACACTTTTCTCTTATCACACTATTTCTCACCCTGTCATTCAGATTCAGCCCTACCATACTCCGTAATGACCGCATTTCTACAGCCTTTATTCTACTCTCATGCTTCTTCTGCCAGACCCAACTTTCACTACCATACGTTAAAGTAGGGACTAACACACCATTATGAATTGCCATACGTGCCTTCTTTGACACATTCTGATTCTTCATAATAGCGTGTTGACTAAATAATATTATTTTCATTTTCCTTACATTTCGTCAACACCAGCCTTACCATGCCCCAAAACTGCTCTCGGATATAAGTGGGCTTAGACATATCTGGGGCGTACACCCCAAGCACAAACAACTTTTTTAAGCCCACTTTTATTCGTATCCACAGCAGCCTTGGGCTTACACATTCATACTCTTTCACACATTGACCCATTCTTTCTGAAAAGATGACACCGACTCCCTGGCATGCCCGCTCGGTCTCGTCTACACCAAACCAGTAAGCGGTATACATGCCATGTGCAGTGACATCTCTTCCCTTTCGTTTCGTCTCGTTCACACATAACACATCTATTCCTCTATCATTCATCATTTCGCATATTTCATCCATTTTATCATTCATTGCTCCACATACATTCAGCGTAGCCAGACGGGCCTCAGCAATCCACTTTTCGCCCCTCCGGGAGACAGGACGTGATGGGTGGCGAACCTCGTCGCCGATTGTCCTCCCGGAGATTCTTCGCACCCCTGCCCCATTAAAGGGGCGCCGGGAACTCGGAACCATTTCTTTAAATTGTTGGCTCATGGTGCGACATAAGTGGTGGTAGATTTTACGCCGCTACCATATGGCGAGGAGCCGAGTCTGTCGTTTCGGCTTTGTCGCTCGTTTAGCACCACCCGGGGGACACGTGTAGGGTGGGCCTAGGGTTAGGTGGTCGAAGCCTACGGACGCCAGCGACTCATCCCCCTAAGTAAGCTAAGGCTAAGTACTCTCTTTAATTTACTATTCCACGGAGAGCAATGTTACGAGGGCGACACTGAAAATTTCGGGAATCAAGGAAGTGACACAACATTACTATTTAAAAATGTATTTATTGCTTTTCGAAGTATTCTCCGCGAAATTTTACACATTTTTCCATACGATGGAACCAATCATTGAAACAACCATTCCATTCGGAAGTTGGGGTCTCCAAAATGGCCGTTTTGTAGGCGTCCACAGCTTCTTCAGGTGATGAAAATCTTTGTCCACGCAATTTATTCTTTATTTTAGGGAAAGTATAGAAATCATTAGGGCTTAGGTCGGGGCTGTACGGCGGATGGTCTAATAATTCTATGTTTTCTTGCTCTAAAAACTCTTTTGTTCTGTGTGCGGTATGAGAACTCGCATTGTCGTGATGGAGGATGATGCGGCGGTTGCAGTTCTCTTTACGGAGTTCAAAAACGACCTGTGGCAAACAAATGCTAGCATACCATTCTGCATTAACCGTTCTTTGTCCCTCAAGAGGAATTGTCGTAACATAGCCGGTTTTGGAGACAAACGTGGCCACCATTTTTTTTGCAACACTCCGTGAACGAACAATTTTTGTTGGCTTTAACTCATTTTCGAACACCCAAACTCGTGACTGGTTTTTTGTTTCGGGTTCGTACGCGTATATCCAGGATTCGTTACCTGATACGATGTTGTATACAGCATTTGAGGATCATACGTGGAATCTTTCGAGAGTTCTGACGCACCAAGTAACGCGAGCCGCTTTTTGCTCTTCACAGAGCGAATGCGGTATCCATCGGGAAAACAACTTTTTTACACCTAATTGTTCATGCAAGATTATTTGTATTTGATGCATGCCAATGTCTAAAGTTGCCTAAATTTCGCGGTATGTCACATGTCGATCTTCCTCAGTCAGCTTACGCACTGCATCAACGTTTTCTTGGGTGACTGCAGTTTTTGGACGACCTTGACGGGGATCATCACTGAGCTTGACACGTCCACGTTGAAATTCAGCAAACCAGCGATAAATTGTGGTTTTGGATGGGGCTTCATCACCAAATGCAGAAATCATCCGGTCTGTTTTTGTGTTAAACCACTTCGAAAGTCATAATAAATCATCGCTCTTGAATTTTCTCGAGTGAATTCCATTTTCTCAACGATTAAACAAGTTTGATAAAACCTTGTGACAAGACCGAGAATCTTTAAAAAAAAATGGTATTCGATTTTTAAAACCAAGGAGTTTTCAATTAAAAAGATTTTAATATGACAGGAACAGTGGAAATATTCCATTCCCGGTACTTTTAGTGCAGCCTATGTATATATTAAATAGTAAGTTGAATAAAGATAATAGTTTTTACACCGATAAATTATTCCTTTGTCAGGCAGACACAGAGATATGATTCATTTTTAGTAAGTAGGTAACGCTGTCTTTGTCACGCGATGTTTCTGTCTACGGATATAATAAATAGTTAATACATTTGGTGGTATAATTAGTTGTTAAGAAGGGGTGAGTGTACGAGTACAACCTTTTGCAACATTACCAAGTATGCTCGTTTGCCCCTCTCTCCTATAAAAAAAAGTTATATAGAATGTTGACTTAGCGAAACATTTTTTAAAATTCAATACAGCGTACCAAAATTCCACTGCTTTACTACATATATTGATAATCTATGGAGATTATCCCATAGGTAGATTAGGTAGGTTTTGTCATATTTGCCACACTTGGCAAGCTAGTTGGCAACCGCAGTTGTTTAAGTTTAAATCCAAGTTTAAGGTAACAACTTGAATAACGTCTCTAAACAGTTACATTTAAACTTCATCACCAAATTTTAAATATTTTGGTATAGGTCTTGCATATTTCCTGAAACTGTTATAAAATCGTATATATTTCTCTACGAAGAAATTACTGACTTTTTAAGGTCGAGTAACTGTATCTGGTAATACTCATACATCTCTAGTAGTTACTGAATGCACATCCTATTTTAAAAAAAATATTTCCTTTTTTTTTGTGTAAATACATTAATCATTCTGTCAACATTTTCTCTGTAAATGTCCTTAATGAAGCTGATATGGTTTTCGTTATGTTTAATTTTCGTTTTCGTTTCCGTCGGTTTGAATTTATTATTCTTTTTTTTTCAACTTTTTCTTTTTCTTTAGTAAACGAATTCTCTGAAAATGCTCTATTATACTACAGAGCTGAATTTAGCTAATCGAAAATGGGGTCCCGAACAAAATGAATGTGAAAACATCACCATCGAAAGATTGTTGTAAGACTACTACAAAGGTTAAGAAAGCGGTCTGACCCGTCAGCCCCAAGTAAGGTAATCACGTTGGCGACCCACGCTTACATACTTACTCATTGGTGTACTGAATTGCGGACTAGCCGATTGAAATTGAACAATAAACTTTCTGATTGTGTGAGAACACAACGAAATGTTAGGTCTAATATTGACTTAGTAATGGATGGTTTTACTATTGGACATACTCTTAAGTAGAAACTAGGTAAGGTTAGTGGAACAAATTATTTTTTATGAAAAATTTTCGGTTAGGAATTTTTAATAAGACTATTTTAGTTACACTTATTTAATTGGAATAATTATTATCAGCGCAATTCACAACCCTTGTATTAACTATCAGTATAACTACAGACCATCCCAACTCCACTCCGCTGAACATAACTCTCCCCCATAGATTGCAACTAACTATTTTTTTTTATAGGATCGGGTGACAAACGAGCACACAGTCCACCTGATGGTAAGTGGTTACTGTGACCCATAGACATCTATATCTATCTCAATAAAGACTCAAGATGCAGATACGTTGTCACCCGTGAGGACTAAGATGGAATGCCTCTTTGCCAGTAAAAAGGGTCTTCGGTTCTCTACACTCACCATACGAAACACAGCAGCGTTAAGCTGCTATTTTACGCTGGTTTTCTGTGAGAGCGTGGTCCTTCCCCGGTCGAGCCGACCCATTCGTGCTACAACCATAATATAGCTGCAGCATGGCTCTACCACGTAAAAAAACTACGGTCCACTATGGTCCACAGCCAGTTTAATGCTCTTGTATTTCGTATGGTGAGTGTAGAAGACCGGAGACTCTTTTCACTGGGAACGAAGCATTCCATCTTAGTCATCAGGGGTGACAACGCATCTACATTTTGATGGTTAATCGAAGATAGACGCCGATGTCTATGAACTACAGCATCCACTTACTATCAGGTGGACTTTGTGCTCGTTTATTACCCGTATTCTATAACAAAACAAATAGTGACAATGACATGTTGATTGTCATACAACTGTCTTGTGCAGTTAAAATGATTTAAGTTTGAAGCGATAATTTGTAACGCTCAAGCGCTGTCGCCGCCCGAAATTCATTTCGCAAATGGAGTGATTAATGTGTTTTGAAGTATGTAAGTTAAACAAATAACGCACTATAAAACAATTTATATAGTTTACGCTGCATCTATCTACAATTCTTACTTTATTATATCTCTGCATTTACATAATAAGCGTCATTAATTTCAAATCATATTATAATAATAAACACACGCCTGTCAACCAGAGGGGTAGGCAGAGACTACGGAGTGCGGACTTCCATTTGGCACGATCCTGACACACCTCTCGCCTAATTTACATCCATATACCTTCGCATACAACATGCTAGTCGGTTAGAGTACTCTTAATTTGGCCCATTTTTAATATATCGCCAATTTGGTCGACAAACTTTCGCCTAGGGCATCCCTTCCCAACTCTGCTATTCACTTATTAATTTACTATACTCTGAATATAAGTTTAAGTTTGAAAATAAGTTTTATAAGCTAAGAGTTTTCTAGCCTTCCCCCGTCATTAGCCTATCGATTGCTAAATAATTTGCATTTTGTAACGCACGGCCAACTAAAGATAAAATCGGTTTCGTTTGTATTTGTCATAATAATGAAATCCGTCGCCGTAATTTAAATTTTTCCGCGTATCCATTTTGGGTTGCGCTTGTTTAATTTTTTAACCGACTTCAAAAAGGAGGTACTCAATTCGACTCTGTTTTTTTGTGTTATCTCATAACTTTTTCTAAGTGAACCAATTTCGATGATTCTTTTTTATTTGAAAGCTGGTGATTCTCATGTGGTCCCATATAAATATGATCAAGGTCTGACCAGTAGTTTTTGAGTTATCCTTAATAATTTATATTGAAGTCGGTTGTTCAAAATTTTTAAATTTACCTCTTGTTTTTTGAAAGGGTACTGGTAAACCTATTCCTATACACCTGTATCACTCCACGGAATCTAATAATGCTTATGATAGGAGTAGTTCACGATAGCTTGACGCCCAAATATAGACTTTTGTTAAGAAATAAACCTAGCAAGCTAACAGCATAACAAAGTGGCGAAGCAATCAGCTTTGTAGCGGTTTCTAACGGTTGCCGTTGAGCAATCAGTTTCAAAATAAGAGGTTCAGATGCCTGGGTGATCAGTAATCGATTGCTGAAAACAGAATTTGAAAATTCGAAACCGTTCTCGAGATAATCGTGGGACAGACGGACAGACGGCAAGACATCGTGAAATCAATAAGTGACTTCGCAAGCTTCGCCACCTAATAAGGGAGGGCGGGAGGTGCTCTTCAAACTAGGTAAGACCCATCTTTTTATTAAGCGGATATAAGCAAAGTAACTTTAATTAATTTCTAAGTTTTTTCTTAGTTCTTTGCTAGTCGACTTTTACTTTTTATTAAGTGCTAATTTTTTTTTAAGTGGACAAAAGCATATCATAAGCTAAGGTAGATCAATATGCAGTGTACCTGTCGTGTTCTAAAAGGTTGCTCTTAAATGATACGATAACGTTCCCGCTCAGATCTTAACACGTTCGCTGTCCCGTGTACTACATATAGTTCATTGCTATTGTCTTAATATTGCGTCTGAAAATTGACAGTGAAAGTGTTAAAGTACACATCACAATTGACTAGAGTGTCAAATACCCAATTGTTTGTTGCACAACGCGTCCTCTGATTCTGCGTGACAACAAACTAACGAGCGACTACTTTACCACTTTAGTGTATTAGAGAGATCACATGAGATAAATGTTTTAAAAGTATAATTAGTGCACTTTGCCAACTCCGCCATGGCAAAGAGAATTTCATAAGCGCGGACGACAGGCGCCTCCCTGTCTATCTTCCAGTTCCATTTCCTCCCGCACTTGAATTAACCAATAAAATGAAAAGACTGCGCGTCGCATGATTAATTTAACTAGTAGTGCCAACTAGCGACGTCCGACGCGACTATAATTTAAATGCTGTCATATTAAGGTTAAAAAAGTATTGGAAACTTTTTCTTGTTATTGCTACGAGCAATATGCTATTTTTTGAGTCTTAGCTGCAAGGGATCCTCGTGTATTTGATACTACATCCTAGCCTATCTCCGATTTACTGTGTAAAAGTTTTACTTTGGACACGTGTGGGATATGATACGTGATACCTCCACATGGTACAGCCATGCTGCAGTTATATTCTGGTTGTAGCACGAATGGGTCGGGGAAGGATCACGCTCTCACAGAATAGCAGCTTAATGCTGCAATGTTTCGTATGGTGAGTGTAGAGAACCGGATGACCTTTTTACTAGAAACGAAGCATTCCATCTTAGTCCTCAGGTGTGAAAACGCGTCTGCATTTTTATTCTTACTCGAGTATAGGTGTCTATGAGTTACAACAATCACTTACCATCAGGTGGTTTTTTAGAGCCATGCTGCAGCTATATATATATATATTTGTAGTATAGTTGTAGCACGAATGGGTCGGCTCCATTACCAGCGTTAAATAGCAGCTTAATGCAATATTGCGGTCTCCGGGTCATCAAACTCGACGTTGCGTCGCTGTCCCCGCATACGGGAGCACCCCGCCATCTATAATTGCATCTCACGGACAATGGCCTTGCCTCGTGTTATTCGTGTCCTACTGAATCATACGGACGTTTTCGTCCTACTAGTGTTCAAGAGTGATCTTGCGGTTTCTCTCGCGTTATAAGCAAATGTTAAGGTTCCTGTTTTATACAATTTTATCTAAAGATGGGTGATACTATAGGGGTCACTTGGAACGGAAAGTTAAATTGCACGCTAAAAAGCTTGGTGTGCGTAGTAGAGCGAGTCAACTGCTTGCAGCTTTATAAAGCACAGGTTCGACGTCACATGCAATACTGTTCTCATCTCTCGGCCGCTGCTCACTAGTGGCAGAGAGAGGCTTGAATCGTCGAAGACCGCGTTCTTTCAGATCGAATTGATACATTGTATTTGTGTAGAGAAATTGCATCTCTCTATGTCTTCTGTCGCATACACTGCGGAGAGTGTTCTGAGATTTTTTTAAATTAATTTCAGCTGTTAAATTCCACCATCACACACTGCGACAGAACTTTAAATTCCATTTGCATCATCTCGATGGTTATAAGTCCACTACCGTAAGTTTTACGAGGTTTTAGCCAAGCTCGACCACAGAATTTACTATCACAAGCGATTTCTTCGGATCGATACGACTTAGGGATTTCGAGCAAAGAGCCAACTTTTTTCTAAAAGGCCGGCAACGCACCTTCAATTACTTAGGTGTTGCAGATGTTAAAGTGCGGCGGTGATCACTTCCATTATGTGCCGTATGCTCGTTTGCCTCCGCTTCTATAAAAATACACGAGTTCCTAATGGTAAGTCTTGTGGCCTATATATCCTTACAGTACATCATTCATCATCATTACAGCCTATCATAAGTCCACTGCTGAACATAGACCTCCCCCAAGGAATGCCACAAAGCACGGTCCTAAGCCACCTGCATCCATTGACTTCCTGCATGTCTTACCAGGTCGTCACTCCATCTAGTGGAGGGTCGCCCTACACTTCGCCTACCGGTACGAGGCTGTCACTCGAGAACCTTTCTTCCCCATCGGTTGTCGGTTCTTCGAGCTATATGGCCGGCTCATTGCCACTTTAACTTACTAATCCTTACAGTACATTTATCATTAATTATTTAGAATCATTATTAAGATATTAAGTCATTTACGACGATGTTCTTAGATTAACATTGATAACTGATTGATACAAACATTATATCAGTCACAAACATAGGTAACAATTAATTGAAACCAGTTCAGTTCACATAGTCAAGTTATCTTAGCATTTGAAAGAAAACCGAAGTTCCTTCTAATGAAATTAAACTATAGGCCAACTTTCTGATGTTTCCCTTGTACTTTTGTTCCCTTCAGTTCGCCTTAACTTGATTAACGGTGGACGTTTTTGGCCGACGTTGAAGAAGTGAGGGAATTCGTCCTTAGTTCATATAGGTTTTAAGATGTGTTTGCTGATAGATTCTACTACTGAGCAATTTTATATGAGGTCATACATGATCAAAAAATACCTAAAGTAAAGTTCGTCATTTTGATTTCTTTGTTGAAGCCCTGGATAGTTCAAAAGATATATTCTAAAAAAATTGTCTCACAATTTACTATAATGATTTTCGACATTTATTTCCAATGTTTTATTTTAATATTGTTGCTAGTTGTTGATATTCAGTTAATTCATATGTAGAAACTTTGTTAAGCTGTTTTATTTATCTTTCTTCTTTTTAATCAACCCATAGAATTCCAGTGCTGAACATCCTCTCAGCCTGGTCTCTTATTGTAGAAAGGATTATTATTTATCTTTTTTTATTTGTTTAAAAAATTATAATTAAAAATATATAAATGTTTTAATGAATGTAGAATTGTCCGATTTAATTAGTGACCTAAAAAATCCTAGAGATATTTAGTGTCATGCATGCATCTTTCTGATAATAAAAAATTAAGTTCGCCAACCTGCCTGCCAACCGTGGCAACTATGGCAAATAAATATCCTCTTTATGAAGTAACTTATGGTAGAGGCCTAATTTTAGCAATATAGCAAGATAGGCAGGTATAACTTACACTTATTTTAATTAGCAGTTACAGTTGATAGGGTTTGGTTAAGTCAAAATGGCTTCGGAATATTTTTTAATCGGTGTTTTGTGTATATATTGCAGGGAGACGTGCCTCAATTTTAGTATAGCAATCTCTCTTTTTCGTTGTTGGAACCACCGAAATACTTTTTAACTTTTTGACCACTGTAATTCTACTGAAATGTAGTTAATTAAGTGTAATGTAATGTAATGGATAGGTAAGCTGAAGTGGCAATGGGCCGGCCATATAGCTCGAAGAACCGACAATCGATGGAAAGGTTGTCGAGTGGCAGCCTCGTATCGATAGGCGAAGTGTAAGGCGACCCACCCACTAGATGGAATCACAACCTGGTAAGACATGCGGGAGGTCGGTGGATGCGGGTGGCTCAGGACCGTGCTTTGTGGCATTCTTTCAGGGAGTCCTATGTTCAGCAGTGGACTTGTGAGGGGCCGTAATGATAATGATAATGAATGTAATGTAATTCGTCGCTAACGCCGCCAAGCAGCAAAGGAGGTTCGCTCCTTTGCGGCAGCAACGACGAATTAAGCATACGAATATGAGTTGTGTGAAGATAGAAAAGCTAATCACTATAATAGGTTCGATAAAAAAAATTATAAAGTTGACAATAAATTTCTATTTAAATGTGTACTTTTCGAAGATTCCATATTCCATAATCACACCGCGTAAAATTTATATCAAATGATAATACTTATTATTTTTAGCTCGTGTTTTAAACGGGTTTGACGGCTCCGTGGCACAGTGGCTTAGCAATAGTTACGGGTCGCGGGTTCGCATCCCGTACGGAACGTGTATTTGTATGGCCTACAAGTATTTGTGTCGGGTCTGGATGTTAGCCCTTGTACAATTTATGTATGTAAACTGCCTCCACGATACCGGAGAAAATTATAGTGTGGGGGTAACGTTTTTTTTTTTAAACAAGAAATAAACACATTTTATAAATTGAAACAAATAAAAACAAAAAACAATTTTAAAACTAAACAGTCAAAGCGCTCGCGCCTTCCCCGGTCAGTGCGTGCTTGCCGAGATATCTTCGAAGTTGTAAGCATGTTGTTTGTTAAAAAAATATCCTCGCTTTAGTAAAATACCTAATTCGTTAGACCATTGCGGGAAGTCAGGTCACAGCAACCACTTACCATCGTCTGTGTGCTCGTTTGTCCAACCTATCCTATAAAAAAAATATGTTAGCATTGTATGTAAACTATGCAACTGACGTGTTAGTTTTGTTCAGTTCCCAAGGCAAACTCATTTATTATTCCGGGCTTTATTTGAACATCCATTACCTAGCGCCACGTAACCCCAATAACAAATTGACATTAATGAAAAAGCAATCCATCCAACTCATGCACGCTGAAAAATTAAATTGTATTTCCATTTATTGAGTTACGTAATGAATGATTACTAAGCTCTTACAGGGAATTCACTCTAATTACGGTTTATTTGAGTCGATTTTCTAATACAGTTTAGTCGTATGCTTAAAACAAAATTAAAGTATTTAAAATTCATACGTATTTTGTGAGTCAACATTGTCAACATTATATTACGTGTAATTCAGTTTGATGAAAAAAGAAACGCGTTATTAGCGCTTAAGATTTGATCTTATGGTGAAAACAAAATACCCCATTATGTTACCATAGAAGTACTGTATAAGAAAAATGTTTCGGTAAACCATGTGAACCCATGAAGGTTTTCTTCTATGTAACCTTCATTTTAGTTTTCAAAACACACGTTTTTAGAAAGAGAGAAGTAATATTCACGGGTACAGTAAACAATTAAATTTTTATACGTGGTAGAACCATGCTGCAGCTATATTAATAGTATCGTTGTAGCACGACTGTGTCGGCTCGACCGGGGTAGGACCACGCTCTCACAGAATACCAGCGTAAAATAGCAGCTTAACACTGCTGTGTTTCGTATGGTGAGTGTAGAGAATCGGAGACACTTTTTACTGGAAAATAGGCATTTCATCTTAGTCCTCACGGGTGACAACGCATCTACATTTTGATTCGCAAACGAGAATAGATGTAGATGTCTATGGGCCACAGCAACCGCTTAACATCAGGTGGACTGTGTGCTCGTTTGTCACCCGATCCTATAAAAAAGAAAAATAGAGTTTTATATGAACTAATTTTTAATAAAAATTAAAGCCAACTCTAAAGAACAACAATTACACATTCTGACGTCGCTGCTAAGACATAGTGTATGGAAGAATTGAATTTGGAATTACTTTAGTCTTTGTAGTTTTTTGAAGTCTCAAAAAAAATAAGGAAAACAAATAAAAGAAAAAGAGAAGTACTTTTTTTTTATTAAATGTAATTTTTTATACATTTTCTGTGGACTAAGGAATACAACAATCTCAATGGTCCTCTAAGTGGTTATATCAAGAACAACATGCCCTATTTTTCCACCTATAGAATTTCATACAAAAAACATACAGTCTAATTGACCAACTCCTCCTTTTTTGTAGTCGGCTAAAAACAAATATCGATTTCATTAAGAAAGTATGCAGGTATTGAATTGTGGCAACGAAATGACTATCGACTCGACATGATGCTAAAGCATTAGAAGTATCGACCATTTTGATCTCAATCACCTACACTTTACTACTCGTAGAGCCTCATACTCTATTCTCTTTCCTTGTAAAAACTTGTGTTCGAAATGTCTCCTCTACCTTTCACATTACTGTTAAGTATGTGGTAGAGTTCTGCTGCACAACTATTATGGCAGGAGCACGAATTGTTATTCTCGACCGAGAAACGACCACGCTCGCACGGAATACTAACGTTAAATATCAACATAAGCTATAGAGTTGTATGGTGATTGACGTGATCTTACAAGATATTCCATCCTAGTTCTCAGGGGTGCAAGGAATGACGCAACATTTTGATTTTTAGTTGAGGCTTAATGTATGTGTCTATGGACAACAGCATTCATAAGTAAATGCTGTTGCCTGCATGCACCTGATGGTAAGCCATCAGGTGGACTGTGTGCCCGTGTGTAACCTTTACTTACTTACTTATCTTCACGCACAATCCCTGACGGGGTAGCCAGAGAGAACAGATCGCCAAGTGTCACGATCCTTACATACCTCTTTCGCTTCTTTCAGATTCATTATCTTCTTCATACATGCACGTCTAGGTATCCGAGTACTCTTGACCCTACCCTCTTCGAGCAATTTGCTCACATGGTCTTCGAAAGTTAGTCTCGGTCTACCTCGACACCTTTTAATATTAACTTTCGCGCTATATATTTTCTTCACCATTCGGTCTTCACTCATTCGCTCAACGTGCCCAAACCACCGAAGCACGCCCTTATCAATTTTTGTGATAAGGTCATCTTTCAAACCTGCCATATTGCGAATCTCTTCGTTTCGTTTTCGGTCGGCCATGGTAACGCCGCACATTTTACGAAGAGATCGCATCTCCACTGCATTCAACTTGCTTTTATGCTTCTTCTGGCATACCCAGGTTTCGCTGCCATATAACAAAGTCGGTACCAACCTTTAATTCTTTTAAAAAAATGCTTAAATTAGATTTTGCGAACTTGGACCTACTTATTAACTATATCAATTACCTAAGGCCATTAACAAGTTCGTCGCCTGAGATACGTATAGAGCCTCGTCAATAGTTTATAGGTTAACGCAATCGTAAACCAGTTCTGGTGGCTCGTCGGCAGCGAGTTAGTGCGTTTTTATAGCCCTAATAAGGGATGAACAGGCCTCGGGTCGTTAATTTAGCTTTTACCTTTTCTTTCATTGCCGTCACTAAACCTTTTGTGTGTGTTGCTTATAGGAATAATAAAAAAAAACTTATTCAAAATTATTCATAACAAAACATCATAATAATGAAACTGTAAATTCCCTATCCAATGTATTGGTTAATTCACACATTCACGATACCATCCTCACCATCTGGATGCTTGGCGGTCCACCACTGTGTGTTTTACTAGGAGTTTTCTTCCTTGTACAACTTCTCTGTGGGATTGCTTGCCACTGGCGATTTTTCCGGACCGATACGACTTAGGGACCTTCAAGAAAAGAGCGTACACCTTTCTAAAACGCCGGCAACGCATCTGCAATTCCCCTGGTGTTGCGGTTGTTCATGGGCGTCGTTAGTCACTTACCATCAGGTGAGCCGCATGCTCGTTTGCCACCTCTTCTATAAAAAAAAGGTTTAATTCATTCGTATACTTCTCTTTTTTAAATAGTTTGCAAACATAAATTGCACAAGTACAAACATCTCGACACGGAACAATTTATTTATAGATCATACAAAAACTTGTTCCGTGCGAGATGCGAACCCGCGGCCCTCAGCGCTGCAACTTATTGCTAAGCCACTGCGCTGTAAATACTGTTTATTAGTCCTAAGAGGTGGCAACGCTTTGTAGCCTTATTATTTATGATAGTGGCAGGTGTTCATGGGCTGCAGTAGTCACTTCCCACAATCATCCGGCGGACTGTAAGTTCCTTTGTCACACGAGTTTTATAAAAAAAAAAGAATTATGAGTCTATTGTTAGTCAATGCTAAGATTATTCTTACGAGATTTGTAAGAAAAAAACTTACTTTTTAGCCTACTAGCTAGATTAAAGATGAAATTTAGATATTTTGTTGAACTCATTTATATCGTATAAGGGATCATATTATACAGAATAATTAATATAATTGTTGGTTTTGGGGTGTGGATCAGAATTGAGTGCTTAGGGTCAGAATGCCAGAAGTTTGTTTAGTGTTACTACCATTTTTGATAGATTAAATTATCTGTATATTGCTACTAGAGCTCACACAACCCACCCACATTACAGGATTCGTCACGTAACTACTATCTCAAAATCTAATATCATTGGGGTCAGAATGCCAGCTTGTTGAGTGTTACATTGATATCATTTGATATTTATCCATCAGAATATTAAATAATCTGTTCTGCAACTAAAGTTCCCAAAACTCGTTCTTAAAGCTCTCAAAATACGTGGTAGAGCCATGCTGCAGCTGTGTTAGTAGTATAGTTGTAGCACGAATGGGTCGGCTCGACCGGGGAAGGACCACGCTCTCACAGAATACCAGCGTAAAATAGCAGCTTAACACTGCTGTGTTTCGTATGGTGAGTGTAGCGAACTGGAGACCCTTTTTACTGGATAAGAGGCATTCCATCTTAGTCCTCACGAGTGACAACTCATCTGCATTTTGATTCGCAAACGAGAATAGATGTAGATGTCTATGGACCACAGTAAACACTTACCATCAGGTGGACTATGTGCTTGTTTGTCACTCGATCCTATAAAAAAAAAACTCACACGACAATCGTATACGTGGTAGAGCCATGCTGCAGCTATATTATGGTTGTAGCACGAATGGGTCGGCTCGGCCGGGGAAGGACCACGCTCTCACAGAATACCAGCGTAAAATAGTAGCTTAACGCTGCTGTGTTTCGTATGGTGAGTGTAGAGAACCGGAGACCCATTTTACTGGAAACGAGGCATTCCATCTTAGTCCTCACGGGTGACGCATCTGCATTTTGATTCTTAATCGAAGATAGATGTAGATGTCTATGGGCCACAGCAACCACTTACCATCAGGTGGACTGTGTGCTCGTTTGTCCCCCTTATCCTATAAAAAAAAACAATCCATCGCTTATAATCTCCAACAAAGCCCGCAGGGGTGAATATTCTATAACGTGCATGAAGATGTACCCGCGGCAACATCGCAGCAATGCTTTCATCCATACACGCCATATAAACTTAATTACAAATATTACAATAGTGAATATGGCGTGATAGAGTCACGACTAAAGAGCAATTTTACCGCCGATTGTGCGCATACAACGGTACCCAACAGTTAATTGTGCTGGCGAGAGAACAAAACTATTTGTTGCGGTGATAAATTGCAAAGCAATTTGTCAAGACGAGACGCAGAGGCTCGGGATGCGAGGGCCCGTTAATGGGTTTGTTTATCCATTTTAATGAGCTATCCCGTCACAGGGACGAATTGTTTTTCCCCGACTTTTCATTAAGGCTGTGGTTTGCTATAATTTAAGTAAATAAATAAGTAGTATATATGTAGAGATATAGTGTACGCGGAAATTTCATGATTAAATACCTCCCTCCCCTTTCCACCGTCGAACAACCAGACGGTCGGCGGGTCTCATCACTTTGTTGTCGTTACACGCATTCGAACTATACGGCTAGCCTTGTCCTTTTTAATGTGTACAGTGAAGTAGTGGAATCATTTGACGTCTGTCTTTTCGTTAGATTGCCTTTGATGCCTGATTACAATCTGGGTGAAATGACTTCGTCGTTGGTCTAGTTGTTGTTAGCGCGACTGCTAATCATGAGGTCACGGGTTCAGTACCCGGGTTGGGTCATAAAAATCAGTTATTGGGTTTTCCTGTCAAGAAATTCTCAGTAGCTTCCCGGAGTTAGGAAATTGGCTGTGTTTCACCCTTGTGCGTCGGCAAGCACGTAAAGCTGTTGCTCCTGCGCCTGACATCTCTTCGGTCGTGGCGGATTACCGTCCCATCGGAGTATGAGAGTGAGGGAATAGAGCGTGCACCTGTACTTGTGCATACACTCGGGCATTTTAACTCCTGTCCTGCGCAGATGGCTACTATCCGTTGCGACTAGCCGCTGTGACTGAAATTCGGTCTTGAGGACATTACGATCTGGATGTTTTTAAGGCAATAGTGAATAGGCTTTTATTACACTAATTGCGATTTACTATTTAGGTCTTCATCACCACTAACCACCAGTAGGCGTATTTAATAACTTAGTTGACATTAAAATGGGTCACTTTATAGTACGTATTATGAACCGTAGAAAAGATATATATAGCACACGACATAATGTACTAAAAATTGACCTTTAAATATCAACAAATAATCTAATATATAAATAAATAATTTTTGTTTCTTCGTACTTTATGCGCTGCCATACCGTTCATCAGATTGCGCAAAGGTTATAGGCATACATATAGTACAATTAAATTACAGCAGGCTGCGCGCGTGTCGTACCGAGATATTTATTTGAAAGTATGTCATTCAGTTTCAATGAATGTATTATCATTCCTAATTAAACAATATAACCCTTCGAAATTTAAAAAGATATTTCCACAAATATTTTTTTCTCCGGCAGCAACGCCCCGGGTACTAGCTGGTAATAAATAATAATGCATAGGCCTGCAGGGTGGGCTTGTAGTCATGCGCTGGCTTATAACATGTTAAAAAAACTTGTTGAATTCAAAAATTCCACTTTTTCTATAAAACTTCATTTGTGAGTTGGTAATAAAAATGTCGTCAAATGCAGGTTTTTTATTCTTTATCAGAATGATAAAGATTAAGAAATCTGTATCAGACGACCTCGTAATGTTAATTTCATATTAAGTTTTTGGTATTAAGGTTTTGGTTAACATTACATTATCATTTTTGAACGTGGTACAGCCATGTTGCAGCTATATTAGTAGTATAGTTGTAGCACCTATGGATCGGCTTTACCGGGGAGTGTAGAGAACCGGAGACCCTTTTACTGGAAACTAGGCATTGCATCTTAGTCCTCATGAGTGCCAAGGCATCTGCATTTTGGCACTGTGTTCTCGTTTGTCACACTTTTCTTATATAAAAAAAAACTAACAGCCTTTCAAAGGTCCACTACTGAACACAGGCCTCCCCCATTGATTCCTCAGGGGGGGGGGGGGGGGGGGGATTTGGCAACCGCATTTTTTTATTCAGCTGTTATCAGGAAGGTGCTGCTGTTCTTCTAAAAATACTTTAACCATTATCACAACTCATAAATCCGAAATAGAACAAGCTAGAATACTTACTAATATCCAGTAAACAACTCTTTTGTTAGCTTGTAATACGGGTCAAATATTTCTTTAAACACAAAGAATTAAATCACTGCAGCGCAAGCAGCCGAGTGTTTCCGATTTCAATATGCAAAAGAAGGTCGTATGCAAATATAATTGCAGCAAACTGTACGTAGCTTAACTCCTACTAACGTCGCAAAACAGCGGGATTGTGTTGATGGAGTTGAAACGTAAAAAACGTAAAGAGAAAATAAAATGTATTTGAATTTAATTGGCGGCTGGATTTGCATCTAAATGTTGACCCATTTTCTTGACTTCAGTGACATACGATTCGTTATCGCCTCCAAAATACGTGTATTTATTGCATTACTTGTTGTAAATCTTCCATGATTTTGATAACAGTTGTGATTTTTTTTGTTATTACGTTCGAATCCTTCTATACCCACGGGTACTGTGTGAGTAATTGTGTATTGTGTGTGATGAATTTCATCACGCCGTCGTTTTACACATTCATTCTATAACATATTTTGGCCGTGTATAGAAATGAGGAGATTTTAAATTAATAGAATCAGGCGTTAGCTCGCGGAAATCCATTATATTAAGATGTTAAAATTAGGGATTTCCGAAAACTTAGTTTAATTTAGGTAAGATCCGCTTAAAAATATATAAAAATAATGTGTCTTACCACCATGTTTGAAGAGTTTCAGGAGTTCTTCAAACTAGGTGAGAATTAATAATTAATTCTAACATCTTTAATTTAATGAGGAGATCTCTCACTGAGCTAGATTTTCAACCCGGGTAACAACCAACACCATTTGGTTGGTCTGCCTAGCGTGGCAGCTATGGCAAATTTTCCCCTATAAGACAATCTATTAGGAAGACCTATGTTCACCAGAGAATTTATATAGGCTGTAATGATTGAATGAATGTTCAAAAATGAGTTCAAATACGATATATGGTACATCCGATAGATCTGTAGTATCGGTACGTTTGCTTGTACGTCAAAACGATGGCACAGTAATGTCTCAGCCGGATATTGTTTCGATCGAACACAGGCACGAATCGCAGCCATCTTGATTTGTTCCGGATGCACGTCTGCTAACAGTAATTTCAAGTTCATCCTTTTGCGCAGCACTCAAGAACTAACTGGATTCCTAGAGGCACATCGAGCGGGCATAATAAGCTTCCGCACAAACCCTACCTGTTTTCCCTTTCAGTTTCCGTTTTACCCAGCTACCCACTAATCTTAAATTATTTATATTCATCGTCGTATATATACATTTCTGTTATTTTTTAAAAGCTTTAAGGGTAAATCTAACAACTAATTTTTTTTATATATTATTCTATAACCGTGTAGCGGTGGTGTAAATATTTCCACTACCCCATAATATCAACCCTTCGGTATCGTAAGAAGCGACAGAGCAACTCAAAATAATAATAAAAATCAGACGATCTATGAGGGAGAATATCTATTATAGATTCTTCAGTCTGTACTTACGTCGTGCTCAAACCACGAGTAAATGTGCTGTCTTTCTTTCTTTCGTTCTTTCATTTCCAAATTCTGAGCAGTGCTCGGTCACACGGTATTTTACAATGACCGCAAATCCATCCGGTGAGGCTTCGATTCTCGAATTTCAACAAGTCGGGTGAATCACCGCTGCGGTTTTTGGTTTCCCATTTTATGACCAATATCTGTTTTTGTTCCGAATGTTTACACACATTAATTCGCGAATTAATTAAAAAATATTGTCTGCTTAATTTTAAGCTGAACCTTTAATATAAACTACAGAAGTGTGGTACTGTGTGGTAATAGTACTACGTACTGAAGTTGCACTCTTTTGATGTTGACTAGTTGCCGACGTTTTAATAGCCTACAACCTACATACATAATTATTATTAGTTAGATAAATCAGTCCTATGTCACGTACGATATTTACTGGTTACCCAAAGGCTTTCAACAAATAGTACAAAATACAGTATGTATATAGTACCTTTAGTAAAGTATGTTTTTTTCATATTATCATGTTTTTAAAATTGTTAATGAATGTATTTTCAATAATAAACATATTAATATACTTACATATAAATTGCACTAAAATTTATGCAACTGTATTGTCCTATAACTAAATATACTAAACAAAGTTATTTATTATACAAGTGTATATAAAAAAATCTACTTACGTAAACAGTGTTAAAAACTTTGAAATCCACTATAATTAAAATTATAGTATGTCGCTCGCCTAAAACGCGCTAGCCCTGACTGTCTAAGTAACCTGAGTTTCCGCGCGAATGTAGATATATCTATCACACAGGTAGCAAGAGTGACAGAGGCCTGCTATAACGCTGGTATTCTGATGCCTGGGCCACACTAACGAGAAATGACGTTAATTATCGGGTTGATGAGCGTTGAATAATTAACGCGATAATTTTACAACGGCATTAACAATGCCGTTTGCCGTTGGGCGATAACGCGAGTGGCGGTACATCAAAGAGATTAACGCACGAATTAACGCGTTGAAGCGGCCACACTACGTTTGTCTTATTGTGCACGGTGAGCGCAACGGGGTCGCACGTATGCCCATGATGGAGTGGAATAATGAAAAAGTCATTACGTTTCTTGAGATTCTGCACACAGAGCCACGCTTAGGCAATGATAAAATATATTCATATAATAAAAATTTACACTCGTCAAATATAGAGCATCAGCGTTAACGTCCATCCATCTTGCTTGAAATTGAAGGAACATTAACGCCAACTTTAATGCCGTTCAACGGCCCTAAAATTGAAATAACGTTGACCATTCCAAGTGTGGCCACTCACTTTATCACGTTAAAATGAAGGCAAGCCATTATGGGCATTGATGTTTCTCGTTACTGTGGCCCCAGCATGAGAGAGCGAGGTTCTACCCATTCGTGCGTACAGCTATAACTGCTGTGTGGCTCTACTACGTATAATTAGTAGAGAGTAGTGTATAAAGCCTTCCAAAAAAGAGTTAGTTTGTTATACTTGTGTTAATTTATGATGTACTTATCTAAATATGTAGAAAATACTTATCTAAATGAAATGTAAACACTAAGTATTTTTAGAAGGATTACTTTCGCTATTTACTAATAACATTAACTCGAGCCTTATCCTTGAAACCCTCCCGCTGAGTCACTAGCCGTTCGGATTCTCACCTTGAATTCGAATGAACACGGAAATGCAATTTTTGCCTTTCGCACTGTTATTCCCTTTGTACGGTCTGAAAATGAATTTTGATCAACGACGCTTGGTGAGGAGGTTAAAAATGGAATTTCTGTTACACAGCATAACAAATAATAAAGCTATCGTAGCTCAGGTTTTTTTTTTTAAATAATGTATGATCTATGTAATTATTTTAATACTTTTTACTACATCTATCCTCGCTTGCTAATCAAAATGCAGATGCATTGTCACCCATGAGGACTAAGATGGAATGCCTCTTTTCCAGTAAAAAGGGTTCACCGGTTCTCCGTCCGGTTCTCTACACTCACCATACGAAACACAGCAGTGTTAAGCTGCTATTTTACGCTGGTATTCTGTGAGAGCGTGGTCCTTCCCCGGTCGAGCCGACCCATTCGTGCTACAACTATACTACTAATATAGCTGCAGCATGGCTCTACCACGTATAAATACATACATTAGTTTCAACTAAGATTTATTGACCGTGCAGTGGCGGTGTAAGAATATCCACTGACCCATATCGTCCCATGGGTGTCGGTAAGAGGCGACAAAGTGAACCTGGAGACCTAGGCAGCAGTGTTTTCCTAATAACATCTAGAAAATAAAAAACTGCGGGTGCCAACCCGCCAAACATGGCAACAAATATCCTCCCTATGAGGCAATCTATAGGGGGGGGGGGGGGCTTATGTTCAGGTGTGGACTTTTGATAGGCTGAAATGATGATGACGATGATGAGATAAACGAAATCAGTAGTTCTTGGCTTAATTTTTCCAAAGTAAATTTGAAGTTATATATATATATATATATATATATATATATATATATATATATATATATATATATATAACTTTATTTATATATATATATATATAAAATAATAATATATCATCTAACATCATATCTAGAGACCGACATTTAAGTGTGCTAATACTTTTTATGCATAGAAAATAAATCTATCCCTTATTGAATAAAACATAGCTGTTAAAAAAAAGTTTATGTTCCAAGAAGAAAAAGTCTGTGGTACTCAGGGAGGAGTTCTGCTTACAAATTAGCGCGTGAAACCGCAATCAATCACTAACTTATTAATTTATAAAAAAGAGAACTGTAAAAATTGAGTGAATAGATCCAATTGTGGGCATGTACACCAATTTGATAGAACGTAGATCATTACGTACTGAATGGCATGTAAGTGAAAAGGCATTATCCTAATGGGAGCCTATTCAAGTTATAGAAAGTCTGCGTATAATGATACGTACATGCGGTGAAAACGTACGTCGGCGCGGGCGTAGGCGTCTGTCCTTGATCGATCCGTTGGTGCGTGTGTTACACTTTACAGCTTTTCATGTCTCCATTGTAGGGTTGACATCCGTTGTCGTGTATGCGGGACTATCGCGTTTGGGATTTTCTTTTTGTAACATAGTGACATGGCCTGAAAAATAACCTCATGAAGGTGGTTACAGGTGCGTAATCGGCATTGAATGATAGCCTTATACAAAATGTATTCGGGGAATTTAAATTTATTTTAATTTCTATAAATTCAAAGACCTTTGTGATAAATTACCCGTGTAGTGGCGATGTAAGGATATCCACTGACCCATATCGTCCCATGGGTGTCGGTAAGTGGCGACAGAGTGAACCTGGAGGTCTGGACAGCAGCGTTTTCCTAATAACATCTAGAAAATAAAAATCTGCGGGTGCCAACCCGCCAAACATGGCAACAAATATCCTCCCTATGAGGCAATCTATAAGGGGGGGGGGGGGGCTATTGTTCGCGTGTGGACTTTTGATAGGCTGTAGTGATGATGAAACGAAATCAGTAGTTCTTGGCTTATTTTTTCCAAAGTGTTTGCTAGTAAAAGTATATTCGTAGTCTTAGGAAGACGATCTATAGACAAAGACATATATGCACATGTACTATTTCTTTAGAAGACATTGAAATACACTTTTCTTTTATATAGAAAAAGAACAGCAATGGATAGACCATTGATGATTAATTTTCAATGTGATTAAAGTCTACTGCTTAAGCCGAAAGTATGCCGACTCTACAGTTACCCTCTTTATAGCATTACTAGGAGCCCTTCCAAGTACGCGATCCGAAAGCAATGGCTTTCCGCCGGTTGCAGACAGATTATCGCTAAACCTGTCTGACACCTAATTCACAAAGAGCAAAATGTAAATGTAAGATTCTGTTTACAACTCAAAGTAGCACCTGCGGGGCTTGATAAAGTTCTAAGTCGTTGTGTAATCTGTTGTTTCTGTAATTAATGAGATGTTAATGATATGTTCACATCTCATTAATTACAGAAACAACATCTTGCTTATGTATACTCCAAGAGAGTGAAGGAATGTTTTGATCAATGTAAAGCTTTTCCGATCGTAGCTCCATCTAGGCAGGGGCGTTGTACATTGCGTTTACATAAACGCGGTCTCTACTCTACACATCTACTTCAGCGCAGACTGGCGCAGGCTGATGATGACGATGATGATGATGATAAAGCTTTACTGAGGGTTGAACGTCGATATAAATATAATAACTTAATAAAGTAAACGCATCTTTGGGCATACTATCATACGATGGCTTCGATTATAACCACTACTGCCCATCATAAGTCCACAGCGAACATAGGCCTTCCTCACGGATTGCCAGAATGTACGGTCCTAAGCCTCCTGCATCGACTACCTACCTACATATTTCAGCTGGTAGTTTCTCTATTTAGAGGGAAGTCGCCCAACACAACTTTCCAATATGAGGTTGCCACTCCGGCGGCCCCATCTCATGTTGGTTATTTATGTTATAAAGCCGGCGTATTGTTACTTCTGCCTACTTATCCGTTAGGCTATATCAGTTACTCTGGTTCTTCTGCAGATGTCTTCGTTATGGATTTTATAACTCGAGAGAAATTCCGAGCATAGTTCTCGCCATCGTTTGTTGAGTGAATTTGAGCTACGATCGGCGGTGAAATACCACTTTCCTGTTCTACGTCATCCACGCACCAATTGCCCTTTTTTGTCGGGCAAGATTTGTTTCAATTTCCCGAATTATTTGTAAGTTTATTTATGTATTGGTAGAGCTCACATGGTTAGCGCTCACTGTAAATTTCACAGTAGGCGAGCAAACCGGGTTCGATTCCCGCTGTAATTGTCAATTGCAATTTTAAGTGCTGATTTACCATGTGCTCGGCGGTAAAGGAAAACATCGAGAGGAAATCTGCATGTCTGAGAAATAAGAAAAAAAATATTTCGAAGACATGTGAAGTTCACCAACATGCATTGGGGCAGCGCGGCGGACACTTCCTTGCCCTAAAACCCTCTCAAAAATGAGGGGCGGCCTGTGCCCAGCAGTGAGACGTATATGTCAACTGCTGTAACTTTATTTTTTTATGGCGTAGTTTTTATTACTTAAAATCTTCATTAGCGTTAAAATCAAGGTTAATATAATGTGTTAATATATTGTTACGTGGTAGAGCCATGCTGCAGCTATATTAGTAGTATAGTTATAGCACGAATGGATCGGCTCGACCGGGGATCCTTCCCCGCTCGAGCCGACCCATTCGTGCTATATCTCACGCTCTCACAGAATACCAGCGTAAAATAGCAGCTTAACGCTGCTGTGTTTCGTATGGTGAGTGTAGAGAACCGGAGACCCTTTTTACTGGAAATGAGGCATTCTATCATAGTCCTCGCGGATGACAACGCATCTGCATTTTGATTTGTAATAGAGGATAAATGTCTATGTCTATAGGGCGCATGTAGTCTATGGGCCGCAGCAACAACTAACTTAAAAAACAATAGCGTCACGCCTGTAATCCCCAAGAGGGTAAGCAGTCTCCAAGGAGAACCGAACTACTTGGATCGCATATCCCATAAGTCGCCTTATGCCACATGCTAGGAAAATAACACAGTTGGCACATTATTTTGATGACCCACGTAAATATGAGGACCTGTAAGCCCCAGATTAACTTGGGACTGGTTGGTATTGGTTGGCTAAAACCAAGCTCTTCCACCAGTCCCGTTGTAATATAAATAAATCCATATATGTTATCTTAAAGTCATTTAGGTTATAACCGTTTTGTTATTGGGCCTAGCGGGCTGGCAAAGTGACTACGTGATTGATAAAATTAGGCCAACGAGAATTTCAGCTACCATGTAAACCTAATAGACGGCTGCTAAAATGTTACTAAACCAATCACGTATCCAATTTTCTGCGCCAAACGCATGACTTGTTTTTAAATTCATTATATAATTTTATAGTATATGGTGTGACAAACGAGCACACAGTCCACCTGATGGTAAATAGATGCCGTAGCCAATAACATATGGAGTTGTTCATGGGCGGCGTGTGCCGTATGCTCGTTTGCCCCCTCTCATATAAAAAAAATCTACACCTATCCTTGATTAAGAATTAAAATGTAGATACGTTGTGACCCCTGAGTACTAAGATGGCATGCCACGTTTTCAGTAAATAGGATCTCCGCTTCTCTACACTCATCATACGAAACAACAGCATTAAACTGGTACTTACGCTGGTATTCTGTGAGATTGTGTTCTTTCCCCGATTGAGCCGATGCATTCGTTCTACAACTACAATAAGGCTCTGCCACGTATATAAATTTAAAGCAATTATTACGTCAGTGAATACGTCACATGTTCTCTTTCATTTTCATGCATTATTGTATAGAGTTTTGAAAATTCTTAGATCTTTTTTCTACTTCTTTACCGTGTCCTGTAAAAGTCGCTGGTGCCTTTTCGCGCTATTGACAGGAATTATCTTATTCACAACGCTTGACAGGATTGGTGGTCGTAGTACTAGAGTATCAGACCAGTGGCGTAGCATGGGTAGCTGCCGTTCGGAGTCATTATCGTCTTTGTACATTATTTAAAAATAAATATGTCAAGGGTAGACGTCGATGGATGCAGGTAGCTCAGGACCGTGGTTTGAGGCATTCCTTGAGGGAAGGCCTATGTTCAGCAGTGGACTTGTGAAGGACTGTAATGAATGAATAAAAAAAATTATATCAATGTATTTTTCTACATGGCAATAGGACCTCATGATCAGGAACCATGTTTACGACCAACGAGGCAGTTTTTTTTTAACCAGATGATTATAATACCGCCATATATTATAATATTAGTCGCCTCTTACGACACCCTCGGCTTAAATAGGGTTACATTATTATTTAGTGTTTTGTAAAGAGAACCGACGACCCGATCGTGAGCAACGAGGATTATAGAATGTAATCCTAGTTCTCGGCGTGTACTACGCATTTACATAATATTGATTCTTCATCAATGTGTTGTGTATACAATATACAGTACAGGGTTCTTTTCAAAGAGTAGCCAAATATTAAATTTAAGTTTTTGCAGTTTTTGAAAATACGAGTAAATAAGGCCTGTACTTTTAATTGAAATTGTTTCAAATGGAATGTGATTTATGGGCAATGCGTACGCGCGCTCCTCTGTGTGCGATTCAATGCACAACATTTTTGCCGACCGATCGACCCTTACGTATGTGTGTGTACATAGTAAAACAGTACGCGTTAGATATTTAGAATGACAATCGGTTAAAATAATGCACTACCACGCATTTTGAATTTAAAAGATAAAAAGGACAGATTGTTTGAGATTTTATTTTAATTAATTTTTTGGCTATATTACTTATTCTAAACCTTCCGTGCAAATTTGGCCAGTTATTGCAATATAACCCTGTATACCCAACACATTGCTCAACTTGCAACAAGTACAAGTCGTCTCGCATCGCAGCCTTTATTATTTACATCTAGCGTGTATTAGATTTTTGTGTCATCGATCGGCGACTAAACATTTTCTTGACATTTTCTATAGACTCTTAACTAAATTTAGATTAATAATTCGACGGATTCTCTGAGGTTACTAATACACTTCTTGCATATATGTACGTGTTGATCTCAAACATTTTAGAATTTCATTTTATATATAATCAATTATATGTAGTAGAGCCATGCTGCAGCTAATAAGAATTGGCCGACTCGACCGGCGAAAGACCACGTCCTCACAGAACACCAGCGTGAAATACGAGTAGCAACTGCTGTGCTTCGTATGGTGAGTGTAGGAACAGGAGACAATTATTACTGGAAACGAGGCATTCCCTGTTAGACGTCAGGGGTGACAACGTATCTGTATTTTGTTTCTTAATCAAAGATAGATGTAGATGTCTATGGGCTCTAGCATCCAAAGACAACCATTTTGAGCTTACCTGGTTTTATATGTAATTTTAATATAATAAATAGCATTGCTAGTATCTTTTTAACAGATTTTGTGAGATTGGTGTTGTACACGCTTCCATTTCCAAAGTATTTACTTTTGGTATCATTTAAAAGTACTATCGCACTTCATTCTTATTTTTACTATCCTAAGCCTGCGCTTAACTACTACCTACCCACCCACCTAATGGTAAGTAGTGGTGCAGCCGAAGATGGTGAAGTCCACTGACTTAAATAAATCCTATTCACTTTTGCCTTGAATTTGCCACATTGTAATCGGATGGAAAGAGAAATGCTGGCAATTTATTCCACTCCTTTGCTCCTTCTGTCTATAGAATTACTAACTACGTACAAGTTAGTAATTCTATAGACAGATACCTCTCACATCGATACGAGGTTATCGATATCTCACTCGTTCCGCGGAATATAAGCGCACGTCGTCGTCGTAAGACTCTCCCACGTTGCGATAGTGGTTCAAGCCGAGGTACGTACCTCTTTCTGACGGGCCCTTGAATCACATCGGACCCCCCCCCCCCCTCTCTAGCAAGAGGGAGCCTCGTCTCGGGACTGCAGTCGGCAATCGCCTCGCCGCCGGCAGAATCGTTGCACTCAATAGCTCGTAAGTCCTCACTTACGAGCTTATTTCCATGAAGCTATAAAGGCCGCTGGGCCAACAGCATACACTTTCAGAAAAAAATAGTAAGCCTCTCGGGCTTGTGGCATGTGTTACTGTCGCATTGCAGGTTCGGTTTCGCAAGCTCTTCAACTATTAGGTCGTATTGTATCCGTAGGTGGGATTTACTGCTTACTCCTACGCCTACATTCCAAGCCTTTTTATTAAGGTATACAAATTTGTTTCTACTTAGCCCTGAATAAGAATTAAAAGAAAACCTTACCTGTACATAAATTTCACAAGGACAAACATCCAGACCCGGAGCACAGGCCATACAAAAACTTGTTCAGTGTGGGATACGAACCCGCGGCCCTCAGCGCTGCAACTCATTGCTAAGCCATAGTGCCACGTAGCTGTCAAAGGATATAAGGAACATTGTTGATATTTTTTTCGGAGGTGTGAGTATACCACGTAACGACTTCTGCAAATGTTGAGCAATTTCCAACTTTAAAAGGCTTTCAGCGTTCCGTTCGCCGCTCCATGTATATTTGTCCAGCGCTAAGTAAGTATGAGACTTTCGGTGGACAAAAAGTTATTTTATATGAAACTAGTTGTGCCCCGCGGTTTCACCCGCGTCATCACGTGTCGGAGGTGCGCGACATGACCTAGTTCAAGCATTTTATAATTGCAATTAAATATTTTATTTGATAGCAATGGATGGAAAAATGGGCATAATTAATGGAGTACTTTTATATGTCGGCATATTATGTATGATGTAGAGCGAAGTTAAGTTTTATCCACTTTCCCTCCCCCTCCCGGTTGAGCAGTTCTCGCAGTTCTCACCGGGCGGCTAGGGTTTTGTCGTTCGCGCGCCCAGCCAAGTATTGAATTATTTTAATTTTACATTATCTCTTAAACTATGCGCCCAAGTAACATGGTATAATGTACAAAGTTTATCTTCATAAAATTGTCTTGATGATGAAGTAACTTTAATTCGTAAGGATAAATAGGCCATGCCTAATACGAGGGTGGATTGAAAAGTACTCGGCCTAACACAGATCCATTCAATTCTAAAAATCAAATCTACCCACATTATTTAGTTCAGTTCAGACTAGTTCATTGTGTGAAGTTCGAAACGTGTGCGATAATTAGTTGTGATTTTATAAATTTATTAACAAAGTAATCGGACATAATTTCCGCGAATGGAGCAAATCGAGCAGCGCGCCGTCATTAAGTACCTCCATAAGAAGGGGCTATCATCAAAAGCCATCCATGATGACATCGTCAGTACATTAGGCGATTGTGCTCTGTCATATTCATCCGTCAAAAAATGGATAGCAGAATTTAAGCGTGGTAGAGAGAGTGTGAAAGATGAACCCCGCTCTGGAAGGCCTTCGACGTCAACTACTGACGAAAATATTAAAAAAGTACTTGATTTAATAATGGGAGACCGCAGATTAAAAATTAGAGAGATAGCCGAGATTATAGGCATCTCTTATGAACGAACTAAAACATCATTGTCAACGAGTTGGGTTTCCACAAGGTGTCTGCGAGGTGGGTTCCGCGACTGCTTTCAGTTGAAAAAAAAAGGACGCGATTGACTATTTCACGCGACTGTTTGGAGTTATTTGAAGCCGATGCAGATGATTTTTTGAATCGTTTTGTTACTATGGACGAAACATGGGTTCATTACTGTACACCGGAAACAAAACAATCAAAACAGTGGAGAAGACCTGGTTCACCACCCCCTAAAAAGGCTAAGTCGATTTTGTCGGCAAATAAGGTGATGGCTTCAGTATTCTGGGACTCGAAAGGTGTGATTATGATTGATTATCTTGAAAGGGGTCAGAATATAAACTCTGATTACTACTGCACCTTACTACGTCGTTTACGAGAGGAAATAAAAGAAAAACGTCGAGGAATGCTCAGAAGAAAAGTCCTGTTTCATCAAGATAACGCCCGTGTTCACACGTCAGTACAGTCAATGGCTGAAATTCACAACTGTGGCTTTGAACTGTTACCGCATCCGCCGTATTCACCTGATCTGGCACCATCAGACTTCTTTCTGTTCCCTAACTTAAAAAAGCACTTGGGAGGTCAAAGATTTTCGACAAACGACGAGGTCAAAGCAGCTGTAGACGCATATTTTGACTCTAAGGAAGAATCATTTTTTTTCAACGGTCTAATGTTTGGAAGGGGAGGTGGCAAAAGTGTATTGAACTTGATGGTGATTATGTAGAAAAATAAAAATATAACTGATTTAGTATTTGTTTATTTTCTTGGTTAGGCCGAGTACTTTTCAATCCACCCTCGTAATAACGCTCATAAATCACTTTTAAATTTTCAATATTTTTGTCGCAAAATACCTAATTATGGCTTATGTATAAGAAATAGACATATGATGTCGATGACTTTTTTTTAAATGGAGTAAAGATCTATATTTTTTAGAACAATGTATTTACGTATCTCTAACGATAACACCAACGTACGCGGATAAATCATTTCGGGAGTGCTTTTTCTTCTGACTTGCTTAACAAATATCCATATTTAAGGCTAGCTGAGTGATATAGCTTAATGCTAGATAGCCTATACTATTACCCATGAATCTGGCTATAATATACAAAAAGAATTTTTCAAATCGGACTGGTAGTTTCAGAGATTAGCGCGTTTAAACAAACAAAAAACTCTTCCGCTTTATTATATTATAAGTATAGATAATTTTGCTTATTATCGGGAAATAAAGGATCTATATAAAAATGTAGCCGATTAAGATACTAATTCAATAAAATGCTTTTCTATTTAGTACCGAAAAATATATGGTTATCGTTTAAAAAACGAAAACTCGAACGTCAGTTTTTTATGGCAATTAATTTACATTTTTTTTTTAAAACTATTCGATTTAAAATTTTATTGAGTATTTCATGAATACGTAGATTTGTTCTTAAATTTTGAATAACACGAGAATGCATCGATGAATAAATAACATTTGTTACCCTCCACACGTACGTTTCACCATAGATAAAGACTATAGTTGCCATAGATTACTGTATATATACTAAAGATAGATGCGCGATTCAAGTTTAATTTTCTTTAGTGTCGTGCTTTGCATAACAGACGGCGCTTACAAAAGAAGGAACTTGAAAAAAAGGGAAAAAATAAACACATCTGCTGGACGCGATCCGGGTCCTTAGATTTCGGGACAGCCCGATTATCCACCTGAGCTATTATAACCTTGTGCGTTGTGGCGAAATTTACCTTCGTATTCTAATAATATTTTAGCAGTTTTTCATTGTCTGAAAACACGGATAAAATGGCATTTTCTAAAAATAAATAATGTTCAATAAATATTAATAACAATTTAAGCGTAACCAGTGACCGCTACTAACTGCTTAGTGCTGCGTAGTGCGCGTGGATTATTGCGTATGCATAGACTTAATATATAAGTGCCCTCTAGTGAGATTAAAATAAGTCTAGCCTAGCGCTTCGGAATGTAGTTGGAAGCACATAAAACGTATCACTTTGTTCGTAAAATAATGTTCTAAGTTGCATGCCCATGATAGTTGCTAACCCGCCCACCATGCGTGGCAACTAATCCCCCCTATGATGCAATGAATGGGAAGGCCTATGTTCCGCGGTGGAATTTTAATATGCTGTAACAGTAACAGCTACAGTTGTAATAAAATGGAGCTTTTATATGCCCTTCCGTCTCAGAGATGTGATTTTTATGCCCAGACTTGAGTACACATTCATAACTTATTGTAAGGTACTTGAGGGTAATATGGTCACCTTAAGCTTTGCAGTCCTATAAAAACAAAACTAGGAAGAGACCAGAGACAAAAACATAATGTCGTATACTATAGCTAATATATTAAGAGAAAAGTAGCAAACAAGCCTTGGCAATAATTGGAACACTTCGGAAAATCAACTTAAAAAACTAACTACACTACCCAATACTAAAATCGACTAAAATATTTTCTGTAATATCAACTGTCAAAATGTCGTCGATAAAGCGGCGCCCTTTATTATTTGAATGACTGATGAAGAGCTATCGTATCCCAAAGCTACCTATGCAAATAAGGCTAGTTTTTGAGTTATAAGAAAGTAACCATATTAACCGGATGACTATATTAACCTCACGTACTATAGTTCCTATTATAATTACAACACTACACTACAATAATAATAACACACATGCACACATGCACGCGCACACACACACATATTGGTGAAATAAAGCATTGTTTATTTATTTTATTTTATGTGTGTTGCAATACACATTTGATCATGACAACCTGACTGACTGCCCATAATTCTACCCAAGGTTAGCTGATAAAGAATGCATTGATACGATATACTTAGAGCATTCAGTTCGCCTTTAGTACAACATTTTGGACCAATCAAAAATAAAATAAATAAATAAACACACGGTAATGCCTTGTCAAAATATTCGCCTATCCATACATATTGCAAGAGCTCCAGTAACGAAGTATCAGTGCCTGAAAGTATAATAACCAATTCTGCCCGCCCCGCGGGAAAAGTACTACTGAGACGACATCGATCGCCAAATAGAATAACAAGAAATTGGGTGGCTCAAACCGGACCCATCAAGTCAATGAAGCGTTACGAAGAGGGAATGAGACGATAATAAAAATGCCGTTATACAAAACTGACGGTTATTATAATATCGCCCCAACGATCGAACCCGAGATCGCTTTGAGAGACATGCCATAGCGTAATTTATCTGTAGATGCTTATTGGGGCGAGTTTTATCTTTCTTTTTTTTTATTTTGATGAGATGCCGAATGCTTTCCAACGAAGCCACGTTTACCAAAGTGTTTTTAAACTTTTAAAAGGAAAGTTTTGATGAAAAAGGTTTCGTGTTACTTTACAGAATATAACTACATTAGCAGAATGCCCTGTAGCTTTTATTGTCAGGGAAACCAGATGGAGGTTACATTAATTAAAGTTTAGTATAGTGATGCAATTTTAAACACTTATTTTTGAATTATTCTTTTTTAAAGCAATATGGACTATGTTAGTGTAAACAAATACAGTCGAATTGAAGTCGGTTGAAAACTTTGAGTAACAGCATATAATGTTATATCGAAAAAAAGAAAGACTTAATAATTGAGGGAACGGAAACAGTAGATAGGCAGCAGCATCCTCCTTATAGCAACTCAAAATAATAAATAGCCGCGGTTGCCAACCCGCTCGCCAAGCGTGCCAACTACGGCAAAATCCCCCCGATGAGACAATGTCTATGTTCAGCAGTGGAAATTGTTCTAGAACTTCACAAAATAAACTAGGTGTAATTTATTTCCTTAGCTGTGTTCGGTGTAGGAGGGTGAAAATATAGTTTGCATTTATACCATTATCGTAGCAATAATAATAAATCTGTGAAAAAGTTGAGACAAGTGGGGATCGAATTAGCCAAGGGCAGTGCGAGACGCCGCTGCGATTTTATCTTATTTAACTAGTAAGTTATTTTGGATTGATGACTGTATGGTCAGGGCTCTGAGAAATTGGTTACTCAGATGTGTGTTATTGTCATCATTATTACCCTTAACTAGCTGCTCTAATCTCATAGACCTCCCGCCAGTAACACCAGAAAACACGCGGTCCTAAAACACCAGCAATTACGCTAAGTGTGTTCGAATTCGGTTTCTGAAACCAATGCACCTTTCAACACTCGACAATTGTGATTGTCTTCTGACTTCCTTGAATGAAAGTTAAATAGCAATACGGCATCGATGCCTCTTTAAATAAATGGTTCAAATCCTATCTAAGCCAGAGACCTCAGACGATAGTAGTAAATGGGTTTGAATCTGAGAGATACATAGCACGCTCTGGGGTACCACAGGGGTCTCACCTCGGGCCTTTGTTGTTTTTGGCCTTCATAAATGATATTACCACAGAGGTAAAGCATTGCAAATGCTCACTTTTTGCCGATGACTTAAAAATCTATAAAATTACAAAGTCGGATGAAGACACAAAATTAATACAAGAAGATCTTGATAGAATCACATATTGGTGTGGCGTCAATAGTATGACTCTTAATGTTATCAAATGTTTTCATGTAAAATATACCAGAAAAAAAAAGCCACTTGTCTCAAGTTATTCAATTGATAATATAGTATTACAAGAGTTACCAGAAATCAACGACTTAGGAGTTACTATTGACAGGAAGTTAACTTTTACATCACATGTAAACAATATTATTAAAAAAGCCACACAGTTCCTCGGATTCATTAGACGAAACACAAAAGGATTTACCCGCAGGACTAAAATTATTTTATACAACGTGTTTGTGAGAAGTTGCCTCGAGTTTGCCAGTGTCATTTGGAATCCTTATTATCACATACATTCCCAACTCATTGAAAACGTACAACGCGCTTTTACAAGGCACCTTGTATTCCATGAAACTGGTATCTCACACAGGCAGCCCTATAATCAAAGATTGGTTGAATTTAAAGTGATGTCTCTCCGAAACAGGCGGGAGATACTTGATCTGTGCTTCTTGCATAAAATAATTAATTCCAAAGTCAAGTGCAGTAAGCTGCTTGAACAGGTTTCTCTATCAGTACCTATTAGATATCCTCGCTGTTGCAATACTTCTAAAAAAACATTTCACATACCTTTCACTAGAACGCATCTTGGCAAGCAAGCTCCCATGGTTCGCATATGTGCGAAATATAACGAAATATCTCGAGCTATACCTGGCATCGATATATTCCATAACTCTTATGCTGTATTTAAAAAAAAACTCACCGATCATCTATCGGTGAGGCCGCATTTACATTGAGAGAAAGGAAAAATGTATATGCGCGTGTGTATGTATGTAAATGTGTGTGTGTGTGTGTGTGTGTGTGTGTGTGTGTGTGTGTGTGTGTGTGTGTGTGTGTGTGTGTGTGTGTGTGTGTGTGTGTGTGTGTGTGTGTGTGTGTGTGTGTGTGTGTGTGTGTGTGTGTGTGTGTGTGTGTGTGTGTGTGTGTGTGTGTGTGTGTGTGTGTGTGTATATATATAGGAAATACAATAACAAGTGTGTTTTCTTTTTTCCTTTTTTGTTCATTCCCAATGTTTACATGTATTTTTGTTGGTAAATGTTATGTACACTTGTTATTGATATACATATCAGTGAGCGTGTTACTTGTTATATAATCTAGTGTTAATGTTTAATATGTATATTGTAAGTGTGCTTATGAAAATAAAATAAAAATAAAATAAAGTTAACTGGATTGATTCGTTATAAAGAACGTGGTTCAATAGTTGCAGGACCTCTTAGAAGTTTGTCTGGCTTGCTTCTTTCACCTATTTCTGCCGTCCAGCAACAGAGCACCCACTGCTGTGTACCGATCTAAGCTAAGAGAGCTTACAGGATATTAGGAATTTTTATTGTCCTTAGTACTGACTCCACGTTTTTTTTTTAAATTAAGTATCACAAACTAGCACACAATCCGCATGCTGGTGAGTGGATGCAGTAGCCCATAGACTCCACCATCGATTAAGAATCAAAATGCAATGAAATTGGTTTGTTCTTTCATGGACTAAGATTGAATTAACCGTGTCGTGGCGGTGTAAAGCCAAGCGAGGCAAATATATCCCTATATATATATATATATATATATATATATATATATATATATATATATATATATATATATATATATATATGAGGTGATCTCTGGGGATGGCCTTTGTTCAGTTATGGATTTTTGGTAGCATGTAATGGCGTATAAGTGCTATTAAATATTATGTGCTAATGGTAAGATTACCGTCAGATGATCTGGCAGCTCGTTTTTGTAATGTTAAAAAAGTAGAAGAGGCCTTTGTTTGCAAATATTTCGACACTAGATTATATTCATTTCAATTAAATATTATGGAGGTATGTATAGAAAATTTATAGACCAAGTATTTTTTTAAAGTTGCATGATAATTGGGAATACTAGTAACGTAAGTAGGATACATACTGTCTCGTTTTTAAAACTAATGAAATATTGTGTGTACATTCCAACTTAGTCCTCACCTCGGCCAACGGTCAGAAGTCACAACGTATCAGAAGCGTTCCTTACCTAAAGTTGGTTGCAGGTATCCATGTTCTGCAGTAGCCTCTTACCATCAGGTAGACTGTAAGCTCGTTTGTCACTTTATTTAAAAAAAAGTGTAATAGCGTATCAATTATACTACTAAGGAAACAGGGCTCAAATTAGAAATACTAAAAATTTAATTAAAATCGGAAACAATAAATTAAAAGCACGAACTAAATACTTGTGCAATAAATTGTTGTAGGGAAGCTTCGGAAGTTGCTGAAAGTTGGCAGATGGCCGCTCTCCGCCTCCGAATTGTAGGCGAAACGACGCAATATTAAAAGATTGGACATCGGAATATACGGAGTTATTCGGATTTGTTTCGTCTTATTCATCTATCTGGAACGCGGCGGAATTCAAGTTTCGTAGACTGTATACGTATAATGTTATTTGCATGGTATTAGGAGATTAGCCAATAAAATAAATTACATTCTTTATACGTCCCACTGTTGGGCACAGGCCTCCTCTCATTTCTGTTCTCTCTTATGGGTTATAGCAGCTTTATTGGAGCTTTTTAATCCGCTGTGCCAGTGCGTGCTGTCTTCGAAGTCTTCGAATCACTTTTATTCCTCAGACGTGTAAGTTACCTCACGACGTTTTCCTTCACCGCCGGGCACGTGATAAATCAGCACTTAAAATTGCAATTATTGGTGCCGGAGTGATCGCACATCGTAACCAGGTTGCTTTTTTCGTACTGTAAAATTTACTATGTATTGTTATATATTACTTTTGACAGACTTCACTTGCCTTTGAAATAATTTTATTTCTTAACAAAATCAACAATTTATGTTTTTACACCATTATTGGCTAATTTCTTGATTAAATAACGGATATTTTTTTGAACATATAATAAGGGTAATAAACGAACACAGTCCACCTGATGGTAAATGGATACTGTGGCCCATAGACATCTATCCATCCTCGGTTAAGAATCAAAATGCAGATGTGTTGTCACCAATGAGGACTAAGATGAAATGCCTCGTTTCCAGTAAATAGGATCTCCGGTTCTCTACACTCACTATACGAAACAACAGCCTTAAGCTGCTATTTTACGCTGGTATAATATACCGTTCTCGCTAAGCAGATACAGGCAAGCGTAGCCATTTGCAATCGATTTCAAAAAAGGAGAAGGTTCTCAATTCGACTGTATTATTTTATGTGTGTTACCTCAGAACTTTTTTATAGGTGAAGCTATTTTGATGATACTTTTTTATTTGAAAGCTGGTGCGTCTCATGTGGTCCCATATAAATTTGATGAGAGATGAGTTATCCTTAATAATGCGAATTTAATTGACTTCGACTACATTGATGACGTTCTCATTTTATTTATATTGAAATCGGTTGCACGGAATAAATAATAAAACTACGTATCGGTTGTACAATTTTTTAATACGCTTTTATTAGCTAAATACATACATCTGATACCTATGTAACGGAACTTTTGATGTCATCCCCTTCAAAACGTGGGATTGATTTGAAACTTTGCACACTTATCATGGATCGATGACAATGCAATAATTTAAATAGTTTATCCCTTTATCCTTGCCAGGATCATCAGGATTTGCGAATAATCCATAAAACAACTAAGATTTCTGCCAGTTCAATCTAGTGTAAGCTGCGTAAAAGAAATTCAAAAAACACGATTTTGTAGATAACCGAACTAAAAACTGGAAAATATTTTCAATAAGTTTAAAATTAAAAAAATAGTGATTGCCATAAAAAAAAATCATTTTATTGTAAAAAAGCGTGGGGTGCTTTATTGTATATTTAATTTTACCACTTGTTGTATTTGGAATTAAATTAAAATCTATAATTTACTAAATGTACTATTCAATATTGTCTTCGTTGTTGTAAATCGAACAACTTGTAATGCTTATATATGGTAACGAGCGTCGTATATTCCAACAAAAGCTAGCAAGAAACTGTCGTAAAGACTTATTTATTGTAAATGCCTTTATAAGCCTGGTATCGGTAGACAACGCACCCCAGACAAATGTTTTCACAGGGGGAATCCATTTGCGCCGAATGTGTGGTCGAGCTAGGAAATGTTAGGTCTCGTATACACGGTTGGTTAACGCAAATATTCGAGTGTAGATGTGATAACGATGTATTCTACTTAAATTTTCTAATTATAGACTTTAAGTAATAGATGTGTGTGTGTGTGTGTGTGTGTGTGTGTGTGTGTGTGTGTGTGTGTGTGTGTGTGTGTGTGTGTGTGTGTGTGTGTGTGTGTGTGTGTGTGTGTGTGTGTGTGTGTGTGTGTGTGTGTGTGTGTGTGTGTGTGTGTGTGTGTGTGTGTGTGTGTGTGTGTGTGTGCGCGCGAGCGCGTGAGAGTGCGAGCGCGTGGGTGCGTGCGTGCGTGCGTGTGTGTGTGGGGGGGGGGGATATAATTTAACTAAGGGCTAATTTTTCAATTTTCAGATAAAAGTTATCCATCGAATAAATTCATATCTAACCAAATATAAATGTGAAACCTAATCCTACCCAAGATTATATACTTTAATGCGGCGTAGGTTATGTGTTATGGCTCACCAGCGTGGCCTGTAAACTGATATCTCCTAAAGCAGGTTTAACAATATTTAACAAGCGAAGTAATTTGAAGAACAATAAGGCAGAGCAGTGTTTTTTCTTAAATTACAATATTTAAAACTTTTAAAACCAAAGATTATTTAAATTTTCATTTAAATAATCTTTGGTTGACATAACCTAAAACCTTGGTTTAATTAAAATAAAATTACCTATAATAATAGATAATTACCTAATTAACAAACTTTAATGAGTATTTTGTGTTACACTGTGATCTATGACTATTAAGTACTTCTTGAAACGACGCTATTAAATGAGACAACCTTTATGTTGCAAAAAAAAAGCATTTGAACTATTTTATACGCCATGACGTCGCCTGGATGGGATTTAATTATTATGTGGCATTATTTAGACTTAGAATAATCAGAGACCATTTATGTCATCAATTTATTGCTTTTTTTTTTTCAAAAATTCCAGTTTTCGATTAAAATATAGTCTAGATCTCTCCTGGCGTTGCTCTCTATTTGTTTGTAAAGTTTCGTCATAATCGGATCAGCCATTTTGGAGATTAGATGAGACATAAATAGACAGACATGCAAAATTTTTAAAAAGGTTATTTATTTTGTATCTTAATAGCATCCGAATAACCCCCTGAACTTCATAGAAGCCAACTACTTCAATATTACAGACAGACACTGCAATTTTATTTATTACGTTAGATGCATAATATAAATGTAGATGAATAAATTTTATCAGAGAGTTGTAAAATTGGCCTTAAATGAAATTAAAATACTTGTTACCATGATACAGAATTTTTTCCTAATCGCCCGTCTAAAGTAGGATGAAGTCGGTTGGGCATACGCCCTAAATCAATTATTTTCAAGTATAATGTTTACTGTGTACTACATACTTTAAAATTTCACCATTAACCTCTTAGAAATGAGACCTTTAGCTCAGCCTTTTTGATAGGTTATTGTCCAGCCGTGGGACGCATACAGGCGGTAGTAACTTTAACATGCTTTATTGTAAAATACTCGAAGTCTCGGTAGTGCCATTGGCTAGCTTTGTTATTTTTTCTTTTACAAATGTATTTCTTTCAATTCTATTTTATTTTATTCACTTTAAAACCGACCGGTTTCGCCTTACGGTGTCATCGGGGTATATGGTACCTATATAAAATTGGCTGGCTTTTGGTTCCAGCGCTGCGGTGGCCGTAGGTTCGAATCCTGCACGTAACAAATATGTAATAAATATTTTTTCCGTGCGGGATTGTTAAAGTTCTCCACGATACAGGCGAAAATCCTAGTATAGGGGTTATTTTTAATAAGCGAATAAATCAAACTTTTTTTATGAAACTTTACCCCTAGGATTTTCTCCTGAACTGTGGAGGCAGTTTACAAACATAAATGGCACTACGACAAACATACAAACCCGGAACAATTATTTGTAGGCCATACAAATACTTGTTCCGTGCGCGAAACTGTTTCTGTTCAAGTCAAAATAGCTCGCGCTAATTTTCATTTCGTCGTATTAATTTGTCATAAAATGAAATATCAAAGAGAAAAGATTATCGCGTGAATAAGGCAATCGACTATGCTAATGACGAAACTTTTGCAGTCCGATTATTTAAGTTGTCTTCAACGCGTCATCCATAATTAATACGGGATCAGAGACTTAATTATTATGAGGTTTGTGAGAAGTTCGCCTGGCGGATGTCGACGACCTATTCATAAGAATTATATATAAGTTTTTCATTTTACATCTCTGCTTTTGTAGATGTTAAAAATTAATTAGCTAAAATCTGCGTAAAAAAATAAAAAAGATGTGTCTTACCTTATATGAAGAGCACTTGCCGCCCTCCCTCCAATTGCGTGCACTATCACCGTTAATACTAATCCCAACACCACTACACCAGGGAAGACACACCGCTGTCGATAATACGGCACGTGTTTCGTCTCTTAATGAGGCATCGTAGGAGAAATAGACTCTGACTGAATAGAATAGACTATATTTCTTACCTCTAAGCGACCTAAAGGCCAAACGTTTGGTCTGACATTAGGCCTACATGCATACAGGCCGGTATTCTTAATTTAATTTTAAGCGGCTTCATCACCGCTCGCTACCAGGGATCGTAGTCAAGTATTGGCATTTAATATAAAAAAAAAAAATTGATGATCATTTGTATCATCTCACTTGTACTTTTATTGTAACTTTTTAAGTGTGTTTTTCTACGGTACCTATCGACTTTATGAAAGTGTTTGTCGTAGCTTAAAAGCTAAACACTAGTTTAATACTTTAAGGTGATTAAGTTGGAGATGTGGTCTGAATTAGAAACGTGGTTTAACTTACGATGAAGGCTTTATGTGATTTAACTTTAATAGCGTTCACGTAAATAACAGAAGGATTGTGAACCGTAACTTTAAATAAAACTAAAAACTCGGCACTTTAACTAAATGTTTTAAACCTCGCAATGGAAACGAATAGATAAAAATATGGGAAAATTTTATTATGTTATTTTGTTATTATTTCATGTGTGATTTTATGATAGTTTAGAGGCTAAGCTAGGCTAGGTTTTAAACTACAGTAACGATTTTGAATTACATTTGTTAAATAAACTGCCAAGTGTTAAGATATCCATGTATTACACTGGATTGATGATATGATATCTGTCTTCTACATTAACCCTAACTTCTACATTATATACGTGGTAGAGCCATGCTGCAGCTATATTAGTAGTATAGTTGTAGCACGAATGGCTCGGCTCGACCGGGGAAGTACCACGCTCTCACAGCGTAAAATAGCAGCTTAACGCTGCTGTGTTTCGTGTGATGAGTGTAGAGAACTGGAAACCATATTCATTGAAAACGAGGCATTCCATCTTAGTCCTCACGGGTGACAATGCATCTGCATTTTGATTCCTAATTGAGGATAGATGTAGATGTCTATGAGCAACAGCAACCACTTACCATCAGGTGGACTGTGTGCTCGTTTGTCACCCTTATCCTATTAAATAAAACCCGCAATTGTCTATACTCTACTGTATGTATACTCCCTTGGAGTACTTATCCTAATCGTCACGCATAGCAGATAGATTGACGATCGCATTGCCTATATTATATTTCGTTTAGAAAGCAAAGTTCTTAATCTGTTTTCATTCTGTGACATTGAAAAATTATTTTATCGTATTAATATATTATATTCCTCTACCTTTAACCTTTTTTTAATATCTCGTTTATATACTTTCTTTTTAGTGCAGCTAGTATCCAAATATTAAAACTATCGCCATTTACCCTAGAATTTACTTAGTTGTTAATAATACTGTATTTGAATGATTCCAAAGCTTCTAGATATTGCTAAACGAAAGGCTGTTTTGGTCTCCCAATTTTATGAAGTCCATGTGAACTTTCGGCGACACACGGGCACCGTTTCTTATATATAAAAAGCTTAGCTTAGCTCATAAAACCGTTATACAACGCCGTCTTAGCATCGGGTAGTGATGTTTAAACAAAGACCGAAACAAGATCGATACGTACTCGCAGGACGCGCGCCGCTGCCTCGAAATTACATTTTGAGCCAAATCCAGCCGGCACGTGACTCAACTTGTTGCCGCTCAGGAAAGAGATGAAACTACGATACTAGTTGTGTGTTACACTAATGACAGGCGCTATAGCGGTTTAGTATAACACTACAGTCTAAAACAACAATTGCTGTTGTATAGAGCCAGTAAATTATTTTTCGATACTATACTTTACCTTTGACATCTAGCTATACTAAATAATTACCTACTATCAGTCAATACAAAGGTAGACTCTGCCCAATATGTCTGTGGGGTGAAAATGACACGTGGTTTATATTTTTTGTTATCATTTGGATTAAACACATTACATAAATATTATCAGAAGAGAGTAAATATTTTCAATGAGCGTTTTCTGTGACAGACTTCATACCGCCGGTATGATAGCGGCTAAGTAACATTAATCTTAGTGTACCACGTTGGGCGCCACTTTGCCGTCTAAATTAAATTGTTGATTTTATGAAATCCTTAGCATTTAACTTTTATATATTTTATAACGAACACACTTTTATTAGCTTCACCTGTATGTATGTATTAATTAATGTAATGGAATTTTATAATACAGTTTTTACCCACTTCCGGACGTCTGAATAATCTGAAATTTTTGCATACGTATGACCTAGTATTTTCACTAGATATAGTCTAGTATTTTCACTAGATTCTTACAACTCATCAATGCATGTTTTTTTTAAAATAGTAAAAAACGTAAAAAGTAAAAAACTAAAAATATCTAATTTTTTTAAATTTCTTTTGTACTGGGACAAAAGTTCTTTTGTGCTTTGTGGTGCATTCCTTAGGAGAGACTTATGTTCAGCAGTGGACTTGTGATGGGCTGTAATAATGATGATGTATCGGAACCTGGAACCTCTAGCGTAGTTTCATGGAACAAAATAATGTATGATTTGAGTAATGTTTATGAATAATTTGAAGTTTGATCATATCGTAGCCTTACTTTCAACTAAATAGCAAGTTTTTAAAATGGACTGAGTTGTTACCGTATGTAATTTTATATATTTTAACATAATACATAATAAAAAAAAATTGTTTTTAAAATATTGTTTTATAAATTACGTTGCTGAAATAATTTATAGGCAAACTACATGATATATTTGCTTCTCCGGTGGCATATTAATAGTTTTATATTTGCATACAATGCCACATTTTTAATTCCTGGCAATGAGTCATAAAAGCATTAGTCATAGTTTTTGTTTTTAAGGAAACTTTCGCAAATTGCTATTGGTTTCTATGACAGTTTACACCGATTGGCATTATAGGCAGCCAGGCAGTCGCCAAGGACGGTATTTACGTGGCCGTATGTGCGTTTGCATCGGCCGAACGCTCGATCCTGGAATTCCCAGTTATTACCGCAGGGGGAGGCGGTCTCGGGGTTGTTGCCCGGGATCGATCCACCGCACCGCACCGCGGGTATAACCGGTGCACAAGGTTACGACGCCATCACTGCAGTCGCGGTACATCATGTGTCCTGCAACTACATCGTATTCTTACGTTTACGGAAAGCATTTACGTCATCGAGCACAGCCGACGTAAAGGGATCACCGAGTTATTCAGCCGTATATTTCTTGAATCCACAGATTAACACTACATTTCCAAAACAATATAGACGCACAGGTTTCAGGGTTACTTATAAAATATAATTACTGGTTGAAAAATCAATCGGAAGCAATTTGAGCAGCGAAACAAATTCTACGTAGCTTTGCCGGCTGTTAATTGGCTGCGGGTGGCGGCGCCGAGACGGCGGTGGAACCTCCGCAGGGCCCCGCCGCCCTCCGGCCGCCACCCGCCTGAACCTCGCCATTTTTATGAGCGAGAAGTCCGTCGGGACTTGCAAGAGTCTGGCTGGCTCTAAAATTCTTTCCCAACTCTGGACCCTTTAGTTGCTAGGCGCGATCGAATCGGCATACAAACAATATTTTCCACTCATACAACAGAAGCATCAACTTAAAACATTTTCTCTTCAGATGACGTCAACTATTTTTTAAGGTTTTCTTAAGAACTGCTAATAGTCTTTGCTTTACAAAGACTTTTCTAAGAATGACTCAGGTCAGTTGTATGATGAAAACTAGTGAAGCAAGAGATATGTGGTATGGTATGGTGGGGGAGATGTAGACGTCGCAATCGACATTATTTGTCCATTTGCTAGGCTTATTTTCTTGTGCGGGGTTATCAAGTCTGGGATGGTAGCGGGGCGGGGGTGCCGCAGGACGGGGGGTGCGCGGCTATCGACCGGTGCCTCCCCCCAACCCCAACCAGTTCAGTTTCCGGGCGAGAGTCGCGCAATACGCCCGCGCCGCGCCGCGACTCCGTCACTCGTTAGATAGTCCACTTCAAACCTTCACCATGCTGATAGGGCTCGTTCGGGACTCGGTGATGCAGTGCTTCTGCCACTCATGCCGCGCGCCTGTACTGCCGGCAGGTTGGGAACAACGCACCGCTGGAAGCTTAATTCCTTTTGAATACTTTTAAGTCAACCGGCGACGCCACAGCTCTCACTATGGAGACAAACGCCCTCTTGGTTATCTGGCTCATCAACGATAAAACTTGCTGTACCAATTATTTCTGAATTATTGTCACGAAAAGCTTTTTAACCATCTATTGCTTACAGCACCAGCGAGACAAATGAAAAGGTAACCTCGATCTTTTTTCGAAGTTTTAGGCCAATCTGATGTCATTTTTGCCTGTTACCTCAGTTTTTTTGATCTTAATAATACACATTTTCACGGTAAATGTAAGGTTTTGTTATACACATAAAAAGCAATTTAATCCGTGATACAATATTTTGCCTTAAATTATGTAAGAATTTATTTGTTAGAAAGCCGGCCGGCGCGGCGTGGAGAGGGGAGTCTGTGACGGCATTTCGGTCGTACTTATGTACGTGCACGTGTTCTATTGCCGGTGATCTGACATAATTTCTGCCTTTTTTACTTAAACACAAATTATTATTTTCTTATTTAAGTATAGCTCTATCGAAGCCTAATTCATAACATTAGCCTTGAAAAAATTATTGCATCAAATTGTTGTTTCATAATTTTTTCATCGGTCTATTGACTACGGGTTCGGAACATTTGGACGATGTTGTTTTTCGGTTTCTGTGCGTGGCAAACCTAGGATTTGACTGCGCTAGACATATTGATTTAACATTACTGCATAATGTCGACCATTTTGTACTGAATACTCGAACCATACGTGTCCACCATTTTGAACACTCGAAATTTAGTTTCTAATCTAGAGTTATACAAAGGTAATATCTTTAAAGTTCGATATGAGGAAACTTCTGAAATATTATACCATAATGGAATTTTAGGCTTTTGGCCGAAAAAAATTCGCAATTGTTATTTAAATATCAAAAATACTTAAATGGTTTCTTAATTTATCCGTGTATGCTTTCGTCTTAGGGGGAGACATTTCGTCGCTAACGTAATCGTAATCTTATTTGTGGTTTTCCATTACGTCTAATATATATCATTTTCTGATGAAAAAAGCTAATAATCGGGGAATAATAAATGTCTTCTTGCTCTCCTGTAATTTAAAAAAAAATGAGGTTTACCTTTTTGCGGCGTCGACGACTATTTTTTATTCTTTAATTTTATTATAGAGTAAGAGTGACGAACTAGCACACAGTCCACCTCATGGTAAGTGGATGATGTGGCCCATAGACATCTACAACTATCCTCGATTAAGAATCAAAATGTATTTTTTTGTCACCCATAAGGACTTTTTTTATAGGAGAGGGGGCAAACGAGCATGCGGCCCACCTGATGGTAAGTGACTACCGCCGCCCATGAACAACCGGAACACCCGGGGAATTGCAGATGCGTTGCCGGCCTTTTAAAAAGGAGTAGGCTCTTTTCTTGAAGGTCCCTAAGTAGTATCGGTCCGGAAAAATCGCTGATGGTAAACTATTCCACAAGGAAGTTGTGCGAGGAAGAAAACATCTTCTAAATCACACAGTGGTGGACCGCCAATCATCCAGATGGTGTGGATGGTATCGGAAGTTCTGCCGCGATGTGCGTTCGTGAAATTTGGCGGCTGAGATTAATCCGAACAATTCCTCAGAGCACTCCCCATGGTAAATGCGAAAGAAAATGCAAAAGATGCAACATCTCTTCGCAGTGCCAATGAGTCGAGCCGATCGGAAAGGACTCGGTCGTCGACGATTCGAGCCGCTCTGCGCTGGATGCGGTCAAGTGGAAGGAGCTGGCACTGGGGAGCCCCAGTCCAAAGATGGGAACAGTATTCCATGTGAGGTCGAACCTGCGCCTTGTAAAGTTGCAGGCGTTGAGCTGGCATGAAATACTGTCCCGCTCTGCTGAGCACGCCAAGCTTTTTAGAGGCCAATTTGGCCTTCTCTTCCAAGTGACCACGAAACTGCACGTCACTCGATATGTCGACGCCGAGGATTCCGATACTGGCTGAGGCAACAAGGGGAGTACCTTGAAACTGAGGAGATACGACAAAGGGGTTCTTTTTAGCGGTAAACGCGCAAACTTGTGCCTTCTGAGGATTAAACTGGACTAGATTTAGTCGCCCCCAATCCGAGACTTTGTCCAGCAAAGACTCGACTTCAGACATAAGTTTGTTCCGGTTCCGGACTAAGAATGTGTGAATGATATACGAATCACAGTCGAGCTGACCCATACATGCTACAACTATACTATAGCTGCAGCGTGCCTCTACTGAAGCAGGAGTTGCGAATTCGTCAATTTACATTTATAGCTAGCTGTTCAGTCGGCGTGGAATCTATTACGATTGAGTTTCATGGGATTAAATTTTTTGCACGGAACCCTCATTCTTTATATAATAAAAATAGCTTAAGTTACTCTTTATAACATAGTCAAGTCACTTCAAAATTAGTCCAGCCATTTCGGAGATTAGTCGGAACAAATAGACAGACAGATTAAAATTTAATATAATTATAAGTACCGTGTATACTTTCGTAAGCATTTAGTAAATAGCTGTTATTTTTAACATAACCAGACGCTGCAATTTTATTTACACAGATTTGTCCATACATCGTTACCAAAGACATGGGGGAAGTATAGATGACATAATTGCTTAGGGTGGAATTACAACGCACCAATTAAATTGACTCAAGCTCAACAAGTTAAGCACCCCTTTTCAAGAGGGATCACGCGTCACAATTTGATTCACGATTGCTTTTGACACTTGTTATTTCATTAATTTATCTTCACTATCTATATCTATATAAATAAATAATATTGAAGTGTCTGTTTGTAATGTCAAAATAACAGCTTTTTACTAAATGCACTTATAACAAAAAAAAAACATTTTTAAAATTATCGTCTGTCAGTCTGTCTGTCTGTTTGTTTGTCGCTTAATCTCTGAAATGGCTGGACCGATTTTGACGGGAATTTCACTGGCAGATAGCTGATGTTATAAGGAGTAACTTAGGCCCTTTTATTTTACAAAAAATAGGGTTCCGCACAAAAAAACTCCAAAATTACACGCGGGCGAAGTCGCGGGGAACAGCTAGTTTACAAATAACATCAATATTGGGGGCTTTAAATAAATAAATATATGGATTTCAAAATCAATTAGCTTTAAATGATATAAAAAAAACTATATTTGTACAGCCACACTGTGGCAGAATACACGATACCTCCTGTAAATTTTACTAACACCTTAATCACTGTGTTCACAAATAAAATGAATTTGAATTTGAAAACTTTGGTCGGGGGCTAAGAGCTCGCTGTAAATTTCACAGTACGCGAACAATCTGGGATCCTGCCGGCACAAATTAAATTGTTTACTTGTTCATCCATCCATCCACCCATTACAGCCTAAAAAAGTCCGCTGCTGAACATAGGCGTCCCCCATAGATTGCCTCAACATTTTGCCATTTTGCTTGGGAGACGGCTTGAAAACCGCAGTTTTATTGCTTGAAGATGTTGTTGCTGCTCATCTCCTGTGACAGTTTCCCTCTGTCGCCTCTTACGACGCCCACGGATGTTTGTTACTAATGTTCAAAAAATGACATCCAAATTTCTTAAGTGAAGCAGTGGCAATAAAAAAAAAAATAGAAAAAGTTTTATGCCCAGATGTCTCACCACATTTTGTAAAATTTAAATTAATAATCGGCTAAGTGCGAGTCGGATTCGCTTTTTAAGGGTTCCGTACCATCGTATTACACGTTTTTAGATAAGGGAGTCCCTTTTAATGTTTAATTCATTTTAATTTGTATTATTTGTGGGTTATAGCGTCAACAGAAATACACATTCTGTGAAAATGTCAACTGTCTTACTATTACGGTACATGAGATACAGCCAGCTGACAGACGGACGGACGGACAGCGGAGGCTTAGTAATAAGGTTCCGTTGGTTACCCCTTGGGTACGGAACCCTAAAAAGGAACATCAATGATGTTCCTTTTTAGGGTTGTGTGAAATGTTACATCATGTTTATCGGTTGTCCTCACTGAAATTCGTACTTCACGAGTTGTCGCGGTGATGCATTGCGGATAGGTAGCTCGCGTGCTATCATGTACTTTAAAAACGATTTCTGTTATAACTGAACTGTAAATGGCTAATGTTAACTTTGATATACATAAAGACAAGCAGACGGATTTTATTTTGTCAACATGATTTATAATCTGCGTATTTTCTCTATAATCTGTTCGGAATTTCTACCTTATTTCCTGTTGCATAGAGTATTTAACGACAGCGTAGCGATTTTAATCCACTTAAGAGAACAAAGACGTCAGATTTGCAGCCTTTGAATTCCCGTGAAATAATAGCCGGGAAAAAGGACTCGCGAAAGTTACCGTATACATTTTAATTAAACTTTCAAACTAGACTTCCATATCGCTAATGAGGGTACCTCGTGTAATAAACGCCATTCAGGGCTGCTAAAAGCTAAACGTTGGTTAAAGCATCTTATTGAGTTAAATCACACACAATTTCGTACGTTTTGCCTTACCGTTTTCAAAGTGTATTTTGAGAAAAACAACTTCGCCCAATTGTGAAGACTGGAGTTATAGAAGACCTATACCATATATTGATGGAATGTGTTCGATTTGAGTCTATTAGAAGTAATTTCATAAGGGTCTTGAATTTGAACAGAACTGACATAGGCACATTCCATAATATTCTATCCCAAGCAAATGGCGACGATGCGTAAGTTCTGTTCGAATTCATGGCCCATGTAGTATAATAAGTATTAAGTAACGTTATATGAGTAAGTCATGTATATTAGGGTATGATGGGACTGACATACGCTAAGCGGTAAATGTCCCTTAAATTATAATAGAATAAAAAAAAGGTGTATTTTGTTTTTCCTATTATGGATGACAAATTACTAATCACAAATTAAGAATCAAAATGGAGATGCGGTCCCGATCCTGAGGACTAAGATGGAATGCTTCCGTACTAGGAAAATAGTTTATATTATGAACTAGCGATCTTCCCCGGTTTCGCTTGAATAGTATCTGTTCATGTCAATTTTTTCGGATAAAATATAGCTTCGATCCTATATTTTATCTGTTCAGCCTTTCCGAAGATTAGCCCGGACAGAAAGACAGATTAAAAAAAATGTTATTTATGTCTAAATGGCATTCAAATAACCCCCTGAGCAAAAGCCAGTTATTTCAATATTACAGACTGACACTTCAATTTTATATATATTCTTATGGATTTTAAGAACACATAATAATTTTTATAATTTAATACACTTTTTATTAATAAAAGTAACAACCCTACATTAATACCCTGTAGTGTAGTGTTGACTCTAGAACCTTCTGTACATACGTTGCAGTACTCTCCATTATGTTCGACCGCGGCGGCCGCTTATGTGTCGCATTTAAAACTCTTACGCGGCGACACTCATATTCCCAGCGGTAGTAAATTCTCTTTCTAGCTTTTCCCCTCGCACATTTAAAACACAACTTTAAATATGTTATCAGTTTTCATGTCGTGCGGCGCCGTAGGGTCGGCCTCCCCGCCCTTCCATTTTCAACCTTTTTATATATTTACCATCGATTTTTTTCAAGTTTTGTCTCGTAATGAATACGGTTTTTTATGTTGACGATCATCAATCATTGTATTACAAAGAACTAACGACATTCGAGTATAATTGAATATTAATGAACTTTTTCCTTGAATTTTATTGAATTGTAGGCAATGTATTAGAAACATTTTGTTCAAATCGTATTAAGCTGGATCTCTATGTAGAATATCATAATTCTTCTATATATTTTAACGTATCCAGAATTTAACTCTTTCTCTTGTGCAAATTTATTTATTTCTTGTATCTCTTTTTTGGGAATAAAAAGTAAAAATACTTGTTTTACGTATAAGGACACGCTGCAGTAATATTATGGTTGTAGCACAAATGGGTCGGCTCCGACGACCGGGGTATGACCACGCCTTTCACAGAACACCAGCGTAAAATGGCTCCTTAATAATAATAATAAATCATTTTTATTTCCTCTTCACAAAGGTATAAAATTTCACATTATTACTTAGGGAAATAATATGGTTGCAGAAAATGTGTAACCTTTGTGAGAGACTGGTGTCCATACTAGGGTAATCCCTGTGTTATAGATCACCAGGCCCTCACCCTAACGAATTGGACATATTTACATTTTCAATTATACTACAAGGAATGATTCTATATGGTTTTTTAAAGTTATATCTATATAAATAAAAATAGTGCGTGTGTGCGTGTGCGCGCGCGCGCGCGCGCGCGCGTGTGTGTGTGTGTGTGTGTGTGTGTGTGTGTGTTTGTATTAGGTATGTGTTTTTAAGATAATACTGTCAGTAAATTTTCAGCAGCCTTATAATCGATATTTAGCAACCATTTCTGTAACTTTTGTTTACATGCATGTTTTGTTAGAGAGTAAATTAATAAACGTTTATTCAATTTATTATAAAGGTAACCTCCCAGGAAACAGAAAAATCTATGTGAAAATTGGGTCTTTAGACATTTACTGGGACAAACTACATATTTCCTTCTTTTGTCATTATTGGAGGACTCATACTGTAGCATAGAATGTTGTAGTAGCGCAGTGCGTAATATAAACAATTATCCTTATATATTATCTCCTTAATGCTGCTGTATTCTCCTATGGTGAGCTTAGAGAACGAAAAAGTTGCATTTTGATTCATAATTGAGTTAAAAACGTAGATGTCTATTAGCCACAGCATCCACTTACCATCTAACCCTTAACCTCATTAATCTAAACCTTACCTTAATTCAGATGCGTCCCGCAGTAACAAAACGTACACAGTTTTAATTTAAACAGCTATCAAATCAAGGCTCACTTTCCAAATTAACATCGCTCGTGGTCGATCAAGTAAACTAAGTCGGAGCCGTGAGGGATTATCCTCTTCGGAGGGAAAATTCCTCTTCTCGTAGAAATTTCCGTCACGTACGGCCCTCTCGTCTCGAGATGGCGTGCCGTCGCGTTATTACCTCCCAACTTTTGCCTACGACCTACGACGTAGCTAACGTGAGCTGGCTGCTTGCAAATAATTACATGACATTTTCTTTAGACCTTCACATCTCACGACGGATAAAAGTGATAGAAAATTTGTTATAATCTCTCTTGAATAATTCAAGTTGTCTTGAAGGTGTTGTTCTATTCTGAAATAATAATGGTTTTATATATTAAAGCCACATTCATGAGAACAAACTTCAATTATGGTTTTCATCATTCAGTCATAGCAGCCCATCACGAGTTGACGTGACGTGCATGAGTTGGATGGATTGCTTTTTCATTAATGTGAATTTGTTATTGGGGTTACGTGGCGCTAGGTAATGGATGTTCAAATAAAGCCGGGAATAATAAATAAGTTTGCCTTGGGAACTGAACAAAAAGAATACGTCAGTGGCACAGTTTACATACAATGCTAAGATAATTTTTTTTATAGAATAGGGTGACAAACGAGCACACAGTCCACCTGATGGTAAGTGGTTACTGTGACTCATAGACATCGACATCTATCCTCAATAAAGACTCAAAATGCAGATGCGTCGTCACCCGTGAGGACTAAGACGGAATGCCTCGTTTCCAGTAAAAAGGGTCTCCGGTCCTCTACACTCACCATACAAAACAGCAGTGTTAAGCTGCTATTTTACGCTGGTATTCTGTGAGAGCGTGGTCCTTCCCCGGTCGAGCCGATCCATTCGTGCTACAACTATACTTCTAATATAGCTGCAGCATGGCTCTACCACGTATAAAAATTTCTTTCCCATTGATTTCCTCATATAGTTTTTGCCATTGTTTCCACGCTTCGCAATTATTGAGTTTTCTTACGCCGCTACTATACGGCTAATTTGTAGTCATCATCATCATCATCATCGTTGTTACAGCCCGTCATAAGTCCAATGCTGAACATAGGCCTCCCCCAAGGAATTCCACAAAGCACGGTCCTAACCCACCCGCATCCATCGACTTACTGCGTCTCTTACCAGGTCTGCATAGATTGGTGAGCGACCTGAAGCTTCCTTATATGTACGTGCAGATAAAAAGCGTAATTATACTCGAGCACTATTTTGCTATTTTCAAACGACCTAAATCAAATGCATGCACTGCAACAATTTTGATAACCATTGTCCACGAGACAGCAGCGATCCCGATAATCCTGCACTTGACGCATCGACAACACAAAATCGATAGTACTGTCGCGCATGTAACACGCCACCCTTTCATTAACCCGGCCCCGAATGCTCTCGGAATATACAATGGCCGTGTCGATTCGATAATAATCACTTTTCAATATCCGTCACACGTTTCTAATGGACCTTGATGTATTATTATGTTAGGATAATATCCTAATGACGTGATGACCACAAATGTGAGCAGAAGTACGAATTTTCGGAATTTTATAAAACATGGCGTAGACCGTGAATCGTTCGGGATAGAATTTTTTTTAGGGAACCGAGGCCACCTCCCCCCCGCGCGAACACGTACGTACCAGATTATCCACCATTACTGGGACATTCTGTATACGATGGAAAAAACCGCTATCCATCCGCGAGGGCTTCTTTCATCCTTTTAGGTTTCATAATATGATTTTGTCCATGTAATCTTTTTCTGGGTGGGATCTATTAATGTGTCGTTATTTAGATTTACTATAATCATCAAAGACGATTTTTTTTAATCAATTTTGCCTTAATCACTCCCGGCATTGCTCTCTATATGTTTGTGAAGTTTTATTACAAGTGCCTTGGCCTTCGAAGATCAGACAGACAGACACAGATGAAAATTAAAAAATGGCATGCAAGTAACACCTCCAGCTCAATAAAAGGCAGTTATTTTGATACGACAGAAACTTTTTAATTTTATTTACTTGAGGAAAATGTGATGTTTTAATTTTTTAGTAATGCCATTGCGGTACCTATCTGTCCTTTCAGATCGGACAGGACTTTCTTTCGATCTCACTTCCTCGTGACTATGGGTGGTAAAACACCAGAAACTTTGGCAATCCAAAAAATTTAACGCGATAAAATCCGTAAATTGGTTTTGTTCCTTGTCATAATATTTGCGTAAATATAAGATATCATTTATCACGTTAGTGAAATTATTATAGTTATTCTTTGACAAAGAATACAAAACATGTTCCGTGAAAATAATAAAGATCGATTAGTTTACGTTATTCTAACAACTCTCACGACTCATTAATAAAAGGCGTTGGAAGTTTCCAACTTAAATAAATAGTACCAATTACAATATACTCACAATTTTGTACATTTATTAGGTACATGATATTATGTTTACTTTTTACCATATTAAATAATGTTAAAAGTATTTTGTGTTAGCAATTTTCGTTTATAATTTTTAATCACTTTGTAAAGAATTTTATGAATAATTCTTCTAATATTGTATGTGTATGTAGTTAGATGTGAATAACCAGGCAAACATGACACACAGACTTCCGCGTTGTAAGTTGTGACGTAGTGTTTAAAATCAGAATATCAAAGCCAGTGGGTGTGGTAGTCTTCAGGTGAGAGCAAGGCGTCGTCTGAGGCACTCGTTTGACGATGCATTCTGTCCGTAGCCCACCGGCGTTCGGCGCCCGTTAAGAAACCAGTCGGCAAGCCCAGAACTAAGCAGCCCAAGAAAGTCAAATTTATCAGTAAGTGACTGGCATCCTGAAAAAAACTTAAGTTTTTTTTTGTCACAAGGCACTAGGCCTATCTTTGCACTTTTTTTTAAACAGCACCGAGTTTTGTTTTTTATATTGGGCACATCGCTTTTTTTACTGTTTTTAAGTTTTTTTTTAAATGCTTATTCTCTATGACTTTTATTTCAAATCTATGTTGTCTTATCTTTGCGAAAAAAATTCCGTTGTTTCGTTTTCCCTATGTTCATTGTTCAAACAAAAACATAAAACATTCGTCGCATCAAATTTGTCTCAATGTTATTACAGTTGGCATGAGGAAGGGACATCTTTTTGATTAGGAAACTTTCCCCTTTGTTATATTTTTCCTGCTCAATTCGTTTCGCTTTTGTTTTCTCCTTTTTGTGAATTTATGTTTGTTGTATTTTACATTTATGAATATGGCTTTATAACATAATATGATTTCCGTGTTGCGGCGGTGTAAGAATATCCACTACCCCATTTCTTCCCGTGTGTGTCGTAAGAGGCGACATAGGGAAACAAATCAGGAGATGGGCAGCAGCGTCTTGTTAATAAAGGCTAAAAATAAAAAAATAAATCGGTTGCCAACCTGCTTGCCAAGCATGGCATGGCAAATAGCTCCGCTTTAGAAGGAAAATTTATGGCTTGTCGTATTGTTCAGCTAAAAGTCTACTACTTTAATAGGCTGTAACAGTAACGGTAACTAAATAATGTGCTTGATAATTTTATCTTCATCTCTATCTAAGAAGAAGAAAGGTGAGCGAACGAAAATACCAAAGAGAATATAATCACTACGTTTAGAAAATACGAGCAAACCTTTTATTAGGAGAGACGTTTAATATTTACTTACAATGGCTACTTACAAGACTAACTGGGCGGCTAGAAACAAATCTAACCAATTATCGATCAAGTTTTTGGATTAGTAATATGATCCTGCCCCCCATGGTCCATCACCGAGCTACAAAATTTATTTACTTTTTATTTACTATATAAAGATCATAAATATCTTTAAATAACCTATTCGTCCTTTCCTCCAACTAAGCTTACACGTATAAACATTTTAAAACAAAGTAAGGTTCACATGAAAAAAAGCGTTATTATTCCGTTGTACAATGAGGGCGTAGCAATGCTTTTCTCGCAATAACTCTGTGAGTCATACCCTAAGGATCCCCGCCCTTTGCAAACATCCCTCTTAATTCGACGAAAAAGCTACCCTCACCTTCATACACCGGTTCGACCTTGGAGCTACTTTAGCTAGGGTTTTGCCTTTTTAAAATTTAAAGACGTAATAAACCGCGACTTAATTAAATGATCCTTTATTATCCCCACGCTCCAGTGTGTTAATTGCTTTGTCTTTAAATTTAATGGGTGCGACAAGATGTAAAGTGTCTTTTAATTAAAATGTTGTACGATAGCGGTTAGTTAATAAAGCCTTGCGTTGTTATGAACACTTAAAATAATTTTAGGGCTATACTATAGATATTATTTTAACTTGTTTAATGTTATGCACTTCTTACGAATGTTGACTATAAAAATGAGTTCATTGCGTCTCTATTTACCTTTTTACCTAACTGCTCCAGAAGCAGGGTAATGTTTTTCAAGTATATGGTATATATTATGTATATGTATGTATGTATGTAGGGTGTCTATTTTTTGTAACGCTCATTTTACACATTTTAACACATATAGTGTCGTTAGTTTCGTCTTAGTTGTGGAAGTTACATAGGTTATAGTTTTTCTTTTCAGTAAAGTTTTTTACGCAGTCGGGATATTTTAGCCATGGTGCTTGTTAAGTACTTTGTCAGGGTAAAGACTTATTTCACTTGTTTACAATATTAGAATTTATTTTTATTATTTTTTTTAGAAATAGATTTTCATTTAAATTTAAAAATAAAACAGCGGAAGGAGGATACCTGTAGTCAGAAATAAAATAAAAGAGTAGTACCAACCCAGATGAAGTCCTAGGAACCCTATTACTATTACCTAGTTAATTATATGTTAGACTTATTGTAATCGAAAATGAAACTCTTTTTAACACGAAATTGAGGAGCGATGTACCTAAACACAGTTTTCGCGGCCTATTCAAAAATTTGCTGCACCACCTTCAGAAGTCGTTGTTTCCGTGCACAAGTGCCTTTAAATTAAAACCCTTTCCGGCGTCACGTACTCACCCCGCTACTTCTACTATACTATGGGTTTCTCTCTGATTTTTTTACATCATACGAGTATGTAGTATGTACTTGTAAGACCCTCGTTTCCCGTCACGATTATATTTCAAAGTTACCTAAACATCGGTTGTTTTGAAACAATTGTATATAATTGCAAAAGCTGTAATAGAATCAGGCGTTACTTTGCGGAAATCCATTACTTATATTAGAGTTGTAAGAAATTAATTTTCTTAGATCAGCGTAATAAAATAAAATGCCGTGTCTTGCCTAGTTTGAAGAACACCTGCCGCCCTCCCTCAATTAAAATTAAAATTAATTAATGCAAAAGCTTTGTTAATCAATGTAGGCGGTTCGTGAAGGAGTGTGTCGTGTCTAAATAATTGTTTCGGGTCTGGACACTGTCTGTGTGATTTTTGTGCCGAAAAGGCCTCAACGGTACAGAGAAATTATTAACGTTGGGGGGAACAATCTTAAATCTAATCAATTAATCAAAGAACTGTGTCTAAATAAAGTACAAATCCAGTGCCGTCTGATGAAAGACGTTCCAACATTTCACAGCTGGAAATTTTTACATATGTGGCAGCGTTACCAGACTTTCTGCATCTCTGACGCCGTTCCCCCTTTTCTGGTCTGTATTATTTTGACAAAACCTTTTTTTTATTTAAATAAAGACTGTATCACAATAAAATAAATTCGCAAAGCGAAAAATAAATCACAAAAGGTTTCGGTGTACTTCTAAGGTTTTCATGCACCGAGGGGCTTAAAATTAGAGGGGTTCCTCAATCATATTGTATTACATAACGAATGAAAAATATTCCACTATTCGCTGTCTTAAATGTAAAGAAAATAATATGAGAACAGCAGCGTGATAATAGTGATAATATTACGTAAGAAAGCCGTGCTGCAAGTGTAAATATGTAGCTGCACATGCAATACGAATAGATTTCGACCGGGCAAGGAGCACGCTCTCATAGAATATACCAACGTAAAATTGCAGCATAATGCAGCAGCGTTTCGTATGGTGAGTGGACTCACATTGCATCAACCGTGTATTGAAGGTGTAAAAATATCCACTACCCCATATTGCCCCGTGAGTGACAGAGGGATACCAACCAGATCAGTCTGGAGGACACTTTATCGGCGTAATCTATGGGGATGCCTATGGTCAGCAGGTGACTTTGATATGCTGTAACGGTTCCGCAGACAATGCATTGTTGTCATCAGAGGTGACTTCTGCATTTGGATTTATAATCGATGTTAAATGTAGGTGTCTAATAGAGGTCACAGAAGCCACTTACAATCAGGTGAACTGTGTGCTCTAATAAGAAAGTGCTTTTCTATCGAGAAATCTGTCTGAGTCTGAATGAGTCTGTTTAGGTACCACATAACTGTTCCTGACACCCAGCAGGAGTACATTCATTGTTGTGTTTTTTAATTTGTAGTGTGTGTAGAGAACGTAAAGTCAGTCTGTAAGGTATTTCGTTTCAGTCATCGGATGTGACCAATAACCTTCTTTGTTCGTTGCGGTTGTCTATGGACCACAGTAGCCGCATACTGAAAATTAGTTAGCAAAGAGGATATAATCACTTGGCTGTTACTTTAAAATAATAAAAAATCAAAAATATCATAAATATTTTTGTCATGCCTAAAGGACAGTTCCTTCTAAGACAGTCGTTTTACTTAGGTATATAATACTTTTAATTTTCTTGGGTCCTACCGTAATAAGAATAATTTATTGGGTACCTACTAGATTTGAACAATGTCATTTAATATTTAAGTATTTTTATTTGTATAAATTGGATGACTTGAAATTATTCTCAAACGTCCATAAAAAAACTAGTAGGTATACATCGTGATTAATGAAAAAAGAAAATAGAAAAATGCTCAACAAAATAAAAAATTGTTTTCTAATTATAATTATTTGTCCACAGCTACTGAAATTCGCTGCCAGGAGATGTCGAAAGGTGGGCTGGCGTACGAGGTGATCCTCGCGGAACCCGTGGGAGTGCCTGCGCCCCGCCGCGCCGACTCTCCTGAAAAGACTTCCTCGGTAGAGGAGATACAAGAGAAGCTTAAAGCGGCTGAAGAGAGGAGACGTGTAAGTTTTTTTTTAATGTAGAATAAAAGTGATACACACAGCACACAGTCAACCCTAAAGGTAAGTAGATGCTGTGGCCCATAGACATCTACATCTATCCTCGATTAAGAATCAAAATGCGTTGAAAAAAGAGAGTCTCCGGTTCTCTACACTCAGCATACGAAACACGACACCATTAAGCTGCTATTTCACGCTGATATTCTGTGAGAGCGTGGTCCTTCCCCTGCCGAGCCGACCCATTAACAACAAACGAATCAAAAACATTTTTTGTTTTTGTAAATTGTTTCATCAATAAAGTAGTAAGTCTAATAAGCCTCTGCTTCTGGCAAATCAATTAATAATCTATACAAATACATAAAATTGAAGTGTCTGTTTGTAATGTCAAAATAACAGGTTTTTACTAAATGCATATGAAAGTATATACGGTACTTATAACAAAAACACAATTTTTAAAATGTTTGTTTGTCTGTCTGTCTGTTTGTTTGTTCCGGCTAATCTTCGAAATAGCTGGACCGATTTTGATGGGACTTTCAATGGCAGATAGCTGATGTTATATGGCTATGATGTTACTTAGGCTACTTTAAATTATAGAAAAATAATTAGGATTTCGCGCAAAAAATTTAAAACCCTAAATTACACGCGGGCGAAGTCGCAGGGAACATCTATTTCTTTATATTTTTCTTGCACGTTTTAACCAGGATTGTAACTTAAAAGTTATGACATAGCGTTTCCAGTTAAAGAACCTGTTATTTTGAGACAAACCGTAGTAACAACTGATTTCTTGAATTTGGATTTCTAAGTTGAATGCGACGATGTTGAGGACACTAAGTTCACACAAGGGTCATTACAAATGTTTAGTTTTTTTGGGCACAGGTGAAAACAGCCGCCATCTTATTGAGAGCATGCCAGCAAGGCTCCTAGAATGTGTTTTTAAAAGAGAAGGACACTCACGTTATTAGTTACAACAAAAGTCAACAACACAGCTGTGCCTTTAGTCTACAGTGTAATTCTATTGTTAGGTATAAACAGCCTTAAAAAGTGAAAAAAAAAATCAAAAACATCCATAGATTAAGTTTTATTTAATTGCATTAAATTTAACTAAATAAACATTGTTTTACTGAATTTTAAACAACATAAAATAGAAGATAAAAAAAAAATCGGAAAATTTGTGTTGGCCCTTATTTTGTTTTGAGTAGTATAATTGCCATTTTAGAAAAATCACTAGTTGGATGTCCTCTGTAATAAAAGTATTAAGTATATCAAGCTAGAAAGAAGAAAAAAAAGGTTAACTTTTTTTTGTAACTCAAGATTATTTTTACCCAAATATTAATCTAGTCAGTACCTACTTAGCGACGGTGGAATTTAACTCCTCTACCGTCATATTACTAGAAAGCGTAAGCTCTTAGGGACTTATTTTGTGGCTAATAAGTCTCTCTTAACATTACACAAATGTGCGTTGTTTCTTTAATGTTACGGCAGGATTTGCCCGCCTCGTTCTCTTCGCTAGTAGTCCTCTGTTATGGCTTGAAATTAAATGGACTGTAAAACAGTGAAATTTTACGATATTTACCACGGGGAGTATTCTAAAGAATCATCATTATCATCATTACAGCCCTTCACAAGTCCACTGATGAACATGGGCCTCCCCCAAGGAATGCCACAAAGCACGGTCCTGAGCCACCTGCATCCATCGACTTCCTGCGTGCCTTACCTGTTCGTCACTCCATCTAGTGGAGGGACGCCCTCCACTTCATCCGCCGGTACAAAGCTGCCACTCGAGAACCTTTTTTCCCCATCGGTTGTCAGTTCTTTGAGCTATATCGCCGGCCCGTTGCCACTTCAGCTTGCTAATCCGTTGGGTTATGTCTGTCACTCTGGTTTTACTACGGATATCCTCATTTCTAAGTTTATCACGCAGAGAAACTCCGAGGAATAGTTCGGATTAATTCCAGCCGCCAAATTTCACCAACGCACATCGCGACAACACTCACGTTACCATCTACATCATCTGGATACTTAGCGGCCCACTACTGTGCGATTTACTAGGAGTTTTCTTCCTCGTACGACTTCTTTGTGGAATTGTTTACCACCGGCATTTTTTTCCGGACCGATACAAATTAGGGACCTTCGAGAAACGAGCTTACTCCTTTTTAAAAGGTCACCAACGCACCTGCAACATTCATCAGGTGAGTTGCATGCTTGTTAGCCCCTTCTTCTAAAAAAACGTGGTAGAGCCACACTGCAGACATATTATAGCTATATCACGAATTGGTCGGCTCGGCTAGGAGGACCACCAGCTTAATCTAGCTGTGTTTCGTATGGTGAGTGTAAAGAACCGGAGACCCTTCTTACTGGAAACGAGGCATTCCATCTTAGTCCTCAGGGGTGACAACGCATCGGCATTTTGATTCTTAACCTTACGTATTTATTGTCATTTCAGAGTCTCGAAGCGAGCAAGATGGCGGCGATCGCACAGAAAATGGCGAAGATCGAGGAGGCATCGCGCATTCGAAGCGAGCAGACTAACAATTTCATCTCCACCACGAAGGAGGCGTTGGATGCGAAGATGGACTCGCACGAGGAAAAACGTGAGGCTTACATCAACGAGCTGCGTGCGAGGCTGAAGGATCACCTCGAGGGTGTCGAGAAGACCAGGTATGTTTTTACTAATTACATGATCTTAAGATGAAATATTAAAAAACCGTGTAGTGGAGGCGTAAGACAAACCACTAACCCATAACACGGCAACTATGTCAAAATACTGGAAACGTATTATCAGGTAATTTATGTGGGATGCCTATGTCCAGCTGTGGACTTACAGTATGTAAATGTAATAAAAAGCCCATTAACAAGTGTATATAATATATAACATGTGTGCGTTGTATTGGAGTTTACCGAAATACCTACACTGCAACAAAAAACTAAAATATGTGCCATTACGTTAAAATAATTCCTTATACTCCCTAAAAATACGAGTACATTTGATGCCTGAGATAAGCCTATATCCTACATGTGCCTTACTCGTGTTATAAATTTTCTTGTTAATATCACATGCTCCTCAGGTTTCTTGTAAATTGATACGCGTAACGCGTAATATAAAATATGCTCCACACTGCTTTGCTAAAATCTTTATCTTCATAATGTTTTTTTTTACTATAAGAGTATAGGTGACAAAGGACTAAACGGTCTACCTGAATGGTTTGACTTATGGACACGCCCACAAGGCGTTATATTGTGTGATGGCAACCTTCTTTTTATAGAATATGGGTGACAAATGAACACACAATCCACCTGATGGTAAATGGATGCTGTGGCCCACAGACATCTATCATCGCTTAAGAATCAAAATGCAGATGAATTAAAATTTAATGCCTCGTTTCCAGTTAAAAGGATCGAGCATCGAGCACAACATTAAACTGCTATTTCACGCTGGTATTCTGATTGAACGTAGTCCTACTCCGGTCGAGCCGAGCTATTCGTGCTACAACCATAATATAGACATAAATAGACTTAAATATCATTCTTAAATTTTCTATCTGTATGGATAGATGTCTATGGGCCACAGTAACTGTTTACCATCAGGTGCACTGTGTGCTCGTTTGTCACGCTTATCCTATAAATAAATGCAAATAACCACCACCTGAACAATGAATAAGGCAGTTATTCCGCTAATACAGACAGACACATCAATTTTATTTACATGTATGTGTTATGTTTGTGTAAAATTTCAATCCCCCATTAAGCCCAAAAGTCAACTGCTGTAATTTTGTAGTTGTTAGCAGTAAGATGCTGCTGCCCATGTTCTTGTTCATATCATAGACACTCGCAGGATAATATGGGGTAGTAGATATTCTTGCGCTTTACGCTTTGTTCAAACAAATCAATTATATTAACCTGTATAATCTTACATATTATAAATAAAATTTAAACATCTGTGTGTAATATTATAATAACTGGTTTAAGGGTTTATTTGAATCGTATTGGGACATAAATAACATTTTTTTTGTCTGTCTGTCTGTCCGGGCTAATCATCAAAATGGCTGATCTATGCTATATTTTATCCGAAAAACATAAAAAAAATTTAATTGAAATATTCATAAAATAATTGGTCTTTGATTATCTTAAATGTAAATAATTCCACATTAATAGATCTTTTCCAGGTGTTAATTGCTAGTTATTGATATAGGTAGACAATTGAGAAGTAAATACGTTCTTTCTTTCTATGAAAAAAAGTGTGATTTATTTGACCGTGAAACTTTAATTTCATGGTCATTTTGCTGACCACAATAAGTATCGTCATCGAAAACAGTAATTTTATATTAATTGAATCCCGCAAAATTAATGAAACAACTAATTTAAAATTTTTGGTAATAAACTCGTATGTATATGGAATATAATATGTAATAAACTCGTATGTATATGGAATATAATATGTAATAAATTGTATTGATAACTTTTTAAAGAAACTTTCAATAATCCAATATCAGTCATAATTATTTCTAACGGTATTATTCTGATCTTGATTTAAAGAGACAGTAATATTATTTTTGTCGTACTGACAAGTTAATTTTCTCTACATAGTATAAAACAAAGTCGCTTCCCGCAGTCTGCACGCTTAGATCGTTTAAAGTACACAACGGATTTTGATGCGGTTTTCATCAGTAAACAGAATGATTCAAGAGGAAGGTTTATGTGTATAATACATGCATATTATGTATTATATAATTCTTCTGTCCCGTGTGTATGCGACTGAACTCCTTCTAAACGGCTGGACCGATTTTGATAGAATTTTGTTGGGTGATAAAGTTGATTAGAGATCAGTTTAGAATTTAGATTCACAATTAGATGGTTGTTGTCGAGATCTCGAAATCAACCTTGCAAAGCTGGGGCGGATCGCTAATGCTCGTACATGCGAACTATATTATAGGCACATAGGGACATTATTATAGTGCCGTAATTATTATTTTTATTTCTTGTCCTTTATATTTACCACTATAATTGCCCTCTAGACTGAATTTCGGTCACGACGTTCAGCTAGCTGTTTATGCAGTGCCCAAGTAAGTGAGCGCAAGCAATAGAACGGATCCCTGAGAAACTTCGGCATTAGTTGTCGGAAGCTCAGAAGAGCAACTTAGACTCGTTGTCTTGTTGGAGAGACTGTTCACTCAAAAATTATTTTACCCAGCTAATCAGACCAGGGGATGAGCCTTAAACAGAATGATTGCCCAAAAAGCTAACGTGCTAGGTCTTCGAGTCATAGAGTAACGGCAGTTGCTTGCCTATGTTTTTCTAAAGCCTCTCCCCATATACATATTTCTTATTTATGACATCAGAGATAGTGATGCGGTGTATATTATGATGATAATGATGATAATGTTTTCCTAACTAATTATGACTACGGCGATCACTCTGGAACATTTTTAAACTAAATTATCAACTGGATTCTGAACGTATTCAGAGCTACTTTTATTGAACAACGCAGTCTATACATCTGGCCATAGAGGCATTTCTTCTCTTTGTTTAGATAGGTTTATATTTAGACAGACAAAGCGATTCATGTGATGTGTCCCCATTCTTTCTATTATGAAAGCTCTCGTGCTAAACAAGAAACGGGGGTTGGAAATCTGCCGGGACAATGTACGTCCGCGCCCTCTCGCACTTGACCGACTTCCGATAGAGATATAAGCTCACGATACATAAATCTGTTTTCTTGTTTGTTTTATGGTGTCATCAGCAAATTATTTCTTCGGATAATAAAAAAAAAGTGACATTTGACTCTTGAAGTTCTCCACGTCGAACTGTATAAGAAAAAAACAATATTAACACCCGTGCGATCCGCCCCGGCATCACATGGGTGATTTCTGGATCTCGACAACAGCGCCACCTACCGGGTTCAATTGTGAATTTAAACCATCCAGGAGCCCACTTATACACACAAAAAATTCATCAAAATTGGCCCAATTTTGTATACGTGGTAGAGTCTCGAGTCGTCAAAGTATCTAAGACACAGGCAAAGAGTATAGTAATACTATATACAGGACACAGATGCTTTGAATTTTGCTCACGCTTTGACTGCTCTTGTGTCATAATACCACAGACTGCATAGAGACACTCATAATACGTTCCGTTCTAAGTATTAGTGCACTCTATACTTTTACTGTCAACCTATCATTTGCAACTTTTATACGTGGTAGAGCCATGCTGCAGCTATATTATTGGTATAGTTGTAACACAAACGGGTCGGCTCGAACGGGGAAAGACCACGCTCTCACAGAATACCAGCTGAAAATAGCAGTTTAACACTGCTGTGTTTCGTATGGAGAGTGTAGAGAACCGGAGACCCATTTTACTGGAAACGAGGCATTCCATCTTAGTCCTCACGGGTGACAACGCGTCTGCATTTTGATTCGTAATCGAGGATAGATGTAGATGTCTATGGGCCCAGCAACCACTTGCAATCAGGTGGACTTTGTACTCGCTTGGCACCCTTATCCTATAAAAAAGCCGTTTAGGAAGAGTTCATTGATAAACACATGTAGAGAAGAATTATATCTGTAAAAATGTATTGATATAAACCATGTTACGAGGGTGGATTGAAAAGTACTCGGCCTAACCAAGAAAATAAACACATACTAAATCAGTTATATTTTTATTTTTCTACATAATCACCATCAAGTTCAATACACTTTTGCCACCTCCCCTTCCAAGCATTTAGACCGTTGAAAAAAATGATTCTTCCTTAGAGTCAAAATATGCGTCTACAGCTGCTTTGACCTCGTCGTTTGTCGAAAATCTTTGACCTCCCAAGTGCTTTTTTAGGTTAGGGAACAGAAAGAAGTCTGATGGTGCCAGATCAGGTGAATACGGCGGATGCGGTAACAGTTCAAAGCCACAGTTGTGAATTTCAGCCATTGACTGTACTGACGTGTGAACACGGGCGTTATCTTGATGAAACAGGACTTTTCTTCTGAGCATTCCTCGACGTTTTTCTTTTATTTCCTCTCGTAAACGACGTAGTAAGGTGCAGTAGTAATCAGAGTTTATATTCTGACCCCTTTCAAGATAATCAATCATAATCACACCTTTCGAGTCCCAGAATACTGAAGCCATCACCTTATTTGCCGACAAAATCGACTTAGCCTTTTTAGGGGGTGGTGAACCAGGTCTTCTCCACTGTTTTGATTGTTGTTTTGTTTCCGGTGTACAGTAATGAACCCATATTTCGTCCATAGTAACAAAACGATTCAAAAAATCATCTGCATCGGCTTCAAATAACTCCAAACAGTCGCGTGAAATAGTCAATCGCGTCCTTTTTTGTTCAACTGAAAGCAATCGCGGAACCCACCTCGTAGACACCTTGTGGAAACCCAACTCGTTGACAATTATGTTTTGAGTTCGTTCATAAGAGATGCCTATAATCTCGGCTATCTCTCTAATTTTTAATCTGCGGTCTCCCATTATTAAATCAAGTACTTTTTTAATATTTTCGTCAGTAGTTGACGTCGAAGGCCTTCCAGAGCGGGGTTCATCTTTCACACTCTCTCTACCACGCTTAAATTCTGCTATCCATTTTTTGACGGATGAATATGACAGAGCACAATCGCCTAATGTACTGACCATGTCATCATGGATGGCTTTTGATGATAGCCCCTTCTTATGGAGGTACTTAATGACGGCACGCTGCTCGATTTGCTCCATTCGCGGAAATTATGTCCGATTACTTTGTATTTATAAAATCACAACTAATTATCGCACACGTTTCGAACTTCACACAATGAACTAGTCTGAACTGAATTAAATAATGTGGGTAGATTTGATTTTTAGAATTGAATGGATCTGTGTTAGGCCGAGTACTTTTCAATCCACCCTCGTACATGTAATAAACTACACTACTGCTAATCGTAATCTATTAAATTAATTTAACTCCAATTCAACACAGAGCGCTACAAGATTATTTATACTGGAACTTATTTAAATGTTTAACCTTGTGCTAGCTTCTGAGACATTTTGAAATTACTTAATACACAAACTTTAAACTTTAATGATCAATGGTCGAATTTTGACCACTAATTTTTCTTAATGCGCCTCGAAAATTAAATCGAAACCATTTGCAGGTTGTCCCTCGAGCAGCAGACGGCCGAGGTGTACAAGGCGATCGAGGAGAAGATGAACACAGCCGCCGACAAGCGTGACGAAAACATCAAAAAGATGCTTGAGCGCCTGCGAGAACATGTGAGTGAGACTATATAACGACATGGAACTGGAATTTTCAGTTAGCTGTCATAAATGCTAGTTTTATAAGTAGCTATTTTAAATCGAGAATGGGTCCGATGTGTGAGAGCCTTGTTTTACTTAAGTTCTTTGTGTAGTAAATATTGTTGGGTATTAAGTTAATGACCGTGTAGTGGCGGTGTAAGAATATCCACTAGAATAGAATATAATCATTTTTATTCAATATAGAAATGTCATATCCCTCTACAGGTGGTCTCTCTTACATAGGACTAACAAAAATATCTATAAAACTCCGCGTAAAAGGATATATGGCTGACTTGAAGCACCGACGTTCCGGGAAGTCTGCAGTTTGTGAACATATTCAATATCGTCCCCGCTATTACACTAGGTTTGACAGACCACAAATCCTCGCAAAAGAACACAGATTCCTATCAAGGTAATTCGCGAGGCTATTGAAATTAAAAAACATCCTAATTTCGATAGAGAAGATGGATGGGTGCTGCCATCTGCATGAAATCCTATAATTAATGAAATTAAATCCAAACCCAAGTATACCACTGCAAGACCTCAAGATACTGTAAGCTCATTATGCGTAGATCAGATCAAAAATAAATATTCAAAAACTGAAGGTAGCCGGGCTAACTATGACATCGGGATGTCAAACACCTCAGTCTCCCCTGTGACTGTGGGTGTTGCACCCGAAACGTCGGGAATTAAAAAGTTAAATTAAACGCGACAGATGTATTGTGTAGTCTTCGCGTAAATATAATAAATCATTAAATAATACTAAACTGACGTTTGCCAGGCGTAGCAACCATGGAATTTCTCCTCGTGAGGCAATCTATGGGGGACTTTTGATAGACTGTAATGGATGAATGGACTATTATGTCTAAAGCTGGAGCAACATATCAAAAAATAACATAGTTAAATCTCACGATGTCGGGTTGTCTTTGTTGCAAGTATGTACACATGCTCGAGATAGAGAATTAAAAATTACTATCGAGTACCGGCAAAACAGAAAGTAAACTGAGCAAAAATGGTTCGCAGTGCAATAAGAAAATGAATTTGTCCTTTTGTAGAATAATATATAAGATAACAAACAATCACACATTACACCTAATGTTAAATGGATGCTATAGCATGCAGACGATTTGTACCCCTGGGGACTAAGATGGAAAGTCTCGTTTCGAGCGAAAAACGGTCTCCGGTTCTCTAAGTGTAGTCATGCGAAACGTAGCAGCATTAAGCTGCTATTTTATGCTACTGGTACTCAATGAGGGCGTGGTCTTTTCCCGGATGAGCCGAACTGTTCGTGCTACAACTATAATATAGATGCAGCATGGCTCTACCACGTAGTTCTATAACTTTTCCTAAACAGCAGAGTGTTGAAGTTTGATTGCAGCATGTAAATGTAATTATGTTTCTAAGTCGTCTAATGTCGGTAGTGTGTATCACTTTCTCAAGGCAATAAGAATTTATGGAAAGTCATGAAGACAACTGTGATTTAAATATAAAACAGTATCCATTTGTTGTAAATTTGTACGATTTAAATACATGGCTAAATCTATCGATCAGTTACTTCTAACATACTGATACCGGTCGCAACACGGCTCGGTCATAACCGAGCGTCCACCTTTCTAAACATCCGTTGTTCTTTTTTTTTATTTGCAAGATTTCGTTTCAGGAGGAGCAAGTGCGCAAAGTGCGAAACGGAAACCAGGAGCGCTTCCAGCAGCTGGAGAGCGCCATCCAGGACAAGCTGCAGCAGGCCGCCGAGCGACGCCTGCTGCTGGAGGCCGAGCAGAAGGAGAAGCTGCGCAACCACGTGAGTACTCCACACCTGTTGCTCTACACAAAACACCTAGAGATGTAGAGGACTCGGCGGCAACCTTTCTAGAACTATCTCATCGCTATGGTAAAATATCTCAAAAGTATCAAATTAGAACGACCTGTAGTTTTATTATTTTTAATATTCCTACTTAATAGTGTTTTCATCGCATACTTTAGTTCGCCTCCATTATGCATATAATCATACTGTTAGCTTGTATTCATAGTAATTTATAAATGTTTTGTACGTCCCATTTTCTGTACAATTCTAGTTGGTTAAGTGGAGTATCATTCAAAAATAATGTTGATTGATATAAACTAAATAATAATATTAACAATATGCACTATTTATTACAATAAAATGTTTACTTAAAACCCACTTAACTGACTTCGAAATACATCTTCCATCGTTTCAGTATTATGTTATGCCACGCATGAATCATTTTTATTTTGTTTTTATTTATTTTTTTGTCGAATCATCGCAATCACAGAACAATAAGCTAGTGGAAGTGCGGTCGGTGATTACGGCCAAAATGGAGGAGATCACGAAAGACATCGAGACCAAACTGACTGCCGCCGAACAGAACAGGGAAAAGGAGATGCAGAAGAAATTGGACTTTGTTAAAAAGGAGGTTTGTATGAGTGGTGATGAAGAAAATAGAATATATATAATTAACAAACTAGTTAAATAAACGTTGTTCTTATTTTGTTTAAATTTTCAAGATTTTAAGCTTCGTTCAAATAGAGGCGAATTCCGCGCGGCACTCGGGACGCGATTAGCTCGCGCCGATTGTGTCAGCTAACTTGTATAAAGTAATTCACATTGGCGCGATTAGTCACACGTGCTGCAGCGAAATATACGCGTGATAGTGCCTGATTTTTTGAAATGCCGTTGAACTTTGAATTTCGTTATAGCATTCTTCTGGCATACGAAAATATATAAGTTATGTCAAAGTATAGTAAAATATATAATATATGAGTTATGTCCTCACCGGTGATGTTAATATTGTATCCTTTCCAGTCCAGAAGCTTGAAAACGTCTTCCAATACAGCGGTGAAGAGTTTCGGGGATGTAACGTCATACTGTCTTACACATTTCTGTAGTTGGATAGGTTTCGTACTCTGGTTCTGTATTCGGATAGCCATCTTATCATATCATATATATATATATATATATATATATATATATATATATATATATGTGTGTGTGTGTTTTAGTAATGTGGGTATCAAAGTGTGAAACTCTCCAAATTCTATGCGTTAAGATTCTTCTTCAGTTAATGCTAATGACAACAAAGCTCCAGCTTCAACATCAAAATACATACATGTTTTCCTATTGAGTAACCAAAAATCATTATTTATAACGTCATTACGTGCGGGTTTCGTCTCAGTTTGGGAGGCTAAACGAGCGAGCAAATCGCGCAGATTCGTGTTATGCGTCCCGCGCGCGATTCGTCTCTGTTTGATCGAAGCTTTAGTTTAATCTTTCATTATATAAAATCAGTCTTTTTAAATTTACTATTAACAAATACATACGCCCTAAGAAAGCTCAATCTGGTAATAATTCCTTCAAAGTAACCCACTCCCTGATGATACTGCTATGCACTGACTGTCCGGGTAAGAATCAGGTTAGAATCACCCACTACAAAGAATCGACAATGCCATCAATTTTCTAATATTATAAATATTTAAATCATAAATGTTTCCGCTTAACTGGCATGCATTTTTTTAAGATACAGTCCCCAGATCCGTGCCAAAACCTTCACATTGAGTAATTTAGGATCAAAATTTAGACTTTGATCTCCGTTTTAGAGTCTCCGTTCTAAAGATTGATATAGAAAAGCTCGTGTTTATTCTGTCTTCTACTAGTATATAGTAACAAATGAGAAATTCAGTCATTTGGAAGAGAAGGCCAAATTGGCCTCTAAAAAGCTTGGCGTGCTCAGCAGAGCGGGACAGTATTTCATGCCGGCACACCGCCTGCAACTTTACAAGGCGCAGGTTCGGCCTCACATGGAATACTGTTCCCATCTCTGGGCAGGGGCTCCCCAGTTCCAGCTCCTTCCACTTGACCGAGTCCTTTCCGATCGGTTCGTTTCATTGGCACTGCAAAGAGATGTTGCATCCCTTTGCATTTTCTTTCCCATTTACAACGGGGAGTGCTCTGAGGAATTGTTCGGATTAATCCCAGCCGCCAAATTTCATGAACACACATCGCGGCAGAACTCCCGATACCATCCACACCATCTGGATGATTGGCGGTCCACCACTGTGCGATTTAGAAGATGTTTTCTTCCTCGCACGACTTCCTTGTGGAATCGATTACCATCAGCGATTTTTCCGGACCGATACGACTTAGGGACCTTCAAGAAAAGAGCCTACTCCTAAAAGGCCGGCAACGCATCTGCAATTCCCCTGGTTCTCCCGGTGTTGCAGTTGTTCATGGGCGGCGGTAGTCACTTACCATCAGTTGAGCCGCATGCTCGTTTGCCCCCTCCTATAAAAAAAAAATATTTATAATTTTCCGCTGTGTCTTTAGTATACTTTTATCCTTCTTTGATTAACATTTTTGACGTGAATACCTCTTTATATTTGCTTCATGTGTTGCAATAAACGTTATTTGCCTTTTATTGCTTTTAACTTCCCAAGTAAAGTTTAAAGACCCAAGTAACAGAGTGGAATCGTTCTATAAATATACTTTTAGTTTTAGTATTAAATTGTTTTATTTAGTAGTCTGTATCATAACAATTCTTAATTTTTTGCAGATTTATTTACCTCCCACCTCCCTATTTTAATAATTTAATATTATTACAAAATTCAACTGAATCAATATAATAATCAGTCCATTTCCAAAATAAAACCGACGTATGGCCAAATACTCAAACATTACTCAATTTAACACGTCGTTAAGTCTTGTGGTGTCACATTCACTTTGACTTAAAGTGAAAGAGACAGCACGAGACTTAATGGCATCTTAAAATTGAGTAGAGAGAGCAATAGTGTTTTAATTAATATGATATCGTTATTCGTTTTTTTTTTCTACAATCCCACCTGATGGTAAGTGGTGATGTAGCTTTAGATGGTGCGCTTACTTAACAAAAGCCTATAGACTCTTGCCTTGAAGACACGCATATTGTAACCGGATGGAAGCACAGATGCCGCCAACTTATTCCACTCCTTTGCTGTATGCATTAAGAATGATGCAGTTAACTGTTTGGTTCGAATGCGTGGTAATTCAACAACGAAAGGGTGGAGACTGGCCGAACGTCTAGTTGTCCGATGGTGGAATGAAGAGGTAGGAATTAAATTATGCAATTCTTGCGCACACCGAAATGCATCCTGTAGAAAACCGAAAGGTTGGCTACTTTGTGGCTTTGTTCGAGGCTGGTTTTAAACATGTTATTAACGTTGTTTTCGTTTTTTCGTAATGTATATGCTGACGGTACAAGTTCGATGAGTCGCATTTCTAATCCCATTCTTTATCCGCAAGGGTAGTAACATCCAAAATTTAATTACACCACTCAAGAGCTAAAGGATCAAAGAAATCGTTACGTTAACTGACGCATCGCGCGTCACGTAAAGTACACGGCCGTGTCCGTGTCACAGCCACACCCCAATTTTTTAGTGAATACCACTTTTTGTAGAAATGTATAATAATTATACTAGAGTGTTAATTATAATAGAGTTGTGAATTTGTTCAGGAGCGGCGCGCTGAACTGGTCCGGCAGAACAAGAGCGCCCGCGCGGAGTGCGAGCCGGCGCCCACCGCCGAGTAGGCGCCTCGCGACACGCGACTCGCGACGCGTGTCCTGCGGCACGCCACTCGCAGCTCCGGAACGTCGCACACGCCACCTCGCCCGCTGCCGCCACACCCACACCCACACCCACACCCACTCCCACTCCCACTTCCACTCCCACTCCCACACCCAAACCAGCAACAACCATCAACCCACACCCACCAACACTTCTTTATAACTGGCCCTAACGTATACTTCAAGACCACAGACTTGTTGCTTAACTACATGAAAGCTCACACACACACGTAACGCTTCAAGATTTTTAGCTTCCATCTGTGATTTTTGAAGTTTCATATGATTTCCGGTATAAACAATTTGCTTAACTTGTTCTGTGTGTGAGAAGCCTGTGTTCTAGATCAATGAGATAATCATAATTCAATGCTGCTGTAAGGAATGGTGCTGTATATGTCATTTGCTGAGACTGAAATTACTAAAAAAATGTCAATGTTATATTCTTTCTTATTATTTATTGTATAAATCTTAAATCTTTTTTCTATTACTTTTTTTAATATATTATTATGATCCAAAAGTAAAAGAGTACATATTATAGCACTTTTCCATAGCATTACGTTCTGTACTGAGACAACAGTATTATTTCAATAACATGAAAAACATGACAGCTTTTTCCTTTAAAAGTTATGGTAAATAAAAGTAATAAATTAAACAGTTCTCTATAAAATAATTACCATCTATATGTACGGCAAACAAAGGGTTTGTAAGGCACTAGTAAGCATTTACTAATCTGTAGAAGATTAGTGTCTCTTCTAGACATTCTATTTTTAAAATTAATACTTCTATAAATCCCTATTGTTTGTAGTATTAATATAGTGAAAATTACTAGTGTGTTAAAAACCTTAAGTTTAATGGGTTATTTTTTATCTGTACTAGTACAACTGTATGACGCTAAGATAGTGAGGCTTCTGACTGAACCAATGACGAAATTACCCTGTGTGTGATGCGGAGGCGGCAGTGTATATAAAATATTATGTTGCTATATGTTATGTTTATCTTAAATTCATTACTTTCTCGTCAATTTTCGTGAATATCTTACGTGCAGTTCGGGTACTAATATTTTCCTTGTGTTCGTGCTTGCGAGTCTTAAGTATTTTGTTCTTGTATGAATATCATAGCATCATTGTCATAGCTAGTTATCATTGTATGACGTAGTAATTCTTTGTTAAGAGTAGGTGCGACCTCACGTAAGTACCACTTTTAGAATTATATAATTTATAAATAATGTTCGGAATCTCTAGAAGTTGAACAAAAACCGTTTTGATATTCCATTAGGTAAACAACAAGAGAGACGAATTTAGATAAGATAGTGACAGTAGGATATTGTTTGGTGCGGAGGCATGAGGTCGCGATCGGTCGTGGAACCATCAAGAACTGAATCAACAGCTTTATGCCGGACGAGGGGGCATTAAGGGCTAATAGTACTATCTCTAATCGTTATTTATAGTCTTATATCATTATTTTTAATATCTAACATACGCAACAGTATTTTAGGGAAGTATAATCTAAATTTAAGTTTATCTTAAGTTTATATAACATTTACTAATCGCCTTCATGCTAGGCTATTACATATTGCAATGAATACAATCGGTTTTGTCATTTGTTTGGGCGTTCGGTGAGCTGTATTTGTGACTGTATCGGTTTGTACGTGGTTGGCAATGTTATGGTATATTATTCTTTAGTATGTACGAACTGGCAACTACGAATTATTATTTTTATTGACACATCACTAAAAGAATTACACCCAAGGTTGCCAGTTTTTACCACACTACATCATCTAGTCCACTTTTAAATTTTAAGTCATCCGAATCACTTCCTTGTTATGATCTCAAAAGCAAGCACAATAAGTGTTATAGTTGGAAACTTAGTTAACAGCGGAAGTGCCTCAATAATCGGTAACCGGATCTCGGATATATCATTAACATATGACATATGAAACTGCCTTTCATAGCGTTTTATATTTTTTTAACTAACGGTAGTACGAGGCGCTGGGCCGCGGACGTAATTGGTGTGTTGAACACAAATCGCTTCTGTGATGTTTTTGCTCTAGTGATATCATAATGATTATTCGATTAGGCACAAATTAAATCGATACGTAGGTTACAAATTACTCTAGACCCTATTCTGTGCTGTTGTTGATTTAACGGTCAATTTAAAGTTTTGTCAGTAAATGTCGACATTCAAACGCAGATTGGGGTCTAGATGAAGTCGGCTCGAAGATGCGATACACGCGGAGTTTAGAACGCGGTGCAAGTGAGACGGACTTTGTATTTTATAGTATATTTTTGCCATTAATTTAGCGTCGATCCGATTTAACATGAATGATATAGTTAATGTATATAATGTTAAAAGATGATACGTACGCTGCTTGGCACGTGGAGCGCGGCGGGGCGACAGCTTGCCTGCTTACTCTATGTTACTCGTACTAATGCTACTCGAGTAAGGGAACTAGTTGTAAGTTACTAGCTTGTTTCTCGGTGAAGACGTGAAAATGTGACCAATTTGCCTTGGATATTGTGTAGCCTTTTAGATCCACGAGATCGAATCATGAGACAAATCATGTATAGCGATGCGACGTTTAGCTTTGAGATAATTATATTTTGTTCTATTCCTAATAATATTAGACACTAACTCCTACGGTGTTATTATGTACGTTAATTTTATATTTTATGTGATTAATTACTATAATAATGTGCTTAAGTTTGTGAGGTTATAAAAATGCTGTTTGAAGTGCAGGCAATTTTTGTAGTTTCATTGTCGTATTGAATAAAGTCATAAATACTAATAAATGTGGCTGGTTTTATTTTAAATCATTCCTTTAAAATATTCTTACACTCTATAACTAAAATATTTCCACTTACATGTGGATTACATATTTACATACTTATATTGTAAACGTGAAAGTTTGTAAGGATGTATGAATGTTTGTTACGCTTCCACGCAAAAACTACTGAATTTATTTTAATGAAACTACAATAATATGGCTTATACATCAGAACAACACATAGGCTATAATTAATAAAGATATTATCTAAATTGGTCAATATATAACATTAAGTTTTTTTTATAGGATAAGGGCGACAAACGAGCACACAGTCCACCTGATGGTAAGTGGTTGCTGCGGTCCATAGACATCTACATTTATCATCGTTTGCGAATCAAAATGCAGATGCATTGTCACTCGTGAGGACTAAGATGGAATGCCTCATTTCCAGTAAAAAGGGCCTCCGGCCACCTGCACTCACCAAGCGAAACGCAGAGGTAAACCTCTACTTCACGATGATATTCTGTGAGGTCGTAGTACCACCCCGGTTCGAGCCGACCCATCCGTGCGACAGCAAAAGCTGCCGCGTGGCTCTACCACTGTTAAAATAAGTGTTAGGTAAGTCTGAAAAGATCTGTCATCTGCGAGTTATTTTGGCGTGCGATGCAAAACCTGTAAGAGTTGCACATGTATAATGTACTATTGAATTGTTTCTTCTAAATAGAATGTCTGCGACAGTCTTTTACGTGTAAGCCATTATTACCAAAATAGTGAACCATAAATACAATAAAATTTGATACTTTATTTCTAATGCATGTTTTGTAGTTAGCTAATTGATTTTATCAAAATAAATACTTTAATCGCTTAGATAAACTTTGTCTTTAAAACTACGTAATTTGGTCAATCATTTTAGAAGTAACGACGATATAAATTGTGCGGTCCGGCACGCGCAGGGCAGTCGGGTGTGGTGGGGGAAAACATAATGTTTTAAACATCGCTTATCGCCGCGTTAGCAAATGTACCTTTTCACGCTTAAACCGCTGAACGGCTTTAGATGAAATATGGTATCGATATAGTTTAAGACCCGGGGAAGGAAATAGTAGCTATGATCACCGAATTTGCTATGAAAGTGTGATTATTGATGGATCACCTATGGCTTAAAATATAATACTACGCGAACGAAGTCACGGGCAAAAGCTATTGTGGAAATATATTGTTTTGCTATAATTATAAACACATAAGTAACACAAACGAAAGACTGAAATAACTTTTATTTCAAACCTAAACTGCAAAACAAGTATATTTTATTATGTAGCATCAAAATTTCGCAACCGATTTTTAATAATGCATTTTTTTTAACCAAGTGACGATCTTACAATACACCTGTTAGTAAGTGGCTACTGCAGTCCATACACCTGCAGCCAAATTCAAACAAAGAACGCTACAGATTCTTTGTCACATCTGAGAACTAATGGTGGCACTTCACATGGCTATTTGTATTTGCGTATTTGCTGCATTTGACAAATAACTTCCATGTGTGGAGAGTATATTTGCCATACTTATTGCCGTATTTGCCTATTTGGCAAATATAGCCAATAATAAATACGGCTTACCGATCGTCTGTCGATTTTTTAAGTTTCATCAAAGGAAACAAATAGGCAAATACGCAAATATACTGGCCACACATTGTCGGGCTCATAAGCGCGCGAACTGCCAACCAGTACGGACAGACCTGTTTATAACTTCTTAATAAGTGATTAGTTAGGTACCTACGAAAAATGAATTGGGACAAAAAAAGTCAAGTCTCTAAAGATAATTATTTATCAGACAAATTATTGGTTATGGAGATTTTTTTTTTATAGAATAGGGGGCAAACGAGCAGGCGGCTCACCTGATGGTAAGTGACTACCGCCGCCCATGAACAACCGCAACACCAGGGGGGAATGGCAGATGCGTTGCCGGCCTTTTAGAAAGGTGTAAGCTCTTTTCTTGAAGGTCTAAGTTACGACTTATCGGTTCGGAAAATTCGCTGGTGGTAATTGATTCCACAAAGAAGTTGTGCGAGGGAGAAAACTTCTTCTAAATCGCACAGTGGTGGACCGCCAATCATCCAGATGGTATGGATGGTAACGCGAGTTTTGTCGCGACGTGCGATGGTGAAATTGAGCGGCTGGAATTAGTCCGAACAATTCCTCAGAGCACTCCCCGTGATAGATGCGATAAAATACGCAAAGAGAAGCAACATCTCTACGCAGTGCCAGTGTATCGAGCCGATCGGAAAGAACTCGGTCGTCGACGATTCGAATCGCTCTGCGCTGGATGCGGTCAAGTGGAAGGAGCTGGCACTGGGGTGCCCCGGCCCAGAGATGAGAACAGTACTCCATGTGGGGCCGAACTTGCGCTTTGTAAAGTTGCAAGCGATGTGCCGGCATGAAATACTGTCTCGCTCTGCTGAGCACGCCAAGCCTTTTAGAGGCCAATTTGGCCTTGCCTTCCAAGTGACCACGAAACTGCACGTTATTCGATATGTCGAAGCCAAGGATTCCAATACTGGCTGAGGCAGCAAGGGGAGTGCCTTGAAACTGAGGAGATACGACACAGGGGTTCTTTTTAGCGGTAAACGCGCAAACTTGTGTCTTCTGGGGATTGAACTGGACTAGATTTAGTCGGCCCCAATCCGAGACTTTGTTAAGCAAAGACTCGACTTCAGACACAAGTTTGTCCCGGTACTCGGCGACGTTTTCCCGAGAAATATTGGCACGGCCGGTATATAAGGCATCCCCAGTGCTGTCGTCTGCATAGCAATGAATGCTACCAGTTATGCAACATATCATTGATATGCAGGAGAAACAGCGTTGGTGATAGCACGCAGCCTTGTGGAACACCAGCGTTGATAGGCTTGAAATCAGAGCATGCACCGTCTACTACGACCTTGATGCTCCGATCAGCAAGGAAACTGGTGATCCATTTGCACAATTTCTGGGGAAGCCCATAGGAAGGAAGCTTCGAAAGAAGCGCCTTGTGCCAGACCCGATCGAAGGCCTTCGCTATGTCCAAGCTAACGGCCAATGCCTCCCCCTTGGACTCTACTGCCTCCGCCCATCTATGAGTTAAGTAAACTAGAAGATCACCTGCTGATCGACCCCGACGAAAACCGTACTGACGGTCACTGATCAGCTGGTGATCCTCAAGGTACCTCATGAGCTGGCAGTTTATAATGGATTCCATTATTTTGGAGAACAAGGAGGTGATGGCGATAGGCCTGTAGTTGGACGGGTCTGAGCGGTCGCCTTTTTTAGGGATCGGGTGGACCAAAGCTGTCTTCCATGAATTCGGGACTACGCCTTGGGAGTAGGAGTACCGGAAAAGACGCGTTAAAACCGGTACCAACTCCGGAGCACACGTCTTCAGCACAATGGGAGGGACTCCATCGGGCCCACTCGACTTGCTGACGTCCAGGGAGAAGAGTGCTTTGCGAACCGAGCGCTGTGTAAATCGCACATCCGGCATGGAGCACTCACATCGCGGGATGGTCGGCGGTGTGTTCCTCCCGTCATCTAGAGTCGAGTTAGACGCAAAAAGAGAGCACAACAGATCGGCTTTCTCTTTTGCGGCATTGGCCAGTGAGTCGTCCTCTCTGTGCAGAGATGGAAGGGATGGCTGACAGAAGTTCCTTTGGACAACCTTGGCGAGAGACCAGAATGCACGGGTTCCCGAAGGAAGGCGAACTAGCTTCTCGCCAATTCTGCCGATGTGCTCAGACCTTGCCTTGGCAATGACGCTTTTGAAGGACCTGGAGGCGGAATTATACTTCTTTTTAAGTGCACTGGTGTTTAAATCCCGAGACGTTGATGCGTCAGCCCAGGCCCGGTAGCACTCCTGCTTACAGCGTGATGCTATTTTACAGGAGCGACCAAACCATGGCTGGGATCTGCCTCCGATGGGCACCACAGAGGATGGAATAAAAAGTTCCACACCCTGAAGTACCACATCAGCAACAGAATCGGCAACAACGCTGGGATCTTCAGGCGAGAAGCAAACCCGCCCCCAAGAGTAGGATGCAAAAAAAGACCGCATCCCGTCCCAATCAGCTGACCTATAGTGCCAAACACGGCGGCAAGCTGCAGATCGCAATTGCGATTGGAGCGTGAGTGGCACCGCGCTCCGGATCAGACAATGGTCCGAAGAGCCCAGAGGGGCATCGACGGAGACCTGATATCCGTCCGGATGAGAGGTCAGCAGAAGGTCCAACAGGGAAGGTACATGGTCTTCCACATCTGGGATCCGCGTAGGCGAAGTAACCAGTTGTGTTAAACCATATGCCAAAGCAAAGTCGTAGACAGATCTACCCGCATGATCGGTTAAACGAGAACCAAGCCATTCAGCGTGGTGGGCGTTGAAATCACCGAGTATCACGATCTCTGCGGATGGGACCTGTTGTAGCACGGAGTCTGCAGCCATTTGGACGTGGTCAATGAGTCGGTCTGTGTCGGCATTACCGCTATGAGACCTATAGAGGCACCCGTAGACGCGGGGATGGTCGTCGCTGTCTACGCGCAGCCATAGGATGGATAGGTCCGTACCTTCAAGGCTGCCGAGGCGTCGAAAACAGATGTCCTCTCTGACGTATACACAAACTCCAGCCCGGGGCACAAAGGAGTGTTCCAATTTGTATCCCGGGTAGGAGAGATATGAAGTATGAGCCGGAGAGGACACCTGAGTCTCGGTTAAAAAGAGCAAGGCCGGCTTCGCCGTCTCTAGATGGTAATGGACAGCGTTAAGGTTGGAATGAAGTCCCCTGATGTTGCAAAAATTCACGGATAGCGTGACAGGGGTCGCCTTGGTTGTATTGCTCCGCTTGCCCCGGGCAGCATTAGTCGCGAGCGGAATTTTGCCCCCAGAATACGCGGGGCAGCCTGAGCACCCACGCTCAGGAGTGAAGTAGTTTGGTCGTGGATGCTCAGCGAGGGATTCTTCAGGGGTGCTGGTACCCTCCTGGGGTAGTCTTTTATTTAATTCCACTACCATGTTGATGGGGGGGGGGGATTGGGCCTCCGGCCACCTGCATTCACCAAGCGCAACGCAGAGGTAAACCTCTACTTCACGCTGGTATTCTGTGAGGTCGTGGTACCACCCCGGTTCGAGCTGGCCCATCCGTGCGACAGCAAAAGCTACCGCTTGGCTCTACCACTGTTAATAAGACTGTAACATTGAAATATCAAATTTGCCTGAGCGCCATGGAGAGAATCTTGTTACAATTATTATTAATATTGGCGTGCTAATAAACCAGCAAATCCAACCATCTGACATCATCATGGCCCATCGGGTTCCTCATGTTGGTGAAAGTGATAAACGACTTAAAAATGCAATTATAAAATTTAAGTCCAAAATTTTGCGTGATAATTTTGTAGCTTCGTACCGTGCTAAAAAAGGCTTAACTTCAGATCACCTGTCTATCACCGGATCATCGAATAAAATATATATAAATGAATACCTAACCTTGAAAAATAAACAGATATTTCGACAATCGCGTGAGAAGGCCAAAACATGTGACTACAAATATGTTTGGTACAAGAATGGTACAGTTTTGGTACGAAAAACTGACTCATCTCCTATTGTACCAATACGCTCGCTACAGGATCTTAAAATTAAGCCTTAGAATAATTTGTTACAGTAATGGGTTATTAATTTTCTTTTTATTTTGCTTTCATTTATTTTTATATTTTTGTACTGTTATTTGGGAGTATGAGCATGTTGTTCACACTTTCATTACTACAAAAAGGTGGGTAACTAATTTTATAGACTATTTGATAAACATATACTTTAAAATATAGGTACTATGTATTATGCTACAAAATTTTACACTATCTTATATCTTATTTTTATACACAAAATGTTAACATAATTTACATATCTTTAGTCATTAATCATTATGCACTAATATGGCGCAGTTATAAAAGAAAATGTAAAAATTCATCTTATCTACTTAATTTAAATTGTGTATCGAAAACTAATCTCAATCTTTTTTTCCTCACAATATTTATAATGAAATACTTAATAATTTATGATAATTTATTTAATGGATTCTGAAATAAAAAAACATATCAATTTACTATCAGAATTGTCGAGGTTTAAGAACTAAGTTGCACACTCTTTTTATGAATATTTTACTTCTCAACTATGATATAATAATATTGACAGAAACCTGGTTTCATAGTGGCATTTACGATAATAGAACAACGTTATCGAGTATTTCGCAACGATCGGGATCGGACGGCGATCGGCCGTAAAGACGGCGGTGGCGTAATAGTAGCTAGGTATGGGTAAAAAATATCGAAATATCGATATTTTTTAATAAATATATCGATATAAATCGTCGATATTTTACATCGCGATATATCGACATATCGATATTTATTTTAGGGTATCGAATTCGTATCAATTTCGATATATTTTAAAATGTTGTATCGTTGTTTTCGTTGTCCAACCGTCAGTAGATACAATTTTGGACCTTATCTTTAAATCATTCAAATGATGACGATATATCGATATTAATTACGCAAAATATATCGATACTGTTTAAAAATATAGATTCGATATATTTTTCCCTTTGCCCATCCCTATTAGTAGCGGTGCGCAGCTCGCTTGTTGCTGTGCCATACTGTCTGCCGCCCGCGCCTCACGCTTCCCCCGACCCGCCTTCTATTGTTGACCATATCTTGGTACTTATAGGTTCGGGTACTAATAAGCTTCTGATATGCGCTTCATACATTCCACCCAATTTAAGTAATGAAGTATACCTTACTTACCTAAATTACATATGTTATGTCATGCAACCTTTAGACTCATGTAAATTTTTAATGGTGGGAGATTTTAACTTACCCACAATTAATTGGCTTCCTAAAGATAATTATCTAGAACCTAGCTTTTATAGTAATACATGTTTATCCTCTAGACACTTAGTTAATTTTATGGCTTTGACGAACAGCTACCAATTTAATCCTTTCAGAAACTTAAATGACCGCACCTTAGATTTATTCATATCAAATATTTTAGAATGTAAAATTATGGATGCTCCTTATAATTTAGTACCCTTGGATAATTTCCACCCTACTTTTTATGCTTTGGTGCCTTTTATGCATGATAATAAGTCTATGCCACAGAGTTTACGAACACAGTTTTGTTTTGGAAATGCTGACTACTCAGTTATAAATAATGAATTATCCAAGGTGCCATGGGACGAAATGTTCTTAGGTACTCGTAAATCAGCCGAGGTAGCTGTGATGACTTTTTATGAAATACTCTATGGCTTTATCAAGAAGTTCATACCAACAAAAATTGTAAAACGTTCTTCATTTCCTGTTTGGTTTAACGCCACTCTGATTCATACTTTTAAACGCAAAGAGCGTGTCTGGATCAAGTGGAAAAAATATGAAAACGCTTATCATTATAATGAATTCTCTAGGCTTAGAAAGTACTTTAATAAAGAATGCGCAATTCGTTACAAAAACTACATGTCGTCAATTCAAGATAACATTTTAAAAAATGTAAAGCATTTCTGGACATATATCGAAGGGTTAAAATACTGCTAGTATTCCTGACAATGTTTATTATAATGATAATATTGCAACTAATCCTACAGAAGTATGTAACCTATTTTCAACTTTTTTTCACTCAATTTTTGAAGCATCTTCTGTTTCAGCCGAGTATGATATTGATAGTATCGATCTTAGACAAAGCCCTGATTCACACATTAATTTAACATGTATTACATTATCAGAAGATGAAGTACTTAAAGAGCTACAAGCTTTAAATACAACCAAGGGTATGGGGCCCGATAATATATCACCAGTATTTCTGAAAAATACAGCAGTTAATATTGTTAAACCACTGTGTTTTCTTTTTAATAAGTGTTTAGTTGAAGAAGTATGTCCTGACATATGGAAAGCCGCTAGAATTGTGCCTGTATATAAGAGTGGTTCGAAACGAAATGTTGACAACTACCGTCCTATTTCCATTTTGTCAGCCGTGTCGAAGCTCTTTGAACGATTAATTTTCAACTGTATAATATATCCATTACTGCATAACTTAATTATACCCGAACAACATGGTTTTGTAAGGCGACGTTCAACTACTACAAATTTATTAGTATATCTAACGGCCTTATTCGAAAACTTAGACTCAAATTATCAAACTGACTGTATTTACACAGACTTTCGTAAGGCCTTCGACAGAGTTGATCACAAAATTCTACTTGATAAAATTGCTTTTAACGGTATACGTGGTCTTAGTATTAATAAGTGCAAAATGTTAACTGTTACTAAGAAACTTAATTTTAATCGACAATCATATTCTTTGTGCAACTCTATTCTTGAAAAAGTACATTCTATTTGTGACCTCTGCGTTACTATTGATAGTAAATTAACACTCGATACACATGTTGAATAAATATGTAATAAAGCTTTTAAAATGTTTGGGTTTGTAATGAGATCCTGGAAGGATTTCACCAACCCAGCAACATATATCTTTTTGTATAAGGCATTGATACGCTCTCAGTTGGAATACGCAGTTGCTTTGTGGAATCCCTTCTATAATGTCTATACCAACCATATTGAGAGAATACAAAAAAAGTTTTTTAAGTCAATGTACTATAGATGTAAGCATAAATATTGTTCCTATAATATAATTTTAAATAAATACAAAATATTAACTTTAAAGGGCAGACGACAACAATTAGCAGCAATGTTGTTATTTGACCTTTGTAATGTTAGATATGATTGCATTCCTGTAACAAAAAGATTGCAATTTCGTGTACCTACTAGGTCACATGTAAGATCAACATGCTCACGTCAAACATTTGCCCTTCCCTTATGTAGAACCAATGCTGGCAAAAGAGCGCTATTGTATCGTCTAATGCAAAATTATAATGATCACTTTTGTGACATTGACATTTTTAATAATCGTGCAAATTACTTTAGAAACAAAGTGATTAATACGCTTATGAGTCTTACAAACTAAAGAAAGGAAAGGGAAAAAATCAAAACTCAATCATAATACAATTCAATTATATAATTGTTTTAAAATCAAACCTAAAATTTTGAGTTTTTTTTTTGTTTATAGCTAGATTGTAATTTTTGTTTTTAAATAGTTCGATAATGCTGATCTCTTGTCTACTTAAATTAGAGTTTAAGTTATTTAATATCTACTGTCTTTTTGTAATATTGCTTATGTACTAAGTCCTGCTTCACATCTCTAATTTTTGTAATTTAATATATTAATTATTATCTCAGGATGGTGGTGTTGGCTTCACTAAATTTAAATTTTAGGATTAAGATTAGTTATTAATCCTCTGTTGAAGTTGTTTACTGGTTCTTAAATAAAAGAAAAAAAAAAGAATATTTCTACGTGGTAGAGCCACGCTGCAGCTATATTATAGTTGTAGCACGAATGGGTCGCATAGATTACTGTATATATACTAAAGAATGGGCCGGCTCGACTGGGTTGAATGGTCCACGCTCTAACAGAATACCAGCGTAAAACAGCAGCTTAATGCTCTGTGTTTCGAATGGTGACTGAAGAGAACCGGATACCCTTTTTACTAGAAACGAGGCATTCCATCTTAGTCCTTAAGGGTGACAACTGACAACGCATCTGCATTTTGATTCTTAATTGTGTATGAATGTAGATGTTTATGAGCCACAGCATCCACTTAGCATCAGATGGACTGTGCTCATTTGTCACACTTATTCTATAAAAAAAAAAACATTTAAGTGCTAAGTATTAAAAATAATAACATATAAAAAAAAAAAATTCCCCATATTTTGTATTTGATTTAAATACGAGAAGGGCATTCTCCACAAAACCTTTTTCTCCACCTGCATGGATTATGATCCACCTATTACCTTTCGAAACAGGTTCCAAATCACCATCTTCTTCAGGACCTTGCCAACATTTCCCAGTTGAGTGAGACGAGTGAATGTAAGTTTCGTCTAAATAAATAACAGGTCTTTTTTCACCACGCTCATTTTCTTTAATTTTTTGTAGGTAGGTTGCTCTCCATGCAACTACGTCGTTACGTTCGCACAACACTTTTCTATTTGATTTCGTATTCTTATAACGAAATCCTATTTTGTGAAGCAATTTTCGAAGAGTTTCACGTTCTTTGAAATCAATATCTTCCTTTAAAATACTCAGTAATTTGGGTATGGTAGGGATTTCTTTTTTCACTGAATAAAATTCGTGAATTTTTCTTCTTATAACACCAATGTCAAAATTATCAACTTCTTGCTTCCCGGTTTTTCTTTGCCTTTTTTTGCCAGGGGTAGAAATTTTAGAATTGGATTCTTCAGCGTGTTTCTCTTCATTTACGAGTTTGTGTACAAATCGCTCAGAAACACCTGTAACGAAACGACAAATAATTATTGTATAGGTAAAATTAAATAAATGTAAGCCCGTGTATATGCCGTCACTAAAGCTACTTCACAGACCACAAACTACAAAGCTAGGTATAATACGGCCGACGTATCTTGGCGAGTCTGAATATAGGCTCTGCGAAGTTTAGCGCATGAACACTCGTGAAGAAAACTGTTATTGTCATTTTTTTATATATACCAATGTACAAATAAAATTTCCCTAATACAGTGACCAAAAATATCAAAACACTTTGGAGACATTATAAATTAAAGATTCAATTTTGATACCTCACCTTTCGATAGGGGCAGATTTTATCACAAACACATACAATATTATTTACATTTAATACTTTTTATTTATTTACACTTATTATTATTTAATCACTGTCGCTGAGGGGGGAAATTCCTAACATAAAGTCGTCGGCCCCTTGTGTACCATGTGAGGTACTTGGCATAGGTTCATCTTCGTAATCGTCGCTCTCACTTTCAGACTCACTTTCTGAATCTGAAGCTGTATTAATGATGAATAATTGATCCGTCATTTCGTCAATAATATGGTCGCTCTTCCTATAGTCATGTTCGACCTCTTGCACTTTTCTGCATAAAGCACTCCATTCATTCTGACCCATTAAATTTACTTTTTCTTGTATGAGCTCCATTGTCCGGGTTACGTTCCAGTCGACGTTTTTAGCGGCTACGTGCCCTTTAATGGCAGCCCACACCATCTCGATGGGGTTTAAATCGGGATGATATGGGGGTAAACGAAGGACATCGTGGTTGTTTTGTTTAAACATTTCATCTATTACGTATTTTTTATTCACGTCTTTGTTTTTTTTTATTAGATCGTAAAGTTGTGGTTTACGCATGTCCTTTTCATATGGTATACCCTTTTCTAATAACCACGATTCCATTTTTGCCTTCTTGTCATTAGATGTAGGGGCAGGATCCATTAATTTGTTGTGGTACGGAGCATTATCGATAACCACCACCGAGTTAGGGCTCAAATTTGGAATCAGTTGGGTCCGTAACCATTTCTCATAATTTTTGAAATTCATGTCATCATGATAGTCTCCGGTTTTGCTGCCAGATTTGAACATTAGTAGCGCGTTCGGAACAAACCCTGCTTCTGACCCAGCGTGTACCATCACTATCCGCTGACCTTTTGATATCGGGCGCTTTAGTCCTTGAGCGGAACCATCTGACCACGCCTTACCTTTTGTATGTGATGAGTGGGCATACGACTCGTCAGTGAATACAATTGGTCGCCCTTCGTCCCTGTATTTTTTCATTGCCTTCAAGTACAAGATCCTTTTCAGGCGAATGTCGGTCTTCTCTATAAGAACCATTCTATTGGTTTCGGTCTTTCGCCACTTGAAACCCAAGTTTTTGATAATTGTCTTTAAGCTCGTTTTACCACCTTGAAAATTTATATCCCGTTTGAGTTTCGCTAGTAATTTGTTTATCGTCGGCATTTCTTTTTCAGTTTTGTGGAAGTTGTGTATGCATCTTTTTACTACTCCCTGGTCAAAATTATCCATATCAGTAATAGGTTTTGATCTAGACCTTTTTTTACCAGGCGTGCGGAATACTGAAAGTAAGCCCGAAATATTGCCTTCAGTTGCGATCCGCTGTACTGTGCGTTGGGACACACCAGTTGCGTTAGCAACTCTTAAATAAACTTTATCGACATCTTTTACGCCTTCTTCTTTTTCTTTTTTCATATATTGCGTTAAATCGTAAATAATTTTTCTCGCCTGGCGATTTAACACACTGTTATGTTTTGGTGGCATGTTTGGCGAATAATATAAGTGCTAACTGACACTTGCAAATAAAACAAATAAAACAAATAAAACAAACAAAACAAACTTAACACTATTAATAAAAACAAACAACAATAACAACGAAAACTTTTGTAACCGACTGTGCTCAAGACAGAGATAGCGACACGAACACGACACCAATGCTAACGTGTGACTGAGAAATATTACCGTGTACCGAGCATTGCCGAATAAGCACGAAGCTTTACGAAGTAACCAGAAAGGGATGTCCAACACGCGTGCCTGAGGGTGTTGTTTAATCGATTTTTATTCAAATCGATTAAAATTAAGACATAAAAATATATTTATTTGCAATTTATAAGGAGGTTCTAAATTTTCTCAAATAGTCGTTACTCAAGAAGACGTTAATAGATAATTGATATTTAAGTACATTATGTCTTTCAGCTGAGAAAATAATATGTTTTTAGTTTTTTTTTTTTATTTAAGTCGAAATCTTGTTTATTATCAACAAAATTCACTATATTTGTAAATCTATTTCGTTTAATATCTTATATAAACAAAAATCAATAACTTCTAAATAAAACTAATCGATTGCGATATTTTATGACTAAAGGGTCGATTGTGTTTACTTATGGTCAATCTCTAGCCTAGACCACCGCCCCCCGTACGTCGCCTCATGCCACCATTTTGTTCCTTAAAAAAGCTATTGCGCAACCTTCTGCGCGAAGGTCGGACTCGCCAAGATACGTCGGCCGTATTGTACTTTAGACGAATTACAGTAAATTGAGATAATTTTTTTACTATGTTTTACAAGTACATTATTTGGTGATTTTAATTTTCCATATCTGGCAATACTAACCAGTCGCGGCAGCAACGCGCTCATACAGCTTTTCAAATGGTATAGTTGGGGCTTGTACACGTTTCTCTTCTTTCATAAAAGATAAAACTTTTAGGATAATCTGTCGCGCATCACTTTTAAGAGCTTTAGGCATTTTAATTGCACTTTTTAAAAACATTCACCTGATAGCTCAGAATAAATAATAACTGACAGCGAAATGTCATTTACAAAATGGCGGCATTAGTTCCAATTTTGTCCACCTGAACAGATAAGTTGGTGGCACTGTAGTATTGAACTTCCATCAACTATCTGCTAAACATAATTAATGGCAAAGAACAAAGATCCTGTCGCCATCACATAAAATACAACTCTTTGGTCTTTGTCTATTGTTAGCCACAGACTTAATATTAATAGATGTCAAGTAGAGTGTTAACTCAACTGTCAAGTGTCAACCCTACTAATCAAAATGGCTGCAAATTTACTGTTTTGAATCTTGATCACATTGTGAATTTGTAAAATACTATCACTGAATAATATTGTAGTGTGTTGTTGTTTCACTTGCGTAAACGTAAGGTTTTTAACTATTGCATATCATAATATTTAAAATTTGAATCAAGAATTTATCGTAAAGATGGAAACTACAGAAAACAAACGTAAAAAGGAGAAACACGATGATATTGATGAATATCGCAAAGAAAATAGGTCTAAAAGAGCACGATCGCGATCCCCATCGGAAAATCAAAGAGGTCGTGAAAGAGATTTTAGACGTAAACGGAAGCATTCCAAATCTCGATCTCCAGATGTTACCGCTAAACAGGACAAACGTCGTAATGATACTCCTAATGAAATGCCTTTACAAAACAAAAAGGAAATAACTGAGAGAAAAGCAAAAGATACTGACATGTTGAACACCAGGACTGGTGGTGCTTACATTCCTCCAGCACGGCTCCGGATGATGCAAGCACAAATAACAGACAAATCTTCAGTCGCATACCAAAGATTAGCTTGGGAAGCGCTAAAAAAGTCTATACACGGCCACATCAACAAAATAAATGTAGGCAACATTGGTATTATAATAAAAGAACTTTTAAAAGAAAATATTGTGAGGGGGCGAGGTTTGCTGTGTAGATCAGTAATTCAGGCTCAAGCCGCCTCACCCACATTTACTAATGTGTATGCTGCTTTGGTAGCTGCTGTTAATTCACGATTTCCAAATATTGGTGAATTATTGTTAAAGCGTTTGGTGATTCAATTCAAACGGGGCTTCAAAAGGAATGATAAAGCCATATGTATATCATCAGCTTCATTTATTGCTCATCTTGTCAATCAACGGGTCGCTCATGAAATCCTTGCATTAGAACTGTTAACATTACTTGTCGAAAGTCCAACAGATGATTCCGTGGAAGTAGCCATTGCATTTCTCAAGGAATGTGGGCAAAAACTCACGGAAGTTTCTTCAAAAGGTGTTAATGCAATATTTGAGATGTTAAGAAATATTTTACATGAAGGACAATTAGATAAAAGGGTTCAGTATATGATTGAAGTAATGTTCCAAGTGTGGAAAGATGGCTTCAAAGATCATCCAGCCCTTATAGAAGAATTAGAACTGGTACCTGAGGAGGAGCAATTCACTCATCTCTTAATGTTAGATGATGCCACTGATCCACAGGACATCCTGAGTAAGATGTATTTGTATTTTTTGATTGCCTCAGGAGGAGGGTAATGTTTTTTTAGGTGTATGCATATATATTTATTTCTTTGGCACGCTTTGTAGCCTAAAGGGCTTGATTGATTTTAACATATGGGCTGTCATTAAATTTGTCATAGTTGTGGAAACATTTACTTGGTAGAGCCATGCTGCAGTTGTATTAATAGGATAGTTGTAGCACGAAGGGGTCGTCTCAATCAGGGAAGGACCACGCTCTCACAGAATACCAGCGTAAAATAGCAGCTTAATGCTGCTGCGTTTCGTATGGTGAATGTAGACAACCGAAGACCCTATTTACTGGAACTGGGGCGTTCTATCTTAGTCCTCACGGCTGGCAACTTTTTAATTCGCAAACGATGATAGATGTAGATGTCTATGGGCCACAGCAACCATTTACCATCAGGTGGACTGTGTGCTTGTTTATCACCCTTGTTTTATATAAAAAAAAAACAATATAGGCTGTAAAATTTTCACCTTTTAATAATCTTTTTTATGCAGTCAGGTTTTTTTTTATTTCTGTCTTAACCATTGACTTTGTGTTATAAATTTGAAATGACAAACAAATATCAGTCGGCCTTATGGTAAAAATTATTTAAAAAAAAAGTCCCGCTGGTTTTCTTGCTGGTTGTTCCCAGGACAGAGGGGTTTTTTTCGAACCAGTGGTAAAGTAAAAAATGACTTTCAATAAGAATTACACATGTAATGTATATTGAATAAAAAATATTCTATTCTATTCTATTCTAAAAAGCATTGTGACAAAACCTAAATTTAAAGTTTGTGATAAAACCTAAATTTAAACTTTTAGTCTGAACCATTAAATTAGTGTTGTTTAAAATTCTTTTATTACTCACTAGCCAAAAATAGGGTATATTATTCCTTGCATTTGTAACTGACTAGGATGGAATACCTCACATCTTGCAATTATAATGTAATTTAATTTAATGACAATTGTTGACTTGTGTGTGCCATGCTATTCTTCGGTCAAGGCAATCCTGACCGGATGCTGCAGTGAAAGAAATATTGCCAAAAGGAATATGCAAGTGCATCCTCGTAGATATGTGACAGCTTTCATTAAAAACTCACCAACTCAGTAGTTTAGAGTATAAGGGTACCCACACAATCTGAAAAATGCTCTTTCTAACAATGTTATAGTTAACTTTACATAAAATAACATAAATTCGCTTTAAAGACTAAAAATATTATGAGCAATATAATTGTAAATATAAGTCATGTTATCAGTTTACTTAAGCCTTTATTAAAAATTGAATGGATATTTTCAAACCCTGACTTATAATTTATTTGTACCTATGAATATTGTAATATACTTCTACTAATTTAAATAAATTTCAGATGTGTTCAAGTTTGATGAGAAATATGAAGAAAATGAGCAAAAATACAAAACTCTAAGCAAAGAGATCCTTGGTTCTGATGCAGAATCAGATGAAGAAGACGGTTCAGGAGAATCAGGTAGTGATGAGTCAGAGGAAGAAGAAGAAGAGGAAGAGAAAAAAGAAATGACCATCATAGATAATACAGAGACAAATCTTGTTGCATTACGTCGCACAATCTATTTAACTATCAACTCCAGTTTGGACTTTGAAGAATGCGCTCATAAACTACTAAAAATGCAACTGAAACCTGGTCAAGAAGTGGAACTTTGTCATATGTTTCTAGACTGCTGTGCAGAGCAGAGGACTTATGAAAAATTTTATGGCTTACTTGCTCAACGGTTCTGTAATATAAATAAAATATACATTGGCCCATTTGAGGAGATCTTTAAAGACTCATATTCTACTGCACACAGATTGGATACAAACCGTCTGAGAAATGTCAGCAAGTTTTTTGCTCATCTTTTATTTACTGACTCAATTAGTTGGGAAGTTATGGAATGTGTCAGATTAAACGAAGAAGATACAACAAGTTCAAGTCGTATTTATATTAAAATTTTGTTTCAAGAGCTGGCTGAATACATGGGCTTGAAAAAGCTCAATGAGCGACTTAAGGATCCGTGAGTTCTGATTAGGAATAGTTCATGCTTATACAATGGTTTGATAGATAACATATTACACCTTAGTTGTACGTAGCTGTAGTAAAGTGCCATGAATATATATACACTTTACTGTTAACTATTTAAATTGAAGTTAACAGGAAAGTGTATATATATTCATGGCATGGTTTTAATTTCTGTTAAAAGCATGATAGATAGTGTGGTAATGTATTGCGGCATAGTAAAGTAAATTTGTGGCCTATATATGTCCCACTGCTGGGCATAGACCTCCTCACATTTCTGAGAGGGTTTTAAGACAAGGTAATATCTACCGCGTTAGCGAACGTGGTAGAGCCATGCTGCAGCTATATTAGTAGTATAGTTGTAGCACGAATGGGTAGGCTCGACCCGGGAAGGACCACGCTCTCACAGAAAACCAGCGTAAAATAGCAGCTTAACGCTGCTGTGTTTCGTATGGTGAGTGTAGAGAACCGGAGACCCATTTTACTGGAAAAAAAAATAAAAATAATTATTTATTTCGGACAACAAGAATCATAGAAGATCCATAGAATTTGTTAGTAAAGTAAAACTTACATCTATGTCAGTAATATAATTTATACTCAATACTTTATTATTAAGCAGGACATAGTTCTGGCGATCATTTGTTTAATCAATGGACAGTCCCCACTGTCGGCAATCTCAATCAGCATACTGTGGCCGCTGCCGTGCACTCTGTTTAGCAAGGATGCGGTCTTTTTTCTGATTATTGCATCAAAGCTATCCACACCCGCCAGTGCAAACATCGCAGACGCGCTACAGTAGCGCGGCAGCCGCAACAGCGCCGTAAATGCATTATTGTATTGAGTACGTAGGGCACTATAGGCCTTTTTGGTGTAGTTGGTCCATAGGCTGCAAGAATAAAATGGAAAAGAGGCATTCCATCTTAGTCCTCACGGGTGACGACACATCTCCATTTTGATCCTTTATTGAGGATATATGTGGATGTCTATAGGTCACAGCAACCACTTATCATCAGGTGGACTGTGTGCTCGTTTGTCACCCTATCCTATAAAAAAAAATGTTTTCGAGTTCTCCTTCACTGCTGACCATATGGTAACTTGGCATTTTACAGCATACCTTGTTGAAATACATAGGAAATAAGTTATTTTAAAATTAAAAGGAGATGGATTTTCCATTAAAAGATAAATTAGGAAAGGTATAAATAAATGCTGCTTTACCATTGGTGCATGAACTATTCCAAACTATTTTGTATTGTATATAACTGTTGTTATTTTATAATAAATGATTTAAATTTTTTCTCTTTCAGAACATTACAACAAGCATTCAGTGGGCTTTTCCCCCGTGATAACCCAAAGAACACTCGCTTCTCTATAAATTTCTTCACCTCTATAGGTCTTGGAGGTCTCACTGATGAATTACGAGAACATTTAAAGCAAATGCCAAAGGTAAATTTAGATTGCTTGAGTTTTCTTTAAATCGATGACACTTCAGTATAATAAATGTATATTTACAGAATTGCCAAGATTTAACATTAAAATATAAATAAAAACATATGTGAGTGTCGTAGAACACTGGGTTGGAACGAAGTTCCTTTCGTAGTATATTATTATTGACAAACGTATTATATTATTGATTAACAAATAAAAATAAATGAATTACTAGCGTCATTTAAAATAAAATAATATTGACAAGATAAGAAAAAGTGCGAGGGAGATGGATATTATTCTATCTCGCTTCCTTCGCCAAGGCCGTATCTACACTACGTCAGAAGGGGTCGTGACGGAAAAATCTTACACTTTTCTCGCCTAGCCCCCATCCGCCAAATTCGTACCGTCCGATAAGGAACTTCGTTCCAAAAGTACAGTGAACATATAAAAGGTCATTGTTTTACTAATCACTGGAAGAGAACAGAACAGAACTTAAAAATCAAGTATAATTTTTATCTGCTCTTTCAATCCACTGCTAGGTTGGCACCGGAACTTGTGTCGAAAACAAAATATAGACATCTACATCTATCTTCGTTTGCGAATTAAAATGCAGATGCGTTATCAGCCGTGAGGACTAAGATAGAATGCCTCTTTTCCAGTAAAAAGGGTCTCCGGTTCTCTACACTTACAATACGAAACACAGCAGCATTAAGCTGCTATTTTACACTGGTATTCTGTGAGAGCGTGGTCCTTCCCTGGTCGAGCCGACCCATTCCTGCTACAACTATACTATTAATATAGCTGCAGCATGGCTCTACCACGTAAAAAATGCAATCACCATACAAAACACAACATTATTAAGCAGCTATTTTACATTGGTATTCTGTGAGAGCGTGGTCCTTCCCCGGTCGAGCCGACTTATTTCTATCTTTTAGTTCTACAACCATAATATAGCTTTTATTATTAATTTTTTTAAAGTAGGAGGGGGGGGGGCAAACGAGCATGTGGCTCACCTAATAGTAAGTGTCGACCGCCGTCCATCAACAACTGTAACTCCAGGGAAATTGCAGGTGCGGTGCTGGCCTTTTAAAAGGCGTAAGCTTGTTTCTTGAAGGTCCCTAAGTCGTATCGGTCCGGAAAAATCGCCGGTGGTAAACAATTCTACAGAGAAGCCGTGCGAGGAAGAAAACCTATAGTAAATCGCACGGTACTGCACCGCCTAGCATCCAGATGTGGATGGTAACGTGAGTTAGGTGAAATTTGGCGGCTGGGATTAATCCAAACAATTCCTCAGAACACTTCCATAACCCATTGCTGCAGCAAACAAATTCATTTAGCATTAAAACCAATGTGCACAATCAATCAGTGCACCTTAATTTAGTAGGTATCATATCAGTCACTGTTACTCATAAATGTTCACCATATAAACGAAATTGTATATGACAATACTAAAACACTGTGAAAAAATTACGTAAAGTAGTGTGGTGCCGTACTAGAAAATATGTAAACAAGATAACATTAATATTATTTCTGTAAAATTGAAGGTGTGATTGTTCTTTTCAGAATGTTCCTGCGCCAATTACGGAAATCAACTTGAATTCAAGTTCAGACAGCTCCAGCTCAAGTTCAAGTAGTTCAGATGATTCTTCATCAAGCTCCAGTGGTAAGGCTATGATGCACTTACATAAAACAACTTTACCTATCCTCCTTTTAGCAAGTTTAATCTAATGATCTGTTTGTTTCGATAATTTTGTTATTGGTAGCAATTTTCATTAATTATAATATTCCACTAAAAGCTGTAATATAGATATTTCATTATCATCAGCCTGCGGCAGTCCACTGCTGGACACAGGCCTCCCCCAAGGCGTGCCTCATAGCGCGATCTCCTACTATACGCATCCAGTTTCTACCAGCCACCTTGCACATTTCGTCGCTTCATCGGGTCAGGGGCGTCACACTGCGTTAGCTTAGACGCGATCTCCACTCCATAACTCTAAATTTACTCCACCGGTCGCCACTTCTGTGACAGACTTTCTAAATGCTGCCCAGTCTGACTGAATCCTCCGATCGGCTTCCTTCTCGAAGTTATTCTTACCTAGTTGCAACATGTAACAACCGAGGTACATTCCTGGGCAATTTCGAGAATCTCACCATCAGCAGTAATTGGAACTGGAATCGATTCAGCAGCGATTCTGCCGTAACAACGATATCGTCAGCAATGCGTGAGTGTGAAATGTACTCACCGTTTACGTTAACGCCCCGTCATTTCCAGTTTGGCGTCTTAAAAACATCTCATCCAGTGCATTTGTAAACAGTTTAAGGGATATAACATCCCCTGTCTCACTCCGCGATACAAATGGATTGATTTTGTTTGACTGACAAAATGCAGCGGTGGTGAATTGACTGGCGGTACATAGATCTTCGATGCACCGCCAGTCAATTTGCCACCGCTGCGAAGAATCCAGAACATCCCAAGTTTTGATGGAGTTAAAAGCTTTCTCATAGTCCACACATGCAAAATATTGTGGTCTTCTGTACTCTGTTGTCTTCTGTATTATTTGCCGCATTGTGTAAATGTGGTCTATAGTTCCAAATCCTTCCCGAAACTCAGCGCGTTCCGCAGGCTGAAAGTCGTAGAGTCTTCGCGCGAGTCGATTTGTGATGACCCTCGAAAACAACTTATAGACATGGCTCAGGAGCGAGGTGGGTCGATAATTTTTCAGCATAGTCTTGTCCACCTTTCTTATGAAATAAGATTGTAATGCTTCTGTTCCACGCATTTAGAGTTTTAAAATTTGTAGTAGCATTTGTAGTAGTTAAAAACTCAGCAGAGCTCTTGCTTAAAGAGCTTTAGAAAGAGTTTTAGAGCTCAGTTGTAACTCCATCTTCTCCAGGGGCTTTTCCATTTTTAAGTTGGCCGAGGGCCAGCTCGATCTCTCCTAGGTAGATGTCCGGTAGCTCGTCGGCTTAGTGGCGGGTCAGCGTGACTCCAAAATCATCGCATTTAGGGTCAGGTTGTAGCTTATGTGAGGCATATAGCTACCATAATAGTCTTCATTCTCAGAGAGTACCTCAAGCTTTGACGTCTGCAGTTTTGCGACTTCCCCTTGTTTAGCTCTATTGTCGCTTATATCGCAGTTGTATTAATGCGACGCAGATCCGGCCTCACAACTTTCCTCACAAGCTTTATTAGTGGCACCTGTTCCGATTTCATTGCCATGTCCTGTCATAATACTGTGCTAGGACTTTTGCTCGTTATACAGAATATGACAGTAAAACACAATATGACGTTGACATTATATAACGTATATATAATGCACTAAATCACTAAAGCAATAATAATACTAATGATCGTCACATTGCATTTTGGAAAAAAATTATCGAATATTTAATGTGACGGATATATCGAAAGTTCAGCTTAATTATTAGTAAGGCTATGTTGGTTATTATACATTATCTATTTAAAAATTTCAGATTCATCATCTGAAGATGAAAGCGGCAAGAAAACGAATAAAGCCGACAAAAACAAGAAGTCAAAAGACAATAAAAAGCAAAAAACATCTAAATGTATTGATGATGAGACGAAAGATAAAAGCAAAGAATCACAACCTGAAAGATGGGGTCATGATGGTTTTTATGATACATATGGGGAAGGTGCTAGAAGAATAAATTCTAGGCCCGAGAGGTCAGAAAGAGATACACAAATCAATCGTGATAAAAGACAAGAGAATAGACGAGAAGAGAACGGAAAAGATGAATATAGGAGAAATCGGGATGAAAGTTTTGAAACGAGAAGAGTAGACCGTGAGGAAAATAGAAGGGAACGAGAATATACTAGTGATAGGCGAAGGCAGGTCATTGATAGCGCATTAAGAAATGGAGATCGGGGTGATAGGAAGGATAGAAGAAGGCAAGATGACAATGAAACCAGAAGGAATGATCGAGATGAAATAAATGACAGGAGAAGGCGGAATAGCGATGAAGAGTATAAACGACGTCGTGGGGACAGTAAAGAACGAAGAAGACAGAGAAATGAAGAAGAAATTCGTGTAAACGTTGGATCGGAGAAATACAGGAGAAATGAAAAAGAAAACAATACTAGTGAACAGTACAGAGATGATGAAAATAACGATAGAAGAAGGCAAGGTGATTTTGAAACCAGAAGGAATGATCGAGAAGATAAGAATCACAATAGAAGGCGTAATAGTGATGAAGAGTATAGACGAAATCGTGATGAGAATAAAGAAGGAAGAAGGCAAAGAAATGATGAAGAAAATCGTGTGAATGTAAAATCGGATAAAAATAGGCGAGATGGAAAAGAAAACAATACCTGTGAAGAGTACAGAAGAGAAGAAGATGTTAAGCCTAAAAGAAAGCAAAAGGACGAAGAACAGGATAATAAAGTGGATCCGAAAAAGGATAAAAGAAATGTAAGTAGTAAGCGAAATGACGAAGAGTTGAGTGAAAACTTAAGAAAAAAGAAAAGTAAAAATGATACCAATAATGGAAATAATAGTAAAACTAAAAGGAAAACTAAAAGCAAAAAGAAGAGGCAAGATAGTAGTAGCAGTGAAAGTAGCAGCAGTGACAGTAGTAGTAGTGAAAGCAGTAGTGACAGTAGTAGCAGTGAGGATACATCTATAAAAGAAAAAAAACATAAAAGCAAAAGTAAACTGGATAAAGAAAAAATAAGTGAAAAAGATACTACAAATCACAAGAAGAAAAAACAGAGTAAAAATAAAGAAAAAGACAGTGATAGTGAAAATGAGGACAGGAAAGGAACAGTTAAAAATGACAAAAAGAATTCAAGCAGTCGATATTGGGATGTTTTTGATATTTCATCAAAGTCTAAGTCAGTAAAAACTGAAAAAGCTTCAAAGAAAAAGAAGCGGTAAAATTGTATACTTCAATACTCTTGTAAATATATCTTTTATAATAATTAATTAGGTGTAAAACTATTGTGGATTAAAATAATGAGAAAACTGATCTATTTCTTTTATTTGTACGAGTCCAGATCTAGTCCAGAATTAGATTGTTACTTAGTGTGTGAATATTCAGTATAAGACATCATTATTGCTAAAAAAATTGTATAATGTACAAAAAAAAACAATTTATTACGTTCTTCTCAGTCTAATAACACTTCACTTAAAAATTAATAAATTATTTAGTATTATATATCCCAGTTTTTAACCAGCCCAGTGGTTAATAAGCGCCTTAAGTTGATGTGTAAAATAAATAAGTGACTAGGGTTTGTTGTATGCTTTATGTTTCTTTATGCTATGACTTATTTATTTTGTGCTACTATGACATAAAACTTCTCTTTAAAACTGAACGCACATTTGTCCGCGTTGCACGCGCCGTACGCAACGAATTTTAGAATTCGTTGTATGAAATCATAATATGAAACCTCGCACATTACAGCCGCACCGTACGCGCCGAATTTTATAAAATACTGTAGGTATACGATATCGAAGGACGAATGCTGATGACATCATATAACGCGGCGCGTGCTGATTACTCAGTGTTGTCTAATGTTGCCAACTTAGTGGATTTTCCACTATAACTGGTGGTTTCGACTTACATGATAATTTTTGTATTTTTATAACTTTTAATTCATTCGTAATTAATTATACATAATTTGATTTTTTGCATCGATTATCAATATGTATTCTTAGCGATAAATTATTTAAATACTGAACTATCAAAAAACAGTTAAATTTAATTGAAAAACCCAATTATACCTGATTACTTAATTATCAATAAAATACTTACCTCAAACAGTTTTTTTTTTCTAGTTCAATTGGCTTTCTAAATCTTGAGTTTTCCGTAGAAAGATATGGTTTTAGTATATGTAGAATTTCTTGAAATGTCTTATATGTTGAATGCAAAAATATCTAAAAAAATCGTTCATCATCATCTAATAAGTCTTTCAATAAAGTATATCCCCTTCATATTCTAAATACAATTGTCTTTTTAAATTAATATCCATAATAATCCAGAATCTTCTTTTTCTTCGAATTTTATTTTCTTCTTCCTCTGTCAATAAGCAGGCTATTACTAAATTGCTTTTCATAGTGATTTCGAGCGGTCAAACTGTACCGTTTCACACCAGTGGTTGGAAAAAACTACAAAAGTTGTTGGTAATACAAAAGATTTGCGTACGACGCGGACGATACGTACGGGCAAATGTGCGAGGCCATCAGTAAAACTAGACGCGTACGGCGCGAACAAATGTACGTTTAGTTTAAGAAAAACATTTTACATTGCGTAAGATAACTATAACCCTCCTTACCCCGGGAAAGGTATAGAAATATATATATCAAGCCGTAATGATCTAGACGGAAGTTAAATTTAGCGGACGACATCGCGACGTTTAATTAATTAAGCATCAAACTTGAACTAGTTTACGGGTTATTATTTATAAAATAAGGGTGACAAACGAGCACACAATGCACCTGGTGGTAAGTGCATGTTGTGGCCCATGTACGCATTCATCTATCATCGATTAAGAATTAAAATGTACAAGCGTTGTCACCCCTGAGGACTAAGATTCGGTTTCCAGTAAAGATGGGTCTCCGGTAGTCTACACTCACCATACGAAACCACGTCAATGACGATTTCCTAAACGGCGTCGACGAAATTTTTAGCATCTATGACTATTAGTTACTGGCATTAAAGCTGGCGCACCCAACTCACACTACTGATTCAAAGTATAATAATACAAGCTCAGAATACCTTCAAATGTATACCAAAAATGTAAACATATCCTGAGTTAAAATTATTACGATTTTTGCCAAATGATAATAAAACTAAAAACTTAAATTATCATACAGTCCTTCCACAGTATAGTGCCAAAAACACTGGCTGCGTTTCCTCCTTGAATGGCTATACTACCTTTGAGTGAAAAAAGAATACAGTTCCTTAAGGCTTTAACTAGCCTGAATGACCTTGACGAAACGGCGATCGCAGAGATTTTAGCCGATGTCAACACCGTCTAGCAACTACGTTCTGTATTACTTATAAAAGTGCAAAGATTAATAGACTGCAGAGATGACAATTATATAAGTGACATACTGCCTGTTATGCTTGCGCATCACTGAGAATTATGTCGCGATTACGCATCTTCAATTACATTGCACGGTGTGGTGCTGTAGCTTTGTCCGGTAGGCATCACGAGCTATCAAGTGTTCAAGTTTCAAGTACGTAAGAATTTTTATTATATATGTTAAACCGTATTTATTTGTGTCGTATTAAAAATATGTCGTCAAAGCGTTCGCTGTAAATTTTCCCGGGTTTGATCCCCGACAGCACGAATGAAATTTGTAATTGCAATTTTCGTCAACACGCATTGGAGAAGCACGGCGGGCATTTCCTTGCCCTAAAACCCTCTCAGAAATAAAAAAAGAGTCATGTGCCCAGTAGAGGGACTTGTATAGCCTATTACTTTACTTTGTAGAATTATTTATATTCGTTTCAGATATAGAAGGGTACCTTATGCTGACACAAATATCATGTGGAGGCGACGAAAACGTAAAACATCTTTGTACCTAGATAAAACGTTCGAAAGATTGTCAGTCATGTCATACGCCACATTTTCTATAGAGCGTAGAACATTGCAGATAGGGCAAAATAAAAAATAATCCAATATATTGTGGGAACTATTTATTAATAATATATACATTTATAGGTATTTATAATAAAAATAATGAACAAGCTGCAAGGTTCAACTAATAACGTTTTTTGTAAACACAATCGTAAAATTCCTGTTTTAATTTTTACCAATGGTTAATTGATGAAACGTAGTCAAGATCACTTCATATAAAATATATTTAATTAAAATTGACACATGACCTATTTGGCCTTCTAATTACAACTCGGCGGAAATTTGAAAAGAATATTTTGTCTTTTCACACAAGTATTGTTTACAACTGGCGTGGTTTCGAAAAGCGTGATTAAGTGTCAGCGGTATATAATCAATTAAATACTGAACTTTATTGAAATTTATTTTTTTGTTTATTTTTGTTATATCTTCTTAAAAACTGACGCCATCTCACTATTTTATTATTTGTTTTTTTTTTTGTACGCATAAGGATAAGTTAGACTATGTTAGATTAACTTGGATAAGTTTATATTTTTTTTAATTTTTATTATATTTTTAATTTTAATCACAAAATTTCCGCAATAAATTATTACCTTTTCTACAGTGATTCTCTCCTCTTAGTTTCGGCGTGACTGTAGGATGTTATAGTGAGTCACCGTCAGTTACTAAGCGGCCATAAATCATTATATGTATGTATAGACATACATATATACATTTTTTGATTTTAATATTTATGTTTTTTGAATTATGATTGATTTTTTGAAACCTGGTAAAATTATTTTTTTCCATACCAATTGATGGGCCTGAGTATAATGCCAGTTATGCTCTTTGGCTGAAGTTATTTTTTATTTTATGCTCAATTGCAGGTAAAACAATATTGATTACGCATTTCTAAAACAAAATTTTACCTCTTCTCCTTCTAATAATAGCTCCTGCTAACACGGCGGAATAGTTATTATTATCTATAAGACCATTTGTGAAAACAGTTTTTGTTAACAGTTATGAGTGTAACATTTTATCAGCTGCTTTGTTTATAGTGCCTTGAGCAACACTTTGCCGGTTTCTGTACAGAAAATGATGCTGGCTTTGCAAATACGGATGGCCGCTACTATTGAATATAATTTCCGCTATATTACACTTATTTACATAGAAACTTTAATTATCATTTGCATAAAATTCTAAATAGCACTTTTTACACAAGAAAGTAAACTTTTAGATCAGACCATTTTGTTTTTCACTAATTAAGTAAAAAGTAAAACAAACCAATAGGGCCGGGAATTAAAATTTCTTGCAACTTTTTATAGAAAAGCATGACCTTATCATAATTAAAAGTCAATCAATTAGCCATGTGATAAAACTTTTAAGTGTGCCAGGTCAAACATTAATGATGATATTCGGGTCATTATACTGGAAATAGTCTTTTAAATATTTTGTAGTACAATTGATAATCTTCAGTATGATTGACCGTGTATATGACTTTTATAAGTCTATGTTATTTTTGATGAAAATTATTATTGCAGATAAAAGCCCTTTCACATTTATTTTAGTCTCGAATTAAATTAATCAAAATGAAAATAATAACATTGGCTCTTTATAACTGATCTTTAAATGTAAAACACTGACTTGAAATTATATAATTAATGGCATTTTTTTAATTCATTGAACTTTTTTAAGATTTTGTTAAACTACTGGTAAAAAAAAACAAATATATATATATATATATATTATAGTTCTTGATGAAAATAATGTATGCGCGTTACATCGCATCCCATCAAGAATTTCTAATGTAATTCTTGGTGTAAAGCTAAGACGTGATAATAACTGTAAACAATAGAATAACAAAATAATGAAAACATTTACATTTACATACAAAACATTTACAAAAATACTTGCTTTATAACCTAATAAATATTATTTGACCGTAATAAAATAAAACAAGGTAGTCTTCGGCATGAAAGTAAAAATTATTTATTTATTTTATATTTTTTTTACAATATCTAACAGCCGGATCAGCGGGCGATTCTGATCCATCTAAAAATGCTAAATTTCAGCAAGCACTGTCAAATTCAATAGGAGTGACAGAAAAACGGTTCTTTATATAAAAAGGTAAATAAATTATTTAACCTATAAAGTAAAATCACTTTATTACAAATCAAAATAGCCCAATAGCTTTATTAACATGAGACATAATTGTACGAGTGCTTACAATACTTAACATTATTTTACTGAAATCTCAGAAAGTTTTTTTTATATATAATAAGGGTGACAAACGAGCACACAGTCCACCTGATGGTAAGTGGTTGCTACGGCCCATACACATCTACATTTATTCTCGATTACGTATCAAAATGTAGATGCGTTGTCACCCGTGAGGACTAAGATGTAATGCCTCGTTTCCAGTAAAAAGGTCCTCCGGTTCTCTACACTCACCATACGAAACACAGCAGGGATAAACTGCTATTTTACATGTTATTCCGTGAGAGCGTGGCCCTTCCCCGGTCGAGCCGACCCATTCGTGCTACAACTATACCTAATAAATATAGCTGTAGCATGGCTCTACCACGTAAAAAAAATTGACGTTGAAAATTTAAGTATTTTTAGAAGCAACTTTGCAATTATTTTCTATTGAGTTAATTTTTGTGGAATCGTGTTTTGCAAACCGCCACCTGAAATACGTACAATTTTTTTTCGATAATGACGTGAAATTACAAAACCATCCCCATGCATTTCAATGTTGCTCTATTCAGCCTCTTAATATGAACGAACCTCGGATTTAGAGATAATGGAATATATAATATTATATTATTACTGTCCCGTGTGAGGCAACCTTTATACTTATATACATATTTTCATCATATTTTTATGGTTGGTTAGAAAAATCATATCTAAATGCAAACTTTCACAGGGTAAATTTTTTTTTTACTATTTTTACCCAGCAAGTAGCAAAGTAAAGCAACTACAATCCCATCGGTAAGTGGTTATGTAGTCTAAGATGGTGAATTGCACTGACTTAACTAAAACCTATTCACTCTTGCCTAATAGTACTAGGTAAGTATTATTTGCGACCTAATTGTGTGTGTGTGTGTGTGTGTGCGTGCGTGCGTGCTTGCGCGCGTGTGCGTGTGTGTGTGTGTATGTGTGAAGAAAAGCGTATGAGAATACGTGAAGAGGAATAAAGGTTGAGTACTAATTCGCTTACCTGTACGAGGTTGCCACTCGAGGACCTTTCTTCCTATCTTTTATCTGTTTTCCAAGTTATATAGCTAGCCCATTGCCATTTCACTGTAATATTCCGTTGAGTTATGTCAGTTACTCTGTTTCTAATGCAAATACCTTCATTTCTAACTTTAACACGTAGAGAAACCCCTCTCCAATTTAAAATTTTTACATTTTTTAGATGATAGTTTGTCTAACAAAAAAAACCATAAACCCAAGAATGTCTTAATATAGTTATTTATACTTAGGTAAGCACCATTCTTTTATTCATTTAAATTGTTTGATTTAATTTGATAACAGTGTACCTAAATGTAAATATCTGTATCTTTATGTCTTTCCCCAATAATATTTTATAAAGTCATACTTATAAAAACAGCGTTTTATTGTAATACATAATTATAAAATTCATTATCAACTAATTAATAAAAGTATGCAACAATAAAATTACATAGGTATTAAAAACTATCGCAATCTAAGTAACGAGAGCATGTTCGTCGTTCCACATCTAAGTTATATAAAAATGCATTTTTCAATTTCACTAATCAACGTCGCCGCAAAAATTTCTTCTTCTTTGGGCATTTTAAAAATTCATTTATTTAGAAAATAATATTTACAGTTACCAGTGTACAGATATTAACTAAGTTAAGTATTTCTAGTCATAAAAATATTTATAATTGAGTATGAACTTTTAAAAAACTAAAATATATTTGAACGAAGTCGCTCTAACACCGACGTGCGGTCCACCCTCGACGATGTCCGAAAACGGACTGTGACTGTGTGACAGAGCTTACATGGCGACGGAGCATGCGCGCTCGCGTAAATATATTCAATTTCAGGGAAAAATGATATATTCTCTTATAAAACGGGTAATAAAAATAAAACTCTCAATTTAAAATATTAATATTTTTAAGACCTTTTTTTAGTGTAAGAACTATTTAAAAAGCTTGTGCCGTTTTGGAGAAATTTTGCAAAATATGACAAAGATAGGTACTCTTTGGGGATTTTTTTTCTAATAAGGGGTTGACAAAAATACAATTTTGTTAAATTAAAAACATTTACCAAATCTTCTTCTGTTACCCTGTATTTTTTCTTTGTGGATTAAATGAACAGTTATTGAGATTTTTTTACTTAAATATCCTAGATTTAGGCATTTCAACCACTGTTAAGGCCTTAAGGAAATTCACCGCACGAATACCCCACGGACCGTCTTATATTTCAACCGCCTCTGTCCCGCCCAAAGAGAATATAATCACTACGTTTAGTCCCGCCGGCGTACATTTAACAGTCTTAAATCATATTTAAAATATAATGTCACTTCTATGTATTAATAATCTATGGTCACATCTTTAGTCTTAGGGCGCGTTCCCACGACACGCACCCGCTACGCGCACGCCACGCACGTCAGCACCCGTGTCTAATTCGCTTTGAAATTTGTTGCATATAATTTGAGTCTTATGACAAATCAATACATCAGAAATTGTATAAAAAGCGCGTGTGCGGGGTGAGCGCGGGATCAGCGCGGAGCGAGAACGAATGGGCGCATGGCGTGGGCGAGGCGTGTGCGGTTGAACGTCGATAAATGCAATTTCAGATTTATTGATTTGTCATAAGACTCAAATTAAATGCAACAAATTTCAAAGCGAGTTAGACGCGCGTGGCGTGCGCGTAGCGGGTGCGTGTCGTCGCAACGCGCCCTTAGAGTAATTACTAATTACATATCAAAGAGCATAAATCTACGGTATAAATACATAACTCTAGTAATTTAAGTGTCACATGTCACATCAAATCACAACGCATTGCCGCTATTGGTATTGCATTTTACTTTACACTATTTTCTTTTTCTAACAATGGACGCATTTCAATCTAGGACTAGTGAACCGTCTACTGATATATCAATTAAAACATATATCAAAGCAAACTCTTCACCTATAGTTGTTAATGAGGCACTCAAATATGAGGAAAAATTAAAAACTCAAAAATCAGCACCATCTTACTTCCACTCTTTGAAAGAAAATGAAGCACCGCCATTTAAAAGGCTACAAAAAGATGAGAAGCCGCATCTTCTGGTTGGTGAACTTGTCACCGAAGAAGATGTAGTTCGAATGATCGCTGTAGCAGATACAGAAACTAATATGAACTTCAGAAAATATTTGGGTATGTCCATTATAAAAAGTATACTTATGTAGCTCTTTGGAGGAAAGTTAGTTGTATTCAATACGAAGGGTTCTGAGTACAGTAATTTATTCGACAATTTATCCTATTTATATATACAATAATTTTTGATGGGGAAAATACAATAACCAATAAAAGATATAATTTTTTATCTAAATTTAATTCGTTATCGCCGTCTCGCTCTTGATGTTTATTACCTCGCTGGTTTGCGTGCGCGTACCGCGGTAGGTATTCCGGCATAGATAATACAGTAAGTATATAGCCGGAAGTGCACGACTCTCCTGTTCCTTTCCTTTTCGGTGGACGTGTGTGATAAAGAGAGAGAGAAGAGAATAGGTGATTTAATCAACTCGTTATGACATATGAATAACCTGACCATCGACGGGGGTCAGAGTCAAAGGTGCGAGACATTTGATACTGCGAGGGTACATCCTGCCTGTAAAGGGAGAGGTAAGCTGAGCTGCACTTATGGGTCGAAGCTTGTCAGTTTATTTTCCATTTGGTTGTCGATTCTACGAGCTCACATATTGTATACTTAGTTTTTATTTTGTACAATATGTATACGATCTAGTAATTTAAATAATTTTTTCTCAAGGTGATTATCTGGTCGACAAGAACGTAGTCCTCAGTCACAATCTATCTGAAAAAATGTTTGTCGTCAATTTACTTTTGGAAGCAATAGATTACTCAGCGCAGCGGGACTTCAACGCGTTTAAATTAGCCTGCTTATTAACGATCTACTTAAAAACTCATTTATACTTCAAACGATACTATTGGTCACCACCTGTTGCTGTGTGGGAATATTTTAAGGAAACAATGATTCGTCATACTGTTGAGGTAATTTTGGTATTTATTGTATGTGTAAAGCGAGAGAGAGAAAGTGAATGTCGTGGTATCTATCCTTCATTAAGAATCAAAATGCAGATGCGTTGTCACCCCTGAGGACTAAGCGGAAGCCTATTCGCACATGGCGTCGTATCGTAAGCGTATCGTGATACGTGCGTAGGACGAGAGCAATACGAGGGCGTACATGCTCAAACAAGTCCGCACACGAAGCGGTGCTGTAGCGAATCGTAGATGTTTACTGTCGTTATAGATAGTCGTAGTGTACTGGCGTAAAAAAATTTTTTTTTTAACTTCATACGACTCATCATTTCAATAGGTATGAATTCGTGAAACTGGGTGAAGCGTTCCATTGTTTATATAATCATGAATGATTATATAAACAATGGAACGCTTGCAGAAAGCCGGAGCAATTATTTGCAGGCCATACAAATACTTGTTCCGTGCGAGATTCGAACCCACGGCCCCCAACGCAGCAACTCATTGCTAAGCCACTACGCCACGGAGTCGTCAAGAAATAAAATTTCCTTTTTTCCATTTCTTTTCGATCACCTTTTTCATATACACATTCACGTTATAGTGGTATGCTGTGAATAAATAAACCGCAGCAGCCGTTAGCGCATCAATAATCATTTTAATAAATTCGTCCGCACATTGGCCTGAACCAAAGCAAACTGAACGACCTTCCAACGTGTCGACGCGATCACAAATTCTTGGCTAATATCTCTGCCAACACATTCGCCACTATGTTGGCCAACGTGAAGAGTCGCCATAAGACGAATTTAAGGACACACGTTGAAATCCACAGAGCGTGCCTAAGTAGACATACATATTATATTACCTACATACTTTCGAAAAACATGGTTCTCCTGGGGCAGTGGGGTGAATACAATAATGGAGGGGGATGAAGTGCGTCTCTTTTAACTCCAGCGGCTTCGAGCGACAACAACCCACGCCACGCTACTATGCATTGACTATATTTTATGATGTTTTTAGGATTCCCCGGACGGATGTGAAGTTTTTGCACCAGACGAAAGCTACGATATTCTCACCCATTTTCACACGTTGTACATGTGTAATATACCATTAATACATGTTCTGAGCTTTGGAGTGTCCCGGCTCAAATTCACGTGGCCCTTCAAATCAACATGAGCAAATAATAAATTAATAAGACGTTATATTGCCATTTTAATGTTTCGTACCGAATGTTTGAAACCTATATTTATTAGAAAAAATTTTAGCTTAAAAATCGGACCCATTACAATAACATCCTACTAGGAAATCTATTACTTTAACTAGCTATTCCCCGCGACTTCGTCCGCGTGGAATTTATAATGATTTTATTTCATGGGTTTTAATTTTTTTGCGCAGAACCCTAATTCTTTTTCTAAAATAAATGTAGCCCAAGTTATTCCTTATAAACATCAGCTATCTGCCAGTCAAAATCCCGGCAAAATCAGTCCAGCCGTTTCGAAGATTAGCCGGAACAAAATGACAGACAAATAATTTAAAAATTGTTTTTTTCTTATAAGTACAGTATATAATTTCTTTAGTAAAAAGCTGTTATTTTGACATTACAAACACACACTTCCATTTTATTTATTTGTATAGATAAAACTCAAAACTAAAAAAGATTTTATTTATACTAATAGTATTAAGTTGTGACATAAAACTAATCATTGTTGGTGGTAGAATTATAAATGTTTGTGTTGTCTTTTGTTGTAGATTAGAAGCCAATCACAAAAAAAATTAAAAAAAAATTATGTAAAAAAAATTTACCTTGTTGTCACTCCCATGACTGACTTGACGTTGGCAGAATTCTTATAAGAGAAGCCAAAAAGTAAAGAAGAAGAAGAAGAACTCGGTCCGTTTCAACCCGCATCACGCAAAAACCTGTGAACCGATTTGGATAGGACTTTCACTGGCACATAGCTGATGTTATAAGGATAAACTTAAGTTACTTTAATTTTAGGAAAAGAATTTGAGTTCCGCGCAAAAAATTAAAACACATGAAATCCAATCGCAATAAATTCCACGCGGGCGAAGTCGCGGGGACAGCTAGTTAATAATAACTTATCTAAGTCATATAAATAAAATTGATGCGCCTGTCTGTAATATTGAAATAACTGCCTTATATGGGAGCTGAAGGGGTTTGTATGTAATAATTTTAAAATGTTTGTCTGTCTGTCTCTACTGGCTTATCTCCGGATTGTCTGAACCGATTGTATTGAAACTTAATGAAGATCTAGGCTACATTTTAATTTTTAAACTTGTTTTTTTTTTTCAATTGATAACATAAATAATCTTTGATTATCTTGAATATAAATAACGTCACATAAATAATAGATCCTACCCAGGTGAAACCAGGACGGGTCGCTAGTATAAAATATACAAGCACAATATGATGGTTAACGAGTAAAAATGAGATTTAAAAAAAACGACGCAAATATAACTTTATTATATAATGTAGCTGTAGCTTAACTTAAATCTATTTTAGGTTTGCGAACTTTCTTCCGCTTCCTAACTTTCCCTTCTTTTACGCCGTGTTCTATTTTATTATTATTGTTTTTATTGCCCGGTTTGTTTTTCTTCTTTTTACAGGATAAAGGATTTGGATTGTGCGGTTTTTTCTTTTTCAACACCAACTTCGGTTCTTCTACTTTCTCTTCTACGCCTAGAGCTTTTTTCATATTTTTCAAGGCTTCATTTTGAGTTTCACTAATAAATGTGAAATTGGATTCAAGTGCTTGACCAGCTTTGTTATAGCTCGCTTTAGAGGGTTTCTCGAGTGTTGGTGATTTGTTATGTAAATACAGCAGTGGAACTCCAGCTTTAGTTCTCATTTTCTCCTGCAAATCCCTATCCTGTGTTGCAAGGATATAGTGTTTTTCATTTTTATTGCCAATCATAGACTTAATACACTGCGATCCTGTCACTGGTTCTTTATGACCACATTCATGGATACCAAATTGCTTTAATATAGTCAGAGCACCGTGAGTCTTTTTAGCTATTTTTTCAGTCTCTATTATAATACACCTTGTTGTTAACAATTTAACTTGTCCGTTCAGATATTTTGGTAGTTGATCTCTTACATTGATGTGTTCCTGAAATACATTTAAGAAATCTAGAATAATCAAGTAAAACAAACAAAGCCATAGTAGGTAAAATTCAAAGCATGTGTGGAAATCGAATTTCGATCCCCACCCGGGTGTGAGTGCTGATTTACTACGAGCTCGACGGGAAAAGAAAACATCATGAGGAAATCGACATGTACCTGAGTAAAGTAAGAATACGTGGTAGAGCCATGCTGCAGCTATATTATAGTTGTAGCACGAATGGGTCGGCTCGACCGGGGAAGGACTACGCTCTCACAGAATTCTAGCGTAAAATAGCAGCCCAACGCTACTGTGTTTCGTATGGTGAGCGTGACAACGCATCTGTATTTTGATTCTTAATCGGGGATGGATGTAGATGTCTATGGGCCACAGCATCTACTTACCGTCAGGTGGGTTGTGTGCTCGCTTGTCATTCTTATTCTATAAAAAAACATGCGTGAGTGTCGCGGAACACTCGGTTGGAACAAAGTTCCATTCGCAGTATATTATTATTGATAAACGTATTATATTATTCATTAATAAATAAAAATAAATGAGTTACTAGCGTCTCTTAAAATGAAGCGTCATTTAAAATATAATAATATTTCTTTCATGACAAGATAAGAAAAAGGGCAAGGGCGATGGATATTATTCTATCTCGCTTCCTTATAGCCGCCAAGGCCGTCTACACTACGTCAGAACGGGTCGTGACGGAAAAATATTACACTTTTTCTCTCCTAGTCCACATCCGCCATATTCGTAGCGTCCGATAAGGAACTTCGTTTCAAAAAAATCAAGAGCATTCGAAGTCCGTCTACACGAATTTAAGCAACGTGAACTTTTCTGTGACTGTGTGTGTGACAGAAATAACATATACAATGCTTAACATAGGTAGAATTCCACTTTTTATATAGGATATGGGTGACAAGCGAGTACACAGTCCACCTGATGGTAAGTTGTTGCTGCCCATAGACATCTACATCTATCTTCGATTACGAATCAAAATGCACATGCGTTGCCACCCGTAAGGACTAAGATGGAATGCCTCGTTTCCAGTAAAAATGATCTCCGGTTCTCTACACTCACCATACTAAGCACAGCAGCGTTAAGCTGCTATTTCACGCTGGTATTCTGTGAGTGTGGTCTTTCCCCGGTCGAGCCGACCCATTCGTGCTACAACTATACCAGTAATATTGCTGTAGCATGGCTCTACCACGTAAAAATTGATGATTATTTACAAATAATATAAGATTGTGCCGTGTGGTGGTGGCGTACGAGAAACGATCGTCCTATTTCGCCTTTCGTGTGTCGTAAAAGGCGACTATAGGAAATGTCAGATAAACCTTATTGCTTCGCATAGATACCAGTACCCAGGATATTTTTTTCTTATAGGATAGGGTGACGACACACAGTCCACCTGATGGTAAGTGGTTGCTGTGACCCATAGACATCTACATTTATCCTCAAAAAAGAATCAAAATGCAGATCCGTCGTCACCCGTGAGGACTAAGATGGAATGCCTCTTTTCCAGTAAAATGGGTCTCCGGTTCTCTAAACTCACCATACCAAACACAGCAGTGTCAAGCTATCCAGACCGGCGAAGGGAAGCGAACGTCCAAAGTGCAAAACTTCTCATACTGAGATTATCAATTCGTCTGCCAACCATGACGGTTAAAGGAAATGCTAAGAGAGTGACGGCTGACCGGCAGTGGATTTCTATAAGCAAATGAAAACAAAAAAAGATTACAAACAAAAGGTCAACATGTCAGAGAAATAAAATAAACTTCAAGGACGTCCACCAAAACGCGCTGACAACCGACAGCGCAGCGGGTTCCTCTCTGCTGTATTATCCTCTTAAAAGGCGTCTGTGCTATTAATAAAAAAAAATCAGCATGATATCGCAATTTCTTAATGCAAGTAAGATGTAATTGATTGTTCAATAAATATAATAATTATAATGATGCATACAAGTTGTCGTGTAATGGCGGCGTAACACAATCCACTACCTCATATCATCCCGTGGGTGTCGTAAGAGGTGACGGAGGGAAACCGAAACAGGAGATGGGCAGCAGCATCTTCCTAATAACAGCTCATAACAATAAAGAAACTGCCCTTACCAGCCCCAAGCGTGGCAACCGTAGCAAAATCGGGGACGCCTATGTACAGCAGTGGACTTTTGATAAGCTGTAAGTGTAGGTAAAGATTGAATGAATGAACACATGTCAAGGACGCTATATAAATTATTAGAATACCTAGTTTTGGTTACTGCTCGCGGGCTCTGGAAAGTTCTCCTGCCAGCGCATGCTCTGTTCCCTGAGCGTAAGATGAGAATCAGCACTGTCAGCCTCCGGATCGGGCAGCTCCTCCAGAGGGACTTGGATGTCCTCGTGGGGGAGCCGCTCCGCCCGCCATTCCTCGTCAACGATGTCTATTAGACGACCGTTGCGACGGTATTTACTGTCCATTCTGTGCAGATATTTCAAACATTACGAACAAATTCAGTAAACTTCTAGTAAAAGTTGAAACAACTGAGATATATCTGTCATTAATCATATCTTGGTAAATGGAAAATAGATGTGTATTATATTTCATTAATCTTTATTTAACTACTTTGTTGTAATTTTAAAAAATTTAAAAATATTTATAGCGTATGGAAAAATTAAATTAAATACGAACTCTAATGCACCAAACTAGCCACTGACTACTTTTTATCGCAATATTTAAGAATACTCTTTAATAAAGTAGATAATTAAAATTTAAGAAACTAAAAAAACATGCATTGATCACAAGCTGTGATGACTTTAGAGACAATTATCCGTGTGATCCTGATCAGGATACTAGGATAAAGTTAAGTATTGTATTGTCATCGATCCTTGATACGACGATGCAAATTAAGTAAGTCAATCAACCGATCCACAAGTTGGTGAAAATTACATTAAAAGATTCTGTTACATAGATACACGCGAAGCTAATAAATGCGTGTTAAAAATCACATGGGTAACCTGAGGTTTGTACAACTTAATTAGTGGTCAGTTCACTTTTTGCAAGTTTTTTAGCTAAGTATTAAGTGACAGTTCATAAACCCACGGAATTAAGCGATTCTTATTTTGCTATTTAGATTTTTATAATAATAACAAACATCCGCATTTTCGTTCACATTAGTAATGATAATATATATAACTATACAAAAGTAGCAAAATAAGAACTGTTTTACTCTTTCACGTTTCGTATATATATTTTTTGCGTTGAGTGATTTGAATACAGTTCACAATATAGTTTAAATAAAGTTTGCACACGACGTGACACATTGATAAAATAACTTTAAAATCCAATTTCTAGTTTTGGATAGTGCGGATCTTAATCCTATCTAGCTCATTTAAAAACATATAGTATCACTAGACATATTGTGTCATACCTATATCATATCATGTTAGTGTATCATCATAATATTCTGTAAAATATGTAGACGATACAAGTTCTTCTGATCCTCATATCTTTTCCTTTAGTTCTCATGTTACTCAAATCTCTCAGAGCATTGACAGCTTACTGTTAATGTTACCTAACACTAGGGTTTTCTCCTGTATTGTGGAGATATTATACAAATAGTTGTTCCGTGCGAGAAGCGAACCTTCGTCTTGCAGTGTTGAGGCGAAATAATTAGGCACTGTGCTAAAAAATCGTTGTTTAGTTCAGTCATGTCATTTATCGCAATTACTCAGAATTTATCACTGGAGGGTATCTGTTTTATTGTATGATATTTTGCCTGTTTGTTTTATATTATTTTATTACATTCATGTAGCTTTCATTTATTTTTCATTCATTTGTTACAAGACCATGACTGCGTCCAATATTATTTATTATGTAAAGCCTAAGAAGCCATCTATTTAGGATTTAGTTCATTGCTAAGTCCCAAACTTTTAACGAATTGCAGGGTTTACTTAACTGTGAGCACTTTTACTTCCTAGTAACTTCCCAGATGGATGCTACGTTATTGTATGTTCAGTAAGAATGTCCATACATTCTTACTGAACGTACCATATATTAAATTGGGAATTAAAATTCTCAATTCCTCCTTAGGAAATTTTAATTCCTCTCTACATCATCATCAAAATCTTAATTCTGATTCTGTAAATAAGTATAAAAACAGATCGAGGCAGCGTTGGTTGGCTGGCGACGGTGAACTAGAAATGTAGTGAAAAAGAAACCAACCTGTTGTAGCACAGAATAGATAATAGTACAAGTACCTGAAGGAAAAGTAGTAAAACACATTTACGTTCAAATTCAAGACCATGTAGACTAGCGTCGTGTTATCTCTTTGATGATCGAACAAAACCAACCAGATATAAGACGCGGCGTATCAAGTATCGTCTTATCGTGAAACAGTCAACATCGACACTACCGATCACATAACGTGTATCCAATACAAGTCGGATACAAGTTTTTGTGCAAAATGGGTCATATCAGATACGGTATCACAACGGCAGTCACATCTCCAGTTCTATTTGACAAAAAGGTATTGGAACCAGCTTTATCATCATCATTAGCCTCTCTTAGGTACACTACTAAACATAGTCCTCCTACAAGAAACGCTACTCGAAAACTTTTCTTCCCCATCCGTAGTCAGCTCTTTGAGCTATAAGGCCATCCCCTTGCTACTTCAGCTTATAGATTGGTTGGGCTATGTTGCTTACTCTGGTTCTACAGTGAATATCTTTATTTCGAAGTAGCAGGGATGCAGGGAAACTTCAACCATAGCCCTCAAAACGCATTGCTTGTATACTCTTGTTTTCTGGTTTTGAATCATATGTGACAATATGTAATGTTCCAAATGCTGCTAGCCCAAGATGAATCCTTCAATTGACCTCACGGTTGGAGTTGGACTCACCTAGCCGCACAATATGTCATAGGTTACACATTACAACATTTTCAACAACAACTTCAAGCATAGTGCTCCAAAACAACTACAGTAGGTGTGAAATGGAGGTTGCTCATGACCTGTGACTTATCTTCATCCATTTTTAAAACCTATTTATTGGAAGACACTTTTAAGGTCTAGAGCATAGAGCTGAGGTTCTGCAGCAATCCTGCCATAAGGACTGTATCTTTGACAAACCGAAGGTGTGTAATATTTACTTGGATTAATTTTAATACTCTATCCTTTCCAGTTGAGTAGCATCCAAACCAATTCCTGTACAGCTGTGAAGTGTTGGTGATATTAAATCACCCTGTCTTACATCTCTCTGCAGTTTAATAGGTCTCATACTCTAGTTCTATACTTGGATAGCTATTGTAGCCATACTGTACAAGCACTTCAGCACTTTGATCACTTTGGTCAAGTTTTCAAATGAAACTCATTGTGTCACCTACCAGAAGGGTCAGAACAGCATCTAAATTGAACACCAGTAAAATAGTTTTCTCAACTATTTATACAGATATTCTTCAAAACTTTCAGTATTTCATTAAGATTCCTTCTTTTCATTTATACAAAACTTTTCTGCCACCTGGCTTCAAAGTGGTAAGTTGAAATTAAATTATGTTATTCATTTTTTTGAACAAGTTTATTTACCTTTTTCAAATGGATCAGATTGCAATTTTCAGTAACTGTATAACTACATATTAGGATAACCGGAAGACTTTTTGGAGCAAAGCAAGAGCAGAGCGTAAACAGAAACAGAAACAGAAACTTTTTTATTCAATATAGATTATAAATAATACTTATTGAAAGTCACTCTTTTGTTTGATTACCACTGGTTCAGAAAAAACCTCTGTCCTGGGAAGAACCAGCAAGAAACCCAGCGGGACTTTTTTTTAAATAACAGCTTACAATCATGATGTTACACAAATTAACAACACAACAAATTAGAAATAGCTTGGTAGCGATCACCTCATTTCCAGGGGTTATTATCATCCATAAATTCCTTAATATTATAATAACCCTTTTTATACAAACTTAGTTTAATAAAGTTTTTGAACTTTGAACAGGTCAAACTTTGTATATTTTCTGGAATTTTGTTGTAAAAGCGTATACATCGCCCCAAGAATGAATTACTGACTCGATGGAGTCGAGTAACTGGTACTAGCACTGGTAACTGGTACTGGTACTAGCTTGTGTCTGGTTCCTAGTATTTACAGAATGAATATCACTTATTTTTATAAAACTACTTTTATTTTTGTGTACGTACATTACATTTTCATAAATGTATTGAGAGGCCAAAGTTAATATATTAATTTCCTTAAATTTTTGTCGCAGCGACTCTTTAGGCTTTAAATCGTAAATTGCTCTTATGGCCCTCTTCTGCAAAACAAATATAATTTCAGTGTCAGCTGCGTGTCCCCATAGCAGAATACCATACGACATTATGCTATGGAAGTAGCTGAAGTAAACTAGTCTAGCTGTTTCAACACTGGTTAGACTTCTAATCTTTTTTACAGCATATGCTGCAGAACTAAGTCTGCTTGCTAGTTTTGATATATGGGGGCTCCATTGAAGCTTCGCGTCTAGTGTGATTCCAAGAAAAATGGTGGTATCTACAAGACTCAGTTTCTCCCCATTTAAAATTACATTAGTATTTAATTGTTTGACATTTGGAGTCACGAATTTCATACATTTTGTTTTAGTGCCATTTAAATGCAAATTATTAACATCTAACCAATTTACTAATTTAGATATAGCATTATTTACTTCGTCATATTTTAGTAACTGTCGACTTAATTTGAAAATTAAAGAAGTGTCATCTGCAAATAATACTATATCATGGTTATCCCCTACTATGTAAGGTAAGTCATTAATGTATACAAGAAACAGAAAGGGGCCGAGAATTGAGGCTTGAGGCACGCCCATTTGTACCATCGATCCGGAAGAGCTCATATTGTTAATGACAACTTTTTGCGTTCTCTTACTTAAATATGAAATAATTAATTTAAGGGCATCACTTCTTACACCGTAGTGTTGAAGTTTCCTGATTAATGTTTCATGGTGAACACAATCGAAGGCCTTGGATAGGTCACAAAATATACCCAAAGCATCCTGTGAATTCTCCCATGCATTAAAGATATATTTAATCAGCTCAACACCGGCATCAGTTGTCGAGCGACCCCTTGTGAAACCAAATTGATTTTTATGAAGTAAATTATTTATATTAAAAAAATTTAACATTTGATCAAGAACAATTTTTTCAAAAATCTTACTAAGTGTTGGTAGTACAGAAATAGGTCTGAAATTGGCGGGGTCTAATGTACTACCAGATTTAAATAAAGGTATTACTTTACTATGCTTCATTAAATCAGGAAACACACCAGATTCGATACTAGTATTAAAAATAATAGCTAAATGAGGCGCGATTGTATCTATTATAGATGCAATAACTTTAACGGAAATCCCCCACAGATCCGCAGTTTTCTTAACATCAATAGTTTTAAAATATTTTACAATATCTTTTGATGACACTTTATGAAATGTAAAATTCTTTGTACACACATTTACATTTTGTTTAAGTAATGATTCGGCGACGGCATGAGAAGAATTCAGTGACTTAGTGGTCAAGATCGGAATATCAGTAAAATATTTCTCAAAAACCATTGCTACGTTCTGATACAGTTAATTTGTTGTTAACACTTAACTGGTAATTTGAATTGCGAGAGTTGATCTTACCAGTTTCGCTATTAATTATACTCCATGTCATTTTAATTTTATTGGAAGCCGTCTTAATTTTGTTGCTCAAATGCAAAGACTTGGCTATGGAGCACACTCTTTTAAATATTTTTTTACATATTCCCTAAATTCGACGCTATGATTATATGACCTTTCATGGTAAAGATCATATAACCTATGCCTGCCCTTTATGGACTCCTACTGTCGCCCATTCATTGAATGACTTCCGACTGTTCAAGGAGAATGTTTTAGAAGTAAAAGTATTATTAAATTCATTGCAAATAAGCTTAAATAATGTTCCATTATCCATTATAAACACTAATAACTTATAAAACTTAATATTTGCAGTGAAATGATTTTTTTTCTTTACAGCGGAAAAGGCAACAGTTGACTTTACAGGGAAAATAAAACAATTTACTTGTTCTTAAAGCGGCAGTAAGCAAAACTAGGTCTTCTGTGTTATAATGATCACTTAAAACGAGAACTTACTTTGAAGGCTGCAAAGCAGAATGTGCCATCGAGTAAAACTTGATACGGTTGATGGAAACCGTAGTTATTATAGTAGAATTTAAGATATTTTTGCACTTTTTTATACCTCGTTATTTTCATTTTTAAGAATTTAGTACAATACAAACCTTTAGCTAAATTTCAAAATTTGTTGGTGAAACGCATAGAATTTTCTGATTATTCAAAGTACTCTGTGCATAGAAAAAAAGTAATATAAACTTAGTGATGGTAACTCCAAAGAGTATAGTAATTGTCCTATACAGGAAGTCAACTCGAGTTACTAACTCGAGCACTCTTATCATATATTACTATACTCTTTGACTCTTATCTATGAACTCGAGTTGGTCTCCCTAAACCCTAACTTGAGCTTGGGCTGCTGTACATGAACGGATCAAGGGAGTCAGCAATAAAGTAAGAGCGCGATCAGTTCGCTGTATGCGCGCTCTGTGTTTCAAAGAGAATTTAGCTACAACCAAAACAATTTGTTATTTAGAATTTTATAAAAGCTAAGTTATATAATTTAATTTCTTTTATAATTTTGATTAATTATGATCAATATAGTTATGTACGTCACAAACCTATTATTATTTTACACCTATTGTATTACCCGAAAATAGTAGTAAGTTGAAAGATACATCATATTTTAATTAAGGCCAAATGTAACACTAAGCTTACAATAGATATTTACAATTTGAATTTTTTGAGAATATTTTGACTGTGATAATTAAATTATTAATAGCTTATGTACCTACATCTTAAAGCTAGACCAATATTGTTAGGTGAAGACTGCTATACATAAAAATATACCTTTTTATTTCAATGCTACATAATAAGTTTGATAATTATAGTTATTCAAACCCACCAAAGAGATAGACAGAAAAACAAATTTATAAAAAAGTAATTTGTAACAAATTATTTACTCTGTTTCGTACTGCTAACTCGAGTTTAAACTCGAGTTGCGTGAATTTCAACTCGAGTTAACTCAAGTCGAGATTTTTCCGACTTGGTACATCTCTATATCAAGCATAAACGTCAGACAGAATAAAATAACCATAGATATAAGAAAGATATCTTTCTTTTATCTATGAAAATAACCTATAAATTAATACCATAAATCTATGATTTTTTAATTAAGATTTATGGCTTGGATGCTTGCTTTTTAAGCCATGTCTTCATTTCATTCGAGATCTTCGTTTTTATAGATTTTCAGTATCAACTGATAATAATCCCTTATACTGCTTCACAATGTGTTGATGCGTCACATTGCGTAGTTTTTTTGAGAGTTTGACGGCTAATTGAGCCAGTTGACATTTGGCGATAGTATCTCAAGACACCTAAGCAGACAATCACTTTATATTACTTTATAAAACCATCGGAGCACTTGTTTCAACATTCCCACTAGTAGTTACATGTGCAGTTATTAAATACATAAAATCGCAATACTTTTACATATCAAAATCCACTTTAAACCAGGCCCGCTGCTATTTGTTTGAACGCCTGCATGCAATACTGATTAAGCCGTCCCATCTGCAACCCTACGCTGAGCTCGGTATCGGTGAATCACTGGAACGGGTTCAATAACATCCAATCCGTTGAACTAGTTCTACTATTAAAAGACTAGTAAATCGAATTTGAGTAATCTTATAAAAGCATGAGAAAATGAAAGAATACTTTACAAAAAAGACTATATTTAGATACAAGTACAAATTCATATCTGAGTATATATAATTAAGACCAAGGAACCTACAACTTGAATACAAATTCAACGCAATTTGAATACTTAAAAGTGTGTATGATATAAATATATTATTTAAAATAAGTTAAAAACTTTGTCAGTACTTAAATATTATACTACAGACATTGAAATCTTCTTGCCTTTATGTTTGCAAATTCTGCTAACAAGTTTACCGTATTTAAACTGTCCAATTAAATTTAAATTTAATGTTCAATCGAAACTATAACTAAATTATATTTTAGTCTTTGCTTGTTCATTGCTGACCTTAAATAGTTTTTTATAATTTTCAACTTTAAAAAGGACCTTTCGCCAGATGCAACTGAAACTGGCACTGTGATTAATATTCTTAGCGCTATATTGTTGTGTTTGAAAATATTGAAATTAAGTCATTCGTAAAAAGATATTTTAGCAAAGTATGAGAATCATTAGTGTTTGGTGTTTTTGTTAGAAATGGTTTTCTGAAAAATGCAACTTTAAAGGTTTTTTTATTATTATTAAACCAAAAGAGTGAGCATCACTCTTGCATCCATCTGGCCCGAAGGCAAAGATGAAGTCTACTATGTAGCGAGTTTGCCCAGGAGAAGTCTGATTTCATTAAATAAATAGATACCATAAATGTCAGTTTCACCGGTAGCTTCGTTTAGAATTTTAAGCTTTGGATTTAAATTTTTACAATGTATCATTAAGTCATCATTGTTATAATTAAATAAATTATTGTTTAAAAAACCGAATACGTCAGTAAACGTTTTTGACTCCTCCAAACTAAAGTTGTTAATGTTTGATCTAAGATTCTGAAAAAAAAAAACTACTTTGTATTTGATCTTAGGGTCTAGTAACACTTTATCTAGGTGTTTATATTGAAATTGGATTTGTTTTTTTCTAGGACAAATAGTGTTTATTGGTGTGAAATTTGTTTCTACCATGAGAACCTGAGCCAAATCAGTGGCTTCTTGTAATATTTTCTCAAAGTGCTCATCTGTGTGATATTCAGTGAACTTAACAATAAATTAATCCAACAAACTTACACAGATTTGAATGTTCATTGAGGGGCTTTGCATCATTTTGCTTAAACTATGAATTTCGTATAAAATATCAAACCAAATTGTTATTGAGCGAATAAATCTATGATTTTGAATGCTCAACGCAAGCGAACGAGCTTTGTAAGATATTGTACAATCCCATTCTGACGAATTATTATCAGATATTTCCTGCAAAGCATTAATTTAATATCTTTTCAAGATGGTACCGATGGTTTGACTGCATAGACTCTGCTAGATCATTGCGTTCCACATAAAGCTTTTAATTAGAAATCTGGTAAATGTTTGCATATTATCGACAAGCTCTTAGTAGATGATGAAAAGAAAACGTAAATTTCTTGAATTATATTAAAGAAATTCACACTTTCATGCGTGATATTTGCAGCATCATACACAACCAAATTTAGATTATGAGCTGAGCAAGGAATGTAAAATTTAGATTTTCAAACACTTTTTTCTGTAATCCGTAGTGTTTTCCACGCATAAAAATCCATTATCAAAAACTTGACCACGTAAATTTTGAATGTCGAGATTTAATTGTAAAAAAACAAAGTTTAATAAACCCTCACCCGTTGATACGGTATTTGTATAAAAACCAGTGAAGTGTTAACAGATCTCTACCTTTTTAATTATTTAAATAAACATGTCTAAATATTTCTGTAATTTGTACTGTGTGACTCTCATCCGGTATACAATTTGTATGATAGAAAAATATTTCAATATTCTAACTTTGATCAATTTTTTTTATCGTTGTACCGTATAACTCAATAATTTCATTTTGAATTTGATCTCCTAAATAGTGAGCCATAACCTTTCGACTGGAATTACAATTTAATTCAATTCTCCGAATATGTTTCCGCATAACCGAAACAAAAGAAGCTACCATTTCTATTACTTTCAGAAAATTACAGTTATCATGTTAAAATAGTTTTTTTGAGTTTGGCAACTTCCAATGGATTCGCCCAGCGTCATACAGTACTATCTAGTATCTATATATTATAGTCAATCCTCTATCTACGGCGTAGATAGAGGATTGACTATAATATAATATCGTAGTGGGAGTATGTACAATGTAGTTTATTCTCTTTCTACGCTAGATATAGATATTAAGATACTAAGTCTATGATCTACGGCCAGCCTATCCTCTATCTCTATCTACGGTCAGCGTCAAGTATTTTTTTAACTGCTTTACGGTTCTGGGATCTAGCCCTTCTGAGCCTATAACCTTTCATGAGAGTCACACAGAGTTTCCGTTTTCGTAGATACGCTTACTTAGCTTTATGTTACGGACGTACTTAAGTAGTTATTTTCGAATGAATTAACATTATAATAGTTTTACAAAATTATTGCAATGAAAATTAATTATTTATTAAAAGCCAGACACAGACGTTAAAAAAAACTTAATAACAGTCATTCTCTCTAATACGTCAGATTAATTATTTTTTGAATCTAACTGTCTCAGTTGCATCAGGTTAACAGTTTTAGTTTATTATTTAATTGTAACGAGTATATTATTTAATTGTACTCATGATTTAATATTTTCCTTGTGAAAATCGCTCGTTTCATGTTTTATCAAATTTAGCGATAATTGCGCTAATCTGAAAAACAGTTTAAATCAGACAGACTACTCTCAGATTTACGAAAATTATGCATTAAAAAAAACAGAAAACCGAATGTTTAGAAATGGAGTAAGCCAATCTCTATTGATTTCTTCACCATTAGAAAGTTTTATATTATAGTAATAGGTACAAAATTTTCGACGTTGCCATTAACAGAAAAGCTGTGGCTATGCACTTGTACAGGACAACGTCTAAATATAATATTTACAAAATCACTGTTAATACTAACAGGCCACAAACCTAGGTCATCAATCACTAAATGTAACTAAGCTTGCAGATTCTTCTTCATTCTTCGTCACTTCTCCTTCACTTGTATCACTTTCTAAATAAATAGAACTGCAAACCAATTATTTCTTCGGATTCTTTCACAAGTTTGGAAGCCGACGACGTGCCCGACGTCGTCAATTTTTCACAAAAAATTGAGATATAGAACCTGCTATTTTTTTTCTTTATTTCCCTCTTTTTTGTTTCGAAATTGAGCCCCAGTAAGCTTTTTCGTCTTGGGTGGTTACTGAAATAATTTCGAATGTATTATGCGCAGTTTTCTCATAATGGGTCTGACAAACGTTCTGACAACAATCGCGCTCTCGTCTGCACGCCGCTGCGCAGTAAAAATCAGGATTTTAAAGTTGTCTGTGGTAAATGAAATGAAAAGAAAAAAAAAACTGTATTTTGCCTCAGTGCTTCAATTCTAACAGTTAAAACTGATAAACTCTTTTTTATGTGCCTGGGGACCCAAAAATGAGGAAGTCGATTCAATAGGCCCTAAAACTAAAGCGCACTGCTGTGAAGACCAATTCGATGTAAGTATTGTTTGTAAGTAATAAGCTTATCCTTCTTCTCTACCTATCCTTGCCCTACTAAACATACCTACTTGTCTACTTTGATTGTTTAGATAGATAGGTATCTTACCAAAGTTGCTAACTACCTAGCACTAGGTGCTAGGTACCTAGTAGCAGCGCAGTACAGTGCTCAAAATATACATAAAATATACATAAATATATATTTTCTTCCTACTACAATATCAAACTCGTGGCATGATTTCAGAAGTATCAAACTCGCGGCCCGCATTTATCCTTAGTTTTCGGTGTATATTTTTTTAACGATTGCAACGTACATACCTTAAAAACGGTTTTTATTTAGGTTTTCGAAACGTACGTTTTTAATGTATTATTAGAACGGTTTAACCGATTTTGATAAAACATGTCTATGAAGCACTGTTAAAAAACAACATTAAATACAAAATAAAAAAACAACACGGTTCACCCATTTATGAGCTACAGTACTACAGACAGACATACTGACACACAGACAGACATATAGACACTCAGACAGACACACATAGCAGTCAAACTTATAACAACCGTCGTTTTGCGTCGGTCATCAATAAATAACCAATAAAAATGGTAAGTAAAAATTTGCGACCCACAAGTTAATCAGCACTGATTTTTTAAATGTTTTAATTTAAAAAACTGTAAATGAATAAACTAAAGCGAGCATTGGATAAAATTAATCAAAAATAGGCAAGTATCTGTTTTAGTATAACAATAAAACAATAGGTACCTGTTTGCCTAGTTAGAAAACTGATAACTACGTAAATACCTAGGTAGTAGGATTTACCCACATCAGTTATGTGGTATATGGGTATATATTGACATTTTCTGTAAGTTTAAACCAATAAAACACATAAAATCATCATTGCCAACCTCGAGATGCGGATTACGAGTAGGTACCTAGTATTTTTATCGCCACATATATTAGGTAAGTATTAAATGAAACACACAAACTTTCAGTAAGGTTTAAGTTTGTACAAATACCTGTATAGGTATTTGTTCAAACTTAAACTTAATACTTACCGAGGAGAGTAGGTACCTATTCTTTAATTAGAACATACGTTAGTATCTTTTCATCTTCATTCCACGAATTTCAGCAGCCGTTAAATCCTGATTCTTCATGAAATATTGTGCCAACGTCAAACTACTCTTAGCATCCACTCTTGGCAGATTGTCCGACTGTCCTTTTACAAAACCTTCTTCCATTCTAGCACTACACGTTTGACTTTAGTGTAATCGGATTCAGAGGATAATATTATTTCTTTGAAATACAAGCACAAACACTATAAGTAATAGGAATACAAAGACGATCGAAAGAAAATGAAACGAGACCCGCGTAATTTAATCAAACCCCACCGGACCGAGCGCAAACGTTTGTGTCGCGGTCGCAGTCAGCGGAAGGGGGGGGGGGATGTCATAGTGTGAGCGCGTGTTATATCAGAAATTTAAAAAAGGGCTTAAATTTCTCGTCGTTATAACTTCGGAAATACTGCATCTATTGAAGTGAAAAAAAATGTAATGTACATGATCTTTGCTACGATTTTAATAGCATTTGCTAGTAATATTTCGACCCTTTTGTGTTCCCCATTGTCTTTGAAAGTATTATAAACAAATTACTCTCGCACTCACATAAAACATTTCAACAAGTTCTTTATGGTATTATTTCAAAATAATTTTATGGTAAATGCCATTATACTATTTATTATTAGCTGGTACCCAATAACTATAAATAATAATAAATTCATTGAATTTGAATGATATTTGACCTTACACGCTCCACCTATTGTAGGTTAATTGTACTATGCCTATAACCTACAGGCAAGTATAAGTAATAAGCTGATAAAGTTTTACCACAATCTGATGAACGGTATGGCAGCGCATAAAATACGAACAAACAAACATTAGTTTTTATTTAGATTTATATTTCTTGTTTATTTCGAAGTTGGTCTTATAGTAAATTATAATAACAACAACTACGAAATAAAGAAAAAATGTCGACTGTCCCATAAAAATAATCACAACTACTCGACATAAATGTATGGAACATTTATTTATTAATATTACTTATAATGTTTAAGCTTTTTTAACACTAATTTTGAAGTAATATAGTCGTAATGTTATACCTAATGTATCTTTACATTGGTAAACACAAAACACGAGTGCGCTGTGCGTTACGTGAAAACAAAAACAAGTGCATTATTTGGAAACGTCCCGGTACTAGCGAGCGGTGTCACAGGGATTCCCCGAACGTAATATTACCCGGTACTTATACCGGCCGATAGTTTTACGTTCAAGGAATCTCTGTGACTCGCGTCGATACGTGTGGAGTTTCCCGAATTTCTTAAGGTTAGAACCCGCACTTATAAACGTTTGCGATTAGTTTCGAAACTGATCAATAGATGTCTTTATCATGATTATGTCATAGTAGAAATATAATATTAGACATGCAAATTACGAGAATGTTTCGTTTTCGTTTCGAATTTCGATATCTGTGTTTGCCGCCCCCTTGTAAATGGTAACCATAGACTTAGAATATACTGGCGTATAGACCACCTGACAGCCCGAAAACGCGTGACCAATTTTGATTTGTTATTGTGTGCGTTAGCTAGCGATGTATATTTTACTTACAAGGACTATCGAAATGATTGTTAAGGAAGCGGTAAAAGGATTTAAAAAAAGGGTTTAGTGCATGAAGTTGAATAACTTCAAAAATTAACTAAATTTTACCATAATATTTCTAAAATAATTAAAAAGTATTCATATTACATGTTCCTAGGAATAAGCTGAACCTACCTGCCTTTTGTTAGAAATTTATAAGGTTAAAATGTATAAGATCTCAGGTGAATTTGCCGATAAACTTAAAAAACTCTCCAATAATCAGATCGGAAAGTTGTATTTTCAAGCTATGATCTTTGGGGAAAAATATTTACTGCCGTGGGCAGTTTTCCCGGAATTTTTTTTAACATATTGTTAATATAAATAGGTAGATACTTAACTAAGTATATAGTTATTTATATTTTTTAAAATATATATTTTATAAAATGTTTTGATGGGGAAATAAAAACGGAGAGATGGAGTACATAACGGCTGCTTTATTTTTCATATAAGTATTACTTGTGTAATACTTGTTGTGTTTCATATAAGTATAATTTTATTTTAAGATTCGACTTAAGTATAAATGTTAACTTAATAATTCAAGGAAGGAAACTAGTAGGAATGAGTTAAATAAGATTGCTCTGCTTAAAGGCCAATATGTTTATGAGGCTTCATCATGCTTCATGTTTATATTCTTTCATTTGTCCCTGAAAAGTATAAAGTAATAATAAACTTATTATCATTTTTACTGCATGAATTTTAGAAATATAATGATCTTAACACAGTAAAGTGGACTAAATGTCTGAGGATACAGATACACTCTCTATTCTCTCAATCTCAATATGTTAAGAAAATGGTCACTCATTCATGGACTGACCGCGGCAAGCGCAACTTAATCTTGCAGATCTATTGATCTGCGCAGCTATTACTTAACCACGAGTTCCTTTTCTCTACGACTAACGCTGTAGGCGATGAAACAACCTATTTAAGCCCTCGGCACAATGTCATCGGCCATCAAGCATGAATTGGGCATCGACCGTTGTGAGTATCAAATACTATGGAATTTATACTATCATACTATTATTACTAAATATCTATACCTAACTACGCTAAAAGTTTTATCATTGTGACTTGCGAATGTTACGAGCTTGGGGTTCAAGACAATTAAGAACTGCCGAGTGAATTACCGAAATTGTCACTTTGAATACAGAACACTAATTACAACTTAAAACCACAATAATAATAAAACACAATTGTACTACAGATCATTTAAGTTCGCGGTTGTATCGCTTAGAAGTATACGCTTGTATCGCCAATTCAATACTGACTCGGTCGTGGTCTATACCGGCCTTATATAGGGTCTCAGATAGTTTCCAGAACCTTCTTCTGTCGAAACATCTAGAATGTTGGTTTCGAAATGTCTAGAACGATCTTCACTCTCCTAGTTCTGCTACTCGATACTAGAGGACGCTAGTGGTAACTAGTGTTACCATGTACAAGACATTAATAGTGGCGCGCAACAGGAATATAATCCGAAGTTCCGAAGCTCTGATGAAAATCGGTCTCTATATTAATCTAGGGTTGGATTTAGAATCGTTTGGCAGGAATTTTGGGGAGTAAAGTGTTTTATTTGATAGAGGTTTAGTCCCCAATTATAATAATACCACTCACATTAAACGGTAATGCACCATTATCGAATAAATAAATAAAAACTATTGTAACCTAAAACGCGTAAAACATGGAAAAACATATGCAATATTACTGTGAAAGCTGAATAGCACACAGAATTTTGTGTAAGTGCGACAAGGACGTAAGACTAGTGTCACATTATTCTACTGTCTATACTCTCTGTCAAGTGTCAAATAAGAAATGATTATAATAATTTATACTGTTTTATTTCAGAATTGTTTAAAACTGCCCAGTAATACTTGAACAACCAGATATGAAAGTATATCTGGGTGTTTGTCAATGTTATGAAGCGTTTATCTGCTTAAAATATAGAACTTTTTCAATTATTTTGTTTATTTTGATATTTTACAAAGAAAAAAGTCACGTTGTTGATAATGTGCATGAATTTGATAAATACACTTTTATACAAAATATTTTACATGTACGTTAGGGATTAACTCAACTATATAATAATAGTGCTAATTATTTGTATGCTACATTATTTGAAATTATACGTTGTGAATTTAGTAGAATATTTACTTCTAAAACTTTCTCTTTTAACAGTCGCAAATCATTTAATGAATGGGCGACAGTAGGAATTTATAAAAGTAGGCGAAGGTTATACGAGCTTTATGATGAAAGATCATATAATAGTAGTGTTATATTTAGAGATTATGTAAAAACATATTCTAAAATATTTAAAAAAGTGTGCTCCACTGCTAAGGCTTTACATTTAAGCAACAAAATTAAAACTGCATCCGACAAAATTAAAATGACCTGGAGAATAATAAATAGTGAAACGGGCAAGGTCAAACCGCGCAACTCGGATTTTCAATTGAATATTAACAATAATTTAACGCGATCTGATCAAGAAGTTGCTATGGCTTTTGAGAAACATTTTACTGATGTTCCTTTTTTGACAACAAAATCATTAAATTCTTCTCCTACTGTCGCCGAATCATTGCTCAAACAAAATGTAAAGGCTTGTTCAAATACTTTTAAATTCCATAGGGTACTGCCAAAAGATATCGTTAAATATTTTAAAACTATTGATATTAAGAAAACGGCAGACTTATGGGGGATTTCCGTTAAAGTTATTTTATCTATAATAGATACATTAGCACCTTATCTAGCCACTATATTTAATATAAGCGTCGAATCTGGTGTGTTTCCTGATTTAATGAAACATAGTAAAGTCATACCTATATTTAAATCTGGTAGTACATTAGACCCCGCCAATTTTAGACCAATTTCTGTACTACCAACATTAAGTAAAATTTTTGAAAAAATTATTTTAGATCAGATGTTAAGTTTGTTTAATATTAATAAATTGCTACATAATAATCAATTCGGTTTTACAAGGGGTCGCTCGACAACTGACGCTGGAGTTGAGCTTATTAAACATATTTTTTGTGCATGGGAGAAATCAGAGGATGCTTTGGGTATATTTTGTGACCTTTCCAAGGCCTTCGACTGTGTTCACCATGAGACATTAATCAGGAAGCTACAGTACTATGGTGTCAAGAACACAGCGCTTAAACTTATTATTTCATATTTAAGTAATAGAAAAGAGAAGGTTATTATCAATGGTAAAAGTTCTTCCGGGTCACCTGTACTAATGGGTGTACCTCAGGGCTCGATTCTCGGCCCATTCCTGTTTCTGGTGTATATTAATGACTTACCTCACCTTGTAGGGGATAGTCATGATATAGTATTATTTGCTGATGATACTTCCTTGATTTTTAAACTTAAACGTCAATCATTTAAATGTGACGAAGTGAATAATGCTATATCAAAATTAGTGCATTGGTTTAACGTTAATAATCTGCATTTGAACGGAAATAAAACTAATTGTGTTAAATTTACAATAACGAATGTTCAAAATCTGAATACCAATGTGTTTTTAAATGGGGAGGAATTGAGCCCTGTTGTATCCACTGTTTTTCTTGGCATCACTCTTGACGCAAAGCTCCAGTGGGGCCCCCATATATCCAAATTAGCAAGCAGACTAAGTTCTGCAGCCTATGCTGTAAAAAAGATTAGAGGTCTCACTAGTGTCGAGACAGCTAGATTAGTTTATTTTAGTTATTTTCATAGCATAATGTCTTATGGGATTTTGCTATGGGGAAATGCGGCTGATTCAGAAACTATTTTTGTTTTACAGAAGAGGGCCATTAGAGCTATTTACAATCTAAAACCGAGAGAGTCTCTTAGAGATAAATTTAAAGAAATTAATATATTAACTTTGGCCTCTCAGTATATTTACGAAAATTTAATGTATGTTCACAAAAACAAAGATAGTTTTAGTAAAAGAAGTGATATACATTCTGTAAACACTAGGAACAAACACAAGCTAGTGATACCAGTTTCTCGACTCCACAGAGTCAGTAATTCATTCTTGGGGCAATGTATACGCTATTACAACAAGGTCCCGGAAAGTGTACAGGTTCTCTCTATTACCAAGTTTAAATGTTTTATTAAGCTGAAACTGTATAAAAAGGGTTATTATAGTATAAATGAATACATGGTTGATAATAACCCCTGGGAATGAGGTGATCGCTTCCAAGCAGTTTCTAAAATAAATTTTGTAAATAGTTCGTAATCATTTATATTGTAAAATTTATTTATAAAAAAGTCCCGCTGGGTTTCTTGCTGGTTCTTCCCAGGACAGAGGGTTTTTTCGAACCAGTGGTAAAGTAAAAAATGACTTTCAATAAGAATTACACATGTAATGTATATTGAATAAAAAATATTCTATTCTATTCTATTCTATATCAAAATTAATGTCGATATTTATCTTGTATGTTTATAATGGATCGGTAGACTTGCCACACAACAAGAAAATAAATCCTCGGTTTGCGTTCTAAAATGTAATTTTATTTTGCCGTTTGTCAAACAGTTGGATAGAATAAAAAATGGATAAGGTTAATTGGGCGGGTTGGTTGGAATCCAAAGAAGAACTCTGCAAGTTTGGGTAGAATCTACTAGTTAGTCTGCGGACTAACCTCCATGAGCACATACTATGAAGCCCGCTTTTCACTATGAGATATAATATAATATATATTACATCTCGAGATATAGATTAATATCGCTCACCATACTTTTAAAGGAACAGTTTACACTGAGCTATAATATATATTACATCTCAAACTATAAATATTTTTTCGATCCACCGAGCGGTATTTTCATATTATATTTCGCCCCCTGTAACCCGTTCGCACCGCCGCAGAACCGTGTGCGGGGTACAGGGGGTAATCCAATGACGAACGCACACTGGTTAAAAGATATATCTCACAGTGTGAAAGCCAATCGCGGGATATAATTTATATTTCGGGATATAATATATATTACATCCCATAGTGAAAAGCGAGCCTAAGATTTAGTAAGAAGTGCTAGCGCAACATGAGTAAAGAGAATGTGATATTATGGAGGGTAAAGATAAGGAGAACTATCTCCGTGTATGAAAAAGTGTCCGTCGAAATGCATTAAATCAGGGTGGCCCTACAATAGCAGCAGGTTACATTTGAAATTAATTATTTTAATTTTTAAAGAAATAAATAAATCATAAAAACCTTTGAAAATGTTTTTATCGGTATAATTTTTTTTTTTTAAATATTTAATTTTTTAACTCGGCACACTTTCATCCATCTACAACTGCTACATTTATACCATACCCTATATCTACACTAGCGCAATTCTTTCAGGTTTGATCTGTTATTTACAGCTTACAGTACATTACACTTTTTCATCTTGTACCCCATTTATGAGATAGTCCATAGTCCTCTTTATCTGTATACAAAGAGAATATAATCACTACGTTTATCTGTATCCTCCATAGTCAGTATGTCACGCTCACAGAGTACATTTTATATAGAAGGTAGTCATCATTTATATTACATTATCGCCATCTATCGATTATACGGTGTCTCTACAGCCTAGTGAACATGGCTGTTCTTTATTAAATTAATACTATTTATTTTCATAGTAATTTTCAAAAGTCAAATCATTTCGAGTTTCTAGAACCTGAGACCTCGTTTACTAGAAATGAGGTTTTCCTCCTCAGTCGGAATAGTCCTCAGTCCTCAGTAGCAGTAGAGAGTTGTAAACATGTTGTGATAATTCTAGAATTTTTATTTTTAAAATTCGGTATTTTAGTTAATTCTGTGGCGGCGCTGGCGTCCTGCCAGAAGCGAAACACATCGAAGCCTAAATCGCACTAACAAAGTTCCGAAGTTAAAGCAGCATAATATATAGAATAGCTCCGAACCATCAATCGGAGCGTTGGCCGCTCCCCGGGCAGCACACCTTGCCCGGCGGGAGATCTCCCCTTTTCCTCCTTTCCTCCTACCCGCCACAGTGGTGACCACGCGACGTGATATGAACACGCAACCAATAACCTTCGGAAATTACAACTTCAAACCTTCGTCATCGTCCTCAAGTACCCCATTCATTCGCTCCCGAGCAGATATTGTCTGCAGTCTTTACATTCTGCAAGCCATCTAGCTTTACAAAAGTTCCATCGCAGCGCTGGAATAATAATGCTTCCTGTTCCTTCTAGCTACTGTCTGCGCTACAATGTACGGCACGGCTCTGAGCCTTACTGCTCGCCTCTACTTCACGGCACTCTCGCAGGTTACTTGCCTTCTTCTCGACTCATCTGCTCCATTCTATATAATCTCATAACATAGACTATATATATTTTGAAATACCAGTAAAATGATGGTAAGGCTATAAATGTTCAAATAAAGGTGCTATAACTACAAGTAACGTTACATGATTTAACGTTAATTAGTCAACGTCAAATCTCACACAGAACTAAATTTTATTTATATTAAGCGTTAACATAGTGAAGCCATTGCGATTTGTCTTTTTGGGTGTGTATCTAGATACTTAAAATTACAACGACGACGAGCACGTGTTATATTACTTATAAAATTTCAACTATCTTGTTAATTAAAAAAAAATTGTAACGATAGTTCGTACTATCGTTATTAAAGTAAATAAATAAAAGTAACGTTAATTAAAATAATTTTTAGGAAAGCTAAGTGCTGATAGGTTCTCAAGTTATAGTTCCCTGAACGATGTTATCCTCAGGACTTTTGTCTATATAAAACAAATGTTCCCTAAATTTTAGAGCCTATTGAAATATTTAGAGACGTTGGCAGAAGAACCCTTGGGAGAGGGGCAAACCCGGGCAAACCCTTTTTGTGGGATGATAGGTGCTGTATACGCTTTGGCAAACTTTCATCTTACATAGTGGTGCTTCTATTAGGATCGAGACGGCATTAAAAGTTGTGGAACTGATTAAGTGGCGCAATTATGAGTTTCTGAGAGATGACTACATATGTACAATTTTGCTGTGGACCATTGCTTTAGCTCCGTGGGGTCCATGTGCGGTGAAGTCACAGACTAATAAATAGATACAAGTTCCTAAAGGAACTGTATCAGTGACTTGAGGTAGCCGGTGGTGATAAGTGGGCTGGTTATTTATTCGCTCAAAAGCTCAGTATAGCCATTCAGTGAAGAAACTCAGTCGGCGTTCTTGCTACTATACTGCGGGGAATATTACTGTATGATAATTTAAGCTTTTATGTTTAGTTTTATTTTAATATGATAATAAATATTGTATATTTGTATGTTAAGTAAATAAAGTGATAATTAACGGATTTGGTTACGTTTTCAAGCTCTATATAGACAAAGGAAGTTATTTCCATAGACACAATTCTTAGAATCGTCTCGCTCGCTCTCTCGATTTGCTTCCATGTTTGTTCGTGGTCATTTCGCATTTCTGTACTAGATTTTCCAGTTTAGCATTTCAAATTAATGATTTTATTGGTTTAAGTGTGTAATTAATGAGATTTTCGGCATCACGGCGACCTTGTGAGGATTTGTCGCCCACCAATAAGTGTATATCGTCAATATAATAACAGGGAGGGTACGTCTTTCATGTCCTTTTAATCAAGTAAATGCGTCATTTTATCGAATATAGTCTAATATAAACCTAATGCAGTAGCATTTCTTCTTTTATATGTGCTGTATAGTGCTTTCGGAGGAGTAATTTAATGGTGGATCGACGTCTTGTGATTTCATTACGTACAGCTGATTTTGGTTGAGGGCGATTCATAGTGATCGCACAACGGAAGAAGTAGATTGATACGGACAGATATGGTTAGTCATCACTACAGCAGACGCGCTCTCGTCTGCGACCGATAAGTTATTAGGAAAAAAAACTTGATTGTAGGTCCCGCAACTGCGCCTATTAATCGCAGATAAAGTGCCATTGTTCAAAGTTTCTTTGTGATTTCACGAAGATAGCACGGGTAGATAACACGTCCTTGTTTACCGTTATTAAGTGTTATTCTTAATTCTGATCCTTTTGCGGTCTCGATCTTGATTGCTTTTTTAACTTAATAAATAGTCATTTCTTTTGGTTCAATTTAATTTCACATTTATTAGTGAATTTTGTCAATGGTGTCAAATTGTGTTTTTGTTTCTCTGTTAGCTGGTGAGTGAATTTATATAATAGCTACAGACTAAATTACATTGATTGAATATATTTACTAATTTTATGATTTATTATAAGAACAATCTATAATTTTTAAATCAATGTTTTGATCTATTTGGATTTCAAGTGCATTTCTTGTTTAGTAGCAATTAATTATATTTATATAAATTTTGTTCCCATAGTATATATTAAAAACAAATCCTACATAAAATATATGCGTAGATTTTTGTGAATTATTTACATTTTATAATTTTACAATATTAAATACATGCTAAGTACTTTAAATTTGTAGACATCTTTGACAATTTTCCTGTCCTCACTTCACGAGGACATGGTCTCCTTCCATTATACTATTACTATTTATTTGTGCTTAGACTTAGTATGATGTTAAAATAATAAAATTGTACATTTTTTAATTATTTATATTATAAAAACTAGTTATCTTTCTCATTAATAGTTGTTTTTATGTAACAATAAATCAATGCCCTTTTTGTATCACTTTTGTTGCCATTGTTTTACTTTTAGTTGATGTAGCCTAGTCTTATGTTCCATTAGCATGTATTTTAAGCATATCGTGCAATTTAAAGATTTATCAGTTCATAAACAACGTAAAACTAAATTTAAAATTATTTAGTTATCATCATCATCATAATAAACAATATTTATTATCATAATTAAAAAAAAAAACTAAAACTTAAATTCAAATACAGTACCTTGCAGTAGCATACCAAGAATGCTGACTGCATTTTCATGCTGAATGGCCCAGCTCTCCTATTACCAGTGGCAACAAAAAGCAGCAGATAAAGTTTCTTTATGAGGTTCACCACACAGGATTTACAGGCCAATAGTTTCAACAACAAATATTACAAATATGTAGTAATTTTAGGGAACCTTGGGGAAAGCTAGTCAACCAAGCTGGCTAAAATAAGTTGGTTCCTCTCAAACATCCCAAGCACGATGCTGCAACAAGTATCAGTCTCTGAGAGATGTAGTCATCTCTCAGAGACTCATAGTTGCCTCACTTACCCAGTTCAAATGTAGCTGATGCTACCCTGGCATTAAACGAGGTGCCCATGATATGAGAACTTGCCTCTCTCCCAAGGGATCAATGTCATGTCATGTCTCTTGCCATTGTCTTATTATATTATATAGGCATTATCATTTATGTTATTATACTTGTATAATATTATATTACACGTAAATAGCTATTTTTGTACACATTCAGTAAAGTGTACTTTTTAATTTGTTATTGCTTTTGGCTTAGCTTTCCATTGACATCAGTGGAGTTTGGTGTTGATATGTATTTTTACAGAAAGATTACACTATTATAAGCACACACACAAAGTCTCAATATACGGAAACGCGTAATTTTTGAGAAAAGAATAATTGAAAATCAATTATTCTTGCAATGTTTATATCTAATCTGCTAATAAACTGGCGCCATTTTGTAATGTCATTGTCGACGTCAATAGGGATGTCGAGTCTTTCCGAAAAAGGTCGATTTTTAAACCGATTCAAATCGTAAGCTGATGTATCGGTTCACAAAAAATCGATTTCTAAAATATCTATATTTTTTTAATGTTTCTATTTATAATGTAAATATAAACCCATTTTATGAAAAACAAGAAAGATACCATGATAAATGATCTCTTATTTAAATTTGTTTTATTTAACAGTACCTATTAGGACAGATAACAAATAAAATAGGTTAGGTTCAACGTATGTCAAAGAACCGAATTGATTGACCCCGACTCCACCTGGTACGAGTCTGTCCTACCCCTAGAGTGGTTTTATAGAGCCGGAGGCGCGTAGGGGGAGCAGCCGCGTCCTCGCCTCCGCAGCTTCGGCTTGTCCGATGCCTACGATTTGTTACGCTAAGGCGTAGAGGCTGCTCTTCCCGCAGTGCCGGAGACGTATCAGTCTCAAAATAGATACAGAAATCCTTCTGAATCAGTCCCCCTATATTTTATGATGAGGGGGATGTTTTTCTCATAAAATTGATTTATATTTACATTATAAATGCAAACATGAAAAAAAAAAAATATATTTTAGAAATCGATTTTTTGGGAATCGATACATCAGCTTACAATTCAAATCTATTTAAAAAAATCGATCTTTTTCAGAAAGAATCGACATCCCTACTGACAATAACAATAAAAAAAATGGCGTCAGTTTTATTGTAGAATTAGACATAAACAATGCAAGAATAATTGATTTTCAATAACTTTTTTCTCAAAAATTACGCGTTTCCGTATATTGAGCCTTTGTGTGTGTGCTTATAATAGTGTAATCTTTCTGTAAAAATACGTATCAACACCAAACTCCACTGACGTCAATGGAAAGTCGTACCTTGCTTTTATTAAATTTAATAAAATTATTGTTTGTATTTTGATTTGAAAGTTGGGTTTTATCAATTTAGGTTAGAGGTACATTTTTAGCCTTTCTTTTTTCTTTATATTGTTATTTTATCACTTAGCAATACAATACATATTTAATAATACATTTTATTTAGATAAGTACGATATTTTCTTATCTAAATATAACTTATCATTGCTAAATGTTTATGTTGATTGTAATAGCTTTCTTCAACTCTACTGTTTTCTGAAACGTTTATTCAGATTCTTTCCCTTATTGCTACAGTATTGTTAACAATACTCTGATTGTTTGTTTGTTTTGTCATTATCATTATTATCATTACAATCAATCAAAAGACCACTATTGAATATTGGCCTCCCCCACAGGTTACTTCATAGAAGGGATATGCCATAATTCCACACTTGGCAGTTGGGTTAGCTACTGCAGTTGGGTTGGATTTAGAATCATTTGGCAGGAATTTGGGGGAGTAAGGTGTTTTATTTCATAGAGATTTGGTCCCCAATTATAATAATACCACTCACATTAAAAGGTAATGCACCGTTATCGAAAAAATAAATAAAAACTATTGTAAACTAAAATGCATAAGACATGGAAAAAGTATGCAATATTACTGTGAAAGCTGGATAGCATACAGAATTTTGTGTAAGTGCGACAAGGACGTAAGACTAGTGTCACATTATTTTACTGTCTATACTCTCTGTCAAGAGATATTTCATTAAATACAACTATTAAAATCGAGAAAATTTTACCGACTTCATATATTAATATTTATGGAGAAGAGAAATTATAAAGAATAAAAGATACTTTTGAGGAATAAATTAAAAAAAAATTATGTTTACAGACAATAAAGAAATGATTATAATATACTGTTTTATTTCTGAATTGTTTAAAACTGCCCAGAACTGCTTGAACACCCAGAAATAATTTCAGTTGTAATAGGTTAGAAAGTTGTGGCGTGAGCGATGGCAAACTAACTTTATAGATAAAATATCTGATCTGATTGAATTTGTACTAAAATTAAACCAGCACACCCCCACTCCACCTAGTCTTGTCTGCCCTACTCCTAGAGTGTTTTTGTAAAGCCATAGGCGCAGAGGGAGAGCTGCACTTCCCGCAACGCTGAAGCCGTTGTAGAAGTAACTTTGGATCAATATCCCTGTGTAAAAAAGTGAGGTTATGATTTTACAAAAAAAACTACTCATAAATTATACTTTTCCGCAATGAGGGAAAGGTAGAGGGGCTTTCCCTGATAGGTGCTCCCCTCTTCCCCCGTCTTCCGCCCTCCCGCCGGAGACAATAATTGTTACTTTCAGGTTAGGTATATGGGATTTTCTGTTTGATTTTTCTCAAGAATGGTATATTACCTTGTAATGGGAGTGGTGTCGGGTGTAATGGGACGCTCCCCCCTTCCCCTCCCCCCCATCCCCTGCCCTATCCTCCTGCCAAATAATTCTAAATTTCAACCCTGCAGTTTTTTATTATTTTGAGATTTTATGTTCTGTTTAATTTCCCTCTGCCGTTTTTTACAACACCCACAGGACGATAGACAGGTGATTAGAAATGGGAGGTGATTCTTGCTCAGCATCGGAACATATATAAGCTGTAATTTTATTTATTTTTGGTATGAGACTTAAGAGTATGGGTCATGAACTTTGTAAGCCATAAGTTCTCCTCCCATTATTATTGTGAACACAACAATTTGGACTTGTCAAAGAAATGTTAAGTAATGCCAGAATTATGTTGTTTATAAAATAAAATTCTGCAATAGAAGATAAGGCGTGTATTTTAATAACATTCCTAATTAAATTATGCACTTGACAGGCGATGGCAACAAACAGGAGCGGAGCGGCACAAAGGCCAAATGGAGCTCCACAGACCAAGGTGTGCCAGTTCAAACTGGTACTTCTGGGCGAGTCAGCAGTGGGCAAGTCGTCGCTAGTCCTGCGCTTTGTGAAGGGACAGTTCCACGAATACCAGGAGAGTACGATCGGCGCCGCGTTCCTCACGCAGACTGTTTGCCTTGATGACATCACTGTTAAATTTGAGATTTGGGATACAGCGGGACAGGAGAGGTAAATTTTTCTTTGCATGATTTACTAAAAATGTCTAAAAATTTAGAATCATTAAGCAGGAATTTGGGGGAGTAAGGTGTTTTATTTGGAGAGGTTTGGTCCTCGATTATAACAATACCACTAGCATTAAAAGGTAATGCACCATTTTCGAGAAAAAAAAACTATTATAACCTTTCTTAAATTTGGAACCATTTGGCAGGAGGTAGGGTAGGGGAGGAGGTGTATCGCCTAACCCCCGACACCTCTACCATCAAAAGGTAATACACTGTTCTTGACAAAAAGAAAACCCCATTGACCAAACCTCAAAATAATAACATTTATTGTCTCCGGCAGGTAGGAGGAGGCGGGGTTGTCTCCTATCACAAATGTAAGGATTTATGAGTGCTGAAGTATTTCAGGGTGATAAAAAAAGTAACTATGAAGGCTGTTAACCATAAACCTTTTAACCTATTTCAACTGAAAGTATTTCTGGGTGCTCAAGTATTACTAGGTGGTAAAAAAAAATACCCACGGAGTAATAATAATACACCGGAGAGTATACATTCACGCAAGAAGAGCATGTCATGCGATTTGACATTTGACAGAGAGTGTAGACCACAGAATAAAAATACCATAGAAGTACAATGATGTGACATGGTTTTACGTCCTTGTCGCACTTATACAAAATTCTGTATGCTATTTGGCTTTCACAGTAATATTATTGCATACGTTTTTCCATGTTTTACACATTTTAGGTTATAATAGGTTATTTTTATTTTCTCGAATTAAATGCGATTGATATTGTTGTTCTATTTGAATCACACTCATTATACTTAAGCAATCTTATTGTACGAGGGGAGTTCAAAAAGTAAAGTAATAGTGTATAGGTATTGTATAAATATATATAACAGAATACATATTATCTCGCAAAACACTATGGCCAGTTGCTGCCTTCATATGAGGGGAGGTCAAAAGGTTCGCGGAATGACAGGGAAGGATAATGAAATGAAACATAAAACTATTTTTCTTTTTCAATGTATTCTCCCTTGACTCTAATACATTTATTAGATCTGTCAAATAACTTATTATGACAGTCTAAAAAATAGATTTGTCTTCGGCGTCAAAATAGGCCGAAATTGCCGACTTCACTTCATCATCAAGTCGATCTGTTGAGCTCTCTCTTTGCATCCAACTCGACTCTAGAAGACGGGGGGAACACACCGCAGACCATCATCAGTTTACACAGCGCTCGGTTTGCAAAGCACTCTTCTCCCTGGACGTCAGTAAGTCTAGTGGGCCTGATGGAGTCCTTCCCATTGTGCTGAAGACGTGTGCTCCGGAGTTGGCACCGGTTTTAACGCGTCTTTTCCGGTACTCCTACTCTCAAGGCGTAGTCCCGAATTCATGGAAGATAGCTTTTGTCCACCCGATCCCTAAAAAAGGCGACCGCTCAGACCCGTCCAACTACAGGCCTATCACCATCACCTCCTTGTTCTCCAAAATAATGGAATCTATTATAAACTGCCAGCTCATGAGGTACCTTGAGGATCACCAGCTGATTAGTGACCACCAGTAAGGTTTTCGTCGGGGTCGATCAGCTGGTGATCTTCTAGTCTACTTAACTCATAGATGGGCGGAGGCAGTAGAGTCCAAGGGGAGGCTTTAGCCGTTAGTTTGGACATAGCGAAGGCCTTCGATCGGGTCCTGCACAAAGCGCTTCTTTCGAAGCTTCCTTCCTATGGGCTTCCTGAGAAATTATGCAAATGGATCACCAGTTTCCTTGCTGATCGGAGCATCAAGGTCGTGGTAGACGGTGCATGTTCTGACTTCAAGCCTATCAACGCTGGTGTTCCACAAGGCTGCGTGCTATCACCAACGCAGTTTCTCCTGCATATCAATGATATGTTGCAAAATGCAAACTGGTAACATTCATTGCTATTCAGACGACAGCATCGGTGATGCCTTATATACCGGCCGTGCAAATATTTCTCGGGAAGACGTCGCCGAGTACCGGAACAAACTTGTGGCTGAACAAAGTGTTGGATTGGGGGCGATAAAATCTAGTCCAGTTCAATCCCCAGAAGTTTGCGCGTTATCGCTAAAAAGAACCCCTTTTGTCGTATCTCCTCAATTTCAAGGCACCCCCCTTGCTGCCTCAGCTAGCATCGGAATCCTCGGCGTCGACATATCGAATAGTGTGCAATTTCGTGGTCACTTCGAAGGGAAGGCCAAATTGGCTTCTAAAAAGCTTGGCGTGCTCAGCAGAGCGAGGCAGTATTTCATGCCGGCACATCGCTTGCAACTTTACAAAGCGCAAGTTCGGCCTCACATGAAATACAGTGCCAGCTCCTTCCAGTTGACCGCATCCAGCGCAGAGCGGTTCGAATCGTCGACGACAGAGTTCTTTCTGATCGGCTCGATACACTGGCACTGCGTAGGTATGTTGCATCCCTTTGCATTTTCTATCGAATTTACCACGGGGAGTACTCTGATTAATTCCAGCTGCCAAATTTCACGAACGCACATCTCGTCAAAATTCACGGTACCATCCTCACAATCTGGATGCTTGGCGGTCCACGACTGTACGTTTTACTAGGACTTTTCTTCCTCGTACAACTTCTCTGTGGACTTGTTTACCACCGGCGATTTTTCCGGACCGATACGACTTAGGGACTTTTAAGAAAAGAGCTTACACCTTTCTAAAAGGCCGGCAACGCATCTGCAATTCCCTTGGTGTTGCAGTTGTTCATGGGCGGCGGTAGTCACTTTCCGTCAGGTGAGCCGCATGCTCGTTTGCCCCCTTTTCTATAAAAAAAAATCATCGTTGCCAAATCTTTTCCCACGCAATTCCTTCTTAATTTTTGGAAACAAATAATAGTCGCTTGGGACCAGGTCTGGGCTGTATAGTGGCTGGCGCAGTTGTTCAAAATCGCACCGGTGAATGGCAGCCGTCGTAACATGGCTTGTGTGCACGGGCGCATTGTCGCGAAAAAGGAGCACGTTTTTTGTAAGCTTTCCTCGCCTTTTTTCTTCAATAGCTTTTAATTGATCTAGTAAAGAAGCGTAGTATTCTCCCGTTATGGAAACACCACGTTCCTTATAATCAATCAAAAGGATACCTTCTGTATCCCAAAAGATTGTCGCCATGATCTTACCGGCCGATTGAGACACCTTATACTTCACATACATAAATAAAAAAGGCACACCCTGTGCCTTTTTTATTTATGCCACTGCATCGACTCTTGCTTTGACTCAGGTTCATAATGGTGAACCCAAGTTTCATCGCCAGTTACAATTCGGGGTATAACTTCCCCCTTTTCTCTCCACAGGGGTCCAAAAACTCGCGACAACTTTCGAGGCGCTCGTGTTTTTGATGCGCAGAAAGCTTTGTCGGAACCCATCTTGCACAGACTAGTCATGCTGTGTTGATGTAGGATGTTTAAAATGGTTGTTTCAGATACTCCAACTAATGCTGCAAGATGTTTTTTTCTTTAGCCGGGCGTCTAAGATACAAGTTTTTCAACTTTTTCGATTATTTCTGGCGTGGTAGCATCAATCGGCCGTCCAGATCGGGGGTCGTATTCAATGGAGTCCCTCCCTTGTTTGAAAAGGGCGTGCCATTTATAAATCATGGTTTTCCCAGGAGCGGAGTCCCCATAAGCAGCTGACATCTCTTGAAAAATGGTTTGAAGTGTCTTTCCTTGTATGGTAAGATATTTAATGACGGTGCGATATTCAATTGTCTCCATAATGGCTAGTTTCTACCCGATTGACTTGTTTACTCGTTGATAACTCAAAAGCTAACGACCCGATTAGTTTTTTTTGCGCCTAATGCAAGGCTACTCCGGAAGCGGGGGAGGGAGCACGACCTCCCTCCCAGAGGAACCATAATGCTCATAGCATACCACGCAGCTGGTCGCATGAGCGAGAATGCACTCACCGTACGGGGACGGTGAGCACGGTCTGCTAATGCTACCTCACGGGGGCGGCGGTTCTAGCGGGGTCGGGAAGGCACTCATCGCACCCCATACGGTGAGCGCGGTTCACCTATCACCACCGCACGGGGGCGGCGGCGTTAGGGGAGACGGGAAGGTACTCACCGTACGGGGACAGTGAGCGTGGACCGCTAACACAACCGCCTGAGGGCGGCGGCGCTAGCGGCGGCGAGATAGCACTCACCGTACGGGGACAAAGAGCGTGGACAGCTAACACAATCGCACGGGGGCGGCGGCGCAAGCTGAGGGGGACGGGACGGGAGTCACGTTCTTCCCTTCGAACTGAACTGCCTGAGGATTTCCCGTACGGGGACGGGTGCTCGGTCAGCTAGCGGACTCCGCTAGCGCAAGGCCGCACGGGGGCGAGTTTAGACTGAAACTTGGTATATATACTAGCAATGAGTCACTCAACTAGCGCCAATGAGTAAACTCACCCTCGCCAGCCCCGCCATTCCGCGAACTTTTTGACCTCCCCTCAAAGTTACCCCGTAAAGTAACCCTAACTTTAAAAAATGAAAAGAGTAAGACAATTTTTTTTTTACATTATTTATGCAATGTAACGTTCATTATGACGGGTAGATTATTTAATTTCTTTTTTTTTTAAATGATATTAAGTTAATATAAATGCTATTTACATTTTCAATATTTCTTTTAACCACTTCTGGTAAGCTTAAAATGCTTGTGTTAGGAGTTAGGAGTGGTTCACGATAGTAGTCGAATGGTGGACTCGAATCCACGACCTTTTGAGTTCACGGTCCGCACCCTGCCATTAGGCTACTGTCGCTTAAACATGAACTCATTATTTTTTTAATTAAAAACTTTAATAAAAAAGTTTTTAATAAACAACAAAACCACACAAATATTTGTTGTGTGAACTTTTTTTTATTAAAATTCAATGTGAATGCTTATGTTAATGGAAAGTAGGTCACATTCACATATATTGGAAACAGTATTGAGAAGTAGATTAGGGTATTAAAAGTAATTACACGTAGGTACAATTAGAAGAGTACCAGTTTTCCTATATTGCCTTAGTTGAGAATGATTGACAAGAATTGTGACAGCATTATTTTCAGTACATTCTGTTTTAAGTCTTTCGTCAAAACAATAGAGAATGTTATTGTACTTTCTTTATAACTTATGAATGCTACCTAACATGTGATTAATTTGGGATTTCCCTAGGTATAAAATTGCCTGACTTTTTATCGGATGCTTATAATTCTTTGCGGATGTCCTCGGAATCCGTAAATTATAGTCTTTGCGTTATAGCATGGTGCGGGTGACAGCTTACAGTTTAGCGTGTCTAGAGATGGAACTTTGTTAAATCGATTTAAAAAGGGCGATTAACGATACACAAAGCAAAGCAAATAATATCGATTAGCTTTCGATAAAAAATTATAACCGGAATATATATTTCTTTATAAATAAATTACAATGCATGTAAATTTTAGTTACACTTTAATACAAATTATGATATTATAGTTACATATGTGTATTATCTATATTAACTATGTTTTAATTTGAAAATAAAAATTATCTTTTATTTTATGTTAGTTGCAACATTTTTCTGGACATTAAAATAAATAAAATGACTGCCACCGGTGATTTTTAGTAAGGCGTTGACTACACCTGCAGCTTTTCAAGGTACGAGTGCTAGCGCCTTTCGCTATAAATGTGTATAAATGTTGCCAGGTCCAGTAGGTCAAATCGAAAGGTAAAAAAATAATCGAGAATTTGGTTTACAAATCTAATAAAATAAAAAATAAAGATACAGGTTTTTTGTAGTCATTTTGGCCGCTATGAGTTATACTGAAGTCTTTTTGACACAATGAGCAATATGATGATTTCTTATACTTATATAAAAATGCGCAATGTGCTTTATAATTATTATTTGGGACTGAGATAATGAACGAATAATTTATCGTCCAAACATCGGTAAAACTGCATAGTCGTCTACGTGCGTTTTTCTTTTTCAGCAAATCAGAACTTGTTGAACGATTAGTTATCGTTGCAGACTGAATTTTCTAAATGACTCATTTTAATGTTATTCTGAAAAAAGTAATAAATCTTATGAACCCAGATCGCATGCATCTCAAAAACCCTACAAAAACGGCATCATACAATAAAAAAAGCACACATTTATAATCAAATTATAACCTCAAACATCCAGATAAAATTCTTGCATCGTACGCATAATGCCACTTAATTTTTATTGAAAACAATAGTACCTACAACTGCTTGAAGAAATTGACTAGTGGAGGAACTAACCCACAAAACCTTCTGCAGCATGCAAGTTAGGTACTGCACGAATTACTACTAAAAGAATTAAATAATAAATAATGGTCGAATTGACGACGTTGATGCATAGTGTGGCTAGGCGGGCGGCTTCACTCGGTGAGAGAAAAAACGCAACAGCATGAATGATATCTGTATCTCGCTAACACAGTAACAGCCTACAGATGTATTCATTTTGCTGTCATAATTATCGTTCGAAGTACAAAGGACTAAGGAAGTTAGTAAAAAATCGGGACATTTGGTGTCCCGATCAGGGGTGAATCTGGGACGTGTCACCAATCCCATGAAAATCGGGACGTCCCGCGCAAATCAAGACACCTGGCAACACCAATGTGTATAATCTATGCTAGCGCTTAGCACTTATTATGAAGTACCTATCGGCCGTTTTGTAATTTCCTATTGAGTTTATATTGTTTTTCTTTCGATTATTGAGTTTATTATTGTGTTTTGTTAAGTTAATTTTTGCTATTTGTTGAGTTTCTTTATTTAAAATGCCAAAACAAAGGAAAATATTGTTCGAGATCCACAAAATGGTGGAATAAATATCTCTTCTTCTTCTTATCTTCACGCACAATTCCCTGACGGGGTAGCCAGAGAGAACAGATCGCCAAGTGTCACGATCCTTACATACCTCTTTCGCTTCTTTCAGATTCATTATCTTCTTCATACATGCACGTCTAGGTATTCGAGTACTCTTAACCCTACCCTCTTCGAGCAATTTGCTCACATGGTCTTCGAAAGTTAGTCTCGGTCTACCTCGACACCTTTTAATATTTACTTTCGCGCTATATATTTTCTTCACCATTCAGTCTTCATTCATTCGCTCAACGTGCCCAAACCACCGAAGCACGCCCTTATCAATTTTTGTGATAAGGTCATCTTTCAAACCTGCCATATTGCGAATCTCTTCGTTTCGCTTTCGGTCGGCCATGGTAACGCCGCACATTTTACGAAGAGATCGCATCTCCACTGCATTCAACTTGCTTTTATGCTTCTTCTGGCATACCCAGGTTTCGCTGCCATATAACAAAGTCGGTACCAACACTGCGTTATGTATTGCAAGGCGTGCACTCTTCACTACGCCTTGCCTTTTGACTAACGCAGTCAGGGCACCATTGACTTTGTTCCCGGCAGCGACACGCCTGTCCACATCTAAATCACATCTTCCATCCCGGCTAAAAGCACTCCCCAAGTATACAATTTCATTTACCTGTTCTAGACATTCCTGATTTACCCACATTTCACACTTCGTTCTCTCTTCGTCCCTTTCAAATACCAGAACCTTCCATGTGCCACCTTCAATTATTTAATTGCTGTTTCTTAATTTTACCACCTTTTCTATTTATTTTATGCCGGTATTGCGCCACACATATAAAATAGAATTATCTGACTTATTTTTAGCTATTATATTCACTTGACAGTTTTTTTACGTCCGATTATGAGGTACATCTCTAGTAATTAAAAATAAATTACCGCTCGTATGTATAATATGTTACTACGCACACAAATGAAATAAATTAAACTTTTATAATTTTATTGATAAAAAAGACCTATATTAGGTGAGATTTTTCAAGTTAATGTTAATTTAATAGTCGTAACAGAATATAATAATATAAACAAATTCAGTGTTATTTTCTCATAGTTAAAAATGCTGTCGTAATCTTGTAAACGCACGCAAGTTACGTTCTAGTGCGTTCTAGTGACCTGTCAACCTATCACCCGCACTATGCTATAACGCAAAGACTATAGGGAAACCTCAGATCTGTCGGTTTATTAGTCGGTGCTGACGAAATTTCTCTAACATTTACCATTCAGCCAACAAAAAGTTAGTTTAGTTAGTACGTTCATTTGTTTTGATTTAGTCGTTTCATCATCATCATCATCATTACAGCCCTTCACAAGTCCACTGCTGAACATAGGCCTCCCCCAAATAATGCCACAAAGCACGGTCCTGAGCCACCTGCATCTATCGACTTCCTGCATATCTTACCAGGTCGTCACTCCATCTAGTGGGGGGACGCCCTACACTTCGCCTGCCGGTACGAGGCTGCCACTCGAGAACCTTTCTTCCCCATCGGTTGTCGGTTCTTCGAGCTATATGGCCGGCCCATTGCCACTTCAGCTTACTAATCCGTTGGGCTATGTCGGTCACTCTGGTTCTACTGCGGATATCCTCATTTCTGAGTTTATCACGCAGAGAAACTCCGAGCATAGCCCTCTCCATAGCTCGCTGAGCGACCTTGAGCTTCCTCATCCGGCCAGCAGTGAAGTACCACGTCTCAGTTCCGTATGTCATCACTGGCAACGTTTAAAGTTTAGTCGTTTACAGTTCATTAAATTATAATACCCAGTGAAATTAGTGCAGTCATGAAAAATAATCGGAGGCGTAAATGCATTATAAGGTGAGAAATTGTGTAATACGAGGGCGGCACTGAAAATTTCGGGAATCAAGGAAGTGACACAACATTACTATTTAAAAATGTATTTATTGCTTTTCGAAGTATTCTCCGCGAAATTTGACACATTTTTCCATACGATGGAACCAATCATTGAAGCAACCATTCCATTCGGAAGTTGGGGTCTCCAAAATGGCCGTTTTGTAGGCGTCCACAGCTTCTTCAGGTGATGAAAATCTCTGTCCACGCAATTTATTCTTTATTTTAGGGAAAGTATAGAAATCATTAGGGCTTAGGTCGGGGCTCTACGGCGGATGGTCTAATAATTCTATGTTTTCTTGCTCTAAAAACTCTTTTGTTCTGTGTGCGGTGTGAGATCTCGCATTGTCGTGATGGAGAATGATGCGGCGGTTGCAGTTCTCTTTACGGAGTTCAGAAACGACCTGTGGCAAACAAATGCTAGCATACCATTCTGCATTAACCGTTCTTTGTCCCTCAAGAGGAATAGTCGTAACATGGCCGGTTTTGGAGACAAACGTGGCCACCATTTTTTTTGCAACACTCCGTGAACGAACAATTTTTGTTGGCTTTAACTCATTTTCGAACACCCAAACTTGTGACTGGTTTTTTGTTTCGGGTTGGTACGCGTATATCCAGGATTCGTCACCTGATACGATGTTGTATACAGCATTTGAGGATCCTGCGTGGAATCTTTCAAGAGTTCTGACGCACCAAGTAACGCGAGCCGCGTTTTGCTCTTCACAGAGCGAATGCGGTATCCATCGGGAAAACAACTTTTTTACACCTAATTGTTCATGCAAGACTATTTGTATTTGACTCATGCCAATGTCTAAAGTTGCCTGAATTTCGCGATATGTCACATGTCGATCTTCCTCAATCAGCTTACGCACAGCATCAACGTTTTCTTGGGTGACTGCAGTTTTTGGACGACCTTGGCGGGGATCATCACTGAGCTTGACACGTTCACGTTGAAATTCAGCAAACCAGCGATAAATTGTGTTTTGGATGGGGCTTCATCACCAAATGCAGAAATTATCCGGTCAACACACTGTTTTTGTGTTAAACCACTTCGAAAGTCATAATAAATCATCGCTCTTGAATTTTCTCGAGTCAATTCCATTTTCTCAACGACTTAACAAGTTTGATAAAACCTTGTGGCAAGACCGAGAATCTTTTTTTAAATAAATAAATGGTATTTGATTTTTAAAACCAAGGACCTTTCAATTAAAAAGATTTTAATATGACAGGAACAGTGGAAATATTCTAATCCCGATACTTTTAGTGTAGCCCTCGTAAGCGAACATTGTAGAATAAGCGAACTTAAGAAAGGAATGTGATTGATAAAAGAGTGACGTAGCAAATTTAAGCTGCTGCAGTGACCTGCAGAGTGGGCAGGAGACGCCCTAGAAGAAAGTTTATTGATCAAATTGGCAATATACTGAAGATAGGCCAAATTAAGGATACCCTTAACCGACACGTATGCATGCGTAGATATATGGATGTGAAGTGTGAGAGGTGTCAAAATCGTGCCAAATGGAAGTCCATAGTCTCTGTCTACCTCTTTGGGTGACGGGTGTGAGTGTCTGTGTTATATTTATTTTTAATTAGCTGCTTTAAAGCAAGTAGTGGCGGTGTAAGAGTATCCGCTATTCCACATCGTCCCGTGAGTGATGAAAGAGGCGACAGAAGGTAACAAACCAGGTGGTAGCAGCAGCGTCTTTCCAATAACAACTAAAAATTAAAAATTGCGATTGCCAACCCGCCTGCTAAACGTGGCAACTATGGTAAATATCCCCCTTATGAGGCAATTTGGGGGGATACCTATGTTCAGAAGTGGACTTTTGATTGTCTGTGTTAATAGAAGTTGAGGTTTAATATGAAAAAGATATTTTGGTTGCGTAATTGAACTTTTGTCTTATGGGTGTCATAAGAGGGTGGCTCTTGGAATTCACAAATACTGGCTGTTTGTTTTTTAATACTGGTATCTAATAATACATAATTGTGGCTTCGTTGGAAAATCCACCTATTGTTTGTATTTTTATAGTTAAGTTATTCATGTATTCACATGGATATAAAATAGAATTCTGCAGCTGCATTCTTTGTATGTTTTAGCTAGTAGGCTTGCAGTAATGCTTACTAGTTGCTGTAGTTTATGCAAACTTAACTCAGTAAAGTTGTGTGAAATAAAATATCATCCCCATGAATAAAAAAGATATATATTTTTTTTTATACAAATTAAGTGTTAAAAGAACTTACAGTCAGAACTGCAGCACACGGACACCTGCAACCAACTTCAAATAAAGATTGTTACATATTATGCGTTGTCACCTCGGACTAACGGTTGTCAAACAGCCTTACAGCCTGTTATTATACAGGCTCTCTATATCCTTTAAACCCAAACACACCAGTGCACCCAAGCAGTCTCTTAAACAAAAAAGAGACTTTTTTTTGAGTAAAATGTAAACTAGGTATAATTAGTGATATTTAAATATTTATTTCTAGGTGTTATTATTATTATTTTCTTGACGGTAGAACTCATCAAAGCTGCAGAAAGTTGACTTCTTTATTTAAGAGGGGGCAAACGAGCATACGACTTACCTGATGGTAAGTGACTACCGCCGCCCAACAACACCTGGGGGAATTGGTACATTACCGGCTTTTTAAAGAAGAGTGGGCTTTATTCTTTCTGCTATCTTCAAAATAAACCATCATCATATGCTTCATTGCTGGGCATGGTTCTCTGATTTCTGAGAGAGTGAGAGGGGAAGAGTCCGCCTCGCGGTCGTTTTAAAGGTTTTCTAGTACCTCATACATGCAGGTTTTGTCACCATAGTTTCCTTTACCAATTAAGTAGTAAGTCACGAATGGGTCGGCTCGACCGAGGAAGGACTACGCTCTCACAGAATACCAGCGTAAAATAGCAGTTTAACGCTACTGTGTTTCGCATGGTGAGTGTAGAGAACCGGAGATCATTTTTACTGAAACGAGGCATTCCATCTTAGTCCTCAGAGGTGCCAACGGATCTGCGTTTTGATTCTTAATCGAGGATAAATATGGGTCACAGCATCCACTTACCATCAGGTGGATTGTGTGCTCGTTTGTCACCTTTATACAATTTAAAAAAAGTCCGGTTGATTTTGTATTATTTAATCCTGCTTTTATGGATTTCAAGATGCATTGCACGATTAATTGTTTGTTTAAAATATCTGTCATTGATATCATATTGATTGTTGCAGGTATCACAGCTTAGCGCCTATGTACTACCGGGGCGCGCAAGCGGCGATTGTCGTCTATGACATAACCAATCAGGTGAGCCTACACCACACTGACCTCGGCCTTGCCTTCACTTATTTATGACGCTTGTTTTGATGTAAAATACGAAGAAACTACGGGTTCGCTCTGCAAAGTTTAATTTGTTTAAATTATGATATTTTTATTATAAATGATGATAATTCATATGTAACTATCATTCACAAACCGGACATAATATTACATTAACTACCGTCTCATTTGATCTATTCTCTACTAGCTCGTAGTTAGGAAACAAATAATAAATATAGATTGTCTCCAATCGCGGATACCATCAATATGCAAGTTTAAAGTTTTCAGATGTCGTGTCAAAGGTTAATTCGGAACCTTTTTTTGGATGGTAGTAAGGTCGAGATAAAGTTATGGTTTGTTTTTGTATTTTCGAAGGGAGGTCAGAAAGTTCGCGGAATGGTGGGGCTGACGAGGGTGAGTTTACTCATCCAGGTAGACGCTAGTTGAGTGACTCATTGTTAGTATATATACCAAGTTTCAGTCTAATCGAGTCGTTAGCTTTTGAGTTATCAACGAGTAAACAAATCGGGTAGAAACTAGCCACTATGGAGAAAATTGAATATCGCGCCGTCATTAAGTTTCTCACCAAACAAGAAAATACACCTCAAACCATTTTTCAAGAGATGTCAGCTGTTTATGGGGACTCACCTCCTGGGAAAACCATGATTTGTAAATGGCACGCCCTTTTCAAACAAAGGAGGGACTCCATTGAAGACGACCCCCGACCTGGGCGGCCGATTGAGGCTACCACGCCAGAAATAATCGAAAAAGTTGAAAAACTTGTATCCGAAGATGCCTGGCTAAAGAAAAAACTGCTTGCAGCATTAGGTGGAGTATCAGAAACAACCATTTTAAACATCTTACATCTGCACCTTGGCATGACTAAAGTCTGTGCAAGATGTGTTCCGAGAATGCTTTCTGCGCATCAAAAACACGAGCGCGTCGAAAGTTGGCGCGAGTTTTTGGACCGCTGTGAAGAGCAAAGTGTGTCTGTGGTGTCTCAATCGGCCGGAATGATCATGGCGACGATCTTTTGGGATACAGAAGGTATCCTATTGTTTGATTATAAGGTTAGTGGTGTTTCCGTAACGGGAGAATACTACGCTTCTTTACTAGATCAATTAAAAGCTATTAAAGAAAAAAGGCGAGGAAAGCTTACAAAAGACGTGCTCCTTTTGCGCGACAATGCGCAAATGCACCATGTTGCGACGGCTGCCATTCACCGGCGCAGTTTTGAACAACTGCGCCACCCACCCTTCAACCCAGACTTGCCCCCAAGCGACTATTATTTGTTTCCAAGAAAAAAACTGCGTGGGAAAATATTTGGCGACGATGATGAAGTGAAGTCGGCAATTTCGGCCTATTTTGGCGCCCAAGACCAATCTTTTTTTAGACGGTCACAATAAGTTATTTGACAGATCTAATAAATGTATTAGGGTTAAGGGTATACATTGAAAGGGAAAAATAGTTTCATTTCATTATCCTTCCCTGTCATTCCGCGAACTTTTTGACCTCGCCTCGTATGAAGGCAGCGACTGGCCATAGTGTTTTGCGAGATAATATTCTGTTATACATATTTATACAATACTTATACACTATTACCGTGTAGTGGCGGTGTAAGAATATCCACTACTTTATATCGTCCCGTGGGTGTCGTCGTAAAAGGCGACAGAGGGAAACTGAAATAGATGGGCAGCAGCACCTTTCTGATAATAACTCAAAATAACAAATAACTGCGGTTGCCTACCCGTCTGCCAAGCGTCGTATGGCAAAATCCCCCCTAATGAGGCAGTTTAGGGAGGAGTCCTATGTTCAGCAGTGGACTTTTATAGTCTTGAATGGATAATGGGATACAATAATGAGTTTTGCTTCACCTACGGGTTAAAAAAGGTTACAAGCACTCATTTTACTTAAGTTTATTTAATTATTTATTCATAGGACACCAGCAGTGCACACATTATTACATTTAATTAAACGCGAGCTTAATCTAGGAACTGATGTGTGCACCCTTATAGGTGACACAGCATTACAAAATACTACAAAAATTAAGACAGGGCAAAGCTACAATAGCTTATAAAGAAATATGTAACAAAAAATAATACTTAAAGAAAATGTTATAAACCAAGACAATAAAAAACATGCACATAACTAAGCAGCAGCTGTAGGGAATATGGATATTAAATTATAATTAAATTATTCACAAATTATTTATAATAGTGATCTAGTGTAAGTTTGAGTAATATACATTTACTTCGATTCGTTATAAAATTTGTGTAAATTGAAAAGTAAACAGAGATGCTAATAAATAGGAATCCGACTCGGGTCGGCGATTTTCAATCCCTTCAGTGCCCCTGTGGTAGCGGCGTTGACAAGTTTGGGCTCCACGAACTTTCATGTAAGAAAAGTGCTGGTAGGTTTTCACGGCACGGTTCTTTGAGCGAAGTCATCCGAAGGGCTCTTGTTTTTATAAATGTTCTCTCGGTTTTAGAGCCTTGTGGCATATTTAGAGACGATGGCAAAAAACCCGACGATATGACATTGGTTCCTTGGGGGAGGTAAAGCCCTAGTGTGGGATGCTACTTGCGGCCTCTCATCTCAGGGGTACCTCGTTTAGAGCCAGGGCGGCATCAAAGGCAACTGAAATGTGTAAGTAAAGCAAATATGAGTCTCTGAGAGATGACTACATATTTGTGCCATTTGCTGTAGAGACTATCGGTCCGTGGGGTCCACGGGCGGTGAAGTTCCTAAAGGAACTCCATCCGCGGCTGGTCGATGCTGCTGGTGAAGGGCCGGTTCTTTTCTCGCTCAAAGGCTAAGTATAGCCATTCAGCGGGGAAACGCAGCCAGCGTTCTTGGCACTATACCGCGGAGAACTGTATGAAAATTAAGTTACTAGTTTTAGTTTTTTTTATATAGTTTTTAATATTGTATATAATAAAAATTCATAAGAATAAATATCAATATCTCTCAGTGTCGCAATATTTTAGTAAGATATTTCTGTGAGCCTTCTTTAAATATACCAATAATCAAATACCTACATTAAAAATGGAATATAAAAAAGAAACAAAAAGTAGAGATGTAACTATATCGATACCGATTTCGATGTATAGTTGTTGTTACGTGCGTAATTAATAAAGATATCTAAAATTGAAAAAGTAATTTATTACCAGGGTTGCCATGTCAATGGATGTAATTCACCAAAAATCCAAATAAAATTCCCTAAATTTTTGGACAAAAATCTGCGGATTCCCCACAAAAATATTTTAAAACTATTGTAATAATTATTTTGTACGTTTTGTTGTACCGTTACACTTTTTCCATATATTTGTTGCAAGCATTTTGCTACAACGGTTAAAATTGATTCTGCCGCCCAATTTTTTAATACCCTCTCTTGTTGCCATTAAAAATACTACAGTATTTGTGTGTAGCCGTTTGCGGTTTTTTGTTTTTAAATTTTGAAGTGCACTAAATTTTCGTTCGACCGATGCGTAATGAACACGGAAAATCACAAAATATTATAAGATACACAAAGCAATTTTACGATTGGTGAAGGAATAAAGATGCTGAAATTTGGTGCAATGAAGATTATTGAGTCGTTCGTTATCCGTAAGCACCTAAGCTAAAAAAGTATTAAATTTTTTGGAATTCTGAAAGATTTCAAAATCCCCCCATTTTCTTGCGATTCTCAGCAGTTTGGGGAATTTCCCACAAATCGGCAACGTTATTTATCACAATAATAATGATTATTTATAACAGCACGCCTTGAACACTTTGATCTCCGAAATAGAATGTGACCAATTAATTCAGAATGGCTCTGTTTTTGAACGTTGTACGTTTCCTGACGCCACTTATTGATAATACGGGTGTGAATATTTTAGTCTATTCATTTCTAACCATCTAAGGTCATAAAATTATCATGGCCTCGGCTCAACATATCAGTCGATTTCTAAGTTATTTACAAGACAAAATCTGACGATGGATATTTCTTACGTCGCCTCCGCCGTACTTGTAGTATATAGTACGTGAGGGTAATATGGTCATCCGGTTAATATAGTCACTTTTTTATAACACAAAAACTACAACCTTGTTTGCATAGATTACTCTCTGATACGATAGCTCTTCATCAGCCAGTCAAATAATAAAGGGTCAAAAGAGCGCTGCTTTATCGACGCCATTTTGACTGTTGACATTATAGTAAATATTTTAGTCGATTTTAGTTCTGTGTAGTTAGTTTTTTTTTAAGTTGATTTGTCGAAGTGTTCCTAATTATTTCCAAAGCTTGTTTGCTATTTTTTTTGTGGGAAACTTACCGATTTGGGCCTGGCCGACGCAACTATCCCCTCCAGAATACTAAACTCGAAGCTACACAGGCGCTCAACCACGGGAAGTGCGGGGAAAGGGGTGATATGATCTTTCGCTTGCGCCGCTCGTCCTGTGAGACCGCACGTCACCAGTTAAAGGTTAAACTTAATACATATTACATAATATTAATCTGGTGACAGGTACGGATTTGTTTTAAAAGTCAAACGTACTAAATTTAATTGGTTTTACCGGTTCCATATGCTGTCGTAGAGTAAACATATGATTCATGATTCGGAATTCGTAAGGGTCAGTTCACACAGAGACGTGACGCTATACGACGCGGCGCGCAACCTTTAACATAGTGGTACAAAACGACGCATCACGGCATCAACGGTGCTTCGAGTAGCGCGACGCCGCGAGGCGCAGCCTGAAGTCGTCGTCGCCTTTTGTTTCTACTACTACTATTACCGCGCGCCGTCTTGCTGCGTCACGCGGCTTCGCGAGGTGTAGCGCCGCTTTTGCACGCTACAGTCCTACCGATGCAACACTGCTGCACCGTGACGCGTCGCGCTTCTAGCACCTTCACGATGCGCCTCGCGACAACCATTGATCTCTTCAAGCATCTCTGTGTGAAGTGTGAACTGACTCCACAGTTTATAAAGCCAACAGTTGTAAAACGCCTTTAATGTCAGGCTATACCGCAGCCAACTTACATCGCTGTCCCAAATATGCTAGGGGGTTGTCACGAAACTGGGAATAAAATAATTTTGGATATTCTAATACTCATTATCATTTTATTAACATTATGTACTTAAAACTTAATAACATTTATTGAACAAGATCTTTTTTATTACTACGTTACAAAAAATACTTTGCGATATGCGTTTTCCGTACGTTCTATATAACTTCAGTCCAACTTAAAATCAATTATAACAAAATGCTAGCGAGAGGCGTTCTGAGAGTTTTCTTCATAATTATTTTTGATTATGTTTGTTAATATTTTTGTATAAAATATTTATATGCCATTGAGACAAGTAACCATTTTTAAAATTTTCATTTGTCTGTTTGTCCGAGCTAATTTTCCGAATGGCTGAACCGATTGTAATAAAACTTCACGAACAAATACAAAGTAATACCAGGAGTGATCTAGACTAAATTATATTCGAAAAATTTGAGATTTTATTAAAATAGAAATATTGATAAGATGAAATAAATGGACTTTAGTCTTAATAAAGCCGCGTTAATAGATCCCACCCAGGCAAAGCCAGAGCGGGTCGCGAGTTATAAATATTATTTTATAATTAATTTACTTACTATTGTACTAATAAAAGAAAATTTCCAATTAACCGAATAATATAACGTTATAACTATATAAGGTTATTAAAGAGTTTTTCGCTATTGGTACTGTGCATGTTGACGGTACGGGCTCGAGGAGCCGCCATTTCTAATCCCATTCTTTATCCGTATGGACTGTAAAAGTAGTGCGATTTTATGTATTAAATGTCAGCGCATGTGTACTATTAGTGCGAACTATGAAACAAGTGCTCTGATGGTGATTGAGCCTCAAGTTATTGTGTCCCTTTTGGCGCCTTGAGATACTATCGTCATCGACTGTCTCCTGGCTCAATTTGCCATTAAAATCTCCCAAATACTTCGCAATGTGACGCATCAACATAAAAAAGTAAATTTGTAGCCTATTTACGGCCCACTGCTGGGCACAGGCCTCTTCTCACTCACATTCACTCTTCTGAGAGGGTTTTAGGGCTTTCTCATGATGTTTTCCTTCACCGCTGAGCACGTGGTAAATCAGCACTTAAAATTGCAATTAACAATTTCGTTGGTGCCGGCGGGGATCGAACCCGGGTTGCTCGAGTACTGTGAAGCTTACAGCGAGCGCTAACCATCTGAGCTACCACGGCTTGCATCAACATATTGTAAAGAAATTTTGAAACAAATTAAAGGATATTTTATCACTTGACACTGGCAAAAGTACAGCAGCTACGAGTTCATTACTAAAGAACAAAAAAAGATAAACGACGCCGTGACCAGAGCAACATTAAGAATGAAGTATGGTCTCTAACGTGGTAGAGCCACGATGCAACTATATTATGGTTGTAGCACGAATGGGTCGGCTTGACTGGGGTGGGACCACGCCCTCACAGAAGACCAGCATAAAATTGCTTAAATAACTTATTACTTAATGCTGTTGAGTTTCGTATGGTGGGTGTAGAGAACCGGAGACCCTTTTTACTGAAAACGAGGCGTTCCATCTTAGTCCTCAGGGGTGACAACGGATCTGCATTTTGATTCTTAATCGAAGAAAAATGTGGATGTCTATGGGTCACAACATCTACTTACCATTAGGGGTACTGTGTGCTCGTTTGCCACCCTCATTCTATAAAAAAAAATGGTCGGATGCGATGTAGGAGACGGATACAATCACAAAAATCTCAATGCTTCCAAACCCAAAACCTACAATTATTGTAGAGAAGCATTTGTACATTTATAGAATAGTGTTAATAGCATACCTTATCTTGTGTAATTAGTAATGTAAACCATTTCACTGTCCCGTGAGTCGCATATGAACATTTCGGTTGTTTAACTATGGTGTGTTTCGCGGACAGGGAAGTTGTTGATAGCATAATAGCATTGCTAATATTTCTTATAACTTAAAATAGCAATAATCAACGATTATACTTACGTTGTTTTACAAACGTCATGTTTTAAAATGTACGGCTTTTTACGTTAAATAAAAATATAGTATTTAAAACAGGTAGAGCTATGATTTATGACCCCAACTGCACGGACAAAATAAAAAAGGATGGTACGGCCGTGCCGCTTTTTTGCTCGACTTGGCGGGGGTACCGCCGTGCCCCAGATTTTACTATAGTCCCAAAGCGTAACTAAAGCATATTTCCATAATTGAAACTACACACAATAAGCTCGAATTTTTTATTCTTAATTGAGGTAAGATGTAGATATCTATGGGCCACAGTATTCACAACATACAGTACACCTAATTACTATTACTAATAAAAACTAAAAAGTAAAAACAACTGCGGTTGTCAACCCGCCTGCCAAGCGTGGCAATTATGACAAATCCCTAATCTATGGGGGTGGGCTATGTTTAGCAGTGGACTTTTGATAGGCTGAAACAGTAACAGTAACAATAAGAAATCGGCAAAGCATTACGTTTCTGATTTGTAGCCTAAAAATATCAGTTAGGTTTATTATTGTACACATTTAGGTTAAAGACGACAGAATAGAAGCGACTTTCTCTTTATTTTATTTATATAAATCACTAACACGTGACCGTTTCGTATCCGTTACTTTAACGATTCTTGTAAATCGAATAGACTATTATAATGTCTTTATCTCAGCGAAGATTTAACAGTGGGTCAAAGAAGTGCCTCTGTTTTTGCGTGCCTCTATGACGATTTTTGTATAACTCCGCGGTGCTTATATCGTATCATTGTTATTTATTTATACGTTATCGAGGTGCTTACCGTGTAGTGGCGGTGTAAGTATACAACCTCATATCTTCCCGTGGGTGTCGTAAAAGAAGATAGAGAGAAACAATTCAGGAGATGGGTAGCAGCTTCTTCCTAATAACGACTAAAAATAAAAACTGTCAACCCGCTTGCTAAGCGTACCAACTATGGCAAATAGGTAAAGTTAAATAATGTCTAAATGTTAATGTTCAAAGTATTACATATCTGGCACAAAGCGCTTCTTTCGAAGCTCCCTTCCTATGGGCTTCCCGAGAAATTGTACAATTGGTTCACCAGTTTTCTTGCAGATCGGAGCATCAAGGTCGTAGTAGACGGTGCATGCTCCGATTAAGCACATAAACGCTGGTGTTCCACAAGGCTGCGTGCTATCACCAACGTTGTTTCTTCTGCATATTGGTGATATGTTGCAAACCAGTAACATTCATTGCTATGCAGACGACAGCACTGGTGATGCTTTATACACTGGCCGTGCCAATATTTCTCGGGAAAACGTCGCTGAGTACCGGAAAAAACTTGTGTCTGAAGTCGAGACTGTTGAACAAAGTCTCAGGCTGAGGGCGACTAAATCTAGTCCAGTTCAATCCCCAGAAGACACAAGTTTGCGCGTTTACCGCTAAAAAGAACCCCTTTGTCGTATCTCCTCAGTTTCAAGGCACTCCCCTTGTTGCCTCAGCAAGTATCGGAATCCTCGGTGTCGACATATCGAGTGACGTGCAGTTTCGTGGTCGCTTGGAAGAGAAGGCCTCTAAAAAGCTTGGCGTGCTCAGCAGCGCGGGACAGTATTTCATGCCGGCACACCGCTTGCAACTTTACAAGGCGCAGGTTCGGCTTCATATGGAATACTGTTCCCATCTCTGGACAGGGGCTCCCCAGTGCCAGCTCCTTCCACTTGACCGCATCCAGCGCAGAGCGGTTCGAGTTCTTTCCGATCGGCTTGACTCACTGACACACATCTTTGCGTATTTTATGGCGTCTATGAAGGGGAGTGGTCTGAGGAATAGTTCGGACTAATTCCAGCCGCTCAATTTCATCATAGTACATCGCGACAAAACTCGCGATACCATTCATACCATCTGGATGATTGGCGGTCCACCGCTGTGCGATTTAAAAGAAGTTTTCTTCCTCGCACAACTTCCTTGTGGAATCGATAATCACCAGCGATTTTTCCGGAGTAATACGACTTAGGGACCTTCAAGAAAAGAGCCTACTCCTTTTTAAAAGACCGGCAACGCATCTGCAATTATCCTGGTGTTGCAGTTGTTCATGGGCGGCGGTTGTTATTTACCATCAGGTGAGCGCATGCTCGTTTGCCGCCTCTCCTATAAAAAAAAAACATTGCGACGGATCAACGCTTAATAGCGTTCTCTCCTAGTCAACCAACGCTATTGTTATATATAAAGTTAGGTTAAATAAGTTATGTTACTTACACATCAAATGGTTAAAATTCGCCATTTTGTAGTTTGTTATAATAAGGATCGATAAAACGGGTCGTGTCCAGTGCTCATTTAATGTCGCACGTGAACATGTACTAAGAAATTAATAACCTCCAATTATGCTAATAACCGGTCGGCAGCCTTTTGTTGCTTGCTCATTGTTAAGTTGCCACTTGTCAGTACTTTAGGTTAATCTTTAATCCTGTTGGACCTTCTTGAATCTTGGTTTTATACATTTTTCCCACGTTGCCTCACATTTGACCTAAGATAACAAAATTCGTTTATCTGCCGACTTCCAAAAAGGAGACGGTACTCAATTCGACTGTATGTTTTTTATGTGTGTTACCTCATAACTTTTTACTGGGTAAACCGATTTGGATGATTTTTTTTAATTTGAAAGCTGGTACTTCTCGTGTGGTCCCTAATGAATTTGATCAAGGTCAGACCAACCGTTTTTGAGTTATTTTAATAACTCGTATTGAAGTCGGCTGTACAAAATTTTTAATTTTTAATTATGTTTGAGTAGAGGCTAATCATGAAAATAATCTTACTTAGCCTTTCGTTGCTTGTTCATTGCCTGGTTGCTACCTGTGAGCACTTTACGTTGATGTTTTATACTGTTGGATCTTTCAACTACTTGAATCTTGGTTTTATACAGTTTTGCGATTTTTCCTCACATTTTGACCTAAGATAACAAAACGTAGAGGCTAATCATTAATAACGACTATCTTCCTAAAAATACGTTTTTATTTTATTATCTGTTACGGTTTTACCGTCATATTATTCTCGATAAATACAGATGTATATAATTATTCTTTTATAATAAATAGTATGGTGCCGGCGTAATGGAATTAATCACCCTATTTATTCTCATGGGTTTCGTAATAGGTGATTTTGGGAAGTGCCAAATACCTAGATATTTTGTATAGAATAAGGGTGCCAGACGCGCACACAGTCCATCTGATGGTAAGTTATTTCTGTGGCTCATAGACATCTAGATCTGTCCTCAATCAAGAATAAAATGCAAATGCGTTGTCACCCCTTAGGACAGTAATAGAAGGCCTTGTTTCCAGTAAAAAGTGTCTTCGGTTCACTACACTCACCATACGAAACACAGCATCATTATTCTGCTGGTTGTCTGCGAGAGCATGGTCCCTCGTCGAGTCGACCTATTCGTGCTGCAGCTTTGTGTTGCTAGAATTGCTGGGGCGTGGCTCTACCACGTAAAACATTTATGGCTTCCACGATGGGCAGCAGCGTCACAGGTACTTCAGGTACTGTGATCGTCAATATGTCTATCGAGCGTGATGATAAAGGCAAATCCTCCCTGCAACAGGAAACGCTCATGCCCAGTCATGAACTTTCATAGGCTGATGAAGATGAATCTTAAAACCTTGTTACAGGTCTGGGTAACGTCCAATGGTAAAGAGCAAACCTTATTTTCCAGTTAATGATGTAGTTAGCAATGAATTTGTAATAGGCCGTGATGATGATGGTGAATGGTACAAAAAGGTAGACAAGTTTACCGTCATCTTGCTCAAATTTGGCGGGAAGCGAAATGAAATTAGCTTCGTGCTATGTTATTTTTTTTTGTAAATTTGTCATCGACTAGTAAATAATGCTGTCTGTAAATAGTGTTTAAATTTATCAGAATGGAAATAAATATCGAATTTTACGATTAGAAAGAAAGAAAGAAGGAGAATTTCGTAGTAAAAACTACATATTGGTAATAATACTGTTGTGTGAAGTCAAATAGGACCCCGCCTCAGTGATAATCTGTGGGTACCACAACATATGTTTTCAGCCGAGACCGTAATTAACTCACGAAAAACCGGACATTGATGTAAAAAAATACTTAAAGTAATAATAATAGTTATAATAGATCCAGAAACTTTTATTGTTTTACGTCTAGGTTGTACGACCAAAGTCTTTGCCTTGCATTTATTTGTAGTTTTTAAGACATCGTATACGCATAAAGTATACTAAAGATTAATGATAATATTAAAATATTTTTTTAGTTCCTAGACCATGAAGGTTGATCAACAATGTTACGTAATGAATGGTGTCGGTGCGGCACTACACATAAGTGTTAATTTTCGATCTCGGCTTCGAAACTTTTAAGTAATACTGTTAATCGCCGTTGTGTGGTCGGATTGTAGTTATAAATAGAATTCATCAATAACATACCATGGACACTGTGTAGAGTTTATTGATGATGCTTGGGAAATTTTAAAAGTTGACAAGTATGTATATTAAATCCCACAAGTGCACGAGCAAACATGGAGAGAAACGCTCACTCGTTTGAATTTATTCATATCTAATTTTACCGTGTTGCGCAAATGTCGGAGACTTTGGGACAATCGTAACATAACTCGAAAACCGAATTTGTATGTTTATCGCAAAGGCTAGTTCCGAAGGATCGATATAATGATACCCGTGGCGTTTTGCCAGGTACAATAAATTAAACACCGTCAACAGAAGGAATAATTATGTTTATATTATATATTATAGTTATGTTACAAATATAAATGAGTGGCAGAGTCAACAAAAGACATCCTAGATGGAAGTTTATCTACCAAATTGGTGATACATTGAAGATGGGCGAAATTATAAGTACCCATGACTGACGAGCATGTATGAGTAGATATTATGAGTGAAAGAAACGAGAGATACTTCAGGATCGTGTCAAATAGAAGGCCGTACTTTCTGTCTACACCTCTGGATGACAGACGTGAGGATTTATGTACATGTTGACTTATGACTTCTATTAAAAAGTTAAATCCCTATGCGTCTTGCACACATGCTTCTCAACGTACGACTATCGCGCAAACTCTCGGGAGTTCAATAGGAACATCGAACTTAATTGAATCGTCTGTACAAAAATAAACGGACCATTATCGTGGTCGAACAAGGAGTAGGAAACTCCACTTCCATTCACTCGTTCGTTGTAAACAGCGCCGGGAGGGCATATCGGGTACGCCCACCAGTCGACGGCCGTCGCCCGCTCCGCTTATCTGATATGTATTAATTACTGGTGTTTTATCAAATCATGAGCCGTGTTTTCTTACTTCTCTTTATCTGAAATAAGCTATGTTCGTATTTTACACGTGTTGCTTTAATATACAAAGTTACTTATTTGTAAAGAGTTGAAGAACATTCGAGTTCGGCCATCATTTGTACGTAATATCTGGCCTCTTTGAACAGTAATAGTTATTGGTTCGAATTCTAAATTCAAATAAATTTCATATTTAAAGCATGTTAGGTATTCCTTTTTCAAAATCAGTTATTCGTTTGTTTCTTTGGATTTAGACTTATTGCAAAATGACTATAGTTATAACACGGCTCGACCTATTTTTGAGTGGGTCCCTGAATGGTTTGGATTCACAATTTTGGTTTGATTGAACCCAGTGGCGCTGCTTTCAGGTTCTAGATATTTTATTATTTTTAGGGCAGGACAACATCTGCCGGGCCCCCTAGTTTATTTAGAAAATTTTCAGATTTTATCCTCGAAACGTAGTCAATTAAAAACAACTAAAATTAAACGATATAAAATTCATAAAAGTAGTCGTAACGTAGTTCAGTGTTCGCGTAAAAATAAAAGAAATCATTAGCTATTATTGTCAGTAATAAAATATTGATAATTCATAATCCTCATGCGGGAAATATTTGCATGTAGGTACATTTCTATTCTATTCGGATAACACATACAGTATAATATATGTTTACTGTTGCTGCGGCTATATTATGGTTGTAACACGAATGGGTCGGCTCGACAGGTGTAGGACCACGCTCCCACAAAATAGCAGCTTAATACTGCTGTGTTTCGTAATGTGAGTGTAGAGACCCTTTTTACTGCCAAGGTATTCCATCTTCATGAGAACGCATCTGCAGTTTCATTCTTAATTATGTATAAACTAGCTGTCCCCTGCGACTTCGCCCGCGTGGAATTTACTACGATTTCATGGGTTTTATTTTTTTTTTCGCAGAACCCTAATTATTTTTTTAAAATAAAAGTATCCTAAGTTACTTCTTATAACATCAGCTATCAGCCTGTGAAAGTCCCATCAAAATCGGTTTAGTCGTTTTGTAGATTAGCCGGAATAAACAGACAGACAGACAAAAAATTTACAAATAGTTTTTTGTTGTTAGTATCGTATATACTTTCATATGCATTTAGTAAAAGGCTTTTATTTTAACATTACAAACAGACACTCAGTTTTATTTATTTGTTTAGATGTAGATGTCCATGGGACACAGCATCCACTTACCATCAGGTGGACTGTGTGCTCATTTGTATAAAAATACGAATTGATAGGTAATATTTGCAAATTATTGTTTCAGTATCATTTATAATAATAGTTTATTAAAGACACTCCTGGAAAGTTGAGTCGTGTCCACATTAAGTCGAATGCACTGAGTCGCCCGTGATAAAATGAAATCTCTTTGCGTTATTGTTTTCTAATATTAATGCGGATAAAAAAATGGCAGTTCTTTGTAAAGAACAGAATGAAGTAGTATCACCAATTTTGTCGATTACTTTACTAGCCAATATCCAGAGATCGTTGTCTAATTTAATGCATCATATGCTAATTATACTGGTTAATGAGCAGATAAAAATAAAACCGTTTTCACAACCCGAATCGAAGCTGTATAATTGATAATTTAAATAACAGGTATTTGAAGAATCGAGCCGCTTGGGGAAACGCACTTACATTTCTTAACCGCTATGTAGTGATATGAAAAATAATGATTAATTTAATAAATTAATTGCGATAAAAATTATTTATCAGCCGTAAACCGTATTTAAATAATTAATTATTTGTAATGGTTCAATTAAAATTAATACCAAACACTTACAAGCAATTAGCAAGACAACAGTAAAAATTACACAAAACAGACAGCTGCAAGAATCTTGAAGTTTTTATTTTCATACTACATAGTCCAAAGAAGAGCCAGCTACTTGGGCCGCGTTTAGCCAGAGAAATTGGTTTAGATGGAAAATTGTAAAAGAAGCAGTAGTGTGAATACTTTTATGACATGCTAGGCAATTAGCATTGTTGGCACATTCTTTCTTGTCATAAGTCCCAGACCAATATGGCACACAGAGTTCACTAAGAACCACTTGTAGAAAAATCAAAATTCATTCAATAAAATTCATTCATCCATTCTTTACAGCCTATTAAAATTCCATTGCTTAACACAGGCCTTCTCCCATAGATTACCTCACAGGATTGATTTTGCCACAATTGCCTCATTTAACCGGTGGTAGAGCCATGCTGCAGCTATATTGGTAGTATAGTTGTAGCACGAATGGGTCGGCTCGACCGGGGAAGGACCACGCTCTCACAGAATACTAGCGTAAAATAGCAGTTTATCGCTGCTGTGTTTCGTATGGTGAGTGTAGAGAACCCGTGACCCTTTTTACTGGAAAAGAGGCATTCCATCTTAGTGCTCACGGGTGACAACGCATCTGTATTTTGATTCGCAAACCGGAATAGTTGTAGATGTCTATGGGCCACAGCAACCACTCACCATCAGGTGGGCGGTGTGCTGGTTTGTCACCCTACCCTAAAAAAAAATAGCAGACAGGTTGGCAGTTACTTTTCTTCTAGGAATCCGTCAGGGTGGGTTCCGCCCTCCACTTCCACTCTCTTACCTATTTATATGCCATATAAGAGTACTTTTACTGCTGTGTTTCGGTAACAAGCATATTATAAAGATTACAGGATCTGTAATTATACCGGTTCTGTAGCCTTCATTGTCTGAAGTTCCATGAACGCCTGCAGCTTATGCAGGCGTTCATGGACTGCAGTAACTACTTACCATTAGGATGACTGCAATTGCGTTTTATAAAAAAAAACTATACCCACGGGATAATACGGGTTTGTGAATTCTTCTTACGATGCCAGTACATGGCAACCCGAACTTAGTTTTAGTTTGAGACTCATTTATTTAGTATAAGTTAGAGTGAAAATTAAAATTTGTTATCAGTTATAATACAATCGAAAACAACTCGGTATGTATGGTAAATAAGCAGATAAGTTGTAAGATAAGCATGACACGTTTATTAGTTTTATTGTATTCACGTTTGTTTTGTTTGATAGTCGAATGTAAAATTTTTATTACCAAGATGTTCCAATTCATGTACAGTTGAGAATGACCTTAGTTACATCACACTTTTGTCTGATTTTATGGTCTGTTGTAACACGGAATGTTCAAGTTGATTAGTTTCGTTGCACGAACGCTTTACTTTTTAATTAGGTGACAAACTAAAGAAATGTACACTTGAAACTTAAAATTGGGCTTAAAGGGCCAATGCAAACGATTGTCAACTATTTTAGTTCGCCACTCGCACGCGGTGTGATATTTACAAAATAGGCGATTACGGTGCAAATCATTAATCGCCAACAGATAAACTGTTTCAGGCTGTTTTCCGCTTTTTTACTTACCCGATGGTTATTTTAGATTACTCCACGATTTTTCTCAATTTTGTAACCGTCGAGTTTTTATTATTGCAAACTACTTAGTGATAAAGACAAGTTTATTTTTTAATACATAACTAATTAACTACAAGACTAGGTAAAATAAAAAAAAGTTTCAATCGCATTTTTTAGTAAATTCTGAGATATTTAGATAGTTTATAATGATAATAATCATAAACGTGTTGCTACTTCCAGAAAGAAAAGCCATGGACTAATATAACAAGACAGCAAATAACGTTGTCACGACGTGTGTAGTACCGTGTGCAGTATTTTTACGTGGTAGAACCATGCTGTAGTTATATTGTGGTTATATCACGAATAGGTCGGCTCGACAGGGGAAGGACCACGCTCTCACAGGATACCAGCGTAAAATAGCAACTCAATGCTGTTGTGTTTCGTATGATGACCCTTTTTTGGCAACGAGGAATTTTATTTTAGTCAAAAGGGTTGATAACGCATATGCATTTTGATTCTTAATCGATGTAATGTCTATGCCACAGAATCCACTTCATTAGGACTGTTCGCTCGTTTGTAGACCTTACTCTATAAAATATAAACCCAGACGGAATCCTTAAGTCTGTTACAAAGAAAACATCATAATCTTGCCCCCTGAGGCATTCTATCCGACTTCGTTTATATAATCGGTATAAAGAATGATTATGCAAATAAATGAAGTCATACAGGTGAGCCAAGATTGTCGTCAGTAATGACGTTAACATGTGACATGTCAAGATATGGCGGGTGGGGGCGAGGCCTCCCTTAGCAATATTAATAAAACAAGTACTTTCTTAAATCATAAATACATCGGTCTAAAGCGGTGATTCCCAACCAGTGGTCCTCAACAAGAGCTTAAATATGGTCCGCGAAAGATTTAAATATTTTACCTAACTAATCGTTTTAATTATTCGAAACTGACTGAAGATGGGCAGCAGCATCTTCCTAATAACTAAGAAAAAAAACTTCGGTTGCCAAACCGCCCGCCAAGCGTGGCAAATATGGTAAATCTGATGAGTCTACGGAAAGGCCTAATGCGAATTGAATGAATTACGTTGTACTCCTTTTCTCATTGGGGAATATCATCATAAGTACATATACCATCTCTAAATTTTACAAATTATTGTAAGGCAAATGACTTACTTAATAATAAAAATAAACAACACAGACAACTACAAGTCTATGACTATTTCATTTAGAGGTTGTTAATAAATCGAAATAATTTTTTTTAAATAATGTCAAAACTGGTAAAATATTTCAAACACCTTCTATAGTAATACTTTGCTTTAAAATTAAGTAGGATTATAGAAGAAATAATAAATATTGTAGATATCCGGTACCCGAATAGTGGGAGGTGCACGAACTACAAAATGGCCAGAAATTTCGTCGAAAAAAAAACCCCACGCGATTTGATACTAACCGCGAGCTCCAAATATTGATTCTAGCTACTTTTAGCTAGCCGCAACTGCCGTTTTGAATACTTTTTCTTTCTGTATGCCTATTAATCTAGATTTGGCATTTTTATAGGGACTCCAGAAAAAGGTTTACATTACAGCATATTCGTTTATAACTTAATATTTGCACATTTTAAAAGTCTTATGTTGTTTGCCAGTCTGCTCGGAATCTAGTACATAAAAATTAAACTCAGTCCGGTCTTATTACATTTGAATATAAAGGCAGATAGTGAGAGGTGCTTTTCATTAATATTATATTACTATATCCAACCATCCCTCAATTACAGCCACTAAAAGTGAAAGTCCACTGCTGAATATAGCTCCCCATAGATTGAATCATGGTGATTTTGCCATATATGCCACGCTCGGCGGCGGGTTGGCAAAATCAGATTTTTACAATTTCGGGCTTTTATCAGGAAGATGCTCTGCGTATCCCCTGTTTCAGTTTCCCTTTGTCGCCGCTTACAACACCTACGGGACAATATAGGGATAGCAAATATTCTTACGCGCCGCTACACGTTTGGACCTTACTACCTTCACACTATATTATGTATGCCTAATTTTATAATACATCTTTTTATAACCGTGTAAAAATCGTTTTTCTCTCTGGTAGTTTCACCGCACTTGTCGTTAACGCCTTGAGCGATGATTTATTATGATTTTCGAAGTGGTTTAACACAAAAACAGTGTAACTAGGAAAAAAACCCATCCAAAACCGCAATTTATCGCTGGTTTGCTGAATTTCAACGTGGACGTGTCAAGCTCAGTGATGATCCCCGTCAAGGTCGTCCAAAAACTGCAGTCACCCAAGAAAACGTTGATGCTGTGCGTAAGCTGATTGAGGAAGATCGACATGTGACATACCGCGAAATTCAGGCAACTTTAGACATTGGCATGAGTTAAATACAAATAATCTTGCATGAACAATTAGGTGTAAAAAAGTTGTTTTACCGATGGATACTGCAATCGCTCTGTGAAGAGCAAAAAGCGGCTCGCGTTACTTGGTGCATCAGAACTCTCGAAAGATTCCACGCAAGATCCTCAAATGCTGTATACAACATCGTATCAGGTGACGAATCCTGGATATACGCGTACGAACCCGAAACAAAAAACCAGTCACGAGTTTGGGTGTTCGAAAATGAGTTAAAGCCAACAAAAATTGTTCGTTCACGGAGTGTTGCAAAAAAAAAATGGTGGCCACGTTTGTCTCCAAAACCGGCCATGTTACGACTATTCCTCTTGAGGGACAAAGAACGGTTAATGCAGAATGGTATGCTAGCATTTGTTTGCCACAGGTCGTTTCTGAACTCCGTAAAGAGAACTGCAACCGCCGCATCATCCTCCATCACGACAATGCGAGTTCTCACACCGCACACAGAACAAAAGAGTTTTTAGAGCAAGAAAACATAGAATTATTAGACCATCCGCCGTACAGCCCCGACCTAAGCCCTAATGATTTCTATACCTTCCCTAAAATAAAGAATAAATTGCGTCGACGGAGATTTTCATTACCTGAAGAAGCTGTGGACACCTACAAAACGACCATTTTGGAGACCCCAACTTCCGAATGGAATGGTTGCTTCAATGATTGGTTCCATCGTATGGAAAAATGTGTCAAATTTCGCGGAGAATACTTCGAAAAGCAATAAATACATTTTTAAATAGTAATGTTGAGTAACTTCCTTGATTCCCGAAATTTTCAGTGCCGCCCTCGTATTTGGAGAGATATCTTCTGAATCTGTGGTAAAAGTCAAGTTATTTTAAATAATTATTAATTATAATCTATGTTGAAAAAGAAGATTCAGTTTCGTTCTTGTCTCAGAGGAATTTAAGGTCCGGTTTTTAAGCACGCTGGTAACGATAAACCAATCATCTCTGGCGACAGTTGTCTGTTTACGTCCCTGTCTTGGAGTCTCGTATACTGTCCGGTCCGTTGATACCTCTTGACAACTCCGTGTAGGTTCCGCAGATTTTGATACTCCTAATATTCGAGTCACAGTTTGTAGGTGCGCCCAGTTTCAATTAAAATAATAGCCCTAGCAACTTGAGTTGCGTTTAGATTAGAGAATTCTTTAGTTTAGAAAAAAAATTATAAAATATTTAATGTAAATAAATATTATTATATTCTACTGTATTTCGAACAAAGTAATTGGTGAAGCTTTTAATAAATAATCTATTATTTATTAACTTTCATTATTTCTTCCATAATAAGATTTTCATAGCATTCTCTTCTGCTTAGCATATTAAAAACGTAGTCTATGCAAGCAAATGTTATGTAACTTGGCAATGTTTTCACCGCATAGATTTTCTTATGTTCTCATTACATTACATATACCTACACTGCGATAAAATTATGCTACGAAATTATAGATAGCCAATACAAATTTAACTTCCTTATTTCGTTTAAACGGTTGACTTTCAGAGTTAACAAGTCTACTCAACGTTTTTCTAATGTGACCGAGTTGACTGTGTCTGCATCTCGCTCATCTCCAATCTTAACCCTAAATCGGGTTTAGGGTGGTTAGGATGATAAGTGCGTGTTATTCGTTTGCGTGTTCTTTTAGTTTTTCTCATAAAGTTGTATTTTATCTTTAAAATTAAAAATGAGTAGCTTGTGTCGCCGATTTTATATCAGAAAGGAGGGAGATCCCATCTTCGTTTTGAATGATAATGGGTTTTTAGAAATTATGAGATTTAATTTAATTTACTCTTTCGTTGATATCAGCGCATGCATCTAAGACAACTTCCGAACCATCGGTGGTTAACCTGCGCAAAAAATATATTTGTGCGTCAAGTGTAAGTTTAAATAGATATTCACTTGCCAAACTTTATCCATATCCTTGGATAGTAATGTGATGGAAGAAATAAACATGTTTTGTCACAATACATTCCAGTCAAAAAGCTTTTGTTTACGAGTATATTAAAATATGGGCGCCAACAATTAAAAATGTCATTTATTTTTCATTCATAGTCCTTCCCCATGGTCACATAGGCGAGAATTTGCCATAGTTGCCACACTTAACAACCGCAGCTTTTTATTATTTTCAGTTATCTGTTTTATTTCACTCTGTCGTCATATTATGGGATGATGTAAGGATAGCCGATTCTCTTACGTCGCCGCTACACGGCGAATATATGTCATGTATCATGCGACTGTGATATTCAAATGGGACGCGTTAGTATCGGAATTATTTTGGGCCACCGCCCATCGATGCCATGCATGCAATATCCACAATTGAATTACCTACATATAAGTCTTCGCTAAGTTCAAGGGCGTTGGCGTACTTTACTGTAAAAACGCAGACGAGACCTAGCTCGCGTCAGTGATCTACGGTATATATTTATATTAAAAACATTGTTATTAGATAATTTTTGAGTGTTATTAACCCATGAACAAATTTCGCGAGACGCTGTGTCTAATGATGTACTAGCTTCCTATGCTTGAACTATGCAAATATTAATACGTAAATTTAATATTTAAATATCTTCGAAAATTCATTACTCCTCTTTCGCCGACCCTTCGCAGTATTACTAGGATTTAATTCGCAAATACCTTGATTTTGCATTCTTAAATGATTATTCACAGTAACATCAATAAATACATCAATTCGTCGCAACCTCATCAATGTATCTAAATTTCTATGTAGTATTTTATATTCCTTTATTTAATAAAATTATCTATGAACTTAAGAATTGTATGAATTGCCGCATGCGGCGTTTATCTTATATTGAATGTGCAAAATTTAGTTTATATTTTAGTGTTAATGGTAAATATTACAACTTATATTTATCCTAAGTTCTAACTTTTATTTAACATTTATTGGTGAATCAAATGATTAAACAAACATGACTTAACATCATGTATAATGTTAACGAATAGAAGCATGTGATCATTGACCAGTATATATTTCACTCAAAATGTCACACATAGGGAAAATTTTTCTATCAAGAAATCTTTCAGTAGCAGCCCGGAGCTAGGAAGTTGGTAGTGTTTTAGTCCCGTGCTTCGGAAGGCACGTAAAGACGTTCGTTCCGCCTCTGATGTCTCCGGTTGTGTCGGCTTGCCGTCCCATCGGACTATGATAGTGAGGGAATAGAAAGTGCATATGTGCTTGCGCAAACACTCTGGCACTTTAATCCTGTCCTGCATAGATGGTTCTTTTGGTCACGGCGGCCAGTTTCGTCGGAGTAGTCTCCGTAGAATGGCTGAAATTCGGTCTGGAGGACATTAATCCGTTTTTCGATATTTTATGGATATTTGTTATATAAAAATAACATTATTCTATATTCAATATTTAAGAAGAAATAAATTATTAGTAATATGCTTATAATATATGCTACGGTAGCGTGTGGCCTTCTGGCACAAGTACTTTTTAATACTTAAAAGGTCTCAACTATAACACTGTATCAATTTACAATGCACTTATTACCCAATAAATATTATTATTATTATTCTTTTAGTGCGGTTCGGTAATTTTTTCATATTATGCATGCTGTATCAAAGAAAATTACCAAACAAATGTTTTGGTGATAAAAGAGCGTTCTACCTATTCACCATTATTCTAAGCTCTAAATATAAATTTTCTTTTGTTCTTATTGCAATAGTCTGAATAGTTGTGTAACGTTGGAAACTGAATGAAAAATTTCAATTCCTGCGAAGTGTTACATAAAACACTTGTATTTATTTTTAATTAAATTGTTGTGATAAACGATTCATAAGGTAATATGTGGCTACGGTAGTTGACGGACAGCTGCTTCCAACTTCGAACTAAGAACGCTACAGATGCGTTGTCACTTTAGATGGAATGCATCACAGTTGTAATTATACTGACTCTCTATAACCTTCAGACCAATATACAGTAGTGCAAGCACTGCTAGAATAGAGTAGAATTAGGAAAGATGGTGGTACCTACGCAGACAGACCTAGTATTCTTGTATTGGACTAAGACATCACTTTCATAATTGGTACTGCAGTTTTTATTAATCCGTCCATAATTACATACGCCAATCTTAAGAATGTAAATTGGCACAGCATAATAGCTGACAAAATCAGTTATATTGACATCACATTATTAGCCCAATGATAAACATACGTCTCTAGTGTGATGAATATTATACTTCCAAATATCGGGAACATTAATAGCGGCGATAGAAACAATAATAATCTTTCACTAGAGTTACGTTGTTAATATAAGAAAGGTTGTAAAATCATTTAAATTAATCTTAAATTTTTAAATAAAGCTAATTTTACGGATTTTATCGCGTATATTAACTTATTTTATATTCCCGACGTTTCAAGCACTTTACAGCACCCATGGTCACGTTGGGGACTGAGGTGTATGACGTCCCAATGTCATAGTTAACCACGGCCACCTCCAGATTAAAAACGTCGAACCGTTGTTTATTTTATAAAATAAGTTAATATACGCGATAAAATCCGTCAAATTAGTTTTATTTAAATGTGTAGTGCTCGCGTAAATATAAGAAATCATAATCTTAAAGTTATTTAGAAACTTTAGGTATCCAATACCCTGAAAAAGAAATGCAATTTTAGCGATGTGGGCTAAGGTCACATGACTCGAGATGCTAACTTTTCGTAACTATGACTATGACTGTGACAAATGTAATTAAGGAACGTAAAGTTTCTTATTATTATATAATGTCTTTCTGAATATTATTATATAATGTGTCTTTTCTGAATTTCTACTCTGTCGTTTCTATCGTATGATAGAACGAGTAGAAATAGATAATAGTCTAGTATCTTTTTTTATTATCTTCTATACGGTACACAGGCACCTGGCAATAATTTGTCTTTTGAAAGACTCTCTGTTTGAAGAGATAAAGATTTCTTATATTTACACGAATATACTACACACGGAATAAAACTAATTTTAATATAAAACTGTTTTACTATTACTATTAAAACTACTAAACTTACTATTAAAACTAAATGCCGGAAATTAAAGAAGTTAAAATTAATCGCGATAAAATCCGTAATAATAATTTTATTCCTTTCAGACATATTTAATGGGACCCAATTGCTTACAGGACACATTTGGTCGCGCCAAGAATTGGGTGAAGGAGTTGCAGCGTCAAGCATCACCGTCGATCGTCATCGCGCTGGCGGGCAACAAGAGCGACCTCGCCGCCAAGCGCATGGTTGAATTCGATGAGGCGCAGGCTTACGCCGACGAGAACGGCCTGCTGTTCATGGAGACCAGCGCCAAGACCGCCATGAACGTCAACGACATATTCCTAGCTATCGGTAAGTTTTCTTTTTGTACTGGTCTTCACCTTTCGAGACGACCCATTTGCGAGTCGTAGCCAGTTATTACGGGTTTTACGAAAATTTCGAATATTTTTTCGTAATTTGGTAAAAGCTGTAGTTATATAGAGTAGTAGACTCTTTTAATATTACGTAATCGTGCCAAACAATTAGAAGCCGAAATGTTCAACAATTTTATAGCAAAGACAGAACTCGGCATCAACCTTCAATCAATCGCCAAAAACCTGGTCCTTCGTGAAATATAAAAAAGCGTCAAACGCTTGTCCATCTATAATGAAATTGCACACATCATCAGGCCAAAGGGATATTATTTGTAATATGTTTATGTATTGCGGATACAATATCGGTATAAACTTTTGAAAAGTGATAAGCGAGTTCATTGATTTCACAACTATTTTATCAACTAGCAAAATTTACTTAAAATTGTAATATGTATAACAGAGCCTACTTAAATTGTGTTTAATAATGGTCCAATTTAATTTATTGTCAAATTTAATCGTAAGTATTATTATAAATTGGTTCTCTTTGGTTCACCCTCATAACGGTAAGCAGAGTGAAGGGTGGATTCCCACTATAGATGGAGTTACGACCTGCTAAGCCATGAAGGGATTTGGTGTTATGTGGCTTTCCTTGGAGGAGGACTTTTTAACGATGGACTTGTAGGGACTGTGCAGGTGATCGTTCATTGGATAAAGCAAGAGGCTGAGATTTGATTTTTTAGCGGAAAGAATCTAAGTTTTCGAAATATTTTGTGTTGACAACATTGTTTTACAGCTACTATAAAATTTTGCTAAGATCCTGTTGGATATTCATTAATAAGGGATTGGATTGAGTTTCCATTTACGAGGGTGACACTGAAAGTTTTAAAAACTGGCCACTTGTAAACGATATAATAAAAAAAAGTTCAGATTTCGAAAATGGAACTCTTTGCCAATATTATTGTGTATGTATTTTATTAATTTGTCTTTTGATTACGATTTGGCGGCAAATTAAACATTGTCTGTGTCACGTTAGCATGAATTTAACGCGAGAAAATTTTCGTATAATGATTTATGACTAAGTCAACAAGAAAATTATGATAAACTTCGATTGGCCTATCACGATGAAGCCCCATCTCGTGCCACTGTTTACTACTTAATTTAATTAAGGTTTAATGAGTTTAAACGTGGTTGCACTAATCTCACCGATGATCTGCGTGAGGGACGGCCTTCTACGATGATGACTGTAGATAACATCAGTGTTGTGCGGCATATGATATTTACTGACCAAAGAGTGACTTATCAACATATTCGGACAAGCTTAGGCATCGGTATGAGTCAAGTGCTCGGTAGCTTTGTGCCCGGTGGATACCTCATAATTTGACAGAGGCTCAAAAACTCCGTTGTGTTGATTGGTGTCCTGAAATGATTCAAAGATTTAACGGAGGTGACTCAAATGCTGTGTTCCACATACTTACGGGTGACGAAAGCTGGATTTATTGTTATAATCCTGAAACTAAGAGGCAGTCTGCTGTCTGGTGTTTCCTTCCGAGGAGTTGCCAACTAAAGTGAAGAGAGGTCGAAGCGTGGGAAAAAGATAGTGGCCTCATTCTTCGGAAGGACAGGTCATTACGCAACAATTGTTTTAGAGGAGATCGAAAAACAGTTACTGCAGAGTGGTACACTAACAATTGATTGGCACTTGTCTTGGAAAAAGTTCGAGAGAAACGATCTCGCAGTAGGACCCCCAAGCAAAGAATGGACTACTTGGCGACGTCAGACGTAGAATTACTGGATCACCCGCTCTATAGCCCCGACCTCGCACTGTGCGATTTTTTTTATTTCCAAAAACAAAAGAAAAACTTCGAGGAAAACGTTTTATGGACGCCGAGGAAGCAGTGGCTGCGTTTCAAATGCCGTCGAAGAGACCCCTAAGGATTAGTGGGCAAAGTGCTTTTCTCAGTGGTTCCATTGGTTGCAGAGATGTATTGATGTAAATGGACACTATTTTCAAAAGATATAATAAAACCAATAACTTGCTAGTTTGTTCAGTTTTTGATTTTCTAAGTACTTTCAGTGTCACCCTCGTAAAATGACTGAGAGGGTGATATGTGTGGTCATACGATCTTATTGAACTGATGACATTTAGGAATAGCATCGGCCCTAGTATGAATACTTGTGGCATACCTTAAGCAATTTTGTTGGATTTATTTTCAAATTCTCCAATTCTAATAATTTAATACCTATCATTTAAGTATGATTCGAGAATTTCTTAAAACTTTTTCATAGATTCCCATACTTTTAAGTTTTTTATGCTACAGTTTTTGTTTAACGGTAACAAATTCTTACTTAGGCTTACTTTCTACTTTTTTTAAATCAACTTTGGCTGTTGTGTTGATTCAGAAACCATAGCGTGGATTATTAAAAAAAACTATTTTATTACTCTAATATTCGTACAGTAATATTTGTTTCGAACAATTTAGAGATAATCAGCAGTACTGATATTGGTCGACGATTGCTCGGATTGGTCTTATCTTTTTATTGTTGACCGTTTTTATTGGATTACCTTTGTTATTTTATTGCTTTCTCGAAAGTTGCATTCTTAAATCGTATTTTTAACATATTAACACTTGTTAATGCCATATATAATTTTTGTAAATGTCTTTTTATTGTTGTATCCTTAATTATGAATATTTTTAAATCCCATGACGTGTAGTTGAAGTACTTATATTAGTTGTAATCATCATTAGCATTATTTGTAGTATTAGTTGTAGTTAAGTGTTAGAAAGAATCGAGTGATGAAAAGACATCTTTAAAAGTATTACAAACTGAAATCCCGTCAATTATAAATTGAATTCGTTAGGGACTGTCTCTATCCTTGAAGTTTTTGTACAAGATAAGTACAACGGTAATAAAAACCCTGTTAATCCAATTTAGCAGTGGGAGGATTTAATATTTTATATTTTGTCATTGTATTTATCATTTTTGTATTATGATACTTTTGAAATCAAGGATAATAATTGCTGTAATTGTTGCGTAACATATATTTTTGTGTATGCAGCGAACAAGTTACCAAAGAGCGAAAGCGGCGGCGGTGCGAGTGCGGCGGGCGCGCGGCGGCTGGCGGACGGCGAGCAGCCGCGCGCCTCCTCCTGCTGCAAGTGATACCGCGCCGCGCAGGTACGTACACACGCATGCACATACACATGCACACACATACACATACACACGCACACGCACGCACCGCCCGGCGGACGGCGAGCAGCCGCGCGCCTCCTCCTGCTGCAAGTGATACCGCGCCGCGCAGGTACGTACACACGCATGCACATACACATGCACACACATACACATACACACGCACACGCACGCACCGCCCGGCGGACGGCGAGCAGCCGCGCGCCTCCTCCTGCTGCAAGTGATACCGCGCCGCGCAGGTACGTACACACGCATGCACATACACATGCACACACATACACATACACACGCACACGCACGCACCGCCCGGCGGACGGCGAGCAGCCGCGCGCCTCCTCCTGCTGCAAGTGATACCGCGCCGCGCAGGTACGTACACACGCATGCACACACACATGCACACACATACACATACACACGCACACGCACGCACCGCCCGGCGGACGGCGAGCAGCCGCGCGCCTCCTCCTGCTGCAAGTGATACCGCGCCGCGCAGGTACGTACACACGCATGCACACACACATGCACACACATACACATACACACGCACACGCACGCACCGCCCGGCGGACGGCGAGCAGCCGCGCGCCTCCTCCTGCTGCAAGTGATACCGCGCCGCGCAGGTACGTACACACGCATGCACACACACATGCACACACATACACATACACACGCACACGCACGCACCGCCCGGCGGACGGCGAGCAGCCGCGCGCCTCCTCCTGCTGCAAGTGATACCGCGCCGCGCAGGTACGTACACACGCATGCACATACACATGCACACACATACACATACACACGCACACGCACGCACCGCCCGGCGGACGGCGAGCAGCCGCGCGCCTCCTCCTGCTGCAAGTGATACCGCGCCGCGCAGGTACGTACACACGCATGCACACACACATGCACACACATACGCACACACATACACATACACACGCACACGCACGCACCGCCCGGCGGACGGCGAGCAGCCGCGCGCCTCCTCCTGCTGCAAGTGATACCGCGCCGCGCAGGTACGTACACACGCATGCACATACACATGCACACACATACACATACACACGCACACGCACGCACCGCCCGGCGGACGGCGAGCAGCCGCGCGCCTCCTCCTGCTGCAAGTGATACCGCGCCGCGCAGGTACGTACACACGCATGCACACACACATGCACACACATACACATACACACGCACACGCACGCACCGCCCGGCGGACGGCGAGCAGCCGCGCGCCTCCTCCTGCTGCAAGTGATACCGCGCCGCGCAGGTACGTACACACGCATGCACACACACATGCACACACATACACATACACACGCACACGCACGCACCGCCCGGCGGACGGCGAGCAGCCGCGCGCCTCCTCCTGCTGCAAGTGATACCGCGCCGCGCAGGTACGTACACACGCATGCACACACACATGCACACACATACACATACACACGCACACGCACGCACCGCCCGGCGGACGGCGAGCAGCCGCGCGCCTCCTCCTGCTGCAAGTGATACCGCGCCGCGCAGGTACGTACACACGCATGCACACACACATGCACACACATACACATACACACGCACACGCACGCACCGCCCGGCGGACGGCGAGCAGCCGCGCGCCTCCTCCTGCTGCAAGTGATACCGCGCCGCGCAGGTACGTACACACGCATGCACATACACATGCACACACATACACATACACACGCACACGCACGCACCGCCCGGCGGACGGCGAGCAGCCGCGCGCCTCCTCCTGCTGCAAGTGATACCGCGCCGCGCAGGTACGTACACACGCATGCACACACACATGCACACACATACACATACACACGCACACGCACGCACCGCCCGGCGGACGGCGAGCAGCCGCGCGCCTCCTCCTGCTGCAAGTGATACCGCGCCGCGCAGGTACGTACACACGCATGCACATACACATGCACACACATACACATACACACGCACACGCACGCACCGCCCGGCGGACGGCGAGCAGCCGCGCGCCTCCTCCTGCTGCAAGTGATACCGCGCCGCGCAGGTACGTACACACGCATGCACACACACATGCACACACATACACATACACACGCACACGCACGCACCGCCCGGCGGACGGCGAGCAGCCGCGCGCCTCCTCCTGCTGCAAGTGATACCGCGCCGCGCAGGTACGTACACACGCATGCACACACACATGCACACACATACACATACACACGCACACGCACGCACCGCCCGGCGGACGGCGAGCAGCCGCGCGCCTCCTCCTGCTGCAAGTGATACCGCGCCGCGCAGGTACGTACACACGCATGCACACACACATGCACACACATACACATACACACGCACACGCACGCACCGCCCGGCGGACGGCGAGCAGCCGCGCGCCTCCTCCTGCTGCAAGTGATACCGCGCCGCGCAGGTACGTACACACGCATGCACACACACATGCACACACATACACATGTACACACATACACATACACATACACATGTACACACATACACATACACACGCACGCTTTTTTTTTTCAGTTTTTGTTTGAAAGAAACCAAAATATTTCCTAGTAACTATTTCAATTTATAAATTATAACATATTTGTTCTTCGTTAAGTGCGCATATATACCTAGTCAGGTCATAAATTCTGTCACATGTTTAATATAAAATAATTGAAACAAGTTTATTCATTATTTAACCATTTATATACCAAAATGAACTTAACAAAACATAGATTCTTATGACACTAAAGTTTATTCAAAATGACCTCCGTGATTTTGAATACAGGCCTTCAATTTGCGCGGCCGGTCGTCTATCGCAGCACGAACGAGGTCAATGTCAATATCGGCGGCTGCCTTAATCAAGGATGTCTTGAGTGACTCCAAATTGGGATGAGGCTTTGAGCACGCCTTTTCCTCCAAGTGTTGCTATATCTTGTAATCTAACAGATTCAAATCTGGACTGGAGGAGGGCCAGTCTTCGTGGCGGATGAAGTCGATTTCACGCGCCGCCAGCCAGTCTTGTGTGCTCTTCGCTCTATGAGCTGGCGCCGAATCTTGTTGGAATACCCAGTGCCTGTTATTGAACATGGTATGAGAAACAGGTTCCACAAGGTTCGTCAGGACTGTATTTTGATACACAACTGCATTCGTTTTTACACCTTTCTCACAAAAATGTACCTCTGTTAAGCCCCAATAAGAAACTCCCAAACATACCATGAGTCGAAGATGGAAAATGACCTCGTTGGTCACGCGGAATACGGTTGCTCGCTTCTTCACTACTGTGTGCGTACACCTTATTATTTTGTTTGTTGAAGAGAAAGAAGAAGAGAGCTTCTACGGTAAAAATTTTTTCATCCGAAAAAAGAATTTCCCGATATTTTTTTCCCGCGTACCGCTTCAACAAAGCGCGGCATCTCTTCAGTCTCAGGTCCATTAGACGAGCATTCAAACGATGTCCTGTTTTTCTTCGATATGCCCGAAGCCCTAAGTCTTCATTTAACACCTTTTTCACCGTGGTTCTGCTTAACCCCATCTGAAGGGCCAACAGTTTCTGCTTACGTTTGGGATTTCTTTGAATTCGCGCCTTCACAGCTTTTATCACTGCTAGAGTCCTAACAGACCGAGGGCGACCACTTCTTGACCTGTCATCTACACTAGAGTCTTCATTGTTGTATCGTTTGGTACGATAAACGAATCTTTTGGTTTTATTCAAATTTTTCAGTATGTCAAAAATTTGAATTGGCGCGTAACCGCAACGATGCAACGCAATAACTGCAACACGGTCTTCTTTAAGCGTCTACTCCATATTTAGAAATGAGTAAAATTCTAAAAAGTATACAGTTTTATTTTCATGAACAATTCGAAATTCGCATTCCATAAACTTTTTTGTGGCCAGCATTCTAAAAGAAAAGTTTTTACTGTGTGACAATACTTATGACCTGACTAGGTATGTAACGTTTTTATAAATAAATAAATAAAACATGACATGTATCGTGAGCCACTTCTAACACAAGCATCTTTTTAGCATTACGTTGGGGAAAAAGTTTCTTCGTATTTTGTTTGTATAAAATTGAAGCAAAATCTCTTTGATTGTATTGTTTGTATCTGGCTGGTTTTAATATCAATACATATAGGATATTAACAAAAAGAAAAATAAAAAGTAAAAACACTTCGCCATTATTCAATTGTTTTTCTGTCCGCCAAAATGAGTGAATCTAACGAAGAAATTCAATACATTCTGAAGTTTTATTAGAAAAAGGGAAAATGCTACTCAAGCCGCGAAAAAATTTATGACGTTTATGGACCTAATGCAGTGCTAGTAAGATTAGCACAAAGTTGGTCAAAGTGTTTTTAGTCCGGGAATTTGAAAAAGTGGAGCAAGATCGGTATATTAGTAGTTACGACATAGCCGAGGAATTGAGGATTAACCACCAAACAGTTTTGACCCATTTGAATAAGTCTGGCAATACAAAAAAATTGCTCGTTTTTTGCAGAAAAGTTTATATTATTTTTTCCTGTTACAGATAAAATTGTACGAAAGCGATGGCGAGCGCGGGTGTCGAGGTACGTGGTAGAATATTTGTACACATTGGCACTCGCGGTGGACGCGGTACCTACGGACAAACAACCGCAAATATTATATATAAATTATTTATTTATTTATGTACCAACAATTTTTTCTGCCCTATATTATGTTTATTACAACTTGTGCAACATGATGTATTGTACGATAAAGATAGCGACTTGGATTGAACAGTTGAAAATTATGTACTGAAAAATTCCAAATGTAATGGAAACATGTAAAGACATAATATGCAGCACATTTTGTTGCACAAACCCGATTTTTAATAGTAATTTAATAGTAAACTGACAGACAGCTGTATTACCATTACCCAATAATTACCACTGCGGTAAATTTATGAAAATATATATACTTTACATTTTTTAACGTTGCAACGTACCAGCAATGGTATTTGTTGTTTGATTTTTCCAAATATATTGTCCTGTAAAAATTGTATTTTGGCTTTATTCTTTGTATGTGTATAAAATGAAATTAAATTTCCATTGATATTTTATTTTCTGTATAGAAAAAAATATATTATTAATAATATTAACAGTTAAATATAGTTAATGTGTCGGATAGTATATGCTTTCTTAATGAAAGTTGATTGAATTCTACTTATAATTATTGTAATATTATGCTGCAATATTTATGGCAACAATAGATCAGTTGCCACTAACTGCATTTTGAGTCAAACTCAATAGATACAAGACTATTGCCCACAAATACTCGGACACTGCTCGATTTTAAGATGTCGTTAAGTCTCGTGCTGTCTCTATCACTTTAAGTCAAAGTAACTGTGACAGCACGAGACTTAACGACATGTTAAAATTGAGTAGCGTTTGAGTATTTGGCCATATTATGTATTAATTTAAAACGTTGTTCTAATGATGAAATGTACCATCATAATTTCGAAATGATCACTGTTAAAATTAAAAAATGGACCGTAAGTCTTTAATGTTGAAACAATGGTAGAAAGTAAATTAAAAGCAAATAAAAAAAATTGCGCAATATTTTCCCAATATTTAGATAGATATTAGGTGTTGGCGTCCTGTCCGTTCGTACCCCGCCCGCACCGGCTATACATCAACAATACAAGCTAATAGTAAACGATACCTAGGCATATTGTAAAATTATTTGTAATTGTAATGAGTAATAAACAAAAGATATATTTAATTTCGTTTGTATCATGTTATAGGTCGGCCACGAAGGTTCCCTGTAGATTAAGGTTAATTTAACGAGATTTTATTTTGTTCCGTTACTCCATCTGCAAATATTTTAGTGTAGATATGTGTTTTGGTTGGGGATTCAATATAAACATTTATCCATTTTCTTAATGTATATTAGTTTTGTTAAAAACGATCGGTCGACATCCGAATAGAACTAGACTGGTTCATTAATCAATTGAATTTTTGTATTTCTTAGTTTCCCAACTAAAATTCATTTCGACGCAGAAGCCTACGCTTCTCTACTTCCAAAATTATGGTGAAGGTGCATTTACGTTCGCGTTTCTATTATCATGCGGTCCACGTACACATCGGTAGTGTTAGGAACTATTGCGTTATCTGTGTTAAAATAAAAAGTAATATCTTTGTGCAGTCTGAATAGTGGGGATGCAATGTTCACCACATTACAGATCGCTACTTTATAAATAATGTATAAATGGCTTTAATAAATGTATTCAATGTATGTATGTAAACATTACAGCGATTATTGAAATTAATTTAAAGAGAAGACTGTTAGTTATTATTTTTCAACAGGCAGTACATGATTACGGCGACACATGTAATAAATTAATCTATTTTTGCAGATATGTATGACCTGTTTATTATTTTTACTTTTTATTTATTGTGTAACGCAATAGTTTTCTAGCTAAGAGGACAGATCGTAGACGAACATTATCGGTATTACGAAAGCAACGAAGCCAGATTTTTAACGCATTGTAGAAACAACACCAGAAAAAATGCATTAATAACAATGTGTTATATGTCATTTATTAAATAAATGCTTGCTGGTATACGATATTCTTCTAAACGTATGTCGAGCTCACTAAGGAATTATAAGAATTTTCGTGTCGCTTCCATCATCCTCACATTTTCATTTATAATTATTATTAGGATAATTTTGAACACAATTCACATCTGCCCTACATGCTTCGAATTTATCTTTTCATTTTAATTGTCTCCTTGTTGCCCCCGTCCCCTCAACAGTTTTAACATTTAGTAATGTATTTTGTTTAGTTCAAAAATGAATTTTATGCATAGATAATTTAGATATACACAGCTCAGATAGATGATTATAGTTTTAAAAGCTCTTATTATATCAATGAACGAAAATGTTCTATATTCGTTATAAACACTATGTATATTATATTATATGTAATTATATTTGCTATAAGTGAAGAGTAATTCGGATTTTACGTAGTTGTGGCAGTTTGTAGTTTCTTTTTATTTTCTACTATTGTAAAATTCGTATTCCATGAAGAGTTTCGGGAGCATCTATATAATGATACCTAAAAGGGATACGAGGAGTTCATTGTGACCACTGCCCTATCTAATAAAAGTTACAATCCGATAAATTTGTAAAAAAAAAGTGATATAATTGTCGAATTGTACAGTAAATACCATTTAATTAGGCAACGCTGCTAAATAATGCAATCCTACAATTTGGTAAATTTGCCACCATGGCAATTTAACTTTTATTGAACAGAAATAAGGTCAAATGCCAATCGTAGTAGCAAATTGTAAATTTTATTAGTTAGTCCTGTTTTTTGTGGGTAGAACACTTTCTATAATCCATCTTTGCTTAGTGACGGCCTTTGGACTGTTCTATCAAAAAACTATCTAAGATTGGCGTATCATACTATCCATTTGTTCACCGGCAGTGGTCGCAACTAGGCACATTGTTACTGCGTCAAAGATTTCAATAATCAATTCTAAATAAGTAAATGAGATATATAGAGGTTATTCGAGGTAAACCAATCCAGGCCACATGCTAAAGCCGTTTGTATTACTTGCTATTCGTCTGTGTTCCCGTAATATTAATTTTGTACTACAACAATTTTGTGCAGGCATCATGGTTTTTAGAATTAGTAAAATACGTTTATCTAACAGAAATACATGGTCCTTCAATCCTGCAATGAACTGAGTTAGATTCAAGTACAGCTTAAAACGTGTTTCAGACTTAATACACTCGTATGTAAAGTGTAATGGAAGAACTAATTTTGACTTTATTAGCACACAAAAAAGATCAAATTATTATTAATTGGTCATCTAACTGTTCCACACTGGTTTTTAAATAATTACAACCATTTTAACTCGAGCAACGCCAGATTTGTCAATAGTTTATTGTTGACATAACGTTACGTGTTTTAGTTTCTCTATAAGCAAACGTGTGGTAGCCAACTAAATGCATGCACGAATTGTGTTGTAATATCAGACTAACAAGGGAAGAATTGCTGAGAGCTGCTTACATTTCAAGTGACGCCAAAACCAACTTATTGCAAGAACAAACAAACAAACAAACAAACACACACACACACACACACACACACACACACACACACTTAAAAATAATATATAACTAACAACATGGTTATAGATGCATATGTGTGCGTGTCAAGAACGTCAGCTCAACAGCTTGGTGTCGCCGCCATTACTTGAAACGTACGCAGCGCTTCGTCTATCTTTGTTGGTCTGCGGTTGTGACATACAAATATTTAACAAGAAATCCATTTTTATTGGCATTTCGACTAGAAAGTGAAACGGCCACAACTTTACTCAAATGGAGTCTGTTGCTGCTTTTATACACTTGTAATCGTTGATTTTGATATAGCAGTTCAAGGTTCTTAAATTTGATTTCTCTTTTACAATCCCGCAAACCACAGACGTGCAATAAAATACTCTTTAGCTGCGTCTTTATAATCGCTTGGCGCTAATTTTTGGCATTTGCCACTATGACCTTAGATTTCTACATGAAAATACCGTATTTGAATGTAAAATTTGTTATGAACTATCAATGAATAATTTTTTGAAAGAAATGTTATGGAATAAGTGAGAAATAATGTTTAAAAGCTTTCAGAAATTGTACATAAATACAATGTTGCTACGTACCTCGTTTAATGAAAAGGGGGAAGCGGCAACCTATTTAACTTTTAGTAGCTATGATAAAGTAGAAATTGCAACAGATATTTCGGTTCGTTCGTGTAATGAAAAAGCTACACCAGCGAAAGGACGTTGATCAAGGTCATATTGTATGTTTTTGTATTGTAAATATTTTGGATTTATTAAGATTATTATATTGAATAAAAAAATACTGTAAATGGATCGTTTGAGTTGTTTCATTTAACTATGGTCAACCCCCTACCTCCTTTTAACTGATGGCCAGTTTAATACACTGCTGACCAAGAACTATGAACATGAATCTCACATGTTGTCCTATACGTGTCGTATGAACCAACTTCGTGAAATGTCAGTCATGCCTTGTTACGGGTAATAATTTGTATAGCACAGGTGTGTTAATGATGCATGTATCATATAAGTAGAGCCACGCTGCAGCTATATTATGGTTGCAGCACGAATGGGTCGGCTCAACCGGGGTAGACCACGCTCTCACAGGAACACCAGCGTAAAATAACTGCTTAATGCTGCTGTGTTTCGTATGGTGAGTGTAGAAAACCAGAGACATTACTGTAAACGGGGCATTCCATCTTAGTCCTCAGAGGTGACAACACATCTGCATTTTGATTCTTAATTTAGAATAAATGTAAGATGTCTGATCCATAGCATCCACTAACCATCAGGTGGACTGTGCGCTCGTTTGTCACCGTAATTCTATAAAAAAATCATGTTAGCGTTGTAACTTGTAAAGATAGTCTAATTATTTGAGTTTTTGGTCAATTTTGCTTTTAATTCCTATTTTTTTCGTAGATTATAGGAGTATTATATTTGACATGATAAACTTGATAAAATCTACCAAAATACAAGAAAGGCACGATCTTTAAGTTATAATGTGTATCAAAGTTGAAAAAGATTAATTTGCTTAATCAGCGTAGTGAAATAAAATGATGTCTTACCTAGTTTGAAGAGCACCTGCCGCCCTCCCTTAATTGCGTGCACTATCACCATCACCACTAATCCGTATGCGGCTAGTGTAGTGGTGACATGGATAGTGCACGCAATTGAGGGAAGGCGGCAGATGCCGTGTAGTGGCGGTTAAGAATATCCAATACCCCATATCTTCCCGTGGGTGTCGTAAAAGGCGACAAAGGGAAACAGACAGGAGATGGGCAGCAGCATCTTCCTGATAACAGCAAAATTACAATAAACAACCTGCGGTTGCCAACCCGCTCACTAAGCGTGACAACTACGACAAATACCCTCCAAACCCCCAATGATGAGAGCAACAAAAAGACGGCCCCCAGTCCTCACTATTCCTGGCTACGGTGGCGACCATGGTAACGGCGGGGCAGGGGGTGCTTAGAATCTCCGGTGGAGGTTCGGTTGCCACCGAAGACGTCCCGACCTGGCAACATACATAAACAACAACGCACGCACCCTGAGGACTGACGAGAAGATCGTGGAGCTGGAAGAAGAGATAGACAAGTTACGCTGGCATATAATAGGATTATCCGAGTTTCGAAGAGAGGGGGAGGAAACGGTAATCCTCGAATCCGGCAACATGCTCTATCACCGGGAGGGCGACCATCTGTCCCAAGGAGATGTCGGATTTATCGTCCACAAGTCTCGTTAACAACGTTGTAAAGATTGAGTGTGTCGACGAGGGTTACGTACCTTATTCTCAGAATCACCAAACAGTATTCGCTGAAGGTCATACAGGTTTACGCGCCAACCTCGGCACATCTCGATGAGGAGGTGGAGGAAATGTATGAGGATATCTCTAGAGCCATGCATTCCTCCAAAACCCACTATACGGTGTTAATGGGAGACTTCAATGCAAAACTAGGCACAAGAGAGAACGGTGAGGTGAAAGTAGGGAAATTTGGAATAGGGCAACAGAACCCAAGGGGCCAGCAGCTGGCCGACTTCATGGAGAAAGAGGGATTCTTTATGATGAACTCTTTCTTCCAGAAGCGGCTCCACAAGAAGTGGACTTGGTCGAGCCCCGACGGTTCTACAAAAAATGAGATTGACTTCATTATGACGACCAGACGACAACTGTTCAGTGATGTCACCGTGATCGCGAGGGTGAAAACTGGTAGCGATCACCGAATGGTTAGAGGCACACTGCACCTAAACGTTAAGTTGGAGAGGTCTCGTCTGATGAAGTCAACGCTCCGTCCCCCTCGTGCTCTAATCCAAAGCCCCGAAACCTTTCAGCTCGAGTTACAAAACCGTTTTCAGTGCCTAAAGACTGCAATGAAGTGGACGATATGAATGACAAGCTCGTGAAAACTGTCCATGCGGTCGGAGCTAAGTTCTGCAAAACCCGCCGCAGAAGAACACAAAAAATCTACGATCACACTCTTAATCTGGCTGTTAGTCGGGAGATGAAGCTACATTCTTCAACAGATTTGACAGCATACAGGCATCTCTCAGAACAGACAGATCTCCAAATGCATGCGGCGGGACATACGCAACTTTAATACAGCTTGTATTGAAAAGCGATCAAGCGGAAGGAACCAAGGCTCCAAAGTCTTTGCCAGAGATCTCTCTCTCTCTCTCTGCCAGAAAGAGCCAACTGTCAAGGCTGAAGACCGAGTGTGGCAGCATCGTTTCTGGGACACCTGAGATTTTGAGTGAGATTGAGAGATTCTATGGGCAGCTCTACACGTCATCGTTGGAGCCACACGCAAGTGTGAGTAACGATCCAAGAGCGAGTTTTATCCGACACTATTTCGAAGATATCCCGGACGTCAGTCTGAGCGAGATTAGAATGGCCCTCCAGCACCTTAAGCACGGCAAGGCCCCAGGCGAGGATGGAATTACAGCGGAGCTTCTGAAAGCGGGTGGAAAACCGGTACTTGAAGTCCTTCAGAAGCTCTTTAATTCCGTCCTCCATGGTGGCATTACACCGGAGGCGTGGAGCAGAAGTGCGGTGGTCTTGTTCTTCAAGAAAGGCGACAGCGCTCTCTTGAAGAACTACAGACCGATTTCCCTTCTGAGCCGGGTCTACGTGCTGTTTTCGAGAGTCATTACGAATCGTTTCGCACGCAGACTTGACGACTTCCAGCCTCCCGAACAAGCCGGTTTCCGAAAATGCTTTAGTACTATAGACCACATACATACTCTGCGGCAGATTGTACAGAAGACAGAGGAGTGTAATCTGCCACTTTGCCTTGCGTATGTGGACTATGAGAAAGCCTTTGATTCGCTCGAAATTTGGGCGGTGCTGCAGTCCCTTCAGCGGTGCCAAGTTGACTGTCGGTATGTTGAAGTGCTGAAGTGTTTGTACAGTAGAGCTACGATGACTATCAGAGTACAGAATCAGAGCACGAAACCTATCCAACTGCAGAGTGGTGTAAGACAGGGTGACGTTATATCCTAGTAACTCTTCACCGCTGCATTGGAAGACGTTTTCAAGCTACTGGACTGGAAAGGATACGGTATTAACATCAATGGCGAGTACATCACTCACCTTCGATTTGCCGAAGATATAGTCCTTAAGGCAGAATCGCTGGAGGACTTAAGCACTATGCTCAACGACCTCAATAGTGTCTCTCAACAGATAGGTCTTAAGATGAACATGGACAAAACAAAGATCATGTTTAATGTCCATGTCACACCTATGCCGGTAGTTGTTGGGAGCACTAAGCTCGAAGTTGTTGACGAGTATGTTTACCTGGGATAAATAGTCCGACTAGGTAAGTCCAACTTCGACCGAAAGGTCAATCAACGGATTCAACTCGGCTGGGCAGCGTTCGGGAAACTATGACACATCTTCTCGTTAGACATACCTCAAAACCTAAAAAGAAATTGTACAACCAGTGCGTGTTGCCAGTGATGACTTACGTACCTGAAACGTGGTCCTTCAACGCTGGCCGTGTGAGGAGGCTCAAGGTCGTTCAGTGCGCTATGGAGAGGGCTATGCTCGTGGTTTCTCTGCGTGATAAACTTAGAAATGAGTTTATCCGCAGTAGAACCAGAGTAACCGACATAGCCCAACGGATTAGTAAGCTGAAGTGGCAACGGGCCGGCCATATATCTCGAAGAACCGACAACCGATGGGGAAGAAAGGTTCTCGAGTGACAGCCTCGTACCGGTAGGCGAAGTGTAGGGCGAACCCCCACTAGATGGTGGAGTGACGACCTGGTAAGACATGCAGGAAGCCGGTGGATGCAGGTGGCTCAGGACCGTGCTTTGTGGCATTCCTTGGGGGAGGCCTATGTTCAGCAGTTGACTTATGAAAGGCTGTAATGATCTGTCTTCAAACTAGTTAAGATATCATTTTATTTCATTACGCGTATACATATAAGCAAATTAATCATTTTCAACTACAATATAATGGATTTCCGCAAAGTAAAGCCTGATTCTATATTAATTATCTTACTATGTGTCGAACTTGCGAGTATTTACGCGTATGCAAATTCATTTTTAAGGATTGGAAAAAGAACGAGAACAATGCTCTTAAAAAAAAAACAATTTATACAATAAATAGTTTATTTATTTACTCTAACACTTAAGTGACAAGAGTTTTAAGTAGTAATCACATTCATCAATGTTAATAAGGGCATAAGATACAATGAATTCTCTAGAATATTTGTATTATCTACTGTTGTTTTCTTGCCTTCAATATTTTAAAAGTAGAAAGAACAAGAACAAATAAAACCAGGCAAGAAAATACTATACTAGTTTATAATTAAGAACTATTACATAAGGTTGTTATATAAAAGAAATAAATTTATAATATTCATTAACAAAATCAACTTACGTTATCAAGACCCAACTTAGTTTTTAATTAAGTTGCATTATTACCTATTTCGATTATGTCCAACAAGCATGAATAACACTTCGACGAACATTGCAAATGAATGCGGTTAGTCGTAATTTGGTCTTGTAAGTACATACCCAACATACATATAAAATTCTCTATATGTTAATATATACATAAAAGAAATGTTTTAATAAATATACAGTATAGACTAGGCCAATTTCAAATATCGATATAATAAAATTAATTTTTAGTTGGTTTATATTATTACAACGCAGTTTTAGAAAATTGTCATTACACAATACTGTGTATTTTTTTAATTTATAAAAGTACAATATTACTTACGAAAAGCTAAATAAAGTGGTCTCAGTTACCAAATGAACGAAAAGGAAAACATACTTTATTACTAAAAACAAAGTAGATATTGGCTTCGTAATTTAATGAAACTTGTGCATTTACACGGATTACCATAGAAATAAATGTCGTTTCAACCAAATTATCAATTAAGATGTAGACTTAAGGTTTTATTTATCTAATGATAATATACATTATAACGAATAACTATGAATATTATATTTACATGAGGTCCCAATTAGTAATATTTAAAATAAAGTGAAATTTCAAATCTTGGTTACCATTGAGATGAAAAGAGAAAATGAAGTTATACATGACTTAATATATTATAAATCCGTGTATTGACAGCATAAGGGACTGTAACACCGCATATCATCCCATGGGTGTCGTAAAAGGCGACAGAAAACCTTCCTGATAGCAACGAAAAATAATAAAAAACTGCAGTTGCTAACCCGCTTGCCAAATGTGGCAACTATGACGAATTTCCCCGTGGCGAATGGATTTCCGATTTGTGTTAAAGAGACAAACACCGATGTAGCGGACAGCGAGGAGGCCGCCGCCCCGTCGCCCCGCACACCGGCAGCAGATCACGCGATGTCGCCGACCAATCAGCACGCGGCATCGCCTTACGACGCTACTCACGAACCGAGACGCTCTCCGGCGAGATATAAGAAGGGCGTCTCGGTCGGTGAGCTGTTCATTTCGGAAGCGGCACTCGAAGAGAAGAAAACAGCAAGAGAAATCGAGAAAATCAAGACTCAAGAAGACTCCATTAAGAAGACTCCCCTCTGTATAATAGTGTAATTAATAGTGCCACATTTGTAAATAGTTAGAATACAGTATAGTTCGACAGTACCATCTTTTCTTTAAGCAGTTGTCCCTAGCGTACTCAATAATACAGTCCACTGCGATCCCTAACAACCGATATGTAACAAATATGACGATACAATAGTATTAAACTTAATTTGAAAGAGATTGATGAGTTTCTGAGCGCTGGGCTGCTTAAAGGTTGTCTATAAAATTATGGTTTTGGAATATGAAAATAAAAAAAAAATGTTTTCAACTTACAAAAATCATAATCATAGATTCATAGATCATTTTCTTTCCTTCAATACTATAAAATGTATTAATAAGTAATAAAGCGACATTCGCTTGAAATACATTTAAAATAGTAATTATCTGCTAAATATTAAGTAAATCATTGTAAATTAATCGATTAAATTCTCTCGATAATGCAATATTGCTAAGTGATAACCGACCTCTTTACATTGACTAAAATGGCACGTATACAGCCCACTGTGTCTTCAACGTTCGACTAAGTTTAAAGTTCGTCGTCGAAGCGTTCGCCGAGCAAGTCGTTCCCGTAGTCGGTGGCCTCGCTGCCCACGAACACGTGGTGGTGGGTGAGGATCTCGTGGAACGACAGCAGGTCGTCGTGGTCGTCATCCGCCGACGCGAACAAATGGTCAACTTCCTCCTCGGCTATTTCACTGTAAACACATTACTTTATTTACCGTGCACTGGTGGTGTAAGAATATCTACTACCCTGGGTAAGAAGCGAATGAAGGAAACAAATCAGGATATGGGCATCAGCGTTTACCTACTAATGACTAATAATAAAAAAACTGCGGTTGCCAAATGGTGACGGTAACTGCTTTGCTAAGTTTACTCTAACACGTGATTTTAATAAAGTAACACCTGTATACGTCGTCATTCCTGAGTGGGTTTTAGGGCAAGAAAGTGTTGCAATAATGCGTATTGGCGGACTTCACAAGTCTTCTAATTATTACGGGCCGAAAAGTGGAACTCTAATCAGAAACCAAGTGAAGAACCTTCACAAAATTCAGAACCGGTCAATCCCTGATTGCGTTACTTTAGTTGTATTAAAACGCCACTGCGGCTGCCTAATTTCTAATAAAATTAAATTAAAAAATATTTATTGTATGACTACAGTTAATTTAATAAGGTCTTTAAAATATTTTATGTACAATTGTGCTCCATAGTCTACCTATTTCAGGTGTACAATATTAATATCGTCTTGAATATATTTATTTCATAATCAATATCTTTTAAATTCTAAACCTAAACCTAAAAACCTAACCTCCAGGGAAAGAAGAGGAAAACGGATATGTTAGGTACGTACTCATTGTCAGGTATAATCCAGCGCCGCACCTCGTCTGCGTCGAGCACGCCGTCCTGGTTGAGGTCCAGTTCGTGCTCAAACTTGTCCTTCTCCGAGAGCAGCCACTCTTTGTCATGCTGAGATCCTGCGTGACAAGTTTTAAATTAAACTAAACTCTTCTTTCTTCTCTTGTTTACTCTTTCTATTTAATTATTTTGAAATGCCATAATAATCTTATGACTTCCGATAGACAGATAAATAATTATAAAAACTCATTATTTCAAATTAAAATATCTACAAGTATATAATATGTACACATTAATCTCAAATATGTATCTACATAATTACGTAAATGGGCTTTGTCATATTAATCCTTTTTTTACTCAATATCGATTTTCTCATAACATTTTCAATGAAAGTAATGATCTTTTCAATATATTTTACAAACATGGAATAGAAGAGAATAGAATAGATTTTTATTCAATATTGATTATTACATAATACTTATTGAAAGTCATTTTTTTATTTACCACTGGTTCAGAAAATACCTCTGTCCTGGAAAGAACCAGCAAGAAACCCAGCGGAACTTTTTTTAACATAATTTCACTTAACAATAATTTTGTTTATACAATTTTAAATGAATTTTCATAGAACCAGCATTATGGCTATCACCTTCCCAGGGGTTATTTTCATTCATGTATTCCTTGATATTAAGTTGTTTATTGACAAACTTTGAACATGTTCTGGGATTTTGTTGTAAAAGCGTATACATTGTCCCATAAATGAAGTACTAATTCTGTGGAGTCTAGTAACTGGCATTACAAGCTTATTTTTGTTCCTAGTGTTTAAGGTTCGAACATCCTAAAAAATCATTCTAAAAACAACATGTAATTTAAAGATGTATAATTCAACAGGTGGGACCTGGTGACCTATAGAACAGGTATTGTTTAATACCTTTATTAGGCACCAGTATCTCACAAACTAGAGTTCAATACGATTATAGTTTATAGTTCAACATGTTTGTCATAAATTATTGTGAACCTGTTTCTGATGAGAAAATAAATATAAATTCCATTCTATTCTATGGCGGTTAAACCATCCCATATATGTGACACATGAAAAAGCCAGACGTGCGAAGTGCAGCAGCAACAAATGTGACGTAGGTGACTAGACGACCAGTACTGCCATCATCAATCATACCACGCGTGACGAATTTAGCAAATCACAACAACGGGAGAGGAACATGTACAGCAGTGAACTTTCACGGACCTTGATGTGTGGAAAAAAAACTAAACAAGGTTCAGTTACGTGTTACGCCAATTTTACGAATCTGTCATAAAATAGACGTTACAGTCAATCGCGTGTTTATTTTAAAACAAATGTTATTATATCGTAGGGACAATAGAGCCAGGCATGGACAATGGCCATAATAAGCGATAGATTTATCAATAGGAGATTTAATGCGTATATTTCAGCGTCCCGTTGTTTCACAAACAAATTAAACGACATGTATATAATTCCTGTATTACCAATTTATAAACATACATACGACGTAATGGTATGCACGCAGACTATCCATCCACCGTGTAGTGGCGGTGTAAGAATATCCACTATCCCATGCCGTCCCGTGGGTGTCGTAAGAGGCAATAGAGGGAAATTAAAATAGAAGATAGGCAGCAGCATCTTCCTGATAGCAACTCCAAATAATAAAAACATGCGTCAGTGTCGTGGAACCATGAAGCAAATACAACGAGGAGGTGTTGTAATTAGATTTCACTATGTAACAACGCGTGACAAAAAGAGACGCCGACGCAAAGAGATTTTTAAACATTTTCAAAATTACCTACTAATGAAATGTGATGCTATCCATAGTATCAGAGCGTCTATCTGAGTAGTTTTTACACGATAAAACACATCACTTCATCCTTTTCTTCTTAATACTACGAAAAAACACCGATTTGCGATTTTCAACACATAAGCGCACAGGACGAATGCTGACAGTATACTAACTAAAGCCACGCCCACTATGATGACGTTAGGACCTACTTAGAATCACAGTGCACAGTTGCTAATGCCGTCTCCTCTTTGTATTTGCTTCATGCGTGGAACACTCGGAACGAGGTTCCTTTCGTAGTATATTATTATTGATAAACGTATTATATTATTGATTAACAAATACAAATAAATTAATTACTAGCGTCTATTAAAATGAAGCGTCATTTAAAATAAATTAATATTTCTTTCAGGGCAAGATAAAGTGCGAGGGAGATGGATATTATTCCATCTCGCTCGCACTATAGCTATAGAAAGGGGGTCGTCAAGGAAAAATCTTATACTTTTTCTCGCCTAGCCACTATCCGCCAAATTCGTACCGTCCGATAAAGAACTTCACCCCAAAACTGCGGTTGTAGTAAAAAAGCGTTTATATTCAGCAGTGGACTTTTCTGTAATGGAAACGGATGATGGATTTTTAATGTATTAAATAAATGTCTTCTCGAACAAAAACATATGTTTTAATAATCGGATTCATAACGTCATCGTAGTTGAAGTCATCGCCCATGACAACAATGCCATGCTGACTTTTGTCAGAGCGGAGGTACTTCTTTCTTTCTTAGGCTCAACAAAACCCAGCTAAAGTGGCTCCAAAACGCATAAAAAAATCAAGTGGGCGAAGAATACAACTCACCCCTGTCTCCGATGTACTCGCTGAAGTCCACAACGCCGTCTCCGTTGCGGTCGCGCTCATGTATCGTCTGGTTCACGAGGAACGGCTGCATTATCTCGTGCTCCTCGGGATTCGAAAACACCTGTACACACAAGTTTTATTTTATACCAGCTGTTCCCCGCGACTTCGTTCGCGTGGATTTTATTAAGATTGGATTCCATGGTTATTTTTTTTTACGCGTAACATTAGATCTTTATTTTGAATAAAAGTAGCCCAAGTTACTCCTTATAATATTAGCTATCAGCCAGTGAAAGACCCGTCAAAATCAGTCCAACCATTTCAGAGATTAGCCGGAACAAACAGACAGACAAAAAATTTAAAACTTGTGGAGTTGGAGCTGGACTATGCTCGGAGTTTCTCTGATAAGAGTTAAAAATGAGAATATCCGCAGTTGATCCAGAGTAATTGTCACAAGCCAACGGATCAGTAAGCTGAAGAGGCAATGGGCTGGCCATATTTTTTATAGAATAAGGGTGACAAATGAACACACAGTCGACCTAAGTCCACCTGATGGTAAGTGGATGCTGTGGCCCATAGACATCTACGTCTATCCTTGATTAAGAATCAAAATGCAAATACATTGTCACCCCTGAGGACTAAGATGAAATGCCTCTTTCCAGTAATAAAGGTTTCTGGTTCTACTCCCCATACGCAACACAGCAGCATTGAGCTGCTATTTTACGCCGGTATTGTGATGGGGTGGTCTTTCCCCGGTCGATCGTATACTATAGCTGCAGCAGGCTTCTACCACGGAATAGCACCATAATTGGGAAAGAAAGTTTCTTGAGTGGTAGCCTCGTACCGGTAAGCGGTGTATCACTCAATCATCGTCGGTATCATGAACTTATGTAACAATAAAACTTTTATAGCATTTACGTGACGGTACAGAAAGAGTAAAACAGGAAAATAGCACGTCAAACACTTTATTTTTTTATATGATGAAACATTTAATAAATACAAATCACTAAATGAACATAAACATAAAGAAATTCATATAACAACTATATAAATATATAACAACTTCGTTATAAAAGCATTAGTAAATTAACAATGAACTATAAAATAATAATTCAGTAGGGTTGCCAACTTTTTTATATCAAATACAGTATTTTCGAGGCTATTCTATGTAAAAATATTGTAAATGACAAAATGTATTGTAGATGGCCTCGCTGATGCGACTTCGCCCACGTCTATATTATTTATTCCACGCTACGCCTCTGCACAGGTACAGGTTCATCATCATCATCATCATTAAACCCTTCACAAGTCCACTGCTGAACATAGGCCTCCCCCAAAGAATGCCACAAAGCACGGTCCTGAGCCACCTGCATCCATCGACTTCCTGCATGTCTTACCAGGTCGTCACTCCATCTCGTGGGGGGCCGCCCTACAACTTCGCCTACCGGTACGAGGCTGCCACTCGAGAACCTTTCTTCCCCATCGGTTGTCGGTTCTTCGAGCTATATGGCCGGCCCATTGCCACTTCAGCTTACTAATCTGTTGGGCTATGTCGGTTACTCTGGTTCTACTGCGGATATCCTCATTCCTAAGTTTATCACGCAGAGAAACTCCGAGCATAGCCCTCTCCATAGCTCGCTGAGCGACCTTGAGCTTCCTCATACGGCCTTGGTTGTAGGTACCAAAAACTTACGTCAACAGGTGATAACAGTAATCAAGTAAATTAAATATCTTAGTCCTGTACTTTTAAAATTATATGCATCCCCAAAAAAATAATCGATAAAAATTAATGTGATGATATTTCTATTACTTTGACAACAAATCTTTCCTTTTCTTTATTTTCATTTTCTAATGTTACCCTAAGTAAATCTTTTGTTAATGAACTGTTACCGCCTATACTATCATCTATTTTTCCTTAACACTGATTTCTGGGATGATCGATATACAGGGCTATTTTGCAATAATCGGCAAAGTTTTCAGATGAGGTTCAGAATATATAACATAAGCGAATGGTGAAAAAAAAAAAATAAACAAGAAAAAACTGAAACATTTTATCCTTTATGTTCAAAATGTGTGGTGGTGTGAATTATTTTAATTGCTCGTCATTCATAAATACGCACACACACATTCGTAAGGGAGTGTTGAGTTCAGAAGCAGTTGGTGGCGTTCGTTCGACGCTCACTCTCGGTTACAGATTAGGTATCTAATAATAATTTTTTTACTCAGTAAAAACAAACGCATCTCCCCTTTCCCTTCCATTACACCTTCGTTCACCTGGTCGGCCGACAGTTTTGAATTGACCGTGACCTCATTACGTAACGAGTGTTCTATTTTTAAATTTTCGTAGGTGGTATTACTTGTCACAGCCAGTACTACGTGTGAAAACTACTGAATTCTCTCTCTCTTCTAGATATCACCCATTTTATTACCAACGTGTGCAAACACTGAATAATAACGATGGTCTATCTCGAAAATATTTTTGTGAATGTTGTCAAAAATTGATAATACTAACATCATGTGGACTGACGAAGCCCTATTTGCGCGTGTAGGGTTTTATAATAGTATTAGTAATATTATCTATACTCGTATTCCAACGAACATTAGTGGGCAGTATGCAACCACACACTATAAAATATAATTATTATGAAGTGCGATTTAGTGCAAAGACAGACACATGTAATCAATGTGAAAAATAATTTAAGGAAACGTGCTCAACTGTGCATTGTGAGAAACAAACTTCATTTTGAACACCTATTAAAATACCGGTAAGTTAATTTTAAGTAATTGCATATTTAAGATGTAAAGAGTTCGTTTTTGTAAATAGTTAATCGTTTTAAATTGTTAATAGTTGTAAATACTTCATTCCAATTTTTAAATACGCCAGTTAGTCATCGGTACTTCTGTAATACAACAATATACAACATACAATCTGTCAGTTTTGAATATGTTTATCGAACGGCGTACCTACGCGCCGATGCGATGTTCGTGTCGGTTGAGGTCGGAAATGCTCGGCACCATGCCACAGCCTTCGTAGCCAGAATTTTAACCGGCCAGCGCCAGCTAGTCCGCTTTCAAACGCCTTCAGCGCTAGCGCCGCCTGAATAACCATTATCTAAAACCTATCATTGGCCTTCCAGCTTAACTATCTTTTCTACAACTAGATGTTTACATTTATACTTCACCTCTTTCCCTCGCTCGTGTGGGTGTAAAAATATTATTTAATTCGAGGTGTACAGAACTTTTTATTTGCATAACATCTATTCCAGAAGTCGATGAAATGTAATTTTTTATTTTATTTTTATTTATTATGACGGTTCTAAAGCCGTTTAAAGTATGAAGGGAAAATTGTAATCATAATTCGCGTCGTAGTTAACAACTTAGTAGCGAGCGTGTCATTAAGGAAGTAAATATCAGGCAAAAGCTCCGTGCATAGACTCGTACACACACGAGCGCGCGGCTTTGTTGCCCATAAATAACATTGAATTTCGGATATTTTTAAATAAATGTAGAAACTTTATTTACCCATATTTTTAAAACAGTTTTTTTATATTTTGAACTTAATTATTAAATTTGGCTGGCCTTTGAAAAATAGCCCTGTATTTTGTTTACAAATATATGTATGCAGAGCCTAACATAGTAGGGTACTGAATTGTATAGTAGGGTTGGCAACCCTGATTACAGCTTATCTAAAGGAATTATCTGATTATTTACAATATGTACTAATTTTTATTAGCAAAATCGAATGTTAATTTATTCACTTCAAAAACATCAACCTCTTACCGTCGGTTCCTGGACAGCAGTGAGCTTCTTCCAAGTTTGTTTCGGAAGCTAGTTAAAAACAAAGGATTAAAAGGGAAGTTATATTACAAAGGATTTTTTTATAGAATATGGGTGACAAACGAGAACACTGTCAGTGGCATACCTATATAACCAAGGGCCCCGGGGCAAAACTGAAATTGGGACCTATTTAAACTAAACAAAATACTTTAAAGGTGCAAAACTACTTCATCATCGCCTCCTTTTTGACCACTACCGAACATCATACATAAAGCAAACCTGCTTACTACTTAGTATAATGTGTAACGCAGCAATAATATTTAATCGTACTTACTTACTAATAATATTATAAATGTACGCTTTCTTTTGTATATAATATTGTTCCGCGTCACTATTAATGTCTTGTATATGGCAACACTAGTTACCACTAGCGCTCTCTAGTGTCGAGTAGCAGAACTAGGAGAGTCAAGATCCTTCTAGAAATTTCGGGACCGATATGTACTCGAACATTTTAGATGATTCTACAGTAGAAGGTTCTGGAAAATATCTGAGGCCCTATATAAAGCCGGTATAGACCACGACCGAGTCAGTATTAAATTGGCGATATAAGCGAATACTCTGGAGCGATACTACTGCGAACTAAAGTGATAAGTAGTACAATTGTGTTTTATTATTAGTGTGGTTTAAATTGTAATTAGTGCTCCGTAATTAAAGTGTCGATTTTGGTAATTCACTCGGCAGTTTTTAATTGTCTCGAACAATATTGACTTTCAAGTAAAAATTACTAGATAGATTCGGATGAAATTTTGCACACGGAAAGAACCTGACCTGGGTTGAACATAGGACTTTCGTCCCGTAAAAAACCCCGTTGGGTTAATTTTCATGCTGGGCGGAAGCTAGTAAAAAATAAACAATGACTACTACTATATAGATAGACAATAAAATGAATTTGGCAATGTTATGTATATGTTCTGGAGGTAGAATATTTTTTTCTTTCTGTTCGAGCCGTTCGAGGTTTGTAATTTAATAACTTTTTCGAACGTCGTTCATGGAGGCTGACGGGCCACTTGAGCTTGGGGGCCACGGGGCACTGCCCCGCCTAGCCCTATTTTAGCTTCTACACCACTGCACACAGTCCACCTGATGGTAAATGGATGCTGTGGCCCATAGACATCTACATTTATCCTCGATTATGAATCAAAATGGAGATGCGTTGTCACCCCTGAGGACTAAGATGGAATGCCTCGTTTCCAGTAGAAAGGGTCTCCGGTTCTCCACACTCGCCATACGAAACAGCAATATTAGGCTAATATTTTATGCTAGTATTCTGTGAGAGCGTGGTCCTATCCCGGTCGAGCCGACCTATTCGTGCTACAACCATAATAGTATAATATGTAGATAGTAGGTAGAGCCACGCTGCTATCTGCATTGTTTACGATTGGATATTATTGCAAAGAAAACATTTTTATTATTAGGATCGGCATTTAATTTAGAATCGGCAGCCATTTTAAAAAGAGAACATCTGGGCGGTAAGACCTTTAAAGAATAGGCTTAAACAGATTTATTGCTGCCGTGTTGTGCCCGAACGACCGAGCTAGACAACCGAGATTATCAACTGCAGCCCCGACTGATTATATCTATGAAACATTGAGGACATCATCATCTGTAATCATGAACAACCATGGTTCCTCCTCCAAAACTAGAACAATTTAAGCTTTATTTTTATTAACAATTTAAGAACGTTTGTAGCTGGCTAAGTTTGCATGTTTTCCTTTTATTTTTTATTTTTGTAAAAAAAGGGGGATATCACAGGGCAATATTAATAATTGTATAATATAACCAGTTTTTAAAATAAATTCATTGGAGAAAATGGCAGTAGTAGATACGGATTATATCGCAAAAATATTTTTACAGTATAATCCGTTAATGGCACTAGATGTCATTCCACGGAGAGAACAGAGGAATATATTTGTATGGACTAAACACCTCCCGGATAACCTGTTAATATTACATGAAATATACCCAAAAATCTCCATTAATTTCTAGTAAAGTATGCATTATTTGTACCTTCACTTATATAATCAACTGTTTTAGATGTGAATGATGTAATGACGCTTGGTTTAGTTTTTTAAACAAATTTCATTAAAAAAAAATGTTTATTAGTTTTCAGAATCCTCTCACGATCTACCCTGATGCCTGGGTCCTCAGACCATATTATAATAAAGCAGAGCTCCTCAGAACTTTACCTTCTTCATTCTGAATAATTCTTCCGCTGCTTTATACAAGACGCCCTGGGGCGTTAAACACAATCTCTCGTCGCTTTTCCCAAAAACTCGAGACGGGGATAGCAGGCCATCTTGCATGTCCGGATCCGCCATAAGCCACAAACATATGTCCCGCTGAAATTTATTAAACCTTTAGTACTTCCAAACACTATTACTGGTGATACATTTTAATAGCATACAAATACAACATAAATATCAAATACAGTTAGAGAATATAACAAATCAACAAAAATAAATACTATCAGCAAAAAAGCAATTCAATAGAAATAAAATGAAATAATACTTAACTCTGTTACAATCCGTCAGCATACAATTCCGTGCGCTTCGGTCACGCGATTTACCGTACTAATGTAAAAAATATGTAAATACTTGTTAATGTTTTTACTTTATTAAATTTACAACAGCGGTTTTTAACCCTTTGTCTGGCTAGCAACACATCAGTACTCGTTACAACATAACTTGAAGCTTGCGACCCTACAACTAGCATAACACACGGTGGTACGTCAGCCAAGCTCGGAAAAGAAAATGGCGAACCACCGGCAGTGCGTATATTTACACGAACTATTCAACCTACATTTATAATTTTGACGTCTAATAAAAGGACTCTAGAATATCTATAATCCTAAATTAAATGAATAAACTCTAAAAAGTCTGAATAGTCATTTTTATTGCGCACTCACTCACTAAATCACTCATCAAAACCTAGGCCGAGTCTAGATGACTTAGAAACTAGACATTTGAAATTTGAAGATGTGATACAAAAATCGTGAGACGTAATCGGATTACAAAACGTGGAAGGTCATCTTTTTTTATTTTAATAAAAGGATTATATAACGGTGTCTTAAATTTACGCGAATACAGACAGATGGAATAAAACAAATTTTACAATTTTTTATCGCGTTTAACTTTTTTTAATTCCCGACTACTTTTATAAAAAGCACTTTTCGCAAGACATGATCCTGTAAGCTCGTTCTGCAAATGTAGGACAAAAAAAAGAACTTTTTTTAAATTATGAAGTTCAGGGTAACATTGTCTGTTATTTTGAACGTCATACTGGCTCATCTGGCTTCACCGATAAAATACTTAAAATGCCAACGGGTGCTACCTACCCTCCTGTCAAGTGAATTCTGTAAACTGGTACTATTGAAATGATTATCATTACTTAATAGTAAATTATGTTAGTTGAGATTTACAAACGCATTGGAAAGTTAGATTAATGTGCTACTAGCACTTAGTAGTTTTTGACTTATATCATAGAATATCTGTCGCAAATGGAGGTTAAGAACCGCTTCTTTTATGTAAATTCGCTCAACATAATATTATGTGTCAATTTATGGACTCAAAATCTCATATAATTCAAAATAAAAGCAACTCAATCTTTTGATTCAAAATTAAAATAAAAGAAAAACAAGGTAATATTTTCAAATGAAAATTAAATTTAAATAATTTAACCTTTTTATAGAATAAGGGAGACAAACGAGCACACAGTTCACCTGATGATAAGTGAGTGTTGTGGTCCATAGATATTTACATTTATCCTCGATCAAGTATCAAAATGCAAATGCGGTGTTACTTCTGAAGACTAAGATGGAAAGTCTCGTTTACAGTAAAAAAGGGTCTCCGGTTCTCTACACTCACCATACGAAACAGCAATATTAGGCTAATATTTTATGCTAGTATTCTGTGAGAGCGTGGTCCTACGCCGAGCGAGCCGACCCATCCGTGCTACAACTATAATATACGTCTATATACTGTTTCGTGCTACAACTATAATAACCACTATAAAAATTTTGTCAAATATAACTTATGACTAAGGTACAATACACTTACAATAGTTCGCACTCATCACAAAAACCTGCTCATTGTATCATTCCTTCCGCTCATATGAATACCATGTCACAGTATATATAATAGAATACAATAGTATTACTGATTATATTAACATCAGGAGAATTTGTCACTTAATAATAAAACTGTATGCTCTTTGATTTTTTTTTATACAGACCGGTGTATGATATTCGGAACTGAAATAAAGTCTGTTCACCACACACAAATAGAGTCTGTGTACACCAGGAGGCGCACTTACTATTTTGTTTTTATTTTATTATTTTCACTATGTTTGTTATATAAATGTTTTTCTATAACTATTTTATTGTTATGGTTATTGTAATAAAATACTAGTGTAAATAATAAACTCAAGTTAGGTAGCAAAGAACCTTTCACTACGGCGCTTCGCTTTTAAATGAAGAATTCTCCTGCGGGTGTACGCCGCATACGACACAAGATGCGGCACGTGCCAAGGCGGCACGACACAGAGGCGACCGTATGCAAGCGAATTGACTATACAAAAGTAAATAACGTCACAGATTACCCCCTAAAGCTGAACGCACATTTGTCCGCGCCGTACGCGCCGAGTTTTACTGATGGCCTTGCACACATTTACCCGTACGCATCGTCCGCACCGTACGAAAAAAGACTAGTTGTATGTTTGAAGTAAGTATTTTTATTGATAATTAAGTGATCAGGTGTTTTTGTTAGTTCAGTATTTAAATAATTTATCGCTAAGAATACATATTGATAATCGTTCAGCTTAAGGAGTACTTTCCACAAAACTGGTTACCTTACAAATTAAGATTAATATAGTAATTTAACGATAGGAGACTATTTCATGAAAAAGACCGCTTATTGTTTGAGCAACGAAATATTACCGAACGACCTAACCGTTTGTAAATAAGAGTATTTATTTATTTGTCTCCATCAATCTCTACTAAACAAGTTTTTGCCGTAATCACTCTTAACTTCACAGGTCAAATGGAGCTCACTGGTGACAGTAGTAAACGTTACGCACCTTAAACGCTGATTTGGCGAATTTAGCTGCTGTCCCTTTACCAAAAGATCATAAATGTGATCAAAATCGTGACTGGGTTTCGCGCGAAAAATGCGCATTGCGAAGTATCTAGAGCAAGGCAGCTGGACGGAGACCAAGCTCGCACAAAATGTCATCGTGAAATAGCAGAATAATGCCACTGTGTTGCGTGTGGTGAGCGAAGAGAACCGGAGATCCTTACTGGGCATTCTGAGGAATTCTTAGTCTTCAGACGGTGACAGACCACCTGATGATAAATGGTGCCACACCGTTTACTTACCACGTAGAACGAGCACACAGTAAAAATGAGTGTGCTCCTATTTCACTCTTACGTCTAAAAAATGAATTTTAGAAAAAGAAATATTTAATGAAAGAACTCTGTGCTTCAGAAGTGTGAGATTATAAAAACCGTTCGCATGATAACCTTAGAGATTGGACGGCTGTTAAGGGCGGTGCATACCGATCGCGACGTGTGTTACTGCACCAGAAACAGGTGGCTTGACTCCTTTTCTGAATAGGCACCACGCTAAATAGTAGTGCTTGCACTGCTATATTTCGGTCTAAAGGTTATAAAGAGCCGGATAATTACAGGTTACAAGGCATTCCATCTTAGTTATCAGTGGTGACAACGGATCTGTAGCCCTCTTTGCTGGACTGCAGTAACGGAGTTTTGGCGGGAACTTGACCGGCAGCAGATTACTGTTCCTGTATGATTGTTTAAATAATGATTTGAAGTGCATTTTAATACGTAAACGAGGTGCGATTTTGTGTATTAAATGTTTGCGCATGTCAACTATCAGTCGAAACGGTAAAACAAGTGCTCCGATGGTGATGTGAATCTCAAGATAAGGTGTCTTTCTGCTTATGCGCCTAGAGATACTATCGCCAACTATCTGCTGGCTCAATTTGGCGTCAAAATCTCTCAAAAACTACGCAATGTGACGCATCAACATATTGTGAAGCAGTGTACTGTAAAGGATAATTATCACTTGATACTGAAAATCTATAAAAAAATCTGGCAATGTAGAGGTAGGGTTCCGTAGTTGGCCGTCACAATACTTGGGCATTCTTGATAATGAGCAAAATATGTAAGTTCTCACTTTGACCACTATAACGACTAAAATGGGCCTAAATAGTAAGATTGTGACTGAAGGACTTTTTCAAATCAAACTTAGGATAGGGAGTGGTATTCAAAAAGATGAAAAATCTTTTAGATTTTAAAAATAATAGGGTACTAGTATCTCGCAAATGAAACAGTAAAGCTAATAGTGGTAATGCATATAAGTCGTTTTCTTCATAAAATGTTTATTTTTAACATTTACAATAAAGTATTTCGCAAACGGACCCCTGAATCGAAAAGATGTTGTTCCACACTCCCAGTGTTTTTGAAAGACCTATCCAGCGCTAACCCACATGATGTAATAGACGGGTAAAAAAATCATCCTTCATTTACTTTTATGGGTAGTACCCAAAATAAAAATGTTTTTTAAGATTTTATTTCACAGTTTTTTAGGCGTGATTAATATCTATAACTATGCCACATTACAGATTTGTAGTGACGAACGACGTAGACGAACGGGCATGGCGAAACTATAATAGTTCCTTGTTGTGTAAGTACGGAACCCTAAAAACGAAAATTCCGAATGAAATGAAGACATGACTTAAAGGACAAGCATTCAAGCTAAAAATCTTAATTATTATTAAAGACTGCAGTGACCATGTAAGTGAAAGTTCTTTTAACCGACTTCGAAAAAAGGAGGAGGTACTAAATTCGAATTCATATTACCTCATTTCTTTTTGTAGGTGAACCGATTTTGATGATTCTTTTTTATTTGAAAGGTGGTGCGTCTCATGTGGTTTCATATAAACTTGATCAACATCTGACCAGTAGTTCTGAGTTATCCTCAATAATGCGTATTTAATTGACTTCGACTACAGTGATGATGTTCTCATTTTATTTATATTGAAGTCGATTGTACAAAATTTTTAATTTAACACTTGTTACTTATTTTTTTATGAAATAAGTTATACGTTAGGGGAAATAATGTCACACATAAGGGTGACAAAATAGGGGATGACGTTTTAATGGAACTATTTACACAACATTAAGATTGTGATATTTCTTAATCCACTCAAGAAGGCAAAAAAACGTTTAATATAAAAAATCAAACTGCAAACAATTAAAAAATATAATAATTTCACATTTTGAAGTCGCTGCTAAGACATGGTGTACCTAATATATGGACTCGAGTTTAAAATGTGAAATTATTTTATTTTTGGTACTGTGAAGCCTGCTTTTACTTTTAATTATTTTTTTGTTCTTTCTAATCTACGCCAGTAACATGTGGACAAGATGGATCTTAACCAAAATTACCAATTTTCAAAATATCGATAGTTTTTGTTAACGTCACAAAGACTAAAAACTGCAGCATTAGCCCTCTACCATAAATTTCCACTCACACCTCGATTCATTTTCGCAACACTTTTGGTTAGCTGTCTATCAGATAAGGCTTTTAAATAGTAAAAAAAAAAACTGAAATGGCAGGAAATCTCTCTACTACAGAACTAACCTCGAACTCCTCGACATTGAGATCGCTGTCACCATTTTTGTCAGCCAGCGACCACATCACCTTCTCAATGTGAAGTAACTGTAGACAAAAACACCACCATTTAATGAACATGGCTTTCATAATCATTATTAATTTTTATTATTTACGGTCTAACAAATGTCCACTGGTGCCACCATAGATTTGATTATTATTTTCAGTTGTCATTAAGAAGATGCTGTTGCCCACATTAAACAAGCGACAGTAGCCTAATGGCAAGGTGCAGACCGCGAACTAATAAGGTCGTAGGTTTGAATCAGCCATTCGACTACTGTCGTGAACCATTGCTAACACAAGCATTTTAAGCATATTAATAATTTTAAGGGATAGTAGTAAATAGCATTGCTCGTATATTTTAAAAATTAAAAAAAATCTTGTTCAATTAACCTCTGTCGCCTCTTACTACATCTACGGGATGAAATAGGGCTTTAGATTCTTTAATGCTACCATCACACTATACGGATTGTAAGTAATATTTCTTTTTGTTATTTTATTATTATATGAAAGAAATTGCAGATCCATATAAAATTATTAAATCATTAATTTACATGACATTAATTTATACATTATTAATTATGAAAACAACATTTAGTAAAAATTAAAATGCATCGTCATTATAGCATTATTGATAGATGGCGTTATTATCAGTTATCAACAGTTTAAATAATAAAAATCAACATTTAAAAAACTTTAATAGCATATGAAATAAACAATACAAATATCAAAAGCATGTACAAATGTATAATTTTTTATTGTATGTAGCACGAATGGGTCGGCTCGACCGGGTAAGGACAACGCTCTCACAGAATACCAGCGTAAAGTAGCACCTTAATGCTGCTGTGTTTCTAGTGTCTGAAAATTAGACATTCTATACCTTAGTCCTGAGGGGGGGTAGAGGGATATTACACTTGACGGATGGTAAAAATTGACTAATCTTCTTCGGCGACTTGAAGTATGTTTTAATGGAAGCTCGCTTTCAAGATGTAGCCAACCTTGTCTATGACTTCTCTGACATAAGGTAGTACAGCAGGCACACGCGCGACTGTGGCCGGCTTCACTCGGTCACTGTGACGTATGCGCGGGACCCGAAGCTTGTTGTCTTGTATTCCCTCTACAAGATGCAGGAGTTGTACACTCAAAATTGATTGCGAATGTGTCTCTCTTACATAGGACAAACAAAAAGATCTATTAAAACCCGCGTGAAAGAACATATAGCTGACGTGAGGCACCGACGCTCTAGGAAGTCTGCAGTCTGTGAACATGGTCAAGATCGTCTTCGCCATTACATCAGACTTGATAGACCACAAATCCTCGCAAAGGAACACCGATTCCTACTAAGGATAATACGTGAGGCTATTGAAATTATAAAACATTCTAATTTCAATAGATAAGATGGATGGGCGCTGCCATCTGCTTGGGATCCTATAGTTAACAAAATTAAACTCAAGCCCAAGCATACGAGTGCCAAGACTTTAAGATACTGTAAGCTCATTCTGTGTACATTGAACCAAAAATTTATATTCAAAAACTGAAGGTAACCGGGCTAACTATGACATTGGGACATCAAACATCTCAGTCTCCCCTGTGACCATGGGTCGCTGTAAAGCATAAAGTAAGTAAATTAAACGCGATAAAATCCGTAAACATAGTTTAATTCAATGTATAATGTTCGCGTAAATATAAGAAGCCATTACATTAGATTTGATAGATCACAAATCCTCGCAAAAGAACACCGATTCCTCCCAAGGATGATTCGCGAGGCTATTGAAATTAAAAAACATCCTAATTTCAATAGAGAAGATGGATGGGTGCTGCCATCTGCTTGGGATCCCATAATTAATAAAATCAAATCCAAACCCAAGTATACCACTGCTAGACTTCAAGATACTGTAAGCTCATTCTGCGTAAATCGAACCAAAAATTAATATTAAAAAACTGAAGGTAGCCGGGCTATGACAGCAGGACGTCAAACACCTCAGTCCCCCGTGACCACGGGTGCTGGAAAGCACCCGAAACGTCGGGAATATAAAAATAAGTTAATATACGCGATAAAATCCGTAAAATTGGACAGATGGTCGCCCTCAACTTTTCACATAGTCAGAGACGCTTGCACCTTATTCTTATTTAACCATTTCAACATTACAGATTTGGTGCAGGACTTAGTTGGGACTTATTCTCTTGTACACTGTAATATGTTGCGTTTTCCATTACAATGACCCTGTTTGGTGGTAGGTTAGGAATAAGCATTTCAGAAACCCACTTTCCAAAGTTCACACTATTCATTTGGCCGTGATAATCTCCTGATTGATGATGAAAGCAGCTTAGCATTATTTAAAAAGAAAAACCTTTTTGCGATCCTGTGTATACAAGAATAAGTCTGTTTGTGGAATGGGTATCCGTCAACGATTTTTAAATAAAAGTTAAATTATTATCAACCCACGTTTCATCCAAAAAGAAAATATTTGTATATTCTTGTCTATATTGACAGATTTTTAGCAAAAATACTAACCGAGCAAATACAACACCTGGCCTTTCCACTAAAATACGACGTTTATTATGACACTTCAGCCACTTATATCCAGTTTCTTTTAATAATTTTTTAAAACTAGTCTCTCCCCATGGATATTCAATTTTTCCTGTAACAGCTGCTAGAAGTTTATGACAAGTAGCAACAATTTTTTTTTGTTATATAAAATTCTTTGTATTAAACTGTAATCAAAATCTTCCTTTTTTAGACGGCGGAGGTAAAGGGCCATGTTTAGCTTCTTTTTGAATAACAGCTAATATCTGTTTAGAAAGTCCGGTACAACAGCTCACTCGACCAAAAGAATCATTTAATGGCAAGGTCAAAAACTTCTTTTGTTTTTCTCCAACATACATATCCAGTACTTTCTTCGAAACTCCACATGCTTGGCGATGAATAAAAACACGTTTTTTTTGTGACTTCTTGAGCTGCTGCGCTTGCGAGGCTTCGGTTCAGCCATGCTTAAACACAAAAATGTCAAATACTAAAACGGAATCAATACGCGTGCGATAGTTATCAAGGACAACGCTAAACTACGGACGTTCGAAGCACGTAGAGCAGGCGGCGTGAGGGCACGCTCCCGCCCTTTACCTTAGACCCCGACTGCATTCAATTCGCACACCTACTGTACTTGGTAATTTTTTAAAACACGGTTTACATGATATATCTGGTGCCAAGCCATGCATAGCTCGAATACATTTCTTTTCGGGAATAAAGGCCTTAACAGCATCTGTACTGTTACCCCAAAGTAAAAGACAAGTGGCAAGTGTAGAATAAATGTATGCATAGTATGTTGTTATTGAAGTGTCATTTAGTGTAATTTTTCCGAGTCTGCTAAATCATCATCATTACAGCCTTTCACAAGTCCACTGCTGAACATAGGCCTCCCCCAAGGAATGCCACAAAGCACGGTACTGAGACTCCTGCATCCATCGACTTCCTGCATGTCTTACCAGGTCGTCACTCCATCTAGTAGGGGGTCGCCCTACACTTCGCCTACCGGTACGAGGCTGCCACTCGAGAACCTTTCTTCCCCATCGGTTGTCGGTTCTTCGAGATATATGGCCGGCCCACTGCCACTTCAGCTTACTAATCCGTGCCTACTCTGGTTCTACTGCGGATATCCTCATTCCTAAATTTATAACGCAGAGATACCCCGAGCATAGCCCTCTCCATAGCTCGCTGAGCGACCTTGAGCTTCCTCATACGGCCAGCCGTGAAGGACCACGTCTCAGATCCGTAAGTCATCACTGTTAACACGCACTGGTTGTTCAATTTCGTTTTCAGGTTTTGAGGTATGCCTAACGAGAAGATGTGTCGTAGTTTCCCGAACGCTGCCCAGCCGAGTTGAATCCGTCGATTAACCTCTCGGTCGAAATTGGACTTACCTAGTCGGACTATTTGTCCCAGGTAAACATACTCGTCAACAACTTCGAGCTTAGTGCTCCCAACAACTACCGGCATAGGTGTGACATGGACGTTAAACATGATTTTTGTTTTGTCCATGTTCATCTTAAGACCTATCCGTTGGGAGCCACTATTGAGGTCATTGAGCATAGTGCTTAGGTCCTCCAGCGTTTCTGCCATAAGGACTATATCGTCGGCAAATCGAAGGTGAGTGATGTACTCGCCATTGATGTTAATACCTCATCCTTTCCAGTTCAGTAGCTTGAAAACGTCTTCCAATGCAGCGGTGAAGAGTTTCGAGGATATAACGTCACCCTGTCTTACACCTATCTGCAGTTGGATAGGTTTCGTACTCTGATTCTGTACTCGGATAGCCATCGTAGCTCTACTGTACAAACACTTCAGCACTTCGATATACCGACAGTCAACTTGGCACCGCTGAAGCGACTGCAGCACCGCCCAAATTTCGACGGAATCAAAGGCTTTATCATAGTCCACATACGCAAGGCAAAGTGGCAGATTGTACTCCTCTGTTTTCTGTACAATTTGCCGAAGGGTGTGTATGTGGTCCATGGTACTAAAGCCTTTTCGGAAACCGGCTTGTTCGGGAGGCTGGAAGTCGTCAAGTCTGCGTGCGAGACGATTCGTAATGACTCTCGAAAACAGCACGTATAAGCGGCTCAGAAGGGAAATCGGTCTGTAGTTCTTCAAGAGAGCGTTGTCGCATTTCTTGAAGAACAAGACCACCGCACTTCTGCTCCACGCCTCCGGAGTAGTGCCGCCATGGAGGACGGAATTAAAGAGCTTCTGAAGGACTTCAAGTCCCGTTTTTCCACCCGCTTTCAGAAGCTCAGCTGTAATTCCATCCTCGCCCGGGGACTTGCCGTTTTAAAGGTGCTGGAGAGCCATTCTAATCTCGCTCAGACTGACGTCCGGGATATCTTCGGAATAGTGTCGGATAAGACTCGCTCTTGGATCGTTACTCACATTTGCGTGTGGCGCCAACGATGACGTGTACAGCTACCCATAGAACCTCTCAATCTCACTCAAAATCTCAGGTGTCCCGGAAACGATGCTGCCACATTCAGTCTTCAGCTTTGACAGTTGGCTCTTTCTGGCAGACAGATCCCTGGCAAAGACTAGAAGCTGTATTGAAGTTGCGTGAATCCCGCCGCATGCATTTAGAGATCTGTCTGTTCAGTTGCCCGTATGCTGTCAAATCTGTTGAAGAATGTAGCTTCATCTCCCGTCTAGCAGCTATGAGATTAAGAGTGTGATCGGAGAGTTTTTGTGTTCTTCTGCGGCGGGTCTTGCAAAACTTAGCTCCGACCGCATGGACAGTTTCCACGAGCTTGTCATTCATATCGTCCACTTCATTGCAGTCTTCTTTCTAGGCACTGAAAACGATTTTGTAACTCGAGCTGAAAGGTTTCGGGACTTTGGAACAGAGCACGAGGGGGACGGAGCGTTAACTTCATTAGACGAGACCTCTCCAACTTAACGTTTAGGTTCAGTGTGCCTCTAACCATTCGGTGATCGCTACCAGTTTTCACCCTCGCGATCACGGAGACATCACTGAACAGTTGTCGTCTGGTCGTCATAATGAAGTCAATCTCATTTTTTGTCGAACTGTCGGGGCTCGATCAGGTCCACTTCCTGTGGGGCCGCTTCTGGAAGAAAGAGTTCATCATAAAGAGTCCCTCTTTCTCCATGAAGTCGGCCAGCTGCTGGCCCCTTGGGTTCCCTTGAAATATGTTATTCCAAATTTCCCTACTTTCAGCTCACCGTTCTCTCTTGTGCCTAGTTTTGCATTGAAGTCTCCCATTAACACCGTATAGTGGGTTTTGGAGGAATGCAAGGCTCTAGAGATATCCTCATACTTTTGCTCCACCTCCTCGTCGGGATGCGCCGAGGTTGGTGCGTAAACCTGTATGACCTTCAGCGAATACCGTTTGGTGATTCTGAGTATAAGGTACGCAACCCTCGTCGACACACTCTCAATCTTTACAACGTTGTTAACGAAAGACTTGTGGACGATAAATCCGACACCTCCTTGGGACAGATGGTCGCCCTCCCGGTGATAGAGCAAGTTGCCGGATTCGAGGATTACCGTGTCCTCCCCCTCTCTTCGGACCTCCGATAATCCTATAATATGCCAGCGTAACTTGTCTATCTCTTCTTGCAGCTCCACGATCTTTTCGTCAGTCCTCAGAGTGCGTGCGTTGTATGTTGCCAGGTCGAGTCGTCTTAGGTGGCATCCGAACCTCCACCGGAGATTCTTAGCACCCCCTGCCCCGCCGTTACCATGGTCGCCACCGTAGCCAGGAATAGCGGGGCCGCCGGGGACTGGGGGCCGTCTCTTTGTTACTCTCTCGGGGGTATTTGCCATAGTTGCCACGCTTGGCGTAGTGGATATTCTCAACCGCCACTACACGGCAGTCTGCTAAATAGAAAAATGTAACTATTTATTTTAAAACATACCTTTTCAACTTGGGCTTTCTAGTTCACATGTTTGTCCAATAATATTCCCAAACAATTTTGTTTCAGTAATTTCATTAACAGATTGTCCATTGTAATGTATATTAAGGTTATTATATATTATAACTACAACATTACGGTGTAAAAGATTTGGCGCTTAGACTTATTACTTCATATTTAAGTAACAGAACTCAATAAGTCATGATCAATGGTAAAGGTTCCTCTGGATCAGTAGTATCAATGGGCGTTACTCAGGGCTCGATTCTTGGCACATTCTTGTTCTTAATCTATATTAATGACTTACCTTATCTTGTAGGGGACAATCACGATATAGTATTATTTGCTGACGATACCTCTTTAATTTTCAAACTCAAACTACAGTCAATTAATTATGACGATGTAAATAATGCTCTATCGAAATTAGTACATTAGTTTAACGCCAACAATTTGCTCTTAAACGGCAATAAGACAAAATTTATTAAATTTACAATACCTAATGTAAAAGATTCGAAAACCAATGTGCTCTTAAATGGGGAGGAGTTGAGTCTTGTGGATACTACTGTTTTTCTTGGTATTCTATGGACGCGAAACTTCAATGGGGCCCCCATATATCTAAATTAGCAAGCAGACTTAGTTCTGCAGCATATGCTGTAAGAAAGATTAGAAGTCTCACAGATGTTGAGATAGCTAGGTTAGTGTATTTTAGTTACTTTCATAGCGTAATGTCTTATGGAATTTTGCTATGGGGTAATGCGACGCCGATATTTATGAAAATGTGATGTATGTACATAAAAACATAAATTTCTTTAATAAGAATAAGGATGTTCATACCCTAAACACTAGGAACACACATAAGCTTGTAATACCAGTTACTAGACTCCACAGAATTAGTAATTCATTTATGGGACAGTGTATACGCTTTTACAACAAAATCCCAGAACATGTTCAAAGTTTGTCAATAAACAAGTTTAAAAGTTTTATTAAAGAAAAACTGTACAAAAGGGTTATTATAATATCAAGGAATACATGAATGAAAATAACCCCTGGGAATAAGGTGATCGCCACCATGCTGGTTCTATGAAAATTCATTTAAAATTGTGTAAACAAAATTATTGTTAAGTGAAATTATGTTAAAAAAAAGTCCCGCTTGGTTTCTTGCTGGTTCTTCCCAGGACAGAGGTATTTTCCGAACCAGTGGTAAATAAAAGAATGACTTTCAATAAGTATTATGTAATAATCAATATTGAATAAAAATCATTCTATTCTATTATTTAATGTTCCATAATTACTAAATTGAATATTACTGTCTTTTCTACGTTAATACTTAAATTATTATATGTTGCCCACTTTGAAATATTGTCAATAGTATTATTAATACTAGATTCATAAATATTCATGTCCATATATATGTCCTATATATGTCATATGTCCTATGTAATATTTATGAATCTAGATCTAAGACTGCTAAAATCGCCATGTTTATGAGGCGGACTGGTAAGAGCCAGTGATTACCGAGTCGCAGGTCCTATGTTTCAACTCCAGTTGATAACTTGTCATAATATTTGGAAGACGTAGTTGTAGTAAAAAAAACTGGGCCACACTGAAAGCTGTACAGTTGCAATTAGAGCAAAGCGTACAGCTATGTAACACCTAACAGCAGGCAGACTGTACTGCAATTGAGTTTCATTTCATGTGGCCTTGTCTAGAATATTATGTTGTGCAGACAAAAATAAGTTAGAGAGCAGAATAAGTTCTGACTTTATCTATAACTATGTAATGGCTGATGATCAAACAGCAACAGAATACACACCAATCCCGTATCGCCGGTGTCTTCTGGACCGACGTCTGCCTCCTGGTCGACACCAAACGTGTCCTGCAGGTACTCGGCCCATGAAACTGAGCCATCGCGATTCTCATCCGCCTCGGACATGCGCTCTTCAGATTCCTCGCGAGACAACTTTCTGGAGGAAAAAATATGCCTCTTTAAATAAACTGAAAAAGACATGAATTGACAAACCAACAACTGTGTAGTCGCTGTGTAATGGTGGCGTAAGAGAATTTACAACCCTCTATCATCTAATAGGGGTTGTAAGTGGGAAGTGAAACAGAAGATGGGCAGCAGCATCTTCCTGATAACAACTCTAAATAGTATAAAACTGTGGTAGGTTTTTACACATTTGATGACATTTAATGAACTTATTTATATGTTTGTGGCATTTCAAAAACCCCATGGTCACGGGGAATGAGGTGTTCAAGACCCTAATATCATAGCTAACCACAGTTAACTTTAGCCCAATCTATGATTTTTGTGGTATGATGGTTATAGCTGCCTGAAGCTGAGAAGAATACATTTTATTTTAATAATGCATCATCTAAGGATATCTGCGAAAATGTCCACAGTAGAACTGAAGTAACAGATATAACCAAACTGATTAGTAACCTGAAGAGACAATGGGCCAGCCATAATGCTTGAAAACCCAAAAAAAAATGGATAAGTAAAAAAGATCCTTGAATGGCAGCTTCATACCAGTAAGTGGAGTATAATGTGGCTCTACTAGATATAGTGACAACCTGTTAAGACATTCGAATTCAAATTCTATGGATCATGGAGGTTCTATACCTAGTTTTACAGGCAATCTTTAGAGGTTCAATGTTCAGTAGAGGACTTGTGAAGGGCTGTAATGATGATGATAAATGATAACCAGAAATTATAAACGTAATCCGGATAACAAAGACCATTGAAATGCATCATAATATTATAAATATTATGTAACCATGTACCTGTAGTGGCAGTGGGTTAAAATTTCCAATATGCACCATCGATTTAAATGCCCATATTTTTTTGTAGATAGTACTCACTAAAAGAAAGCGTTTTGCAAAGTATCAATATGAGGAAACATGTACTTTTTGAGAAACAAATTATTAAAAATCAATTATTTTTGCAAATTTATGTCAATTCCTACGGTAAAACTGACGCTATTTTGTATTGTCATTGTCATCAACAGTAGGGATGTCGATTCTTTCCGAAAAAGATCAATTTTATAAATCGATTTGAATCGTAAGCTGATGTATCGATTCACAAAAAAATCGATTTCTACAATTACGATATTTTTTCATGTTTTATGAGAACAAAATCCCCTTCATCAGACATACAATAGGGGGACTGCAACGTCTCCGGCGCTGTGAGTACTATCTACAAAAAAAATATGGGCATTTAAATCAATGGTCCATATTGGAAAGTTTATCCGGAACATGAACCATGAGGTGGGCAACAGCATCTTTCTGATAACAGCTAAACAATAAAAACTGGGGTTGCCAAGCCACTTGCTAAACATAGCAACTATGGCAAATCTCCCCCCTATAAGTTAATCTATAGAAAAGGCCTATGTTCTGCAATGGACTTGGATAAGCTGTAATGGTTTTAGTATTGTTAATAAATATATTACAATAAAATTTAAATATAATTACAAGTAACAGCCTACACACCCCAATGCTGAGCACAATAGTGATTTTGATGCTGAGAGGCCAAGACTAAAAAATCTCCCCACGTTACTGAAGTTGCAACTAGTGGATTACACAAATGTTCTGAACAAATTGTTAATACATCAACTATACAAATTTCCTCACAAGGTGGTCTTTCAAAACATTTCTATTAACAGTATAAAATAAAATTTAATGTGTTTATGAAATACAAACTGTAACTTATAAATAAAGTCAAAGTAAAAACTTTATATTCAATTGAGGCTTGTTTAAATTTCTTACAAACGTCAAAACACCGGTAAAAACATAATTTTATAGAACTTACATAAAGGAGTTCAAGATCCATTTCTTAAGCTCCTTACGGTCGATGAACTGGTCCCCATTGAGATCCATCTTTGGCAGCAAGAGTCCCAGCCGGCGCTTAGACTCCTCCGGGCTAAGTTTGTCATATTCCTCGGCCTCCTTCACGCTACCTATGGTAAAATAATAAGTTGCGACAAGAATACTAGGCACCAGCAACAATAGAGCTTGTTTCACAGACATCTTGCGCCACACTATCGCATTTCTTATCACAAAATAAACTTCTAGACATTAAAAAACTGAGCGCGGACGCAAAGTGCCGCGAGCAACGAGAACGTAAAATTATAAGGCACCTAAGATCGCTTCATGGTCGAACTCCAAATTGTGACCGGCGTCGCTGTAGTGATCGAAATCTCTAGCGCGATAACTCCCATCCGATTCGCGCTCCGCTGTTTCAATATTGTGACTGTGAACAGCGGCCGATGTGCAATGTATAACATACGGCACGATTAACAAAACGGGCAAAAAACATTTGTAAGCCATCATTCTACACTTCCTCCGTCAGGTTAATTTTAGACACAACTCTTTTCAATGGTTTTGTTATGCTAAATTCATTATATGTTTTATTTATTTATTTTTCAAATAAAACATCAGGTTAAAATAAAATTGAACCACTGACAGCTGGTACAGCAACAGCGTTGCCAGCACCAATTGATCAAATTACCGAAAATCCATGTCAATTCCCCAATTTAAGGACAAACTTCAACAGATTCCCCACAAATTCTCCCCAATTTTATTTAAAGAAATTAAATCATTTTCAACTAATTTTACAAGATTTATTTTTATAACAAACATTTGAAATTTTTTCACACTCCATATTTTTGTAACAAGCATTAAACTCCATGGAGTATTTTTAATTCCTTCCCTTGTTGCCGTTAAAAAGTACCACAGTATCTGCATTTATATGCATGCGGTTCTTTGCTTTAAATTAAAAAACGTGTCTGCGTACTGTCGTGTGTACATAAGTATATACACACGTAAGGAGTTATACTTCTTTCGCGTAACAAAACAAAAATAACTAAATTAAAACACGTTTTATAAATTCATATATATTTGAATAACTACCTTGAATATTATTATCAGTTCTTACAAAAAAATGACAGTTGACAGACAAGTATCAATTGAAGTTGTCGCATTAAGGTTAAGGTGTGCGCGCGCATCGTAAAATAATCTCTCTCATCATTTTTCTCAAACGCGTTAAAAGAAGTATAACTTCAATAAAGAAATTAAAATCATTAAATGATACACAAGTTGCCAAAATAAATCCGACAGTGAAATGTTGTGCAGTGAAAATAATTAAAAAAAGGGAGTCATTCTATATTCATAAGTAACCTAACAAAAATGTTAAGATAAGTATTTAAATTTCTTGAAGAAAGGTTCCGACTTGGATCGATTTCAATTTTGATTATCGATTTTCAAAATCCCTGCATTTTTCCCGCGTAATACCAAACCCCCCAAAAATTCCCAACCAACTATAAATTCCCCGCAATTTAGGGAATTACCCACATGTTGGCAACGCTGTCAAAACATTTTATACATAGAGTTGGCCTAAAGGTCTAGATGCCAGGCCATAAACTCAAAAAAAAAATTTATACATAGAGTACTGATTCCATAGATTGTTGTTATTGTTGTCGGTTGTTGTTACAGTTGTAATCGCCAATTAAAACTGTTCGCGGAAACGGTGTTTTTCTTCTGCAACAAGTTCCGTATATTTCTTATCATGCATTTAGTAAAAAGTTGTTATTTTGTTCCACGACACTAACGCATGTTTTTTGTATCAAATAACTACTGTTGTAGTCTTAAGCATAAACTTTTAGCCGCGTAATGGGCACGCACTGTTGCACGCGTCAATTCGCCTAGTCCTCGTGACCTGGACACAAATCCTGAGTGGGACCTGTTTGCGGATGAATGGATATGTGATATTTAATTAATGTAATTGGTTTTGCCTACCTTTAATTAAAAAGTAAAAATAAATAAATAAAAATAGCCAAAATCTCACCACTATTGGCAGTTTATGGTCAAGGGTTTTACAAGTTCATTGTACTTACCCCACGTAAAGTTGGTTGCACATGATATGAATTTTGTTATTTACCTATTCCTACCTCATATTTATTCGCTTTTTTATTAAGTTTACAATAAAAAAATCATAACATCGGCTTTTACTTCGTTCACCTGTTACAACCCTTATTATTTATTATTTTTATATTTACAAGAATGCAACACAATTAATAAAACGAATTTTACGGCTTTTATCGCGTTTAATATACTTATTTTAATTCCCGACGTTTTGGCAATGGAAGATTGAGGCATTTTGTGTTGATATCATAGTTAACCCAGGTTACTTTCAGCTTTTGAATAACTCATCCGGTAGGTATGCAGGTATATATAGTGTTAGTAACCACTGTAGATGGCTTATGCCCACTTTCACCAACGACCCGTAAGATTTATGGGACCCCTTAGCATATTTAGGGGCCAGTTAGGGGATAGTTTCCGTTTCACCACTTTTAAAGGGTCCGTTACTGACTAAACGATCCCCTAAATTTATGAGATGGATTATTGGTCCCATAAACCTTCACATAAGTAAAAGCGACTTTTAGAGGACAAGATGGACCGTGATCTATTTGATTTTCTTGATAATTTAGACACAACTGATACTATATTTGATATAAATCGTAGTCGAAAACCTAAAATATATCGAAAACGACCAAATTATTTCAACGATTTCGATGAAATATATTTTTTCCGAAGATATAGGTTATCTAAATCAACAGTGATATATTTGTTGGAAAAAATTGAACATATTTTGGAATTTCCTGATAATAGGTGAGTACCTAACTATTTACATATGTTATCAATTTTAATGTATGTACAATAGTCTATAATGTTATTAAAACTGTAGTTTATTAAATATTTAAGTTAAAGTGTGGGTTCCTGGGTTCCTACATTTTCACTTATTACCTATTATACCTAGCTACGAAATAAAGGTAAAAGCATAAAAGGTTACTTTATTGCTCTCCTAACAGTAACTTTTGAATAGAAAATGAGCCTGTATAGGTAGGCCGTAGGTACCTGTTTGGTGCTAACCTACCTACCATGGTAAATTGATACCCGAGGTATATCTTACTTAAGTTTCTACCTATTTTAATTTGTAGTTGTTTATATTTTTTACAGGAACAATTCCATACCACCCATAAATCAATTATTAATAGCTTTAAGATATTATGCCACAGGCAATCACTTGCTTGCTGTGGCTGATATGGGTGGTACTAGTTTGGCTACATCCAGCCGGATAGTAAAGAGAGTGTCTCAAGCAATTGTTTCCCTACGTCGAGAATTCATTATATTTCCTGATACAAACAGAGACCAAGACAGAGTTAAGATAGACTTCTATGATATAGCTAGATTCCCTAATGTACTAGGCTGTATTGATTGCACACATGTAAAAATTCAGTCACCAGGTAAATTCCTCATTTTTATTTAACTACCTTTCACTAAAAGTTCATTTCTCTTAGTAGTCTATCAAGCAATGCTGATGAAGTATTATTTATATCTATAGGTGGAGATGATGCTGAACTATTTAGAAACAGGAAAGGCTACATGTCCATAAATGTCCAAACAATTGCATCAGCAAAGTTGTTGGTCCAGGATGTTGTTGCACGCTGGCCAGGCTCTACACATGACTCAGCAATTTACCAAAATAGCTATATTTATAGAAAGTTTGAAAGAGGGGAGTATGGAGACAGCCATTTACTTGGGGATAGTGGCTATCCCTTAAAGGTAAAAGAAAAAATAAGGAGAATAATAATATAATATTGATTAAAACTTAAGTAGGTTACAAAAAGAATTACAAAAATTACAAACAAAAAGAATAACATCATTCATCACAGAGCTCAAAATATTGATTAAATAAATACTTTTTATTTAATAAAAAGATTATGCATGGGTAAGGGATATTTAATTAATTAAAAAGTACACTTAAACTAGTTATTTGCAGAACCATTTTTAGGTATTCCTGATACATTTTGAAAGTTTAAGGTGTGACCTGGAATAGAAAAGAAATATTTTACATCATATAAATTACATTATTATATACAATAATACTTAAAAATATTTTTGTTTTAGCCTCATCTCTTGACACCTTATCTCAACCCTACAACAAGTGGAGAACGAAAATATAATGAGGCCCACATTAGAACACGAAATGTGGTGGAACGGCAATATGGTGTGCTAAAACAAAGGTTTCCAGTACTTGCGGTTGGAATTCATTTAGCTTTAAACAATGCCATTAATGTCATTATAGCTTGCTGTATCTTGCATAATATATGCATATTAAGAAATGAGCAACAGCCTGTGAATAATGATGATGTGCCTAACCTGGAAGAGCTAATTGCAAGGGGACAAATAAATAATATGGCATTTTCTGACAGACCTTCTTTGTCATATGGATTTCGCAGAAATCAAATTACACAATATTTTGATAATTTATAAATATCTAATTTATTATGTAAAATATATATAGTAATTTCACCAATAAATAAAACACATACCTTTTAATTGGTTGCATACTTCAGTTTTAATTTCCAATTCCTTTCTAGCTGTTTCTAACTGCAGCTGGTACAATTCTCTTTTAAATTTTATTTCTTCTTCTAACATTTTAATTTTTAAATCTTCCACAGTAGCCTTTTTAGAATTCAAATCTTTAAAACCTCCACATAACGTTGAAACAACTTCAGCTTTATCCTTATTTTCTTTAATTATTGGTCGTCGTCTTTTCCATATAGGTGTGGACTTTATAAATTGAGATGATGTTGGTGATGACAGTGTTGGAGCAATGTCATTATCCCCTTGTCTGTGCGTCGACCAGCAGTCGGCACGTCAAATTATTTGCGCGTCTGTGAGCCGACCAGCAGTCGGCATCGTTTCCTGTTTAAGTTTTCGCGCTCTTTACGACGGAACTACGATGCGTTTTTTAGGTGCGACACTTGAAATCATAGACTAATAATATATACTCAGTGTCAAACTGCTTTACTGTTACTCTTTGCTCCGTAAAAAAAAAAAATATCGGCACTTCAAATTGGACGCTGTCAAACCAACCGACTCCGGTTTTGTCACGCCTTTGATAAGTTTTCTTGAATCAAATTTGTTGTGATTTGAAGGAGAAACCATGGAAAGGTAAGTACTTTCACATTTTTATTACTGGGAAACATATAATTTTGCTAATTTAATTGTAAAAACCAGGCCAAACCAACGACATAGCCGTCTAACGAACTATGAACGTACTTTTATTTCTGCAATATTTGGTCTAAAAAGTGAATGAAACCGTAATGTTTTGGAGAATTTAAGCTACTAATGTAATTAATTTGCAATGGATGACAATGGTAAACGTGTATTTAGCTTTGAAAACTTTAATTTTGGGTCTAAATACGTGAAGGTTATTTCTTTACCGTCAGTCGGCAGGGGCACAGACAGGGTTTTGGCAGTTGATGACGTCATAACGGCGGCATGTCGGGCATGCTAGAAATTATAGATACGCTTTTGTATTTTCTGTTTGAAGTTATTTTTAAATATTTTGCATGTAATGTTACATCACTTTTAATTGCATAAACATTTAGTTACTGTGGAGATATAGTGGAAGTTGCATACTTTTTTGTAGTATGTCATTTCTGTATGCTTTGTATGGTGTGCAATAAAGAATATTAAATAAATAAAATAAATAAATATAAAATATGGGAGCGAAAAAACTTAGCAGAATTTTTGTAATTTTTTATTTTTTATGTTTGCATCATGTAGAGGGCGCATATACTAACACTTTTTGTCGTAAAAAGTTTTGGGCTTGGATGAACCTGAGCAAAGATATTTAGGTATTTGAAGTACCAAGTAGGTACCAAGATAAAAATACAGCATTTTTGTTTCTTTTTTCTTTTTTCTTCGTTTGCGTCGTGTCGGGGGGGCACCCAAACAAACAATTTTTTCCTGAACAATTTTGGACTTAGACGAACCTGGGCCGAGATAAAGGCATTTGAAGAGCGTCCAAGCCCAAAATTGTTTGGGACAAAAAGTGTTTGTTGCACGATGATAAATTTAAAAATAAATAATTTTATTTTTAACTTTGACAACCAATTTTTTTTTCAAAAAATTTCTCCAAAAATAATATTTACATATTTTCTAGACGTCTTATAGTAAGTTAAAAAAGTTACGCATGGACATTACTAAATTAGCTCTAAGGGCACCTTTTGCATTCATGTCTCGCGTATCTCTTGCATTTTTGTGTTTATTTTCTCTTTGGTTTGCATGCTTTTTGTTTTTGCTTTTTTCTTTAAAGAGGTGGACGTGGTCGTGCTCGTGGCCGTGGGCGTGGGCGTGGTGCGTACGCTGGTGGTGAAGAGGCGCATGCGCACACTGGTGGTGAAGGGGCGCATGCGCACACTGGTGGTGAAGGGGCGCATGCGCACACTGGTGGTGAAGGGGCGCATGCGCACACTGGTGGTGAAGGGGCGCATGCGCACACTGGTGGTGCGCGGACGCGTGGTGGGCCCACTAGCGGTGCTGGCCACACCGAAAGGCCTTCTGCTGTTGATCCGTAATAACAAATTTAACAACTAACAAGTTTCTTCGTTTTTTTTTAGCAACATTAATATTCTGCATTAATATTTTAGAGTTTACTGTGGCATGGTGGGGGAGTTGCCGGTGGGGAGGCCTCTAGAGCGGCCGCTGACTCAGCGGCGACCTCGAGTACTGCCTGCCGCAAGGCGAGGGTAAGCACTTCGAAGTTGGTTTTGTTACTCGATTCACGTGCAGGGCATTGAATTTAACTTTCTTTTTAGTCCCGTGCCGGTGTCGTTGTGGTCGTCCATGGACCTCCTCACCGGCAACCACCCGACCCAGCCGCTGAGCCCTCAGGAGGACCGAGCTGCAGCGGCCCAACCAGCAGTAGTTGATATGGAGCTTTGCTCAGTTCCTTCACCTGCTTTGTAAGTTTTTACTTATATTCATATTTTGAAGCTAAACTTTTCGTAACTGGTCATAAAATAACGTATTTTTAACACTATTTATGTTTTACAGACACGTTGAAGTTGGAGGGAGTGGAACCTCCACACCTAATCGGACTCCAACGTCCCGAAAGCGAAATGCGTAAGTTTTTCCTTTATTGCTTTATTAAATATTGATAGTATTTGACTTTGAACTGTTAACTGTTCGAATATAACTATTACGATAGAAATCAAAAAACAACATTATTTTTTCAGATCGGACCACAATGACATGGGGGCTAAACGGCGTCTGTGAGTGCCTATTAATAAATATATATTCTACGCACATACATACATACATATACAAACTATAGTATATAAATGTGCAGCTTTTTGTTTTCCAAATTTCCCATTACGATTTGGATGGTAACACCTACCTACTTTAACCTTCCCATTAAAATAGCGGCATACCCTTTTTACTGAAAAGGAGGCATTCCATCTTAGTCCTCAGGGGTGACGATGTATCCACTTACCATCAGGTGGACTGTGTGCTCAAGTACAAGTGTTTTTCAGATAGACCTTCAATACTAGTGCCTAAATACCTTGTGTGTAAGACAGTGTTTTTGTGTAGTTTACTGTGAAGTGTGATATGACTCAAAGCAACCAAACACACACAGGGGCACGTTGCAGGCTTTGCAAAAGCTTGATGTTCGCTTTTTGCAAACTGAACAACTACGCCTCTGGTGCTCGTTCCGTGTTGTTCCCGGGAGCAGATCGTATTGCCCCGGAAAATGCCAGGTGTTCGGCAGTGCACGGGTAGGTGCTGGTGGTGTGTGTGCTGCCAACAATTCCCTCACCAAAGTTTGGCGAAAATTTCGGTGAGAAATTGAGCGGTGTGCCTTGTGGAGTATGTAGGCATTTAGAACACTAGCATTCAAGAGCTTCCTGAAAAACTTTTTGTACCAGATTTTGTTCCGCCTTCTTTCAATGGGGTACATGGCGAGCATCTGGTCTTTGCGATCAACCCCCCCCATACAGACATTATAGTCTGGTATGACGGTGGGCTTGTGTGTATCGCCGCACATCGCGGTTGCTAGCCCATGGTATGTCGAGACAAATGCCACACGGTTTTTGTCCCGGTATACGATGAGGTCCACATCCCCCGAAGTGCAACCGTTCACCTGACCTATCGCCATGTCTTTTTTCGTAAGATTCGTCAGCTCAATGGGAACAAACTGACGATTCGTTCGTAAGGTCCCCACGCAGTCAAACCCCCGAACTTTCAATTCTCGCGCAAGCGCGGGAGAATTGTAGAAATTATCCATCCAAATCGTGTGGCCCTTATGCTCAAGACCATTTAAAAGTCTGAGCACAAGAGCTGGCACTTTCCCAGAAACTGGACTGTCCTCTTGTGGGTCTGAGGAGGTATCATGGCCTGCGTGGACTTCAAAGCGTCACAAGTAACCAGTCTGGGACTCACACACCTCGTATGTTTTAATTCCTACTGTAGCTGCTTTGTTGCGGATGAATTGGTTAATATCTAACCAACCCTTCCACATGGTCAGACTTTCATCCACAGACACGTTTTGACCCAAAACATATAATTGTTGGAATTTGTTGTTAAGGTGATCCAAAATTGGCTGCACCTTAAACAACTTGGCCTGAGCCCGTGTCATCAGTTCAGGATCGCAACCGTCATTATCCTGAAAGTGGAGACATTTGCTCAACAGCATGAAGCGGTCATACGTCATCGCCGCAGTGAACCCGGGGGTACTGAAAATGTCCAGCGTGCTGTTCCAGTACTCCTCGAGACGTGATTTCACCACAATCCCGGTAGCGAGGATTATAGCGAAATACACGTGCAATTCACTTACGTCGGTGTCTTTCCATTTGGTGATGCGGCTGCTCGGACAGAGCGAACCGTCCACCAGCATGACCGTTGCAAGCTGTTGTGCATATCGATTCGTCTCCATGGCAATGTGTTCCATTATATCGCGATCCCATATGGCAGTAAATGCGTCATATGGGCTCGCATATGGAACCGTGGGCCCACAGTTTATCTGGGAGAACGGTTCCCTCCTCAGCTCAGGAGGAGTTTGAGGTTGCGGGAACCCCCTCCATTTAAAATCAAATTTATTTCCTGGCTCCGACATGGGACAGGATGGGGACGAGGGAGTATGGGTAGGTAAGGAAGGCGGAACAGAATAATCAGGAACATGGGATGTGGAAGGAATGGGACCGGAAGAGTTAGGGACAGGTGGGTGATCATTGGATGTCGGAGGCCAGGAAAAAGAAATAAATGCGTCTACTTCCCCACCTTCACCCTCATCCTCCGATGCCGCGAACATTTGTACCACCCTGGGGACTATGGTGGATTGGAGTCCAATTTCTTCTTCGCCATCTTCTTCGGAGTCCTCGTCGCTGCCTGTAAAATATAAGATAAAATAACCACATTGGCCGACTGTAATAATTTACGTTTTTTTTAAAATAATCTGTTACATAAGTAGTAACTTAATACAGTCAATTATTCTAAAAATAATTGACTGTATTAAGTTACTACTTATGTAACAGAATCAGTAACATGAGAGCTGATGTTTATAGAACACAGTACGGGTTTTATTTGTATTTTTATTAGCAGCTAAAGCAAAACTATTTTCCCTTACCATAATTAAGGGCGTTGGATATTTCAATATCCCTTAGAGGACGCGACGAAGATGACGAGGAAGTAATTCTAAAAGAAGAAAATAAATTATTAAGAATCAATAAAAAAATAAAATAAAATTAAGAATATAAATAAATAAAAAATAAAATAAAGAATCAATAAAAAAATAAAAGAAAAAATAATTAAAAAGAAAAATTAATTTTCAGTACGTTTCCTTGGCATTTTGTAACATATGTATATATATGTCCATGATCGGTAGCCATGTACATATATATACATATATTATGTGTATATTGTACATATTTGTACATATCGAACAATGGTAAATTATGACCAACCATGCTTGGGTATCAACATGCTGCCTAAACCTTCACCTTCAACCTACAAGCCGCCGGTTCATTTTACCTCTTGCTGTGATTCGTGAACAAAGCATGATTTAAAAATTATGTCATATTAAGTAGTATCCCAAGTGATTGTCATTATTAGACCCGTTATGTTTACTATAATGTTTCAAAATAATGAGGGTTACAAAAATCACCTAGTCATTATCTTGTTGAAGACAAGTCGTATCCACACTTTGCTAGCATGTATGAGGCTAAAATGTTTAGATATTTACTACTTTCATGAGCTTGATGTTTGAAATATTTCTTAGAAACAACTTGTTTTTTTTGTTTAATTGATTACTAAATTTAATGTATATCTTGAAACAATAATTTCTTTTCCATTTGTAAGTAGATATTATCCAAAATAGACATGTTTTTAGAGGTACTAATTTTGGTGTCAAATTACATACCATCTTTGTTCCACTCATACTCAAATTTATATTGAATGTAACATGATTCTTTTATTTATATTTGTAGCTTATAAGCTTAAGTTGCTGCAAACAAAAGGTCTTTGTCCCATTCGCTCAGGGTCATTTTAGATAACAAGAAATGTGAGACCCTTTTTTGTTTACTTTAAGTGGAAGTATTTTTTGTGTCAACTTTGTAAACATGTGTTGTGTGAAAAAAATGTATAGGACCTTGTTAATTTTGGTTTGTATTGTAAACTTAGATATGTAATGTGTTAATTAAAATTAGTTTCAGTTTAATTATTGTTTTATTTTATACAAATTATCAAGAAATACAATAAAATTTTCTGTACCCCATATTAAGTAGTAATGTTTCTATGGCAAATAACTACCAATATGCTAAATATGTAAAGATATATACAAAATAGGTAATTAAAACCAATATTTTAATTGTAAGCGTACAGCATTCCTTTAAAAAAATCGAGGAAATCCAACTTTAAAAAAAACATATGCTTATAATATCCCTGTCTGTGCGCTTGCCGACGGTCGGCATCACAGATACGCAAAATGGCGGAAACATTAGTCACACTGTTTAGAGGTTATTATTCCCAACATTGTTATTTTCAATATTTTCCACATTTCTTGTATTGCACTAAAATTGTAACAAAACAAATTCTAATATAAAAATCACAGTGTAAATATAATATAATCATACAGTGGGTCGACACCTATACAAATGACTGAAATAATTTTGTATTGAAAATTCTGCCAGTTTAGTTCATTTTGTTGTTGTCGCCCCGTAGTGTTTCTCTGTCTAGCCCTCTATTGAACCACTGGTAGGAACGAAAGCATCTCCTTAAACAAACACAATAATATACATAACTTACTTTTATATAATATTATAATATGTAACAAACTTATTGCCCTGATTTCTACTACGGCATTTGGACTATTTGTCAGTCAGTTTCTAATTTTAATATACCTACATAATAGAGAATTCTATAAATACTAACATTTTCATTTTGAAATATTAAAATTTCCATTGTCTCATCACCAAGTATTGGTAATGAACTGGCTTCAGTAATTTGGTCAGCATCTGAATCCTGGACATCAGTTATGCCTGTACATGCTCGGCCCATCAAGTCACTGACTTGTTCCAAAATTATATCTGTTTTAACACACGATGGGCCACCTCCTGTGCCATTGTGACTGCTTTTGCTAAGTGCTTTGTATAACTTCGCATCAGTCTTCATTTTCTCCCAGACTCTCATAAGAGATTCTTTACTTCTGAAATGTTAGTGGTAGGTTATTAAAAGGCAATTCAGTACGTTCATCATAGTAGATAAAGAGGTTAATGTACTGAGAATACAGGTATTAGGTAGGTAACTTCTCATTCAAGTAAGTAAATAGAAACTCTTTAATACACACATTACATATTATACAAAATCAAGATAATAATTATGACAATAACTATTTACAGCTATAAAGTTTGGATGTAAAGGCAACTTAACTTTAAAACAACTATAACAAGTACTAAACAAAAGGTTTATTTTTATCAATAACTTACCTAGCCGTGGTTCCTGTGGAATTAAATCTTGTGCACAAATTCACCCACGCTTCATTCTTCGCTTGATTTGTTGTACCGTCCGTCTTTTTATTTAATATAACATTTTTAAAAGTATTCATTAACTTTACAAGTTTATCCTTTTCATCAAACGTGAAATTTTGACACCGCTTTCTCTTATTTTCGGCCATAATTATAAAATAAAAAGTTAGAAACGAGATACCAAACGAAAACACCACGAAAACTTGCAGCTGTGACTTGCAGAGACAAATGTCAAACAGTCAATGCACAGATAAAGCTGAGTGTCAAATACGGTGACTTGTCAAACATAAACTAAAAATATGATATTTTTATTAAAATATTAACAAAATGAAAACATATATCAGTCAAAATATGAAAGAACTAATTTCTTCATTAAAATAATACATGAATACGTATTTTTTGTATTAATATATATCATTTCCGATAAAACCGGTAACTACAACTGGGTATCAAGCACTATCGTCGTAAAAAATCGGTCACATAAGGAAGGGTCCCCTAGCTATAAGTCCGTTGCGTTCGTGAAAACAAATTTTAGTTATGGGTTGGTTTAGGGGACCTTTTAGCTTAGCGGTCGTCTAACTATGTGATTGTTTAGGGGATGTCGGTGAAATTGGGCATTAGTCTATGGTAATGACTACCATCACCACAAACTAATAAGAAGGACTAGCGTACCAACCAGTCTCAGATATATTAGTACATCTACTCCCCCCTTGTCAACTGGCTCTGCTGATAAGGTGAATAATATTCCATTCATGATTCAGGTCTTTAAAATAAAAAAAAATAGTAGGTACTTCAACTTATTAGGTTTTAATAAGAAAAAAAAAAAGCAATACATGCGTATTAATTGTACATTAATTGTACATTTTCATTTAAGTAAATAATCAGCTGCCATAATAATTAATGTAACTCTTCTACTCGCTACGTGACATGGATAAGACAATAAAAAAATCGTGAGATGTTTGCGAACTTCAGCAACAACCATAGGTAAATGACTACGGGTAACAGAGTCTAAAGGATTTAAATTTATTATAGCCTCTTCAAGGTATCTGTAATGAGAAAAATATATTAGAAAACAAAAAAAAAACCTGATTTTTCTTGATAAATTTTAACAAAATATGCTAATTTACATGGCTAAACAATTTTGTGATTATATAAGGTAATTAATTGTTCTCTGCCTAATCATAATATATAAAATTTGATGGCCTGGTAGCTCAGAGGTCTAAGGGTTTAGCTATGGCGTTGCGGGATCGTTGGTTTGAATCCCGCACGGAAGAAGTGTTTGTATAGCCTACAACTACAATAAAAGTTCCGGATCTGGATGCTTGTCCATATGCAATTCATCTATGAAAAAAACCTCTATGATACATGTGAAAATCCTAGTGTGAAGTTAAGTGTTTTAAAGAACAAAAAATATTGATGATGTGAATTGAATGTGAACATAGGTCAAGAAACGCCTCAAAGTCCTGGACCACCTGCATCCATCGACTTCCCGCATGTCTTACCATCTAGTGGGGAGCCGCCCTTCACTTCGCCTACCGGTACGAGGCTGCTACTCCAGAAACTTTCTTCCCCTTCGGTTGTCAGTTCTTAGAGCTATATGCCATTTCAGCCTACTAAACCGTTGGGCTATTTCAATTATTCTGGTTCTACTGTGCATATCCTAATATCTAAGTTTATCACGCAAAAAAACCTCTAGCTCTCTCATAGCTTGAGCTTCCTCATACGGCCAGCACACATTCAATTTATTCTTTGAAATGAATGAATTGAATGTGTGGCTGATAGCTAAAATTTTAGTGCACTTTAATTACTTTTACCTGCACTTTAATTGCGTATCGTGAACCATATCGGTTGCCAGTTGTTGTATAAGTGATAGCAACACTGCCTGACGTAATTTGCAAGGCGGTGAAAAAACCTTCACAGGATCCGCCGCTCGACATGCCGCCATAACTAACGATAAATCGGACGAAGACAGCGCCTTTTCGAACGACCCATTGAAATTGCCATCTTTAATTTGTTTGTTAATTTCGGCTGACTTTATCTTGGTGAAGAATAGAAAAATATAATTATGAGAAATCTGCTTTCATTGTTAATAAAAACACAAATCTCTACGAAAGAATAATACTTATTATCTCTGTAGAATACGAAAAGGTTAAACTACTTTTGGTAATATTTTCAGAAAGTTTTTTTTTTTTTATAGAATATGGGGACAACGAGCACTCAGTCCACCTGATGATAAGTGGATGCTGGGGCCAATATAAAAAGTACTCTGTGGCTGTGGCCCATAGACATTAAACGTTTATCCTCGATTGTGAATAAAAATACAGATGAGTTGTCACCCCTGAGGACTAAGATGGAATGCCTCGTTTCCAGTAAAATAGGTCTCCAGTACGAACGACAATATAATTATAATTTATTTGGATATAAAACTTTCTCTAATATAATGTAAATAAAATTTTCAAGTGAATCTAAGATATCTTACCAGTTGTTCAATAATTGATCGTTCGGAATCGGCAGGCTGGGGAGGGCTTATTGGTGTATAGTTTGGAGTGGAGGGGCTTGAACCACTGTCTTCTGAATTGTCGTGATTATTATGTTCTGGCGTCAATAAAATTTGATATAAGTTTTCCCGCCAATCTTTCAACTCCTTTTGAAGAATCCTTTAAAAGATATATTAATAAAGGGATTTAAGAAATTTTGATGGTTTTATTTATGAATGGCAACATTGTATAGACTCGGCGCCCTCCTAGTAGGTAGAATGACCTTACGAGGCATGTAAGGCTCCCTTTTTTAAACTTCCTAGATCACGTAAAAATTGCTGTTTTTGAGACCGCAAGGCCTATAGGTACGTTTTTGCGTACTTTGTCTTTAGGTTAAACTAGGCCCCAGGCGAGAGAAAGGGATAGCGATCACAAAACAATGATACTTAAAAATCAATATTAATAAATATATAAATTATAATTTATGAATTTCCACAAATATTAGCTCCAGTTGGAATTAAAACCCAGGACTTTAGACGTAGAAGAAGGTATACTGATAGGCAACGAGTTCGTCTACTAAGGGCATATTCACACTAAGCAGTTGCCAACCACCCCGTTGACGGCAAACAAAAAATATAAATAAAGCTTATACTATTCAAAATACCGGATATCAAACAGAGAACCGGAGACCCTTTTTACTAGTAACAAGTCATCTTAGTCCTCATGGGTGAAAAGTGACAACACATGTGCATTTTGATTCTTAATCGAGGATAGATGTAAATGTCTATGGGCTACAGCATCCACTTACCATCAGGTGGACAGTGCGCCGTTTATCACTCTTATTTAATATATAAAAATTAAATTTGTTTGATGGTAGTCTATGCGCTGCCATACCGGTTATCAGATTGCGGTAAATCTTTGTCAACTTATTGTTTGCACTTGCGTAAAGGTTATAGGCATAGTACAATTCAAATACAGAAGTTGGCGCGCGTATCGTACCGACAAATTTATTTGAAAGTCATATTATTTAATTAAATTTCAATGAACGTAAAATCAATCCTAATTAAACAATATAACCCTTCCAAATTTAAAACGATATCTCCACAAATATTTACTCTGCGGCAGCAACACGCCGGGTACCAGCTAGGTAGCTATTTAAAAAAACAATACTGTTGCGCGCCACTATTAATGTCTTGTACATGGCAACACTAGTTACACTAGCGCCCTCTAGTGTCGAGTAGCAGAACTAGGAGAGTCAAGATCCTTCCAGAAATTTCGGGACCGATATGACCTACGTACGTATTACATTATATCTCAATGCCGATATGTACTCGAACATTCTAGATGTCGCTACAGTAGAAGGTTCTGGAAACTATCTGAGGCCCTATATAAAGCCAGTATAGACCACGACGAAGGCAGTATTGAATTGGCGATACAAGAGAATACTTCGAAGCGAAATAACTGCGAGCTAAAGTGATTGTGTTTTATTATTAGTGTGGTTTATTGTAATTAGTGTTGTGTAATTAAAGTGTCAATTTAGGTAATTCAATCGGCAGTTTTTAATTGTCTCGAACCCCAAGCTCGTAACAATTGGTGTCAGAAGTGGGATCAAATCATGCCGATTTTACCAAAGGACGACATGGAGGGTATCCGTACCCGAAGTCAACGCCAGCTGGAGACGGACCAGAGACGATTTGGTAATGGAACGCCGCAGACGTCGGAGGGCTAGCTGCTGACCACGGCCGGCTCATCGAAGATTGAATTACGTAATATCCCGGCGGCTACTAGTGTAACTAAAGAAAGTTTATGTAAAATTGTATTAAAAACGGCTAACGTCCTGGAAGTTCCTCTCGAACAGCAAGAAATAAAAGACATATATCGCACCAAGAATAAAACTGGAAGTGTAAATATCATTGTCGACTTGAGTACTACACTAAAGAAAGAAATAATATTAAAAAATGAGCGCAAATATAACACAAAAAACTACGCGGATACATTTAATACTTCACACCTCTCTATAGAAGGTCCAAAGAAACCAGTTTTTATCTCAGAACATTTAACGCAGAAAGCAAGGCGCCTTAACTATTTAGCCCGAATATTTGCGCAGGAGCACGGATATAAGTTTTGCTGGACTTCTTTTGGAAGGACGTACCTGCATCAAGATGAGGGTAAACCACACATCAGAGTTGATTCCGAATCTGACTTAGCCAAGTTGAGAAACCAAAAATGACTACAGCGTGGAGATATTCCCGGCTTAAATTTTGGGATCTTTTTTCTTATACTGTTTTAATTTGTGTCATGCATGAACTCTAAAATTGTAAAATTTATTATTTTATATCATATTTATATATATTTTATAATGTATAATTATATAATATGTGTATTAATATATTATATATATTTTATAGTTAATAATATTAATGTATACATAAAATCACATTACACTATTGTTCATTTTAAAATTCGCTTAATAGATTTTCTGTATAAGTACATAGATATAAAAATGATTATTTTAAAAGCCCATAGTTGCGACAATGACGTTTTCTTTATCTCAAAACGATAGAACTACAGAATACTATTGTATCGGACATCGATAATATCACTGTTGCTTCATCTTATATTTGTGATGCTTTAGAGTGCAATAACTTAGTAAAGGTATCTAATATGTCCATTAATATTATTGCGCAAAACATACGTAGTGTATACAAAAACATTGATGGCTTTATGGCATACATATCGCAACTATCTTTTGAACCGGATATAATAATTTTAACCGAATGTCGCCTAGAATTGAATAAGCCCGTTCCACGTCTTCCGGGTTATAAATGCCATTTTTCAAAAAAATGTCTTAATCAAAACGACGGTATAACCGTTTATACCAAGCATAGTTTTGATTGCATAATTACAGAACCTGAACCAACGGGTGCTAATTATCTATTAATTAAAATTAACCCAGATATAGTCATTTTAGCGGTATATAGGTCTCCGTCGTTTTACTATATTGATAGTTTTCTAAATACCCTAGAAAGTATTATTCGACCAATAAAGGCTAAAAACATCTTTCTTATTGGCGATATCAATATTAACATTATAGAAGGCAATGAGGATAAACATAGTGAACCATATTTAAATCTAGCTGCTGGTTGGGTCTCTTGCCTGGTCACACTTACCCCACACGCATAAAAAATTGCTTAGATCATGTAATGACCAAAACGATATTAAACACCAAAATAATAGTCATGGATAGTACTATCACAGACCACGCCTTAATTCTTACCCATCTATCTTTAGATTCCAAACGTAAGCCTGATAATATTTTCATTGATAAAATTAACTATAAAAACGCCATAAAATCAGTTGAAGCAGTAGATTTTTCATTCATATCTCCTACTTGTAATGCAGACATAGCAGCTCATGAATTCGTCAACATATTATCATCGGCTGTAAAAAATAACACAACAAAAATTAAGCTACCTAGATCTAGACGTACTCTTAAAGCATGGATGACGCCTGGATTGATCAAATGCATCCGCCACCGTGATAAACTACACCAAAATCTTAAAAAAAACCCTGATAATGAGATACTAGAAATTTCTTACAAACGATACAGGAATTTTTGTAATTCATTGTTAGGAAAGCTCAGGCGCCAACATGAAACACATCTTTTAAAGAGTGCCAAAAGCAGTAAAGAAACTTGGTCTGTCATTAAATCTATCTCAGGACGTAATAATATAAATAATTACGCTGATAATCTAATTAGGGAAAATCCTACGGTTTCAGTTGAGAGAGCGAATCATTATTTTTCTAATCTAGGTAAAAAATTAGCAGATAAAATAATTGAAAATCGTGGTCAACGTACAGTTACAAGTTCGACCCACAGATCTCTTAACTCATTTGTGCTCTATCCACCTGACGAGACGGAGGTAGAATCTACTTTGTTAAGTCTTAAAAATGATGCTGTTGGGTGGGATTCTATCTCTGCCGTTTTTCTTAAAATGATAAAAGATATAATTATATTACCGCTTACCAATCTCTTTAAAATTTGTTTTGAACAAGGATGCTTTCCAAAGGTGTTTAAAAGGTCTCTCATTACTCCTGTATACAAGAGTGGAGCTCGAGACAGTGTCGAAAACTACAGACCTATCTCTGTGCTGCCAGCTCTTTCGAAAATATTGGAAAGGTTGTTGAATAACCGTTTGGTAAAATTCCTGACCAAATACAATATTCTATCAAGCACGCAATTCGGTTTCAGAACGGGTAATAGCACAGAAGTTGCGGTAAAAGGCTTGACAGAATTTGTAACCAATAAGTTGGACAAACAAAAAAAATGTTTGGGTGTTTTTCTTGATTATCAAAGGCTTTCGACACCGTCTCGATTCCCATTCTTGTACACAAATTGGAAAATATCGGAATTAGAAATTCGGCCCTTTCTATTTTTAAAAGCTTCTTAAGTCACCGAGTGCAGAGAGTTAAGATTAAAAATTTCATCAGTTCTGATACTAGTGTCACTTTTGGTGTCCCTCAAGGAAGTATCCTAGGGCCAAGTCTCTTTTTAATTTATATTAATGACTTTTGTCGTATGCCATTAATACATGGCAAATTATTCACTTATGCCGATGATACGGCTATAATATTTTATGGAGAGACTTGGGCTGACGTTCAGATGATTGCTGAAAGGGGTCTCCAATGTGTGGTACAATGGCTTGAGGACAATTTACTAACACTAAACGTATCTAAATCAACGTACTTACAGTTCCGTATTACCAATACTCCAGCTGTTGAGGATATTGAACTGAAAGTACATTTTTGTGATCTAAAGTCAACAGACAAATGCTCTTGCCTTAATATAACTAGATGTAAAACTGTAAAATACCTCGGTGTGTTGTTAGACGAAAAACTTAGCTGGCTCCCACACATTGATCTTATTTCATCCCGGACTCGTATACTTATTTGGACATTTAAAAAGCTAAGACACATTGCTGATTTTGATTTATTGCGCACAGTATACTTTACTTTAGCACAATCAATTATAGGCTATTGCATAAGTGTCTGGGGAGGATCGTGCAAAAGTTTTTTAATTAAGCTCAAAAGAGCACAAAGATGTTTACTAAAAACTATGACTTTCAAACCTTATAGGTACTCAACAAAATTATTATACAGCGAATGCAAGTTGCTGTCTGTCAGGCAATTATACGTTCAAAATTTGATCACCATGCAACACGATCGCACTCCCTACGACCCTGAAATCTGTCGTAATAAACGTAGAATACCCAACATACTGGCACCGTTTAGATGCCGCACTGTTTTTGCTAGACGACAAAGCGCATATCTCTCTATAGTATATATACTCTATAACAAACTTAACAAAATTCTAAATTTCTATCCTCTTTCAAAACACGAGTGTAAAATTAGAGTTCGTGATTGGTTGTTGTGATTAGATTACAATAAAACAGAAAATTTATTAATTTAATTTGATTTAATTTAATTTATAGTTTCAAAATAAATAAATAAACAAAAACAGGGAAGTGATTAATGTGTGGACAATTAATATTAACGTTTCGTTTATGTTTATGCATAATTTATATATGAACTTTAATATTTATATATGTATATATATATATATATATATATATATATATATATATATATATATATATATATATATATATATATAGTATATATTTGATAATTATATAAGTATATATACACATATATATGTGTGTGCTCGTCTTGTATATATGTATATTAAATATATGTATAGTATAGATGTTTAGTATTAAATATAACACATATAGAATACTTTATTATATTACAATTTTTATTATTTTTTGATTTAATTTTTGTAAATTTGTTAAATTTGTAAAGTTGTTTACTTTTCTTTTGTTTCAACAATGAAAACATGCATAGTTCTTTTAGTATTACCCGTTCTTTTAGTACAACTCTGGGAGAGGCCGCTGATTCCTAAGATACAGACTCGTCTAGTTTAGGAGTCAGAGACTTCATAAAATTTCTTGTGATTTATTTTTGATAATAAAGAATTATTATTATTATTATAATTTTTGATTTTATATTCTCGGCAAGCCGGGAAGAGCTGATAACACGGGCCTAAGCCAAGTGATTATCAGTTGGATTAAATACGGTAGAAGATTGCACAGAAAATGGTGGCGTATTTGTGTTTTGATCTGGGTTTTCTGGTTCACATTGCAGAAACTTTCTAACAAGTCTACATGTGTTCAGTATCGCGGCCTTCTGCAGTAGATGATAGATATTTGTAGGTAAGTTGAGGGAATTAAGGGACTGGTGGAGTTGTTTCGGTATTACTCCTGTTGTAGACAATACTATCGGTACTATTGTAACTTTTTGCAGATGCCAGAGTCGGGCTACTTCATCTTTTAATTCAGTGTATTTACTCAGTTTTTCTGCTATTGTTGTCTGCAAGTTATGGGTATTTGGTATAGCAATATCTATTAAATATCCAGTTTTGTTTATCTTGTTTATAAGTGTAATATCTGGTCTATTGAAATGGATTGTCCGATCGGTAAGAATGGCGCGGTCAAAATATAGTTTTGTTGAGGGGTTCTCTAATACAATTTCTGGATTGTATTTGTAGTATGGTGTAACGGAATCTATAAGTTTGTACTGGTGTGCTAATTTTTGGTGTATAATGTTGGCTACTTGATCGTGTCTATGTTTGTAGTCTGTTTGGGTTATTGACTTGCACGCGCCTGTTATATGCTGAATCGTTTCTGGAGAGCTATGGCATTTCCTACATGTGTCATTACTTAAATTCTTTATGATAAACTTTCTGTAGTTTTTGGTTTCAACTACCTGATCCTGTATAGCAAGCATGAACCCTTCAGTCTCCGGGAAGAGTTCGCCTCGATTTAACCACGCGTTCGACGCCTCTTTGTCGACATTTATCTGGCATAAGTCTTGGCGATGTCTTCCATGTAGAGATTTCTGCGTCCATTCTAAAAGCTTGGTTTTGTCCTCAATTACTTTCTCATTTTTCTGTTCAGTTGTATCTTTTAAATTTAGGGGTGTTAAGTTTTGGTCGTTCTGTGATATAATTTTATGAAGAATAGAGGTTTCTGTTTTTGAGAAAAAGAATTGTCTGAGTGCTTTTATCTGTCTGTTATGTAGGTTTAGGATATCAATTAGTCCTCTACCTCCTTCTTTCCGCGGCAGTGTTAATCTCTGCAGACATGATCGTGGGTGGTGTTTGCGGAATTTGGTCATTGTGGTATTAATTTTTCGTTGAAGGTTTTTCAGATCGGTTTTGGTCCAATTGATTATCCCAAAAGAATATGTGAGAACTGGTATAGCGAAGGTGTTGATTGCTTTGATTGTATTTCGAGAATATAGTTGCGTTTTCAGAATTGTGTTTAGTCTATGTTGAAATTGTAGTGTTAGTTTTTGTTTAGTTTCTTTATAGTGTATCTGTTGTGATTGTGTGTAGCCAAGGTATTTATAACTATCTTGTTCCTCTAATGGTTCTATCTGTTCTCCTGTTCTTAAAGTGTATTGGTGTTGGTAATTCTGTCCTGCTCTAATTGAATTTATTTTACATTTATCTATGCCGAATTCCATTTTGATATCGTTTGAGAATTGTTCTGTCAAGTTTGCTAGCTCACAGAGTTGAGTCTCACTTTTGGCGTATAATTTGATATCATCCATGTACAACAGGTGATTTAATTCTATTGTTTGAATTTCGTTTTGTCCTTCGGTAGTTGTATTTTTTAACGGGATTCCTAAAGTAGTTGCGTTTAATATATTAGATAGGGGATTTAGAGCAAGACAGAACCACAGTGGGCTTAAAGCATCTCCCTGAAAGATACCTCTCTGAATTTTTATTGGGAAGGTTTCTACTAATTTACTGGGCGAAGTTATTCTTAATACAGTGGTCCAAGTTGTCATCATGACCTTCAGGAATGTTACTATAGTTGGATGTATTTTGTATATCTCTAAAACTTTTACAAGCCATGAATGGGGAACAGAGTCGTATGCTTTTTTGTAGTCAATATACATACTAAACAAATCGGTTTTGCTTTTTTGTACTTTTTGAAGGATAACTGAGTCTATGATTAATTGTTCCTTGCAGCCTTGGCTGAATTTGCGACATCCTTTTTGTTGTTCGGCTAAGATATTATTAGTGTCGATGTGTTGATATATTAGTTCAGATATACAAGATGTGATAATTTTGTACAAGGTCTGCAAGCATGTTATTGGTCGGTATTTTGCTGGATTTGAGAGATCATTACGATCTTTAGGTATCATAAAAGTTGTACCTGAAGTTACGTAGGACGGTATTGTTTTAGGATCCTGTATGAAAGTATTTATGTAATTATAGAGAAAACTATGGGTAGATGTAAATTTTTTGTACCAATAACTATGAATGTTGTCTGAACCGGGTGCTTTCCAATTATGTAAACGAGAAAGTACTTTATGGAAAATTACTGGGGATATGTGATCAAATGTCATTGCTTGAATATTTGTGTTGCTGTTTGTCAGTTCTGTTTGTATCCACTCTGCTTGGGCGTTATGTTCGATTGGTTGTTCCCAAATTCCTGCCCAGAAGTTTTGTAACGTCTCTGAGTCAGGGTAGTTATGATCAGGGTTGTTATCCTGAACGTTAGATGTCGCCTGTCTAATATTGCGGTAGAAGAGTTTTTCATTGTGGGTGAATTGAATGTTTTGTAGTTTTCTTTGGGCACAAGCTTTGTATCGTTGTAGTCGGCCTGCTACGACTGACAGTTTTTGTTTAAGAGTGTCTAATGTGTGAGCTGCTTGTTTATTTGGTTCTTCATGAGCAGTGTGGATTCTATATTGTTCTAGTATCTTGTTAACGTGTTTAATTATTTTCCTACTTCTATTGCCATTGATGAATTGTGTCATTTGTGCTATCTTTGAACGTAAATCATTTAATTTTCGTTCTAATCGCGTCTCCCAGTTAGGTTTATATTCTTTTTTTGCCCTTTGGGTGACTTCTCTTGGTTGAAGGGTTATCTTTGCTCCGTTAACTTTTGCCGCAGTCCATGCCGCACAATATATAGTAGTTTGTAAGGTATAGAAGTCAATTTCTTTGTTAACGTTTTCTGGTAATATTATTTTGTTTAGGTAGGTAACTATACGCGCTAGTTTTTTAGAAGGTTTTTGTTTAGGAATAAAAAATCTTTTTGTAGGGCTAGTTTCTTTAAAATATTGGAATGCTTGTTGGAACGTCTCATCTATTAGTGGATCCCTATCTAGGTTTGCTTGTGGGTTAGGTTGTATTTCTTCTGCAATGTTGATTTCAGTATGATTTAAAGTAAGTGAAGGTTCTTGTGTTGAGCTGATGTCAATGCTGTTTATAAATTGAGTTTCAGAATTACTGTTGCGGTTTGGGTTTACTAGCGTCGTTACGCTTGTAAAGTTGGTATAGTTATAGTTAAAATTATGTAGTCGTAATTCTTCAGATACTTCTAGTTTTAATGAATTTAATCTGTCACTAGTGACGTAATTATTGTTCACAATTGCTCTCCTTTGATCAGCTATTCGTTGTTCGTTAAGATGAGCAAGTGCAGGAAATCTGTTGATAAAATCTTCATACATGCGTCTTCTATATGCTGTTTCGTTTCTGCCTAAATCTGTAACTCGATAATAAGAACGCATTATAGCTTCATTTAGTTCACTAGTCCATCTCATTCGGGTCTGCGTTCTATTTTTAGTACTATGTGTTTCTGGGGTTCTAGGTTGCATTTGGATAGATTGTGTGAGTGTAAGTATTTGTTGTACATGGTCGATAGAGTTATGTGACTGTTGGGTCGAATGATTCAACTGTAGACGATCTAACTCTTCTTTTACGTCGTTTCGTATCTCTTCTATAGTTTTCTGTGGAAGTAGTTTATTGTTTATTATGGCTCTACGTTGGTCTCCTATTCTCTGTCGACTAACCTGCATGTTCGGGAATTTTTCTAAAAATTTTATGTGGAGTGGTTCAAGATAAGTTTTTCTGTCTGTATCTAGTGCAGTCAATTGAAGGTAAGTGCGCAGTATGAACTTATTCATTTCAGGTGTCCATCGTCTGCGCGTACTTGAGGCGCTTGTAGTGGGTGCAGGCTTAGAGTCAAGGTTGACTTCCTGCACAACACTATCAAGCGTGCTGGTGGTGGACAAGCTAACTGATTTTCTTGTCACGTAAGAGGGTCGAGTCGAAGGGATGGATGAAAATAATGAAATAGTATCATCGCCCGTGGAATATTATTATTATTATTATTATTATTATTATTATTATTATTATTATTACTAGCTCCCGCTTCTGCAGCACCTGACTTAGGTGCTCTGATGATGATGCTGCAGGATCAGGCTCGCCGACAGGAGGAACAGGCCAGTCGGTTGGAAGAGCAGCTGCAGCGCGGACAGGAGGAACAGGTCCGTCGGTTGGATGAGCAGCTGCAGCGCGGACAGGAGGAACAGGCCCGTTGCTTGGAAAAGCAGCTCAAACGCGATAAGGAAGAGCAGATGCTTCTCATGAAGGACCTTCACGCTACCTTCGGGAAAGAGATAAAGGAGGTGAAGGATAGGGTTGCTCAACATGACAACCGCCTGTTGGAAGCTGAAACCCGAATCGACCTGACTCAAAATTGGGGATGGAGTTACAGCTCCCGTGGTAGCTACAACACCTTCGCTACGTGGATTCAAAGTGCCACCGTTCGACGGGACTTCTTCCTGGTCGGCCTACAAAATCCAGTTCGAGGCTGTCATGAAAGCGAGCGGCTGGAATAAAAGTCAGGCCATGACTGCTCTCACCCTAGGCCTGTGCGACCAGGCCTTAACTGTTCTGGAAGCTCTCGGAAAGGAAGTGACTTACGAGTAGCTCCTTGAGGTGGAGAAGCTGGTTCGAAAAGCGTACCAGTCTGTACCTGCGCTCATTGTAGGGAACCTGGTGCAGACATTCATCGACGGCATCCGCGAACTTGAAGTCAGAGCTGCTGTGAGGCTCGGGCATCACGAGACGTTTAAGGACGCCTTGACCCATGCACTGGAGGTGAAAGCCGTGCGGCAGGATCATCGTTCCCTCCGCGTCAGGGAGGTTGCAGCAGCTACAGTTCAGGACCGCAATAACGGCTACAGCCCTAGGTGCTACGGCTGTGGGAAAAGGGGCCATCTTCGATCCAGCTGCCCTAAACGAACTGTAGAAAAAGGTGATCGATCTCGAGAGGGTAGTGTGGCTAACAGCACCGTCCAGCAACAGCAGGGAAACTGGCGGGTGCTGACTGATGTTAGAAGAGGTACTCCTAAGATTGTCCATGTGGATTGACTGGCGCGTTATTATGCGGCCAATAATGCTCGGGACGAGCATGTCTTAGGAGGGGGCAGTGTTGCGCGCCACTCTTAATGTCTTATACATGGCAACACTAGTTACACTAGCGCCCTCTACTGTCGAGTAGCAGAACTAGGAGAGTCAAGATCCTTCCAGAAATTTCGGGACCGATATGTACTCGAACATTCTAGATGTCGCTACAGTAGAAGGTTCTGGAAACTATCTGAGGCCCTATATAAGGCCGGTATAGACCACGACGAAGGCAGTATTGAATTGGCGATACAAGAGAATACTTCGAAGCGAAATAACTGCGAGCTAAAGTGATTGTGTTTTATTATTAGTGTGGTTTTAGATTGTAATTAGTGTTGTGTAATTAAAGTGTCAATTTAGGCAATTCAATCGGCAGTTTTTAATTGTCTCGAACCCCAAGCTCGTAACAATACTATATTACTATTAGCCCTGCGGTGTGGTTGCCTTCAAACAGTTCCAATGGGTCGGAGAAATGTGGACCGACATCTGGCATGGATAGCAGCACGATTGCCACATGCACTATGTGTTTTAGATTGATTTGTGGTTTCCATCCATCGACACAGGTTGTGTGCATACATAGTGCGTACGTATAAATTAGAGTGCACCTGATTTTTTTTTCTTTATAAGATGAACAACCGTGACATCTTTCACGTCCATCTTTAAAATGGTCTGTTCTGACAGCAACATTTTATTCGAATAATGTGCTTCGTTGCATTCCTCGGGGGAGGCCTATGTTCAGCAGTGGACTTGTGAAGGTCTGTAATGATGACGAATGATGATGATGAATGTGGTTGCAATTGTGGCTAGCCGCTATTCGGTTAACCGCAAGCTCAACCCCATCTTGCTGTCAACCCATCAATTTATTTTTATTTTTCTTTTTATAGAATAAGGGTGACAAACGAGCACTCAGTCCACCTGATGGTAAGTGGTTGCTGTGGCCCATAGACATCTACATCTATTTTCGTTTACGAATTAAAATGCAGATGCGTTGTCAGCCATGAGGACAAAGATGGAATGCCTTTTTACCAGTAAAAAGGGTCTCCAGTTCTCTACACTCACCATACGAAACACAGCAGCATTAAGCTGCTATTTTACGCTGGTATTCTGTGAGAGCGTGGTCCTTCCCCGGTCGAGCCGACCCATTCGTGCTACAACTATACTATGTATTAATATAGCTGCAGCATGGCTCTACCTATCTATTATATCTATCTATTTGGTTGATTAATAACTATTAATAAATAGTTATTAATCAACCAAATGACTAACACGATTTAAATAACCGCAACAGTACGTATGTGCCTTTAGTTTTCATTAAAATTGATCAAGAAGGCATTAACATAGAAACAATCCTTAGTAAAATATTATTTGGCATACTCTTGTAAGCTCCGTTGCAAATGCTTTGTCAGGTTCCTGTTGTGATCCGCCCCCTCCAGCAAGCTTTGATGACGTGATATAGCCTTACGCAGCGTTTTCGAAGTCTTATGCACGGATTTAGTAAACATGGTCGCGTTTTCCTCCACTGTAGAAATAGTTTTTAATTAGTACGCTTGCTATATAATCACTAACATAACATAACGTAACATAGTAACACTGTGTTGTTGACGCCTCGTTTGAAGGCCGAACCACAAACCGAACATAAAAAGTATACGTACTTATTAATAATATACGGTGTTGTTTTTCCTAGGGGTCAGAATGTGATTGAGTATAAAACTGTTGGGTGTAGTGCTGTTGGGTATAGTAGTGATGTCAGTAATAGTGTAGGTACTCGTTTTTGGCTAAGCAAGGTCGTCAAATTGCTACTTCGCTACTCCATCTGTCAAGGGTAGATCAAAGGAAAATAATCTTAAACGAAAAGAAGGGGGGAGACAAATATATTCTGGGACTTATGACTTCAGACCACAACAATGGATGACTAAATGCTGCTTGCTTGAAGCTACAGCAACATTATGGTAGGATACAGACCGCGAACTCAAAAAGTCGAGGGTTCTAGCCCGCAATTCACCAGGGATAATTAAGTAAATAAAACTTGGATAGTTCTGGTGGAAAGTTGATGAGAAAATGAAGCATTTTTTTCAATGTAGTTGCTTTTTATGTATTACGAAAATAAAATCAAAGTAATATGTTAGGTATTTTATGCATTCTTTATAGAAAAACCGCCATATTAGTTGTTTAATACGGTTTATAATGCATATAGCTGGAAGTTGGAAAATAATATTTAAAAAAAAACTTTATATTTTTATTGCTTAAGTTTCATCATCACAGTTTAGCTGTGGCAAAGATGGTGTCTTTTTTGCGTCTGTGTATGTTGTATTTTATGGTTAGTTATTATTCTGAGATTTTAAGGGCGCAGTAAACCATGCGACAAGAAGAATGTTGGCTATGACAGTGGATGGATTTAAGAGTAGTGGTAGGACTAAAAAAAATGGCGTAAGAAAGAGGAAAATAAAGAGATGAAGCCTAATAATAGAGAAGAATGGAAGAGGAAGATGGCTTTGCCGAAAAATCCTGGGATAAGGGCAGGAGGAAGAAGAGTAAGTTGTATTGTATTGCGGCCAAAGAGGTTATTACACAAATAAAATATTTTTATTAAGAAAAACTGACTATAGTGATCAGTTAATAAAAAATTAAATTATACGTTCGTGCACTTAGACAATCAACCATAATAAACGTTTAGAAAACATATTTATGGAATTATTGGTTTATGTACCTCGAAATGTGAATACAAAATGAATACGAATGTTTTCTTTTTTTCTTCACAAAACTGAAATGGCAAAATACATACTGTCCACCAGATACATGCAGCCAAAGAAGGTGGGCATCAAACAAAGAAATAAGGATACAATTTTTTTTACTATTCAAACGAGCACACAGTCCACCTGATGGTAAGTGGTTGCTACAGCCCATAGACATCTACATCTATCCTCAATAAAGAATCCAAATGCAGATGCGTTGTCACCCGTGAGAATTAAGATGGAATGCCTCATTTCCAGTAAATAGGGTCTTTGGTTCTCTACACTCACCATACGAAACACAGCAGCGTTAAGCTGCTATTTTACGCTGGTATTCTGTGGGAGCGTGGTCCTTCCCCAGTCGAGCTACAACTATACTACTAATATAGCTGCAGCATGGCTCTACCACGTAAATTGATCGAAAATGCGTTGTCACCTGAGGACTACGATGGAATACCTCACAAGCTGCCGCTCTTTTACCGGCTCTCCATATGAATGTAGGTACTCTTCAGGCCGGAACACCACTATTTGGCAGACCGACCATTTATGTAGGCCGACGGTGGGAAGTAGTATCAAAGGAAATAGATGTCTGGTACTGCGATGGCCAATTAGACTGCCAAGCGTAGCGTTCAACAGTAGATTGTTCATGGGCTGATATGGACGAGATGATAACAGGAATGTGTCTTAAAACTGATATGAAGAACGTCAGATTATGAAATAAAGTAAAATAAAATGAACATTTACACTCTTTGAAAGAATCTTCTAGAATTTTAGTGACATGTCTGAGGAGGCGACGATGGGATCGCTCCAGTATCGGCAGGTAGGACGTAGAGAAACTCTGGGTGAAGCAGCTTCGAATCACCTCCTTCACACATTGTTTTGTTGCTGCCACTACGCGATCTTTTAAAGCCTAAAAAATAATAAATAGCTTCCTCGTTCGTGTTACGTTTAGCAAAGAAGTGGAATAATTTGCCCGCATCTGTCTTTTTATGCGATTATGATGTGGAAGTCTTCAAAGCAAGAATGAATAGGTTTTTGCTAAGCAAAGCCAGTACGCTTTACAATTTTCGGCTTTATCACCACTTACCTACTCTCAGGTGAGGTGGTAATCAACCACTGCTTTAAACTGGTATAATAAAATAGTGAAACAAGTCGTACAATAAAAATTTTTGTACAACCGACTTCTATATAAATAAGACGAGAACTTCATCAATGTAGTCGAAATCGATTAAATACGCATTATTGAGGATAACTCAAAAACTACTGATCAGATTTTGAATGTGGTGTTATTAAGATAGACAAAGACCGTTTGTTTTTTTTTAAATCTCCAACTTTATCGGATAAAACATTAGTCTAAATCCCTCCTAATATTGCTTTCTATCTGAAAGTAAAATTCACACACAGACAGGCAAAAACTTTAATAATGGTTATTTATGTCATGGTTATCATGTAAATAACCTCATGAGCTTAAAAGAAGCTAGTTATTTCAATATTACTGACATAAATTTCAACTTATATCAGGTTATTTGCAATGATATTAAGACTTAAATACAAACAAAAATCAATATATATATATATAAGTGATTCACACATTTGATGTTAGATCATAGACGATGAAATAAGCTGCTGTATGTTATTGAGGGCATCTTCGAATTTTTCTGCCACCACCGCCTTCTGGCGCCACTTGGAATGAGGTGAGCGGGGGAAGCTAATTTGTTAGAAAAGTGTACAGATAAATATATCTTTTTGAAACATTAGTTATATTTTATATTACTTAGATTAGAAATGTATAAATTAAACTACGGATAATACTTTTGTAGTGGAATCAAAAAACGTTACCAAGTTGTGAAAAAAAAAATACAGTACTAAGGCATTTTTTTGTGTGTATAAGTACACTACAGACTTTTCAATGTTAAAAGTATGACCCTATTACAAAATGTATGACCATCTGCATAACAAATAAGTTCACCTCAGTCCCAACTAGCAACATCTGATGAGCGTAAGGTTATTAGCCCTCATTGGTATGATATTAAAAAGGTACCGACCGCTTGATACAAAAACCTGTAATGGACTGATAGATGCGATGAGTATTGCTCATTAAAGTGCTATGTTAGTTATTAACTACGGAATATGTACGTATCATAATATACTTATTGAACGTAATTTCTTACATCGTCCTGAAGAAACTTGGTTAGTGCGTCCTTAATACCTCGTTCCAGACACTGTGAAGGTTTTAATTCTATGGCGTCCAATAAGCTCTTAGCTCGGTCATTGATGTCTTCGAGCTTCATAGGTATAATTTCCTTAAGTGTTGATTTCATGAGCTCCTTAAAACTAAATCAAAAGTGATTAAAAATATAAGTTACAAATTAAAGTATAATTATCGGTGATTTTTTTTGTGTATTTTATTTTATTTTGTAATTTTAGTATAGATGTAAGCGATTTGGTTATATATATTGTAAGCTTATATTTTATCAATACCTAAATGAATAATGTTACTATTACCTTTTGCTTTAAATTTGTGTGGTCGCAATCGAGACGATAAGTTTCAAACTAACAAACTAACTTAGCTAATATAACAACAATAAACAGACAACTTTAAAATGTATGAAATTAATGTAAAGTCACGTAACGTAACTTTGATTTCATTCATTTATATACTTGCCTTAAAAAGGGGCCGATATTTTGTATATAAACACAAATTGCTGGTTTTTGTTGGTCTCGTTGTATTTCATGGTTGTACTGAATAAGATTGCAACTTGTATCTTTTTTGAAGAAGTAAGATTGTCAAACGAGTACACAGCCCACCTGATGGTTGTAGATTCTGTGATCCATGGACATCCTATCCTTAATTAAGAATTAAAATGTAGATGCGTTGTCAACCCTGGGGATTAAGATGGAATGCCTTGTTACCGGTAAACAGTCTTCGGTTCTCGCCCCACACCACACTTATTATAGCGGCATTACGGTGCTACTTCATGCCTTCTTTCTCGTCCCACAAGCCAGAATATAGCAAAATTATGCCGATATTTCACGCTGATATTCTGTGTGACCGTGGCCCTTCCCGGTTGTGTCCATCTATTGGTACTGCAACCATAATGCATTGCAACATGCTTTACCAAGTCTGAAACCAAACTAACTCTGATCTTATCGATAGGTAAGGATTGATTGGAAGGTCCGTGGCTAGCGTCCACATTTGTGACTCTAAGTCTCATTACATATGTAGTTTGTAACAGAATTTCGATAATTTAAAATTAAAAATTTTGTACAACCGACTTCAATATAAATTATTAAGAATAACTCAAAAACTATTGACCTTGATCAAATTTAAATGGGACCACATGTGACGCACCAGCTTTCAAATTAAAAAAGAATCGTCGAAATGGGTTCACCCTTAAAAAGTTATGAGGTAACACACATAAAAAAAACATACAGTTCAATTGTGTACTGTCTCCTTTTTGGAAACGGTAGAAAATGTAGCTGTTTAAGAGGTGGCAGGAATCATGTTCTGTCCAAGAAATCGTTTGGGTAGATATCATCCTCTTATCTATTTCTATCTCCAATTAGCAATGATTGTATTTCTGTTATCTAGGTATAGCGAGCCAATATGATTACAGGCAATGATGCATTCCATCCTAGCCCTTAGAGCTGATAACACATCTAGCGTCATCGTATCCTTCTTTGTTTGTTTGCTGCAGGTGTCCATGGACTGCAGTAGTCACTTACCTATCATTTGCTGATTGTAAGTTCGTTTGTCACTTCAGTTTTATAAAGAAAAGTGATCAAGCGCGAATATAGAATTGAAGTTTTGCCACATCCCAGACACTCCATACAACGCTTCCAAATTAATTACCTATTACTATACTATTATATTATATACCTATTACTATACTAGTATAAATACCTATTATTATACTATAATATATACCTATTACTTTACTATCATAAATACCTAGTACTATTACGTATTCTGTGGTTTTACTCTACATTCTTTCATCTCGAGTTTTGGCGGGAACTTGACCGGCGGCGGTTTGCTGCTCCTGTATTATTGTTTAAATAATGGTTTGAAGTGAACTTTGATATGTAAAAGTGTTTGCGCATATGAACTATTAGTGGAAACTGTGAAACAAGTGCTCTGATGGTGATGTGATTCTCATAATAAGTTGTCTGTCTGCTTAGGCGACTTGAGATACCATCGCCAACCGTCAGCTGCGTCTGATGGCTCAAGTTGCCGTCAAAATCTCCCAAGGGCTGCATTACATACATTGTGACGCATCAACATATTGTGAAGCAGTATACTATGAAGGATAATTATTATAACATATTGTAACTTCAGGCTCAGAAGGGCTAGATCCCAGAGCCGTAAAGCCAGTTATTAAGAAGAAATCTTCGATCTCATTGTAACATTCGAGTAAAGGCAAAATTATACGTTAAAATAAATCTTAGGGGAAGGGGGAGGTTGATAAAAAAAAAATAAAAAAAATATATACTTACGGAAGATCTTCAAACGATTGGTCTGCTGAGACCGTTTTAGGTTCATCTATGGTTCCATTAAACAAATAACTCTTTATATCCTCTTTAATTCCAATCAATAGCTTTTGCTGTTCAAGTAGTAAATCTACGAAATAAAAGGATAAAATGAGTGAGAGGTCCGTTATAAATTCAATGCTTTGGGTGTGAATACAACTATGCTTTAAAAAAGTTACTTATGAAAACAATTACGATGGTTTTCGACTTTAGCGGAATACGTATCAGTTTACATTTTATTTTATAGAAGACGGGGCAAACGAGCATGCGGCTTACCGGATGGTGTCTTCCTTTAGAAATGAGTTGGGGGTGACTCAAACTTTAGGCCTGGTCAGTTTGAATAGCCTATCATGTAGAGGATGTCACGGGGCTCATGGTTGACTAGGGGCAAAAAGTTCTCATTACACTCCTAGAGGGTCAAAATGGCCAAAAACCAAAAAATTGGGGAGTGGCTCGAACTTTAGGCATAGTCAGTTTGAATAGCCTATCATGAAGAGGATGTTATGAGGGTCATGGTTGAATAGTGGCAAAAAGTTCTCATTACACTCCTAGGGGGTCAAAATGGCCAAAAACCAAAAAAAAAGAAGGCTGGCTCGAACTTTAGGAATAGTCAGTTTGAATAGCCTGTCATGAAGAGGATGTTATGAGGGTCATGATTGAATAGTGGCAAAAAGTTCTTATTACACTCCTAGGGGGTCAAAATGGCCAAAAACCAAAAAATTGGGGAGTGGCTCGAACTTTAGGCATAGTCAGTTTGAATAGCCTATCATGAAGAGGATGTTATGAGGGTCATGGTTGAATAGTGGCAAAAAGTTCTCATTACACTCCTAGGGCATCAAAATAGCCAAAAACCAAAAAAAGAAGGGTGGCTCGAACTTCAGGCATAGTCAGTTTGAATAGCCTATCATGTAGAGGATGTCATGGGGGTCATAGTTGAATAGGGGGCAAAAAGTTCTCATTACACTCCTAGGGGGTCAAAATGGCCTAAAACCAGAAAATTAAAAATTCTTATTTCGGATATAACTCCGCCTTCTTCGGAGGTTCTTACACAGTCTTTACTTCCCGTATCCCACTTGTTATGATAAGTGAAATTAGTTTCATCACTATAAACTAATTTCACTATTATAATATTTGTGAATGCAGCGAACATCATTTTTTAAAGATCTATTTTGTCTCATTACCTGTATTCACAAATAAATAAATTTGAATTTGACTTTAATAGAAAAGTAATAACAAGAATGTCCTCCAGATTGAATTTCGGTCACGGCGGCCAGCCTCAACGGGGACTAGCCATCGGCGCAGGACAGGAGTATAGTGCCCAAGTGTATGTGTTAGCACAGGTGCACTCTCTATTCCCTCACTCTCATAGTCCGATGGGACGGTAAACCGAAACGATCGGAGAGAGATCAGGCGCAGGACCAACGGCTTTACGAGCTTTCCGAGGCACGGGGGTGAGACACCGCGATTTTCCTGACTCCGGGCAGCTACTGAGAATTTCTTGATGGAAAAACTCAATAACTGATATTTTTTGGCCGACCTGGAATTCGAACCCGGAACCTCATGATCAGCAGTCCCACTACTACAACCACGAGACCGACGAGGCAGTCGATAATAGAAAAGTAAAATTAATTGGAACCAGTTTTACGTTATACGAGGTGATTAATATAAGTACCGCTGATTATCGGACAACATGAGACCATCACGACACCCATGAGACGAGATGGGGTAATTGCATCACGTGTTGCATCATGTTCATAAAAACACTTTACAACCTTATAAAGTAAAAAAAAGGCTATAAACATTCTAGTAAAAATTGATATGCATGCACCCACCGCCTTAATATCCTGCAGACCGATTTCCGGTTATGTCAGTCAGTATCAACAGAAATTAGCCATCTGCACAGTACAGGTGTATCTATTCCGTCAGTTTTACTTTCATATTAATAATTATTATAACATGGAATTACAATATGTTGCTGAACAGACCCAAAATGAATGCAGGACATACGTAAAAATAATAATACTTTAAATTTATAGATATCCTTATAAAACCTCACCAAAAAAGAAACACTAACCTACGCCTATAGATATATCACCAATCTTACCGCTGATCTTCTCAATTTTGCGTTCCAGTATAGATATAGATTCAACGTCCTGCGTCGAATTTAGCGCCGAAGTGTTTATTTTTTCGTAAATAAGATATTCGTGTTCCTCTCCAAAAGATTGTTCCCACTCAAGCTCATTATCGGAGGCATGACTCCTATCACAATTTTCTTTGTATTCGGCAAGACTTCGTTGGAATACTTTGAGCCCGTTGCTCACATTGTCGAGGAATTCTAAAGAGCTCAACGATTTTGAACGAATCAAATTATTTGTTACTTCTAATTTTAAGTTATTCATTACGTAGTATTTATATTTTAGAATTGAACTGCAGTAAAAATCTCAGTGTAGGTACTTTAGTAATAACTTAAACTTTAGATATAATTTTTTGTTTTCCTACCCTCATTACTACATATAGCTATGCGTTTATAAATCTAGATGTATAATATTGCCGTAGAAATGTTTAAAAATTTGCCTTACATTAACTGAATTCATTAAAGCAAAGTTAACTTTTAAAACTACACTATCATCTATCTTTATTTTATCAAAACATATAAATAAATTGAAGTGTCTGTCTGTAATATTGATATAACTGACTTCTAATAAACTCTGGGGTTTATTTGCATGCTATTAAGACAGAAGTGAATCATTTTATTTTTAATTTTTTCTGTCTGTCGGTCTAGGCTAATATTCGGATTGGCTAAACCAATTACGATAAAACTCTACGAACAAATATAAAGCAACGCCAGGAGGGATCTAGGCTATACTTTATCTGAAAGACATGACTTTTTTTTTTGAAAAAATAAATAATTGCTAACATAAATGCTCTATGATTACCTTAAATATAAATAACACCACATTCATCATTTTATACCTGGTAGAGCCATGCTGCAGCTACATTATGGTTGTTAGCACGAATGGCTGAGGAATGACCACGCTCTCACAGAATACCAGCGTAAAATAGCAGATTAACGCTGCTGTGTTTCGTATGGTGAGTTTAGAGAACCGGAGACCCTTTTTTACTGGAAACGAGGCATTCTATCTTAGTCCTCATGGATGACAACGCATCTGCATTTTGAATCGTAATCAAAGATAGATGTAGATGTCTATGGGCCACAGCAACCACTTACCATCTGGTGGACTGTGTTCTCGTTTGTCATACTTATCCTATAAAAATAAAATCATAATTCCAATCCAGGCGAAGCCTGGTCGGGTCACTTGTACATAATAATATTTCTTTGTTTGTCCCGTATGAGTCGCTGTACCATTCCTCCGATTACTATGACACTTTGGTGAATAGTAGCAGCGTGTTTGTCTGCGAAGGAAGATTCCAAGGGTATGGAAAACCACTATCATCTTAGTTCACAGGCAACAAAAGGCATCCCACCTTTATTGTTTGTAGTTTTCTGCAGCTGTCTATGGGAAGCCTTCTAAAATTGTAAACACCGTGAGTGCAGTTTACATAACTTTCACAGGCACAAACATCCTGAGCCTCAACAATGATTTGAAGGCCATACGAATACTTGTTCCGTGCGGGATTCAAATCCCCCGCCATTGCGCTGCAACTCATTGCAAGTCACTGTGCTACTGAGCCGTTAAATTTAACTTAGGACGTGTGCGTCGGATTTGACACCGGTTCTTATGCGCCTTTATCGGTACTCCTACTCTTAAGGGGGTGTGACGAATTCTTAGAAGATGCCATGCTGCATCTATATTATGGTTGTAGCACGAATGGGTCGGCTCGACCGGGAAAGGACCACGCTCTCACAGAATACCAGTGTAAAATAGCAGCTTAACGCTGCTGTGTTTCGTATGGTGAGTGTAGAGAACCGGAGACCCTTTTTACTGGAAACGAGGCATTCCATCTTAGTCCTCACGGGTGACAACGCATCTGCATTTTGACTCTTAATCGAAGATAGATGTAGATGTCTATGGGCCACAGCGACCACTTACCTACCATCAGGTGGACTGTGTGCTCGTTTGTCACCCTTATCCTATAAAAAAAAGACAGCTTTCGTACACTCAATCTCTAAAAAAGTTTACCGCTCTGATCCGTCTAACTACAGGTCTATCGCCATCACCTCCTTGTTTTCCAAAATAATGGAATCAATTATTAACCGCCAGCTCAGTCACCGATAATATAGTTTGTATGGGGGTCACTCAGATATTGTAGGTTTTCTGCCACGCACGTCGTGGAAATTGCTGTCTCCAGCTGTTTTTCCAAACCTATAAGAGTTTGGGACCTTCAAGAAAAAAGCCTACTTCTTTCTAAAGGCCAGCAACGCACCTGCGATTTCTTCGATGTAGCCGTTTGCTCCTTTGTCTGTTTTATTTTTAAAAAAAAACATACCTACATACACCACTAACACATTCGTTATAAATATGGGTAAGCTGAAAAATTGTGAATGAAGTAATAGGTGGGTCTATTACTTACACAATCATAATACCACCATCACATAAGCTGGCTTTTAGGACATGCTAGGCAACTAACACAGTTGGTATATTCTTTTTGTTATAAGTCCCACATGGATTAAGAGACAATAAATATACGGAATCATAATCATAAATCATTTATTTGCTTGAAATATGGTTGGTACACAAGACTTTAAATTAAGTTATACGAGTAGCACAGGACATATTTCACCCTCATTACGGGCATGCAAAATTGAAGTAAAACAACAATTATTTGAATAATATTATAATTATTAGAACTATTTGAATAACAAATTATAAACACGATTTGAATTACAATTATTACAATCTTTTAAATTTCAATTGTTTGAATTACGGTGATTACAATTACCAGGGCCTGATTTACCCACAGGCTAACCAGGCTGGAGCCTAGGGCGCAAGGTTCGAGGGGGCTCTGAACTTGTCTTTGCATTTGCAAGCACCACTTATGTACAGTAGAAAATTTGGTATTATATTCTCGATAAATAATGGAGTACGTACCGCAAGTATTTTACTTGTTGCTTTCTTTCTTTTTGGTACAAAACAAATAAATAGATTGTAAAAATAAGACTTGGAATTATTTGGCACCTTTCATCTTTCGTTGACTGACTGGACGTGATTTAAAGATTTTAAACTGCTCAACCTCTCTTCTCTACCTCTAATTTTATTAAGGTGTTTTGCCTAGGCTGTCCAAGAGAACTTCTTTCAGCCATTTGTTCCATCTCTGCACAGGCAGAACGACTCACTGGCCCATGCCGCAAAGGAGAAAGTCAATATTTTAGGTTTCCGCCCACTATTCCGCGGTGTAATTGCTCCACACTGGATGTGCGGTTTACACAGCCCTCAGTGCAAAGCACTCCTCTCCCTGAACGTCAACAAGCCGAGTGGGCCTGATGGAGTTCTTCCTATTGTGCTGAAGACGAGTGCTCCGGAGTTAGCACCGAGTCTAACGCGCCTTTTCCGGTACTCCTACTCCCTAAGCCTAATCTTGAACTTATGGAAGACAACTTTAGTGCACCTGAACTTTAAAAAGGCAGAACTGTCGGATTATCACCATCGTCTTCTTTTTCTCCAAAAATAATGGAATCCATTATAAACTGCCAGCTCATAAGGACCACCAACTTCTAGTTCTAATCTTCTAATTTACCTGACTCATAGATGAGTGGAAACAGTAGAGTCCAAGAGGGAGGCATTTGTGGTTACTTTGGACGTAGTGTAGGCCTTCGATAGGCTTTGGCACAAGCCTTTCTTTAGAAGCTTCCTTTCTATGGGCTTACCGAGAAATTGTACAATAGGATTTTGGCCGGCCGAAATGACAAAGAGAGATCTCCCACCGAGCAAGGTGTTCAACCCGGGGAGCGTCCAACGCTACCTGTGTTAGTAGAGAGCTATTCTATATATAGTACAGTAGGTAGTTCGGAACATTGACAGGGTTATTTAGGCTTCGGTGCGTTTCGCTTTTGCGACGACAGCGCCGTCACATGATCATCAGTTTTCAGGAGGAGTGGATCGGAGCATCAAGGTCGTAGTAGACGGTGAATATACCGACTACGATCCTATTAATGCCAGTGTTCTACAAAGATTCGTGCTATCACCTACGCTGTTTCTTCTGTACATCAATTATTTGTTGCTGTTACTGGTTGTAACATTTATCGGAAACACGACATCGAGTATCGGAACAAACGTGTATCTGAAGTCGAGTCTTTAATAAACAATGTCTCGGATTGGGGACAACTCTAATCCAGTTTAAACTTCAGAAGACACAGGTTTGCGCGCTTACCGCTAAAAATAACCCCTTTCTTATATCTCATAAGGTACTCCATGCTGCTTCAGCTAGCTAGCTTCGCATTTCCGCGGTCATTTGCAAGGTAAGGCTAATTTGGCCTCTAAAATGCTTGGCGTCCTCAGCAGAGCAAGACAGTATTTCTTGCCGGCACACCGCTTGCAACTTTACAAAGCGCAAGTTCGCCCCACATAGAGAACACCCCAGTGCAGTGTCAGCTCCTTCCACTAGTCCGCAGTAAGCGAAGAGTGGCTCGAACCGTCGACGACCGAATTCTTTCTGGTCATTATCATCATCAGCAGTTGTTCATGGGCGATGGTCTACACTTACTATCAGGAAAATTTGTTTTAATGCGGATGAAATCGCGGAGTGGAAAGCTAGTAAACAACAGAATGAATAATAATAGTATTACGAAGTAAAACATAAAATTCTGGTAAGTATATTCGTGGGCTGGGCAGGCACAGACGGAACTGGCCGTTAAGGGAAGGGGGGGGGGGCATATTCAATAATTCATAGTTATCCTAGGGCTGTCGGGACTGTAAATCAGGCAATGATAATTATATAAATTATTGAATTATTATAATAGACTAAGTCACAGGAAATAAAAAGAAGAGTCGGTATCTTAGTGGGCACCAAGTCGGCAAGTGCTTTTATTCAAAAAATCTTTAAAAGTATACAAACTCTTATATATACTATATGGTAGGTCAGTCATTCCTTTGGGTAGAGTTACATATTAGAGGTGCTATATAGGCACAGTTTTTTTAAACAGTTCTAGATTAGGCACAGGCATTTTTAAGGGCATGTGGTTAATTTTACGTTTAAATGTATTGTCGTTAGTGGTGAAAAGATGACTGTGGTATTTAACAAAGAACATCGGTCACGGCTCATACATACTGTGACCTGCCTATAAAATACCGCGAACATGACTAGTGTATGGATTAATCCCTTCAACCTGGGCACAATCTAAATCCTAAATTGAAAATATATTATTTAAAAGCCGAGGATCATAGAACGTTACACATATATATTTCGTCACTGTTGAGTTTATGATGTAGCCATGACTGCAGCCATGACTACAACCTCAGCTAAAATAACTGATATGAAAACTATGCAGTAATATATACTTAACTAAATATGTCAAGTCAATGACTAAACCACAAAAATGAATCAATGACCTTTCTTATCTTTTCACTGATAAGTATCTAAGACACTTTGATAATACACTACAAAAATAAATAAAAAATCTGAAATAAAATCTAGTATTTAACAAAGGTAAACGCATAATGGTAGTGTTACTTTAGTGTTATGATGAAACGTGTACAACAGATAAAAACGAGACGGGTTTAGATACGTTCAAAACCTTTTAATAGTGGTAGAGCCAAGCGGTAGCTTTTGCTGTCGCACGGATGGACCAGCTCGAACCGGGGTGGTACCACGACCTCACAAAATACCAGCGTGAAGTAGAGGTTTACCTCTGCGTTGCGCTTGGTGAGTGCAGGTGGCCGGCGGCCGAATTCCCCCCCCCCCTCCCATCAACATGGTAGTGGAATTAAATACCAGTACCCCTGGAGAATCCCTCGCTGAGCATTCACGACCAAACTACTTAACTGCTCAGGCTGCCCCGCGTAATCACGGGGGGGCTAAATTCCGCTCGCGACTAATGCTGTTCGGGGCAAGCGGAGCAATACAACCAAGACGACCCTTGTCACGCTATCCGTGAATTTTTGCAACATAGAGACTGCGAAACCGGCCTTGCTCTTTTTAACCGAGACTCAGGTGTCCTCTCTGGCTGATACTTCACATCTCTCCTATCCGGGGTACAAATTGAAACACTCCTTTGTGCCCCGGGCTGGAGTTTGCGTATACGTCAGAGAGGACATCTGTTTTCGACGCCTCGGCAGTCTTGAAGGTACGGACCTGTCCATCCTGTGGCTGCACGTAGACAGCGACGACCATCCCCGCGTCTACGGGTGCCTCTATAGGTCCCATAGCGATAATGCCGACACAGACCGACTCATCGACCACGTCCAAATGGCTGCAGACTCCGTGCTACAACAGGTCCCATCCGCAGAGATCGTGATACTCGGTAATTTCAACGCCCACCACGCTGAATGGCTTGGTTCTTGTTTAACCGATCATGCGGGTAGATCCGTCTATGACTTTTCTTTGGCATATGGTTAACACAACTGCTTACTTCGCCTATGCGGATCCCAGATATGGAAGACCATGTACCTTCCTTGTTGGACCTTCTGCTGACCTCTCATCCGGAGGGATATCAGGTCTCCGTTGATGCTCCACTGGGCTCTTCGGACCATTGTCTGATCCGGAGTACGGTGCCACTCACGCTCCAATCGCAGTTGCGATCTGCAGCTTGCCGCCGTGTTTGGAACTATAGGTCAGCTGATTGGGACGGGATGCGGTCTTTTTTTGCATCCTACCCTTGGGGGCGGATTTGCTACTCGCCGGAAGATCCCAGCGTTGTTGCCGATTCTGTTGCCGGTGTGGTACTTCAGGGTATGGAACTTTTTATTCCATCCTCTGTGGTGCTCATTGGAGGCAGATCCCAGCCATGGTTTGGTAGCAGGAGTGCTACCGGGCCTGGGCGACGTCTCGGGATGTAAACACCAGCGCACTTAAAAACAAGTATAATTCCGCCTCCAGGTCCTTCTAAAGCGTCATTGCCAAGGCAAGGTCTGAGCACATCGGCAGAATTGGCGAGAAGCTAGTTCGCCTTCCTTCGGAAACCCGTGGATTCTGGTCTCTCGCCAAGGCTGTCCAAGGGAACTTCTGTCAGCCATCTCTTCCATCTCTGCACAGAGAGGACGACTCACTGGCCCATGCCGCAAAGGAGAAAGCCGATCTGTTGAGCTCTCTTTTTGCGTCCAACTCGACTCTAGATGACGGAGAGAACACACCGCCGACCATCCCGCGCTGTGAGTGCTCCATGCCGGATGTGCAATTTACACAGCGCTCGGTTCGCAAAGCACTCTTCTCCCTGGACGTCAGCAAGTCGAGTGGGCCCGATGGAGTCCCTCCCATTGTGCTGAAGACGTGTGCTCCGGAGTTGGCACCGGTTTTAACGCGTCTTTTCCGGTACTCCTACTCCCAAGGCGTAGTCCCGAATTCATGGAAGACAGATTTTGTGCACCCAATCCCTAAATAAGGCGACCGCTCAGACCCGTCCAACTACAGGCCTATCGCCATCACCTCCTTGTTCTCCAAAATAATGGAATCCATTATAAACTGCCAGCTCATGATCTGATCACCAGCTGATTAGTGACCACAAGTACGGTTTTCGTCGGGGTCGATCAGCTGGTGATCTTCTAGTCTACTTAATTCATAGATGGGCGGAGGCAGTAGAGTCCAAGGGGGAGGCATTGGCCGTTAGTTTGGACATAGCGAAGGCCTTCGATCGGGTCTGGCACAAAGCGTTTCTTTCGAAGCTTCCTTCCTATGGGCTTCCAGAGAAATTGTGCAAATGGATCACCAGTTTCCTTGCTGATCGGAGCATCAAGGTCGTAGTAGACATTGCATGCTCTGATTTCAAGCCTATCAACGCTGGTGTTCCACAAGGCTGCGTGCTATCACCAACGCTGTTTCTCCTGCATATCAATGATATGTTGCTAACTGGTAGCATTCATTGCTATGCAGACGACAGCACTGGTGATGCCTTATATACCGGCCGTGCCAATATTTTTTGGGAAAACGTCGCCGAGTACCGGGACAAACTTGTGACTGAAGTCGAGTCTTTGCTTAACAAAGTCTCGGATTGGGGCCGACTAAATCTAGTCCAGTTCAATCCCCAGAAGACACAAGTTTGCGCGTTTACCGCTAAAAAGAACCCCTTTGTCGTATCTCCTCAGTTTCAAGATACTCCCCTTGCTGCCTCAGCTAGTATCGGAATCCTTGGCGTCGACATATCGAATAGTGTGCAGTTTCTTGGTCACTTGGAAGGGAAGGCCAAATTGGCCTCTAAAAAGCTTGGCGTGCTCAACAGGGCTAGACAGTATTTCATGCCGGCACATCGCTTGCAACTTTACAAAGCGCAAGTTCGGACCCACATGGAATACTGTTCTCATCTCTGGGCCGGGGCACCCCAGTGCCAGCTCCCTCCACTTGACCGCACCCAGCGCAGAGCGGTTCGAATCGTTGACAACCGAATTCTTTCTGATCGGCTCGATACACTGGCACTGCGTAGAGATGTTGCATCTCTTTGCGTATTTTATCGCATCTATCACAGGGAGTGCTCTGAGGAATTGTTCGGACTAATTCCAGCCGCTCAATTTCACCATCGCCCATCGCGATAATTCTCGCGTTACCATCCATACCATCTGGATGATTGGCGATCCACCACTGTGCGATTTAGAAGAAGTTTTCTCCCTCGCACAATTTCTTTGTGGAATCAATTACCACCAGCGAATTTTCCGGACCGATACGACTTAGGACCTTTCTAAAAGGCCGGCAACGCATCTGCAATTCCCCTGGTGTTGCGGTTGTTCATGGGCGGCGGTAATCACTTACCATCAGTTGAGCCGCATGCTCGTTTGCCCCCTATTCTATAAAAAAAAATCTATAAAAAATAGTAATTAAATGAGGTTTTTCATTACAAAACCAAGTTATTTTACCGGCTCCAATAAAATAAGTTGAACCCCGTTATTTAATATACACCACACTATTTTTTGACGTATCAATCATTGGTGGTCGTTTCATATTTTGGTCAGGTCATATTTGACCGATGTCCTTTAGCTGTTTCGTAGATGTATATGCAGGGAACGGTTAATAGATTGTTAAATTTAAAGGTCGGTTTACATAATTCCGACCAATCCATACCGTACAGTGTCCGAATGTATTCTTTCTGTGCTATTATATGTCTGCTTGTCACGCGTCTTTTACCTTTCGAAGTGCAAAAACAAACTTATTTATTTTTATGCATAAATTATTAATATGTTCTTTCCATGAAAGATGTGTATCGCGAATAATGCCTAAGAATTTTGTATTTTTGTAATTTATTTAATTTGTAAAACTGAATTGTTGCAAAAATAGTTTTTAATTTGTTTATGTTTAATCATTGGATAACATCTTCTAACGTTTTATATATTTCCATCTCATAGGTACCTATCTATATTTTTACAGCCCATAATGATAGTCTGGTCGTCTGCGAACAAGACCCCAATCATCGTGTGAGTGCACGTGGAAGGTCATTGACGTAAATAAGAAATAGAGGAACGCAATAAAGTCACTCATTACCTGATAAGAAGAAAAATAAACACATCGTTTTCAAAACCATAAACACAATATAGCATAAGTCACCTTTTACGACACGCTAGGCAAGTAACACAGTTGGTACATAATTTTTTTTTTAAGTAAGAGTGGGCAAACGTACATGCGGTTCACCTGATATTAAGTGACTACCGCCGCCCATGAATAACTGCAACACCAGAGGAATTGCAGATTCGTTGCCGGCCAAGTTAAAAGTCCCATGTTTATGTGGCACTTAAAACTTTCAGATCAGATAAACATGATTACCAGAGCATAAGACAATAAATATACGGTAGGCGTTAAGGTCACTTGGTACACGATAAGAAGGAAAATAAAACAAAATATCAATATACACACATTTATTACAGATATGCCATTCTAAACAGTAACATTTTTCGACAAGAATCAACGTTGTAACCACTTACACTATACAACTATATGTATATATTTATATTACCATGCAAATTGCAATAATAAAATAACGTCGCTTTTGATAGTACCACGATAGCCTTTTGGAGATCTATATATATGGCATTTCTAGTTTGTAGGAATGGTTCCATACCCGATACCTGAATATCATGTTACTTTTATTATTACTGTGGTCATTTACCATATTACGTATATTATTGGCTCTTGTTTAAGCCAAGTAACTGCTATCATGCTACCTTCGAAGCGATAGTAATGTTTACACACAACTGGGGATAAAAATGAGGCTCGAATGACGTCAACATTAAATATATACATAATATAACATATTAATATAATAACGGATGAGAATAAAACCAGAATTGATAAAATAAATTTAATTTTAGACAGAATTTTTGTGTCACTTAGAATATTTAATACCTTAGTAATTTGGCAAAACACTGTAATAGTTTTATAATATTTTTATGTTTACAAAATATTCGTTTATTAAGTTTGATTTCGGTATCAATTTACAAATGAAATTTTATGGCAGTTTTTGATTTTTGTCGATTATTTCGAGTTATAAGTTTCGGGTAATTATTGATGATATAAGAATAAATAACGAGTGAAATAATTTACATACACTAGAGTTAATTAAATACTTGATATAAAACAGTTCATTACGATAAAAAAATAAAATAATTTTAAAATTAGGAAGCACGCAAAAGCATACGCCAATCAATCATACAATCGAGTTGCCAGTAACAAAAATTAATGGGTAAATTCAACTGGCAACGACACTAAAAAAGAAACAATCACATAAATGTTGGCTGTGTGAGCAAATACTAAACCTAATATTATCTAAAGACTAGGGTCTTTTATACACAATAATACTTATACCATCAGCCCGTCCTCTTATATTATATAATATAAAAATACCTTGCTATAATAGTGACAGTGACATTTAATTTTGGGTACAAATCTTGCAATAATTTTTTAAAGTTTTTATAAATTGTACCAATTTCGGCGAACAACGAAGCTAAAGCAACTTTAAGTTGGTGTTTTTTTCAATTCACTACAAAACTAAAATTATAAAATTTATACCAATATAGCAAGAAGACACTTATGGTATAGGGCGTATCGAAAATGTACGAAATTTTGAGACCCATTTTCAGTACAAATTGGAATGCATTAAGATCTAAAATTACTTAAATATGTAATATGATTTTGGAGATGGGGTTAGATAAAATTTAAATTTTATAAAGTTTTATAATTTGGCCTAATCTTCAAGCCATTTAATATTTACAAATAATTTATAAATTGCAAACAACAAAATATTTAGAAACGGCAACACTGGATAATGGAGCGACAAATGCTGTTGGCAATATTTTCAGTACTTATACAAAAATTATCTAAAAAGTCAGAGAACAAATATATTTTTAATGTGTCTCTGCGAAATAATATTTATAAATACGAATGTTAAAACATATCAATATCTCGTAAATATATTAATTAAATTATCATTAAAAGGATCATTCAAAATTATTATCACATACAAATAAATAGTAAATCTAGCGGGAAGGTAGGTATTTTTAAACAGGACCTGCTTCAGATTTTAGCTTATTTTTGGGACGGCAACTTAACTGTAGGTTTTATATGAAAAAGCTGAGGAACAAAATTTTATACTAAACACAAATGTCAATTTAACACTTTCACTGTCCGATTTTCAGACACAATACTAAGACAATATCAATGACCTATATGTAGTGTACAGGACAGCGAAAGCGTTAAAGAGTTGCTAAAGTTAGAAGTAGGATTTAGTATAGATAACCGAAGGAGCCGTGAGTACGAGATATACGCGAGGGATACGTTCGCGCGTGTATAACTTCACAGTGAATGTACAGCCGACCACGTCTGATTTCCTAGCCTTCTACTTCTTTTATGGGATTGGTTGACAAACGAGCACACAGTCGACCTGATGGTAAGCGGATGCTGTGGCCATACACATCTACATCTATCCTCGATTAAGAATCAAAATGCGAATGCGTTGTCACCCTTTACAAAACACAGCAGAATTAAGCTATTATTTTACGCTGGTATTCTGTGTCATACTTCACCCAAAGACCTATAAATTGACAATTGCGCAAGTAAAGGTCGTGCTCACGACTAGTTCCGGCGTCTATACGATACTAAGTTAATATATTTCCATCTTATTTAGAATATCTCTCAATACCTATATACCTGTCTTATGCTCGATTTGAGTGCAGACTCCTGAAGATTAACAAACACAAAATGCACTAGTAATTAAAACATGATTACAACCATTAAACAAATAACTGCAACAATCAGATATGTCTCATTGCCTCATCTCAGATGACAAAATACATTTTGACAAAATATATTCAAACTATGAACTAGTTTCCTTTTTCCTTATACACATAAACGTGTAACAATATGCCAAGTGCCAACATTTTACTATTTCGACAAATAAACATTTTTTTATTATATTATGGTCAAAATTGCGTGACAAGCCTCCATCGTTGACAGTTTCGCGGTAACCAACTTATTTCATTATCTATAATAACAACTATACTACATGTATTTCCTATAATTAAATCTATATTTATATAATTGTATATTATTATATTTAATTTACATTAGAAAATATTATCGAATAATTATCACTATCTACGAGCAAATTCAAGAAAAAACACTGTATTCAAATTGCAATTCTATATTATGGAGGACACTAGGTTATCAATCTGGCAATGATAATTGGTTAGAAAATTAGTTCCAAATTAAAAATATAATTCTTGAAATATGTATTATAAAATTATAATTGGTTTGTAACGTAAATATAAAATATGGTTTATCAAAGTGGTGATAACACATACTTTGTTACATTTGACTAAATTTTGAATATTGTCATATATTAATAGATTTGAAATTGCTTTGTTAAAGTAACTGCAAGTAATAATAGAAATGCTCCTTTTGAATAGACATTTTATTGCACTAAAATTAAACAGATTTCATTAGGTGCAAAAATAATAGCGCATTTGATTGCGTTTACTTGTGTAAAAATATTGCAAATAAAATTGACTTTAAGTAAAATAAAGCCTTATTACTTGGGTGTAGAAATTAAAATAAATCGTATGTGCATAATTAAGTTCGCCGATAATAAAACAGATTTTAATATATAACTGTAGCTTGTCAATTAGCTTTGACACTAATAACGTGATTTACTACATCTTTATACGTAGCTTGAACTTCTAACATAATATAATAACATATATTTAATCTGTGTAGAGCCTTTGTTGAGGCCTGTAGATATGACAATTGACTACTAATCTATACATAATAAGAGATATTAGTGAGACCTTTGTTAAAGCGCAATGTTTGAGTTGTAGGGTAGATGTAGGTGAATAAAAGACATATTTACATACACAGGTTTGAGGGTTAAGTAAACTTTTGAATAAGGTACCTCAGAAACAAAGAAAGGTAGACGGAGCTCTGTGTACATTTTCTTACACGCACTCACACACACACATCTTTCTTTTTTTTCTTTAACAGCCCGTAAAAGTCCACTACTGGATGCACAGATATGAAACTAGAACGTGAGTGCTTGTTCTTACAATTTGAGCATGGTTTGGGCTTGGTTTCTGCGTCACTCGAAAAGTACACAGCGCTCCGTCTTTCTTTCTTTGTTGGTGTAAATTAGCGTCTTTAATTTTGACCGAGACCGTAAATGAGACTACGCTAAAAAATAATTAACCCATTTAAAATCAATAGATTTGATTCTAATCGATAAGCAAACACTTTTTGTTCTGTTTATCTCGATTACGTAGCCAATCAGAATAATAGGTCGGTGCATACAGCGGTCGAGGGGCGTCCATTAATTGCGTTTTAGATTCGGCGCTACCACCTTAAACGCCTTATGAAATTAAAAAACGCCACCTCTCAGCGCGCGGGAAAAATTAAGAATTTTTATTTTATATAGATAATGGTCGGGGTAGTAAATGCTTTTTTGTTGAGAGCTTAACTGAGAACGCGACGTAGATTTCTGTCGAGAACAGCGCAGACCGAGATCTCGGTCGGATCTTACTTCTATTGTTTGTATGGAGAGTTGGAAGTAGTCTAAAGATTTACGGAAGAGATGTAACGAGTTACCGGAGCGTAGCTGGTGTGTGTGAGTGCGGTCAGTTAGGCAAGGGTAAACCGGTGAAAGAAACGGGCTGCTCGTTGGCGACCAGGTTGGCTCGCGGCGCGGTCGTCGGCTGCCCCAGCCCAGCCTCCAGCGTCGCCGCCGACGTCCTCATCTCCTCTACCGACGCTCTACAATATCAAAATACTCGTGTGATGCGATGTTATTTCTAGTACGGTTAGCAACGAAAACTTTTATATATTATGTGGAATGAAAAGATATTGTAGATTTTAAAACTATCAGGTAATAACAATAACACGTGTTCAGAAATCCATTATGTTAAAGATGTTAAGAATAAATTAGCTGAGATCCGCGTAAAAAACGCGCGTGTTATTTAAGCGATATTTTTAATAGAACAAAGGTGACAAACGAGCACATAATCCACCTTATGGTAAATGGATACTGTAGCCCCTACACTTCTACATTTATCCACGATTACAATTTAAAATGCAGATGTGTTGCCACCCTTGAGGGCTATAATCCACATAGGCCAAATTCGCTCCATAACATACTGACATTTGTTGTTTTTTTTTTTATTGTTTGTTGTAATACAGTAATACACACGCAAAGTAGAGACGGTAATATAATATAATATAGAAAGAAAAAAGCTATCTGTATTTCTATATAAATGTATATTAAAATATAAAAAGGAAAACAGAAATTAATTCTTTGGTGAGGGTAGGAAAAATATTTTATTTTTCCTTAATGGGATTACAAAACGCTAGGATATGCTTATTGTTTCAGATATAGGAGGTATAGACAACATTTTTAAATAACAAATATTAAAAAGTCATAATTAAATTATAACAAATTCTAAAAAATATAAAATTTGCAAAAGGATATGAACCAAATATGTTTAGAATTTAAATTAAATTTTGTGCCATGCAAGTGCAAACATATAGAATCTAGTCTACATATATACAATGTGAATGTCTACATGTCAATCGGCTAAACGCTGATATTGAAAGAAAATGCATAAAAATAGCTTAGCCAAATCGCTTAGTAAAGAGAGATTATAGCAATTAGCGAATTTGTTAAGAGTGTCGTGGTCAAACTTATATCTCAAATTCCTTTGATTTAATCATTTGATAGAATACATTTTATTTCATTATATTAAAATTTTACATATAATTTTAACATGTTCTTCTCTTGATTCTGCATCAATTATACCCAAAGTAAAACTACCTTTGGTCAGTCAAAACGAATTATGGCCGAAAGGTTTATTTTTAGTGGCAGTAGCTGGCATTTAACCAATTGAACTAAACGGCTAATCTTTCATATAACTGGCTAACCAAACGATTTGGTCACTACCAAATGATTTGGTCAGCCACTGCTACAATCTACAAGATGCCAATATGATGATACACAGTGGAATTATGATGAGCTGCGATCATTGCTAAATTTTTTGAGACTGGCGACGACCAATGTTTACGATTGGGGTGTATTGTGCAGATGTTTCAACACACAAAAACAGTTACCTATTTAAATTTGAAAAATAAATGCATTTTTCTTGTGGCAGAAGCCCTATTATATCATGTTATGTATATAATTTAATAGAAAATTGAAAGTAGATTTTGGGATTACTTATTATTTTTCAGTCTTTCATAATTGAAAAAAAAAACCTCTGGATCATTATTTGCCCAGTTTGTGGGTTGGATCATTTTGGATTTAGAAAGGGGATGGGGTGTACGGATCAAGTCTTTTCCATGCACATGATAGCGGAGAAGTTTTTGGCCAAAAATCAGAAAGTTTTTTGTGCGTTCATGAACTTGAAATAGGCTTATGACAGAGTGGACAGGAATGTGTTATGGCAAACACTGAACTCATTTGGGTTGAGCGCTGGCTTGATACAGGCATTAAGGTCTGTTTATAGGGACTCTAGTGCTTGTGTCAGGATCAACGGGGTCTACTCGGACTGGTTTGGCATTCATAAAGGTGTCAGACAGTGTGTGGCTTCCCCGTGGCTGTTTAACCTATTTATGGACAGTTATTTGCAAACTTTGAAAGTTGAAAAATGTGGGTTGAGAATGGGTGAGTCAACCGTCAAATGCCTTTTGTACGCCGATGATCAAGTCATATTTGCATCGTCGGCGGCCGAGTTACAAATGATGGTTACTTTAATGAATTGGTCATTGAAAGAAAGGGGTATGAAAGTGAACGCAAGTAAGACGAAAGTGATGGTTTTTGAAAGAGAAGAAAGTAAAACTTTATGTGAAATAAGAATAGAGGGGGAGTTGATTGAGCAAGTGGATGAGTTTGTATATTTGGGATGTTTATTTAGCAGGGACGATAGATATGATAAGGATATAGAAACGACGAGTGAACGCAGGAAATAGAGTGAATGGGGCTCTACACGCTATTATGAGGAGTCAGAATGTGTCAATTAAGGCACGTATGGCAATTCATTATGCTGTGTTAGTCCCTACTTTAATGTATGGTAGTGAAAGTTGGGTCTGGCAGAAGAAGCATGAGAGTAGAATAAATGCTGTAGAAATGCGTTCCTTAAGGAGTATGCTAGGGCTGAATCTGAATGACAGGGTGAGAAATAGTGTGATAAGAGAAAAGTGTGGTTTGCAAGATGACGTTGTGACAAGGATTAAGAAAGGAATGCTTCGGTGGTTTGGTCATGTAGAAAGAATGAACGAGGAAAGAGTGACAAAGCAAATTTATGTTGCAGAAGAAGTGAACGGCAGGGTCGGGAAGGGACGCCCTAGACGAAGGTTTATCGACTAAATCGGCGATACATTAAAAATGGGCCAGATTAGGAGTACCCTTAACCGACGAGCGTGTATGCGTAGATATATGGATGTAAAAGAGGCGAGAGAGGTGTGTCAGGATCGAGCCAAATGGAAGTCCGTAGTCTCTGCCTACCCCTCTGGGTGACAGGCGTGAGTGTTTATGTATGTATGTATGTATCATTTCTGCACAACATGGTTCAATTTATAATTGTATGTAAAGAGGATAGAAAGTTATAACAAAGAAAATGTTTTTGAGGAGGCAAGGTACTACTATAATGAGACTATCAAATAAGCCGATTTTTGTAATAACAAATTACGTTCAGTTTCCTTTTTTCTTTGGGTTTAAGATACAGTTGCATATCAAGCACATCCAAGCGGAAACAGAAAAGTTTGTTATACATGCAGTACGCAAGCGTGTCTAGCATTCGATTCCGATGAGGATTTGCCTTTAGTTAGGGCGCCAGACGTCGGGGTCCTCCATGAGCGTGACGTTGTGGTCGGAGGTCGGCAGCGGCGCGCCGGTGGGCGAGCCGGCCGCCGCCATGGCCGCCATGTCGTCCCGCGACCCCCTGCCCCCCACCGCACACACACCATATTAGCACCCCTCACACACACACACATGGACTGAGCGACCGCTTTACTAATACCGACATGGTTTAAAAAGGGACAAAGCGACTGCGTACACAATAGTCGGGAATTAAAAAGTTAAAATCCGTAAATTTAGTTTAATTTAATGTTTAGTATTGGTGTAAATATAAGAAATCATTATATCAAGATTATGTCACAGAATGCCATATCTTTTTAAAAGACTCCTAAATGAGGAGATATTTAATTCAACTGTATGTACTTATTTTTGTACGTATGTTACGAGATATATTCGTAAAAAAAGGGCTAATAATTTACCGCTCACCAGATGTCGCTAGTTGGGACTGAGATGAAATTATTTGCTATTATTTATAACAGAAAGAAACACTAAACTTTATAATTTGCTAACAATTTAACTTCCAAAATCCCAAAATCAGCGGAGAAAATTCAAGGAGAAAAAATTATGTCCGCGGTTTCCATCATAATTATTAACATTGCAGAATGACACGAGGCGCTCAGTCCATTTTCTGTGAAACCCATACCAGTTAGTCAACCCACACAAAGCAATGGCAATGTTAATAGATATATGTAAGTACACCACCATAATATGTTAGTAATGTTGTTAAATAAAATTCACAGAGAAACATCTAATGAAAAAGGAAAGTATTCTTTAAATTTAATATTCATTCATTCAATTTAATGCTTTTGTTAAAATATAAATATTATTTTATGGAAGAATTATAACACTTTATCAACTTTATATCAAACGGAAATATGAAATAAATATTCTTCAAAATAATACCATCGCAATAAAAAAAAATATTATTAAATATATCAAAACAAATATTATTACAATATAGATTGTTTATTGGCAAATAGAAAACCATAAATTATGGTTTTTAATATAATCATATCCAATGTGTACTATATATTACATAGCAAGTTTATTTTCTCAACTGTAAGCCTTCTCAATTAATATTTCAGGTACTTTCCCTCTCACCTAAAGCAGAGTTAGTCGTCAACTTGACTAACTTAGCTTCTACAATCGTTAACACTAATAAAAGACTATAAAACTGAATGGAACTTATATATGTCAATGTAATGCGACTGATCTCATTAAAAATTAGCGTCACGTAACATAACTATGATTTCATTCTAAAATAAATAAAGATGTCATTTATTTTTATAGTTTTCTATTAGCGTTATAGATTGTAGCTAGCTAACTTGGCTAACCCTGCTGATGAGATATAATTTTCTCACAAAAATAGCGACACGCCAGCACATCTGCATTCTTTCTACTAAGGAACCATTCAAACATCGCAACCGCCACAACTCTTCAACCATATATAGAAAGCAATTGTTGTTAAAGAAATACATTTTTTATGAAACAACAAAATAAAAGTGAAATGTACTCACTTTCTTCCCAGTGCCATCATACCGTATACGACGCCGGTAGCGAATATTATACCGCTTCCAAACCAAGTGCTGAGACTCAGAAAGCACAGAAAGAATGGAGGCAGCGCCAAGCTGAAAGGAAACAAGAAATTATAAGCGTGATACAGCGTGTTCTTTTTCATCTTGCTGTCAGAATAATCTTGTGTATTGTAGTGTTGCGTAGCTTCTTGGACAAAATATCTTATTTTAGACACGATTTTAACGCACGAGAATTGATACTTCATGAAGTAGTATATTATGCTCGGAAAAAATATATAGCAATCGCATACTTAAAATATATTGAAATACTTAATTAAATTCTTAATCCCAAAAACCCAGTTCTTTTGCACGGGCCCTTGTTGCAGCATGCAGTTCTTTGTTATCCGCAGTCAGATGTTCTACTATGAAAATCGATTTTGGTGGATCAGATGCAATTCCTAGTAGGCTAGTGTTGAGTTTACTCTTACTTTCTTTGTTATATTTGCTAGCACTGGCAATGAAAGAATCACATATACGCTGGTTATTAAATCTTACTAGCACAGATCTTGGCCTGGAACTTTGAGGATTTTGTTTCGAAAATTTAATCGAATGGATTTTTAAAATACTTTAGATTAATCGAGAAACAATATATTAATATATATTACAAATTGATTGTGATGGTGAAAGTGAGCGAGGAGAACGATTATAGTTATGATTTAACTTAAAGTTTTTTTTTAATTTAATATCTACTGGTTGATCAATAAGTTTTTGGAAACGCAATGAAATCCTAGGAAAAGTATATAATATAATAACTATAGGTATTTATGTTTCAACGTAATCGCCTTTTACGCTAATACACCTTAAATAGCGGTTTGTAAGTTTGTTAATTCCCTTGGAAAAAACCGGCTTGATCCTGGGACTATAAAAAGGCCTCTACAGCACACATCACCTCATCGTCGCTGTCAAACTTTATACCACGCAAGAGCTTTTTCAGTTGAGTGAAAAGGTGAAAATCACTCGGAGCTAGGCCCGGAGAATATGGCGGGTGCTGCATAAACTGAAACATGGCAGTTCGAATGGCAGCGCCTGCAACATCAGATCGTGATGGACAGGGGCATTATCATGATGAAAAACCCCTCCAGTTCGCAATTTTCCTTGCCGTTATTCTTTAGTTCCTCGCGTAGTTTTTTTGATTAAACACTGTAGAATTCTTTTTCAAGCAGAAATATTTATGTAATGCCTTTCGAGTTTCTCTATTTCGTATACGTATCAATTTCCCGCCAAATATAAAGTTTGAAAAACAAATGAGGTATACTTTTTAATTTAGTTTTTTCTGGCCTTGGCTACTAACGAATTTAAGATTCGAAAAGAAAAAAAAATTTAACGCATTTCTATAACCCATTGCTGAATGTAGGTACTATTCGAAAACTTATTGATCAACCTAATATGTATATAAACTGAACACGTAAATATTTTTATTTCACCGCTTAACAAACACTAATCTAACTACTTGCATTATTTTATTCGATAGAAATGATCTTGCTAACGCTACCTGTAATGATTTTGCATACAAGCGCGCGTCTATACACATCAGACCTATAAGTATCGCTCTCCCGCCTTCGTGAGTCAACATCTATCTAATAGATTTTTAACGTACCCAACGTAGAACGCCGCTTTATTCCAATATGGCCGCGTCTCCATTTTATCAGATAGGACCTGCACATAGTCTATGAAGAAGCAGCAGCAAGGCGCCTCGCACACGATCACTATGAAGCCGGCGAGCATCTGCCAGATGCCGGCGATCAAACAGGAGACGTTCAGTGTGAACAGGCCCGTGCAATTGATGATGCCCGCAAATATTGCGACTGAAATAAAAAAAAGCCCATTGAAGTCTATGGATATCTTGACGTAATATAACGCCGCTATAAGCATTTAATGACCAAATATTCAAACGCTACTCAATTTTAAGCCGCTGTTAAATCTAGTGCTGTCAAGTGACTGTGTGAAAGTATTTGGGCGCATCACTCTTGCGGTTTGGAAATGGAGTAAGAGAATCCATCATCCCATTTCGTTTAGTCCCTAGATTGTTGTGAGGTGACTATGGCATATACTAAAAAGATCTTATAGTTTGCGATAGATGGCGCTATAATCAACCTGTTTACGATAGGCGTCGTATAGGGGGCGTTCAAGTATTACGTAACGCAATTTAGGGGGAGGGAGATCCGTTCTGGGGTGGGAGGGGAGTTTGAAGAACACGTTACGTAACATTGTTTTTTATTTATATAAAAAACCAGGGAGTTAAAATCTCCCACGTTGGTAGCCCTTTTCGTGTATGTTTACGGGGAATCCCTCGACTGTATTGTACGCTATTTTTATTTTGTTTTCGTTGTCAGTATTCGTTAGTGTTTACGGAGAAGCACATTGTTGTAGTCAGTGTTGTTAAAATGAGTAAATACTGTAACGTCCTCAAAAGAAGGAAATTTGCATCATCAGCTGTTCTTGGCTTATAAAAGCTCTCATGCTGACTTGCCATTGCAACTGTGCCGAAAAAATAGAACGATGAGAAGACATCAATATAGAGAAAAACAATGGCGAATGAAGCCAAAAATGTACGTAAGGATAAGGCCAAGTCAGGAAAACGGCGTAATTAAATGTAAAAAAATTAGCCCATTTCAACATATTTTAAACTTAAGCAAATGTTTATTATATTATGTATGATTGTTTATTAAATAGCAATATCAATAAATAAAATAGACATTATCTTTCAAACTCATGATGATGTGAACACTGATGATGAACACTGAGCATGTCGCGCCGCAGCGGGGATTCTCCGAGAAATAATGCCAACCATCGACTACAGAGATTAGGAAACGTTTTCGATGAACGAAATATATAATAAAATACCCGCGCGATTTGAATTTGACATTACATTTATCTACATACAATATAGATATAAAATATATTGTTTAATTCTATATTTTAATTTAATTAACAGTATAATATACAAGTAGATGCAGATGCGTCTCCCTGAAAGTAATCTTGGCGGCGCCCAAGATTGTTAAGTTTCATTTCAACCGTGTCTTTAAAGCTATTTAAACGTAACCGAAGGTGAAAGTGAATGCATTCCAAATCGCTAATCAGTCACACTCACACAACGTTGCGCGAACAATACAAGTTGTGATGCTAACAATAACTTAGCATCACAACTTGTATTGTTTATCTCTACTATACTTGACTTTAATTAATTCTTTTGCCTTCCTTCTAATAGTATAACTTATAAATAAACACAAGTAAGGTGTACCACTATCTATGTATGAGTCCTGAGGATTATAACAGTGAAATTTCGTCACTTAAAATATCTATGCTCTGTTCATTTTAATATGAGATTTTATGTAAGCAAATGCAGGTACTGCTGTTTGGCGACAGAAATAGATAAGAGGGTAGTTCCTACCTAGACGGATTCCTAGGCAGAAAATAAGTCCTACCTAGGTGGTAGGACTTATTTCTTGCAAAACAATCTGGCCACCGAACCGAAAATACCGTTTACCTACTTGGTGTTGAAATAACATTGAAATCGAAAAATAAGATTTCTAAACAAAAGTTAAAAGATAGTCGGATCTCTATACCTTAATAAGTGAGACGAATGAAATATTTATTTTACTATGCCTTGCAGCAGCTTTTGCTGTTGCACGTATGGGCCGGCTCGAGCCGGGTTAGTACCACGACCTCACAGAATACCGGCGTGAAGTGGAAGCTCTGCTTCCGCGTTTCGTCTGGTGAGTGCAGGTGACCGGATGCCCAATTCCCCCCCCCCCCCCAATCAACATGGTAGCGGAATTACGTCATAAACTACCCCAGGAGGGTACCAGTACCCCTGGAGAATCCCTCGCTGAGCATCCACGACCATGCTATTCCACTCCTGAGCGTGGGTGCTCAGGCTGCCCCGCGTATTCTGGGGGGGGCAAAATTCCGCTCAACACAATAACTGCTCGGAGCAAACTGAGCAACAAGACCAAGGCGACCCCTGCCACGCTATCCGTGAATTTCTGCAACATCAGGGGACTTCACTCGAACCTAAACGCCGTCCACTACCATCTTGAGACGGCGAAGCCGGCCTTGCTCTTTCTGACCGAGACGCAGGTGTCCTCTCCGGCTGATACTTCGTATCTCTCCTACCCGGGGTACAAATTGGAGCACTCCTTTGTGCCTCGGGCTGGAGTTTGCGTGTATGTCAGAGAGGACATCTGTTCTCGACGCCTCGGCAGTCTTGAAGGTTCGGACCTGTCCATCCTTTGGCTACGCGTAGACAGCGACGACCATCCGCGCGTCTACGTGTGCCTCTATAGGTCCCATAGCGGTAATGCCGAAACAGACCGACTCATCGACCACGTCCAAATGGCTACAGATTCCTTGCTACAACAGGTCCCATCCGCAGAGATCGTGATCCTTGGCGATTTTAACGCCCACCACGCCGAATGGCTCGGTTCACGTTTAACCGATCATGCGGGGAGATCTGTTTATGACTTTGCCTTGGCATATGGTCTGACAGAACTGGTTACATCGCCTACGCGGATTCCAGATGTTGAGTATCATACACCTTCCCTGTTGGACCTTCTGATGACCTCTCATCCGGACGGATATCAGGTTTCCGTCGATGCCCCTCTTGGCTCTTCGGACCATTGTCTGATCCGGAGTGTGGTGCCACTCACGCTCCCCTCGCGGTTGCGTTCTGCAGGTTGCCGCCGTGTTTGGCATTACAGGTCGGCGGATTGGGACGGAATGCGGTCTTTCTTTGCTTCCTACCCATGGGGGCGGGTTTGCTTCTCGCCGGATGATCCCAGCGCTGTTGCTGACTCTGTCACTGATGTAGTGCTACAGGGAATGGAACTATTTATTCCATCATCTGTGGTACCCATCGGAGGCAGATCTCAGCCTTGGTTTGGTCGCTCCTGTAAGACTGCATTACGCAGTAAGCAGGAGTGTTATCAAGCCTGGGCTGCGGCTTCGGTGACTCGGGATGTAAACACCAGCACACTCAAAAAGAAGTATAACTTCGCCTCCAGGCCCTTCAAAAGAGTTATTGCCAAGGCAAAGTCAGAGCACATAGGCAGAATTGGCGAGAAACTAGTTCGCCTTCCTTCGGGAACCCGTGCATTCTGGTCTCTCGCCAAGGCTGTCCAAGGGAATTTCTGTAAGCCATCACTACCATCTCTGCACAGGGAGGACGACTCACTGGCCCACGACGCAAAAGAGAAGGCCGACCTTTTAGGCTCCCTTTTTGCGTCCAACTCGACTGTTGATGACGGGGGGAACACACCGCCGACCATCCCGCGGTGTGAGTGCTCCATGCCGGATGTGCGATTCTCACAGCGCTCGGTTCGCAGAGCACTCCTCTCCCTTGACATCCACAAGTCGAGTGGGCCTGACGGAATCCCCCCAATTGTGCTGAGGACGTGTGCTCCGGAGTTGGCACCGGTTCTAACGCGTCTTTTCCGGTACTCCTACTCCCTAGGCGTAGTCCCGAAATCATGGAAGACAGCTTTTGTCCACCCGATCCCTAAAAAAGGCGACCGCTCAGATCCGTCCAACTACAGGCCTATCGCCATCACCCCCTTGTTCTCCAAAATAATGGAATCCGTTGTAAACTGCCACCTCATGCGGTACCTTGAGGATCACCAGCTGATTAGTGACCGCCAGTACGGTTTTCGTCGGGGTCGATCAGCTGGTGATCTTCTGGTCTACTTAACTCATAGATGGGCGTTGGCAGTAGAGTCCAAGGGGGAGGCATTGGCCGTTAGTTTGGACATTGCGAAGGCCTTCGATCGGGTTTGGCACAAAGCGCTTCTTTGGAAGCTCCCTTCCTATGGGCTTCCCGAGAAATTATGCAATTGGATCACCAGCTTTCTTGCAGATCGGAGCATCAAGGTCGTTGTAGACGGTGCATGCTCCGACTACAAGCCTATTAACGCTGGTGTTCCACAAGGCTGCGTGCATCACCAACGCTGTTTCTTCTGCATATCAATGATATGTTGCAAGCTGGTAGCATTCATTGCTATGCAGATGACAGCACTGGTGATGCTCTATACACCGGCCGTGCCAATATTTCTCGGGAAAACGTCACCGAGTACCGGAACAAACTTGTGTCTGAAGTCGAGTCTTTGCTGGACAAAGTCTCGAATTGGGGGCGACTAAATCTAGTCCAGTTTAATCCTCAGAAGACACAAGTTTGCGCGTTTACCGCTAAAAAGAACCCCTTTGTCGTATCTCCTCAGTTTCAAGGTACTCCCCTTGTTGCCTCAGCCAGTATCGGAATCCTCGGCGTCGACATATCGAGTAGCGTGCAGTTTCGTGGTCACTTGGAAGAGAAGCCCAAATTGGCCTCTAAAAAGCTTGGCGTGCTCAGCAGAGCGGGACAGTATTTTATGCCGGCTCAACGCCTGCAACTTTACAAGGCGCAGGTTCGGCCTCACATGGAATACTGTTCCCATCTCTGGGCTGGGGCTCCCCAGTGCCAGCTTCTTCCACTTGACCGCATCCAGCGCAGAGCGGCTCGAATCATCGACGACCGAGTCCTTTCCGATCGGCTCGACTCATTGGCACTGCGAAGAGATGTTGCATCTCTTAGCATTTTCTTTCGCATTTACCATGGGGAGTGCTCTGAGGAATTGTTCGGATTAATCCCAGCCGCCAAATTTCACGAACGCACATCGCGGCAGAACTCCCGATACCATCCACACCATCTGGATGATTGGCGGTCCACCACTGTGCGATTTAGAAGATGTTTTCTTCCTCGCACAACTTCCTTGTGGAATAGTTTACCACCAGCGATTTTTCCGGACCGATACGACTTAGGGACCTTCAAGAAAAGAGCCTACTCCTTTTTAAAAGGCCGGCAACGCATCTGCAATTCCCCTGGTGTTGCGGTTGTTCATGGGCGGCGGTAGTCACTTACCATCAGGTGAGCCGCATGCTCGTTTGCCCCCTGTCCTATAAAAAAAAAATCTTAATTCTTCGTTAACATTATACATACATTTTTTTTGTTTTTATTTCTTTATTTTTATTACAATATTAGTTTTGTAACGTAAACCATATTTAACCTACAAATGTGTTATCACGTGTACTAGATATAGACTAATGTAAAATTAATGCAGTTATTTTACCTTATCGTTAAATAACAAACCTTTGTAGAGGCGCCGATTGAATTTGTGACGCCTATAGTTAAGTACTTAGTTTTTGGTTATTTTGCAAAGTCACAGCTTTTATGAGTTACGAAATAAATAGAATCGCGTTCCACCCACACGATGAATATTGTATAACGAAATTAGTTTTTCTGTGGACTGTATTGATAATATTAACCGACTTCAAAAGGAGGAGGTTCTCAATTCGAGTATACGATTTTTTGTGTATAACATATATACAAAAAATATATATCGCGCGATATCTTCGCAGGCTGTGAACCAAATTTGACGATTTTTTTTTTATTAAATAGTAAGTATAATACCTCAAGGGTGGTCCCATGTAAATTTGGAGAAAAGTCCACCACTAAGGATAGGGTATATAAATAACTTCTTTTTTAGCAATTTTAAGGTTTTTACTTTTTATTAATAGTTATAATTATTTTTCTACAGAGTCCATCGTTTAAGAATGTACCGCCATCTAATGTCTAGTATAAGTCATTCATCATCATCTATCCTTGTACAAACTCGTTCATCATTATCCTCACCCGTCAACCACAAGATTTGTCTTCATCGCCACGCTTGGCTAATGTTTAGAGGCTTTTATAAAGAAAGGAACAAAAAAAACATCTAAATGTATTTTTATTCAATAACAAATAGCTGGAAACAAATGTGTTCTAAATGTATTAAAAATATCTTATAATCATGAGATTTCAACATTATATCATATGAATTTTGAGTTTAAAATTATTTTTTAAGAATTTCTATTGACTCCAAACTCTACTGCACATAATAAACTTTAAAATTAAGTTCTGCAATTTTCGATTTTCGCTTACGGCGCTCTGCCCATTTGGGCCACTTTTTTAAGTAACCACAGTTTTAAACTTATTTTAGCTACATTTTGCTTGGAGACAAATTTGTAGTGCCAAAGAGTATGGCTTTGTGCAACAATATATAGTTTTGTGATTTTTTGGATATAGTGGATGTAGTTGAGATTTTATTTACTTCGTTAAGGAAATAGATGTTGACCAAAGGTAAGTTATTATTGTTTATATTTATTTTGTTATAATTTAGTATATTTTGCATGTCTTAAGCGCGAAGCGCGTAGGTATGTTCTACTAGCGTCTAAAAATTAAGACTCCAACGTTTTCTCGCATGAAATCGTATCTAGCAATCATATCATACATAAAAATGATATAAAAAGCACGTGGTCAGAACGTGCTTTTTATACGTGGTTGAACTTATTAATATATATATTTTTTAAATCGATTAATTGCTATTATTACATAAAAAAGGGTTTTAGTGGCCTATGGTGTGGATTTATCAAGTCCGCATAGCGCCGTAAAGACGATAAGTTTTGAAAATATCAATTGTTTAACTCAATCTATTTTTTAATCTCTTCATCTATCATGTGGGAAGCCATGGAATGTAAATGGCAGTTTAATTTTGTTTTGTTTAGTTATAATTTTATCCCTAAAATGGCGAAATTTTCGTTGATTTGATTGAGAGATAGATGGTTGGTTGGTTGGTTGGTTTGTTTGATCGGGGTAGGACCACTCACAGAATACCATCGATAGCAGCTTAATGTTGGCAGCTTAATGTTGTTTCGTATGGTGAGTGTAGAAAACCGGAGACCCGTTTTTACGGGAAACGAGGTATTCCATCTTAGTCCTGACAACGTATCTGCATTTTGATTCTTAATCAAGGATAAATGTAGATGTCCATGGGCCACAGCAAACATTTACCATCAGGTGGACTGTGTGCTCATTTGACACCTTTATTCTATAAAAATAGTCTAATTTGCCTACTTTGACAGTACTTATCAAATTCTATAAGCCATAAAAATAATAAAACCTGAACTGTCTCAACTATAATCATCGTAATACAATACACAGAAAGCTGAATTTACATTAACATCTAATTTACCGTTTTACTTCATAATTTTATGAGTCTAAATGTTGTAAAAACAGTTGTAAAATTAATAAAAGATATACTATATATATTATACATATATGTATGTACTGTATGATGTGATAGTCAAAAAGGGGCTTCTACGGTTCCTACAATGCCACGATTTCAGGGTGGTTTCGCGTAGATCTCGACGAGATACACAGTAAAGTAAGAACAAAATTTTTCTATATCTCGCTTAGTTTAGTCTCCGCGATATCGCCTCCAAATCGTGGCGCCGTCAGAACCGTAGTCGTGCCGTCAAAAAATGTGAATGGTATATAAAATAAGAACTTAAAACAATAATTGAACATACTTCATATTTTTTGTAGGTTTATCATTAGCTACATTAATTCAACACCAAGGTTTCTATAATTATTGGTATATTTTTTGCTTTGCAAACTGCATCTTAGGTTCATCATTGTTATCATCACCATCACTACAGTCTATTGTGTTGAGCATAATGCCCCACACCCACAGACTATCTCATATATGGCAAATACCTCCCGTATTTGCCAAAGTTGTCACGCTAGGCAGGCATGTGACAACTACAGTTTTTTTTATTTTTATTTATTCGAATTGTTATCAGAAAGATGGTACTGGCTGTTGAAGCGCCTGTCAAATTATATTAGCAGTTCTCATGCCAATATTAGTCCGTAAGCTGTGTAGGTATGTTTAAAAAATGTTGTACCTGTCGTCGTTGTAAAATTTAGAGAACAAGTAAAGGTCGATTGAGCAAATTACTGCATTTTACTATTAAAAAGAGATCAAATTCCTATTCATGGTCCTAAATCGAAGCCGAATTTGAAAAAACGTAATTGGACAAGATATTATTTAGTGGAATACGCTTGGGAAGTCTTAAATATTCGTTGTGGAAATACCACCGAGGGAGTGAAGATATTTAACCAAGAAATCTGGAGTCTTAGCCCCTTAGATATTGGACTATTATTTAATTTATTTAACCCAGCACTCATTATCAGGTAGTATTTTGTGTAAATCGACTGCTAATTTATCAGGTTAGTACCAAATTACCTATAAAATAATTACGTATAACTTAAAGTATTTAATCGGCTAAAATTCATTTAATATTGTTTTATATAGTTTCTAATAACCGTCAAATCATGATTAAATCAAATTATAAAGCTTAGTTAAATTATATTGACGATATTATAATTTTTTTTTTCTCTTTATTGGTTTAAACTGTTTTTTTAAAAATAAGTCAAGAGAGTGTATAATTGAAAAAAATTGCATAATATTATTTATTACATACTAAGGCATACCTGTGAAGCTGTTTGATGGTCTGAATTGTATTTGTTACCCTTAATTGTTGTTAATTATAAAGTTAAATATCAAGGTAGTACATGTACCATTTTGTTTAATTATTTAAGAGTTTGAAAAATAAGTAAGGGAATTAGTTTTCATTTCTTTACAACTGTAAGCAAAATTGTATAAAACTACTTATGAATTATATTTTATAAAATATAAACTTCTTGTTTGTATAAATTTCAGGCATTTGCACTAGTCTCCCAATACCAGCCAACATGCCAGAAGATAAGGAGCAAATTAGGAAACGAGCTAGTTACAAGGGACAAATAACAGCTTTTTCAAATTATTTAAATTCACTGAAGGTATCTTTATTGGCTGCTACTGAGGTAACTGAGTTGCAATTACGTATTAGTAGGATTGAGTCAATGTATGAACGATATGATGAGGTACAATTATCCATCGAGTGTAATACTGATAATATAGACGCCCAGATATCAGAACGAACTGATTTTGAATCCCTGTATTTTAAATCGCTTTCTCTTGCAAAAAGGATCTTAGCAGATTGCATTAAGTCAGATGACGTAAGCAGTGACGGTGGCTCTCATTCCGGCAATCATAAATTTGTTAAACTGCCCACTATTCAACTACCTAAATTTAATGGTTCTTATGATAATTGGTTAGAGTTTCATGACACGTTCATGAGCCTCATACATTCAAATGACGAGATAGATGACATAAATAAGTTTCACTATCTGAGAGCGTCGTTGGAAGGGCCCGCTGCTGTGGTAATACAGTCAATCGAATTCTCGGCAGCTAATTACACCGTCGCATGGACTATATTATGTGATAGATATGATAATAAAAGACTACTAATTCAAAATCACGTGACAGCCTTATTTAATATAGCACCAATTAATAAAGAATTGTCTGTCAACTTAAAACGTCTTATTGACCAAATAAATAAAAATTTACGTGCACTAGAATCTCTCGGTGAGCCAACTAAACAATGGGACACACTTCTCATTCATATTATTACTCAAAAATTAGATGCTAAGACATATCGTGAATGGGAAGAGTCTAAAGGTCGTTTGGAGAAAGATACACCTATTACGTTCGATATATTTTTGATGTTTTTAAAAAATCGAGCCGATTTAATCGAAACACTAGAAATGTCTAATTCTGGTGCTACTAACCGTTTAAATTCTTCTATAAAATATGCTCCAAAAGTTAAGGCAATGGTTTCAGTTCGGGATACCGGTAATAAAAACGGTTCGGCCTTTTCCGCCAAACTGTGTCCTAAATGTAAGGGTGACCATAAGTTAAGCAGTTGTCCTCAGTTTCTTGGATTAAGTAACGATGTGCGTCTACAGTTACTGCCAGAGTATAAATTATGTTTCAATTGTCTTAATTCAGGACATTATGCAAATCACTGCAAAAAGCCAGGATGCAAAATATGCCACCGAAAGCATAACACTCTCGTGCACGTCGCAGATTACCAGTCAAAACCAATTACAGATATTAATACATCTAACACGAGTAGTGGTAATAATAAGCCCGTTATGCAAGGTCATTTCGAACAAACAAACAGTTCGACAGGCTCACAGTTGTCATCCAATTCTAACGCACATCTGTCATTATCCGCAAAGGTAGGCACTGCATCGTGTAGTGAACAAGGCGACGTATTGTTATCGACGGCATTAATTAAAGTTATAGGTAAGAATGGTTGTCCATATATTGCTCGTGCTATTCTTGATAGTGGCAGTAACGCTTGTTTAATAACTGAAGAGTTATATCAAAGGCTAGGTTTGCCCGCTCAAAATGTAAATCAGTCGGTAGTCGGTATTAATAATGCTTCGGCACACATCAAGAAGATTTGTAAGGTATCGATAAAATCATTGAATGATAACTTCTCTAGTAATCTTCATTGTTTTGTCCTACCATCAATAACCCAAAATGTACCTACTAGATATGTTAATTTGTCAAACTTAAAAATTCCATCTAATATTTCTCTGGCAGATCCTAATTTTCACTCACCTGCTCCCGTTGACATGCTTATAGGTGCTGATGTCTTTTGGGACTTAATAGGAACGCAGAGATTAAAATTAGGGGACGGTCAGCCGATTCTTTGTGAAACTAGCTTAGGATGGTTAGTATCAGGTCCGATAGATTATAGATATGTAAAGAAAGGGGTTAACTTTATTAAATGTAATTTTACAAGAATATTTCAAGATGAGGCTAGTAAAGATTTAGATGAAGATATACAAAAACAATTAGTACGCTTCTGGCACCTCGAAGAGGTAAGCCCTGCGTCTCTTTATTCAAACGAAGAAAAATTATGCGAAGAACACTTTTTAAAAAAACACCACGCGACTGGCAAATGGTCGATTTTGCGTGAGGATACCCTTAAAACATAATCCTGACGTATTAGGTGATTCTTGGCCACGAGCTAAAAAGTGTTTACTATCGCTAGAGCGCAGGTTAGCAGGTCAATCTCAGGTCTATGAAATGTATAAAGAATTTATGTCAGAGTATGAAAGTCTGGGTCATATGGAGAAATGTGAGAATGATAATTTACCACGTAAGATGCATTTTATACCACATCACGGTGTGCTGCGGGAAAGTAGTACTACTACTAAATTAAGAGTCGTTTTCAATGCTAGCAGTCCGACTTCTTCGGGTGTTTCCTTGAATAATATACAGATGGTAGGTCCCGTGGTACAGGACGACCTTTTGTCCATTCTTTTACGCTTTCGGCTACACAAATACGTTCTCACAGCTGATGTTGAGAAAATGTACCGGCAAATAGTCATTCATCCCGATGACCGCTATTTGCAACAAATTGTCTGGCGTGATAACCCTTCAGAACAGCTTCAAGCTTATCAACTTAACACCGTGACTTACGGCACCTCTAGTGCTCCCTTTTTGGCAACTAGGTGCCTCCAACAATTAGGCTTAGAGTGTACCGATGACAAGGTTGCTCAAGTGATCATTCACGATTTTTACGTTGATGACTTGCTAACGGGAGGGGATGATATTAACGAGGTTACAGATTTGCGCCGTAAAGTGAATTCCACAATTGCATCAGCTCATATGGTTTTGCGAAAGTGGAAGTCGAATGAATCTCAACTGGTTAGTGAAAATGATATTTCTCCGCTTGATTTGAATATTGGTGGCTTTGAACCGACTAAAACTTTAGGCCTTGGTTGGCAATCACATACTGACCAACTTTGTTTCCCTATAGGAGGGCTATTCTCAGGTAGAACAAAGCGTGATATGTTATCTGTAATTTCTCAGATTTTTGATCCACTAGGACTTCTATCTCCCTGTGTAATTAAGATGAAAATGCTTCTTCAACAGTTGTGGCTGCTCAAGCTGTCATGGGATGAGCAGTTGACGCCAGAAATCAGCAAGATGTGGGCTGAGATAATAGTCGATTTACCTAAATTAAATACTCTACGTATTCCACGTCGTGTTATTTGTGACTCGCCTAGTTTGTTTGAATTTCATATTTTCTCGGACGCTTCTGAGCGAGCATATGGCGCCTGTTTATATGTGCGTAGTGTTAATGATCAGGGTGAGGTTTTAATTCAATTATTGATGGCGAAAAGTCGTGTCGCGCCGCTTAAACCTATAACAATCCCAAGACTGGAACTTTGTGGTGCACTTGTTGGAGCTCGCCTTTACCAAAAGGTTGTAGCATCGCTGAGACAACAGGCTAAGCGCACTTTCTTTTGGACAGATTCGTCCATCGTGTTAGGATGGTTAAAGGTGTTACCTAGCAAGCTACAACCCTTTGTCAGAAATAGGGTTGCTGAAATATTAGAGAAGACTGGAAATTGCGAGTGGAGGCATGTCCCAACAGAGTGTAATCCGGCCGATCATATTTCTCGCGGTGTGAGTTGTAAGGATATTTCATCCATGAGTAAGTGGTGGTCAGGACCTGAATTTTTAAAGAAAGAGGTCTCTCACTGGCCTGCAAATTTCTTAAGTATTAATCACGAGTTGCCTGAGATTAAATCGTCAAATGTTATCCTCCACGGAATACTTCATTCTAGCAACAATGAAGATTTAGGTGGGAATAAATTAATTGAATTTAAACGCTTTTCTAAATATACTAGATTAAATCGGACCGTTGCTTATGTGCTGCGTTTTATTAATAATTGTAGAAAGCAATCCGTTCACGGTCCTCTAAGCAATCAAGAGTTGCAAACCGCACTCAATGTTATTATAAGAATATCTCAGAGTGAATCATTTGAGGAATACACCATGTTAATTAAAAATAAAAGTTTACCCACTAAAAGTCCGTTGCATAAATTTAATGTATTTCTCGATGATAATAAAATAATGCGTGTTGGAGGGCGTCTTGAAAATTCCGATTACTGTTATGAGAAAAAACATCCCATACTTATACAGTCCACTCATTATTTTACCAAATTGCTCTTCAATTATGAGCACATAAGGTTAATGCACGCGGGACCACAGCTAATGTTGGCCACTATAAGAGAGATGTACTGGCCGATTAGAGGTCGTAATTTGGCCAGATCTTGTTATCGACAATGTGTAAGATGTAATAGAATGAAAGGAAAAACCATCTCTCCAATAATGGGCAACCTACCACACCAACGCATCCTTTCTGGTTTTCCATTTCAAAATATTGGACTAGACTATGCGGGACCAATTCAATCTGTTTCTCGCCATGGCCGTGGTTGTAAAATTGTAAAGGTGTATATAGCTATTTTTATTTGCTTCGCGACTAAGTCAATTCATCTTGAATTAGTGGGTGATTTAACTAGCAATACCTTCATATTAGCTTTGCGCAGATTTATGTCTAGAAGAGGGAAACCTCTTAATATTTATTCGGATAATGGTACCTCCTTTGTAGGCGCATACAATGACATTTCAAAATTTATTAGGACGTATTGTAATTCTTTATCTGAGGTAATGGCAAATGAAGGAATTAATTTCCATTTCATACCGCCTTATTCTCCCCATTTTGCTGGGCTTGCGGAGGCTGGTGTCAAATGCATTAAATATCATTTAGTTAGAGTGCTGGGCAATTGTAATGTGACTTACGAGGAACTAAATACCACATTAATACAAATTGAGGCTATACTTAACTCCAGACCACTCACACCTTTGTCAACGAATCCTGAAGACTTGCTACCACTAACGCCCGGTCATTTTTTGATTGGACGCCCCTTGACTTCCTTGCCGACACCAGACTATAAAGATCATTCCGTAAGCTCTTTAACCCGATTTCAACGAATAGAACAATTACGTCAACATTTTTGGGCTAGATGGAGCAAGGAATATATATCAGAGCTTCAACTGCGGATGAAATGGCGTTCCTGTAAAGGCTCTTTGAAGTTAAATTCACTGGTACTCCTAAAAGAGGAGAATTCACCGCCATTAAAGTGGAAGATGGGTCGCATCGTCGCAGTCCATCCAGGCTCGGACGGCGTATCAAGGGTGGCGGATATCAAAACATCGACCGGTATAGTTCGCCGATCCTTTAGCAAAATTTGTCCGCTTCCTGAACCTGAAGAATCTGGTTGAAAGGTAGACTTTCAACGCCGGGGGGCATGTTGAAGCGCCTGTCAAATTATATTAGCAGTTCTCATGCCAATATTAGTCCGTAAGCTGTGTAGGTATGTTTAAAAAATGTTGTACCTGTCGTCGTTGTAAAATTTAGAGAACAAGTAAAGGTCGATTGAGCAAATTACTGCATTTTACTATTAAAAAGAGATCAAATTCCTATTCACTGGCCGTCTCCTTTTTATTTTCTTCAGTTGCCTCTTACGACACCAACGGGATGCTATGGAGTTGTGGATATTCTTTATTACGCCGCAACTACGCGGCATCATCTTGGTTCACCAATTCATAATTAAATTTGGATATAAGGTGATCTTAAATGAACATTTTATGCTCATTATAACTTTTCTCGTAATTGATGAGTGAAACCACATTCTGAAGACTGTGCTTAAATTTTGCACTACTCCTTTCAACATTGGACATACAAACATTTGGCATGTCTCCACCACATCGTTATTGATATTCCACATATTCAAACTTCGTTTGCTTCGTCTTTCGTAATGCGAACATCAAAGGAATGGCCTAATTTGTCAGCCTCGAGGCAAGAATGCATAGATTTAATTTTCATCTTTATGGCTCAATATCTACGAAAAACATACTTATATAAAATTTATCATAACATTAATAAATAATTATAGATATAATATTGACACAGACAAGCTCAGGGTTTAAAGCTTTAGCATATGACGTATGATGCGTGCAGTAATAAAAATAATTTTGTTAATTGGTCACATCAAATTGTCCCCTCAATAACGATGCTTATCAATCCACTTAAACAAATTTGGAATGTATGTAGTTATATTAACAAACATTTATAAACATTTTAATCTTTTAATGTAAAAGGTAAAATTATATTCATATCTTGGACAGTTAAAGGTTGACTGCTCATTTAGCTCAAATGTTATTACACAATAGCACTGATGCTGGTGGGCTCATAAACTGAAAAACATTCTGGTGGGAACTGTGGATTTCTATTTTTTGAAGAGGTTTTCTTGCTTAGTAATGAAAATAATGTGAAACTGACTTATTTCCATTTTTCAAATTGTTTTCCCAGTTTATTTGTCTAATCAACAATAACACAAAGACCGTCACAAAAAACAAATCAACTGTTTTCAAATTTTATATTTAGGCTATTGAAGACCCATACAGTATTTCACAGCAAACAAATTTGATTCCCTCAAGTACCAATGAAATTGTTAATTGTTATTTTAAATGCTTATTTACCAGGTGCCCGGTGGTGAAGAAAAACATGTTAAGAAATGTACGGATGTCAGATAAGTAAAAATAGTTCTAAGTTGCGGACTGATGTCACCATAACCCTCTTAGGAATGGGACGTCCCTGTGCCCTACAGTGGGACATATGTAAATATAGGCTGTAACTTTATTTTACTATAGATGAGTGTTTATAAGTGCAGGTATAAAAGTGATCTCACCCTCTTACGCCCTCTTACCCCTTCATTTTGAAAACTTATTAGACCACCATCATCGCCACTATTTCCAAGTTTTATTTACTTACATTATGCATAAGTTTTGACGCTTGATGTGTCTTTGACGCTATAGTAAAAATAACTTACTGTTAAAAAACATTATGAAGACATGTGAAGTCCAGCTACCTCCCCTCTTACAGATTATTTTTATAGCATAAGGGTGACAAAGGAGCACACAGTCCACCTGCTGGTAAATGCATGCTGTGGCACATAGATATCTATTCTACATTTATCCTCGATTAAGATTCAAAACGCAGATGCATTGTCACCCCGAGGACTAAGATGGAATGCCTCGTTTCCAGTAAAAAGGGTCTCTGGTTCTCTAGACTCACCACACGAAGCACATCAGCATTAAGCTGCTATTTTACACTGATATACTGTGAGAATGTAGTCCTACCGCTGTTGAGCCGACCCATAATATGGCTGCAGCATGGCTCTACCACCTTTAAACCACTACCGGTGCCCAGCAGTGGTATGTATATAGACACTTTACTATTACTTACTATTCAAATCTGCATAAGAATGTATTCTCATTTTAATTTATACTATTGTATGACTCATTGGTATATAAAAACCAGGGATGGAAAAAATCATGATTTTTTTAATTTTAATCAAATCATGCTGATTTTTTAAAAAAAATCATGATGTTTTTGATTTTTTTTGAATTTTTTGATTTTTTTTGTATATTTGGAAATTCACGAGTTGGTAACACTTTTTGACATAGTAGGATTAAAGTTTATGAATACACTAGCTGTTCCTCGCGACTTCGCCCGCATGTTATTTGGGGTTTTAGTTTTTTTGCGCGGAACCCTAATTCTTTTTCTAAAATAAAAGTAGCCTAAGTTACTCCTTATGACATCAGCTATCTGCCAGTGAAAGTCCCGTCAAAATTGATTCTGCCGTTTCAGAGATTAGCCGGAATAAACAGACAGACAGACAGACAAAAATTTTAAAAATTGTGTTTTTGCTATACGTATCGTATATGTACTTTCATATGCATTTAGTAAAAAGCCGTAATTTTGACATTACAAACAGACACTTCAATTTTATTTATTTGTATAGATATGTATGAGACTGATTAAGAGTAAGTAGAAAATGCCATATGGCATTAAGTCCGCCGTTTGTACCTTTAGTACAATAAAGTGTATAAATAAATAAATAAATAAATAAAATAATTAATACTGTATTAATTACAGTTCATATATTAAGGATGAATTTCTAAAAAAAAATTGATTTTACTAAGTTTATGAGACTGACAGACCTCATCGCTACATCGTTGTTGATTTTCCAAAGTTTATTAGACTATTGTAGTAGAATAATAAGAATAACATACAACAATAAAAGATTTTACCTTATTTGTAGCCAGTTTTATTTCATTTTCTGCCTATTACATTAATTTATAGATTTTGATTTAAATCAATGATTTTTTTAATCAAAATCAAGCGATTTAAATCGTGATTTAAATCATGATTTAAATCAGTCTGATTTAAATCAGCCAACCCTGATTAAAAACAGTAAAATATTTAATGATTTCTTATATTTACGCAGACTACACATTAAATGAAACTAATTTTTACAGATTATATCGCGTTTAATTTAACTTTTTAATTCCCGACATTTCGGGGAACTTCCCTGTGACCATGCATGCTGTAAAGCACCCGAAACGTCAGGAATTAAAAAGTTAAATTAAACATGATAAAATCCGTAAAAATTAGTTTCAGTAAAATATTTGCACTCTTCTTTTTGAATGTCAAAACATGAAACATGGCTAAAATGAATATGAAAGAATTTTTTTAATATTTAAATAATTAGTTTTTAAAATAATAATTATTTATGTTATGTAAAGTACATTCACATAGCACATAATCATTCTTATTTCATCTTGGTTTATCATCTTAATACAAGTTTTTTAAAACGCTTTACCAAAAAGTTCTACAAATAATGTCAAGTTCAATAAAATATTGCTTTAGATCTGTACTTGATACAGATAAGTGTACTTTAACATTACATGTTTTACCATTTGTCCAAACATATGACTTATCAGTTCATTGCATATAATTACTAGTTATGAAATTATTAATAGTTTTATTTAGATATACTTAATTAGCTTATATACATCCCACTACTGGGCACAGGACTCCTCTCATTTCTAAGAGGGTTATACTTGCAGCAAGGTAAGTCCCCAGTCCAAGTCCTTGGGGGAGGCCTATGTTCAGCGGTAGACTTGTAGTAAAGGGCTGTAATAATGATGATGTAGTCCCCACTTTTAGAATGGCAAAAAATATGAATTTTTGCATTGTCATTCAAATCTACTACTTTTTTTATAAGTCTCATGAACAAGAACATTTTTTACGTGGTAGAGCCATGCTGCAGCTATATTAGTAGTATAGTTGTAGCATGAATGGATTGGCTCGACCAGAGAAGGACCACACTCTCACAGAATACCAGCATAAAATAGCAGCTTAACGCTGCTGTGTTTCGTATGGTGAGTGTAGAGAACCAGAGACCCTTTTTACTGGAAATGAGGCATTCCATCTTAGTCCTCACGGGGAACAATGCATATGCATTTTGATTTGTAATAGAGGAGAGATGTAGATGCCTATGGGCCACAGCAACCACTTACCGTCAGGTGGACTGTGTGCTCATTCTTCACCCTTATACTATAAAAAAGGCCTTTTTAATAAAAGAGGTAAGCCTCAAAATAAAATACCCAGAATTTTACTTATAATTCACAGTTTTACTTGTACTATTATTTATTATGTGGTTTTTCACAAATATCAAAAATAAAAGTGACAAGTGTGTATGTCTACTGTATAATCATAAATACCAATATTAACAAGGGTTATCAAGTACAAATACACCAAGTCAACATAAAATTTTTATGGAAAATATAAATGTGAATGTTACAACTTATACTGTTATTGTGGTTAACTAGCTTATATTTATATAACCATCAAGTCAACTGGTGAAACAAGATCTTCGTAAACTTACCTTAAGCAACACTCAGGTAAGATGACAATAACTTAGAAAAAAAAAATATTATGAGTTTTATAATTTTAAAAAATCGGTATCAATTAGAATCATATGCATTAAAGAATTATGAGAAATTTATTTTAATATTTATTTTTTAAATCTTTTGGATATTACTTTCATAATATGTTTTAATTTATAAGATTGCTAGTAACGTTAATTTTTTAACAAACGGACTTTTCATATTAATACAAGTTATGTTATGGAGTGAGTATATTTTGATACCACCCACTTCGATAAGATAAACAATGTTTATAATTTTTATAAACTATATTATGGTCTTTGTGTACAGGTTTTAATGAAATTACTTTTAAATAATTATATACATACTGAAACTGCCAACAGTGCCCAGTCCTCGTCCAGCGTAACGCATCCACCAGGGGACGTCGTCTTTTTGGACATTGTCACCGCCCGGACGCGACATAAGCATCGTAATCTTGTCGGCAAACGACTACAATTTCAACGCATATGGTTACTAAAAATTATTTACAGTAAATAAATAACAATTATCGAAAATTTTAAATAAAATCTTACCATTTTCGAAAAAATCAATTCACTACTTTGCACTGTCAGCTGTCAGAATCAGACCAAATCAGACGGACTCAGTAATCTATGAGACGGACAGACCGTATTCTCTATGGATAAGATATCACAGACTTCCCGTATATATATTACCCTACTCTATGCCACACACTGTTGTTGTTGTTATTGTGTTAAAATAATTGTTACGGCCCTCAGTTGCCCCGACAGGAGTCGACTGGGCTAGGGCCCATGAGTAACCCACTCGACGGGCAACCAGAGGGTTCGGGCCCAAATGGCCTATGGACAATTACCATGCAATGGCTGACAAGCAAACATAAACTTATCGAGTTCCAGAGGCAGGGTCAACCACAAGGCACGGTCAGGTAGTAAGTAAGTGGATGTAAGTAGTGTGTGAAGGTGTGTAAAATGTAACCTGACGTCACCGATGCAATCGGGCAGCAGACCCACATGCGCTGCTTGACTCCACAATGTGCGATCACTTGGTAGGCGTTCATCAATTGAGACTTTCTGCTTTTAGTTCACTATATTAGTTTATCAATTTTATTATACATTTAATTAACTTCAAATTTAACTAAATTAACGTTGATCGAACTTAAAACAAGTGACAAACTGCTTAACTTAAGAACTGTCTGTCAATGTTCTATGGCACATGTTCACTTAGTACAAAATTGTAATCGAGTACGAACGCGATCTCCTTTCGAGTCACAAATTTTTAGCGTTCTAACCGACAAGGGAAAATGTTTTCGTACGATATTAACATGCAACACAAGCAACTCGTCGACGCAAATTAATGGCAATCGAAGGTATGTTAATCACTCAAAACTCAAAAAAGGCCTCGTTGTCACGTAAACGTACGAGAAGACAACGCAATCAGAGGCGTTCGTCACACGGCCCAACTATTCGAGCGTAATTTCCAGACTATCAGCACACGGCCGCCGCGGGCAAACCGAGTGTGGCCGGCCCAAGCCGTCAAACCGGTTACTCGCCAACACGTCAGGCGGTAACCTACATACCATCGGATGAACGTGCCGAGCGTTTTGAATGCAAGTTTTAAATGTTAAGATTTGGCCTAAACAATAGTATTTGAGTTAGAGGCTGAAGTATGTGTTATTAAGATATTTTTTTAATATTAGCAATGCTATCAACATTACTAATATTCCCGTTTACCACTCTAAGCAACGCTAGACGGAAAATGAGGCTAGTCCCCGACTGATACGTCGGCCTTCAGGCTATTAAACAGACAAATGTATACGGCGAGAGCTACTTCCGTATTGAAGAATCAATGAGGGTTAATAATTTACCTCCCACTCAGGGGCGTAGCTACCGCCGTATCAGCCGTATCAATGATACGGGGCCCCCGGGGTACAGGGGCCCCAGGGTCCTTGGAATTTTTGTTTACACATGGTAAACAAAAATTCCAAGGACTTCTATGGGACAGGAAAGGCTATTACCATCGTCTATAGAAGCAAAGAATTTAGAAAAACTGAAATCGTCTTCAGATATGAATGGCGCCGAATCGTCTTCAGCTATGTTCGCTGAACAAAAGGCAAGAAAAGTGTATATTTGATTTTAATTGTTTGGCTAGCTTAGTTCTTAGGAGTATTAATTGTAAGTAATAACGAATATCCCCGTATAGTGGCGGGTAAGAATACTCACTACCCCATATCTTCCCGTGGGTGTCGTAACAGACGACAGAGGGAAACTGAGACAGAGGATTAGCAGCAGCATCTTTCTGATACCAGAAAAAACCCATAAATAAACTGCGTTTGCCAACCCGCTCGCCAAGCGTGGCAACTATGGCAATATACCCCCCATGAAAGTAACGAAGAGACGTCCCCCAGTCCCCGGTGACCCCGCTATTCCTGGCTACGGTGGCGACCATGGTAACGGCGGCGCAGGGGATGCTAAGAATCTCCGGTGGAGGTTCGGTTCCCACCTACGACGACTCGACCTGGCAACTTATAACGCACGCACCCTGAGGACTGACGAGAAGACCCTAGAGCTGGAAGAAGAGATAGACAAGTTGCGCTGGAATATCATAGGATATCCGAGGTCCTAAGAGAGGGGGAGGACACGGTAATCCTCCAAACCGGCAACTTGCTCTATCACCGAGAGGGCAACCATTTGTTCCAAGGAAATGTCGGATTTATCATCTACAAGTCTCTCGTTAACAACGTTGTAAAGATTGGGAGTGTGTCGACGAGGTTTGCGTACCTTATACTCAGAATCACCAAACGGTATTTGCTGAAGGTCATACATGTTTACGCACCAACTTCGGCACACCCCGATGATGAGGTGGAGTAAATGCATGAGGATATCTCTAGAGCCATGCATTCCTCCAAAACCCACTATACGGTGTTAATGGGAGACTTCAACACAAAACTAGGCACAAGAGAGAACGGTGAGCTGAAAGTAGGGAAATTCGGAATAGGGCAACGGAACCCAAGGGGCCAGCAGCTGGCCGACTTCATAGAGAAAGAGGGATTCTTTATGATGAACTCTTTCTTCCAGAAGCGGCCTCACAGGAAGTGGACCTTCTTCAGTGATGTCTCAGTGATCGCGAGGGTGAAAACTGGCAGCGATCACCGAATGGTGAGAAGCACACTGAACCTAAACGTTAAGTCTAATGAGGTCAACGCTCCGTCCCCCTCGTACTCTAATCCAAAGTCCCGAAACCTTTCAGCTCAAGCTACGAAACCGTTTTCAGTGCCTAAAAGATTGCAATGCAGTGGACGATATGAATGACAAGTTCGTGGAAACTGTCCATGCGGTCGGAGCTAAAAGTTGCAAGAACCGCCGCAGAAGAACACAAAAACTCTCCGATCACACTTAATCTCATGGCTGTAAGACGGGATATCTTACAGCCTACATTCCTCAGTAGATTTGACAGCATACAGGCCACTGAAAAGACAGATCTCCAAATGCATGCGGCGGGACTTACGCAACTTTAATACTGCTCGTATTGAAGAAGCAATCGAGCGAAACCAGGGCTCCAAAGTCATTGCTAGAGATCTGTCCGCCAGAAAGAGCCAACTGTCGAAGCTGATTACCGAGTGCGGCAGCGTCGTTTCCGGGACACCTGAGATTTTCAGTGATATTGAGAGGTTCTATGGGCAGCTGTACACATCATCGTTGGAGCCACACGCAAGTATGAGTAACGATCCAAGAGCAAGTCTTATCCGACACTATTCCGAGGATATCCCAGACGTCAGTCTGAGCGAGATTAGAATGGCTCTCCAGCACTTTAAAAACGGCAAGGCCCCAAGCGAGGATGGATTTACAGCGGAGCTTCTGAAAGCGTGTGGAAAACCCGTACTTGAAGTCCTTCAGAAGCTCTTTAATTCCGTCCTCCATGGTGGCATTACACCGGAGGCGTGGAGCAGAAGTGCGGTGGTCTTATTCTTCAAGAAACGTGTCAACGCTCTCTTGAAGAACTACAGGCCGTCTCGCGCGCAGACTTGACGACTTCCAGCCTCCCGAACAAGCTGGTTTCCGAAAAGGCTTTAGCACCATAGACCACATACATAAATTCGGCAAATTCGGCAAATTGTACAGAAGTTCGAGGAGTACAATTTGCCACTATGTCTGGCATATGTGGACTATGAGAAAGCCTTTGATTCCGTCGAAATTTGGGCGGAACCAGAGTACGAAACCTATCCATTTGCAGAGAGGTGTATAACAGGGTGACGTTATATCCCCGAAACTCTTCACAGCTGCGTTGGAAGACGTTTTCAAGCTTCTGTACTGGAAAGGATACGGTATTAACATCAATGGCGAGTACATCACTCACCTTCGATTTGCCGACGATATAGTCCTTATGGCAGAATCGCCGGAGGACCTAAGCGCTATGCTCAATGACCTCAATAGTGTCTCCCAACGGATAGGTCTTAAGATGAACATGGACAAAAAAAAAGATCATGTTTAATGTCCATGTCACACCTATGCCGATAGTTGTTGGGAGCACTAAGCTCGAAGTTGTTGACGAGTATGTTTACCTGGGACAAATAGTCCGACCAGGTAAGTCCAACTTCGACCGAGAGGTCAATCGACGGTTTCAAGTCGGTTGGGTAGCGTTTGGGAAATTACGGCACATCTTCTCGTCAGGTATGCCTCAAAACTTGAAAACGAAACTGTACAACCAGTGCGTATTGCCAGTGATGACCTATGGAACTGAGACGTAGTCCTTCACTGCTGGCCGCATGAGAAAGCTCAAGGTCGCTCAGCGAGCTATGGAGAGGGCTATGTTCGGGGTTTCTCTGCGTGATAAACTTAGAAATGAGGATATCCGCAGTAGAACCAGAGTGATCGACGTAGCCCGACGGATTACTAAGCTGAAGTGGCAATGGGCCGGCCATATAGCTCGAAGAACCGACAACCGACGGGGAAAAAAGGTTCTTGAGTGGCAGCCTCGTACCGGCGGACGAAGAGTAGGGCGTCCCCTCACTAGATGGAGTGACGACCTGGTAAGACATGCAGGAAGTCGATGGATGCAGGTGGCTCAGGAACGTGCTTTGTGGCATTCTTTGGGTGAGACCTATGTTCAGCAGTGGACTTACGAAGGGCTATTATGATGATTAATAACGAATAATCAATAATATATAATAATTTTAATTCAAAGCAAAAACGCTTGTTTTGTTCCCTTTATGAAATCTTTACTCTTCATTGGGGCCCCCCAACAAATTTTGATACAGGGCCCGTCTAAGGCACGCTACGCCACTGCTCCCACTAGATGTCACTAGCTTGAACTGAGGTGAAGTTATTGTTACACAGTATCACCTTAAGTAAGAAGTTGCGATTCAAATAAAAGTTTTCGGTTGTATTTAGTGTTGAAACTATTTACATATATAATTATAATATCTACTACCCGTGCATTTAAATAATGGGATTGAAAATGGCGTTGCCTTTATTCACCTCTCACTCGCACACTGTCACTATCTATATTCACACCCATCGGTAAATCTTTTTAAAAATTTTTCGTAGGTTCTATAACTTCAGTCCAACTTATCATTGGAATCAATGATAAGAAAATGCCATAAACTATAATAAAAATTTAGTCCGGTTTTGCAATTTTTCAGTTAAAATTTTTGAGTTACGACGCGTTCTGTGAGTTTTTTTTAAATTTCTATTGTTTTTTTTTTGTTTGTTAATATTTAGTATAAAATATTTACAAGCCATTGAGACTGGTTAGCATTTTGCTAAACGTGGTCCTTCACTGCTGGCCGTGCTAGGAAGCTCAAAGTCCCTCAGCGTGCAATGGAAAGGGCAATGCTCGTAATATATCTATGGGATATAGTCCGTACCGAGGAAACCCGCAGAAGGACAAGAGTAACTGACATAGCCCAGCAAATCAGTTTGCTGCAGTGGTATTGGGACAGCCTCATAGTTCGAAAAACTGACAACCGGTGAAGAAACGTTCTCGAGAGACAGTCTCATATCAATAAGTAAATATTTCATCGGCCACCACTATATGGAGTAACAACCTGGTAAGATATGCTGTGAGAGGCGATTATAAATAAATAAATTAATATCAGTATAATATCAGATCAGTACATCACAATAAACTAAGTAACAATGAACTATACAACTAAATAACAGCTATAAATATTACTAAATAAGATCTAGGTGGGAGACTGGTGCCCAAACTAGGTTTCTCTGTGCTATGGGATCACCAGGCCCTTCCCTCAACAGAAGTGATATTGCTCTAAAACACTTAATAATCAATACAGCTACGTGTAATAAAATTGCATTAATTTTTTTTTAGGCGATGGGTTAGGGTGGGTTTTGTGGCATTGTTTGGGAAAGCCTATATTAAGCAATGAACTTGTGAAGGACTATAATGATGATGACGATTGATAAAAAAACTATGACTGACAAACACAGTACACTTAATTGATAAGTGGATGCTGTGTATCCATACTTAGAATATACTGGCACATCTATGTTATATATATATATATATATATATATATATATATATATATATATATATAAGATATTAGGTATTTCGTTTTTAGGATTGAATAAAATAAACTATGTTGTGTAGCTCTGTAAACAAAGTTTTATATTCATTAATTCTATGAGATATATTATATGAATAATATATCTCATCGTCGCTTACCTACCCAATTATTTTATATGTCTAGTGAAATAAAGTTGATTGATGAATGAATTGATTTATTTTGAATGGTTTAAAACATACATACAATCACACCATCTCATCACAGTTACAAGTACATATATAAAAACGTAATTTTTGCAATACTAGATATTTTCTGTTTCTCATCACTAGACCCTTCTGTCAAAAAGATCAAGCTATGTTGTATAGGGTATAATATTATATTTCTGTATAGGACAGTTACTATACTCTTTGATATACAGTAATCTATTATAAAGAGCAAAGAGGAACGATTTAGGAAGTTTTGGCGGGAACTTGACCAGTGGCGGATTGCTGCTCCTGTGTTATTGTTTAAATAATGGTTTGAAGTGGAATTTGATATGTAAAAGTGGTGCGATTTTGTGTATTAAGTGTCTGCGTATGTGAACTATTAGTGGAAACGGTGAAAGAAGTGCTCTGATGGTGATGTGATTCTTAAGATAAAGTGTCTGTGTGCTTAGGCACCTTGAGATACCATCGCCAACTGTCAGCTGTCTGCTGGCTCAAGTTGCGGTCAAAATCTCCCAAGGGCTGCACAATGTGACGCATCAACATATTGTGAAACAATGTGCTATGAAGTATAATTATACATTGTAATTTCAGTCTCAGAAGGGCTAGAACCCAGAGCCGTAAAGCCAGTTATATAAAAGGAACGATTTATCGGTTTTGATTTTGCTAAATTTTAAGGCTTATTAATTTAAATATCTTTTGAACTTGTATAAATAAATTACATTTTAATTAATCGAAAATAATAGTATTACTGTTAATAAAATATAAATTAATACATGCGTTGGTTTAATTATATTATTATCGAGACAATTGTGAAATTGTGAATAAGTTAAGTTTACTCGATCAGAACGCATTTTCTAAATGTCTTCTGTCGGCTTCAGCTTCAGTCATATTTGCGGATTAAATTTTTATACATTTTTTGCTGTAATTACGGTTTGTCCTTAAACGGGATCGCAAATTTTGTAATTTATGTTGATAGAACAGGAATAGTGTAGACATGCAACCGACGACAATGCTTCCGAAGTTATCAGATACAACTCAAACTATGTAAGTGGATGGTTTTGACATTGTTAGAGAGGCCTACTTTTGGAGTTACTGTGAAAATAGTAAATGTTTAAATCTTACAAAAGTTCAATATATATTATTAAGTTAAAACCCTTTGGTCATTAAATTTGGTTTTTGTAACCTGTTGTAAGCTTATTCAAAATATATCCTTAGTAAATTTATATTTGCAAATTTTCTTTTCAATAAAAGAATCAGTCTACAAAAATTTCAATAAACAACTAACTACAACATTATCTTATGTTTTATCTTCTTTTTACTTTTTATATTTATGTATTTCTTCAACCATTTAGATGCAACCATTATGGTTAAGAAGTGTTTTCTGAGATTGCACTGGAGCTTACAGAGTGTTCAAAGCGTTGACATTAATAGATTCGAAGATATCGTTTTTCCAGTACTTTCTGACCTTATATGAACATTTTTGTATCAGTTGAATGCACATCTAAATTGAGGGTGAAACCACTAACATGACTTCCCTAGGTTGCACATTTATCACATAATATGATGTAATTTGCAGATCTTGTTCAAAATGTCACTGTCTTATGTGGATTGCTTCTAGTAAACAAAGTATTCATAGGAATCAATATAAAGCCACAAGTCTGTACACTGCCTGTGCTCTAATGACCCAGTGGATGTTTTGATTATGTTTTTATTTAACATTAGAAATAAAAATTGGCCAAGTGCGGGTCAGACTTGAGCATAAAGGGTTCCTTACCATTGTACAAGATTTAATACTATGTATGCAAAAAAAAAAACTCTTTTCTAGTAGCCCTTATAATTTTTACTTCATTTTTATTATTTGTTGTTATAGTGGTAACAGAAAAACACATTCTGTGAAAATTTCAACTGTCTACTTATTAAGGATCATGAGATACAGACCGCTGACAGACAGACAGATGGACAGTGGAGGTTTACTAATAGCGCCCTGTTAGTTACTTTTCCAGTACGGAACTAAAAAAGAGGGTTGATTTGAGATAAAAACAGTACGAAAAATAGATTCTTGATTTTGTAATCTTAGAATGTTTTTACAAATTTCTGAGGACATGATTTAGTTATCTTAAATTTTTCATATTGTTTTAGAAACCATTTTATATCAAAAATAATATGTAGATTTAAAAATAACTGTATATCTGTGTATTGACTACAGATCATTCTCGGAGGGCGATGGAGTGTGCAGCTCAGAGGTGTATGCATCAGATGTTATTGTCACTACTAATGCTGGCAGCCACAATCATGGGAGCTCAAAAGTTAAACTTAAAAATCTTGTTGACTACAATTGGGAGCCCAAGTTTTACCCTGGTCAGCTGCTAGCAGTACATATAAGTGGCAAATATTTGGCTTATTCAATAAAAGGTATTTTCTACTAGAATAGAATAGAATAATTTTTTATTCAATATTGATTATTACATAATACTTATTGAAAGTCATTTTTTATTTACCACTGGTTCGGAAAACACCCCAGTCCTGGGAAGAACCAGCAAGAAACCCAGCGGGACTGTTTTTTTCAAACATATTTCACTTAACAATAACTTTGTTTATACAATTTTTAAATGATTTTTCATAGAACCAGCATGGTGGTGATCACCTTATTCCCAGGGGTTATTTTCATTCATGTATTCCTTGATATTATAATAACCCTTTTTGTACAGTTTTTCTTTAATAAAACTTATAAACTTGTTTATTGACAAACTTTGAATATGTTCTGGGATTTTGTTGTAAAAGCGTATACATTGCCCCATAAATGAATTACTGATTCTGTGGAGTCTAGTAACTGGCATTACATGCTTATGTTTGTTCCTAGTGTTTAAAGTATGCACATCGTTATTCTTATTAAAGCTATTTATGTTTTTATGCACATACATTACATTCTCATATATATATTGCGATGCCATAGTTAATATGTTTATTTCTTTAAATTTTTCTCTGAGGGACTCTACAATTTAGGTTATAAATCGCCCGTACAGATCTCTTTTGCAAAACAAATATAGCTTCAATATCAGTCGCATTACACCATAGCAAAATTCCATAAGACATTATGCTATGAAAGTAACTAAAATACACTAATCTAGCTGTCTCAACATCTGTGAGACTTCTAATCTTTCTTACAGCATATGCTGCAGAACTAAGTCTGCTTGCTAATTTAGATACATGGGGGTCTCATTGAAGTTTCGCGTCAATAGTAATACCGAGAAAAACAGTGGTATCCAAAAGACTCAACTCCTCCCCATTTAACAGCACATTGGTATTCGAATGTTTTACATTAGGTATTGTAAATTCAATACACTTTGTCTTATTGCCGTTTAAGAGCATATTGTTGGCGTTAAACCAATGTACCAATTTTGATAGAGTATTATTTACATCATCATAATTAATTAACTGCTGTTTGAGTTTGAAAATTAAAGAGGTATTGTCAGCAAATAATACTACATCGTGATTGTCCCCTACAAGATAAGGTAAGCCATTAATATACATTAAAAACAGGAATGGGCCAAGAATCGAGCCCTGAGGAACGCCCATTGATACTACTGATCCGGAGGAACCTTTACCATTGATCACGACTTTTTGAGTTCTGTTAATAAGTCTAAGCACTAAATTTTTTACACTGTAATGTTGTAGTTTCCTGATTAATGTCTCATGATGAACACAATCAAAAGCCTTGGAAAGGTCACAGAAAATACCTAAGGCATCTTGTAAATTCTCCCAGGCATTAAAAATATATTTCATAAGCTCAACAACCGGCGTCAGACGTCGAGCGACCCCTTGTAAAACCAATTTGGTTTTTATGAAGTAATTTATTATTACTTCATAAAAAATTTATTAGTATTAAAAAAAATTAATAATTGGTCCAAAATTATTTTTTCTAAAATTTTACTGAGAGTTGGTAGTACAAAAATAGGTCTAAAATTAGTGGGGTCCAATGTACTACCAGATTTAAATAAAGGTCATACTTTACTATACTTCATTTAATCAGGAAACACACCAGAATCGATACAAGTATTAAAGATAATAGCAAGATGAGGTGCAATTAAATCTATTATGGATGCAATAACTGTAACAGAAATTCCCCACAAATCTGCGGTCTTCTTAATATCAATAGTTTTGAAGTATTTTACAACATCTTGCGATAGTTTTTAAATAAAACTAATCTTACGGATTTCCGGTGCTGGAAAGCACCCGAAACGTCGGGAATATAAAAATAAGTTAATATACGCGATAAAATCCGTAAAATTAGTTTTATTTAAAAATGTGTAGTGTTCGTGTAAATATAAGAAATCTTGTGATAGTACTTTTTCAAATCTAAATTCTTTTAAACAGGTATTAACATTCTGTTTGAGTAATGACTTGGCGACTGTTGGAGAAGTATTCAATTACTCAGTTGTCAAGATAGGAATATCCGTGAAATATTTCTCAAACACCGCTGCAACTTCTTGATTTGATTTAGTTAATTCATTGTTAATTTTTAATTGATAGTTTGAGTTACGAGGTTTGTCTTTACCGGTTTCGTTGTTAATTATACTCCATGTCATTTTATTTTATTGTTAGCCGTCTTAATTTTGTTGCTAATATGTAACGATTTGGCTGTGGACCAAAGTCTTTTAAATATTTTAGAATAATTTTTGACATATTCTTTAAAAGCATCGGAAAGGTTATATGATCTTTCATGGTAAAGGTCATATAACCTTCGTCTGCTTTTATGAATTTCTACTGTCGCCCACTCATCAAATGCCTTGCGACTGTTTCTGGAGAATGTTTTAGAAGTGAATGTTTTATTAAATTCATTGTTTATAAAGGTAAATAATTCTCTATATAAATAGTCTGCATTGTTCTTATAAGAAAGGGATGGAAGGTTTTTTACCATATTACTTCTAAATCTCTCCAGGCGTTTTGCATTAATAGGAACAAACACAATTTTCTCAATGACCTGTTTTTTGTGCATATAAGGTAACGAAACCATTTGTCCGCAGTGATCTGAACTAAGTTTTTGAATTATTGATTTGTTGATTGGTACGACACCTGTAAAAATATTATCAATACAAGTTGCACTACACCCTGCAATATGTGTAGCTTCAAAGAATAAATTATTAAGATTATAGGATTTGAACAAAGAACAAAATTTAATACTGATGGAAGAAGTTTCCAGGAGATTGATATTAAAGTCTCCACACACTACAAGAGATTTATTCTGTTTATTAAGCTTAACTATAACTTCTTCCATAACCTTTTCAAAAGTATCATAATTTGAACATGGGGGTCTGTAAACACTGACAACGATAAGGTGCTCAAGCTCAACGCATGCCATTTCTACACTACGCTCAACAGAGAGGCTCACAATGTCTTTACGTTCTTTACATGATAAGGATTTATTAGCTAATATTAAGGAGCCACCACGTAATTTAGTATCTCTATTGAAGGAACTGACCACCTTGTGATTACTGAAATTAAATATGCAATTGTAATCTTTCAACCAATGTTCAGTAATACATAAAATATGTATATATTGTTACTATTTAAAAATAATTCAATTTCTAATTCTTTGCCTAATATACCTTGTATATTTTGATGCACCAGGTTGATACAGTTTATATTGTTGCTATTTTGTGAAATTGCATAATTATGTATTTTTAGGTTGCATTCTAAGCTATTTAAATTATCTTTGCTAGAGATTACCTCTATTGTCTTATTATCTAATTTAAATTACTTGGAACAGGTTCCAAATCAAATGTAAAATTATTGACCTGCTCAAAAGAAGCAGGTGTCAAGGTAGCCAAATCATTGGCTGAATTAAAATATAAATAATAAGATAGCGTATTTGCTACCAGTCTTAAACTATACTTTGATAGGTAATACCTATCTCTTGTCAAAAACTTCTTAATTAAATTATTTAAATCAATTAATTGAAATTTATAATTATTACAATAATATGTCAGTTTTACATTATTATTGCATATTACATTGTTCAGTTGGATATTTAAGTCATGTCTTAATTCATTTTCTTGTGGCAGACCCAATTGAATATATTTTGATCTTATTAATTAATTCTTGTTTTTCTTTACATAACATGATTTTTAATACTTATTTTATTTTTTATGTTTTTTTGCAATTTATTAATGTATTTATTAATTTTAATGTATTTCTTTAATTTATTGTTACTGCAAGCGATTCTTCCTGCTGTTCCCAATATGAAGGCATCTTCACCTGTCAAATCCACTGTTTGTAACAATTTTGAGGATTCTTGAGACGTTGTGCATTCTACAAGTTCATGGAACAGACTCTGAGTTTTGGAGGCTGTTAAGTTGTCTAAGTTTTTGTTTAGTTGTAAGATTTGCTCTTGGGCTTCATTCAATTTTAATTGCAATGCAGCAATGAATTTGAGAGTTCCCTCATATTCCTTGCTGCACTGATCAAACTCATTGACCGTTCCCTAAAGCTGGTCCCTTTATTTTAATACATTAAGATAATCTGTGTGTAACATTGCCATGTCACACTTTAATAGTGTGTGTAGTGTAGTGGTAGCCTTAGATATTTCCAGTGGTAGCTCATAGGAAAGGTTGTACTAAGTCAATATATGTATGTGGCACTAGACCATCCTTTGGGGGAGGCTTATGTTCAGATATGTACCAGTACATCTTATAAAGGTCCACTGCTGAACATAGGCCTCCCCCATAAATTGCCTCACATTGGATTTTGCAGGGCAGGTGGGTTGGCTACTTATTAGGTTTTTTATTATTTTCAGTTGTTATCAGGAAGATGCTGCTGCTCATCTCCTGTTTCAGTTTCCCTCTGTTGCTTGTTATATGTCCATGATGAGTTATAAGTAGACATCGGATTTTATGCATTTGCATATTCCTATTTCGTTTAGTAGCGGGAGGAACGTATAGGGACCTAGGTGACGAAGACGTATAGGGCGCGAGCGCAGTGGCTGACTGTACTGACTGGCCAAATTTTAAATTTCGTCCAATGATGTCAGTTGATGTAGAGAGGTTGTTTCCGGCGTACAAATTGATACTGGGTGACAAACGTCACAAATTTGCACTCACAATTTTGGAAAAATACTTAATTGAATATTGTCATAAAACTTATTGGCACAATTTTAAGAACATTTCACCGTTTTTATTATTATTAAAATTCTCAATATTAAGTGTCATCATCATTACCATCATTACAGCCCTTCACAAGTCCACTGCTGAACATAGGCCTCTCCCAAAGAATGCCACAAAGCAAGGTCCTGGGCCACCTGCATCCATCGACTTCCTGCATATCGTATCAGGTCGTCATTCCATCTAGAGGGGGGACACCCTACACTTCATCCGCCAGTACAAGGCTGCCACTCGAGAAACTTTTTTCCCCATCGGTTGTCCATTCTTTGAGCTTTATGGCCGGCCCATTGCCACTTCATCTTACTAAACCGTTGAGCTATGTCGGTCACTCTGGTTCAACTGCGGATATCGTCACTGCTAAGTTTATCACGCAGAGAACCTCCGAGCATAGCCCTCTCCATAGCTCGCTGAGCGGCCTTGTGCTCCCTCATCCGGCCAGCAGTGAAGGATCACGTCTCAGTTCCAAAGGTTATCACTGGTAACACGCACAGGTTGTACAGTCCTGTTTTCAAGTTTTGAGGTATACTGGACGAGAAGATGTGCCGTAATTTCCCAAACGCTGCCCAGCCGAGTTGAATCCGTCCATTGACCTCTCGGACGAAGTTGGACTTACCTAGTCTGACTATTTGCCCCAGGTAAACATACTTGTCAACAACTTCGAGCTTAGTGCTCCCAACAACAACTGGCATAGGTGTGACATGGACTTTATACATGATCTTCTTTTGTCCATGTTCATCTTAAGACCTATCCGTTGGGAGGCACTATTGAGGTCATTGAGTACAGTGCTTAGGTCCTCTAGCGATTCTGCCATAAAAACTATATCGTCGGCAAATCGCAGCACCGCCCAAATTTCGACGGAATCAAAGGCTTTCTTATAGTTCACATACGCCAGACATAGTGGCAAATTGTACTCCTCAGACTTCTGTACAATTTGTCGAAAGGTATGTATGTGGTCTATGGTGTTAAAGCCTTTTCGGAAACCGGCTTGTTCGGGTGGCTGGAATTCATTGAGTCTGCATGTGAGACGATTCGTAATGACTCGAAAACAGCACGTAGACACGGCTCAGAAGGGAAGTTGGTCTGTAGTTCATCAAGAGAGCATTGTCGCCTTTCTTGAAGAACAAGACCACCACACTTCTGCTCCACGCCTCCGGTGTAGTGCCACCATTGAGGATGGAATTAAAGAGCTTCTGAAGTACCTCAAGTAACGATTTTCCACCCGCACTGATGTCCGGAATATCATTGGAATAGTGTCGGATAAGACTTGCTCTTGGATCGTTACTCACACTTGCGTGTGGCTCCAACGATGATGTGTATGTGCCGATAGAACCTCTCAATTATATAAGTGTTTGAAATTTTAATTAAACCATGATCTGATGTCCACAGTTGATTTATAGAGCAATGGCAATGTTATTATGGCATAGTTTCTTAAGAAAATACAGATATTAAAAATTCTTATCTACATCTCATAATAGAAAAAAAAATGCAACCATTTGTATATTGTTTATCAATTATACAAGAGAGTTCAGTTAATGATTCCTGTATTTTAGTCCTTTTTTAAAAGTCCCCTCTGATTGTTTGCTTAGTCTAGTCTATGTTATGGTGATCACATGTGACTACTGTTCATGAATAGGGTTAATTCTAATTATTTTGCACTTGTTATATCACAAGCATATAACAAGTGTGAAGTGATAAAAATATGCCTACGGAGCAGCTGTATTTAAAGTTGTTGGTCTATGCCTTGTAGAAAATGTTTTGTTATTTACCATGATACTAAAAAAATGAAGTTAGGCAAATAAAAATTATCTATATTTAAGTTTACAAGTCATTACACAAATGAGATTAAGTTTAAGGCACAGAACAAATAACAATTTACATTCATATTATACAATTGCTAATGATAGTGGTTTTATAATAATAAATAATAATAATAATAATAATCTTTATTTCGGACCAAAATTAATCCATAGTAGTGTTAGTAACAATTGACTTATAAACTAGTGTTAGTAAACATTAATGTGTGGACAAACTTTTTCAAAATCGGAGAATTATAGTTCTCCGCTACTGTTTTCAAAATGCTGTTGTGACTATCTCTCACCCTTCTAAGCAGCGAAGCAGTTTTCTTACGTATTATCGCATGAAAACCGTCCGTGCGAGCTTGCGCAAACATCTCCGACGCACTACAGTATCGAGGCAGTCCCAACAACATTCTGAAAGCATTATTATATTGAACACGCAGGGCATCCAGCGACCTTTTAGTGTAATTGATCCATAGACTGCTCGTATACAGACTCTGGCAGTATGCCTTAAATGGGGTAATTTTTAATAAGTCCGTACATCGAGCAAATCTACGGGCCAGCATGTTACTCCTGACCGCTAGAGCCCTGCGTTCCCTCTCAATGTCTACATTATCTTTCAGGTCATCTGCAAGAAAATGACCAAGATATTTAAAGGACGTCACTTTTTTAAGTTTTGACCCATTCAAGAACAGGTCAGGTTCATCAGTCCTAGGCTTGCCCCTGACGCCAAAGACAATGTATTCACATTTTTTGACATTATATGCCAACCCATGAGACTCAGCATAGGCTACACACACCTTCAGTAACTCTCTTACTGCCCTCACCGACGGTCCCATCAGCACCATGTCATCTGCATAGCTGATGTTGTTAATACTAACCCCACCAACACTGCATCCGACACGCTTGCTACTGAGCTCGCCTATGAGAGCATCTATATATAGGTTGAATAATCTGGGAGACGTTAGACCCCCCTGCCTTACCCCGCATTCCAACCTGTACGGTTCACTAAGAGTATCGTCCCATTTCACATGATTTATTTGTTTACTGTACCAATATTTGAGCAGACCACATATCTCTGACGGTACACCCCTGTCCTCCACCTTCCTCCAGAGCACGTCATATGAGACGAGATCAAATGCCCTGGAAAGATCAAGGAAACAGGCATATACCGGGGTACCCCGATCTACGTAATATCGAATGATGATGTATTACCAAGTAATAATGCTAAACAATATTTACTCATGTTTTTTTTTGTTTTTCCAGCACCCAATCCAGCTAATCCTGGCACTTGGAATGGTATGGTGCGTGTGGTTTATAATCCTGAACCTGGTACAGACAGGCGCACTCTTATAAAAGGCATGAAGGGAGAGGTTAGTACTATGTTCTTTATTAATAGTAGATTAAAGTTTCTGTTAGTTCAGACATACTCTTTATATCATTGCAATTCACCTAATGGTAAATAAATATGGCAATCATGAATTGTAAACAAAGAAGGCTCTATAGGTGTGTTGCCACCTGTGAAGACTATGATGATAGTACCATAAATCGTGTATTCTGTAGCCAAGATTATGTATTATTTCTTTTTACTACTTCTGATTTAGGCTAAGTTCATATGACCGCGGTTGTACAAGATCACAGTAAATGTCGATTATCGTCTGCATTACCGCCCCGATCCGCGCGCAAGATTTTCGAGAGTTCGCTTAAGTTGATGCCAGACGGCCGCGCGTTTTTTTTTTATAGGAGAGGGGGCAAACTTGCATGCGGCTCACCTGATGGTAAGTGACATACATATGCCGTCATGTGAATGCTCCCACCGCGCGGATGAAGATGAGATGACACACTCCATTTTAGTCTTCAGGGATGTCACTGCATCTGCATTTTAATTTTTAAATTGAGGAAAGATGTAGATGACTTAGGACTGCAGATGCATTGTACATGGACTGTGCAGGGTGCTTATTTGCCTATGTAGAAAGTACTACATAGAAAAACATTTTCTATTCCCTTTCCAGCTACATCTGTGAGTATGATACTAATTTGTTTTAATTGATTATCTGATATAGGATTTAAATTATTTTGCAGGTTCAAGACCTGGCTTTCGCCCACATTCAAAATCAAGTGGTACTGGCGTGTATCGACGAACTGGGAAATTTCTATGTTCATGAAATAGAGTCCACTGAAAACGGTCTCAAGTATGTTTTTGTAACATTTACTACTAAAAAAAAAAAAAGAAAAAGACGCCACCCATTAATCACCGCTTGACATTAAATAGGATCTTCAAGCATAATAGGTCTATTATTGATTCAAAAAGTATACTATTTAAAAAAATATATTATTTTATCAATGTAAAAAAAATTATAAATCCAAGAATACAAGTCCAATTTGTATTATAAGAGTTGAATAAAATAATTTATACTGGGTGGCGAATAGGTTATCACGTTAAATAGGACAGCAATTAATACAAGTTGATAGATGTCTGTTAAAATAATAAAAGAAAATAAAAAATGCATTTTTCAAACAAAATAAATAGCGTAAAAAATTGACAAGAAACGCAAGAAACGCGCCAGAAAAATAATAATTTCGACACCCGGTCCCATTTCTTGTCACTTCGCGCATAGAGAATTATGCCTTAACTTCATTATTTTAAGTAAATTTTTCGCTTGAATTTGTTTTCACACACCCGCAGCGTGCGGTCCCTTTGTTTTTAATTTCGCGCATAAAATTATGCCTTAAATTGTTAGCCGTAAGTACAGTCTTTGTTTGATTTTTTCTTTATTTGAGTAGTTCGGATTGACAACGTTTAAACTACCTATCTTTGCCTTCAAATGGCATGGGTCCTTGACCTTCTAGAATTCATCAGGTGATATCTGTATGCATTTACATGATGTTATTTAATATTAAAACGAAAAAAATGCTACCGTGACTAATGTATTAATTGTTATATATTTTTTCAGTTGTGTATGTTTAAAGAAATTTATGTAGCATATACGTCTTTTCATTTTATGTGATAACTTTTTCGTCACTCGGTATAAGATATTATCAACTTAACACCCAACTAGACAAGACAAGCTTCCTCTTTTGATATAATATAGATTATTGGTATATAATACTTTATATTATATAATTATGTTATCCTTATTTAAATAAGAAATTTTAATTAATAAAATCTAGTGACTAAAGGAGATAGCCACAAGATATACCTTGGCTGATGCAAGGCACATAAACAAATCTTAATTTTTTTGCCGCATTTCATTATTAGGCTTTAAAAAATTGGATAAACAAAACCAATCAATATAAAATTTTTTGGTCTTTTATTTAACATCTTATAGATAGAAATATCATTCGAGGACTAGTTTTAAGTTTAACACAGATAAAGTTGAAAATATGTTCTACATTCCACATGGTCTTTGACTGATTGTGTGGCGTCATTAAACCTGTAACTACCGTATTACAGTGTCAAGTTGGTGCTAGAAGTACGGGAGGACACTGGGATTGATGGGACTACACACCGTGTTGTGTGGTGCCCATACATACCTGATGAAGATGATGACGCTCCTGATGATGATGTGGCTAGACTGTTGCTCACTACCCATGGAAATGTTGGTAAGTGCATAAAATGCTAATGTTTTTATGTTGATATATGCCATTACATGAAGAAAAAGCTGCAGACTGACTGTAAATTCTAGCCCTCTTTTTGTTTTGTATACCTAGGGTATTTAGTTGAGGGTTGGGGATTAACAAAATATATACCAAAGGAAAGGAAAAATTTCCGATCAGAACATGCTCCAGCATGTCTCTCCAGGAACGAAAGTTCGAATTGCCGAGAGCTGGGAAGAGAGGGGCTTCGAATTACCGCGTTTGTTGACAGATTTTACTTCGAAATACAGAGTGTACCAATTTGTATTGTTTTTCTTCTAAATACCGAGAGATTTTTAAGGGACCGAGCATATGCTTTGAATTACTGAGAGGTTCGAATTGCCGAATGTTCGAATTATTGAGAGTCGACTGTATATTGATTTAGTATTGATTAACACAAAAATTTAATTTAAAGTCCCTAAATGACAGTAGTCTGCCGTAAAAACTTTGTAGTTGTAGTCATCAGTAAGTTTGTTAAGCCTTGAACATATTTTTGATTTTTGCAATATTTTCTCATACTGTAAATTTCAAATTTTTTAAATTTTAAAAATAATGTTCATGCTGTTAGGGAAGACGTTTTCATAGCTTCATTGAACTCAGATCTCTATAGTTATAGTTACAGTTTGCAAAATTCCTTTTTCTGTAACTGTATGATTAATGCTTGTATTTTGCTACTAGAATATTATATACTTATTTGGGTTTTGAAATCTCTTGGTATTACTTGTCACGCTGAAGTATTTAGCCTATTAGGAATAGGAATTATGATTAGGAAGATGCTGCTACCCCTCTCCTGGTTTGTTTTAAATTGTTGCTTCTTACGGATATTCTTATACTGCCACTACATGGTGTTATGTCTTGTAATAACTAAGTCACTTCGAGATAATAACTAAGACACAGCAAACTTGACCATATTTCATTAATTTTTAAGTTTGTATATTAAGCAAGCTGTATTTTACTTTCTATTGCACATGACAATATAAAACACGGGTGTCTAATATACAAAATATAAAATAAACGCTTTCTGTCTTGACATACAATAAAAAGGAATAATTGAAATCATACAAAATTATGTAGTAATTATTTGTTGGCAAAATACGAATTTTTTTTTGACAATAATGTCTAGTCTGTGTTAATGTTTGACCACAGGCTATGTATTTGACAATATTAATGTAAAGAATTAATGTTTTATTTAATTAAACTATTTGTAACACATATTATACATGGTTAGTTTTCAAAGAGTAGCCAATTTTTAAACTTAATTTCAAATGTATAAATAATGATATAATGTTATTGCAATTTTCGAAAATACGAGTAAATAAGGCTTCTGCTTTTATTGGAAATTATCCCAAATTGAATGTGATTTATGGGCAATAATGTTTTTGCCTACCGATCGACTTATTTAAACTTAGTTAAAATAATACATTATACCATGCATTTGGAATTTAGAAAGATAAAAAGGACAAAATGTTTTAGGTGTTTTTTAATAAATTTTTCTTCACAATTTGCCCATATTATTTATTTTGAACCTTCTCTGCAAAATTAGCTGTATTGCAAAATAATCCTGAATACAAATTTTCGATTACTGCATTCGTTGTTTATATCAACTTTAACTATGTTCTTCACATTTTTTAATTCTTTAAGTTAAACACTTAATCACAATCCCACCTTGTGGTAAGTGGTGAGATCTGGATGGTAAATTGCATTGTCTTAGCGTAATAAAAGACTATTATTTCTTGCCTTGAAGATGGTCAGATTGCATTCGGATGGTAAGAGACATACATACATACATACATATAATCACGCCTCTTTCCCGTAGGGGTAGGCAGAGACCACTTCTTTCCACTTGCTACGATCCTTACATACTTGTTTCGCTTCGTCCACTTTCATTATTCTCTTCATACATGCTTTACGGTTTAGGGTGCTCTTGACCTGGCCTTTTTTTTAAGACGTAGATTATTCCCCTAAGCTATACGCATTATGAAAGACGAAGTAAACAGTATGGGTTTAATGCGTGGTACTGACCGCGTGGTTGTCCCATAATGGAAAGGGAAGCGAACTGTTTGGAATTAAAATACTAAAGTAGATTAAATTAAACGCGATAATATACGTAAAATTAGTTTTATTCAATTATTCAAGTGGAGGAAGGAATTAAAGCATGTAAATCCTGCTCATTCAAGGTAGAGCGTTCAGTTATAGGTATTTATTAAAAGCGCATGTAGAAAGTGCGCGCGGTGTGCTTAGCGCGGGGCGCGGGGGAAGGGAGGCAGGTTGTGTTTTAGCTACAAGTGATATATGTATGACCGTTGTGTGCAGCGCGCATGTGGAACGTGCGCGTGGTGTGCTTAGCGCGGGGCGCGGGGGAAGGGGGGGAGGTTGTGTTTTAGCTACAAGTGATATAAGTATGAACGTGTGTGCAGCGCGCATGTGGAACGTGCGCGCGGTGTGCGCGGGCGCGGGGGGCGGCGCGGTGGGCGCGGCGGGCGCGCTGGCGGGGCGCGGCGCGCGCGCGGCCGGCGAGCACGCGGCGCCCGTGCTGGCGGCCGCCTTCTCGCCCGACGGCACCGCGCTCGCCACCGCCGCCGCGGACGGCTACGTCATGTTCTTCCAGGTACGTACTCTGTGGCGCCCTCGCGGCGCGAGCACGCGGCGCCCGTGCTGGCGGCCGCCTTCTCGCCCGACGGCACCGCGCTCGCCACCGCCGCCGCGGACGGCTACGTCATGTTCTTCCAGGTACGTACTCTGTGGCGCCCTCGCGGCGCGAGCACGCGGCGCCCGTGCTGGCGGCCGCCTTCTCGCCCGACGGCACCGCGCTCGCCACCGCCGCCGCGGACGGCTACGTCATGTTCTTCCAGGTACGTACTCTGTGGCGCCCTCGCGGCGCGAGCACGCGGCGCCCGTGCTGGCGGCCGCCTTCTCGCCCGACGGCACCGCGCTCGCCACCGCCGCCGCGGACGGCTACGTCATGTTCTTCCAGGTACGTACTCTGTGGCGCCCTCGCGGCGCGAGCACGCGGCGCCCGTGCTGGCGGCCGCCTTCTCGCCCGACGGCACCGCGCTCGCCACCGCCGCCGCGGACGGCTACGTCATGTTCTTCCAGGTACGTACTCTGTGGCGCCCTCGCGGCGCGAGCACGCGGCGCCCGTGCTGGCGGCCGCCTTCTCGCCCGACGGCACCGCGCTCGCCACCGCCGCCGCGGACGGCTACGTCATGTTCTTCCAGGTACGTACTCTGTGGCGCCCTCGCGGCGCGAGCACGCGGCGCCCGTGCTGGCGGCCGCCTTCTCGCCCGACGGCACCGCGCTCGCCACCGCCGCCGCGGACGGCTACGTCATGTTCTTCCAGGTACGTACTCTGTGGCGCCCTCGCGGCGCGAGCACGCGGCGCCCGTGCTGGCGGCCGCCTTCTCGCCCGACGGCACCGCGCTCGCCACCGCCGCCGCGGACGGCTACGTCATGTTCTTCCAGGTACGTACTCTGTGGCGCCCTCGCGGCGCGAGCACGCGGCGCCCGTGCTGGTGGCCGCTTTTAATGTCAAAATGTGAAGTAAGAAAACGCAAAAGGTTGTCATTAAAAGTATGAGCTCTTGCGGGTCGATGGTACAAATGGGCGTGCCTCAAGGCTCAATATCTTGGCCCCTTTCTGTTTCTTGTGTACATTAATGACTTACCTTACATAGTAGGAGATAACCATGATAAAGTGTTATTTGCAGATGACACTTTAATTTTCAAATTAAGTCGACTATTACTAAAACATGACCAAGTAAATAATGCTATATCTAAATTAGTAAATTGGTTCAATGCATTGAGTTATATGTACTACGTACTAGAGAAGCCACTCTAAACAAAAAATATGCACTACTCTATGTCTTCGCGCATGCACGGGAGATAGTAGAGTCGCGCATACGCAGTTGCGCCACCACAGACTAACTAGTAGATTGAAACCACACTAAATGACACACTGTACGGATTGCAGTACAGTTCAGTTGAACATAGTGCATGTTCGGTATGCGAAATCTAGTACGTAGTACATATACAGGGTTGGCCAAAAAGTCGTGGATCAAACGCAACTAGGGGTTAGATGAGGTCATCAGCTGCAAAAAATTGTTCTACGGGGGGTCCTTAAGGTCAACCCCTGCAGAGTTATAATTTATTTTGTGTTTTTATGATAAAATTGACTTTTTTTACTAATTCTTACTAAAATTCGAAAAAATTTACACCTGTATCTTTTTTATAATTTTCAATAGATTGGTACAGATGAGTCCTTGCGTTAGACATACTATTTATGGTTGTTTATCGGGTGTGTTAAAGAAAATATTAAGTTTTATGAATTCTTTTTTCTCAAATCATAACTTTTGTATTTACTTCGGAACCCACTGTGTAAAAAAAATACTCTACCGAAAAGTGACCCTGTATTACAAGTTTTGGCGCATTTAATAGGGATTCTGAAAAGGTATTACACATGGCCATGAGTGGCTCTAATATCGGTTTAGGACGAAAAAACAAAACAACGGTTGTGAAAGAATTGTTTTAATAAAAGAAAACATTTTACAATAAATGCTCAAAATTCCTACCTCTGACCATAACACATAATCTGCACCGTCTAATAAAATTCCTACGTAACCTACGGAATGCACCTCTGTTGTTAATAACTTGCACCCTAGCAAATTCGAGCTTTTGTCGTAACTCTTGTTCGCTATTGTTCTCTCCTTGATAAACTATTTCTTTAAAATAGCCCCAAAGAAAAAAATCTAATGGATTTAAATCGGGCGACCGGGGTGGCCACGCAATAGGTCCGCCTCGACCAATCCACCGGTTGGGGAAGCGCTCGTTCAAATGATCTCGAACTGCTCGAGCGTAGTGAGGCGGGGCGCCGTCGTGTTGCAGCCACATTTCTGCTATTCTTGCTTCTGGAACCTCAGCTTCGTTAAGAATTCGGTTTAAATCATTTTGTAAAAAATTTAAATACAGAGCACCATTCAGCCTTGCTGGCATTTCATGCAGCACCAACTGCTGGCCAATTATACCAGCCCACATGTTTATACCAAACAGATGCTGGAATCGATCATTTCTTATGATATGGGGGTTCACTCTGGAGTAAAAATGTAGGTTGTGGATATTAAATACTCCCATTCTTCTAAAATTTGATTCATCCGTCCATAATACCTTGTTGAAGAACTGCGGATCCTCTCTGTGATATCTTAGCATCTCTCTGCAAAACCTCACTCTAGGTTCATAGTCACCAGGCGCCAAAGCTTGCACCCTTTGCACGTGGTAGGCGTGATATTTCTTTCTTTTAATGATTTGTTGCACCGTCGACCTTGGAATCCCGAGATTACGGGATATTTGGCGTTGACTTATACCAGGATCCAATCTTAATTCTCTCAGCACTTCATTTCCATTTTCAAATCGCACCGCTGGTCTGCCTGCTCTCGGAGCGTGCTGACCGGGTAAGACTCCCTCCGTGTACGAATTATGTACGCGCATAAAGACCCTGTAGTCTGGAAAACGATCACGGCTAGGGTAGCGTTGACGATATTCCCTGGCAGCAGCCCGAGCATTGCCGTCGCAAAAGCCATACAGATAATGCATTTCTGCATACTCCCGTTGGGTGTATTCTCTCCTTGCAGCAGCCATCTGTCCACTTTTGTAGCCAATCTGTCCGATTCCGAATCTAGTCCGATTCACACAGCACTGGATATAGGTAGGCAATCTATCACAAGTCCAAAAAACAAAGCGTAGGTCAAAGGAAAGAAACTGATCACAAGTCGTCGTAAAACCGAGAAAAAGAACACGTGCGTAGTCACAGGCAGGAAGCGAGTCACTAAAGAACACTAAACATTCTAAAGAAAGATGCTCACGCGCATCCCCCGGCCCCCACCCCGGCCGGCCCGGCCTTTTGTTTCCTAGAAAAGATATTGCTACCTGAACTGACGGGCGAACTGGCTTTTATTGACAAAGGATGAAATGGTTAGTGTGAAAGAGAGAGCTTTTGTTATTAATTGTAGTTCATGTTTATTTTTAATAGGCCTAACCGAGACTTACGGTTGGACTTATTTGGGCCTTGCTACGAATTATCGTCCTCGAAAGATATCAAAGCCATGCATAGCCATGTGTAATAACTTTTCAGAATCCCAATTAAATGCGACAAAATTTGTAATACAGGCTCACTTTTCGGTAGAGTCCTCTTTTTCCACAGTGGGGTTCGAAGTAAATTATCAAGGAGGGAACAATAGCGAACAAGAATTACGACAAAAGTTCGAATTTGCTAGGGTGCAAGTTATTAACAACAGAGGTGCATTCTGTAGGTTACGTAGGAATTTTATTAGTCGGTGCAGATTATGTATTATGGTCAGAGGTAGGAGTTTTGAGCATTTATTGTAAAATGTTTTGTTTTATTAAAACAATTCTTTCACAACCGTTGTTTTGTTTTTTCGTCCTAAACCGATATTAGAGCCACTCATGGCCATGTGTAATACCTTTTCAGAATCCCTATTAAATGCGCCAAAACTTGTAATACAGGGTCACTTTTCGGTAGAGTATTTTTTTACACAGTGGGTTCCGAAGTAAATACAAAAGTTATGATTTGAGAAAAAAGAATTCATAAAACTTAATATTTTCTTTAACACACCCGATAAACAACCATAAATAGTATGTCTAACGCAAGGACTCATCTGTACCAATCTATTGAAAATTATAAAAAAGATACAGGTGTAAATTTTTTCGAATTTTAGTAAGAATTAGTAAAAAAAGTCAATTTTCTCATAAAAACACAAAATAAATTATAACTCTGCAGGGGTTGACCTTAAGGACCCCCCGTAGAACAATTTTTTGCAGCTGATGACCTCATCTAACCCCTAGTTGCGTTTGATCCACGACTTTTTGGCCACCCTGTATATGGATGGTTCAATGTTAATAATTTGCATTTAAATGGCACTAAAACGAAATGTATGAAATTCATGACTCCAAATGTCAAACAATCAAATACTAATGTAATTTTAAATGGGGAGAAACTGAGTCTTGTAGATACCACCATTTTTCTTAGAATCACAATAGACGCAAAGCTTCAATGGAGCTTCCATATATCAAAACTAGCAAGCAGACTTAGTTCTGCAGAATATGCTGTAAAAAAGATTAAAAGTCTTACCAGTGTTGAAACTGCTAGACTAATTTACTTTAGCTATTTCCATAGCATAATGTCGTATGGTATTTTAATATGTGGACACGCAGCTGACACTGAAATTCTATTTCTTTTACAGAAGAGGGCCATAGGAGCAATTTATGATTTAAAGCCTAAAGAATCGCTGCGACAAAAAATTAAGGAAATTAATATATTAATTTTATAATATAATAATATATTAGTACATAAATATAAAAGTAGTTTTACAAAAATAAGTGATATTCATTCTGTAAATACTAGGAACAGACACAAGCTAGTAGTACCAGCTACTCGACTCCATCGAGTCAGTAATTCATTCTTGGGGCGATGTATACGCTTTTACAACAAAATTCCAGAAAATATACAAAATTTGACCTGCTGAAAGTTCAAAAACTTTATGAAACTAAGTTTGTATAAAAAGGGTTATTATAATATTAAAGAACTTAAGGATGATAATAACCCCTGGAAATGAGGTGATTGCTACTAAGCTATTTCTAGTTTGTTGTGTTGTTAATTTGTGTAACATACATGATTGTAAGCTGTTGTTTTTTAAAAAAAAAGGTCACACTGGGTTTTTTTGCTGGTTTTTCCCAGGACAGAGGTTTTTTTTCGAACCAGTGATAATTAAACAAAAGAGTGACTCTCAATAAGTATTATTTATAATCTATATTGAATAAAAAAGTTTCTGTTTCAAAAACACTATTTCACTAAATGCATAAGAAATAATATGCATTATAGCCCTTATCCTATAAAAAAATAAGTACACAAACAAATGACAAGCCATATCATTCATTACATCTTGTCTGTCTATTCTATATATTTGGGCAATGTTATTGAAAATATACCTGCTATATACTGTAATACTCATCATCCATATAAATTAGAAACATAATTTAAACATTGTTTAAACCAAAATCTTGCCAAAATTTCTATTATCTATTATGTGATATTGCTTTCGATACAGCAACTAATCTTTTTTGACTGTTTACAGCAAATGGAAATAAATTTCTGTTGACTGAAATCTTAAACTTCAGGTATACATGGACAATGACAGCAACCCTAGATGCCTCCACAAATGGCAGCCTCATGGTGGCAAACCACTCAGTTGTCTGTTCTTCCTTGATAACCACAAGAATTATAATACAGAGTAAGTTAATTATCAAAGTATTGTCTTAATTATCACTTCTTTTCCTAGACGAATACCATCTGGGAAAAGAAATATCGTCATTTAATTACTTAAATTTCTTAAAGTCGATTGATTTTTTTTAATTACTAGATTATGAGGAATTTATTAAAATCTTGTGTATACTGTTGCAGTGTACAATTCTGGAAGTTTGCAGTAACAGGCGCCGACAACAACACCTTAATCAAGATCTGGTCCTGCAAATCCTGGAATTGCTTGCAAAGCATCACCTTCTCCCCAGCCCCAGGCGCTGAACCGGCAGCGCTTGGTCTGAAAGCCATGTTGGACACCAGTGCTAATTATTTACTGCTGTCTGACTTCAAGTCCCGGAGCCTATATGTGCTCAATATGGCGAGAGATCCGGATGACTCTATGGCTTATTGCAAGAGCATATCAGAGTTCTTACTGCCATATCCAGTGCTCAGTTTTTGTATTGTAGATGCTGGTATGTATAACTGTTAAGGTGAAAGCGTCAGGGTAGCCCGCGAAATTCAAATTTTCTGACTTTTTTTGCGATTTGCAGGTCAGTGTCAGGTTGTATGTTTAACAAAATATGATTCGCGATCCTAACGAATATGTGTTTACAGAATTATAATCATTAATATAACCCTCTAAGTTCATATAATCTCATTGTATGGCTATTTCCAGAAAAACTCATTCAAAGGGATTATATGAACTTAGACGGTTGTATTGGTGATTTTAATGATAATTATTATTCTGTAAACACATACTCGTTATGGTAGCAAACTATATTTTGTTAAACATACAACCTGATCCTGACCTGCAAATTTCAAAAAATGTAAGAAAATTTGAATTTCGCAGACCACCCTGGCGCTTTCACCTTAAATTACTATTCTATGTGACATATTTGGCAGATTTTTTAGTACACTGTGTTTTTTAAAGTTATTGGTATTCAGGGGCTAAACATAGCTATTTAGTCATTACAGCCTTTCACAATTCCACTGCTGAACATAAGCTTCTCCTTAGAAATTCCACAAGTCATGGTCCTGAGCCCCTGCATCCATCAACTTCTCGCATCTCTTAACAGGTTGTCACTCCAACTAATAGCATTAGTGAAATTGTTAATCGTAATTTTAAAGTTCAAATTTACTACATGCTCGGCGGTGAAAGAAAACATTGTATGGAAACTAACATGTCTGTGAAATACAATTTTCTAGGTCATGTATAGTCCGTCAACACATACTAGAACAGGGAGGACTAATCCATCAGACCACAAGATTAAGGGAATAGAGAGTGTGCTTGTGCTTGTGCATACACTTGGGTATTATAATCCTGTCCTTAAATCTCAGATCTATTATGGTATCAGAATTTCATTATAATCCTTTAAAAAAATGAGAATGCTGTAAATTTCGTTTATTTTTTTACAGAGGAGGAGGAAGTGAAGTGCGAGTCCAGCTGTGATGATCCCTTCCACCGCAACGGTTCCAGCGGTGATGTTGGGGACTCACCTGACGCCTTTGAGTTGCATCAAGATGTAATTACATTATTTACCTATTATTTACCTACATCACTTATATTTATAACTAGCGATCCTAGCTAGATCTTGTCTACAACGCCGCCTACCGGGTCTATTGTGAATATAAACCGTCGAATCAATCACAAAAAATCAAAAAAACCCACAAAATTTCATCAAAATTGGTCCAGCCATTTATGTGGAGTTTAGTTACATACACACGAACAGAAGAATTATATACGTTACAGTCAAAACTCATAACTGGCCAGTACCACTTTTAACTGATTTTTGCAGTAAAAAAAAAAACCATTTTGAACTGCAAAAAAATATATGATAAAAGTGATTTTGGCCAAATTACATCGGCTAAAAGTGGTTTCGACCAACAATGTTAGTCATAACTTCTTTTGGCTTTACTTTTTGAATTTCTGAAATTAAAAAGTAAAATTTCTTCAATATTATATTTTATATTATACCGGTCTGAATGAGGGGTATAGAGAACAAGTATAAGTGCGGTATTCCATTTTAGTACTGAGAAGTGACAGTAGACTGTAGTCTTCTTCGTTTGAAATTGGCTGTACGTGTCCATGGACTGCAGTAGCAATCTACATCAGGTGAACTGTACGTTCGCTTGTTATTACAGTTTTACAAAAATGATTTAGTATAAAAATATGATATAGTAATATTATTGATAATGTCAACCCTATTTATGTGTATAACCTAGATTGTGAGTGATTTTTGATACTTTTCTGCTCCCACGAAAAACGTTGGTAATGCGTTAATTGAAATACCTGAGTTGCTTCGGATTGTTTAAATCAGCTTTTCTTTGAGTTTTTTTTTCCCACCTGATGGTAAATATCTACTGCAACTCGGGGGTGTCAATGATTTTAATAATATTGTTAGCCTTAATGTTGGCAGGTTGTGGTGATATCAGACCTCTGTCACTCTTGCTACCTGCTTGCAAAGTTTAGGCGAGCAACGTAAATAGATTTTTTTTGAATAATAAATATTTTTGGTTATTTTTAGTATATTTAGTTGTAGGATAAAATTATTGTATAGTGTTAGTGAAATTTCGTGGCGCAGTGGCTTAGCAATGAGTTGTTGCGCTGGGGGCCGCGGGTTTGAATCCCGCACGGTACAAGTATTTGTATGGCCTACAAATAATTGTTCCGGGTCTGAATGTTTATCCTCGTGCAATTTATGTTTGTAAACTGCTTTCACGATACAGGAGAAATTCCTAGTGTGGGGTAAGGTTTTTTTTTAATTAAAAAAAAATTATATGTATTCCATAGAAAATAAATTCATTAACAATTTACATAATAATGAAAAAACCGGCAAATAATTTACTAAAATTATAAACGAATATTAATTTTATTACTCTGTGTCCATGTTTTTACTCCAGTATTTAGGTACTGAAATTATACGTCAGATTTAGAGTTTTTCCACTCTTAAATTTAATACGGTATAAAAATCTAAGATATTTTATTATAGTAAAACAATTATTAAATTAAATAAATAATTAAAAGGTTATTACGTATATACGACCGGAAGGAAGTTAGCGTAGAATATTTTTTTTTTTACTTAAACTAATTGCTCCTTAAGAGCTCTCTTAGAATCCGCGGATTCTAAAAGAACATTTAAGGAAAAATTGATTTGCATGCAGTTTAATTAAAAAAGTAGATATTTTATGTTTTATAGCAAAATAAAATTTTCGAAAATAGATTTTTTTTAAATTAATTATAAATCAACTAATCGTAATATTCGTGGAGTAATTACGGATTCTAAGATAACATTTGAGGAACAATTAATTTGCATACAGTTTAATTAAAAAAGTAGATATTTTATGTTTTATGGTAAAACAATATTTCCTAAAATGGATTTTTATTAAATTAATTATAAATTTACTAATAGTTATAGACATGGAGCAATTAATTGTATGCCAATTAATTGCAGTTTAACTAAAAAAATATTCTAAGCTAACTTCCTTTCGATTATTATACGTACTGTATTTTTTCACTCTTTGTTGAAGGCCCTAGCTAACCACGGAATATCGTTCGTGACGTAGGAAAAGGAAAAGATGCAAAGTCATACGGACACTCGCGCGCAGCGATAAAATTTAACTAAGCTTGCGTGCATGATTTACCTAATTTATAACAAAAATACAGGCTATGAAAACTTCGGCAAGTATTCAACATCAAAGAAATGCTACTTCTATACGTAGTACTATTATTTATTCTGTGGTGATACTAGTATGTCAAAATATGACTTATTCTATTGTATAGTATAGTATTGTATGTATGTGCATGTTGTCAGGAGGAGGACGAGAACGCGTGCGGCGCGGGGCAGCGGCGCGTGTGCGTGCGCCTGTACATCGTGCAGCCCAAGGGCCTGCAGGAGGGCGAGCTGGTGTACTGCCCGCCGCACTCCCAGCCCGACCCCGTGCTCGGTGCGTACTGCCACAGTTGCCAGGAGGAGGGCGCGGGTGCGTGCGCCTGTACATCGTGCAGCCCAAGGGCCTGCAGGAGGGCGAGCTGGTGTACTGCCCGCCGCACTCCCAGCCCGACCCCGTGCTCGGTGCGTACTGCCACAGTTGCCAGGAGGAGGGCGCGGGTGCGTGCGCCTGTACATCGTGCAGCCCAAGGGCCTGCAGGAGGGCGAGCTGGTGTACTGCCCGCCGCACTCCCAGCCCGACCCCGTGCTCGGTGCGTACTGCCACAGTTGCCAGGAGGAGGGCGCGGGTGCGTGCGCCTGTACATCGTGCAGCCCAAGGGCCTGCAGGAGGGCGAGCTGGTGTACTGCCCGCCGCACTCCCAGCCCGACCCCGTGCTCGGTGCGTACTGCCACAGTTGCCAGGAGGAGGGCGCGGGTGCGTGCGCCTGTACATCGTGCAGCCCAAGGGCCTGCAGGAGGGCGAGCTGGTGTACTGCCCGCCGCACTCCCAGCCCGACCCCGTGCTCGGTGCGTACTGCCACAGTTGCCAGGAGGAGGGCGCGGGTGCGTGCGCCTGTACATCGTGCAGCCCAAGGGCCTGCAGGAGGGCGAGCTGGTGTACTGCCCGCCGCACTCCCAGCCCGACCCCGTGCTCGGTGCGTACTGCCACAGTTGCCAGGAGGAGGGCGCGGGTGCGTGCGCCTGTACATCGTGCAGCCCAAGGGCCTGCAGGAGGGCGAGCTGGTGTACTGCCCGCCGCACTCCCAGCCCGACCCCGTGCTCGGTGCGTACTGCCACAGTTGCCAGGAGGAGGGCGCGGGTGCGTGCGCCTGTACATCGTGCAGCCCAAGGGCCTGCAGGAGGGCGAGCTGGTGTACTGCCCGCCGCACTCCCAGCCCGACCCCGTGCTCGGTGCGTACTGCCACAGTTGCCAGGAGGAGGGCGCGGGTGCGTGCGCCTGTACATCGTGCAGCCCAAGGGCCTGCAGGAGGGCGAGCTGGTGTACTGCCCGCCGCACTCCCAGCCCGACCCCGTGCTCGGTGCGTACTGCCACAGTTGCCAGGAGGAGGGCGCGGGTGCGTGCGCCTGTACATCGTGCAGCCCAAGGGCCTGCAGGAGGGCGAGCTGGTGTACTGCCCGCCGCACTCCCAGCCCGACCCCGTGCTCGGTGCGTACTGCCACAGTTGCCAGGAGGAGGGCGCGGGTGCGTGCGCCTGTACATCGTGCAGCCCAAGGGCCTGCAGGAGGGCGAGCTGGTGTACTGCCCGCCGCACTCCCAGCCCGACCCCGTGCTCGGTGCGTACTGCCACAGTTGCCAGGAGGAGGGCGCGGGTGCGTGCGCCTGTACATCGTGCAGCCCAAGGGCCTGCAGGAGGGCGAGCTGGTGTACTGCCCGCCGCACTCCCAGCCCGACCCCGTGCTCGGTGCGTACTGCCACAGTTGCCAGGAGGAGGGCGCGGGTGCGTGCGCCTGTACATCGTGCAGCCCAAGGGCCTGCAGGAGGGCGAGCTGGTGTACTGCCCGCCGCACTCCCAGCCCGACCCCGTGCTCGGTGCGTACTGCCACAGTTGCCAGGAGGAGGGCGCGGGTGCGTGCGCCTGTACATCGTGCAGCCCAAGGGCCTGCAGGAGGGCGAGCTGGTGTACTGCCCGCCGCACTCCCAGCCCGACCCCGTGCTCGGTGCGTACTGCCACAGTTGCCAGGAGGAGGGCGCGGGTGCGTGCGCCTGTACATCGTGCAGCCCAAGGGCCTGCAGGAGGGCGAGCTGGTGTACTGCCCGCCGCACTCCCAGCCCGACCCCGTGCTCGGTGCGTACTGCCACAGTTGCCAGGAGGAGGGCGCGGGTGCGTGCGCCTGTACATCGTGCAGCCCAAGGGCCTGCAGGAGGGCGAGCTGGTGTACTGCCCGCCGCACTCCCAGCCCGACCCCGTGCTCGGTGCGTACTGCCACAGTTGCCAGGAGGAGGGCGCGGGTGCGTGCGCCTGTACATCGTGCAGCCCAAGGGCCTGCAGGAGGGCGAGCTGGTGTACTGCCCGCCGCACTCCCAGCCCGACCCCGTGCTCGGTGCGTACTGCCACAGTTGCCAGGAGGAGGGCGCGGGTGCGTGCGCCTGTACATCGTGCAGCCCAAGGGCCTGCAGGAGGGCGAGCTGGTGTACTGCCCGCCGCACTCCCAGCCCGACCCCGTGCTCGGTGCGTACTGCCACAGTTGCCAGGAGGAGGGCGCGGGTGCGTGCGCCTGTACATCGTGCAGCCCAAGGGCCTGCAGGAGGGCGAGCTGGTGTACTGCCCGCCGCACTCCCAGCCCGACCCCGTGCTCGGTGCGTACTGCCACAGTTGCCAGGAGGAGGGCGCGGGTGCGTGCGCCTGTACATCGTGCAGCCCAAGGGCCTGCAGGAGGGCGAGCTGGTGTACTGCCCGCCGCACTCCCAGCCCGACCCCGTGCTCGGTGCGTACTGCCACAGTTGCCAGGAGGAGGGCGCGGGTGCGTGCGCCTGTACATCGTGCAGCCCAAGGGCCTGCAGGAGGGCGAGCTGGTGTACTGCCCGCCGCACTCCCAGCCCGACCCCGTGCTCGGTGCGTACTGCCACAGTTGCCAGGAGGAGGGCGCGGGTGCGTGCGCCTGTACATCGTGCAGCCCAAGGGCCTGCAGGAGGGCGAGCTGGTGTACTGCCCGCCGCACTCCCAGCCCGACCCCGTGCTCGGTGCGTACTGCCACAGTTGCCAGGAGGAGGGCGCGGGTGCGTGCGCCTGTACATCGTGCAGCCCAAGGGCCTGCAGGAGGGCGAGCTGGTGTACTGCCCGCCGCACTCCCAGCCCGACCCCGTGCTCGGTGCGTACTGCCACAGTTGCCAGGAGGAGGGCGCGGGTGCGTGCGCCTGTACATCGTGCAGCCCAAGGGCCTGCAGGAGGGCGAGCTGGTGTACTGCCCGCCGCACTCCCAGCCCGACCCCGTGCTCGGTGCGTACTGCCACAGTTGCCAGGAGGAGGGCGCGGGTGCGTGCGCCTGTACATCGTGCAGCCCAAGGGCCTGCAGGAGGGCGAGCTGGTGTACTGCCCGCCGCACTCCCAGCCCGACCCCGTGCTCGGTGCGTACTGCCACAGTTGCCAGGAGGAGGGCGCGGGTGCGTGCGCCTGTACATCGTGCAGCCCAAGGGCCTGCAGGAGGGCGAGCTGGTGTACTGCCCGCCGCACTCCCAGCCCGACCCCGTGCTCGGTGCGTACTGCCACAGTTGCCAGGAGGAGGGCGCGGGTGCGTGCGCCTGTACATCGTGCAGCCCAAGGGCCTGCAGGAGGGCGAGCTGGTGTACTGCCCGCCGCACTCCCAGCCCGACCCCGTGCTCGGTGCGTACTGCCACAGTTGCCAGGAGGAGGGCGCGGGTGCGTGCGCCTGTACATCGTGCAGCCCAAGGGCCTGCAGGAGGGCGAGCTGGTGTACTGCCCGCCGCACTCCCAGCCCGACCCCGTGCTCGGTGCGTACTGCCACAGTTGCCAGGAGGAGGGCGCGGGTGCGTGCGCCTGTACATCGTGCAGCCCAAGGGCCTGCAGGAGGGCGAGCTGGTGTACTGCCCGCCGCACTCCCAGCCCGACCCCGTGCTCGGTGCGTACTGCCACAGTTGCCAGGAGGAGGGCGCGGGTGCGTGCGCCTGTACATCGTGCAGCCCAAGGGCCTGCAGGAGGGCGAGCTGGTGTACTGCCCGCCGCACTCCCAGCCCGACCCCGTGCTCGGTGCGTACTGCCACAGTTGCCAGGAGGAGGGCGCGGGTGCGTGCGCCTGTACATCGTGCAGCCCAAGGGCCTGCAGGAGGGCGAGCTGGTGTACTGCCCGCCGCACTCCCAGCCCGACCCCGTGCTCGGTGCGTACTGCCACAGTTGCCAGGAGGAGGGCGCGGGTGCGTGCGCCTGTACATCGTGCAGCCCAAGGGCCTGCAGGAGGGCGAGCTGGTGTACTGCCCGCCGCACTCCCAGCCCGACCCCGTGCTCGGTGCCCGTTTTCAATAAAAAGGGACCTCCGGTTCTCCACACTGGCCATACGAAACATAGCAACATTAGGCTGCTATTTTACGCTGTTATTCTGTGAGGACGTGGTCCTACCCCGGTCGAGACAACACATTCGTGCTACAACCATAATATAGCAGCAGTGTGGCTCTCCTACTTACAAACACGCGTACTACTTACAAAAACATAATTATAATTAAAAAGTTTTTACTACATATCCAGTTCTTAGCTATATTTAGAAGTTTCCAGTCTCTAGTTCATTGGAAAGTTAATTTAAAATCTGTTCTACAATCAATCCAAGTTTACATCCTAGTCTATCTCGCACTGTTATTCTGTTTCATCCCCAGTCTTATGACACTTGTAGAAGAGAATCCACTACCACATGTAAACCGATAGATATCGTAAGAGTTAACAGGGGGAAATGAAACATGAGATGAGCAGCAGAATCTTTCTTATAATTCTCAAAATAATAAAAAACTGCGTTTGCCAACCCGCTCGCGAAGCGTGGAAATTATTGCAAATAATAATAATGTCCTCCAGACCAAATTTCAATCATGGCGGCTATCCTCAACGAAGACTAGCTATCTGCGCAAGGCAGGCTTAATACGGGTTTTATACTGACAATACTGAATACCAGTATTAAGCTGCTTGCACATGTAAACAGGCAGGTTTTATAGTGCACGAGTGTGTGCGCAAACACAAGTGGACTCCCTATTGCCTTATTTCATAGTCTGATCAGACGGAAACACTACATGACCGGAGGGAGATCAGGCGCAAGACCAAAGTCTTTATGTGCTTTCCGAGATACAGGGGTGAAACGCCGCCAACTTCCTGAATAGACTGTTACTGAGAATTTCTTGTCAGAAAAATCCGATAACTGATTTTGGTCTAACCCAGGATTCGAACCCGGGGCCGCATGAATCGCAGTTGCGCTTACCACCAATAGAGTAACGCGACAGGCAAATATAATGTATGAAGGAAAAAGGAGGAGGCCTACGTTCAGGAGTGGACTTTTGATAATCTGTAAGGATGACGATAACGACGGTAATGATAATGATGTTGTTCTGCTATCTGCCATAGTTAATAGAAATTTTAAATATTTCGCAGGGTTGGACGAATTGACCCTTGAGGATACTGAAGAAGAGGTTTCGACTACAGCAATTCCCTCCAGCATTTTACAACAGCAAAGTCAACAGCTAAAGAACCTGCTCATGAGGAGTCAGGTTAGTTATTAAAATAATTTGCTGTCTCATTATGTGTGTTGTAAGTTCATTAGTGTTAATAAATGCTTGAAACATATTATTTATGCACAATTACCATTTTAGATTATAACAACTTTTGAAAGTAGGGATGTGTGACTAGATTCATAATTAACTCCCGTTAAATAAAGTTCATAAAACTTAGGTTGGTTTATTCAATTTTTTTAATTTTTTTTTATTTACTTCAAATTTCAGGAAACTACTCGTTTTCAAAATAATTACACAAATACAAATGAAAATATATGTACAACAAGCGGTGTTATCTCTGAAAGTGATCTCTTCCAGACAACCTTTGCTTTGCTATGTGTTTGCTACATCAATTTTATTCAACGTTTTCTTTTCTATGCTACATTACAGACTCAGCCGGGCAACTTGATCAGTCAACGTACAGAGTCGCCTCCTCCCATACCGCCGCAGTTGAATCTCATGACGCCTGATGCTTTCAGGTATACACGTGTTACATTCATTTATTAGGAACTTACCTACATTATAGTTTAAATCTATTGTAAAAATACCGATTATATCGCTCCTCTGCGACTAAAACAATAACCAGTAATAAATCTGGTGTGAAAGAAAGAGAGTATGTTACGCTGTACTGCTGTTTAAATTGTCATCCAGTGAGCAAGATATATTATAATACGTACTTCTACATTACCACTTGTTGTCGATACCTGTGACATATTTGCGACCCATCTAATGGGGCGGGGGGTTTAGTAAGTTTGCCTACTACTTGGAACATTTCATGGAGACTGGTTCTTCATTACTTTGATTCCACTTTTGGATATGGTTCTTGTTATGGTATCGGTTTCTAGATTCAAATTTCTAAGTAACAATTCCATATTAAGAGTTGTTTTAGTTTCCAAGTTGATGGGTAAGACTTCGCATGTTGTTTAGCTTTGTGTTACCATCGAAGTAATGATATAAATAAATATAGCATAAAATGTATAACTGCGTGATGTCTTGGCACCAATAATATTATTTTGGGACTTACTCCACGAATTGAAACAAGTTAGAACTGGTTTACTCGTGTCATCATCATTACAGCCTCCCTCAAGGAATGCCACAAAGCACGGTCCTGAGCCACGTGCATCCATCGACCTGCATGTTATACCGGTCGAGTACTGGTAAAATAAATCACTAAATATTAGTCCTTTACTGGTACTTTTACAACCTATTCAGCGCACGGTATTTGATGTGGCGATGGATTCCTCGCGCCGTAATAGTACGTAGAAGATTAAATATACAAATTGCTTTAACTAAAATTTCAGCTCCCCTGGCAAACGCGAGGAAGAGGATCCCCCACTCTCGGCCACACCTGATGTTGCGAACAAACCGCGAACATCCACTAGCGGTAAGTTTTCTCTAATTATATTTTTTTATAGAACAAAGCAGTGACATACGAGCACACCGTCCACTTGATGGTAAGTGGTAGACATCGACATCTATCCTCGATAAAGGGTCCTTCACCTGTTGAGTCGACCCTTTCGTACGTATAATACATATAGCTAGTGCTTGGCTCTACCGTGTATAAAATTGCCTAATTATAAAATCATTAAATTGTGCTTGCATAGAAAAATATATTTTGTCTATAAATAAACAAACACGTACGCACGCATTTGTGTATGCACACATTTGCACGCTTCCGTGATAATAGGTAGCAATCAGGTATCATTTTTTCTTTTAAGTTATATATTTTACAGGGCAAGAGGAAGCAGTGGCAGTGGCAGGTGAGGTGAAACCACCGTCGGGAGGTTCGAGTCCCAGCCGCGAGGTGCAACAGATTATGTCGCATAACGACCAACCTTATTACAAAGACGATATGGTAAGTCTGAATAGTTAGCCTTAATTGATGATCTTATTTGTCCTTTATTTTGTGTCGTGTAGTGGCGGTTAAGAATATCCACTACCTCGTATCTTCCCGTGGGTGTCGTAAGAGTCGACAGAGGGAAACTGGCAGTAGTACAATAAAAAAACTGCGGTTGCCAACCGCTTGCCAAGCGTGGCAATTACGGTAAATGAGCATAGACACAAAGAAACGGCCTCCAGTCCCCGGCGGCCCTGCTATTCCTGGCTACGGTGGCGACCATGGTAACGGCGGGGCAGGGAGTGCTAAGAATCTCCGGTGGAGGTTTGGTTGCCACTTAAGACGACTCGATCTGGCAACATATAACGCACGCACCCTGAGGACTGACGAGAAGTTCCTGGAGCTAGAAGAAGAGATAGACAAGTTGCGCTGGGATATTATAGGATTATCTCAGATCCGAAGAGAGTGGGAGGACAACTCGAAATCGGCAACTCTATCACCGGGAAAGCGAACATCTGTCCTAAGGAGGTGTCGGATTTATCGTCCACAAGTCTTTCGTTAACAACATTGAAAAGATTGTGAGTATGTTGACGTGGGTTGTGTCCTTTATACTCAGAATCACCAAACGGTATTCGTTGAAGGTCATGCAGGTTTACGCACCAACTTCGGCATATTCCGATGAGGAGGTGGACGAAATGTATGAGGATATCTCTAAAGCCATGCATTCCTCCAAAACCCACAATACGGTGTTGATGGGAGACTTCAACCCAAAACTAGGCACAAGAGAAAACGGTGAGCTGAAGGTGGAAAAATTCGGAATAGGGCAACGGAACACAAGGGACTCTTTATGATGAACTTTTTCTTCCAGAATCAGCCTCACAGGAAGTGAACCTGGTCGAGCCTCGACGGTTCGACAAAAAATGAGATTGACTTTATTATGACGACTAGATATACTACTTATATAGACGGCAACTGTTCAGTGATGTCTCAGTGTTCGCGGGGGTGAAACCCGGCAGCGATCATCCAATGGTGAGAGACTCACTGAACCTAAACGTTACCCCGCCTATACCAACATCGGCCATGATTGACAACCACAGAATGGAGCATGATTGTCACAATCATTGTGCGGCTGCCCACACGATCATGTATCCTACATTGTATTGTCATCTGTCCGAGTCGTACGTTGAAACAGTTGCAGCTGCCGGTATTTATTTACCTAATTAGTTTATATGTATAACCATTATTTAAATGTACACCTTAAAAGAGTGGTGAAAAAAAAAGGAAGCAAAAAAGGTGGATGTTAACTATACACCGAAATAAAACAAGGTAAGTTTACAGAGCATCGGCGATCATATAGACGTGCGTACGATCATGGCCGAACTTTCTTTGAAAAAGAAAACTGACGCAGTGGCCATTACGTTCGATAATAACCGATCATGGGCGATTATAGGTGATCATGCCCTCTACACGATCTTGATCGCTAGTATTCGTCCGTCATGGCCGATGGTCACGTCTTATGAAGTCAACACTCCGTCTCCATCGTGCTCTAATCCAAAGTCCCGATAACTTTCAGCTCGAGTTACAAAACTGTTTTCAGTGCCTAGAACACTACAATACAGTGGACGATATGAATGACAAGCTTGTGGGAACTAAGGTCGGAGCTACGTTCTGTAAGACCCGTTGCAGAAAAACACAGAAGCTCTCCGATCATACTCTTAATATCATAGCTGTATATAGCTGTTAGATGGGAAATGAAACTTCAGTCTTCAGCAGATTTGATAGGCAACTGAACAGACGGAGATCCAAATGCTTGTGGCGGGACTTACACAATTTCAATACAGATCGTATTGAAGAAGCGATTGAGCGGAACCAGGGCTCCAAAGTGTTTTCCAGAGATCTGTCTGCCAAAAAGAACCAACTGTCTAAGCTGAAGACAGAGTGTGGCAGCATCGTTACCGGAACGGTACATTTGACCATGTAACAATCTAAGCTACCACGGCTCAGAGCAAGTCGTATCCGACACTATTCCGATGATATCCTGGATGTCAATTTGAACGAGATTAGAATAGCTGTCCACCACCTTAAAAAGGGCAAGACCCTAGGCGAGAATGGAATTACAGCGGAGCTTCTGAAAGCAGGTGGAAGCTCTTTAATTCCGTCCTCCATGGTGGCACTACTCTGGAGGCGTGGAGCAGAAGTGCGGTGGTCTTGTTCTTCATGAAAGGCGACAACGCTCTCTTGAAGAACTACAAACCGATTTCCCTTCTGAGCCGCGTCTACGTGCTGTTTACGAAAGTCATTACAAATCGTCTAGCACGTAGACTCGACGACTTCCAGCCTCCCGAAAAGGCTTTAGTACCACATACATACAATTCGACAAATCGTACTTGTACAGAAGACCGAAGAGTACAATCTGCCACTTTGTCTTGCGTATGCAGACTATGAGAAAGCCTTTGATTCCATCGAAATATGGGGGGTGCTACAGTCCCTTCAGCCGTGACAAGTTGACTGTCGCTATATAGAATTGCAAGTGTTTGAACAGTAGGGCTACGATTGCTATCGGAGTATAGATCAGAGTACGAAACCTATCCAACTGCAGAGAGGTGTAAGATAAGGTTGATGTTATATCCCCGAAACTTATCTTCACCGCTGCATTGGAAAAAGTTTTCAAGCTACTGGAATGGAAAGAATACGGTATCATAATCAATGGCGAGAAAATCACTCACCTTCGATTTGCCGACGATATTATAGTCCTTTTGGCAAAATCGCTGCAATATGAAATAGTGCCTCCCGACGGATAGGTCTTAAGATGAACATGGACAAAACAAAGATCATGTGTAACGTCCATGGCACACCTATGCCGATAGTTATTGGGAGCACTAAGCTCGAAGTTGACGAGTATGTTTACCTGGGACAAATAGGCCGACTATCGACGGATTCAACTCGGCTTAGCAGCGTTCGGGAAATTACGACACATCTTCTCAAAACTTGAAAAGGAGATTGTACCAGTGCTAACCTATGGATCTGAGACGTGGTCCTTCACTGCTGACCGTATGAGAACGCTCAAGATCGCTTAGCGAGCTATGGAGAGGGCTAAGCTCGAGGTTTCTCTGCGTGATAAAACGGATTAGCAAGCTGAAGTGGCAATGGGCCGGTGATATAGCTCAAAAAACCGATAACCGATGGGGGAAAAAGGTTCTTGAGTGGCAGCCTCGTACTGGCAGGCGAAGTGTAAGGCGTTCTCTCACTAGATGGAGTGACGACTTGGTAAGACATGCAGGAAGTTAATGGATGCAGATGGTTCGGGACCGTGCGTTGTAGCATTTCTTGGGGGAGGCCTATGTTCAGCAGTGGACTTGTGAAGGACTGTAATGATGATGATGATCTTATTTGTTTCATTATTTTTTCTGTGGCAACCCTAGTGACAAATTATAAAAGTTGTTGCGTCCAAATAATTTTGTTTTTATCCGTCTCAATTTTATCTCGGTAGTTATTAATTGCAGCTTGTTTTTATTCTCAGAAATGAGACAAGCCTGTGCTGCAACAATGTGACGTATATAGCTTGTAACCTTACTTTTTTATTTTGCTGTAGGTATATAAGGCATTAGTCTTCTTTGATTTCTGGGAAGGTATTAAGCTACAGCCACTTTACCTTACAATAATTATGGCCTTAAATTAATGCCTAAATTACGGCGTGAAGTAGTATAGTTGCACTAGAGTTTACCTAGATATGACAATGAACTAGGTGGTAAAAAAGAAATTTTTTAAGATGGAGGTTGAAGTTGCGGCGGCGGTGGCTGGTTAGAAATTACATTCTACATTCGTATAAAATTGGAATGGAAATAATAATAAATGTATATAATACGAGGGTGGATTGAAAAGTATTCGGCCTAACCAAGAAAATAAACAAATACTAAATCAGTTATATTTTTATTTTTCTACATAATCACCATCAAGTTCAATACACTTTTGCCACCTCCCCTTCCAAGCATTTAGACCGTTGAAAAAAAATGATTCTTCCTTAGAGTCAAAATATGCGTCTACAGCTGCTTTGACCTCGTCGTTTGTCGAAAATCTTTGACCTCCCAAGTGCTTTTTTAGGTTAGGGAACAGAAAGAAGTCTGATGGTGCCAGATCAGGTGAATACGGCGGATGCGGTAACAGTTCAAAGCCACAGTTGTGAATTTCAGCCATTGACTGTACTGACGTGTGAACACGGGCGTTATCTTGATGAAACAGGACTTTTCTTCTGAGCATTCCTCGACGTTTTTCTTTTATTTTCTCTCGTAAACGACGTAGTAAGGTGCAGTAGTAATCAGAGTTTATATTCTGACCCCTTTCAAGATAATCAATCATAATCACACCTTTCGAGTCCCAGAATACTGAAGCCATCACCTTATTTGCCGACAAAATCGACTTAGCCTTTTTAGGGGGTGGTGAACCAGGTCTTCTCCACTGTTTTGATTGTTGTTTTGTTTCCGGTGTACAGTAATGAACCCATGTTTCGTCCATAGTAACGAAACGATTCAAAAAATCATCTGCATCGGCTTCAAATAACTCCAAACAGTCGCGTGAAATAGTCAATCGCGTCCTTTTTTGTTCAACTGAAAGCAGTCGCGGAACCCACCTCGCAGACACCTTGTGGAAACCCAACTCGTTGACAATGATGTTTTGAGTTCGTTCATAAGAGATGCCTATAATCTCGGCTATCTCTCTAATTTTTAATCTGCGGTCTCCCATTATTAAATCAAGTACTTTTTTAATATTTTCGTCAGTAGTTGACGTCGAAGGCCTTCCAGAGCGGGGTTCATCTTTCACACTCTCTCTACCACGCTTAAATTCTGCTATCCATTTTTTGACGGATGAATATGACAGAGCACAATCGCCTAATGTACTGACCATGTTATCATGGATGGCTTTTGATGATAGCCCCTTCTTATGGAGGTACTTAATGACGGCACGCTGCTCGATTTGCTTCATTCGCGGAAATTATGTCCGATTACTTTGTTAATAAATTTATAAAATTACACAATGAACTAGTCTGAACTGAACTAAATAATGTGGGTAGATTTGATTTTTAGAATTGAATGGATCTGTGTTAGGCCGAGTACTTTTCAATCCACCCTCGTAGATACATATTGGAATTTTTAAATATTTAATAACACAAACCTTAACAGTAAGATTAAAGTTAACAATTAGCTATGCATTGAGACATAAGTAGAAAATTGGAATGGAACACGGTTAATAGTTTTACAGAAATAAAACAATTATTTTCATAGAGATTTAAATATATTATTGACAGTTATTAGATGCACAGAAATAAACTTGGGCACTCAATTTTAGATGATTATGGAGGCATCTTAGAACACACCGTTTTCAGCAACCCATTATTATTCGTAAAACATCTTCTTAAGTAAAACGTTTCTAATAAATCACCATAAAATAAATATTTGCTGGCTAGTAACACCACACTGAAGTAATTATTCTACGAAATACGAAATTAATTAAATCGACATTAAAATTTTGAATTTGGAAATAAACTAAATCGACATCAAATTTTTTCGGAAACATATAATTTATACTTTATAAATCATGGATTAAACAACTTTTATTTGTTATGTATATTACAAAATATATACTTTATAATTTACAAGATAAGTAAAAATAATTTTAATGAGCAGTTGACAAAGATATTAAATTGCAAAAATAAAAGTTCCTAAATTGCAATTGAAATATAATGCGTAACACGGATCATTGTTTCATTTCTTAAATTCTACCATCTCGTGAGTATTAAACTAAAGAAACTGAAGAAATTATGACCCGTATCATACACTTGATGGCGTTACTTTCTATGGCCAGATGCCTTACTATGAATCTGTACTCCCCTGGTTAAACAGTGAACGTACGTCGTATTATTATATTCCCTGTGTATGGATAATAGGAAGAGGGTGAGTCGAGTGAGATGGCGGTGCCGGCGAACGGCGAGGCGGCGGCGGCGGCGCTGGCGAACGGCGGCGACGCGCTGTTCGCGGCCGAGCTGTTCGCCGCGCCCGACCCACGCTCGCCGCCGCCCACACTCACGCACTCCAGTGAGTTAGCGACGCTTTCCTCAATAAACTACTTACACTGACACCTAGCATTACTGTGCTTACTTCCTTCTCCACTATACATACCACTTTTTCTAAATAAACTACTTACACTATCTCTCTATCTACTTTTAGCCATGCTGTAGCTATATTATGGTTATACGTGATAGAGCTACGCTGCAGCTATATTGTGGTTGTAGCTCGTATGGATCAGCAAAAATGACATATATAAAAGAAATAAAGTTCACAGTTCTTAATAAACATACACAATTCTCTAATGCCAGCAAAATGAGACATATAAAAGAAATATATTTCACAGTTCTCAATAAACATACACAATTCTCTAAATTCGCCGAAAAAGTTTATCTTTAACCTCACCTATATTATAATTCGGTGAGATGTGTAAGCGATAAAGAAATGTATCTATAAAAAATGATGCATATTAATTTCGCCTTTTATAACATCTACTAGATAAGATTGGCTAATGATTTCTCTTGCATGACCAACACATGGTTGATACTGTTCGTATGATTTCCTCAGACATAGAATGAGTTTTGAAAAATGCCATAGAATGTGTTCTTTTACGATACTAACAAATAGTAAATTGCCTAACTAAACAATTAATTCGTTTGCAATTTTAATTGTATGTGAACATAGTGTAACTTTTTTAGACAGCGACACAACGTGGCCACAGATTTCGCTCGCGCAAATCACAGAAGCGAACCAACGCAAGGCGTCCAGTGAGAAATCCAGCAGTCAGAGTGTTAGCGCGCCGCTGAGTACGCCGCTGAGTGTGCCACTCACTCCGTCGCTGAGCGCTCCCCTCAGTGTCCCACTCAGTGCCCCACTCAGTGCCCCACCTAGTGCTCTGCACAATGCACCACTCAATACACCTGAGCGTAACGCCGCAGATGAAGCTTCTCGCTTGCGACTTGAGGCGCTCGAACAGAAAATTGATAAACTCACTGGTAAGTGTTTTGTTACTTTTTCTTCTCTGTTGGTCTTTTGAATACTCTATTTATAAACCCTATGAAGTATTTATAAAAAATAGATCATCTTTATTACGCTGGGCTGGTAAGCTGGCGAGCATAGAATCCATATCCTCATATTTAGTTTCAACAAGACAATCAAATCAATTTGGCACACAACAGTGTATACTAGTCATTAGTGTGTTTGTTGGCAATTAACACTTAAAATTAAAAGTTATAATGTCAGTGGTGGCTGTGGGGAACGAAATTTTTAATAAACGCGTATTCCTTGAGCTAGTGTGATTTTTAATATGTTTTATAATAGAACCGTAAAACCATAGTAGTTCATGGGTTGTAGAGTGCGTCTAAACTAAGCTATTGTATAATTAAAACAAACATTTACTTGCTAAATTTCTATATACAACGTGTCCCAAAACTCAACGTCAAGGAGGCAAGCGTCATATCTTAGGTATTGTGACCACAAATTTCTCAATTTTACAGTGACTTTTTCAGTTACGTGGTCTGAAATAAATATGCTGTAAATCGCAGTCACAAATCAAGCCAAAAAAGTTAATAGGTTAGTTAAAATTAAGGTAGTTTCTTTTAGTCGTAATTAAAAAAAAAGAAACATACTGAACTACCCCATGCAAGTTACTTCAAAAGATGGCCCATTTATCCTAGATTTCAAAATGGTATTAACACATCACTTTTCATCCCTAGAAAATAAAATTAATTACATTTTCCGAAATAAGGCCTAAAATCAAAACAGTTCCACACCTACACCAGAATAAATTTTCATCTATTAAATATTGAATTCATTTCAATTCAGTGCAAATGAGACAAATGTTTTTGAATGAAACAGATAGAGACGCCATTTCATGTGAGTTAGAGCGAAACAGGTCGAGATGCCATTTGATGTGATTGGCTGAAACAGATGGTGACGCTTTGCCGGTTGTTTGTCTCTTAATGGTCAGTACGCTACACTCCTTTGTTTAACGCGCATCTTTTATAATAGTGTTGCTCAAGTTTCCGTACTAATAATAATCCGTATTAATTTTTAGTTAGCTAAAGAATATGCGAACATGCACCTCATCTACGGAGAATGTGGATGTAACGCTAGTGCCGCAGTCAGGTTTTATCGAGAAAGGTACCCGAACGCCGAACGTCGTTTGAATCACCAAGTTTTCGTCCATGTACATCAGGCGTATTCGGAGGGACGATAATTAACTGGTGTTCGAAACCGTTCGAAATTTACACATAAATACGCGGTTAGACGTGGAGTTGCGGAAAACAGCCCTAGTAACTAGCACTAAACAACTAGTGTTCGAAACCTTGATGGAGACTTGGTGGAAGGTGGCTTATACGTGGTAGAGCCATGTTGCAGCTATATTAGTAGTATAGTTGTAGCACGAATGGGTCGGCTCGGCCGGGGAAGAACCACGCTCTCACAGAATACTAGCGAAAAATGGTAGCTTGACACTGCTGTGTTTCGTATGGTGAGTGTAGAGAACCGGAGACCCATTTTACTGGAAAAGTGGCATTCCATCTTAGTCCTCATGGGTGACGACGCATCTGCATTTTGATTCTTTATTGAGAATAAATGTAGATGTCTATGGGTCACAGCAACCACTTACCATCAGGTGGACTTTGTGCTTTGTGTTAATAATGGTTTCCATTACTTTGGAGAACAAGGAGGTGATAGCGATAGGCCTGTAGTTGGACGGATCTGTGCGGTCGCCTTTTTATGGATCGGGTGCTCCAAAGCTGTCTTCCATGAGTTGGGGACTACGCCTATGGAGTAGGAGTACCGGAAAAGACGCGTTAAAACCGGTGCCAACTCTGGAGCACACATCTTCAGCACAATAGGTGGGACTCCATCGGGCCCACTCGACTTGTTGACGTCTAGTGTGAGGAGTGCTTAACGCACCGAGCGTTGTGTAAACAGCACTTCCTGCATGGAGCACTCACACCGCGGGATGGTCGGCGGTGTGAAGCAAAAAGAGAGCCTAGCAGATCGGCATTCTCCTTTGCGTCATGGGCCAGTGAGTCGTTTCTCGCCAATTCTGCTGATGTGCTCTGACTTTACCCTGGCAATGACACTTTTGAAAGACCTGGAGGCGGAATTATACTCCTTTTTAAGAGCGCTGGTGCTTAATCCCGGGTCGTTGATGCGTCAGCCCAGGCCCGGTAGCACTGCTGTTTATAGCGTGATGCAATTTTACAGGAGCGACCAAACCATGGCTGAGTTCTGCTCCAATAGGTACCACAGATATGGAATAAATAATTCCATTCCCTAAAGTACCACATTAGCGACAGAATCAGCAACAATTTTGGGATCATTCCGCGAGAAGCAAACCCGCCCCAAGGGTAGGATGCAGAAAAAGACCGCATCCCGTCCCAATCGGCCGACCTATAGTGCCAAACACGGCGGCAAGCTGCAGATCGCAACTGCGATGGGAGCGTGAGTGACACCGTACTCCGGATCAGACAATGGTTCGAAGAGCCAAGAGGGGCATCGACGGAGACCTGATATCCGTCCGGATGAGAGGTCAGCAGAAGGTCCAACAGGGAAGGTACATGATCCTCCACATCTGGCGCGTAGGTGAAGTAACCAATTGTGTCAGATCATATGCCAAGGCAAAGTCATAAACAAATCTACCCGCATGATCGGTTAAACGGAAACCAAGCCATTCAGCGTGGTGGGCGTTAAAATCACCGAGCATCACGATCTCTGCGGATGGGACCTGTAATAGCACGGAATCTGCAGCCATTTGGACGTGGTCGATGAGTCGGTCTGTGTCGGCGTTACCGCAATGGGAACTATAGAGACATCTGTAGACTCGGGGATGGTCGTCGCTGTCTACGCGCAGCCATAGGATGGACTGGTCCGTACCTTCAAGACTGCCGAGGCGTCGAAAACAGATGTCCTCTCTGACGTACACGCAAACTCCATCCCGGGGCACAAAGGAGTGTTCTAATTTGTACCCCGGGTAAGAGAGATACGAAGTATCAGCCGGAGAGGACACCTGCGTCTCGGTTAGAAAGAGCAAGGGCGGCTTTGCCGTCTCCAGATGGTAGTGGACTGTTAAGGTTTGAATAAAGCCCCATGATATTGCAGAAATACACTGAAAGCGTGGCAGGGGCTGCCTTTGTCCTATTGCTCCGCTTGCCCCGAGCAGGTTTCGTCCCCCCCCCCCCCCCAGAATACGCATAGCGCGGGGTGCTGGTACCCCCCGACTATGTTAATTGGGGGGGGGGGGGGGAATTGAGCCTCCGGTCACCTGCACTCACAAAGTGAAATGCAGTGAGGTCGTGGTACCACCCCGGTTCGAGCCGGCCCATCTGTGCGACAGCAAAAGCTGCCGCGTGGCTCTACCGCTGTTAAAACAATGTTCTGAGTTGTTTTAAACAATGTTTTGAGTGTGCTAAGTACTAAGTTTTTTACATAATTTATATAAGTGTGAACTGAGATAAAAAGTTATAACACAATAAAAATTAATATTGACAGAGTAGTGGGAAGATGAATAGTTTTGCTTGTATTATACCAAGTACCTTTGTTTACTCTACAATATTATTGGGATGGAGGAACAGGAACATTCTGTACTTAACCTATCAAGCTTCGGCTGTATCCTTAAGGAGAACTACTTGCCAAAGTTATAGACCCCGCCAAAGAGTATGTAATAATAACAAGAACTTAGACTATAAATAAGCATGGTATAGAGCGCGCGTATCGCTAAATGCCCATTATGCCTAGCGTAACCAGATGTTCTAGAAATGCTGATACATATGTAGCTTAGAGTGGTTGAATAGTGATGCGCCAAGATTGACGCCTATGCGTTATTGTACTTAAGGTGAAAGCTCCAGGGTGGCCTGCGAAATTCAAATTTTATTATGTTTTTTGGATTTTGCAGGTCAGGTTGAATGTTTAACAAAATATGATTCGCGACCGTAACGAGTATGTGTTTACAGAATCATTATCATTAAAATCACCAATACAACCCTCCAAGTTCATATAATTCCTTTGAATGAGTTTTTTCTGGAAATGGCCATACAATATGATTATACGAACTTAGAGGGTTGTATTGATGATTATAATTATGTAAATACATAACGGTCGCGAATCATATTTTGTTAAACGTACAACCTGACACTGACCTACAAATTGCAAAAAACGTAAGAAAATTTGAATTTCGTACGTGGTAGAGCCATGCTGCAGTTATATTAGTAGTACAGTTGTAGCACGAATGGGTCGGCTCGACCGGGTAAGGACGACGCTCTCGCAGAATACCAGCGTAAAATAGCAGTTTAAAACTGCTGTGTTTCATATGGTGAGTGTAGAGAACCGGAGACCCTTTTTACTGGAAAAGAGGCATTCCATCTTCGTCCTCACGGGTGACAACGTATCTGCATTTTGATTCGCAAACGAGTTGTAGATGTCTATGGGCCACAGCAACCACTTACCATCAGATGGACTGTGTGCTCGTTTGTCACCCTATCCTATAAAAAAAAAATTCGCGGGCCACCCTGGAGCTTCCCCCTTAAGTTATTAATTTGATTATGTAATTATTTGTAAATATTAGGTAAGCGATAATTATAAGGTATGTTTTAGCTCAATAAAACATAGGTACGAATTTACGAAACGATGTTTATTAATCAAACACAAAAATCTAATTACTTAAAAACCATATTCTACAGGGTTACTGGGAACTCGACAACTTCCTGGCGGGGGCCATTGTGACATGATAGGGCACATAGTCACAATGCTACAAATTTGACCCACCATATTGTTGCGCGCCACTATTAATGTCTTGTACATGGCAACACTAGTTACCACTAGCGCCCTCTAGTGTCGAGTAGCAGAACTAGGAGAGTCAAGATTCTTCTAGAAATTTTGGGACCGATATGTACTCGAACATTCTAGGTGTCGCTACAGTAGAAAGTTCTGGAAACTATCTGAGGCCCTATTTAAGGCCGGTATAGACCACGACCGAGTCTCGAACCCCAAGCTCGTAACAATATGTATGGCCGAAAATGAACAGGTCTTGAGATATACGGATTTTAAAGGTTTTTCAATAATCACTCAAAATTTCGTTATATATCTATACAAATAAATAAAATTGAAGTGTCTGTTTGTAATGTCAAAATTACAGTTTTTTACTAAATGCATATGAAAGTAAATACGGTACTTATAACTAAAATAAAATTTTAAATTTTTTTATTGTCTGTCTGTCTGTTTGTTCCGGCTAATCTCCGAAACGTCTGAACCGATTTTGACGGGGGCCGACTTTTACTGGTAGATAGCTGATTTCATAAGGAGTAACTTAGGCCACTTTTATTTTAGAAAAATAATTAGGGTTCCGCGCAAAATGCAAAAACATAAAAACCCTAAAACGCGGCGAAGTCGCGGGGAACAGCTATTCTAAAAAAAATAAAACCTTTTTTTATGCTTTCTTTTAAGTTTATTTATTTTCTTGAAACTTCAACCAAGCGATTACAGTCATGAAAAGTACAAAAAGTATTCACAATAAATATTATGGGTTTTAATTTAAGAAAATCTATTTTTACACTATGTATCAAAAAATTACTATGACTTGAAACATAAAAATATTTTAAAAAAATGCCTTTTTAATCAGCTATCCAAAAGGGTAATAATATCCAGGTGAAATCAATGAATGTGAAAATAATAATAAAAGAGTCTTTTACTTAACGCAGGTAGAGAACGGCAAAGAATGATTGCTCTTAGGAACGAACTTGCACACTTTTAGCACTTGGCATCTGATTGATTGTTGACAACTATCCAGAAAGCAGACAGCCATTTTAAATTGAGTCGTACGCTCGTTAGTTTCTACTATCGCTGTTATCTATAACACGTGCTTGCGTGTTTAAACTTCCTTCTAATAAACTCTCATTGCGTTAATTCATTTGTTATTGTTTTCCGTCGTTATCGTTATTGTTATTATTGCTGTTACTGTTATCTGTTACTGACCGTTAATTGTTACTGTTTTTGTGCGTCGAAGTTAAAATGGCGTCATATTCTAAAAAAGAATACGCCGACATCATGTACTGCTATAATTTTGCTGTCGGCATCGTTGTTGGCGCTCGAAGAGAATACCAACGTTGCTTTCCTGATCGCCAGCTTCCCCACATTTGTCTTCGGAGCTACCTATCGATGATTAAGTGAAAGCGGCATACTGGCAGACCACGACGTTTTACACCTGACGATGAAGAAACAATTATGCAACATTTTTATTGACGACGCTAACGTCTCAACGAATATTGTAGCACACCGGCTCGGTATGTTCCACTGGAAGTTGTGGTCGGTGGTGCATCTATCAGGCCGACATCCGTATCACCAACCGGTACAAACGCTGCACGAGGGCGATTCAGCGAGTAGACTCAAGTTTTGTCGTTTCATGCTAAACGCCGACGCAGACGAAGAAATTTTTTTTAAGAAATATTCTATGGACGGATGAGTCCAAATTTGACCGAGATGGTATTACAAACTACCATATTCTTCATTACTGAGCACTAAAAGTGAACAAAAATCCAAAAAAAAAAACTTAAAGAAACAGCGTCACAGCGCAGATTTTCTTTAATGTGGGAATGGGTATTGTAAATGACAAACTTATTGGGCCTTATTTTATGCTACTAAATTTGAACAGGGAAATACGAAATTTTTTTGCGAAATGATTTGGAAACTTATTAGTAATTGTTTGAGAAGAAATTAAAAGTAATTTGATTTATCACCATGACAACTGTCTTCTCACATCTCACTTCCGGTTATCTGTCAATACCCAAACAGGTGGAATGGGAGGGGATGGCCAATTCTGTGGCCTGCGCGATGTCCTGATCTGACGCCACTAGACTTCTACATTTGGGGTCACATGAAGGACTTAATCTACGTGACCGCAGTGAATTCTCTCGCAGAACTTCGAAGGCGTAACTTAAACGCGGCAGAGCAGATTAGGGCTACCATATCTTCAAAAATAACGAAAAGCTAAGTTAAAAGTTGTCGAAAATTGTCGCTACAGCTAAAAATTTTCGAAAATTGGTGTCGCAACGAATCGGTTAAGCAATAATAGCAGCTACAAAAGCATTCATGTGTTGTTAACGTTTTGGTTTTTGTCGTCCAACCATCGAATAATAAAACTTTTGCAAAACATTACGATATATTGATATCAGGAAGATGTTGCTACCCATCACCTGTCGACTTCCTATTGACGCTGCTTACGACGCCCACGGGATAGTATGGATATTCATACACAGTCATTATACGGTAATTGATAACTTCTCAAAACATTTTATTTATGGACAACGTTTTGCTATCGTCGTTTCTCTTACGGTCATTTGACCTTCATACAAATAATGCGATATTTTAATTGTCGCTAATTTTTTATTTTTGGATAAGAACATAGTAATGATATGTTCTGTTATGTTTACCTTCATTTAAACAAAATATTGTCTTTGGTCTGACCTACTATACTCTTTGGCTTGACCATAAATTTGACTCAGTTGGCGGTGGTTAATGTTGACGTTTGAGTGGTTTAATAATCAGATAAGTTATACAAGTACCTGCTGGATATCATATTTTACTTATTCATTTAGATTTTTAAAAATATATATTTTTTTATATAACAAATAATAAATTAAAATAATAATATAATATAATAATAATATTATTTTTCGCAGTTACATTAATTATGTTCATTTAAATTTCGAAAATCTTGCATGATCATGAAACGGTGGATGTAATATGATATCCAGGATTTATAAACTTTTATTATTATTATTATATGATATGATTTAAGGTGTCGATTTTTCTCTTTTTCATAAATTTTGCAGTTATAACTGAATTAATTGATTTTTTTATTTTTCCCTCGCCACGTGCCTGCTTGACGTTGAGTTTCGGGACACGTTGCATGTAATGTAATAATATAATTTATGTTTTAATTTACAATTTCCTGAGCTCTAACATGATAATTTATTAATAATATTTAGATCATACAGCTAATAATGTTTTTATTTTATCTAAATTGTGTAATAAGAAAGCAAAAAAATATTGTTGTAAAGCCGTACTTTTATCGAATTTCACAGCCGCCATAATTGAAGTATGTGTACTACGTATTAGAACGGCGCAGGGAAAAAGGTTGTAACGCGTTTTGTAAAGGACCAAGTGTCGGCGCGGCGTCTCTTCTAGTACGCAGTAGATATTAGTTGATTGGCTGGCATTAAGTGTTGAATGAAGTAATACGGTGTGGGCTGCACGCTGCGCAGAGCTGGTGGTGCAGCAGGGGCGCGACGTGCGCGCGCTGCGCGGCGAGGTGCGCGCGCCGCGCGAGCTGCTGGACGAGCACGCGCAGCGCACCAGCGCCGCCATCGACTCCGCGCTCGCCGACGGGTGCGTGCCCATGCATTCTTATTTTTTTGTTATCTTTTTAAAAACTAACCTTACCACCACACCAGGATTTTCTCCTGTATCGTGGAGGCAGTTTACAAACATAAATTGCACGAGAACAAACATCCAGACCCGGAACATTTATTTGTAGGCCATACAAATATTTATTCCGTGCGGGATTCGAACTCGCGGCCCCCAACTCAACAACTTGCTAAGCCACTGCGCCACGGAGCCGTTCATTGTGTTCCTTACTGTTATATCTTTAGAGTCTATTTTTGAGTATATCGAAATAATTACCTTGTAAGCTTGTGACCGTTAAGTGGTGGCGTAAAATTATCCACTACCCCTATATCATTCTCTTTACTTCAATATCTTTAAAATTTACTTTTATGTACTTCGAAATAATGACCTTAAAACCACTTTGCGACCGTGTAGAGACGGTGAAACAATATTCCCTACTCCATATCGTCTCGAGAAATAAACCAAGGTATGGACAGCAGCGTCTTTCTAATGACAGTTAAAAAAAACTGCAACTATGACAAATAACCCTCCTATTGCATATCTGTAGGGGAGTCCTATGTTTACCAATGGATTTTTGATAGGCAGTAACAATAACAGTAACCACGTGTGGTGGTGATGTTAGATAATCCATCATCCAATTTCGTCACATGGGTGCCGTAGAAATTGTCGATAGAATATTCCACAATGTTCTATGGCTTCCAATAGATGGCTATGTCTCTCTTACACAAAGCTTTAAATAACTAGAATTACGGAAAACAACATAAAAGGTAACATCTAAAGCTCAGTAGTAAAGTATGAAGACATTTGTACAAAGACCTGTTATTTACACGTTCATGTCACGTTGACCACTACCATAACCTTATAAGTCTTTTCTACCGACTTCAAAAACGAGACGGTACTCAATTCGACTGTATGTTTTTTTTTTATAAAATAGAATAGAATAGAATATTTTTTATTCAATATACATTACATGTGTAATTCTTATTGAAAGTCATTTTTTACTTTACCACTGGTTCGAAAAAAACCCTCTGTCCTGGGAAGAACCAGCAAAAAACACAGCGCGACTTTTTTTTAAAAATAAATTTTACAATATAAATGATTACGAACTATTTACAAAATTTATTTTAGAAACTGCTTGGAAGCGACCACCTCATTCCCAGGGGTTATTATCAACCATGTATTCATTTATACTATAAAAAGTTTTTATGGCATGGTTGATAAAAAAAACCCTTTTTATACAAGTTTCAGCTTAATAAAACATTTAAACTTGGTAATAGAGAGAACCTGTACACTTTCCGGGACCTTGTTGTAATAGCGTATACATTGCCCCAAGAATGAATTACTGACTCTGTGGAGTCGAGAAACTGTGTGTTACCTCATAACTTTCTACTGGGTGTACCGATTTCAATGATTCTTTTTTCATTTTAAAACTGGTGCTCCATATGTGATTCCATATATATATATATATATGAATTTGATTAAGGTTTGACCAATAGTTTTTGAGTTATTCTTGATAATTTATATTGAAGTCGGTTGTACAAAATTTTTAATTATTTTTGTGCACTTGTTCAATGCTTTCACTTAAGAAGTAGAAAAAAAGACTTTATTTTGACATGGACAATTTACTAACACGACAACAATATACAAATTTATAACTTAAAATATAGTAGATTTATTAAATTTGGCTTCGTACGTCAAAGGTATGCCAAGAAGGATATCGCAGAACGCTGATTTTCAGTGATGACCTAAAATCTTTGGGAATCAACACATCCCCGAGTGTAAATTAATAAAGAGAGAAAAATAAAATCAAACAAATTCTTCACTCTGAACTGTATCCACCAAGCGGGAAATGCGTGGCCGTCACATAAATCCATAGTTTCCTCAAAATAACAATAATTAAATCATAAACGAAATAAACTAAAATTATGTCTTATATTCACAATGTTATTAATTTTTATACATTATACAACTAAAGTGTTAACGACACTCCATATTGCTCGTCGCTAGTGATTACTCAGTTCTCAGTTAAACCGTTTTTGAGGTTAAGTTTATTGTGTTTGTTTTGTGTCGCGTCAAAAAAAGAGTCAAAGTTAGGTAGATTTTATAATAAAATAGATAAAACTATAAATTCTAATCATGAAAAATGAATTTTGCCGTAAAAATTATATATATTTTTAAATTTCGATTACAGATTAATTTTTTACTATATTGAAATTCTTAGTCTTCACTTGTAGACAAAGGAGCGTGTGTGTTGTAGCGGGGAGTGTTGTAGCGTGGACTGCAGCGCGTGTTTAGCGCGTTGTAGTGCGCACTGTAGCACGTACTGTAGCGCGGAGTATAACGCGGATGTAGTTCGGGTTGTAGCACGGGCTGCAGTGCAGTGTAGCGCATCGTAGTGCGTAGTGCGTAGTGAGTAGTGCGTGTTGCGAAGGGTCTGTTTGGCGGCAGGTGGGAGCGCGTGGCGCGCGTGGGCGAGGCGGCGGGCGCGCGAGCGGCGGCGGCGGCGGGCGCGGGCGCGGCGCGCGCGCTGGAGCCGCTGGCCGCCGCGCTGCAGCACGAGCTGGCCGCCAAGCTCACTGCCACCGACCGCCTGCTGCGCGATAACATCGAGCGCCTCGCCACCAGCAAGGTACCGCTCGCACACGCACGCACATATGCACGCACACATTCACGCACACATGAACACACGCACGCACGCACACTCAGTACCGCGCCGCGCTGGACCTACCACCAAGGTACCCCATGTACACACGTACACAAGCGCCTCGTCACCAACAAGTTATTGTTTCATTCATCACCCAGTTTCTTCATGTTAGTGTAATATAAAGCGACTCAGGGAAATTTCCTACTTTCTTTCCTCAAATTGTTTCCGATAAATAGTGGTATACTCATCTCGTTTTCGTCAAAAGCCTAACACGCAGACCGACAATGAGGAGTAGTTTAGAAGGTGTACACACGTTAAAAGTTGTATGTATACATGAAACATACTTGATAATAAATAAAATCAGGAAGGAATTTAATAATAACGTGAGAAACCAATGGACAGACGAGAACAATTAACTTTTACCATACAACTTTTTACAGTCACCCGAACTCGAACGAACGTGTTCATATCGGTAAACCATGTCGACATTAAAATTAGATTCTTGTTGCAACTTCTTGGACAAACGAGCATATGTGGCACAACTAGATGGTTCACTTTCCACCTACTTCTGAATAACTGCAACATCGAGGGAATTACGATTCGTTCCCGGCCTTTAAAAAAGCATGTGTACAGTTCACACGCGGTAGAAGTGAAATCATCAGAAATGTAGATAAGAAGGCTACAAAGCACAAAGAGGAGACTGAGATAAGTAAGATATAGGAAACACTGTCACTGTATTCTATCTCATTCTCTCGCAAGCTACTATAGTTGTGTTTGTCTTTTTTTAGTATCGCTTTTTCATTTCATCGAGTTGAAAATCACAACGATTAATTTCAAAAAATAAAGAAGTTTTAATTTCATAAAAAAGGAGGGTCTCATTATTGATGCAGTATCTATTTACCGCTACCACCGCCGATCGCCCAACGATCATCCAACACATACGAAAAAAACGAAAGGCCGGCAACGCATCTGCGATTCCCCTGGTGTTGCAGTTGTTCATGGGCGGCGGTAGTCACTTACCATCAGGTGAGCCGCATGCTCGTTTGCCCCCTCTCCTATAAAAAAAAAAACGAACAACCGCGTTATATATCAAGTGTTGAAAAATTGCATAATCCACCCAGAGTAGGCATTAGAGTGACAAAAGAACATTCCAACTGACGGTAAGTGAACACTATGTCTGTGTCACACGTTGTAAATGGTGTCCGGTTCTCGTTACTTACTATGTAAACCAAAAGCATTATCCTGCTATTTGACATTAGTATTCTACGTGAGTGTGGCCCTTCCCGGCTTGTGCCGACCCATTTAAGCTACAACCATTTTACTTTGCAACGTGGCTCTACTACATAGACTAGAACGCATTTAATATTTACTTGCTATTTTGTGCCTTGTAATGGTAGCGTAAGAAAATCTATTACCCCATATCATCCCGTGAGTTCTGTAAGAGGTGACAGATGTAAATTAAACAGGAGATGGGCAGTAGCGTTTAAAATAATTAATTAAAAATTACGGTTCCCCACCCGTCGATGACGCGTGGCAACTATTACAAATTAACCCTCTACACACACACACACACACACACACACACACACACACACACACACACACACACACACACACAAGGGCAATTTAAAGTTATTTTTTGTGTAACCAGACGATGACGGAGCGTCTAAGCACGGCCATAGCAACGTCTCTGTCAGAGATGGTGCGCGAGTCGTTCAGACAAGCGCTGTTCGAGAGTGTGGTGCCCGTAATGGAGAAAGCGCACGCCCAGATCTTCCGTCAAATTAATCAGGCCTTCCAGAATGGCACCAAAGAGTGTAAGTTAATAATTCTTTACCATTTTGTAGTCTTTATGTAAAATGTGTCGGTTACTAAACGTTATTTATTGATCGTTTTGGGTCAAAGGAAGAGTTTTTGTTGCAAAAAATTGCCATTAGCTGCGATGTCACAGTTCCTTTAAAAATGACTATTTAAAAAAAGTTTTAACAGAAACAGAAATGCAGAACTAAGTCGGCTTGCTAGTTTTGATATATGGGGGCTCCATTGAAGTCTAGTGTGATTCCGAGAAAAATGGTGGTTTAAGACTCGGTTTCTCTCCATTTAAAATTACATTAGTATTATTTGTTTGGTATTTGGAGTCATAAATTTCACACATTTCGTTTTAGTGCCATTTAAGTGCAAATTATTAACATTGAACCAATTTACTAATTTAGATATAGCATTATTTACTTCGTCACATTTTTGTAATTATCGTCTTAATTTAAAAATTAAAGAAGTGTCATCAGCAAACAATACTACATCATGGCTATCCCCTACTATGTAAGGTAAGTCATTAATGTATACAAGAAACAGAAACAGGCCGAGAATTGAGCCTTGAGGCACGCCCATTTGTGCCACCGACCCGGAAAAGCTCATACTGTTAATGACAACTTTTTGCGTTCTGTTACGTAAATATGAAATAATTAATTTAAGAACATCACTTCTTACACCGCATTGTTGAAGTTTCCTGATTAATGTTTCATGGTGAACATAATCGAAGGCCTTGGATTGGTCACAGAATGTACCCAAAGCGTCCTGTGAATTCTCCCATGCATTAAAGATATATTTAATCAACTTAACACCGGCATCAGTTGTCGAGCGACCCCATGTTTAATAATATGTATATTTTCTGTGGGATTATGGAAACAACAGATTGCAAATTAAACTTGCGACTAATCATAAATTATTTTTCACAATAGTTTTTCGATGGTTATTGGGCTTCTGGGTTTTCTCCATGGTCTTAAAAACATAATTTTAAAATTTTGGTTTGTTGTCTGTTTGTTCTGATTAATATCCGAAATGTTTAAACCAATTTTGACGCGACTTTCACTGACAAATAGCTGATGTTACAAGAAATAATATAGGAATATGACATAAGAAATAACATTTCTTATTTGAGAACATCGATCACTAATAAAACACTAGATGCACAATCCCATACAAAAGTTCTCTAAAAACTGTCGCCAAATGTTTTGACGTAATTCTAGGTGATATAAATATACATTAATGTAAATTCAACCTTAAGTGAAATGCCTAAAGTTGTATTGACAAAGCAACGTACAAAAGGCAATAAAATTTTACGACCGAGCCTCGTCGCTTGGACAAGGAGGGTGGAGTCGAACTGCACAATATTTTTTACTACTGTAATTTTAATTTTACAATTTTTTAAACTTGTTTTAAATAATTGGTCTACTTAATAAAGCATATTCTGTTCTATTTTATGGTGTATATGTGTAATGGTTATATTATTACCAGAATCTAAATATGCTTTTGGATAGGGCACCACATTCATTTAGTAATGAAAGTAGTTGAAACAGTCATAATTATTTTGTACTCGCCCCTAGCTGCCCCAACAAAGGTTGACGGGACTAGGGCCCATGAGTAATCCCATCGACGGGCAGCAAAGGGACGGGGCCACGTGGCCACATGGAATTTCCTATCACAATAAACTATATGGGAGAAAGCTAGAAACACATAGTACTTACCATTATCCGTAGCTAACTTCGCAACAAGGCTTGGGCAGGCCGTGAGTGTGTGTAATAGTGGATGGCGAGTAGTTTACAGTGAGCTGTGAATGTGTGGGGCCTTGGCAAGCATAGGCGACCAGCAGCGGCCGAGTTCCAGGCTGCTCCAAAAAGAGGTAATCTTCCGCGGCGCCGTCCACAGTCACTTTCTTCGTTCGTCACGATGACAGTCCATTAACTCTATCGTACGATTAACTAACTTACAGAAGCCACTAACTCTAATTTGTTATAAAGCGTAACACCCAAAACAAATACAGAATGTCGGTCTATACGAAATCCCGTTACTATAAGCAAAAACGTAACACACCGCACGAGCAATTAATATTGTCAAATCACTTATATACGCTATCAAATTAGAATAACCAAATTCGCGGTAAATTAGGCGCGCCTAACACGCAATTCAGACTTTGATCGCAGTCAATGTTAACTTCCTAACAATTTGTCAGCCCGGCGTCGAATTCTAGACTTAACAAAGAAACCTTCGTCGTGGCAACGTCTGCTAACAAAACCGACTCCAAAATGTAGGTTTCCCGGGCGTCCTTAAACGTGCTCTCGATCGCACAGTATTATAGCAACTGTTCGACTCGACCCCGCCGCCGGTCGGAAATAACTCTCTCGCGCGAACGTCAAACTAATGGGGCCCCATTACAGCCCCAACGTGGGCAAGCCGGAGGGTTGAACTGGATGCCCTTCGTGGACATCGCAGCCCATAAATAAGTCCTATTCCTAGACAGAAGTCCGACGACCTCCTTCAAACACCTATCTGTGCTCCTATGATTAGTTCTGCAATCCGACCGGATCAGGTCTGCAAACAGCGACGCGACACGAAGCGGCACAGAGTGACCTCCTAAACTTCAGTGCAGAGAGCACCCCCAAATTCCCCATGAACGTCGTCTGTGGAGAGCCGAACGAACGCACAGATAGTCCCTAGTATGAATTTTCAAACAAGTAGGCATAGCCAGGCCATCCACCATATAATCATTTACCTAATGGTGCGACAGCTGATTTCCATCTGATAATCTACAACTAGCCAACCTGTTAGGCAAGTAGTCCTATGCTCATATTTCAACTAATTTTTCAAAGCATCAATGTTCAACTACAGAATCAATTCAACCAAATTAATCACCGATGCACATAGGTCAACTTGACGAATTAAACAAAACAATAAACGCAAGAGACAGCCCTATTTTATCATCTAAATAACTTAGACAGTGCCAACAAAATGTAAACCAAAGGAGAATTGACTTTTATTTACTTCGGCACAAATAGGGTTATCTAATTTCAGCCTTCCTTTTCACAAAGCAAAATGATTAAACACTATCACAAAACATATACATAATTTTCCAAATAGCGCGACATTCAATTTCAAATGAATTCAAACTTTCTTTTCAGCAACCAGGCGCAACAATCAAATACAATTACAAAGCATACGCTCAAGCATTCAAAAGGGCACATAATTTGATTTCAATTTTTCGTGCAACAACAAACACAGTGATTAAACATATTTACAAAACATAAGCAGCAGCATTTAAGGGAGTAGATTAAATTCAATTCTTTTAATCACAACCGCTACAAATATGGAAATTTCGCGGAAAACCCAAAAGCATTTTTAATTTTAATTTAAAGAATTTTAACTAAGTGCTCGACCAAACCAAATCTAATGCCCCTTGACAGCGTGATTCGCTGAGGGGGGGTGATGACACCCCCGCCCCTGGGGGAATTACCCCCCGACTGGTCGGGGCAGGGACCCCTTTCAAACTTAGGGGCCTGGTGGCTGGCCGGCGGGCGCCGAGAGTCGCCCGGCAGAGGGCGTGGCTGAGCGCCCCCGCCCGTGGGGGTCGAGGGCCTGGCAGAGCCCCGAGAGGAGACGCCGTTCGCACCCAGGCACAAAACTGCATGGTGATTGTCCTGGCAATGCAGACAGGGCCGCCGATGCGGACAGTCTCGCTGGAGGTGCCCTCCCAAACATGAGCAGCACCAGCGGCGCTCCTTGGCGATAGTTCGCCTCGCCGGAACCGGCTTACCTAATAATTTCGTGCACGACGTTACCCGGTGATCAGATGCTCGACAATAGAAGCAGGGGGGGGGGGGGGTTGACGATGACTTGCCTGGCGGATTCAGCCTCTCACTGGGCACGGCTCGTAAGTTGTCAACGGTGCTCGCCGCGTTCTCGATCTGCCGGCACTGCTCCTCCAAAAACCGCAGCAGGTCATAGAAGGGCGGAATATAGGAGGCCTCGTCCCCGCCGTACCTCTCCTCAAAATGGATTCGAAGGTCGAGAGGTAGACGGGACAGCACGATGCGGAGCAACAAAAAAGCCCATTCGCCCACTGGTAAATCCAGCCGCCTCCACGTATTACAGGCCACCAAGACTGGATCCAGCAGGTCCGGACGTAGTCTGGCCCGGTCACTAAGCAACGGGAGGCTTAGAAGCTGCTTAACATGTTCGTCCGCAATTCGCCGGACGTTGGCGTATCTTCTGGCTAGTAGGTCCCGAGCAGTCTGGTAGGCGTCGTCCGACAATCTCAAGTGGCCGACGACGCCCAGGGCCTCCCCCTCCAGTGAGGCCAGGAGGTACGCCATCTTTTGGTTCGGGGTCAAGTCACTCCGGGCGTCCACTAGGCTGTCGAAAAGACCAACGAAGGTCAGCCATTCGGAAAGGACCCCGGAGAACCTTGGCAGGTCCAGAGTTGGGAGTCGTCCCAACAGCTCCGGCTGAGGGTGCTTCCGAGAGGACTCGGGCAAGCCACTCATCCGAGCTTCACGCGCCTCCTCGGCATACCTGCCTTCAGCCTCGATCAACTCGTCCGTGAGCGAAAAGAACTGCTCGTAGTCCGCGAAGCAGGAGTCCAGGACTCCCTTTTCCACATCCGAATCCTCGAGCTCATCGTAAGCCTCCTCCACTGCGGCCCTTCGAGCATCGACCTGCTCGAACCGCTTCATCAAGTTATGGACCCTATCCGGTCGACCTATCAAATCATGGGCGCTGGTGGCCCAGCGTAACTCAGTCCGCAGGCAACGGATTAGTAGCTTGGGCGATGACATCACTACTAAATACAAATTACGACGCGGCTCGAGCACAAATTACAAAAATAACAAATGACAAATACAACAAAAAATTAACAGTTAACAAATGCAGTTCCTATCAAATCGAGTTGAATAGAAATGACACAAATACGAATTACTACTTATCAAACCAAATACAAGTTAGCACAAAAGAAAAGACACAAATCAAATTAACAAATAACAAATACTAGTGCGATTAAATCAAGTTAAATTCAAATGGCGCAAATACAAATTACTACTCTTTAGTTCAAATACAAATTACAATACAAACGAAGATCCACATCACGGTCGATCAACAAAAAATGCCTAGCTCGGAAATCGACCCTTCGATAAGTATTCCACTACAACTATCCGACAACGATAATTAACCGATTACGTGATAATAACCATCTACCTACATGACGCATACCTCTAGAAAAACTCCCGCTTGCGCACTAAACGGGCGCGGCTTTTCAAATCTACCCGATAACCAAATAAGCAAGCAACAAAGGAAAATAATTTTGTTATTACGTACAAAGAATTATTTTTACGTATTACGGACGGGCGTGATTGTAGACACAAAATTAAACCAATCAAACTAACGCTCCCTGCCACCAGAATTGTTTAATTTTTATCAAACACTATGGTCGGGATCGACCGGGGAATCGAACCCCGAACCGCGCTCTGCTACCAGATTGTACACGCCCCTAGCTGCCCCAACAAAGGTTGACGGGACTAGGGCCCATGAGTAATCCCATCGACGGACAGTAGAGGGACGGGGCCACGTGGCCACATGGAATTTCCTATCACAATAAACTATATGGGAGAAAGCTAGAAACACATAGTACTTACCATTATCCGAAGCTAACTTCGCAACAAGGCTTGGGCGGGCCGTGAGTGTGTGTAATAGTGGATGGCGAGTAGTGTACAGTGAGGTGTGAATGTGTGGGGCCTTGGCAAGCATAGGCGACCAGCAGCGGGCGAGTTCCAGGCTGCTCCAAAATGAGGTAATCTTCCGCGGCGCCGTCCACAGTCACTTTCTTCGTTCGTCACGATGACAGTCCATTAACTCTATCGTACGATTAACTAACTTACAGAAGCCACTAACTCTAATTTGTTATAAAGCGTAACACCCAAAACAAATACAGAATGTCGGTCTATACGAAATCCCGTTACTATAAGCAAAAACGTAACACACCGCACGAGCAATTAATATTGTCAAATCACTTATATACGCTATCAAATTAGAATAACCAAATTCGCGGTAAATTAGGCGCGCCTAACACGCAATTCAGACTTTGATCGCAGTCAATGTTAACTTCCTAACAATTTGTCAGCCCGGCGTCGAATTCTAGACTTAACAAAGGTTAAAAAACAACAAGGTTAACAAAAGAGGTTTCCCGGGCGTCCTTAAACGTGCTCTCGATCGCACAGTATTATATCAACTGTTCGATTCGACCCCGCCGCCGGTAGGAAATAACTCTCTCGCGCGACCGTCAAACCGGTACGAATGCACCGCGCCGAACGCCCTCTCGCGTTAATTCTTGAAATTAGCGTTTGGCACGAACATATTTATTTATTCTTTACCTTGTGTGAAAAATTTAAAGATGTTGCTTGACAAACAACTAAATCTAAATATAATAGTTACTAAATATAAAAAATAAGTACAGAAAGTTCTTGCGAAATCTAAGAATATTATTGTCCGAATTTTTGACGTAATGTTCATATTTACAGATGTTATATAAAACAGATAATACATATCGACATATCGAGTGACGTGCAGTTTCGTGGTCACTTGGAAGGGAAGGCCAAATTGGCCTCTAAAAAGCTTGGCGTGCTCAGCAGAGCGGGACAGTATTTCATGGCGGCACACCGCCTGCTACTTTACAAGGCGCAAGTTCGGCCTCACATGGAATACTGTTCCCATCTCTGGGCAGGGGCTCCCCAGTGCCAGCTCCTTCCACTTGACCGCATCCAACGCAGAGCGGCTCGAATTGTCGACGACCGAGCCCTTTCCGATCGGCTCGATTCATTGGCACTGCGAAGAGATGTTGCATCCCTTTGCATTTTCTTTCGCATCTACCATGGGGAGTGCTCTGAGGAATTGTTCGGATTAATCCCAGCCGCCAAATTTCACGAACGCACATCGCGGCAGAACTCCCGATACCATCCACACCATCTGGATGATTGGCGGTCCACCACTGTGCGATTTAGAAGATGTTTTCTTCCTCGCACGACCTCTTTGTGGAATCGATTACCATCAGCGATTTTTCCGGACCGATACGACTTAGGGACCTTCAAGAAAAGAGCGTACTCCTTTTTAAAAGGCCGGCAACGCATCTGCGATTCCCCTGGTGTTGCAGTTGTTCATGGGCAGCGGTAGTCACTTACCATCAGGTGAGCCGCATGCTCGTTTGCCCCCTCTCCTATAAAAAAAAAAAAAAAAAAAATAATTATAATGATTTCTTATATTTACGCGTTCACTACTCATTTAAAGGAAACTAGTTTTACGGATTTTATCGCGTATATTAACTTATTTTATATTCCCGACGTTTCGAGTATTATAATATTTAGAGAAACAGTAAAGAACTTTCATTAAACAAAAAAACAATCATACATTAATAATAAAAAAAAGACAATAGCGTTCCCACAAATGGAACAGAATCAACGCATATACCTCGAACAATGACGAATTATTTTATTACGACTTAATTTAAAAAATACTTTTACGATGGTTTCTTGACAAAATGTATTTACAATATAGTTATAACAATTAAATGATATTAATATTAATACTTACCGAAAATATGAAATTTTTTTTAAACTTTTTAAACGAGCACTGAGGCATGTTTACCGTCGGTGCATTCGAATGCTACTAGAATGTTTGAGTGGGTGCACATTCGGTTATGCCATTTTTTGTCACTGATTGTGTATCTAGTTTTTTATTAGTGATCGGTGTTTGAGAAAAAGAATTACAGATCCACGAGTAAAAAATGAAAACCCACGAAATCCGCGCGAAACAGCTTATAAAATATAATTGGTGTGTGTAGTTGCGGCGCAGACGGAGGCAGCGGCGCGCGCGGCGGCCGAACGTGGCGGCGCGGCCGGCGCGGACGCGCTGCGCGACGCGCTCGAGAGGCACGCCGCCGCGCTCGCCGCCGCGCACCAGCCCGCGCAGCTCGCCGCCGCGCTGCGCTCCGTCGCGCACGGGTACGTACACGTGCACGTCATGTACACACGCACACGTACACACACACACGCACGCGCGCGACGCGCTCGAGCGGCACGCCGCCGCGCTCGCCGCCGCGCACCAGCCCGCGCAGCTCGCCGCCGCGCTGCGCTCCGTCGCGCACGGGTACGTACACGTACACAAGCACACGTACACACACACACGCACGCGCGCGACGCGCTCGAGCGGCACGCCGCCGCGCTCGCCGCCGCGCACCAGCCCGCGCAGCTCGCCGCCGCGCTGCGCTCCGTCGCGCACGGGTACGTACACGTACACAAGCACACGTACACACACACAAGCACGCGCGCGACGCGCTCGAGCGGCACGCCGCCGCGCTCGCCGCCGCGCACCAGCCCGCGCAGCTCGCCGCCGCGCTGCGCTCCGTCGCGCACGGGTACGTACACGTGCACGTCATGTACACACGCACACGTACACACACACACGCACGCGCGCAACGCGCTCGAGCGGCACGCCGCCGCGCTCGCCGCCGCGCACCAGCCCGCGCAGCTCGCCGCCGCGCTGCGCTCCGTCGCGCACGGGTACGTACACGTACACAAGCACACGTACACACACACATGCACGCGCGCGACGCGCTCGAGCGGCACGCCGCCGCGCTCGCCGCCGCGCACCAGCCCGCGCAGCTCGCCGCCGCGCTGCGCTCCGTCGCGCACGGGTACGTACACGTGCACGTCATGTACACACGCACACGTACACACACACACGCACGCGCGCAACGCGCTCGAGCGGCACGCCGCCGCGCTCGCCGCCGCGCACCAGCCCGCGCAGCTCGCCGCCGCGCTGCGCTCCGTCGCGCACGGGTACGTACACGTGCACGTCATGTACACACGCACACGTACACACACACACGCACGCGCGCGACGCGCTCGAGCGGCACGCCGCCGCGCTCGCCGCTGCGCACCAGCCCGCGCAGCTCGCCGCCGCGCTGCGCTCCGTCGCGCACGGGTACGTACACGTGCACGTCATGTACACACGCACACGTACACACACACACGCACGCGCGCAACGCGCTCGAGCGGCACGCCGCCGCGCTCGCCGCCGCGCACCAGCCCGCGCAGCTCGCCGCCGCGCTGCGCTCCGTCGCGCACGGGTACGTACACGTGCACGTCATGTACACACGCACACGTACACACACACACGCACGCGCGCAACGCGCTCGAGCGGCACGCCGCCGCGCTCGCCGCCGCGCACCAGCCCGCGCAGCTCGCCGCCGCGCTGCGCTCCGTCGCGCACGGGTACGTACACGTGCACGTCATGTACACACGCACACGTACACACACACACGCACGCGCGCAACGCGCTCGAGCGGCACGCCGCCGCGCTCGCCGCCGCGCACCAGCCCGCGCAGCTCGCCGCCGCGCTGCGCTCCGTCGCGCACGGGTACGTACACGTGCACGTCATGTACACACGCACACGTACACACACACACGCACGCGCGCAACGCGCTCGAGCGGCACGCCGCCGCGCTCGCCGCCGCGCACCAGCCCGCGCAGCTCGCCGCCGCGCTGCGCTCCGTCGCGCACGGGTACGTACACGTGCACGTCATGTACACACGCACACGTACACACACACACGCACGCGCGCGACGCGCTCGAGCGGCACGCCGCCGCGCTCGCCGCCGCGCACCAGCCCGCGCAGCTCGCCGCCGCGCTGCGCTCCGTCGCGCACGGGTACGTACACGTGCACGTCATGTACACACGCACACGTACACACACACACGCACGCGCGCAACGCGCTCGAGCGGCACGCCGCCGCGCTCGCCGCCGCGCACCAGCCCGCGCAGCTCGCCGCCGCGCTGCGCTCCGTCGCGCACGGGTACGTACACGTGCACGTCATGTACACACGCACACGTACACACACACACGCACGCGCGCAACGCGCTCGAGCGGCACGCCGCCGCGCTCGCCGCCGCGCACCAGCCCGCGCAGCTCGCCGCCGCGCTGCGCTCCGTCGCGCACGGGTACGTACACGTGCACGTCATGTACACACGCACACGTACACACACACACGCACGCGCGCAACGCGCTCGAGCGGCACGCCGCCGCGCTCGCCGCCGCGCACCAGCCCGCGCAGCTCGCCGCCGCGCTGCGCTCCGTCGCGCACGGGTACGTACACGTGCACGTCATGTACACACGCACACGTACACACACACACGCACGCGCGCAACGCGCTCGAGCGGCACGCCGCCGCGCTCGCCGCCGCGCACCAGCCCGCGCAGCTCGCCGCCGCGCTGCGCTCCGTCGCGCACGGGTACGTACACGTGCACGTCATGTACACACGCACACGTACACACACACACGCACGCGCGCAACGCGCTCGAGCGGCACGCCGCCGCGCTCGCCGCCGCGCACCAGCCCGCGCAGCTCGCCGCCGCGCTGCGCTCCGTCGCGCACGGGTACGTACACGTGCACGTCATGTACACACGCACACGTACACACACACACGCACGCGCGCAACGCGCTCGAGCGGCACGCCGCCGCGCTCGCCGCCGCGCACCAGCCCGCGCAGCTCGCCGCCGCGCTGCGCTCCGTCGCGCACGGGTACGTACACGTGCACGTCATGTACACACGCACACGTACACACACACACGCACGCGCGCAACGCGCTCGAGCGGCACGCCGCCGCGCTCGCCGCCGCGCACCAGCCCGCGCAGCTCGCCGCCGCGCTGCGCTCCGTCGCGCACGGGTACGTACACGTGCACGTCATGTACACACGCACACGTACACACACACACGCACGCGCGCGACGCGCTCGAGCGGCACGCCGCCGCGCTCGCCGCTGCGCACCAGCCCGCGCAGCTCGCCGCCGCGCTGCGCTCCGTCGCGCACGGGTACGTACACGTGCACGTCATGTACACACGCACACGTACACACACACACGCACGCGCGCGACGCGCTCGAGCGGCACGCCGCCGCGCTCGCCGCTGCGCACCAGCCCGCGCAGCTCGCCGCCGCGCTGCGCTCCGTCGCGCACGGGTACGTACACGTGCACGTCATGTACACACGCACACGTACACACACACGTACACACACACACGCACGCGCGCGACGCGCTCGAGCGGCACGCCGCCGCGCTCGCCGCTGCGCACCAGCCCGCGCAGCTCGCCGCCGCGCTGCGCTCCGTCGCGCACGGGTACGTACACGTGCACGTCATGTACACACGCACACGTACACACACACGTACACACACACACGCACGCGCGCGACGCGCTCGAGCGGCACGCCGCCGCGCTCGCCGCTGCGCACCAGCCCGCGCAGCTCGCCGCCGCGCTGCGCTCCGTCGCGCACGGGTACGTACACGTGCACGTCATGTACACACGCACACGTACACACACACGTACACACACACACGCACGCGCGCGACGCGCTCGAGCGGCACGCCGCCGCGCTCGCCGCTGCGCACCAGCCCGCGCAGCTCGCCGCCGCGCTGCGCTCCGTCGCGCACGGGTACGTACACGTGCACGTCATGTACACACGCACACGTACACACACACGTACACACACACACGCACGCGCGCGACGCGCTCGAGCGGCACGCCGCCGCGCTCGCCGCTGCGCACCAGCCCGCGCAGCTCGCCGCCGCGCTGCGCTCCGTCGCGCACGGGTACGTACACGTGCACGTCATGTACACACGCACACGTACACACACACGTACACACACACACGCACGCGCGCGACGCGCTCGAGCGGCACGCCGCCGCGCTCGCCGCCGCGCACCAGCCCGCGCAGCTCGCCGCCGCGCTGCGCTCCGTCGCGCACGGGTACGTACACGTACACAAGCACACGTACACACACATGTACACACACGCACTCGTACAAATACACGCCTACGCATACGTACACGTACACACACATGCAATGTACACACGCACAAACGCACTACTAACTAACACCCGCAGAATAATGTAACGTTTTCTAAAGTGTATTTGGTTAATTAGTAATAGATCCGTGGTGCCGGATTATCGTTTCATTATGTGTGTACGTTTTTATTGCAGCGTGCTGGAAAAGGAAATGACGTGGTGGCGCGAGCAGGTGCGCAGCGTGGCGTCGCAGCTGTCGCGAGCGCACTCGCCCGCCACGCCCGCCCCGCACCCCGCCGTCGACAGACAGGTACAACTTGTAATTAACAAATCTCAATCTTAAAACATAATCAGATTCATTTAGTGACTGCACTATTAGAATTTTGTATGCCTTGAGATGTAAATCAGAAAGCAATATGCGATGTACCGTCGCTCTTGATAGTCCTAATTAAGCCCGACGTTTGCCCGACGCCCGGCTCGATGTGCAGCTACTGGAATCTGTCTACGCATACTTACGTGAATAAAGAAAAAAGAGAAAAACGTGCTACACAAACAGGCACTTCATCTCAGCGGGGTCCGGCAAGCGAGACTCCAAAAGCGACCGTAAAACTTTCCACAAAAAGTTGGAGATGGATGATTTTATTATTTGTGCAATAAATACGAAAATTGAAAGTTTTTATACAGTACACAAACATCATCATCATCATCATTACAGCCTTTCATAAGTCCACTGCTGAACATAAGCCTCTCTCCCAAAAGCACGGTCCTGACTCACCTGTATCATCCATCGATTTCCTGCATCTCCTACCAGGTCGTCACTCCATCTTGTGGGGGGTCGCCCTACACTTCGCCTACCGGTACGAGGCTGCCACTCCAGGAACCTTTCTTCCCCAGCGGTTGTCGGTTCTTCGAGCTATATGGCCGGCCTACTAATGACCAATAACTAATAATACCCACGTCATCGTTGGAGCCACACGCCAGTGTGAGTAACGATCCAAGAGCGAGTCTTATCCGACACTATTCCGATGATATTCCGGACATCAGTCTGAGCGAGATTAGAATGGCTCTCCAGCACCTTAAAAACGGCAACTCCTCGGGCGAGGATGGAATTACAGCGGAGCTTCTGAAAGCGGGTGGAAAACAGGTACTTGAAGTCCTTCAGAAGCTCTTTAATTCCGTCCTCCGTGGTGGTACTACTCAGGAAGCGTTGAGCAGAAGTGCGGTGGTCTTGTTCTTCAAGAAAGGCGATAACGCTCTCTTAAAGAACTACAGACCAATTTCCCTTCTGAGCCGCGTCTACGTGCTGTTTTCGAGAGTCATTACGAATCGTCTCGCACGCAGACTCGACGACTTCCAGTCTCCCGAACAAGCCAGTTTCCGAAAAGGCTTTAGTAGCATAGGCCACACACATACCCTCAGGCCACCCCCAGGCAAATTCTACAGAAGACAAAAGAGTACAATCTGCCACTTTGCCTTGCGTATGTGGACTATGAGAAAGCCTTACACAATTGCTCTCTGTGACTAACATCGGAAATTTCGTCAATAATAATGGAAACGAATTTTGACAAATTTACTTGGTACTCGATGCGAGTTTTGATTATATCAGCGACAGAATGAATAATGTAATTTTGGATTGCACTAGATAAATAACACGGCCGTTTGACGCTTTGTTGATGCTGCATATATGCTTTTCTAACACGAGATCGTACTTCGAAAGAAGCGATACAAGTTATAAAAAATTGCCTCTATTTAATGAAGTTTTTGACTCATCGTGACATCTGAAAGGAAGTTCTTGTTGTGCTAAATGGCACACAATATCAGCTAATCTTTGAAAAACGCTACGGTTGTGATCAACACGCATATTGTGTTTTGTAATTTCCTCTGATAACTGGCGCGACAAAGATGTTTCAATCAAACGAAATTACCGCATTCATGTATTTTTGAGAATTCATATGCCTTTTAATGGCTCCACATAAGTTATTTAAATCATCATATCCAGTAGATTTCTTAGCTGTTTTGTCGTTGGAAAAGAATATGCAGCACATTACACACAGCAGTATTATTGGTATGTGAGCAGCCAAAAATCCAATGAGTTTTGTAAATAGATCTATTAAATTGCCGTTTGTGGGTTTTACTCGTCTGAGAAATACACAGATCAGGCGTTGGTTTCGGCGTGGATATGAGCTGTTTATTCTCAACAAAGTTTAAAGATTTTTACCTTTTCCTCGCCGATTAGCACTTTAACACACTTTAATTTATCGCAAGAAACACTATTATCCTCCATTTTCACTAAAAATCTTTAAAAAAGCATAAATTTTTAACTCGCAATATTTATTCGCTCAAGTAAACACACAGAGTAAACATTGAAATGTGAAGTGAACTTGCAAACGTATCGCCCGCGCGCCCACGCGCTAGACTAACTTCACACCGAAAGCCCTGCTTATCGCTCTATACTAATTGCTATATAAACAATCGTAGTTATATTTCATTGTAGAACATTTTGCCACAGGTTAGAAAGGGGACGATCGTCTTCTCGAACGCCCGGTAAAAAGCCCACGCGTGCGAGAAAGACGACTAATCGCTCAACTCCTTTTTTATGACAGTAGTAACACGCAGTTTTGCCGCGACCGGGGTCCATCCATATTACTTTGCTTTCATTAATTTTGACAGTCCATTGCGTGTTCGCTTTGAGACAAAGAGAACACGAATCAGTGTATTTCGAATTGAAAACAATGTGCCTAGTGTTGACGTTATATAATAAGGCGCTGATGTTATGACTGTGTAGAACAGCGCGCGGGAAATTTGAAATAGTTTGAAATAGTTTGAAACAGTTTACGAGTTATTTTATTAGTTGATATTATTGATTGAGCAGTTTGATAGGGCAAACCCGGCTTCTCGGCTTCTATTGGAGGCTTCTCTACCGATGGTAGCGAAGCCTCACCGTTGTTTCGCTGTTTCACCCCTAGTTCTATGACGTCTTAGTTGTCATGCGCCTAATTGTTTTGGTCACGTAGTATGTGTTTGTTTCTTTTTAGTGTCGCTTTTTCGTTCTATCGAGTTTCAAATCACAATTCTAAAGAAGTTTTACCTTCAGAAATTGTTGTATTTCATTTTAATTTTTAAAATACTGTTGTACAGATGCAGCTGGCGCAGGTGCAGGGGCTACTGGCAAGCGGCGACGTGAACGGTGCTTTCCAGCGCGCGCTGTCTGCGTCCGACCTAGCGCTGGTGGTGGGCGCGTGCCGCTGCATCGAGCCGGCGCTCGTGTTCGGCCCGCCCTGCCGCCTCGAGCAGCACGTGCTGCTGTCGCTCGTGCAGCAGCTCGCCGCCGACATGCAGCGCGACACGCTCCTCAAGCACAGGTGCGTGTGTGTGTACTGTGTACTGTGTACTATAGCTGGTGGTGCCCTGCCGCCTCGAGCAGCACGTGCTGCTGTCGCTCGTGCAGCAGCTCGCCGCCGACATGCAGCGCGACACGCTCCTCAAGCACAGGTGCGTGTGTGTGTACTGTGTACTGTGTACTATAGCTGGTGGTGCCCTGCCGCCTCGAGCAGCACGTGCTGCTGTCGCTCGTGCAGCAGCTCGCCGCCGACATGCAGCGCGACACGCTCCTCAAGCACAGGTGCGTGTGTGTGTACTGTGTACTGTGTACTATAGCTGGTGGTGCCCTGCCGCCTCGAGCAGCACGTGCTGCTGTCGCTCGTGCAGCAGCTCGCCGCCGACATGCAGCGCGACACGCTCCTCAAGCACAGGTGCGTGTGTGTGTACTGTGTACTGTGTACTATAGCTGGTGGTGCCCTGCCGCCTCGAGCAGCACGTGCTGCTGTCGCTCGTGCAGCAGCTCGCCGCCGACATGCAGCGCGACACGCTCCTCAAGCACAGGTGCGTGTGTGTGTACTGTGTACTATAGCTGGTGGTGCCCTGCCGCCTCGAGCAGCACGTGCTGCTGTCGCTCGTGCAGCAGCTCGCCGCCGACATGCAGCGCGACACGCTCCTCAAGCACAGGTGCGTGTGTGTGTACTGTGTACTGTGTACTATAGCTGGTGGTGCCCTGCCGCCTCGAGCAGCACGTGCTGCTGTCGCTCGTGCAGCAGCTCGCCGCCGACATGCAGCGCGACACGCTCCTCAAGCACAGGTGCGTGTGTGTGTACTGTGTACTGTGTACTATAGCTGGTGGTGCCCTGCCGCCTCGAGCAGCACGTGCTGCTGTCGCTCGTGCAGCAGCTCGCCGCCGACATGCAGCGCGACACGCTCCTCAAGCACAGGTGCGTGTGTGTGTACTGTGTACTATAGCTGGTGGTGCCCTGCCGCCTCGAGCAGCACGTGCTGCTGTCGCTCGTGCAGCAGCTCGCCGCCGACATGCAGCGCGACACGCTCCTCAAGCACAGGTGCGTGTGTGTGTACTGTGTACTATAGCTGGTGGTGCCCTGCCGCCTCGAGCAGCACGTGCTGCTGTCGCTCGTGCAGCAGCTCGCCGCCGACATGCAGCGCGACACGCTCCTCAAGCACAGGTGCGTGTGTGTGTACTGTGTACTGTGTACTATAGCTGGTGGTGCCCTGCCGCCTCGAGCAGCACGTGCTGCTGTCGCTCGTGCAGCAGCTCGCCGCCGACATGCAGCGCGACACGCTCCTCAAGCACAGGTGCGTGTGTGTGTACTGTGTACTGTGTACTATAGCTGGTGGTGCCCTGCCGCCTCGAGCAGCACGTGCTGCTGTCGCTCGTGCAGCAGCTCGCCGCCGACATGCAGCGCGACACGCTCCTCAAGCACAGGTGCGTGTGTGTGTACTGTGTACTGTGTACTATAGCTGGTGGTGCCCTGCCGCCTCGAGTAGCACGTGCTGCTGTCGCTCGTGCAGCAGCTCGCCGCCGACATGCAGCGCGACACGCTCCTCAAGCACAGGTGCGTGTGTGTGTACTGTGTACTGTGTACTATAGCTGGTGGTACCCTGCCGCCTCGAGCAGCACGTGCTGCTGTCGCTCGTGCAGCAGCTCGCCGCCGACATGCAGCGCGACACGCTCCTCAAGCACAGGTGCGTGTGTGTGTACTGTGTTCTGTGTACTATAGCTGGTGGTGCCCTGTCGCCTCGAGCAGCACGTGCTGCTGTCGCTCGTGCAGCAGCTCGCCGCCGACATGCAGCGCGACACGCTGCGACTAGCAATGAATGCTACCAGTTTGCAACATATCATTGATATGCAGGAGAAACAGCGTTGGTGATAGCGCGCAGCCTTGTGGAACACCAGCATTGAAAGGCTAGAAATCAGAGCATGCACCGTCTACTACGACTTTGATGCTCCGATCAGCAAGGAAACCGGTGATCCATTTGCACAATTTCTCGGAGAGCCCATAGGAAGGGAGCTTCGAAAGAAGCGCTTTTGCCAGACCCGATCGAAGGCCTTCGCTATGTCCAAACTAACGGCCAATGCCTCCCCCTTGGACTCTACTGCCTCCGCCCATCTATGAGTCAGATAGACCAGAAGATCACCAGCTGATCGACCCCGAACAAAACCGTACTGGCGGTCACTAATCAGCTGGTGATCCTCAAGGTACCTCATGAGCTGGCAGTTAATAAAAAAAAAATCCATTATTTTGGAGAACAAGGAGGTGAAGGTACATGGTCTTCCACATCTGGGATCCACGTAGGCGAAGTAACCAGTTGTGTTAGACCATATGCCAAAGTCATAAAAAAAGACAGATCTACCCGCATGATCGGTTAAACGAGAACAAAGCCATTCAGTGTGGTGGGCGTTAAAATCACCGAGCATCACGATCTCTGCGGATGGGACCTGTTGTAGCACGGAGTCTGCAGCCATTTGGACGTGGTCGATGAGTCGGTCTGTGTCGGCATTACCGCTATGGGACCTATAGAGGTACCCGTAGACACGGGGATGGTCGTCGCTGTCTACGCGCAGCCATAGGATGGACTGGTCCGTACCTTCAAGACTGCCGAGGCGTCGAAAACAGATGTCCTCTCTGACGTACACGCAAACTCCATCCCGGGGCACAAGGGAGTGTTCTAATTTGTACCCCGGGTAAGATAGATACGAAGTATCAGCCGGAGAGGACACCTGCGTCTCGGTTAGAAAGAGCAAGGCCGGCTTTGCCGTCTCCACATGGTAGTGGACGGTTAAGGTTTGAATAAAGGCCCCTGATATTGCAGAAATATACTGAAAGCGTGGCAGGGGCTGCCTTTGTCCTATTGCTTCGCTTGCCCCGAGCAGCATTAGTCGCGAGCGGAATTTTGCCCCCCCCCCCCCTCCCCAGGATACGCGGGGCAGCCTGAGCACCCACGCTCAGGGGTGAAGTAGTTTGGTCGTGGATGCTCAGCGAGGGATTCTCCAGGGGTGCTGGTACCCTCCTGGGGTAGTCTTATTTAATTCCACTACCATGTTGATGGGGGGGGGGGGAGGGGAATTGGGCCTCCGGCCACCTGCACTCATCAAGCGCAACGCAGAGGTAAACCTCTACTTCACCCTGGTATTCTGTGAGGTCATTGTACCACCCCGGTTTGAGCCGGCCCATCCGTGCGACAGCAAAAGCTGCCGCGTGGCTCTACCACTGTTAATTGTATTTAATTGTATAAATTATATTTATCTTACGAAAAATAAATCACTTGAAGCAATGCGCGTAAGCAGCGAAACGCACCTGTATCACATGAGTAAAGAAACCGACCAGAGGGGAAGCTACATACAAACGCCTCCCATCGGGTACACCCACACATAGCGCAGCGATGTGTGCGTGAGCTCTCACCGACAGTTCACCGACGCTCCGTCAGGGTACAAACCGGTTTGCACCGGCTCAGTCAGAGTGTGAATGAAAGGGCTGTTGGTCACGCGCATTGAAACAAATAGACGAATAATATTTCGTGATTTTATAGATCAATAAATCTATTAATTTTTTTTACAATTAGAGTTAAGTAAAGAGATGGTGTTCTATAAAATATAGATATTAGATAATTGGTGTTCGTATAAGCTAAATGCCTAAGTTGTACAGTATATATGAAAAATTCGAGAGAAAATAATACAATAGCCAGACAGTGGTGCAGTTAGTGTTAGTGGTAGAAGTGCTGGTAATAGTAATGATGGACGGTGGTGCTTATCGTGCGGTGTTGGTAGCGGTGGATGGTGGTGCTGTACTTGTTGGTAATGGTGTCGGTAATTGTGGTAGTATCATTGGTGGTGGTGGTGGACAGTGGCACTACCACCACGACCAGCATTCCCACCACAGCCCCTACTACCGCCACCATCATCCTGGTAGTAACGTTGGTGGTGGTGGTGTATCAACACAGCCACTGCCCACTACCATCATCACAGTCATTACTAATACCATCTGATTTTTTGTACTCATGAATACATTGTCTTTTTTTCATTCATTCATCACAGCCCTTCACAAGTCCACTGCTGAACATAGGCCTCCCCAAAAGAATGCCACAAAGCACGGTCCTGAGCCACCTGCATCCATCGACTTCCTGCATGTCTTACCAGGTCGTCACTCCATCTCGTGGGGGGACGCCCTACACTTCGCCTACCGGTACGAGGCTGCCACTCGAGAACCTTTCTTCCCCATCGGTTGTCGGTTCTTCGAGCTATATGGCCGGCCCACTGCCACTTCAGCTTACTAATCCGTTGGGCTATGTCGGTTACTCTGGTTCTACTGCGGATATCCTCATTCCTAAGTTTATCACGCAGAGAAACTCCGAGCATAGCCCTCTCCATAGCTCGCTGAGCGACCTTGAGCTTCCTCATACGGCCAGCAGTGAAGGACCACGTCTCAGTTCCGTAAGTCATCACTGGCAACACGCACTGGTTGTACAATTTCGTTTTAAGGTTTTGAGGTATGTCTGACGAGAAGATGTGTCGTAGCTTCCCGAACGCTGCCCAGCCGAGTTGAATCCGTCGATTGACCTCTCGATCGAAGTTGGACTTACCTAGTCGGACTATTTGTCCCAGGTAAACATACTCGTCAACAACTTCGAGCGTAGTGCTCCCAACAACTACCGGCATAGGTGTGACATGGACATTAAACATTGTCTTACGAAAATGATATTGATAGAAAATAGATATGTATATGTAATGTGAAGCTAAGCATGAAAATAAGCAAAATATATAATTTTTGCAGTTTCAATTTTAATTACAAAAAACAGACATGTTATTATATTAACTTAAGTTACAATGAATACACATGTTATTTTATACAATAACATAATAACACATTTTTATTTTTGCTTTCAAATTTACACTTGCATCAGGTGATAACCCTATCAGAATAGGTATAGATTTTCGACGTTGTTAGAAAGCTTCCCCTCTGGTCTTCTTTACTCTGTGCCTGTATTCTGGAAGAATTGAGGTGAACTGAAAGCCAAACTTCCAAATTCCAAAATGGCGAAAATAATAAAAGTAATAAACAGGGCGGCCACAAGGTGCAGTTATTGTTTATCGATACTTTTCTTTTTACTAATATGATAACAATCGACAAGTTATAGATTGCTAAAAAAAAGTTATAGAAGTGCTTGTGTGTAGTACACATTGAAGTGCTTGTGTGTAGTGCGCATTGAAGTGTTTGTATGTAGTATACATTCATGTATTTGTATGTTATATACATAGAAGTGCTTGTGTGTAGTATGCATTGAAGTGTTTGTATGTAGTATACAATCAAGTATTTGTATGTTATATATAAGATATAGAATATAGAAAATGTTGTTACAACATTGAAAATGCTAAATATAACTTTAAAAATATTATTAATAACATTGAAAATGTTATTTATTGAGTATTTATTACCGAGTACAACTAATAAAATCGTCTCGCTTTTTCCAGATACCTTGAAGAAGCAATAATGAACCTGGACACAAGCAACCCAGTGACTCGAGAGCACTTGCCCGTCGTGGTGAGAGAGTTGCAGAAACAGATCACGGCGTATCTTGCAGCGAATCCGGGACACGCTCTGACCAGGCAGTTCCGCATGTTGCTTATGGCAGCGGACTCGCTGGTCAAAAGCGCGGTTTGACAACGCTGTCGACATTGCGTCTGTATCAGTTGGACTACATAGTAGTGATGGATGGTATTATGCGAAAGTGAAATTGCTGTTTATGGTATAGAAGTATCGGCGGCGCGTATGTTAATCATAAGAGAAAATCTACAGTTGTCTTTGTTTGTTTGTTTTATAAATTATTTTGCTTATTAATAAACGAATCGTTAGTTATAATGTGGTGTTATCCATATATAAAGTGTTTGTTATCCGATTGTCCCGCAAGGCGATTAAGATGTCGTTAGATTCGTCTTTTTCTCAGAATTGTCAAAGGCTACATTTTATGATAATAATAATTAATAGATTGTAGTTGAAGACCGCTTTATAGTATAATATAAATAGTAAAATAAATACTATCAGCATGCTCACAATAATAAAGTTTAAAACTAATATAAAAACTACTGTCCGTTAATCTTCAAAGTTACGATATTAAAGCTTTTCGATAGATCAAAAAAAAATTTTTTTTGACATGCGTATTGCAGCAACAGCCATTTTGTTTGTATTTTAATTGGAAATTAGTTAGTTGTTGAATTGTTGGGCATATTCATAGTATTTACAGATGTGAGAAATCTTTCCTCAAGCTGATCATAAGTTAAAACAGATTGACATAAGTCAATACCATATTGACCCCAAAAACTCACAAATAAAATTTACGTTCAAAAATTGTTTCTTTTTTTCAATTAATACAATAAATTGTCTATAAATGTTATTGTCTACCTAACTAGCGCCGTCATTGCTTATGTAGGTATGTATTATTTTATACAGTAACCATAATACGAATCGTTGTGTAAAATTTATGTGTGATTGCCTTGACTATACCTCAGTAACACAGGCTGATTTATAAGTAATAAAAAGTGATTATTATATTAATGTTAAAAGTTGTAAAAGATAAGATTTATAGTAAGTGTTATAAATACTAATTATAAAACGGACTGCCACTATAAATGGTGATATAAGCTGTAAAATTAACCTTATCCTTGTTCAGACTATCAAAGAAAGATAGACATTATTGTTACAGCCTACAAAAAGTCCCCTGCTGAATTTTTGCTTTACTGTAGTGTTCCTTAAACATCGATAGACTATCGAATAATCGATAGTCTGGTTAAACTATCGATTGCCATCCTTTTCGTAATTTTTGTCTATAGTAAATGTCTCCCTTTAGTCTAAGGCCAGAGAAATCCCTGTAAATAAACTGTGTGTGAATAGCTAATTAATATGTGTGACGCTGACGTAAGTCACTATTTGTGCGAGTGCTAGAACGGGCGATTGATCTTGCGTTTTATGGTTTACTGATTTGTTTTGTATTTGGCTTCTTAGTGAATCGAAAATTTATCCTAAAAATCAATCATTAAGGTGGAGTTATTTCTAGATAGTGGACAATAATAGTCCGTTTGTAATGTGTAACTTTTATAATCAAGAAATTATTTTGGAAATACGACCAATCTAAAAGATCACTTGAAAAGAAAACATGCCGATAAAATAGATAGGTTAGAATCGCAACCAAAAAAATCTAGTAGTTCTTTTAAAAATTATTTTAGGTAATAAAAATCAGTTGATGAAGACAAATCCTATTGTGTGATTTCCTTCACAGTTCTACACTAGCCAGTGACAAATTGCGTATTTCTCAAAGACGAGCAAACAAAAAGTGCAATAATTACTTATTGTTATTATTATTTGTGATACCTGCTCAAAGACAATCGATAGTCTATCGATATATCGATTGTCTTATAAGAAACTATCGATTACTATCGAATACTTCAACAATTTATGTTTAATGTTAGTTCAAAAGTAATAAAATATCAAACAGGTTAGTAAGCTGAAGTGGCAATGGGCCGGCCATATAGTTCGAAGAACCGACAACCGATGGGGAAAAATGTTCTCGCGTGGTGTCCTCGTACCGGCGGTCGAAGTGTAGGTTCCTTGGAAGACTTGTGAAGGGCTGTAATGATGATGATGATGATGATTAGTTCAAAACGTCGAATACGTCCGTACCCCACCACTGTTGGCGCTCGAACGTCCTCACCTATCAACTGAGTACACTAGACAATTGAATATACCCACCACTGATATGCCGTATACCATCGGTAATATTTTTCACAGTCATGCTTGGCAGACGGGTTTGTTGCACCAGCAGTTTTTTTTATTTTTAGTCGTTATCAGGAAGTCGCTACTGCCCATCTTCTGATTTGTTTCCCTCTGTCGCCTCTTACGACACCCACGGGATGATATGGGGTAGTGCATACACCGCCACTACACTGTAATTATTAATGTTATGATAATGCTTTTCATAGATATAGAGTCTTACAGAGTTGAATTTCTTTTTAAAATATTAAGTTAAATTTAGCCTAATTATTCCTTCTTGTCGGCAAATTGCAATCTCCTTTGCTTTTCGCATTACGAAAGACGAAGCAAATCATGTTCGAACATGTGGAATATCAATAACAAAGTGGTGGTGACCCACCAAATGTTTGGTTGTCCGATGTTAAAAAGAGGAGCACGAAATTAAACCACATGGGCAGCCCATCTCCTGGTTAGTTTCCCTCTGTCTGTCTGTGTGCCTGGAAAATTTGGTATAGTGGATATTCCTACATCGCCACTATATGTACAGCACAGACAGATAGAACACTACTGTATATCTTTCTTTGTTAGTCTGAGAATCCTAGATTGTATTTTTATAATGTCATAATTTCAGTTTATTAATGTGTCATTGTATTAAATTTAGTGCTTTTTAGTTTTAGTCAGAAAAGTAAATTTGTTTAATTAATAAAATAGAATATAGATGTATGGTTAATTAACAGTGTCCTATTTTCGTTTATAATTGATCAACACCGGTTACAGTAACATAATTAGTTTTAGTTTCTTTTTTACAAGTTTGAGGGGACTGTTTTTTTTTTAATTTTTATATAATGCTAATAGCATATGGATGGATTATGCAAAGAAGCCGGCACGGCTTTTCTTTAGCGATGAACAATTTTGTTGGACGAATTTCAATTTGGAAATTAGTGAATGTGTTTATTGTATAGTACTTGCACCAATCACAGTTTATAGGTAAAACAAGGAACCAATCGGGAAGCGGCAACATTGTCGTCGCATCCGCCTTTCATATCATCCCAAGTATATCTATTTAGTATTTACTGCACCCGTTGAGGCTTAGGAAGCGCTCACAAACCGTGTCACTTGCGATATTTATGATATGACATGTAACTGAAAACGTGTACTCTTTGAATTTTATGTTTTATGTGCTTGCGTTATGTAACAAAGCGCTAATTTCGACTGCCTTCAATTTTATGCGAAACAAAGGTTTTGCTATATTATGTTAGTTTTTGTTAAGTAATAGGCGTAAATTTGACATATTTTTCATATAATCTATGTATAAAGACTGATTCCAATAACTATAGCAAAAGTTATTGACTATGCATATTGTTGGAATTCTTCATAAAACTTAATTTTTTAACCCTTTCTCTGTCCCATGAATCATATGTGAACATTGCAATTGTTTAACTATTGTGTGTGTTGCGCGGACAGGGAAACTGTTAAGGTTTAATTGGTAAGAACTTTAGTTTGATTGAAGCGTTTATTTATTGGAGTGAAACTCAGTGAATTACGGCAAATCTAATAATACAAGAATAAATAAACAAGTTAAAAGTTATTTGTTATTTTTCTCATTTATTCATATAGGGAATAAAAAATCCATTGCTGAATATAGACCTCCCCCATAGATTGCCTCATAGGGCCTTACATTTGTGGGCTCTCAAACTCAGTTTTCTTTTATTTTGAATTGTTATTAGGAAGATGCTGCTGCCCATATCCTGTTTCATTTCCCTTTATTGCCTCTTACGACAGCCACGGGATGGAATGGGCTTAGGCCGTTAAGTACCAATTAACCTTACATCACCCACATACAAAATTATTCAACCCAAACTTACTCTTGTAACAAAAATCATTACAGGTACTGCTCTGTATTGTGTGGTGACTTCAGACTGTTTTAAACTCTCTGTTTCATTATAAAAATTATGCATCGTCGTAGGTGTCAGTAAGAGGCGACAGACGCTAACAAATAAGATGGGCAGCTGTGTCTTTCTATTAGCAACTGAAACATAGTAAACTGCTGTTGCCAACCCGCCTGCCAAGTGTGGTGACTATGGCAAATATGGCATTCTAAGGGGAGACTTATGTTCAGCGGCGGAGTTTTGATAGGCTTTAACAGAAAATAAGGTGATAAGTAAATAAAAACTTATTAATTTGACTTTTAGTGCACTTTAATTAAAGTTTGTTTTGGACAAAATAGATAAACATGTTAACATACCTATTTAAGAAAGTAAAAAACATGCAGCACTTGTATACTATTGAATAGAAATATTATGTTACACTACAGATATATCAATTAACAATTCTTACATCCTTAATATTGTTGATTATCACTTACTTAAGTATTAATTGTCTCTTTCTATTGACATTTAGTGAAAAGAAAGAGAGATAGAGAGAGCAACTTTATGCTTTTTCTAAATAATTTCTATTATTAAAAAAATATTTCTGTAAAAATTGTTAACACAACCAGAGGGGAAGCTACATACAAACGCCTCCCATCGGGTACACCCACACATAGCGCAGCGATGTGTGCGTGAGCTCTCACCGACAGTTCACCGACGCTCCGTCAGGGTACAAACCGGTTTGCACCGGCTCAGTCAGAGTGTGAATGAAAGGGCTGTTGGTCACGCGCATTGAAACAAATAGACGAATAATATTTCGTGATTTTATAGATCAATAAATCTATTAATTTTTTTTACAATTAGAGTTAAGTAAAGAGATGGTGTTCTATAAAATATAGATATTAGATAATTGGTGTTCGTATAAGCTAAATGCCTAAGTTGTACAGTATATATGAAAAATTCGAGAGAAAATAATACAATAGCCAGACAGTGGTGCAGTTAGTGTTAGTGGTAGAAGTGCTGGTAATAGTAATGATGGACGGTGGTGCTTATCGTGCGGTGTTGGTAGCGGTGGATGGTGGTGCTGTACTTGTTGGTAATGGTGTCGGTAATTGTGGTAGTATCATTGGTGGTGGTGGTGGACAGTGGCACTACCACCACGACCAGCATTCCCACCACAGCCCCTACTACCGCCACCATCATCCTGGTAGTAACGTTGGTGGTGGTGGTGTATCAACACAGCCACTGCCCACTACCATCATCACAGTCATTACTAATACCATCTGATTTTTTGTACTCATGAATACATTGTCTTTTTTTCATTCATTCATCACAGCCCTTCACAAGTCCACTGCTGAACATAGGCCTCCCCAAAAGAATGCCACAAAGCACGGTCCTGAGCCACCTGCATCCATCGACTTCCTGCATGTCTTACCAGGTCGTCACTCCATCTCGTGGGGGGACGCCCTACACTTCGCCTACCGGTACGAGGCTGCCACTCGAGAACCTTTCTTCCCCATCGGTTGTCGGTTCTTCGAGCTATATGGCCGGCCCACTGCCACTTCAGCTTACTAATCCGTTGGGCTATGTCGGTTACTCTGGTTCTACTGCGGATATCCTCATTCCTAAGTTTATCACGCAGAGAAACTCCGAGCATAGCCCTCTCCATAGCTCGCTGAGCGACCTTGAGCTTCCTCATACGGCCAGCAGTGAAGGACCACGTCTCAGTTCCGTAAGTCATCACTGGCAACACGCACTGGTTGTACAATTTCGTTTTAAGGTTTTGAGGTATGTCTGACGAGAAGATGTGTCGTAGCTTCCCGAACGCTGCCCAGCCGAGTTGAATCCGTCGATTGACCTCTCGATCGAAGTTGGACTTACCTAGTCGGACTATTTGTCCCAGGTAAACATACTCGTCAACAACTTCGAGCGTAGTGCTCCCAACAACTACCGGCATAGGTGTGACATGGACATTAAACATTGTCTTACGAAAATGATATTGATAGAAAATAGATATGTATATGTAATGTGAAGCTAAGCATGAAAATAAGCAAAATATATAATTTTTGCAGTTTCAATTTTAATTACAAAAAACAGACATGTTATTATATTAACTTAAGTTACAATGAATACACATGTTATTTTATACAATAACATAATAACACATTTTTATTTTTGCTTTCAAATTTACACTTGCATCAGGTGATAACCCTATCAGAATAGGTATAGATTTTCGACGTTGTTAGAAAGCTTCCCCTCTGGTCTTCTTTACTCTGTGCCTGTATTCTGGAAGAATTGAGGTGAACTGAAAGCCAAACTTCCAAATTCCAAAATGGCGAAAATAATAAAAGTAATAAACAGGGCGGCCACAAGGTGCAGTTATTGTTTATCGATACTTTTCTTTTTACTAATATGATAACAATCGACAAGTTATAGATTGCTAAAAAAAAGTTATAGAAGTGCTTGTGTGTAGTACACATTGAAGTGCTTGTGTGTAGTGCGCATTGAAGTGTTTGTATGTAGTATACATTCATGTATTTGTATGTTATATACATAGAAGTGCTTGTGTGTAGTATGCATTGAAGTGTTTGTATGTAGTATACAATCAAGTATTTGTATGTTATATATAAGATATAGAATATAGAAAATGTTGTTACAACATTGAAAATGCTAAATATAACTTTAAAAATATTATTAATAACATTGAAAATGTTATTTATTGAGTATTTATTACCGAGTACAACTAATAAAATCGTCTCGCTTTTTCCAGATACCTTGAAGAAGCAATAATGAACCTGGACACAAGCAACCCAGTGACTCGAGAGCACTTGCCCGTCGTGGTGAGAGAGTTGCAGAAACAGATCACGGCGTATCTTGCAGCGAATCCGGGACACGCTCTGACCAGGCAGTTCCGCATGTTGCTTATGGCAGCGGACTCGCTGGTCAAAAGCGCGGTTTGACAACGCTGTCGACATTGCGTCTGTATCAGTTGGACTACATAGTAGTGATGGATGGTATTATGCGAAAGTGAAATTGCTGTTTATGGTATAGAAGTATCGGCGGCGCGTATGTTAATCATAAGAGAAAATCTACAGTTGTCTTTGTTTGTTTGTTTTATAAATTATTTTGCTTATTAATAAACGAATCGTTAGTTATAATGTGGTGTTATCCATATATAAAGTGTTTGTTATCCGATTGTCCCGCAAGGCGATTAAGATGTCGTTAGATTCGTCTTTTTCTCAGAATTGTCAAAGGCTACATTTTATGATAATAATAATTAATAGATTGTAGTTGAAGACCGCTTTATAGTATAATATAAATAGTAAAATAAATACTATCAGCATGCTCACAATAATAAAGTTTAAAACTAATATAAAAACTACTGTCCGTTAATCTTCAAAGTTACGATATTAAAGCTTTTCGATAGATCAAAAAAAAATTTTTTTTGACATGCGTATTGCAGCAACAGCCATTTTGTTTGTATTTTAATTGGAAATTAGTTAGTTGTTGAATTGTTGGGCATATTCATAGTATTTACAGATGTGAGAAATCTTTCCTCAAGCTGATCATAAGTTAAAACAGATTGACATAAGTCAATACCATATTGACCCCAAAAACTCACAAATAAAATTTACGTTCAAAAATTGTTTCTTTTTTTCAATTAATACAATAAATTGTCTATAAATGTTATTGTCTACCTAACTAGCGCCGTCATTGCTTATGTAGGTATGTATTATTTTATACAGTAACCATAATACGAATCGTTGTGTAAAATTTATGTGTGATTGCCTTGACTATACCTCAGTAACACAGGCTGATTTATAAGTAATAAAAAGTGATTATTATATTAATGTTAAAAGTTGTAAAAGATAAGATTTATAGTAAGTGTTATAAATACTAATTATAAAACGGACTGCCACTATAAATGGTGATATAAGCTGTAAAATTAACCTTATCCTTGTTCAGACTATCAAAGAAAGATAGACATTATTGTTACAGCCTACAAAAAGTCCCCTGCTGAATTTTTGCTTTACTGTAGTGTTCCTTAAACATCGATAGACTATCGAATAATCGATAGTCTGGTTAAACTATCGATTGCCATCCTTTTCGTAATTTTTGTCTATAGTAAATGTCTCCCTTTAGTCTAAGGCCAGAGAAATCCCTGTAAATAAACTGTGTGTGAATAGCTAATTAATATGTGTGACGCTGACGTAAGTCACTATTTGTGCGAGTGCTAGAACGGGCGATTGATCTTGCGTTTTATGGTTTACTGATTTGTTTTGTATTTGGCTTCTTAGTGAATCGAAAATTTATCCTAAAAATCAATCATTAAGGTGGAGTTATTTCTAGATAGTGGACAATAATAGTCCGTTTGTAATGTGTAACTTTTATAATCAAGAAATTATTTTGGAAATACGACCAATCTAAAAGATCACTTGAAAAGAAAACATGCCGATAAAATAGATAGGTTAGAATCGCAACCAAAAAAATCTAGTAGTTCTTTTAAAAATTATTTTAGGTAATAAAAATCAGTTGATGAAGACAAATCCTATTGTGTGATTTCCTTCACAGTTCTACACTAGCCAGTGACAAATTGCGTATTTCTCAAAGACGAGCAAACAAAAAGTGCAATAATTACTTATTGTTATTATTATTTGTGATACCTGCTCAAAGACAATCGATAGTCTATCGATATATCGATTGTCTTATAAGAAACTATCGATTACTATCGAATACTTCAACAATTTATGTTTAATGTTAGTTCAAAAGTAATAAAATATCAAACAGGTTAGTAAGCTGAAGTGGCAATGGGCCGGCCATATAGTTCGAAGAACCGACAACCGATGGGGAAAAATGTTCTCGCGTGGTGTCCTCGTACCGGCGGTCGAAGTGTAGGTTCCTTGGAAGACTTGTGAAGGGCTGTAATGATGATGATGATGATGATTAGTTCAAAACGTCGAATACGTCCGTACCCCACCACTGTTGGCGCTCGAACGTCCTCACCTATCAACTGAGTACACTAGACAATTGAATATACCCACCACTGATATGCCGTATACCATCGGTAATATTTTTCACAGTCATGCTTGGCAGACGGGTTTGTTGCACCAGCAGTTTTTTTTATTTTTAGTCGTTATCAGGAAGTCGCTACTGCCCATCTTCTGATTTGTTTCCCTCTGTCGCCTCTTACGACACCCACGGGATGATATGGGGTAGTGCATACACCGCCACTACACTGTAATTATTAATGTTATGATAATGCTTTTCATAGATATAGAGTCTTACAGAGTTGAATTTCTTTTTAAAATATTAAGTTAAATTTAGCCTAATTATTCCTTCTTGTCGGCAAATTGCAATCTCCTTTGCTTTTCGCATTACGAAAGACGAAGCAAATCATGTTCGAACATGTGGAATATCAATAACAAAGTGGTGGTGACCCACCAAATGTTTGGTTGTCCGATGTTAAAAAGAGGAGCACGAAATTAAACCACATGGGCAGCCCATCTCCTGGTTAGTTTCCCTCTGTCTGTCTGTGTGCCTGGAAAATTTGGTATAGTGGATATTCCTACATCGCCACTATATGTACAGCACAGACAGATAGAACACTACTGTATATCTTTCTTTGTTAGTCTGAGAATCCTAGATTGTATTTTTATAATGTCATAATTTCAGTTTATTAATGTGTCATTGTATTAAATTTAGTGCTTTTTAGTTTTAGTCAGAAAAGTAAATTTGTTTAATTAATAAAATAGAATATAGATGTATGGTTAATTAACAGTGTCCTATTTTCGTTTATAATTGATCAACACCGGTTACAGTAACATAATTAGTTTTAGTTTCTTTTTTACAAGTTTGAGGGGACTGTTTTTTTTTTAATTTTTATATAATGCTAATAGCATATGGATGGATTATGCAAAGAAGCCGGCACGGCTTTTCTTTAGCGATGAACAATTTTGTTGGACGAATTTCAATTTGGAAATTAGTGAATGTGTTTATTGTATAGTACTTGCACCAATCACAGTTTATAGGTAAAACAAGGAACCAATCGGGAAGCGGCAACATTGTCGTCGCATCCGCCTTTCATATCATCCCAAGTATATCTATTTAGTATTTACTGCACCCGTTGAGGCTTAGGAAGCGCTCACAAACCGTGTCACTTGCGATATTTATGATATGACATGTAACTGAAAACGTGTACTCTTTGAATTTTATGTTTTATGTGCTTGCGTTATGTAACAAAGCGCTAATTTCGACTGCCTTCAATTTTATGCGAAACAAAGGTTTTGCTATATTATGTTAGTTTTTGTTAAGTAATAGGCGTAAATTTGACATATTTTTCATATAATCTATGTATAAAGACTGATTCCAATAACTATAGCAAAAGTTATTGACTATGCATATTGTTGGAATTCTTCATAAAACTTAATTTTTTAACCCTTTCTCTGTCCCATGAATCATATGTGAACATTGCAATTGTTTAACTATTGTGTGTGTTGCGCGGACAGGGAAACTGTTAAGGTTTAATTGGTAAGAACTTTAGTTTGATTGAAGCGTTTATTTATTGGAGTGAAACTCAGTGAATTACGGCAAATCTAATAATACAAGAATAAATAAACAAGTTAAAAGTTATTTGTTATTTTTCTCATTTATTCATATAGGGAATAAAAAATCCATTGCTGAATATAGACCTCCCCCATAGATTGCCTCATAGGGCCTTACATTTGTGGGCTCTCAAACTCAGTTTTCTTTTATTTTGAATTGTTATTAGGAAGATGCTGCTGCCCATATCCTGTTTCATTTCCCTTTATTGCCTCTTACGACAGCCACGGGATGGAATGGGCTTAGGCCGTTAAGTACCAATTAACCTTACATCACCCACATACAAAATTATTCAACCCAAACTTACTCTTGTAACAAAAATCATTACAGGTACTGCTCTGTATTGTGTGGTGACTTCAGACTGTTTTAAACTCTCTGTTTCATTATAAAAATTATGCATCGTCGTAGGTGTCAGTAAGAGGCGACAGACGCTAACAAATAAGATGGGCAGCTGTGTCTTTCTATTAGCAACTGAAACATAGTAAACTGCTGTTGCCAACCCGCCTGCCAAGTGTGGTGACTATGGCAAATATGGCATTCTAAGGGGAGACTTATGTTCAGCGGCGGAGTTTTGATAGGCTTTAACAGAAAATAAGGTGATAAGTAAATAAAAACTTATTAATTTGACTTTTAGTGCACTTTAATTAAAGTTTGTTTTGGACAAAATAGATAAACATGTTAACATACCTATTTAAGAAAGTAAAAAACATGCAGCACTTGTATACTATTGAATAGAAATATTATGTTACACTACAGATATATCAATTAACAATTCTTACATCCTTAATATTGTTGATTATCACTTACTTAAGTATTAATTGTCTCTTTCTATTGACATTTAGTGAAAAGAAAGAGAGATAGAGAGAGCAACTTTATGCTTTTTCTAAATAATTTCTATTATTAAAAAAATATTTCTGTAAAAATTGTTAACACAACCAAAATTAATTTTGCTTTACTGACTGTCAATTCCATTTAACATCTCTTGATGGAGTTAATTGAAAAAAAAAAATGATACAAATTATAACACACCAAATTAACATTATGTAGGTGCTAAGTATTATGTGTAAACTATGTAATATAAACTTTGATATTACAAGAAATATACTTACCTAATACTTTGGTAGTATTATTTTTGTTTTCATTTTCAACCCTATTTCTAACTGACTTCGAAAAAGGGGAAATTATAACATTGAATATATTTGCTTATGTATGTTATGCACATCTCAGTTGTTTGTATTGATTTTTCAGAGAGCCTTACTTAACTATGTAAAATTTTCAGTTTGTATTCTAAATAATCTCTACATAAAAATCAATTGCTGTCAGTTTCGCTAAAACTCGAAAATGGCTGGACCGATTTTGATTACTTCACACGGGTCGTCTAGATCTGGATTGTTTGGTTAAAATAAATAAATAGATAGGTTGTCATAGTTGACAACCATTATACTAGAGTAGCTGTTCACTTATTTGAACTCAACTTGTACAAAACCTACCATAATGTTTTTAAAAAGTTTACAAATGTCTGACAGACAAAGAATCACAAATTTAATCTGTCAACACATTGGAGAGGGCTAATTGCTCTGTAATCCTCTCAGAAATAAGAGACCTGTGCTCAGTAGAACATATTATTGTTATTCTCTTATTAATTTATTACAGCTTGTCACAAATCTTATGCTGCTCAGAGATTGCATCATAGGGGGATATTTGCTATAATAGCTTAACATATACAGGTTGACAACCAATTCATATTTTAATATCTGCATCTGGGATTGCAATGATAATATATTATCATCATCATCAGCTTCTCCACTGTCCATTTCTTGAAGATTAAACAAGCTGTGTTTGACACAATTGAATTAGATGTGACGGCTATTGGTCATTTGAACTATATGGCCAACTCATTGCCACTATTGATCCATTGAGTTATCATGGCTCTGATTCTACTGCGGAGGATTTCCACATAAAGACAACTAGTAGGTTCAGATGTGGTAAAGTGCTATTGCCTCTAAAGGTAAGGGACTACTTAAATAAATTCATTGATTTCCTGGCTCCAGAACTATAAAAAATGTGTTTCAAGTTCATTGAAAATAGAAATTAAACTTTATAAAATATATTTAAAGTATTTGTTTATTTCTTCTTTTTAGTAATTATCCATATAGAAGCAAATATGTTTGAAATACTTATAAATTGTGACACAAGTTTAACAGTATATTTTTTTCACAAAAAGTATTATAATTCAAATGCTATTTACAAATAAATTTAGATATAGTATAGAACTAGCCAAAACTTTGATTGTAAAGAACATAATATGCCACTCCTCAATAAAGTATTCTATATGAAATTGAATTATTAGTATTTCCAGAGACTCAAGTGATTGAAAAATTGTAAGAACAACAGAGGGAAATGAAACAGGAGCAGCATCTTCCTGATAACTGAAAATAATTAAAAAAAAAACTGCAGTGTTCAACTGCAAGCATGGTAACTATTCCAAATAACCTACGCTATTATTATGTACTAGCTGTTCTCCACAACTTCGCCCACATGGAATTTATTATGATTGGGTTTTATGGTTTTTTTTTTGTGGAACCCTAATTCCTTTTCTAATATAAAAGTAGCCTAAGTTACTCCTTATAACATTAGCTATCTGCCAGTGAAAGTCCTGTCAAAATCGGTCCAGGCGTTTTGTGGATTAGCCATAATAAAAAAAATGTGTGTTTGTTATAAGTACCGTATGTACTTTCATATGCATTTAGTGAAAAGCTGTTATTTTGACATTACAAACAGACACTTCAATTTTATATATTTGTATAGATGTATAGATTAGGTATTAGACAATGTTCGACAGTGGACTTTTAATGGGCTATAATAAATGAGTGACTATACTTAAGCACTGCCACAAAATGTAAAAAGAATATCTCACTCTAATAGCATTTGAGTTAAATTATTGTTCACTCCTTGTGGAAATCATAGCTTGAGCTGACAGTCCTAAGTGTTGGGTCAAATACTTATGTATAAAATAATGATTATATTTTATATAAAGAAAATATATATTATTCAACATTTAAAATTAAGTTTCCAACAATACATTACATTTAAACGTAAATACTGCAACTATAAAAACGCTGAAATATACTGACCAAAGTATAATACAATAATTAAAAGTTACAAAGAAGGATTTTTACAGCATGCAGTTAGCTTTACAATTTCTCAATTTAGTGAATATTACGTTTTATATTAAGAGTTCTTGTAGTATAAAATATCATTAAAACTTCATCTCTGTTTTTTGTTTGTAAATAGCTCCAGTTATTGTGCCGTGTCTTTGTATTAAACAAAGCTTTTTATCAGCCTCTAAACATACGGTAGGTGGCTTTAAGTTTGGCTGTATTTTACAAGCTTGCTCTGAAATTGCCACTATTATTCCAGCCGAGTCTACATGTGCCGTTCCTTTTGCTGCTAAACAAAGCCCCTGATGGTCTGCGACTAAACATCCACTTACATTAGGCGTTGCCATAATTTCATCTACTACTTTATCCAAATCCTTTTCCATTTTTATATTCTTGCTTATTAAGATTAGTTTCTCTGCAATTTAATGCAATGCACAATCCAAAACAATAACAACTTATCTCTTCTTGATATTGATATTGAGTGACACTGACAAATGACAGCTGAGCTGACACTTATTTATTAAGAATTTTGGCTTGGCTGCTTGTCTTTTAAGATATCCAGTATCAAGTGATAAGAATCTGCTACACAATATGTTGATGTGTTACTTTGCGTAGTTTTTGTGAGATTTTAACGATAACTTGAATCAGCATTTGGTGATAGTATCTTAAGGTGCCTAAGGTGTCTAATCTTATCTATCACATCACCCTCGGAGCATTTGTTTCACTGTTTCCACAAATAGTTCACATGCGTAGACATTTAATACACAAAATCACACCACTTCTACATATCAAAATTCACTTCAAACCATTATTTAATGAGTAATATAGGAGCAACAATCGGCTGCAAGTCAAGTTCCCGCCAAAAATCCAGCTGGCACTCTTCTTCTTCTTCTTAATAACTGGCTTTACGGCTCTGGGATCTAGCCCTTCTGAGCCTGAAGTTACAATATATTATAATAATTATCCTTCATAGTATATTATTAACTTTATACATATATTAGACATCTACATTTATCCTCGATTACGAACCAAAATGCAGATGCGTTGTCACCCGTGAGGACTAAGTTGGAATGCCTCGTTTCTAGTAAAAAGGGTCTCTGGTTCTCTACACTCACCATACGAAACACAGCAGCATTAAGCTGCTATTTTACGCTGGTATTCTGTGAGAGTGTGGTCCTTCCCCGGTCAGGCCGACCCATTCGTGTTACATGTATACCAGAAATATAGCTGCAGCATGGCTTTACCACGTTAATGTACCACGCTGATGCATTAAGCTCCTGAGGTTAATGCATCAGCTGATTAGTGACTGCCAATACGGTTTCCGTCGAGGTTGCTTAGCTGGTGATCTTGTTGTCTATCTAAATCACCGATGGGCGGAGTCGAGTACAGAGTGGAAAACTAGCTTGAACACGGCGAAAACCTTCAATCGGCTTTGACACAGAGAGCATATTTCGAAGCTATCTTCACATGGGTTTCCCGAGAATTGGTTCAACAATTTCCTTGCAGATCGGAACATCAAGTTCGTAGTAGACGGTGCATGCTACGACTCCAAGCCATATTGTAACACTCCCCCTCAACTCTTTATTCGTTTAGAATCTATATCTATAATATAGGTATATAAAAGTACATATATCAAATTTACGTGACCAGTATATTAACCATATATTGATCTTCCTAAAGGTGTAAATATAGGCCGCTTAATAAATTTATGGCGTGATCGTCTTATTAGGACCCTTAGTTACGTTGTGTTTGTATAGTAACTTAGTTCTTTTAGGTGTCTCTTGGAAGAACGAATATTCACTAGTGCAGTCGAAAGCTGTTGGTAATGCCTTATAAGCTAAAGAACCCCGTACACGAAGACAGGGCTCTAAAAAAGGTTAAGAACATTAAATCGTTCTTATTCCACTTGTATATCAGGTTCACATTAGTCAATTCCTTATTAATTAATCCCTTTCCGCTTGAAAAAGGCTCATAATATTTATATCGAATACCAGATACAAGGGCTTCGCTCTCTCATATTTAAAAAAAAATGTGGGGGAGGCAAACGGCTCCACACACGCCGTGAGTGTTGAGCACCATCCAACCAATGCGCTTCCCCCTAAGGGGACGTTAAGTTTAGAACTGGACCGAGGTTCACAGCAAAATAACTGGCGAACTAGTAAAAGAGGGCTTGGACCATTGGTAGTGCGTAAGCACAAACATCGTCCGAAGTCGCGCATGTCAGTGCGTGTAAACGCCATACAGAATATGATCAAATCCAGCCACAGTGAATGTACGTCACACGTATTAGGCAACAATAGGCACACTGGTAATAAAATCCCTCCGTGAGCACCACCACCTGCCAGATGGCTGTTCCTGAAGACGTAATGTAAGCGTAAGGCATTACCACCAATTGCATGATCAGCACGGCTAATTACTGCTCACCTCAAGGGAATGGGGTCCCACGTTGCGTGGCTTTCGGCCGCAGATTCTCGCTTCAGTTACCATCCGCATGAGGTCGATACATATGCTCCACCAACCAATACAATGGCAGATATAGCTAATAGGCAGAAAGGGTTTGCGTCACTGACGTTGAGTATATGCATTTTTCGATCATGTTTGTCTTGCCCACCAACAGGTTGCGTTCAATCATTCAAATGTGGGAAATTTATGGAGATATATTATTATGTTGTTGATATGTATGAGGTCAGACATTCTGCAGCTCCGTTTTGAAGGGACCCATCTTGGGCAAAGCTACTAAGGTTGTGAGTCAAACCAACACGCAGAGAGCGCCATTGAGAATAGCGACCCGCAAAACACCCATCGCAGAGACGCAATACTTCAGAACGTAACAAGCATCAATACGGCTATCGTCGGGCTTACACCATCCCAAGGTCTCCCATAAAATCTCAGCAGACATCACTACCCGCATACCTCTATCGACCAGAAGCACAAGATGCGTCGAATCAGGCGCAGCACACCTACAGATCCATCACAAGATGCAATACCGCAAGTAGCAGTAAGCATCAATGCAACTATCATACGGATGGCGCCCCCTCACAACACATCCACATGATTCCTATCGACTTTGGTAACAAAATCGGTACTATTGTTAACTAAAAATACCATCAACGTATCCTAGTAGCACGCTACTAAGACGTCAGTAGCCAAAACTCCACGTATCATAACGCTATTGCACTAAGACATGGAGTTGAGTATGCTTGCTACACTTAAAAGTACTACCAAACACACTCAACCTAATCCGAAAGATAGCTGACGTATCACAAGTCGTCGTCTAAATACAACGCGAATGCGCGATCGTCGCAAGTTATGCGCGAATTTTACTCGTACGAACACGCGATCAAACATACTGATATCGAATAGGTGTCCTAATTGATATTAGCGCGATGGGGTCGCGCGACTTAATTGTTTGAAAATATATTCGCGTAATCGCGTTGTATTAGGACGAGGCCTATAACGCTATGCGATAAGTCGCCGCCCACAAACGGTAACGGTGTGCGATGTCCACGGGTAAGTCGTATAGCTACAACAAACCCGCTTACCACCGACACTAAGATGATATGTCTAGGACACATCGGTTAGCGAGTCCAAGTTTACCTAGATCTCGGACGCTGTGATGCAATCTACACGTCAGTATAAAATTCTTTTCAAGTCCCATTTCTTCCAATACCTATAATGCTTTTACATATTTGAGACCTTCCACATATTTGCTTTATTACATAGACCTTACTATTATATGTCTTATACATATGGGACTTCAAGTCATAACTCTGCTATCATAATGCTTATACATCATAGAGACCTTCTATATTAATTCTTTTGTATCATAGATCTTACTGCAACAGTACTAGAAGCAGTCGGTCAGCCGACCAGCCCATATGTATGTATGTACAACCATGTGTATCTATCTCCGACAACTCCTTCTTATAAGCAATCATTACATGAACACCTTCCAGTAATAGAAGAACATCCTCATTAACTTGGAAATTTTTTGACCTATTTTTCAAATTTATTACATATTATGTTATTTATTTATTTTTATTATTGCAATCTAAGTCTTGTACTTCTATTATTTATTCCGTTTTGAATATTTAAGCACAGTTTACTATACTATAATACTTAATATTCTAAATTAATATATTTAAACTTTATGCTTATTAACGCATATTAATTGCTCAAATTATTATATATATGATATTTAAAATGGCTCTTTATTGAATTTAATTATTATTTATTAATAATAATAATGAGCCGTCACAAAATCAATGATATTATTTTGGAAAGTAGTAACATTCATTGTTGTGCAGATGACAGCACTGGTGAAGTTTTATAAACTGACTGTATTAATATTTCACAGGTCGTAGAGTGCCTGAGCACACTTGTGTCTGAAAATCTGAAATCAAGTCTTTGTTAAGCAAAGTCTTAGTCTAGGGGCGTTAAATCTAGTCCTTTATCCATTAGCATCAATCGATAAAAAGAATTCCTTTGTTGTATCTCTTCAATTTTAGGGCAATCCCCTTGTTGCCTTGGCCAGCATCGGCTTCAGCGTCGACATATTGATTATTGAGAGACGTACAGTTCTGCAGTCACTTGGAAAGGGAGGCTAAACTAGTACTTTTAATTTTTCATAATTTTACTTCACCGTCGTGAAAAATTCTGCAAACCTCACGATTTGTGGTAAAATTGGTCACCTTAGCCATCTACAATCAATAGTTAATCCAACAGTTGATTGAATGAATGCACAACTTCTTATTGATTCGGTTAGTTTTAGAAGTTACATAAACCGCACATTTTTAGACAACGTGGTAGAGCCATGCTGCAGCTCTATTAGTAGTATAGTTGTAGCACGAATGGTTCGGCTCGACCGGGGAAGGACCACGCTCTCACAGAATACCAGCGTAAAGATAAATGTAGATGTCTATGGGTCACAGCAAACACTTACCATTAGGTGGACTGTGTGCTCGTTTGTCACCCTATCCTTTAAAAATGTGTTAAGGGGCGATGTATTAGGAGGTTATGAATATAAATATGTTAATTTGTTAATAGTAAAATATTAAAATATATTAGTCAACATTTTAAAGTAGAATTTAATTTCGGTAGACCGGAACAGCTATTAGAAATATGCCGAGTAGCAATGGCTTCACTACCGCCAGTATCTTTGATTCCTCATTTATTTGTGCAAACCTATTGCTACCAAATCTAGACGTTTTTCTGTCGATGATGTCATATCCATTGAAACAGAAATAAAAAACTACTATCAGATAGTGTAAGAGTTCAAGTTTTCGTTATTAACAATGAAAGTCACAAGACTGCATTGACTATTTCCTAACTATTAAAAAGTATAGGTACTAATCTAGATGCTTATCCGCTATTCAATATGGAAACCCTTGTCCCAGAGATAGCTAAATATTATGAAATGTTCCCTAAAATAACATTACAAGCACCTATTACCAAATTCCTATAAGTGCTTGAAGATGAAAATCATATACTGCGTTTGAAGCTTCCGGAAACTAATATAAATTTTGTAGAATTTCGTTCTGAGTAACAAATGATGTAAATAGCTTTCAAAAACAATAGACTGGATAGTTAAAATACAGTAACTTTAGGCCACATATGTTTATCTGTCTGTGGCAGAAATAAATATGAATATGGCATTATTATGTTCCATTAATCTGTGGTCTGACTATTTTTTTCTTAAATTATATCTGGGGGCACAGCAGTGCCCCCGCCAAGTCGAGCAAAAAAGCGGCACGGCCGTACCATCCTTTTCTCGAAGCAATTCAGGCCATTTTCGACACCCTAAACTTCGTTGTGGATAAGACTAAAAGCCTGAAGCCTCACTAACCAAGTAAGCATTGTATAAACTCGGTATTTTTCAAATTTCATTAAATTTGAACCAGTAGTTTAAGAATTATAACTAGTCAAAGTTTCTTAATTTTGTCACTCACTGACTGACCGATCATCAAAACTCTAAGGCACTTCTAGCAAACATAGAAGCTTCAAATTTGGAATAAAATCATTGTTTACAAGGAAAAATTAAAATATTTTGCAATTTCAGTCCAGCTTTCGAGATACAACAACTGCGTAAATAACTTAGTAATCCCATATAAATATATAGGATTACAAAGTTACATTTGCAGTGAATGAATCAGTGTACCTATATATGTATAATATAATAGAATAATAGCTGTAGATAGGTACCTAGATGTAACTATCTACAAAAAGAAATGAGATGCCATCGAAAACATAATTTAAAAAAAAAAGCCAAGTCTCGCAACTCAGTTCTTCTACCGTAAAAAGTTGTGAGATCCATGTAATACCAATTCGGTAAATTTATTCAGTCCCTACGTGCGTGAGCAAATCCGCGTGACACTAAAAGCGCCCTTAAGGGTTCTTCTGTCTTAAGTTATTACGTAATTAGCTAACCTAACAACATCTTATAGTAACCACATCAATACTAAAAATCTGTTATATTTTAAATTGTTGTCCTATATTTATTTTCTATGTACGATATCCTCGTGAAAGAGCACTACGCTTTACAGCTAGTGAGTTGTCAATGTTAAAACAAGCAAGGCGTATACTGAGTTAAAAAATACTGATTGCGTATAAGAACTAATAATATCCAGCATACGATTATATAAGTACTTTATCACAGCTTTATTATAAGTTTTGAAAATTTAAGCGAAAATGGTCGCTAATCAACTTTAAATCGTTATAGATCCTAAATGTTCATTCAAAATGAAAATGACCGCGGAAACCTACATATGACTTTCAAATACCTAATCAATGACACCCCACTTGACAGTCCGTCAACTTTCCTTATTTTTCTAAGCAATACGAGGGCGGCACTGAAAATTTCGGGAATCAAGGAAGTGACACAACATTACTATTTAAAAATGTATTTATTGCTTTTAGAAGTATTCTCCGCGAAATTTGACACATGTTTCCATACGATGGAACCAATTATTGAAGCAACCACTCCATTCGGAAGTTGGGGTCTCCAGAATGGCCGTTTTTTAGGCGTCCACAGCTTCTTCAGGTGATGAAAATCTCTGTCCACGCAATTTATTCTTTATTTTAGGGAAAGTATAGAAATCATTAGGGCTTAGATCGGGGCTGTACGGCGGATGGTCTAATAATTCTATGTTTTCTTGCTCTAAAAACTCTTTTGTTCTGTGTGCGGTGTGAGAACTCGCATTGTCGTGATGGAGGATGATGCGGCGGTTGCAGTTCTCTTTACGGAGTTCAGAAACGACCTGTGGCAAACAAAAGCTAGCATACCATTCTGCATTAACCGTTCTTTGTCCCTCAAGAGGAATAGTCGTAACATGGCCGGATTTGGAAACAAACGTGGCCACCATTTTTTTTGCAACACCCCGTGAACGAACAATTTTTGTTGGCTTTAACTCATTTTCGAACACCCAAACTCGTGACTGGTTTTTTGTTTCGGGTTCGTACGTACGTACGTATATCCAGGATTCGTCACCTGATACGATGTTGTATACAGCATTTGAGGATCCTGCGTGGAATCTTTCGAGAGTTCTGACGCACCAAGTAACGCGAGCCGCTTTTTGCTCTTCACAGAGCGAATGCGGTATCCATCGGGAAAACAAGTTTTTTACACCTAATTGTTCATGCAAGATTATTTGTATTTGACTCATGCCAATGTCTAAAGTTGCCGGAATTTCGCGGAATGTCGATCTTCCTCAATCAGCTTACACACAGCATCAACGTTTTCTTGGGTGACTGCAGTTTTTGGACGACCTTGACGGGGATCATCACTGAGCTTGACACGTCCACGTTGAAATTCAGCAAACCAGCGATAAATTGTGGTTTTGGATGGGGCTTCATCACCAAATGCAGAAATCATCCGGTCAACACCATTGAGTTATATGTAATGTTGAACACACTGTTTTTGTGTTAAACCACTTCGAAAGTTATAATAAATCATCGCTCTTGAATTTTCTCGAGTCAATTTCATTTTCTCAACGACTAAACAAGTTTGACAATACCTTGTGACAAGACCGAGAATCTTTTTTAAATAAATAAATGGTATTCGATTTTTAAAACCAAGGAGTTTTCAATTAAAAAGATTTTAATATGACAGGAACAGTGGAAATATTCCATTCCCGATACTTTTAGTGCAGCCTATGTATAGGTGTCTGGTTGTTGTCATAACACTCATAAGATTAAGACAAATCCATTGACGTAAGAATCATCACAATTGGCCCACGCGTTTGATCTCAAGAGCGCCACAAAGGAACAAGCATACATACATATATATAGAGACTGATAAACACATTACCCCCCGCAGTCGGGTAAAAATCTATAAGATAGTAAAGCAATTTGGGAAAACATCAACACGTTTCTTTTCATAAATTAGCATAAACATTTCCCTGCAAGAGGTGTAAGACTAGCTTAGACTTTAGTAAGATTTTTTAACCGAATGCACTCATTCACAAATGTTCGTCTACGTCATTTGGATAATAATCAATAATATTACGTAAACTTTTCAGATCTATGTTTTCCATAGTATTGTCACATGAGTAAAGAAACTGTACAGAGGCAAAGTGTGTTATGATAGTAGTCATAGACAAACTTTAGATAAATTGTACAAAAATATAATTAGTATCCTCACAGAAGGTGCAAAAATTTGTAGTAATCGTATAAGTAAAAATAATAATAAAAAGAACAAACATGTCATTGGGTGGAATAAACATGTCAGGGACGCTCACCGGCACGCTCGGGATTGTCTACAGAAGTGGCAGCTCTACGGTAAGCCGAGTGCTGGTCCAGTATACGTGAATATGGTGGAATCTAGGAGGGTATTTAAGTCTAAGCTGAAATGGTGCCAAAATAATCAGCAACAAATTAAAATGGATATGATTGCACAACACCGTGCTAGTAAGGACTTTAAGCGCTTTTGGAAGGCTACAAATAAATTAAACCCAACATTGAGCCTTCCGGTGAGCGTCGCTGGCCTTCATGAGCACAGTGAGATAGCGAAGGCCTTCCAAGCTCACTTCAGGGTGGACTCGCCTCTTGGGCCTGCAGCTGCGATGTGTGATGATGGGTATCGTACTGACAAACTTAATGTTAGATTCTCGGCGAAGGATGTGGACCGTGTAATTAAGGGCATGGTACGGGGTAAATCCCCTGGTCATGACCACCTCAGCATAGAGCATCTGCAGTGTGCGGGAATACATCTACCTAGGGTCCTATCTTTGTTGTATAATCTCTGTCTCAGCCACTCTTACCTGCCTGATGACCTTATGCGAACCATAGTTGTGCCAGTTATTAAGAACAAGTCGGGGGATCCGTCGGACTTGACAAATTACAGACCAATTTCACTGGCTACTGTGGTGGCAAAGGTGCTGGACGGTTTGCTTGATGAACACTTAAGTAGTCATATAAAATTTAATGATGCACAATTTGGTTTTCAACCAGGTCTGTCCACCGAAAGCGCTATTTTGTGTCTCAAGCAAACTGTCAAATACTACACTGATAGGAGCACTCCAGTCTTTGCCTGTTTTCTTGACTTGTCCAAGGCCTTCGATTTAGTGTCATATGACTTATTATGGAAAAAACTTCAAAGTGAGACTGATGTGCCGTACGAGTTAGTCGCGATGCTACGATCGTGGTATGAACGGCAGACCAACTGTGTTAGATGGGTGAACGCATACTCCGATGTGTATAGACTTGAATGTGGGGTGAGGCAAGGTGGTCTTACATCTCCTAGGCTTTTCAATTTGTATGTCAATGGCCTGATCGAGGAGTTGAGCGGCACAAATGTCGGCTGTCATATTGATGGTGTTTGTGTTAACAACATAAGTTACGCAGACGATATGGTGCTACTCAGCCCTTCGATTGGTGCCATGCAGAAATTATTAAATATATGTGAAGCATATGCAGTGTCCCATGGACTCAGATACAATGTGAAAAAGAGTGAGTTTATGTTGTTCAAGGCGGGAGTGAAATCCGGACCATGTGCGACTACCTTCACACTCAACAACTCACCTCTAAAGCGTGTCTCACATTTTAAGTATCTGGGTCACTGGGTCACCGAGGATCTGCGTGATAATATGGATATCGAGCGGGAACGTAGGGCGCTGTCCATTAGGTGTAACATGGTGGCTCGTAGGTTTGCTCGTTGCAGTAGGCAGGTAAAGATTACTATTTTCAAAGCCTACTGCCAGTCTTTTTACACGGGCAACCTATGGGTTAACTATACGCAGCGGGTATACAGCGCCTTGCGTGTCCAGTATAATAATGGGTTTAGGATGCTGATGGGGCTGCCGCGCTTTTGCAGCGCGTCAGTAATGTTTTCTGAAATGCGCACTGATGGTTTCCACGCCATTATTAGAAAGCGTGCTGCATCGATGCTGAAACGTTTGCGTGGCAGCTCCAATAGCCTTCTCAACACAATGGCAGATAGGTGGGACTCGCCGCTGCTTGAGCGCTGGATACGGCTACATGCCACGGTATAAGTCACCGGTACCCTCGTGGCGGCTGGTCTCAAACATCTCCATTTACATTTTACATTTTGTCAACATTATTTATGTAAATTAATTTAATTACTAACACTATAATTTAAGTTTTATTTCATTTCACTGTTACTTATGTTACATTCTTGTATGGGTCCTGTGTTGCCTGAAATAAAGATATTTTATTTATTTTTATTTTATTTATTTAAAGTTTCTAATGAGCTGTCAAAATTTTAACCTATTTTATTAGGGTTGGCACAGAAGGACAAAATTAAATATTAAACAAAACATTTATCAGCTTTATAATAGACATACTTAAGATATAATATTTTTTTTAAAAACTACGTATTCTAAATATTTTACTTTTATAAATTTTGTTCTTCAACAATTTGTAGTGGCTTTATTTAAATAATTTTTTGGAAATCACTCACTTTGCCTTCTTTTGGTAAATCAAAACGATAATTATTTGTTCCTACTGTTAACACAGAGGCTGAAACATCGTCACGTTGCTGTGATGGTGTATTAAAAATACGACAATCGTCTGGTTTCATAAGTGACCTTTCGAAATCGTATTTGCAATTAGTATTTTTTTTATAGGATAGGGTGACAAACGAGCACACAGTCCACCTGATGATAAGTGGTTGCTGTGGCCCATAGACATTTACATCTATCCTCGCTTGCGAATCAAAATGCAGATGCGTTGTCACCTTTGAGGACTAAGATGGAATGCCTCTTTTCCAGTAAAAAGGGTCTCCGGTTCTCTACACTCACCATACGAAACACAGCAGTGTTAAGCTGCTATTTTACGCTGGTTTTCTGTGAGAGCGTGGTCCTTCCCCGGTCGAGCCGACCCATTCGTGCTACAACTATACTACTAATATAGCTGCAGCATGGCTTTACCACGTTAAAAATCCTTAATTTGAGGTTCCCTTAAGATATTCGTTATAAACATCTTATTGAAGGCAGTACTAACTTGTCGACATGTTGGCTCCTGGCAGTTACCACCCGCCTGTCTGACTTTGCCAAAGAAATTTTCGAGACAATCTTGATTGAGACGTCTCGTAAATATAAATTAATTCATGTTCTTCTAACTTCAATTCTTCATGAAGTTTTATTAAAGATATTGTAGACAGTTGAAAACCATGATTGAAATTCACGCTATTTCTAACGTATTTCCGCCTATCACTTCTTATTAATTTTAAGTTCGTGAAGAATGTAAGCATTTCTTCTAAAAACTCAATTTGATACTACCGCATCGAAAAGCTGTTTTATAATTATTAGGAGATCGCAGTATACTTGAGTTTAATAAATCAAATAAGTTATTAATTTTATAGACAAAATAAAGCAACCGCGATAACATTTAAATCTAGGTAGGTATTAGTAAACCATATTTACACTTTTATATATTTCATTTGATACGAATTATTCTTTAAAAGACAAAATTTGACACTTATTATTTTTACATAACCCTGAGTTTGAGCACTGACCGAGCCGGTTAAAGCAGTTTCTCTCTGTAGGTACGTGACGAGCCGCCAGTGTTGTAGTAGTGTACCTATTGTTACGAGCTTGGGGTTCGAGACAACTAAAAACTGCCGATTGAATTACCAAATTTGACACTTTAATTACGGAACACTAATTACAACTTAAAAACACACTAATAACAAAACACAATTGTATTACCGATCACTTTAGTTCGAAGTTATATCACTTCGAAGTATTCGCTTATATCGCCTATTCAATACTGACTCGGTCGTGGTCTATATCGGCCTTATATAGGGCCTCAGACAGTTTCCAGAACTTAGATGTGATAATATTATCAAATTATAATAATTACTTTGTATCTCATTATAAGTGAACCATTGTATGTTCTTATGAGAAATAAATTCTTTAAACCGAAACCGAACTTTCTACTGTAGCGACACCTAGAATATTCGAGTACATATCTGTTTTGAAATTTCTAGAAGGATTTTGACTCTCTCTTAACATATCTCCTGAAGTAATTGGTTGGTTTCATAGTTACTTGCATGGGCGCCGGCAACGTGTACAAATTCAAGACACGTTTACTGATTGGTCTGCTGCCAAAGCTGGCGTCCCACAAGGTGGCGTGTTGTCTCCTCTATTGTTCTCTATTTTCATCAATTCGATCTGTTCCCACATAACTTCTCTTTACCACCTATATGCAGACGATTTACAAATTTACTCTCAATGTAATTGATTGCGGATCTTCCCAATACAATTAGATTAATAAAAAAAATTATGAAGATCTTATTCGTATTTGTCATTGGTGTAATTCATTTGGGCTTAAAGTTAATCTATTGAAGACTCAAGCCATTATTATTGGGAGTTCAAAATTAATCTCTCGGTTAACTTTGTCGCTGCTCCCGCCAGTTATATTCGAAGGGACACTTATCCCATACAGTGACAAAGTTAAGAATTTAGGTATTATGTTCGATCAGACTTTGTCTTGGGGACCGCAAGTGAGTGAAATAAGTAGAAGAATGTTTGCCGCAGTTGGTTCACTTCGAAGATTACGCAATGTTCTCCCCATTCCTACTAAAGTTGCGCTGGCTCAATCCCTTCTTTTACCGATCCTTGACTACGCGGACACTTGTTATCTTGACCTAACAGTCGAGCAACTTAATAAACTTGAGCGGCTTCAAAATTATTGCATAAGGTTTATATTTGGGTTACGAAAGTATGATCACATATCCGAATTCCGCCCATAAGCTCAAGTGGTTACCGATTCGCCTTCGCAGGAATACTCACATACTTCATCTTCTTTACTGCATTCTGTTCAATCCGACCACTCCTTCTTATTTGAAAGACCGATTTATTAAGTAGTTTACACTCTCTACCTCTACGATCTCAAAATAATCTCCTTCTAAGTACTCCTAGACATTCCTCTTCCTTCTATTCTAATTCTTTTACGGTTACCGCTATACGACGATGGAATTATCTCCCCTTACATATTAAAGAATCTAAATCTCTTCCTATATTTAAAAATAAATTAAAACTTTATTACCTTTCCCCTTAAGTCTGACTGTCGTCATTCACTTTTTCTTTCTTCTTTCTTTATCTTTCTATATTATATTCTGTACACCCCTTCCGCTATCTTTTAAAAATAGTTTCCTCTGCTCTAAGGTTGCCTGGAAGAGATCGCTGTTTTAGCGATAAGGCCGCCTGTTGTACCAGTGTCCCTTAAAATTTATAAATACTGTAATATGTAATTAATAGAATCAGGCGTTACTTTGCGGAAATCCATTATATAAAAGCTTTTACAAAAATTTACTTCGCAAATATCCGCGTTATAAAATAAAATGATGTGTCTTACCTAGTACGAAGAGCACCTCCCGCCCTCCCTCAATTGCGTGCACTATCCCCGTCACCACTAATCCCAGCACCGCTACTCCCAACACCGAACGAAGGTCATTGTCTACCCTTTCCACGAGTACACAACGAAGAGTTTGCCCAGGATTCCGAGGAAGTCTAACCGGCACAATCGTTTCCGATCTCGGCGGAAGAACAATCTTCTTAAGGCTGTACACATTCCCTGGTAACGCCCCTTCCACGAAAAGTTCCTCTTGTCCACATTTCAAAATACCTTGCTTAACGTCGATCTTACAACAATTCTTCCTCATAAAGTCTAGGCCCAGGATGCAGTCGTCCATTATATCAGCCACGATGACATTATGCAGGTAGATCATGTTGCCTAGCTTCAACTCCGTCTCCTTCTCTCCACGGACGGGTATGCGCTGACCGGTGGCTGTCACCAAATTAATGCGTTCTCGGTTGTATGCGGAGTCCCCAAGGAACTAACTTCTAAATTGGGAACTGACAACCGTGCGAGAGGCTCCAGTGACTATGGCCAGTTTACAAGGCGTTCCGTTGACCTCGCCCTTGATGATTAGGCTCTTCCCATCACGGGTTTGTGAGATCGAAATCCTTGGGGCTCTTTTAACATCAGCCAGCTTCCGCCAGTTTCCCTGCTGCTGATGGGCGGTGCTATTAGTCGCAATACCCTCTCGAGATCGATCACCTTCCCTTTCTGCAGTTCGCTTAGGGCAGCTGGATCGAAGATGGCCCCTTTCCCCACAGCCGTAGCATCTAGGGCTGTAGCCGTTATTGCGGTCCCGAACTGTAGCTGCTGCAACCTCTCCGACACGATGAGAACGACGATCCTGCCGCACGGCTTCCACCTCCAGTGCATGGGTCAAGGAGTCCTTAAGCGTCTCGTGGTGCCCGAGCCTCACAGCAGCTCTGACTTCAAGGTCGCGGATGCCGTCGATGAATGTCTGCACCAGGTTCCCTACAATGAGCGTAGGTACAGACTGGTATGCCTTTCGAACCAGCTTCTCCACCTCAAGGGCCCACTGCTGCAGGTTTCCGTTACTGCGTTGCACGCCATCTTTGAGCTGCGCACGAAAGACGTGTTCCAGGTGAGCGTCGCCATATCTCGCCTCCAATGCCTCAAAGAGCTGCACGTAAGTCACTTCCTTACCGACAGCTTCGACGGCTCCGTGGCGCAGCGGCTTAGCAATGAGTTGCTGCTCTGGGCGCGGGTTCGAATCCCGCACGGAACAAGTATTTGTATGGCCTACAAATAATTGTTCCGGGTCTGGATGTTTGTCCTTGTGCAATTTGTGTTTGTAAACTGCCTCCACGATACAGGAGAAAATCCTAAAGGGTAACGTTTTTTAAAAAAAAAAGAAAAAAAAAGAACAGTTAAGTCCTGGTCGCGCAGGCCTAGGGTGAGAGCAGTCGTGGCCTGACTTATACTCCAGCCGTTCGCCGTCATGACAGCCTCGAATTGGATTTTGTAGGCCGACTAGGAAGAAGTTCCGTCGAACGGCGGCACTTTGAATCCACGTAGCGAAGGTGTTGTAGCTACCTCGGGAGCTGTAACTCCATCCCTAAGTTTGAGGTCGCCCAGCGTTTTCTTCACGTCAGCCATCACGTTGTCAACCCGATTGTATACTTGGTCGATTAGGGTTTCAGCTTCCAACAGGCGGTTGTCATATTTAGCAACCTTATCCTTCACCTCCCTTATCTCTTTCCCGAAGGTAGCGTGAAGGTCCTTCATGAGAAGTATCTGCTCTTCCTTATCGCGTTTGCGCTGCTCTTCCAACCGACGGCCCTGTTCCTCCTGTCGGCGGGCCTGTTCCTCCTATTGGCGGGCCTGTTTCTCCTGTTGGCGGGCCTGTTCCTCCTGTTGGCGGGGCTGTTCCTCCTGTCCGCGCTGCAGCTGCTCTTCCAACCGACGGGCCAGTTCCTCCTGTCGGCGGGGCTGTTCCTCCTGTTGGCGGGCCTGTTCCTCCTGTCCGCGCTGCAGCTGCTCTTCCAACCGACGGGCCAGTTCCTCCTGTCGGCGGGCCTGTTCCGCCTGTCGGCAAGCCTGTTCCCGCAGCATCATCATCAGAGCACCTAAGTCCAGTGTTGTAGATGCAGGAGCTGCTGTCGGACCGGCCTCCGTGGTCAGCAGCTGGTCCTCCGATGTTTGCGGCGTTGCATTACCAAATCGTCTCTGGTCCGTCTCCAGCTGGCGTTGACTCCGGGTACGGATACTCTCCATGTCGCCCTTTGGTAAAATCGGCATGATTTGATCCCACTTCTGACACCAATTGCTACAAGCTTGGGGTTCGAGACAATTAAAAACTGCCGATTGAATTACCAAATTTGACACTTTAATTACGGAACACTAATTACAACTTAAAAACACACTAATAATAAAACACAATTGTATTACCGATCACTTTAGTTCGAAGTTATATCACTTCGAAGTATTCGCTTATATCGCCTATTCAATACTGACTCGATCGTGGTCTATACCGGCCTTATATAGGGCCTCAGATAGTTTCCAGAACCTTCTACTGTAGCGACACCTAGAATGTTCGAGTACATATCTGTCCCGAAATTTCAAGAAGGATCTTGACTCTCCCAGTTCTGCTACTCGACATTAGAGGGCACTAGTGGTAACTAGTGTTGCCATGCACAAGACATTAATAGTGGCGCGTAACACTATCATAGCGCGGCTGTATGGAGCTTTGCCTTTGTACGGTACAGTTTTTTTACTCATGTGGTATTGTCTAGCAAATCGATTCAAAATTTGAATCTTAATATGTCTCATTCAAAATCCAAAACATCAAAACAATGTTTAGAGTGTCTTGTTTAAATTTTTCTAAGCCGTAATCTGAGAATTTATCTGAAATTTTTGAAATAATCCGTCTTTTGTTTATGTCACTGTAATCTGCTCCCACAACACTTAGTATTTAAATTTTTAGTTTTCTCCTCGTATATCTTTCATTTTTGATCCGATTGTTGTCGTATGTTGCTCACGAACTCTTGTCTAATGACGTAATTAACTTATTGCTTCTCTAAAATTTCTTCCCAAAAATACTATCGAGTTTCGCCACTTTATTAAATAAAATTCGTGCCTCTTTTCGAAAATTAACTTTGTCAATTTGTCATCCTCATTTCTACTAAAACTCTTTAACTTTTCATAATATCATCATGATTTTTTTAAAACTATTTACAGCTATTGTTTTCAACGGGGGCTATAAGAGGCGGGGGCTCCTTTATATCCACGGGCCTCTGGGCTGCAGCCCAAACAGCCCTTCTAAAAGATCCGCCCCTGGCGTGACGCACTTGCAGTCACAGTTCAAGTGAGTGAAGTGAGCTATGGCTATCCCGTCGTCCACTCGTCGAAAGTTTAGTTGCTACGTAACTTTTTTGTCTTACAGTATTTTTTTTTTTTTTTTTTTTTTATAGGATAAGGGTGACAAACGAGCACACAGTCCACCTGATGGTAAGTGGTTGCTGCGGCCCATATACATCTACATCTATCCTCTGTTACAAATCAAAATGTAGATGCGTTGTCACCCGTGAGGACTAAGATGGAATGCCTCATTTCCAGTAAAAAGGGCCTCCGGCCACCTGCACTCACCAAGCGAAACGCAAAGGTAAACCTCTACTTCACGCTGGTTTTCTGTGAGGTCGTGGTACTTCCCCGGTTCGAGCCGGCCCATCCGTGCGACAGCAAAAGTTGCCGCGTGGCTCTACCACTGTTATAAAGTAGTTTTACTTTTCTTATTTTACAGTGTAGAAAAGCAATACTCGTAGATTTTCATATTTCCAATAAATTTTGTTAATTTGAATATCTTCCTAAATAAATTATTGTAGATAGGCGACATAATGTGTACTATTGTTGCTGTAACTACAAGGTGGCCCATAAGTCGTTAGAAATGTAAATTTCGAATAAAATACAAAAGGCGCGCATGAGTGGCGCGCGCGGTGCGGGGGGAGTACCGACGGTTTCTGGGAATTCAGTCGCCATGGAGCGTTTCACCGGTGCGGACCGTGCATTTTGTGTGCGCGAGTTTTATCGAAACAATGATTCGGCTACCATTGCGCGGCGTAAATTTCGAGAATATCAGAATTTACACAACTTTAAAGACATTCCAAGTGTTCAAACGATTAAGAACTGGGTTATTAAGTTCGAAGAGAGTGGTTCGACGTTGGATAAACAACGGTCAGGTCGACCAAGGACATCACGGACGGAAGAAAACATCGATGTAGTGAAACACTCAATTCGTGAAAATCCTACCCAGTCTACTCGTAAGCGTTCCAGTGCATTAAACTTACCCAGAACATCGTTACAGCGAATTTTAAAGAAAGATTTACATCTTCACCCGTACAAGATTCAGTTAGTACAGGAATTAAAAGATACTGACACTATCCACAGACTAAATTTCGCAAATGAAATGTTGAACCGCTTTACTTCGTTTAATAACGTGTTATTCTCTGATGAGGCTCACTTTCACATCAACGGCCATGTCAATAAGCAAAATTGTCGCTACTGGAGTTGCGAAAATCCAAATCGCAAACATCAAAAGCCCTTACATAGCCCTAAAGTGACAGTTTGGGCGGCTAAGTCAGCGCATGGCATTATAGGCCCTTACTTTTTTGAGGACGGCAGAGGCCGCGCGCTTACTGTTACTTCACAACGGTATGTAGCTATGATCCAGGACTTTTTTACACCAGAGTTGCAGAATTTTCCAGGCTTCAATACGCGGACCTGGTTTCAACAAGATGGAGCAACTGCCCATACCTCTAACGTCGCTATGCCGGTCGTCCGTCAACTTTTCCCTAATAAAGTGATCTCTCGAAGAGGAGATATTCCTTGGCCACCACGTAGTCCAGATCTGACCCCAATGGACTTTTTCTTATGGGGTTATCTTAAGACTAAAGTGTACGAAACCAACTCGCGGACAATTGACGTCCTGAAAGAAAATATCCAAAGAGAAATGGCAAACATTACAGAGCTTACTTGCCACGCAGTGATGGATAATTTTAAACGTCGCTTACAGGAGTGCCGCGATCGTAACGGATTACATTTAGATGATGTAATTTTCAAAAAATAATTCCCATTTTATAAGGATTATGACAAAATAAAAACCTTTTTCATAATGTCATTAGTTTTTTTTTAATTATTTTTTTACATTTCAAGGGACTTATGGGCCACCCTGTATTATAGTTGTTATAAAATAATTTTATTTTTCTCACGAGAAAAATAAAATTATTATAGGACACGTCCTATATACGTTATTTTTAGATAGATTTGAGGAGTCAAGAGGAGCAGATAAGTCAATGAATCAATGTAGAAACAGACAACGAATGTAGAGAGGTGTCGGACAACTCGGCCTCAGAAGTTCATAATAATTTGGAGGAGAGAATTCATCGAGAAACTGACAACGATTCTGATTCTTACTTCTGAATTAAAGACTACAATGACTCTGAAGCTGATACATACTTATAGTAGTACAAAGGGTGCAGCTGCAGTCGACACTGTAGGAATCAAATGTCTTCGGATATAACAACCGAAAAATCAACTGGTGGTCGCTATGCATTTTCTATAATATGTTAAATCTATCTACAATCAACAATTATGTTGTTTCTAACAACGTAAAAAGACAAGACCACTGTTGTCTCGACGAAATTTTATCATGACGATAGGAGACCAACTCATGGAGCCCTGGCTGACACAACAGTTACAAACGGTGAAATTAGAACGAAATCAGGACCATGTTTCCCGATATTCATGGTGATTCTTCAAATATAGAAGCTAAATGTTTATTCTGCGTCGGGTGTGCGGAAAATATCAACCTGTGTCCATCGAAAGCTCGAAGAATGACGAAATATCGTTACGTTAAATGTAGGAACGCAATTCGTGGTCCACATAATGCTGATATATTATGTAATAACTGTGTCTTTGTTTCTCTTAATATTTTATTCTTAATTATTTCTTGCTTGATCCAACTTTTATACCACGTAAAAAGTTCCTACCTTTATTAAATTATTTTGGTGAAGTTTACGTATTTTTAATGTAGTATGTAATGTAATGCGTAAGTAATTGTAAAATGAGTTTAGAGTTAAACAAAATCTGTTTTTTTTTTTTAAATAGGAATAGAATAGAAAAAACAAACGAGCAAAAAGTTCACCTGATGGCAAGTGATTGCTGTGGCCCATACACATCTACATCTATCCTCGATTACGAATCAAAATGCAGATGCGTTGTCACCCGTGAGGACTAAGATGAATGCCTCTTTTCCAGTAAAAAGGGTCTCCGGTTCTCTACGCTTACCATACGAAACACATATATACATATTTAAAGCTGGTATTCTGTGAGAGCGTTGGTCCGTCCCTGATCGAGCCGAACAATTCGTGCTACAACTATACCAGTAATATAGCTGCAGCATGGCACTACCAAATATAAAAGTTACCAGTTTACAAATACCAGTTTAAAAAGGGTAATTATAATATAAATGAATACATGGTTGTCTTTCCCAAAACAGAAGTTTTTTCCGTAACAAAAAGTGGTAAAAGTAAAAAAATAATACTTTCAATATGAATTACATGACATCATCATCATCATCATCATTATAGCCCTTCACAAGTCCACTGCTGAACATAGGCCTCCTCCAAGGAATGCCACAAAGCACGATCCCGAGCCACCTGCATCCATTGACTTCCTGCATATCTTACCAGGTCGTCACTTCATCTAGTGGAGGGACGCCCTACACTTCGCCTGCCGGTACGAGGCTGCCACTCGAGAACCTTTCCACCCGCTTTCATAAGCTCCGCTGTAATTCCATTCTCGCCCGAGGACATGTCGTTTTTAAGGTTCTGGAGAGCCGTTCTAATCTCGTTCAGAATGACGCCCGGGATATCATCGGAATAGGGTCGGATAAGACATGCTCTTGGATCGTTACTCACAATTGCGAGTGGCTCCAACGATGACGTATACAGCTGCCCATAGAACCTCTCAATCTCACTCAAAATTTTAGGTGTCCCAAAAACGATGCTGCCACATTCGGTCTTCAGCTTCAACAGTTAGCTCTTTCTGGCAGACAGTTCTCTGGTAAAGACTTTGGAGGCCTGGTTCTGCTCGATCGCTTCTTCAATATGAGCAGTATTAAAGTTCAGTAAGTCCCGCCGCATGCATTTAGAGATCTGTCTGTTCAGTTGTCTGTACGCTGTCACATCTACTGAAGACTGCAGCTTCATTTCCCGTCTAACAGCCATCAGATTAAGAGTGTGATCGGAGAGTTTTTTGTGTTCTTCTGCGGCGGGTATTGCAAAACTTAGCTCTGACCGCACGGACAGTTTTCACTTCTTGTCATTCATATCGTCCACTGCATTGCAATCTTCTAGGCACTGAAAATGGTTTTGTAACTGGAGCTGAAAGGTTTCGGGAGTTTGGATTAGAGCACCAGGGGGACGGAGCGTTGACTTCATTATACGACACCTCTCCAACTTAACATTTAGGTTTAGTGTGCCTCTAACCATTCGGTGATCGCTACCAGTTTTCACCCTCGCGATCACTGAGACATCATTGAACAGTTGACGTCTAGTCATCATAATGAAGTCAATCTCATTTTTGTCGAACCGTCGGGGCTCGACCAGATTCACTTCCTATGGGGCCGCGTCGGGAAGAAAGAGTTCATCATAAAGAGTCCCTCTTTCTCCATGAAGTCGGTCAGCTGCTGACCCCTTGGGTTTCGTTGCCCCATTCCGAATTTCCCTACTTTCAGCTCACCGTTCTCTCTTGTGCCTAGTTTTGCATTGAAGTCTCCCATTAACACCGTATAGTGGGTTTTGGAGCAATGCATGACTCTAGAGACATCCTCATACATTTCCTCCACCTCCTCATCGGGATATGCCAGTTTGGTGCGTATGTATGACCTTCAGCGAATACCATTTGGTGATTCCGAGTATAAGGTACGCAATCCTCGTCGACACACTCCTAATCTTTACAACGTTGTTAACGAGAGACTTGTGGACGATAAATCCGACACTTCCTTGGGACAGATGGTCACCCTTCCGGTGATATAACAAGATGCTGGATTCGAGGGTTACCGTGACCTCCCCCTCTCTTTGGACCTCGGATAATCCGAGGTCCAAAGAGAGGGGGAGGGATATTCCAGCGCAATTTGTCTATCTCTTCTTCCAGCTCCAGGATCTTCTCGTCAGTCCACAGGGTACGTGCGTTATAAGTTGCCAGGTCGAGTCGTCGTAGGTGGCAATCGAAACTACACCGGAAATTCTTAGCACCCCATGCCCGCTGTTACCATAGTTGCCACTGTAGCCAGGAATAGCGGCGCCGCCGGGGACTGGAAGCCGTTAATTCCTGTCCATAGTTGCCACACTTGGCGAGCTAGTTGGCAACCGCAGCCTTTTTTATTGATTTTTGTTTTATCAGAAAGGTGCTGCTGCCCATCTTCTGCCTCAGTTTCCCTCTGTCGTCTTTTACGACACCCACGGGAATATATGGGGTAGTGGGTATTCTTACCTGCCACTACACGGGGCTTTACATGTAATCTATATTAAATAAATAAAAAATATTTTATTCTACCTACGGTCGAATTACAACTACGAGGCGAACATTAGTTTAAAATGTAAATGTGGATGTCTATGACTTACAGCACCCACTTAGGTACTGGATGGATAGTCTCCTCGTTTGGCTCTCTAACTTTTATTAAAAAAGGTTTTGAGGCAATTCTAGAATTTCCCATAGTTGCCACTTACAACACCATAACTACACGAAAAGGTGTAGTTTGATCTATTCTATCTATTATTATGATTAATTCTTTCTTCTCAAGCATGGTTTCTACCAGTCCGGAATATACCTTAGTGAAATCAGTATTTTATTTTAAAACATTACTTTGAAAAAAAAAGTAAAAAAAATACTTTCAATAAGAATTATTTGTTATCTATATTGAATAAAAATTCTATTATATTCTGTGCTATCTTCGAACTATTCGCGAATATACTCAAGTTATATATGTAGCTTGCTACATATATATTTATCTATGCTCAAGTTCAATGTTAGGTTATTTGGTAATTTTGCGGAATACAAAACCGGTATCCAAGGAAACGTTTATTTTTTCTCTAGTCCTCGCTCTGATAACGAAGAAGTTGTTTGCATCAGTTTTTTTTTAACAATATTTATACAAATATAACAATGTTAGAGACTCTTGTTTATATATTTTTGTGTACTTTAACTTTGCTGTCACTTTTGGAAATTATTAGGCATTGCACAAGCAAAGAGGATGATGAGTCGCCAAAGAAGAAATTAGATCTATGGAAAGGTGAGTTTTTTGTTACAATACTCTTAGTAATCTGGGGCTATAGTGAAACTGATCGGGTAAGGTGATACTGTAGTCCGAAAACATCTACTATCGATAATGAATCGAAAAGCATATTCGTTGTCAACACTGATTGAATGCCTCGTTACTCTCAAAAAAGGTGTCTTGTTGCACTCACCATACAAAACACATCAGCATATTAAGCTGCTATTTTGCGATGGTAATTATTTATTCTGTGCGCTGGTATTATTTGGAAGCGTGGTCTTTCCACGGGCGAGCCATCTACACGTTGAAGTGGCTTTATCGTGGGCCTCGGGGATGACAGCGCATCTGCATTTTGAATCATATCAAGGTTAAATGTGTTAATAGGAATTTTTTTTAAACGTTACCTAGGATACACTAGGATTTTTCCTGTATCGTGGAGGCAGTTTACAAACATATATTGCACAAGGACAAACATCCAGACCCGGAACAATTATTTGTAGACCATACAAATACTTGTTCCGTACGGGATTCGAACCCGCGGCCCCAAGCGTTGCAACTCATTGCTAAGCCATTACGCCACGGAGCCTTCATTTCTTTTTTTTTAATACAATTTTGATTTGTATTAAAAAAAAGTAATGAATAAAAAGAAATAACTGATGTTTTTAATAGGTACTCATTAAACAAATAGTTTATTACTAGAGTTACCGTTCACATACATTACAATACATTAAATAGAATATAATAGGTTAATAGGTCAGGGAAAAAGTTTCTTCGTATTTTGTTTGTATAATTGAAGAAAAATCTCTTTGGTTGTACTGTTTGTCTCTGGCTAGTTTTAATATCAATTGTACATATATAGGACTCTAAGAAAATAAAAAGTATAAAACACTTTCCCGCCATTTTTCAATCGTTTTTCTGTCCGCCAAAATGAGTGAATCTAACGAAGAAATTCGATACATTCTGAAGTTTTATTACAAAATAGAGAAAAATGCGACTCAAGCCGAGAAACAAACTTGTAACATTTATGGACCTAATGCAGTGTCAGCAAGAGCAGCACAAAGTTGGTTCAAACGTTTTCAGTCCGGGAATTTGGAATTTTTCATACGAATAAAGTCAATTCCACAGTTTTGACCCATTTGAATAAGTCTGGCTATACAAAAATGCTCGATATTTGGGTACCACACGAGCTCACTGAAAGAAACCTAATGAATCCTGTACTCATTTGCGATTCTCTATTGAAACGCAATGAAACCGAACCATTTTTGAAAAGATTGATCACTGGTGATGAAACATGGAGCACCTACGACAAGAACGTTCGAAAAAGATCATGGTCAAAGGGTAGTCAAGCTCCACAGACTGTAGCGAAACCCGGATTAACACGCAATAAGGTGATGTTGTGTGTATGATGGGATTGAAAGGGCATCGTTTATTATGAGCTTTTCCCACCGAGCAAATCCATTGATTCGGATCTCTACTGCCAACATATACAGTCCGGACCTTGCACCAATACATCTCATAATATTGTTTATTCTGTGATGTTACTTAAATACACTGTAGCGCGATTTTCTTGCTGTGTGTTCCGATATACACTGTGACCACTGTAAGGTGTGATATCACACGTCAATTCAGTATACTGTGAAGGTGAAGCCGTTCCTTTTTAGTTTGCTATACTGGTTACTGTTTAAAACGGAATACTGTAAATAAATTATAAAAATATTTTATTTTTATTAGAAAATATTTATCATGTACACGTTTTGTGTTGGATGTATATTGGGTTTATATTGAAACTTTTGGTTGTATGGCGCGCTCCAAAGGAAGCGCGGAGGGCTAACCTTACTGAGAATTTGGAAGGCTCTAAACTTCGCACCGCTCTGTCTAGTTTCATATGCAAACAATTAATTAATGGTCGTTATGTATTTTTCCTTGATTTGTATACTATCGGCGTTGCCATAATTATTACACTTTTTGTGTACGGCTCCGTATTTACTTAACTGATATTCTGTTTGAGGGATAAAAAAATTAAAATCAAGAATAATCCACGTCATATTAGGATATTAAAACATATTAACAGATATATTTACATTATATTTAGGAAAGATATTATAATATTTTTTTTTATACGATAGGGTGACAAACGAGCACACAGTCCACCTGATGGTAAGTGGTTGCTGCGGCCCGTAGATATCTACATCTATCCTCGTTTGCGATTCAAAATGCAGATGCGTTGTCACCCGTGAGGACTAAGATAGAATGCCTCTTTTCCAGTGTAAAGGGTCTCCAGTTCTCTACACTTACCATACGAAAGACAGCAGTGTTAATGCGTGGCCTTCCCCGGTCGAGCCGACCCATTAGTGCTACAACTATACTACTAATATAGCTGCAGCATGGCTCTACCACGTTACGTCTTTCTTTTCTTATTTCTTTACTTTTAATAAATATAATTACAATACCTACGTTAATGCACACACTGTTTCAGCACCTTATCTACATCTGCCGCTAACCCTCTGTCCCGTTCAAAGGTTCAGATGTCAGTATAATTATGTTACGCATTGATTGAACCTTAATTTTCAGGCATCAGTTTGTCAGGCAACACATTTTTTGTAGCAGTTGTTCTTGAAAGTAGTCCACTGGCTGCCGTAGCCACTTATTCTTAACAGTGAGCTCGTTTGATATTCTAATAAAACAATTCAAAAGTATATCATACTATGCTCCAGCCCCTTAAAAGATAACAAGACAATAACAGATAAATATAATAATAACAATAATAACAATAAAAGATACCAAGCGATAGTCAGTTGATGAGATGAAATTTTAAAATGAATGTTGTAAGGTGTCAAAATTATTCTGTTGAAACTGTATATATGATGACAACCTTCGACTCGCGAAGCGTTTAAAATCGAAGTTTAGCAATAGTGCTAGTGTTTTGGTTTTAACGCCTCCGGTCTTTCACTTTCGACCCTGAGTTTTTATATTATTCATACTATTTACTGTATTTAAAATTAAACTAAAAATAATAACAAAAATTTCGACATAATTTTTCATCATTACAGGCATTCACAAGTTCACTGCTGATCAAAGGCCTCCTCCAAAGAATGCCACAAAGCACGGTCCTGAGCCACCTGCATCCATGGACTTACTGCATCTCTTACCAAGTCGGCACTCCATCTAGTGGGAGAAACTTCCATCCCCATCGGTTGTCGGTTCTTCGAGCTGTATGGCCGGCCCATGGCCACTTCAGCTTACTAATCCGTTGGGCTATGTCAGTCACTCTGGTTCTACTGCGGATCTAGGCAGTCGGGTTCCTTTCCCTTTTACCAAATGCCTACTAAGTTGCCAAATTATGGTAGTAATTGACACTTTTTGACATTAATAGTCGCGACTTCCAAGGCTTGCTCTGTTCAATGATTCACGCGATTCATGTGATTATTATTATTTTTTCATTGACATTTTGCATATTTTAACGTTTCCTTTCTTTTAAATATTTGTTTCAGTTCCTATGAAGATAGTAAAATATAGACTTAGTAAGAAGATGTTAAAAGAAACCATCACAGCGCCAGCAGCGGAAGACTCGAACAAAGCTGTGGAAAATGTTTGAGCAATTATTATATTCAAGTTACTTATGTAAACATACTACTTTAAGTAAATTTAAAATATTAAGGTTGTTTACACCTAAAATCTAGTTTACACCTAAAGTCTAGTAAGGAAAAAAATACTTTTTTTATTATATAAAAAAGATATCCCTTATTTTTGTAGATAAACACAGTACAAACAAGATTACGAACACTTTCAAACTTTTATTTCCCTTGCTGGTTTCGATAATCTAAAGTTCCACATTTTTAGGTACTATTAATTTGAGATGCCTAACGGTCGAAGAAAATTTTTTAGTATCCATAATACAGATAGTGCTAACGGCCCATCTGATAAGTAAATGTTACAGCCTAAAGAATATATATATATATATATATATATTCTTCTTCCATCCCCATCGGTTGTCGGTTCTTCGAGCTGTATGGCCGGCCCATGGCCACTTCAGCTTACTAATCCGTTGGGCTATGTCAGTCACTCTGGTTCTACTGCGGATCTAGGCAGTCGGGTTCCTTTCCCTTTTACCAAATGCCTACTAAGTTGCCAAATTATGGTAGTAATTGACACTTTTTGACATTAATAGTCGCGACTTCCAAGGCTTGCTCTGTTCAATGATTCACGCGATTCATGTGATTATTATTATTTTTTCATTGACATTTTGCATATTTTAACGTTTCCTTTCTTTTAAATATTTGTTTCAGTTCCTATGAAGATAGTAAAATATAGACTTAGTAAGAAGATGTTAAAAGAAACCATCACAGCGCCAGCAGTGGAAGACTCGAACAAAGCTGTGGAAAATGTTTGAGCAATTATTATATTCAAGTTACTTATGTAAACATACTACTTTAAGTAAATTTAAAATATTAAGGTTGTTTACACCTAAAATCTAGTTTACACCTAAAGTCTAGTAAGGAAAAAAATACTTTTTTTATTATATAAAAAAGATATCCCTTATTTTTGTAGATAAACACAGTACAAACAAGATTACGAACACTTTCAAACTTTTATTTCCCTTGCTGGTTTCGATAATCTAAAGTTCCACATTTTTAGGTACTATTAATTTGAGATGCCTAACGGTCGAAGAAAATTTTTTAGTATCCATAATACAGATAGTGCTAACAGCCCATCTGATAAGTAAATGTTACAGCCTAAAGAATATATATATATATATATATATATATATATATATATATATATATATATATATATATATATATATATATATATATATAAAGCGTGTAACCAGTGACTAGATTCCTTAGTCGAAACAGCTAGAAGGCGTGCCTTATCTTGGTCACTATGGAAATTGTGAAACAAATCTTTCTGCACGCCCTGTACCAACGGAATATCCCACTGTTTTTGTTGGTTAACTTCCAGTGGAACATTTTCACAAGGACAGAGCGTTTGCCATGTCTGCCCTGCCTCCGTAGCAAAGCATAGGTCTACTTTATTATTTAAAATTATGTTACATAAGTCACTGACACTATGCACGGAAGCAAGGAAAGCAGGCAATGCAACGCTAGAAAGATTTCTCACACCAATGCCACCACGTTTTATAGGTAAAGTAGCTTGAGTCCAGGCTGTTGTATTTAAAGTTAAATTTAGAATTTTTTCTATAGTTTATCTAATTTTTCCTTCTTTTCCATCAAAATATGGTATTGTGTAGTTAAAAAGGGAATAGAATAGAATATTTTTTATTCAGTATAGATTATTAAATACATTCAAGAATTTCATCATGGAGAGAAACACAGCCACGATCATCGTCTGCGCACCAACGCCTTCAGGTGCTCAAAATGAGTTGCTTCCCTCCCAAAAGTATTATGAAGACGAGTAGTGCAATCCTTAGGAAAGAGTAAGCTTTTAAAATCATAAAAAAAAATTATCGCCCTTAAATCTTTTCGCTATAATTCCATTTTTACTACGAAGGACGAATTTCCACTTGTTGTAAAAAACAAATGACACGCACTTTCCGCCAAAAGTTATTTAATCGATAAAAGAGTTTCATATGTTTAAAAAAATATGACATTCGAAATCCAAACATTTATGAGCGGCCAGGGGCGCATATATTTCAGTGTCCGATGTAACTAAAATGAAGTAGTCTGGCTGTTTCAACATTGGTGAAATTTCTCTTTATTTTGACATAATATGCTGCAGCACTTAAGCCTGATTGCTTATTTAAATATATTGGAGGAAAAACACTGGAATCCACAAGACTCAATTTCTCTCCATTTAAGCATAAAATTAGGGGTATAACTGCCTGAGCAATTCATCTTAGTCCTGGACAGACAACCATTTGTTGATTCTTTACATCCTATCAAAAGTTCACTGTTGAATAATATAGTATAGCTGGCAGCTACGGCAAATATCATCAGCCGGACAATTTTAATAATTTTTTTTAACTACTAATTTAATTATTTAAAACGATACACTGGAAAATGACAGTTGGCAGTCATTATAAGATCTCGGGTTCGGATCCTGAGTTGGACAAAATTAATTCTCAGCAGCTGCCCGGAGTCAGGAAGTTGGCGGTGTTTCACTCCCGTGACTCGGAAAGCAGGTAAAGCTGTTGGTCCTGCACCGTATTTCTGCTTGATCCATTCTTGGGCATACACTCCTTGTCCAATGCTTGTCCATAATCCTGTCCTGCATAGATGGCTAATCTCCGTTGAGACTGGTCGCCGTGACCGAAATTCAGTCTGGAGGACTTTATTAGGTTTGGATTGTATCATAAAAAATATTCTAGTGTCATTATTCATATAGTAAATAGAGGAATACGTTTCGCTTGTATCAACCACACACAGCTCGAATATTCTCGGATCGGACTCAAGAGATCAAAACTATGAAGTACTCTCTCAAAATTATGAAAAACTACATTACTTTTTCATTCTAACAGGCGTGTACGCAAATTGATTTTACAATTAATTACACACTTTTTTATTTATTTTGTACAGTTAGTAATTGTTTTTTATTAACATTATTAATTATACGTTTAATTTAAACTATTTATAACTCAATGATATTATAGAAGTTTTGTAGGTCATTCGCGTTTGAAAGATTGTGCAATTTGACATTGGCATAAGCAGCTGAACCGCTGAACCAGTACGATTCGCGCGGGCGTGCTATGTTAACGGATGTTAGTTTCTTATAGTACTCGTAAAGTTCAGTAAATATCTCTAAACTAAGGGGCATTTGTTTTTCAACGTAGTTCATTTAATTAGCCATGTTTTTACTTATATTACTAGCAGTAATCGGTGCTTTAGCGGTGACTTTTCTAATTATTGACTCCTTATGGAGTTTCCTGGAGCTGGTAGCTTCCTATTTGATGCCTTACTTCCTTCCTTCGGAGGTGCAGTCAATCAGAAAAAAGTTTGGTTCTTGGGCAGGTGAGAATAAGTATTTCATATTATATTTTACGTTATAGTATATTCAAATGAGGCAATGTTTTGGTGCATAGTTGGTCAACGCTTCCATTGGAGCATCTGTGAAATAGTTGCCTTTGATATACCTACCTATTTATATTTTTTATTTATATTTATAATCAAACACTGAAGGTAGCCGGGCTAACTATAACATCGGGACGTCAAACATCTAAGACCTCCACCGTGACCATGGGTTGCTGTAAAAATCCGTAAACATAGTTTTATTAAATGGTATTATTTAATTCATAACATGGCAATGCACTTAATATCTTACGTTATTTGCATTGACTCTTCACTATATCCATGGCCTTTGCATGTACCGTGTGACTCAGTGACTCAGTGATTAGATCAAGCCTTCGGAGTCGTGACTTTTAATGTCAAACAGCCTTTTTTAATCTGTCTGGATATTGGTTTAAAGAAAGTATCAATTAGCATGCATAACTTGAATGATATAGGCTCTTGGTAAAAGAGAGAGTACCGCGCCAGCACTCGTATTGCCTAGGGGTCTCTATATGCCTTAATTAGGACCCCGGGTGAAGAATTACCAGTGCGAGAGTATCAGCTTAGCACCATCTAATGGCATATTACGTAAGTTATATATTTTTTATAATAACGGCAAAGGCCCCGAGTGCACTGTACCTCAGGCCCCAGTATTATAGATGAGAGATTTATCGTTTTTCTACCGTATTTGTTCATCTTACATCACACACTATCAAAGTGGTATGTATTTTATGTGAGAGTTTTCAGCACCATTACTTACTTTTCTTTAATTTATACGCGATGCTGAGTGTAGTGCTTCCCACGTTCACAGTGAATAAAATTTATAAAGAATAAAACTAATTTTAAGAATTTTATCGCGTTTAATTTTAATTTTTTAATTCTCGATGTTTTGGGCACTTTACAGCACCCATGGTCACGGGAGGACTGAGGTGTTTGACAACCTGATATCACAGTTAGAATAGAATAGAATAAGAATAGAATAAAAATGGTAGTAGTATGCTTGGGTTTGAATTTAATTTTATTAATTTTAGGGTCCTTAGCAGACGGTAGTACTCAGCCATCTTCCCTATTAAAATTAAGGTGTTTTTTTTTTATTTCAGTAGCTTCGCGAATCATCATTGGTAGGAATCGGTGTTATATGTAAGGATTTGTTGTCTATCAGATCCGATATAATGGTTGGAACAGTACTAAACATGTTGACATAGTTTAGACTTCACAGAGCGTCGGTGTTTCACATCAATGATAATATGTACTTTTACGCGGGTTTTTATGGAACTTTCATCCAAAGATGCGTAAAAAAACCCCACGTAAAAAAAAGTTAATATTAAACGTGATAAAATCCGTACCATTACTTTTATTCCATGTGTAGTATACAGTATACTAATTTTTATAATTTCATAAATGCAGTTCTATAATGCTGTATAACAGCTGTATTCATTCATTCATATATCATTATAGAACTGCATTTATGAAATTTTGAAGTCAAGAAATAAGTGAAGTAAAAAAATATTTAGGAGTACATCTATTTTATGGTGCCAATCAATATTAACGATGACCAGTGATATGAATAAAATATCTCAAATAAACATTATGCCGTAAATTAAAACTAAATTAACTTTAATTATGAATTAATGTAAAAAGTAAAATATAAAATAATAACAAATAATTTTGATTCAGAGACAATTTACCTTTCTTATAGATACATCTGAAGATACGCCCGATATAGAAAATAGTAGGTGTTTCTAGACATATATATATTCACGTGTTCCTGTAGCATAATATATCTATGCCAAATACCTAATCTACGTCTTATAGTCTTTTGAAATAAAAAAAAATCTTTGACAGACATAGCTAAATTTACCACGGAACAGCATTTATTGATGTTCCTAAATTGAAGCTCACGGGAGCGAAGCCGCAGGTAAAAGGCTTGTAAATAAATATATCGCTTCTAGTCCTTCACAAGCCCATAAAAGTTCACAGCTGGACCCCTCTGGTTGTATATTTGTTTATTGGCGGACAGATCGACGGTTGCAGTGCCAGTCGTGAGCCCCATTGACGCTGCTGCCCACGCCTGGGTATTTTAGGCCTGGCGTAATGAGATAATTCTAACATTTTTTGTAAAACGCTCTGGATGTAATGGATGATGGACTCTGTTAGAGCTTATTCATATTCCTATCAAAAGGCCACTGCCACATATGCCTTCCCTATAGAATAGGGTAGCAACCTCAAATTTCTTTTGAGTTTGTTATCAGGATGCATGCTGCTGCACATCTTCTGTGTTATTTCCCTCGGTAGTTTCTTTAAGATTTTTTTTTATAGAATGATGGTGACAAACGAGCACACAGCCCACTTGATGGTAAGTGGTTGCTGTGGCCTATAGACATCTACATCTATCTTCGTTTGGGAATTAAAATGCAGATGCGCTGACAGCCGTGAGGAGTAAGATAGAATGCCTCTTTTCCAGTAAAAAGGGGCCTCCGGTTCCTGCTTAATGCTGCTGTGTCCGGAAACACAGCAGCATTAAGCTGCTATTTTACGCTAGTATTCTGTGAGAGCGTGGTCCTGCCCCGGTCGAGCCGACCCATTCGTGCTAAAACTATACTATTAATATAGCTGCAGCATGGCTCTACCACGTAAAAAATGGTTTATACGATACTTATTAGTTTTCAATATAAACATAGTTATCATCTAAGCATCTTTGTCTCGCACGCAATAAAGAAGAGAGACATTATTACGCAATCTGTTTGAGCAATAGATCGTTCGCCGCTACAGTGTTGCAGCAATGTTACCTTTGCTCTCAAGCTTGCCCCTATGTAGCTCGTCGGTGTGTACACGAACACGCTCCGTATGTTAACGAATTTTTCCTTCAATGAACACGCTCTAATATTGTGATTCCCTATTAAAATGTATTAGGTTTTTACAGTTAATTTAACATTAATTAATCCTACAGGCAACATGTTGTACGACCTTAGTAGTACTCTATAGACTCCCTGTAACTTGTTTTCTATTAAAAAGCGGTTTCAGAATTTTGAGTTGTGCGACAGAGCGAGTTAGAACGCATGACGTGCGCTCTTTTTTATGCGCCCAGAAGCAATTGAAAAGGGCTACCCCGTTAACGCGAGGAGGCGGTTAATGCTTTATGCATACCACGACAGCCGGTCTGTCGTGATTATGTGGGACTCACTGTGACTAACTATCCTAACACCCTGAGTGTACCCACTAAACACCGCCTATGGGGAATGGCAATGGCCTTTGAGGCCTTTCTGCCAAATCGGAAGCGACCCTCTTTTGGAAAAAGAGGGCGCCGGCGGCTACGAGAGCGTGAGCAAATATAGGGCCCGCGTAAGACATAACTGGTCGTATACAGACCTTATAAAGGGTTCGCTTGTTCCGGAGGGACATTTTACTATTTCGCTCTGTATATATAAGAGAGTGATGTGATGACATCACTCACCTTCGATTTGCCGACGATATAGTCCTTATGGCAGAATCGCTGGAGGACCTAAGCACTATGCTCAATGACCTCAATAGTGTTTCCCAACGGATAGGTCTGAAGATGAACATGGACAAAACAAAGATCATGTTTAATGTCCATGTCACACCTATGCCGGTAGTTGTTGGCAACACTAAGCTCGAAGTTGTTGACGAGTATGTTTACCTGGGACAAATAGTCCGACTAGGTAAGTCCAACTTCGACCGAGAGGTCAATCGACGGATTCAACTCGGTTGGGCAGCGTTCGGGAAATTACGGCACATCTTATCGTCAGGTATACCTCAAAACTTGAAAACGAGACTGTACACCCAGTGCGTGTTGCCAGTGATGACATACGAAACTTAGACGTGGTCCTTCAGTGCTGGCCGGATGAGGAAGCTCAAGGTCGCTCAGCGAGCTATGGAGAGGGCTATGCTCGGAGTTTCTCTGCGTGATAAACTCAGAAATGAGGATATCCGCAGTAGAACCAGAGTGACCGACATAGTCCAACGGATTAGTAAGCTGAAGTGGCAATGGGCCGGCCATATAGCTCGAAGAACCGACAACCGATGGGGAAGAAAGGTTCTCGAATGGAATGCCTCATTTCCAGTAAAATGTGTCTCCGATTCTCTACACTCGCCATACGAGTTACAAAGTGGTTTTAATATTATTATTGCAACACCCAGCAAAAAATGCAATACGTGATTATAGACTGACATAAAACGTAATAAACGTTGCTTATAATTATGGAATTGGCAACATATGCAAGTATTTTCTGCCGACTTCCAAAAAGGAGACGGTACTCAATTCGACTGTATGTTTTTTTAATGTGTGTTACCTCATAACTTTTTACTGGGTGAACCGATTTCAATGATTGTTTTTTTATTTGAAAGCTAATACTTCTCGTGTGGTCCCGTATGAATTTGATCAAGGTCAGACCAATGGTTATTGAGTTATTCTTAATAACTTATATTGAAGTCGGCTGTACAAAATTTTTAATTTTTAATTATTAAAACATATATTAATTTGCGAACCTTACATGTCAAGAGATTTATATGCATTTTAAAATTAAGATGTTTATATTATATACAGAATTTATCTGTGGACACGGACAAGAGGAAGAATGAAGAGAACAAGAGTGAGCTTTCGATTTGATGGGAATATTTGATTGCGAGGTTTGACTGATAGGGAAAGTTATAAATTTTGTTTTGGTTTTGCCAATTATATATTTGATTCAAACTGCATTGTGATTTACTTTCAACATATTTGCTAGATATTGCATAGCAAGTAATAGCTATGTCGTCTGCAAAAGAGACGATTTTTGCGTTATCAATGTGAAGATTACACAAGTCATTAATGAAAACAAAAAATAGAGTCGGGCCAAGAATACTTCCCTGGGGGACACCATAGGAAACAGGGAGTTCGTCACCGATGCAGTCGGATATTTTAACCATTTGAGTGCGATTTGTAAGATAACTTCTGAAACAGTCTAACTGTAAACCTCTGACACCCATTTTTTCTAACTTGGCTAAAAGAGTGGAAACAGGAATTCTGTCAAAGGCTTTTGCTAGATCTAGAAATATTGTTAGGACCTTCTTATGACTATTTAGAATACTGACTATAACATTTATTAATTTATGAACTGAATCGGAAGTTGATTTATTTTTACGAAATCCGAATTGTTAAGGTGAAATTAATTTAAAGTGTTCAAGATAATGGACTAGTCTATTTTTCACTACAGTTTAGATAAGGCAGGTAGAATAGCAATAGGGCGGTAATTAGTAACTAAAGTCCCGACACCACTCTTGAAGATGGGCTGTATTATATAGACTTTTTTAAAAATTTGGGAAAAGTAACATTTTCAAAACAGAGATTGAATATATCGCTTAGCACAGGTGCTAGTGTAGCAGAGTATCTTTTTAGTATAGCGGGAGATATGCCATTCCAAACGGTAGCAACATTAGACTTCAAACGATGTAAAAGATTGTGAAGAAGTAAACTGAGGTAAATTATTACATTTGATTATATTGCCCGCAAGCTCCTTTCCAACATCAATAAAAAATTTGTTAACATTATTGCATGATTGCTTTGTAGACATTGCTTGTGTAACTAACTGGCATGATGCTTGTTTATTGTGGTATGTATTTTCTATTTTTTTGATAGTATCCAAAAGTGCTTTAATTTAATGTATGCACCTCAAAAACAAAAATACTTTTACTAAAAATAGTGATGTACGTTCTGTAAAAACTAGGAACAAAGTAAGCTTCACAGTATATTAGTCACGACGAAAATCAAAAATTTAAAATTTAATTTGTTTCTAATTTTTTAAATTATGTTTTAGTTTATAAATATAAAATTTCTCTCTCTCTCTCTCTCTCTCTCTCTCTCTATATATATATATATATATATATATATATATATATATATATATATATATAATACACCTATAGCAATTTTCATGGTGATCGATCAAATAGATTTTGAGCTAACATATATATATATATATATATATATATATATATATATATATATATATATATTATATATATATGTTTGTATATATATATGAAATCGTAAAAGAGGAGTAATCCTTTTTTATATTTATAGATGGATAAGCTAGTAACTCCAAATGCTTGACTCCAAAGGTTGAATAATATCTTCATCTGGCAATAAACAACGGTCTCAGAAAATGTGCAGAATCTATCATTCAAATATTTTAAAAATCTTTACTAAGCAAAAGAAATTTCATTTAAAGTAATACTTTCAATAAGTAATGTTGGTATCTATATTGAATAAAATTCTGTTCTATTAAACCACCACCGTATTTCTAGTCATAGCCTACCCGTGGATGTCGAAAGCGGCGATAAAAGGAAAAGTTAAAAAGACCTCTTGACCTCTGATAAACCGGCGGCGGGGAGCCTCATAAAAGTTACGAAACATCAAGTACTGCGATTGGCAATTCGCCACCCAAACATGATTATTAAAGATACTAAGAAATTATTAGCTGCGATACGAGTAATAAAATAAAATTATGTGTCTTACTTATCTAAATGAAACTACGGATTTTATCGCGTATAATAACTTACCTAGTTTGAAGAGTACCTTACGCCCTCCCTCTCTCCCTCAATTGCGTGCACTATCGCCTTGACCACTAATCCCAGCACCACTACTCCCTAGACCAATACACTAGGAAAGACATACCACCGTCGATAATACCACACGTGTTTCACCTCTAAACGAGGCATGCTCAGGTGATGTAGACTGTGCCGTGGCTGATCGCCTGACAGTGGATTATTAAGGGCTGATGACGAAGATGTTATTCGTCAGTTCGTAGGAACAAGGGCTAAGAATTACTCTACGTTTTCTATTTCACCGTATAATTAGACCGATTAAATGCATAAATTATATTTATTTTTCACTAGCGACCCGCCCTGATTTTGCCTGGATGATATCAATGTGGCTTTATTTAGACTTTGCAGAATTCCTGGCCCATTTGGATTCTGTGTGGGACAATAACAGGCTCTACCTACATACTCGTGGTATTTTTGTGCAGTCATGCTACCTTGGACCCAAACGAGCTGGGTTCGTCCGCCAAGACGAATTCCTGCCCATGCCATGATTGTTCCGCCTTGGTATGATTGGACCTCTTGAGGGTACTGTAGACGGCCAACTGGAGTTCCCAAACGCGTGTTTTTCGTGAATCCGAATGAAACCCAAACCAAAACTCATCAATGAACAGAACCGAAGACCATTGTTCATTACTCCATGGCAAATGCTCCCGAGCCCACGGAAGCCGCCGACCGCGATTGCCACGTCGCAATGCTGGAACACGTAGCGTTCTTCGAGCATGAAGACCAACTTCATGCAACCTGCTTCGCACGGCTTAGTCGCTTACCAGAAGCTGGTGGTCCTCCTGGAGCCTTTGTAATAGTTGCATCGCTATGATATTGGGTTGTCTTATGGCGGTAATTTGGAGAAATTGGTCCTGTCTCTGCGCAGTATACGATATCTACCCGTGTGCCGTTCAGCCAAATCTCTAGTACTGCGATAAATTGACCACAACCTTGATATCACGTTTTGGCTGGTGTGTAGGGCCTCACCAACGACGCGTTGAATAGCATCATTTTCTAACATGCCCACGGCTCGTAACATTTCATCTCGACTCAAATGATGACGTGACATGATTCTTAAAGCTCACACGTCACGTAAAATTAAAAAAGAAAAACAATTGAATCCCTTTTCATGATGATGGATTGAAATAAATGATTATTATTATATTATTAATAAAAATCAGTAGAACAATTTTCCTTGACGTAACGAATTACTAACAATTTTGACGGCGTATTTTCTGCCGACATCCAAAAGGGAGACGGTACTCAATTCGATTGTATGTTTTTTTTGTTTTTTTTTTTTATGTGTGTTACCTCATAACTTTTTACTGGGTGAACTGAAAGCTGGTACTTCTCGTGTGGTCCCATATGAATTTGATCAAGGTCAGACTAATAGCTTTTGAGTTATTCTTAATAACTTATATTGAGGTCGGCTGTACAAAATTTTAAATTTTAAATTATTCTTTATTTTTTTACATTTTTAAATTTTGATAATAGAATAAAAGAGATTTCAATTTGTATATAAAGTTTTTATGGAAACAAAAAAGATTTTAAACTATAAAGTCGTAAATAATTTAGGATTATGGTATCCCTAGATTCTGTTGATGTGTGTAATTATACAAAATAAATGAAACAGGTCATGCGAGTTCCATTGTTACGTAGTTTTACATGCGTTGGTTGCTGCTGGTGATCATTGGTCAGTCTCAGACTCAGTTCAGTGTGGTTCGTGCTGCCGTCTTAATCAAACGTTTCCTTACGTTTCAATCTGTTCTTATTTGTAATATCAGACGCGTAAGGTATTTTAATGGTGTGATTATATTCGTATTTAAAATTGTATTATTTGAGAGCGTCATGTTTTACGTAATTGCTTTCGCGGTAATTGGGGCCTTGTCCTTGTCATGGTTTATTATCGATGCTTTATGGAGTCCTTTACAGTTAATATTGTCGTATCTGACGCCCTATTTTCTGCCAATGGAAGAACAGTCCCTTAAGCAAAAATACGGATCTTGGGCGGGTAAGTTTTTTTCTGGTTTTGATTTTTTTTTAAATTTAGTCTTACTATTTTATGTCTTTTTCTATAACAGGTTTTATAAATCCTTAGTTGGGCATACACCTTTACAGTAATGCGACAATTGATCTCTATAAATTGAATAATAGCCCTTACTTACTTATATAGTAATAGGTATAAGCTAAACTCGCAACTACATCCGCGTAGACCTTAAATTAAAAAAAAAAACCTGCAAATCTGTAATAGTGGTCTATTTGCAAGTATTTCAATTATATGAAAATACTTTACTCTCAGTTTTTTGTTATTATCTTTAAACGATGTGCCATTTGGAAAAAAGTTTAAAAGGTCGTATCACCTTATCTTTTGACACTCATACTTTTGTTACGTAGGTACTAGTATTATTTATTCTGTGGTTTTGTTGCAAAATGATTTTAAAGTAAAAAGATGTGAAAAATCAATTTTGCATCATAAATCCAAACTATAACAGTTTATAGTTAAAGTTGTAAGGATCTTTTTTGTGTAAAATTGCAAACCAAAATAGTTTCTTCGCATAAGTAGTATAGGAGATAATCCACAAGAAACATTTATAGTTTTTTGATTTCACAAAAATCCTAAAGTTTTATGTTTTAAATATAGCCAAAATTACTCTTGGCGTTGCTTTTTACCTGTTCGTGAATTCATTTCTTCTTTTTCGTTTTTTCTTTCATTCATCACACACGGTCCAACAATTCCGAAGATGAGAACAGACATTATAACAGATTAGTTCTCTCATATTACTACAATGTGCAGCTTTTGTGGTGATTGAATATTAATGACGTCCCATTTCATATTAATTGACTTTTAAAGTTAAAAGTTAAACTTACTGAATATGTATGTCCTCTCACTTACCTTACCTCAGACTTACCTCAAAACCTGAAAACGAAATTGTACAACCAGTGCGTGTTGCCAGTGATGACTTATGGAACTGAGACGTGGTCCTTCACTGCTGGCCGTATGAGGAAGCTCAAGATCGCTCAGCGAGCTATGGAGAGGGCTATGCTCGGAGTTTCTCTGCGTGATAAACTTAGGAATGAGGATATCCGCAGTAGAACCAGAGTAACCGACATAGCCCAACGGATTAGTAAGCTGAAGTGGCAGTGGGCCGGCCATATAGCTCGAAGAACCGACAACCGATGGGGAAGAAAGGTTCTCGAGTGGCAGCCTCGTACCGGTAGGCGAAATGTAGGGCGTCCCCCCACGAGATGGAGTGACGACCTGGTAAGACATGCAGGAAGTCGATGGATGCAGGTGGCTCAGGACCGTGCTTTGTGGCATTCTTTGGGGGAGGCCTATGTTCAGCAGTGGACTTGTGAAGGGCTGTAATAATGATGATGATGTCCTCTCACTTCTGAGAGGGTTTTAAGGCAAGGAAGTGTTCGCCACGCTGCCCGTCGGACTTCACAAGTCTTCGAAATAGTTTTTTATTTTTGTATTTCTCCGACTTGCAGGTTTCCACACGATGTTTCCCTTCACCGCCAAGCACATGGTGAAGGGAAACATCGTGTGGAAGCAGTGGAAGCACTTAAAATTGCAATTAAAAATTTCATTGGTGCCGGCGGGGATCGAACCCGGGTTTCTCACGTACCTACTGGGAAATTTACAGCGAGCACTAAGCCCCTGAGCTACCACGGCTCACCGGCTCACAGCATCCACCATGGTCCCATATAAATCTTTATTAGATCCGATATTCAATTATAGACGGTTTATATTTTATTAAATAAACCAAATTTTTTTTTTCGCTTTTACGATAATCACGCCATGGGATGCCTGCTTTTTCACCGGCGGTGTCTACAAATTTGGCAAAAGGGATGGCTGGGATTGACCTTGATGATACTTAATCCAAGAGCCAGACTGTTTAATACCCCATATTATAAAGAAAGTGAATATATGTGTTGAAAAAGTTAAGTTATTGTTTCCTCTCCTTTCTTCCCTCATTTCTGAGAGAGTTTAAGGGCAAAGAAATAACCGCCATGCTGCCTCAATATAAAAAAAAACACTTCTGCGCTGGAAAGAACCAGCAAGAAAAACATCGTTAAAAGGTGTTGGCGGACATCACATGCCTTTGAAACATTTTTGTTTAGTGTCTCAGACATGCAGTTTTCCCCACCATGTTTTCCTTCATCGCCGAGCACGTGGTAAATCAGCACTTAAAATCGCTATGAACAATTTCAATGCTGCCCGCGGGAATCGCCACCAGGGTGCTTGCGTACTGACAGATTTGTCGCGAGCGCGCTAATTACACGGCTCTTGATAAGTAAGGTGAGTTAAAAATCAAAAGGATAACATGGTAAAATAGGGTATAATGGTATTTTTTGTCAAATATAAATATACAATATTTGAAACCATAATAAAATAGAAACTAAAAATAAAAACTTAAGTTATCATACAGTCCTACTCCCAGCGGTATAACGCAAATGCTGGCTGCGTTTTCTTGTTGAATATCACGGCTTAGAGTTAGAAAATAACCAGCCCTGTTATCACCATACAGTTCCTTTAGGAACTGCATCGCACCGACCCATGGACCGATAGACTCTACAGCAAATGGCACAAATATGTAATCAACTTTTAGAGATTCATATTTGCACCACTTAGTTCAGCTGCCCCTGATGTCGCCTCGGATCTAAGCGAGGTACCTCAGAGCTGTGAGGCTGCCAAAGTTTCTTTAGTAATTAATTTGGCAATGGTTCATGAGTTACCATTAAGGTAATAACAAAAGATAACCACAAAAAACTCATGAATACTTTTAATCTTCCGCGAGGTACTAAAATATCTCCTGATCATAAATACAAATTACACCCGAAAACGACGCTATACAAAAATATAAATGAAACAAAAAGTAAAATTTTAAGGTGTCTTAATTTTTTGTTATGAACTGTGTTCTAAAATTAGTAATTTAAATGATTTAACAAGTATTTTAAAATATAATTTATTATTTAATGAGCACTTCTTGAATAATAATTGTTTTCGTAAAAATTTATTTAATTTACGAATCGTTGGCCAACCAACAATCACTACGTTTTATCGTCGGTGACCTTAGGTACATATAAGCAAGCTAAGCTAACTCGGTTGCTTTGCGCTTGGCTTGATTCAATGGCGTTGTGAAGATAATGTTGCATATCTTTGCATTTTTATACTTAACATTTATTGGAAGTGCTCCAAATAATTGTTAGGATTTATTCCAGCCGCCAAATTCCACCATCGCAGATGGCAACAAAATTTTATATATCATCTACAGCGTCGGGATGTGCGGCGGTTCACTATTTTGCAGTTATCGTTAAGTATTCCTCGCGAGACTTTTTAGAAAGAATTAACTGAGCTCACCGCTTAGTTCACCGCTGGCAAGTTGCTTGTTTTTCGGTCTTCTACAGATTGTACTTCGGAGTGTGCCCATGAGCTTCATAAGCTCATACCGCCATCTCCATTCTTCTATCGGAATACCAGACGTACTGCAGGTTACCATCCACACTTGGTTGATATTCCAAATATTCGCACTAAGCGCACAGCCAAGGAGTGGAATGCCCTGCCGGCGTCTGTTTTTCCGAGTGCATATAACCTGAACCTCTTCAAGGTGCCTGTTAACAGGCTTCTCCTGGGCAAACTCGCTCCATCGTAGACCTCATCTTTGCCCTCGGGCCAGATGGAGGTCAAGACTGAGCCTAGTTTAAAAAAAAACTATCACTAGCGATTTTTCCTGACCTAATAAAAGAGCCTACTCACTTCTTTAAGGTCAGCAACATATCTGCATTAACCCTTGTGTTGCAGATGTGTTGATGATGATGATGATGTTCATGTTCATGGTAAGCCATTTGACTCTTATTTTATTAAAAAAAATACGTTGAAATATACGTGGTAGTGTAATGGTGCAGTTGTATTATTCCTGGAGAACGCATAAAAAGCCTCGACTGGCAATGTGAATGGTCAAATGGCATAATGTGGCAATTTTTTTGTGGTATTGGCTTCAAGGCATTTAGCGAAAAAGAATTCGTCTGGTATATGTTTTCTCCACAATATGTGCCACATTGCGAACGACAACTTGCGCCAACAAACTTGAGACAGTCGATGATGATATTGTCTCAAAGCACCTAAGCAGACAAAATAACTTGCATCACCATCGGTGAACTTGTCTTATGCGCAGACATTTTGAACACAATATCGCATCACTTTTCTACCGACTTCAAAAAGTAGGAGGTACTCAATTCAACTATATGTTCTTTTTTATATGTGTTACATTATAACTTTTTTCTAGGTGAACCGATTTCTAATAATTAATATATTAGAAATCGGTTTACCGAGTACCGATTACTGATAATTTTAAAACAATCTCCTTGGGTAGATCTTGTCTTGATACCAATTTTTATCAATGTACGTAACACACGTGTACGCTGCGTAGTCGCGTAGCATGTTTGTCTCCCGCTCTCCTTTTTTTCATATTTTCTCACGTACCTTAAAAATGTAGCATCGGCTACGCAATAATCTATGTTAATCTATTTGTTTATCGCCTATTAATTCCAACGTACTTGAATCCACCACGCCATGTCCATGGGTGTCGTAAGACGCGGTAAAGTGGAATAAAACAGGAGATAGGCAGATTCCTTCCTGTTAAAAACTCATAATAATAAAAAACTGCGGTTGCCAACCGGCATGCCAATCGTGGCGACTATAGCAAATATTCTCCGTATGAGGATTACATCAGTTTTTGCGCTTTTAGTATTGTAAAAGATTCGATCTTCCTAGATAACATAGCTAATATTAATATGTAATGTTTTTTTTATATTTACGCGAATACGTTTTTCCCCCAGACGATTTTGACGTTAATGGCAAAGCACCCAAAAAAAGTCGGGAATTAAAAATTAGTAAAAATTCGTAAAGATATTTTTATTTAATTATCTAATATGCACAAAGGTCAGTTTATAGCAATCTAATAAAAAAGCTACGCCTCATTAAAATTTATTAATATAACCATAATTTACGAGCAAAAACATGAATATGGCGGTTAATGTTTACATCAAATAATTGCTTAAACGATTGGTCGCTGTTTACGTCAAAACGCGAAATAGTCATAACTCGATATTTTTTAATCAAGGTCGCCTTACAAAATTCTCCTTCGTGTTTACTCTCCCATGAAATGGGATATTCACTTGAATATGATGAAAGATAGGTATTTTGCAACCGTTCGTTGTTTTTTTTGTTACGTAACCTTTTGTAGTCCTTACTGCGTTGCAACGTGTTCAAATTTTCGCTATAATATGATGTTTGATACAGGCAATTTTGAAATTTATGAAGATTTTTTTTGTTAATCAAAACTTCAGGTCGTAGCGCCATAAAAAAATTCATTATTCTTTCTCGGCTCATGGGTAGTGAGAGGCAAAGGCAAGATATATACGGCCTCTTAAAGTATGCTAGTTTTCTGCGGTTCAAACATGAACTGGACGCGTTTTAGTCAGATGTCCAGGGCTGCCGCTGAAGGCCTAGAATGAGTGTTTAGGGTCCTTTGAGACCCTTGTTTAACATGGGGAAATGCCTTAGCATACCCGCCTCGTGGGGGGTTGTTTGTTACCCTTCTTCTATAAAAAAGAAAAATTAATTATTAGTTTTTTTTTGTTTTAAGAAATTCTTATTAAGTAATTCCTAGTACATAAATTGTAGGCCTAAATTTATTTTTTAGCTCTTCCCCGATTTATTAAGATTGAATTTCATGGGTTTTAATATTCTTCGCGCGGATCCCTAATTCTTTTTCTAAAATAAAAGTAGCCTAAGTTACTCCTTATAACATCAGCTATCTGCCAGTGAAAGTCCCGTTAAAATAGGTCCAGACGTTTCGGAGATTAGCTGGAACAAACAGACAGGCAGACAGATACACAAAACTTTCAAAATTTGAGTTTTTGTTATAAGTATCGTATATACATATCGTATATCGTATATGTAGGCATTTATTAAAAAGCTGTTATTTTGGTATTACAAACAGACACTTCAATTTTATTTATTTGTATGTATAGACTTATTGAATCTTTATTGTAAGACGCCCATTACACGGTAGGTTTTGCTGTCAGTTTTACAACAATCACGGTTGTGATTGACGAATAACCTATCGTGTAATGCGGTGTTTGACGGTTGCATGAAATTGATTGAAAAATATCTGGATATTTTGATTTTTACGTCAATCAACAATTAGTCACGAATTTTGATTGAACGTGTAACGGCATTTCGTCAATCACGCGTCAGTCAACGCTTAGACAGCAATGGAGGCGGACGCAGAATATATTGAAGAGGCTGCTTCTACGCGCTCGTGCAGCCCGTCGCCACTCCCACCAAATGTGTTTCAGCCAGAAAAAGATTTTATTTTAAATTTTCAGTCTCTCCCCGAGTTGTAGGACACGAAAAACCCCGGGTAGGTTGGATGCCCCTTATACCAGCCACGCCCCTTATTCCAGCCTTTCCGCCTTTTTACTTCGTAAATAAGATTTCTAGTAGTCTTAACTACAAATATGGTCGGCAAAAAATTCTTCGTAATTAGAGGAAAGTATATTTCAAATATCACCTCACAGTTTTAAACCTAACGGTGTTAAATTAAAAATCAAAACATAAGCATATTTTACATTAGCTCATCTTTAGGCTTTTTGATTTGTATGAATGTGACTATAGACATAGTAATGCAGCTATTTTTGTTTAAATTTATAAGTTTTTTATTTTCTTTTAGTGGAAATTAATGGGGCTGTAAGTAGATATACGAAATTTATGGAGTGCATAATGTCAATCTTCCGACTGTTATTTGGTTTGACGTAAATAATAAGAAGTACCTTATTTCAACCACGTAATATAAATCAGGGCTGTCATAAACTAGAATAAATACCATTAATTTGAACTCACACAGAAAACCAACGTAGAATAGCAGCTTAACGCTGCTGTGTTTCGTATGGTGAGTGTAGAGAACCGGAGAGCCTATTTACTGGCAAAGAGGCATTCCATCTTAGGTCTCTCGGGTGACAACGCATCTGCATCTTGAGTCTATATTGAGGATAGATGTAGATGTCTATGGGTCATAGTAGCCACTAACCATCAGGTGGACTGTGTGCTCGTTTGTCACCCTATCCTATATTAAAAAAAACATAACTTATTTTATACTTAAGTAAGTTATGGTCAATTCGTTTATATTTTAAAATTGGTGTTTGATTTAAAAGTTTAGCAAATGATACGTACTTGCTTTTCAGACATTTGGTATATGTTAAGAACACCGTACAATATTTAATTATTTTTTGGAAAAGACAAAAACAAACAATAAATGTAATTAACTACAACTTAGTAATACTAATTTTATTATAACTTAAGAACATAAATGAAAAAGATATAAAAAGGAAAGTGGTTCAGGACCATGCTTTGCGGCAGTCTATGGAGGATGATGTTCTGTAGTCGACTTGTGAAGGGCTGAAATGATGATAAAGATTCAAAAACTTGGATGATTAAATTATAAGAAATCGGTAATAATTTTTATTATAATATTATTTTAATTAATTGTTTAGTGTTAAAAGATAAAATGTAACTGTTTAAAGCTAAACCACAGTAAGGTAAGAAGTAAAACATTAAAATAAAATAATTGTTGTCGTCTATCTTAATACATATTCCATACTTGTGACATGCATGATTTAAAATTAAAAGTTGTTATGAATTTATTTCAGTGCCCCTAAAATTTACCTACAATAAGTACCTACCAAAAACTCAAAAGGCATAGCCCTATGCTATGCTGGCATTAGATACACAAAAGGAAATTGAAATTGGCACTAAAAGGCTGGTAATAGGGGCATCCACCCTATACGAATAAATGTAAAAGTTAAGCTTATTTTTCGTCCATAAATGCGTTTCAAATAAAGCCGCGTATCGATTATGCACTCCAAGAGGTCTAACATTTGCGCGCGTTAAATTAAAATGGGTAAAATGATATTAAATATTACAATTTTTCCTATTCGTTTTTTTTCTTTTTCTTTTCAGGATATAAAATTAAAATTAAATGGTGAATCGAAAATGAACTTAGTTTATAGGTACGTCCTTTCACTCCGAAAATTTGGGTTTGACTGACGATCAGTCAGCATGAGCGTGTAATGTCCAAATTATTCCATCATTCAAACCTCAGTCATGATCGATCGAACTGATTGACGCTTGCCTAGGCGTGTAATGGGCGTCTAACACACCGCTACAATAAGCGGACTTGAACAACTTTAGGAGAAATAGATAAATAAAAGTTGTAGGTGCTAAGAAAACTGTTTTAAAAATGTAAATAAACATTAAATATATACACATACATACATATATAAATACAAAAATTGCACATATAATACATAAAATAATTAAAGATAAAAATAGAAATAGAAGGCCAGATGCAGTTTTCCTCAAGATAATGTTGTCGGACCAGTTTTTAAACGTACGTGTAATCGGTCTTTTCTTATATCAACTTATAATATGTAATGTAAATTTAATTTCTGTTCATTATTAATTGTATAGTCAAACAATTGTTGTGTAATACGCTAGCATGTTTGCAAACTTATTTTTAAGATAACTTTTAAAAATCTAAACATTATATAATTAATATCACTAATTTATCAAATAACAAGCAATAGTATGTAGATATATTATGTATATAAAGCAAGAACCTGTAATTGGCATTAAGGATTATCTGAGAACTTCTGTGCTGCTGGTCCTATGAACAATAAAGAAGAAAAAAAGAATTAAAAAAACCGGTGTTATGCTATTTAAGCTGTTATATAATTATGTAACTTAGTTAGAAGAACCAGGTTCACGGTCAAGAGTTGAATAGCGAAAGTTGTAGTTATCTTTAAGATAAGAAGAAATTAAATTAATATAATATAGATAAGAGGGATAATAATATTCCTGAGTTGAAGATAAATCTTATACAGTTGTTGAGAAGGTGTTCCAACTTGTTAAGAAGATTTTACGATAGGTCTGGATAGCACACATCTGCATAGTCTATAATAAGAACTATAAGGGAATTAACCAGTAAAAACTTGGTTTTGAAGGGTAGGAAATGTTTAAAACAATACAGGGAAGGTCGAGTGGCAACAAATTTATGATTAATTCCTGTACTCCCCCAGTTTATAGTGATGATCTATGTGCCCCAAAAACCCAAATTAACTATGGAATGAGATAATGCAATTCATTGTATAAAATAGAATTTATTATATTGTATTCAGCAGTCTGGGGCTATCAACAACCTACCGAGTCCAAACAGGGACCCAGTTAAACACACACTCAAAAAATGTCATCAAAATCGGTCGAGCCGCTTTAGACACCAATCGATCGATCGTCGATAGATGGCATTGATCGATAGTGGACTGGATTAGTCGACGTCACTCAATAGTTTCTACCACAACGATCGATCGATGGCATCGATTTCCGTTTCACCGATAGCTATTTAAAATGTCGTCTAGATGAATTTAGCCATACCTGGCCTTAAAAAAAAACGGTCGCATCGAGAATCTTCTGCGTTTGCGTCTCCGTAATTATAATACGAGCAAGAGCGTGCTGGCCAACAGTAACAAGATAATGGCGAAGAGCCCACAACCACGTCGATCAATTGTCGATCGATGTCCATCGATGATTAAACAAAATTTTATCGACCAGTATCCGTCGATTCCTTAGCGAGACAGATAATATATATAGATAATTTCAATAAATAATACTTATTGAAAGTCACTCTTTTGTTTGTTAATTGACCACTGGTTCAGGAAAAAACCTCTGTCATGGGAAGAACCAGCAAAAATCCAGCAGGACTTGTTCTTTCCTGATTCTATTATTTATATCATCAGTACTGAACTGTACATATAGCTGAAGGTCATCAGCATACAGATGGCACGAGCAATTAAGATCATTAAACTAAATACGAAGTTATATAATCATTAAAATAATTACGAAGTTATATATAACTCATGTCTGTAAAATGGCTCTACGATACAGGAGAAAATCCTTGTGTGAAAGTTATAAGTTGCATTTTTAAAACAACAAAAACATTTAAAGGAAGCGACAAATCACTTACACAACTGAAGTCGTACTGCCTAATATGACATAACTATTTGTAGGTGCAGCTGTTTGATGGAGTGACTTACGTAACGCTAGCTCATACTTGTACTCTTTAGGCACAGGCTACAGTTACGCATTATATGACGGTTCTAAATATATATTATTTAAATTTAAATGTATATACTTATGCGTGGGAACTGGCGAAATATTAAATTATTGTTAATATTATTATAGAATATTATTAAGTCTTTATTTTGTTCTTAATTATTTGCGCGGTGTGAGCTGTAGTTGGAGCTGGATTGCTATGCAAAAACAATATTTAAATGACAGTAAATTGAACAGTATATAATAATGCAAATTAAATCTTGATTGTTGAGGTATATTTTTACAGTGTGCTGTGCGCTTTGGATCATTATCGTGTTGGAATGTCCAAATTACCGGGAGACTGTCATCTGCATATAGCTAGCAACATACATTCTTTGAGTATCTCTTTGTATTGATATTGTTCCCTGTTACCTTGTATCAGCTGTTAGATAAATGATCGCAATCCTCACAATTAATACCAATATGAATCCGTATGAATTATCTATGGTTGATATGGATAATATCAAATCAGGGAATGAGGTGGTCGCTTTCAAGCTGTTTCTAAAATAAATTTTGTAAATAGTTTATAATCATTTATATTATAAAATTTATTTAAAAAAAGTCCCCCTGGGTTTCTTGCTGGTTCTTCCCAGCAGGGCTAGCATGGGCAGGAGACAATTTTATCCCCGCGGAAAGGAGAAAATGTTTATCCCCTCGCTTAGTTTTATCCACCCTTCGAGAATGGGCACACCGGGCACACAGTAGATAAAATGGGAGATAGACTTAGATAGATTTTTTGTATGAATATAAACTTAAACCCACATCCAATGAACTAGGATAGAATTGTCCCTTTCAAATGTCAAAAAAGCATATTTTTTATCTTTAATTTGGCTCCATGCTACGGACGGGGTATATATTATGTCTACTCGTTATGTCAAACGGGGATATATTTCTCCCCGAAGCCGTACTTTGGCATAGGGACAAGATAATTTTATCTCTTGTCGGTGGATATAATCGGGGCATAAAATTTTTGTCCCCAGCCCATGCTAGCCGTGCAAGACAGAGGATTTTTTTTCGAACCAGTGGTAAAGTAAAAAATTACTTTCAATAAGAATTACTTATAATCAATATTGAATAAAAAATTATTCTATTCTTTTCTATCCATCTAAATATATGAATTCGTTCATTCGTTGATTACGCGTATCGTACATCCAATGCAGAATAAAGGGCTTCCCCATACCTTTTTTTTTGGTGACAAGCGAGCACACAGTCCACCCGATGGTAAATAGTTGCTGTGGCTCAAGACATCTACATCTATCAGTGTTTGCGAATCAAAATGCAGATGTGTTGTTACCCGTGAGGACTAAGATAGAATTCTTCGTTTCCAGTAAAAGCGGTCTCCGGTTCTCTACACTCACCATACGAAACACAGCAGCGTTAAGCTGCTATTTTACGCTGGTATACTGTGTGAGGGTTCCCCGGTCGAACTACTTATATAGCTGCAACATGGCTCTACCACGTATAAAATATTGAGGATTGCCTCATAGGGGAGATATTTGCCATAGTTGCCACTCTCTTATTATTATTCTCTTATGAAACCAACGGGATGATATGGAGTAGTAGTCTCTCACGCCGCTGCCCAGACTTACCCAGCCAGACTAGACTTCTAGGTAGAAAACGATCATGCAACCTATATGCCATTTGGAGAATATTTTTGTGTTCGTGTAATCTCTTTCAGTTTGCTTATATAATTATGTTTATTTTGTAATACAAGAATTCAAGATGTAAAGACGATAGTAAAAGACCAGACGGTATGACATTGGTCCCTTGGGAGAGAGGTAAAGCCCTAGTGTGAGATGCTACTTGCGTAGACACTGGCGGCCTCTCATCTCAGGGGTACCTCGTTTAGAGCCAGGGCGGCATCAGAGGCAGCTGAACTGAGTAATTGGCGCAAATATGAGTCTCTGAGAGATAACTACATATTTGCTATAGAGACTATCGGTCCGTGGTGTTCACGTGCGGTGAAGTTCCTAAAGAAACTCTTACCGCGACTGGTCGTTGCTGCTGATGATAAGTGGGCCGGTTCTTTTCTCGCTTAAAGGCTAAGTATAGCCATTCAGCGGGGAAACGCAGCCAGCGTTCTTGGTGCGATACCAGGGGAAGTAGAGCTGTATGATAATTGAAGTTATTAGTTTTAGTTTTTTTTTATATAGTTTGTTTAATATTGTATACATATACAATAGTAGCATACGACAAAATCAATTTCTGATACTAGCGGACATTGAACTGCCAACCTACTTAATATGAAATTGACAGTGGTTTCACATTTTGATAAATATATTAAGGTTATTAAATACACTTGATTTCGTATGTGACGAAAGTGAAACGAGGTCGTTCAAAACGAATTGATGATATTCCATTTACTATACAATTTTTCTGCAAGCATCTCGTCGCCTTGTTAAGTATTTTTACAAAATCATTTTAGACTTTCCTTGGAAATACATTACTATATTTTTTTCTTTTTGTGTTTTTTTTATGTATAATAACATTTTGTATTGTTACACCACAATTATTGTCTCTATATATTTGCGTTTACTGCCTGTCTGTATGTTTGTATTTTTTATAAAATTTTTACAAATATCTACCATGAAGTGGCAGCATGAGTCCACTGCCCCATATCGTTCCGTAGATGTCGTTAGATGCGACAGAAACACACTAGGGCCCGTATTAATAAACGTTACTCAACGACGAACTCAAGTTCGTAATCATTTGATACGCCCTCACTACGATATCAGCATCTCAAGATCGTTGCTAATTAATAAACAGATAATAACATTTATCCTTATTTTACCCGTAAACACAATCCCATTGTCTTTCACTACTAATTACAAGATACATAGAACATATTCAAAGATTGTCAATAAGCAAGTTTCAAAGTTTTATTAAAGAAATACTGTACAAAAAGGGTTATTATAATATCAAGGAATGCATGAATGAAAATAACCCCTGGGAATAAGGTGATCGCCACCATGCTGGTTCTATGAAAAATCATATAAAAATTGTATAAACGAAATTATTGTTAAGTGAAATTATGTTTAAAAAAAGTCCCACTGGGTTTCTTGCTGATTCTTCCCAGGACAGAGGTATTTTCCGAACCAGTGGTAAATAAAAATGACTTTCAATAAGTATTATGTAATAATCAATATTGAATAAAAAATTATTCTATTCTATTCTACACTAGTATTTATAGAGAGATTTCAATCTGTAAAAGATCTTGGTGTATTTTTCGATTCTAAATTACTCTTTGATGCACATATTGAGAATATGATTAAAAAAGCCAATAGAGCACTCGGATTCCTTTTGAGATTTTCCAACGATTTTAATAATATTAAAACATATAAGATACTTTATTGCGCTCTTGTTCGCAGCCATTTGGAGTACGCCTCTCAAGTGTGGAACCCAAATTATAACATTTATATGGATAGGATTGAGCAAGTACAAAAGCGTTTTCTAAGTTTTCTGCAATTTAAAACGCAATTTTACACTGATAACTACATTTCGCAATGTAAAAAATTTCATATTTTGCCTCTGCACGAACGTAGGCGCATAGCAGATATGATTTATCTTTTTAAATTGGCAAATGGTAATGTTAACTGTCCGGAGCTACTGAGTAAGTTAGGATTTACAACAAGAGCTACCCTCTTAAGAAAGCCTCGCTTACTCTACGTGCCGCATACCCGGAATAAATACAGGCAAAATTCTTTTATGATACGTGCATGCAGAACTTTTAATGACATTTCCAATAGCGTTGACTTGGATCTGTTTAATACCAGTGTTTCTCGTCTCTATTAAAAATATTTTAGCGCAAAACTTCTTTCGTTGAGTGTTCTTCTGTTTAATTTTGTTAATTTACTGTATTTGTCTTAATCGATGATTATCTTTTACTGACTAGAATTATTGTTTTTAAGTACATATTGCTTATAGGTGAAAACTTTTAAATGGCCTTCTAGTTCTCATTCATTTATATATTGTAAATGTTAGCTGAAAGTTTTCCAAAAAGAAAAAAAAAATAAAAACAGTGTCTCAAACCGTTGTACTTAGGAATATTTTTTCTCTTTCTCTTTTTTTTTTCTCTTCTCTTTATCTTAGGAATACTATTCTGTGACTTGCACTCAAATACACACACTTTAGAGTCGAGTTTCGTTTATTAATACCTAAACCTAAACCGCATCTTGAGATATGTTTATTTATAAGATCATAACCTCAAGATTGTACTCAAGTGCGTGTACTTGAGCTGAATAACGTTTATTAATACGGGCCTAGGAGATGGGCAGTAGCGTCTTACTAATAACAGCTAGAAAATAAAAACTGCAGTTATCACAAAACCGATCTGGCTATCGTTGCAACTATGGCAAATATCTCTACGTTGAGACAATCTGTGGGAGTCCTATGTTCAGCAGTTAAATTTCGATAGGCTGTGATATAAATTTAACTTACTAAATTGGTTAATGTATAATCCTCACAGAACAGATATTTTTCTGATCAGTGGCAATATGTAACAACTAAGTATACTCATCGGTAATTTGCGTTTTGATTTAGGTTTAAAAAAAAAACGATGAAGATAGCATTTATTTAGATTAACTATGGGCTTACCATTCACCGTGTTATTGTGGCGGCGTTAAGCTAGGGTCCCACGGCCTGCTTTGTCACAGGTCAGACCGCGCTAGGCCAGACCAACAGGCCGTGGGAACCATCGCATCCGATGAGGCCTGCGGTGGTATGTTGTCGCCCGTCCGATCCATCGGGAGTCGGTAAATTCAAAGGCGCGGCGCGGCGCGACGGTGCGTTTACGCTGATTATGGAGCGGACGAACGAGCTCATAATCGAGTTCTTAACTGTTTATGAAAATGGACCAGCGCTTTGGAATAGTTCGTCACCTCGACATAAAAACAAGAACGGCTTTTGTTGAATGACGACACCCACCAGCGTAGTTTCTTCTGCTTTCTTTTTACTTGGTTTATCAAACGTTCACCACTGAATAAAACCACAGCGGCTGCACACGCAGACTTGCGTTCCGCATCACTTAACATGTTGGGATGTCAGTCGACAGGCCGCACCAGGAAGGCACACGCAGTGGGAATGCTCAGTCCTATTGCCTGCGACAGGCCCATACAGGCGGGGCAACGCCTGGCGCGGCCTGTCGCCTGGCAGGCTGTTAGACCCAGGTTTTAGAGTCCACTACCTTGTAATATCATCCCGTGGGTGTCGTAAGAGGACATAAAGATAAATAAAACAGGAGATTGACAGCAGCATGTAAACACGCCTGCCAAACGTATATTATAGCAAACCGCTCCCCTCCCCCCTTTCCCCCCTATGGAGTAATCTATCGGGGAGGACTTTTTTTATAGAAGTAGGGTGACAAACGAGCACACAGTCTACCTGATGGTAAATGGTTGCTGTGGCCCATAGACATCTACATTTATCCTCGTTTGCGAATCAAAATGCAGATGCGTTGTCACCCGAGAGGACTAAGACAGGTTGCCTCTTTACCAGTAAAAAGAGTCTCCGGTTCTCTACTCTCACCATACGAAACACAGCAGCATTAAGCTGCTATTTTACGCTGGTATTCTGTGAGAGCGTGGTCCTTCCCCGGTCGAGCCGACACATTCTACAACTATACTATTAATATAGCTGCAGCATGGCTCTACCACGTATAAACTACTATGAATTACTACTATAAAGGACTAACTGATTATAAAGGACTATGTTCATCAGGGGATTTTTGATATTAAAGAGCAATAAAGTTACAGTCATAAAAGTGCTCTCATTTCTGGGAAGATATTAAGCCGAGAATATGTCCGCCAATGCGTGGACTTTGTTTTCGAAATATATTTTTATTATTTATAAGGCACTCAGGTTTCTTCATGATGTTTTCCTTCACCGCCGAGCAAGTGGTAAATTAGTATTTAAAAACGCAATTAGCAATTTCATTACCGCCGGTGGGAGTTGAATCCGGGTTGCTCGAGTACTGTCGTCAGAGCTAATGCTTTAAGCGCACTGTGAAATTTACTGCGAGCGTTTATCTTCTGGAATCAAACCTATGTTGATCGCGTACTGTCTTAACCCCTTGCGTGTTAGACCATTGTGTTTTTATTACGCGCCTAACGTCAGGGCCTGTATGGAAGGTTGCCCAACACTGGCAGGTGCTAATGTAAACAATTATATTTTTTTATTTTGTATGCCAGCTATATATTACATATTGACCATATCAGGTTGACACAACGCGCAATGGGTTAAACTTATATGATTTAAGCGTACTATCAAAATTACACCCACCGCTTACCTCCTGGAATCAAACCTGGGTAGCCTGCTTACTATGAAATTCAAGCAAAGTTCAAGAATTTTCTAGGTCTTCGATAAATAAAAAAATGTAGTTGATACATTAAAATTCGAAACCAAAATTATCTCCCTCTCTATCATTGCGGTGACGACCGTTTTATGAACTATAAATTTATAGACATTCTAAATTTTTTTCATTTCGTTCTTCACGTAAATTTAGCCAAAATATGTTCAAGATCATATTGCGTCAGATTTGCAAAATACTGTTGCATGCATGGTACTACCGACTCGACTAATGCCTACCGACTCGGTATGCATTGTAGCTACCAAGCCAATACCTACCTTTTGAACCTAAATAAATATGGAGTTTACAAACACATGACATATGTAGAAAAAAAACTTTAGATGTAATTGACAGACTTATGCTCAAATTCTCAAACGTTGCTCAATTTTAAAGTTACTGTGGCAACATTAGACTTAACGACATCTTAAAATTAAGTAGCGTTTGTGTATTTGGCCATTAGGTTATAAAAGTTTATAAAAAAAATTAGAAGTGGCAAGCAAACTTACTGTCCACCTGATTCTAAGCGGTTATTACAGCCCATTGACCTGTAACTGAATTCAAATAAAAAGAGCTAGAAATGTGTAGTCGCATCTGAGGACTAAAAAGGAATGCATCACATTGTCTGTAATTAAATGAAGATGTTAGTATATCAAGATTATACTGTCTACTACTGATTATCATCGGATTTGGTTGAAAGGGACCAGCAACACCGGTGTAAAATCGACGGTATTGCGTTATATGCATTACCTATATTGAGAAATTTAAATATAATAACCCTCCATTTGCTAAAGTTCGATAATAAGCTACATTGTATCAATTATTGTACAATTGTATTATTAGCCTTTATACCAAGCAAACATTACTTATGAAAAATGTTATGGGGTACGTTGGGGTAAGATCGGTGATGGGGCAAGACCGTAGGATTCAAATTCCCGGCGAATTATGCTATATTTTGAAAAGCTAACAATATGCTACACGACGCCATTTCATCCTGCCCCGACCCTCAGTTCGCGCCAGTCACTCCGGCAAGTGGGACCTGTGCTGCGTGGCATTTTATAAAACAATGTAATTTTTGTATTATTTTTGTCCATCCGATCTTTCCCTATCACTTTTATTTACGATTATTAGCGAGAATATGGCTTCTTTTGTTATTATTTTGTGTGAATACTAAGTTTTATGAAGTTATAGCTAGATTAAGCTGGTCCATGCAGGGGTAAGATCGCTGTAGGCCGAGATCCGATGTTTCCCCTCGTGAGTGAAGATCGGATGAATATTATCCGATCTTTGCCTGTTACAAATATGGCAGTGGTTGTTAAACTTTCATTGGTCGTGTATATTTTTTCGTTGATTACTCAAGTGACTATGGGACTCAGTCTCGTTAGCAAGTCTGTATATTTAAAAGTAATAAAACAATACGATGGTTTTATTACTTTTAAGTACACATTAAAATACATTTTTTTTATAGGATAAGGGTGACAAAGGAGCACACAGTCCACCTGATGTTAAGTGATTGCTGCGGCCCATAGACATCTATATCTATCCTCTATTACAAATCAAAATGTAATTTATAATAATTATTTAAAAAAATAATTTATAATAATAAATGCCGCTTTGTTAAAATATTTATATCTTCCTTAACTCCTGCATTAATCCCAGGGCATTTCGCCAGTCCTTACTGTTATTTTTTTCCCATATAAAATCAAATGCATCCGATCTTTCTCTTATATTGAGTAATTCCATTTTATGTCATAACAAAGTTTGAGAAACATAAAATTACAATTTCTTTATATTAGGGATAAGATCGGATGGCAAGAAACAAAAAAAGAGAAAATCGTTTGGAACATTTATGTTTCTAGTAATTTATAGATCATATTGAAATATGTTTTTGAGCGTTAAATATAGGACAAATCTCTTTTATAAACTTTTTTCTCTAAGCAGTAGAAGTGGTTTTAAATTTAAGTCCGGTCTTACCCCTTAATGGCCAATTTTTCATTATGCATATAAAAAAGTATGTCTAGTTTTCGCACACCTTTAAAGCAGAAACCGTTGAGTTTACACAAGCAAAAGATTCTCAGAGCTAAACTACGTTTAACGATTAACGGTTTGCTCCATGTTCCATAAATCTGACGTATACGAATGTCGAGAAATTAAAGTTTTTGGCAGACTCTTCCAACTATTCGAAAATCCGTCCGGTATTACCCCAACGTACCTTACGTGTTGCTATAATATATTTATAGTAATATCGAATAGCAATAAAGTCTTAAGCTAAGTTGTTGCTAGATAAAATGTAATACCTACAAAAAGATGATTCGCGAATTTAAATTGACGACAAGCTTTCCCTAAGCCATCGCAGTATCAGATCGATCGTGATACTATTTTGCAACCACTTAATACAAAATTGCTGTAGCTCTAGCTTTAGCTCAAAAGAATTCCGATGCGTTTTAAAATCAGTATTTCGTCCAAGGTTCCATTTGCGTTCACCAGGTACACCACGGAATATAAAAAACAAGTTTTTTGTTTTTTATATTCCGTGAGGTGCACCGTGACTGTGTTGCCACAAGTTACATTTATATATTTTATATTATATTCACGTATTTTTGTATCAACTCGTATTACTTATATATAAGAATATTTTTAGGAACATGTGTGTAGGTAAGTATTTAACTTTAAAAAAAAATTATACTTATTCGTTATCACAATTGATGTTAAATTATCACAAATATTTCTTGACAAAAAATAGGTACTTATCACTTTTTTTGTTTTAGTACTGTTATACAATACGTAACAAAACCCTGTTAAGTACGTTATCAGGATCATTATTCAAACCTATATAAATAACTTTTTTTTTAAAAACTTGAACAATTTTTTTTATTTTATTAAAAAAAAATTGTATGCAAATTGTATGTGGTTTTATTACCTCTGCATTGTATGGGGAGTAAGAGATTGTCAAAGACCCCGCTTTACTTAGCTTTAGCATCGGCTAGTGTCAGTAAGAGGTAATAAAACCACAGAAAATTAAAAAAAAATGTATAAAAAAAATTATGGTCGAGTTTTAAAAAAAAGTTATTTCTATAGGTTTGAATACTGATCCTGATAACGTACTTAACGGTAACCACAGGGTTTTTGTTACATGTTGTATAATGCCACAATTTTATTTTCTGTAATCTGTATTTATTTGTACTGTATATACATATTTTATTGGTATGTATTTATTGTACTTTGCCTGGATTAAGTATCATACTCATACGCATCTTTTAGTTTGAACATGTGACTCTTCAAGTATAGTAATGTATGTAAGCAACTTTCAGTCAAGCCACAGAGTAAAGAGTAAGTTGGTTTCTTTACTCATGTGGTCAAGCCACGCTGACAACACGGTACCTTGGTAAAATCCAATTTCGAGTCCCAACTCTCGTCGATAGTGAACGCTCAAATTTTCATTAAATATATAAACGACAAATTTTCCAAACTACTTGGGCGGAGTCGATGGTAAGCGTATTAAGTATATAGATGTTAAAAACCTGCAAGAAGACGACAACTGCGTGTTACCTATACAGATCTATACAATGCCAAAAATTCGTGCAACGCAACGTAACAAATATAATAGTATTCCAAAGAATTTAAATCCGGTGCGTTAATTAGTGCGTGTGCTTTTACAAAATTATGTGGATCTATGGTTCACAGGTTTTCAATGCCAAAACTTCGTAAACGACGCAACATAACAAAATAATGTAATAGCATTCTAAATAATTTAAATCCGGTGCGTTAATTAGTGCGTGTGCTTCTATGTGGTTCTATGGTACACAGGTTTTACAGAAAAAACAAACGAATGTTTACCACATTGCGCGCTAGTCCTTCGACGTACATAGGTTTACTAGCTGCAGGATGACGCTTTGGGTGCTGTCATGCATGCATTATCGATTATCGTTTAAAATTGTATTCATTTATGGGAACGACATACTAGCTATGAGCACAGAATATTTAATAGTACTATATATACTACGACAAACACGCACGCATGATCGTCTTTGGATTGGCATATCAGGCAACATCTCAGTGGGATACAAAAAGAAAAACTATAAATGGACAAACACAAATAAATCTCCCTTTGAAATTGTCACTTAAAATTTAAGAAACAATACCTCATTTTACAAGTTCTACAACAACTCAAAGACCTCTTTAGTGCTATACAGGAGGTCGTGAAATGCGATAAAATGATTAATGATATTGTTATTCGAAGGTTTGTCAGTTCGTCATCCTGCGTTACCGTCTAGCTCTAGAGTATGATTGAGAGCTTGAGATCTTAGAAGTGATTGCATTTTCTACCGACCAAAGGAGACGGTACTCAATTTGACTGTATGTTTTTTTTAAATTTTTTTATGTGTGTTACCTCATAACTTTTTTCTGGGTGAACCGATTTCGATGATTCTTTTTTATTTGAAAGCTGGTGCTTCTCATGTGGTCCCATTAAATTTGATCAAGGTCTGACCAATAGTTTTTGAGTTATTCTTAATAATTTATATTGAAGTAGGTTGCACAAAATTTTAATTAATGCGACTTGTAAACTGCTAAAATGTGAACATAATTTGTCCGATATTAATTGGCTATTGTTGCCTCATTACGTGAAAGCGATTGGCTCGTTGGTGTAGTGGTCTATAAGCGCTACTGTTGAGCATGATCTGGTTTTGAATTCCGGGTAGGGTCAAAATGTGTATTTCTGCCAAGAAATTCTCAGTAACAGCCCGGTGTCAGGAAAGCAATTGCACCTGTTCACGATTTTACGACTCTGTGTACATAATTCGATAGCAGCAGAGAAAGAGTGGTAATATCCGTGTTGCAAGAAGTAATAAATCGTGTTACGACATCGGCACCGTGCGAACGCGACCTGCAGCCGGGGTTACTGTCCTTGATACGCTGTTTTCGCAGAACTATTATTTTCTTTTTGAAACGGCCTTTCTTCATCGACTGTTGTGAATGTAGGCCTGTTCAAGGATATAAAGAATAAACTAAAAAAACTTTACCGCCACAAGAACTTCTTAAACATTTTTTTTTTACTTATTATAAGTCAGTCCTCGTCTACAATTGAGTGGTAGGTAATTGGTGGTGAAGCTTTAGATAGTAAATCGCACTGTCTTAGCGTATCAAAAGCATATTTACCCTAGCCTTGAAGACGCCCAGAACTCTGAATTTATTCAATAAAAAAATGCGGTTGCCAACCCACCTGCAAATCGTGACAACTCTAGGAAGTTCCCCTGTATGAGGCAATCTATGGGTGAAGCCTGGTAAAAGTAAAAAATTACTTTCAATAAGTATTGCTTGTAATCTATATTGAATAAAAATGATTCTATTCTATTCTATGTTCAGCTGTAGACTTTTTATGGGCTGTTACAAAGACATTTAAGTAGTAGTAGTAATAGACCGGACATCAGCAGCAAAATTGTCGCCTGTAACTTATGTTCTATAGGATATATCTCCGTTAGTCTTAGTGACATCGTCATAAAGTCAAGACGCATTCTTTTCATATCTTTAAAAAATATTTTTATAGAAAATATGCCCGGTTGTGCATTAAGATATTGTAAATCACGATATAGAGCAAAAAATGAACGTGATTTTGGTATGTTATCGTAAGTATAACGTATATTTACCGAATAATCTTTAAATTTTATTATTTCTAGTAGATTGTTCTAGAAAATTTATTTTTATTGTACTAAGCGCCCTCTGTTATCCTGTAGCGTCACTATTTATTTAAAGTTAGTGATTGACGACGTTTATCGATTGGGGTTATGGATAAACGTCGTCAATCACTAATATACAGGATGCAGATTTAATCATTTACAATATTTAAGGAGGTAAAACAGTCAAATATACTGTACCCATACCAACAAAAATGAATAGCATATACCAACTATGCTAAGTAGCCTACTTTATGTGGAAGGGTGGGAAAATTTTTTTAGGCATGATGATGAGATTTTCTGTGTTGCTTATGAACATGCTGAGGATACTTGCTGTGTTGATGTTTAGCAATACAGCAAGTTTTACATTGGCCGTTAGTTTGGACATAGCGAAGGCCTTCGATCGGGTCTGGCACAAAGCGCTTCTTTCGAAGCTTCCTTCCTATGGGCTTCCCGAGAAATTGTGCAAATGGATCACCAGGTTCCTTGCTGATCGGAGCATCAAGGTCGTAGTAGACGGTGCATGCTCTGATTTCAAGCCTATCAACGCAGGTGTTCCACAAGGCTGCGTGCTATCACCAACGCTGTTTCTCCTGCATATCAATGATATGTTGCTAACTGGTAGCATTCATTGCTATGCAGACGACAGCACTGGTGATGCCTTATATACCGGCCGTGCCAATATTTCTCGGGAAAACGTCGCTGAGTACCGGGACAAACTTGTGTCTGAAGTCGAGTCTTTGCTTAACAAAGTCTCGGATTGGGGCCAACTAAATCTAGTCCAGTTCAATCTCCAGAAGACACAAGTTTGCACGTTTATCGCTAAAAAGAACCACTTTGTCGTATCTTCTCAGTTTCAAGGCACTCCCCTTGCTGCCTCAGCTAGTATCGGAATCCTTGGCGTCGACATATCGAATAGTGTGCAGTTTCGTGGTGACTTGGAAGGGAAGGCCAAATTGTCCTCTAAAAAGCTTGGCGTGCTCAGCAGAGCAAGACAGTATTTCATTCCGGCACATCGCTTGCAACTTTACAAAGCTCAAGTTCGGCCCCACATGGAATACTGTTCTCATCTCTGGGCTGGCGCACCCCAGTGCCAGCTCCTTCCACTTGACCGCATCCAGCGCAGAGCGGTTCGAATCGTCGACGACCGAGTTCTTTCTGATCGGCTCGATACACTGGCACTGCGTAGAGATGTTGCATCTCTTTGCGTATTTTATCGCATCTATCACGAGGGGTGCTCTGAGGAATTGTTCGGACTAATTCCAGCCGCTCAATTTCACCATTCCACATCGCGACAAAACTCGCGTTACCATCCATACGGATTGGCGGTCCACCACTGTGCGATTTAGAAGATGTTTTCTTCCTCGCACAACTTCCTTGTGGAATAGTTTTCCACCAGCGATTTTTCCGGACCGATACGACTTAGGGACCTTCAAGAAAAGAGCTTACACCTTTCTAAAAGGCCGGCAACGCATCTGCAATTCCCCTGATGTTGCGGATGTTCATGGGTGGCGGTAGTCACTTACCATCAGGTGAGCCGCATGCTCGTTTGCCCCCTCTTCTATAAAAAAAAGCAAGTCTTCTCTTTTTCATACCGGGCTTCATTGTCTGGTGGTATTCAAGGACAAAACCATTATAGATCCTGGCTTACAGTGATAAGAGAGTGCTATAGGCTTGTGACATTAAAAAAATTGTACTGTTAAAGATATTAAATTCAAGAAGTTGTAGGTTAAGCCTGAGTTAGAAAATAAGGTAAAAACTTAAAATAATAATTTTTAAATAAAACTAATTTTACGGATTTTATCGCGTATATTAACTTATTTTATATTCCCGACGTTTCGGGCACTTTTCAGCACTCATGGTCACAGGGGGACTGAGGTGTATGACGTCCACGATTTGATAGACCACAAATCCTCGCTAATGAACACCGATTCCTCCCCAGGATGATTCGCGAGGCTATTGAAATTAAAAAACATCCTAATTTCAATAGAGAAGATGGTGCTACCATCTGCTTGGGATCCCATAATTGATAAAATTAAATCCCAAACCAAGCATACAACTGCAAGACTTCATGATACTGTAAGTTCATACTGCGTAGATCGGAACAAAAATTAATAATTTTTAATCTGAAGGTAGCCGTGGTTAACTATGACATTGGGATTATTGCACTGTACTCCGAAAGGGACGTTGCGTCATTTTACGTTCACTTGCCCAATTAACGTAAATTATAAAATGCCATAGTACGTGAGCAACCCACATTTGTTCGCCGTCGGCACCAATAAAATTGTTAATTGAAATTTATAATGTTTCTATTCCTTCATTTTTACACCTTTGTCCACAAATATAATTAACGTTTTGCAAATCAGTCAGCGGTTAAAGCCTTTCTTTACCATCTTTTATAAATATACTTCTAATTTGGTTTCGAATGGATGTATCTACTGCCATATGTTGGTCGTCAGAACTTCGTTCAGGAGTGGTAGTTGTCCCGTATACATAAAAAACAATTATTAAACATAAATAATTTGCATTTTCAGCTATCACAGGCAGCACGGATGGAATCGGCAAGGAATATGCCATGGAACTGGCACAACGAGGCTTAAACATTGTCCTCATCAGTCGAAATGAGGAGAAGCTGAACAACGTAGCCCGGGAGATAGGTAAGGATCCTCTTATATTGCATTTTTGCCGACTTTAAGCAAGGAGAGTGTTATGAATTCGATTGTGTTTTAAAATGTATGTAATATAATTTCTATAAGGCTAGTTAACCGAGAAAGAATTTTTGACAACTAAATCATTAAATTCTTCTCCTACTGTCGCCGAATCATTGCTCAAACAAAATGTAAAGGCTTGTTTAAATACTTTTAAATTCCATAGAGTACTGCCAAAAGATATCGTTAAATATTTTAAAACTATTGATGTTAAGAAAACGGCAGACTTATGGGGGATTTCCGTTAAAGTTATTTTATCTATAATAGATATAATAGCACCTTATCTAGCCACTATATTTAATACAAGCGTCGAAACTAGTGTGTTACCTGATTTAATGAAACATAATAAAGTCATACCTTTATTTAAATCTGGTAGTACATTAGATCCCGCCAATTTTAGACCAACTTCTGTACTACCAACATTTAGTAAATATGTGAAAAAATAATTTTAGATCAAATGGTAAGTTTCTTTAATATTAATAAATTGCTACATAAAATGGTTTTACAAGGGGTCGCTCGTCAACTGACGCTGGAGTTGAGCTTATTAAACATATTTTTGTGCATGGGAGAATTCAGAGGATGGTTTGGGTATATTTTGTGACTTTTTCAAGGCCTTCGACTGCGTTCACCATGAGACATTAATCAGGAAGCCACAGTACTATGGTGTCAAGATCACAGCGCTTAAACTTATTATTTCATATTTAAGTAAAAGAATGAAGAAAGTTATTATCAATGGTAAAAGTTCTTACGGGTCACCTGTACTAATGGGTGTCCCTCGGGGCTCGATTCTCGGCCCATTCCTATTTCTAGTGTATATTAATGACTTACCTTCCCATGTAGAGGACAATCACGATATAGTATTATTTGCTGATGATACTTCCTTGATTTTTAAACTTAAACGTTAATCATTTAAATGTGACGAAGAGAATAATGTTATATCAAAATCTCAGTATATTTACGAAAATTTAATGTATGTTCACAAAAACAAAGGTAGTTTTAGTAAAAAAAGTGATATACATTCTGTAAACACTAGGAACAAACACAAGCTAGTGACACCAGTTTGGAGTCGCACAGGGTCAGTAATTCATTCTTGGAGCAATGTATACGCTATTACAACATGGTCCCGGAAAGCGTACAGGCTCTCTCTATTACCAAGTTTAAAGTTGAAACTGTATAAAAAGGCTTTTTGTGTGAGACATTATAGTATAAATGAATACATGGTTGATAATAACCCCTGGGAATAAGGTGGTAGTTTCCAAGCTGTTTCTAAAATAAATTTTGTTCTTATATAGTTTGTAAAACCATTAATGTAAAATTTGCTTTAAAAAAAAGTCCCGTTGAGTTTCTTGCTGGTTCTTGACAGGACAGAGGTTTTTTTCGAACCAGTGGTAAAGTAAAAAATGACTTTCAATAAGAATTACACACGTAATCTATATTGAAAAAAAAAAGAATGTTACTTTCAAGTTAGTCACATTATTTCTATTAGATCCGATGATAGTTAAAGTCAGTTTATTTTATTTTTTAATACACTGGAGCTAAGAACCTTAAAAATTCATCAAAATCAGTCAAGCAGCTTAAACAAATCTCGTTTAAATATATAAAAATAATTCAACTAAGAAAAATTGACAAAAAATGGCGTGATCTCGTATATTTTTTTCTAAATATTACTCGTAAGCCTGACCGAAACAAAATAAAACCATTAATGACTTATCTACTATCGCAAACCATGTCTAAAATATTTTCAGAGTATAAAAACTCTCTTAAGGGATTAAGGAGGACCGCAAGAGGAGAGAGACTACATCATTTACCATTTCGTCCCATCCCGTGGGTGTCGTAAGAGTCGACTATGGGAAAATTCAGAAAAGTCCCAATGGTAATGAAACCACTGGAAGGCGGCATACCATTTCGTTTACGTCAGACATAAGAGATAAACATAAATTCTCACGCCTGCCATCTAGAGGGGTAGGTAGACACAACGGACTATTTAATATGATCCCGACATATCATCTCGCTTAAAAACTGATATAAAAAAAGAAAGCAACAGATAGGTATGCGTCAAATCTAAAAACCAAGAAGGAATGTCTAACAGCCGGTAATTATACTGTGTACAGACACTCATATCTGGCGGCAGAAATAGGTAAGAAAATGGTACCTACACAGACGGTCTCGGTTTATTATTCTATTCCTTGTTTTCATGTGTAGAAGGACTTCAGTTCGTTTAGACATTTTACGACGCAATTTTAAACATTCAAAAGCATAACAAAACATTGCCTCATACTTTGTAGTATTATCTCATAAACGTAATGTATGATTTCTATTGTATGCACCATACACTTTATGTTATGTTTGTTTCATATTGATCGTTTCTTTTTCTTGACTTTTAAATGAAAAAGAGTTTGTTATTGTTTACACATTTTACGATGTGCAAACAGAGACAATGGACTTCCATTTGGCACGATCCTGATACACCTCTCTCGCCTTCTCCACATCCATGTACCTACGCATACACGCTCGTCGGTTAAAGGTACTCTTGATTTGGCCCATTTTCAATTTTTTTTACGATATTACAAAAATATTTATGTTTGTATATGTATGTGCACAAAACTTACCAATTCATTCACCGTTACAAAATTACAAAATTTCTCAACGGAACGTTACGATTTTGCCGACATAGAATTTAACATTTAAATAAATCGTTTGGTCACATGTTTCTCTATCTTATTGATTATTTTTAAATAGGTACCTATACTTATTAATTAAAATAATAGTTATTAACTTACTATTTAAAACGTGCAACTCACCTTCGAAAACTCCGTCAGTCAGTGGAAATTATTTAAGATCAAAGAGATCAAATAGATTTAAATATATGTATTTGTTTAAGATATGTTATTGATGGTGAGTCCTTCTAAGACAGCGTTTTTTTAAACATACTTATAATTTTATTCGAAACGTGTATTCGTACAGAAACAGAAACAGAACCTTTTTTATTCAATATAAATTATAAATAATCCTTATGATATGAATGTCACTCTTTTGTTTAATTACCACTGGTTCGGAAAAAACCTCTGTCCTGGGAAGAGCTAGCAAGAAACCCAGCGGGAGTTTTTTTTTAAATTATAGCTTACGATCACGTATATTACACAATTAACAGAAAATAAATTTGAAATAGCTTGGTAGCAATCACGTCATTCCCAGGGGTTATTATCATCAATAAATTACTTTATATTATAATAACCCTCTTTATACAAACTTAGTTTAATAAAGTTTTTGATCTTTATGCACGGGAAACTTTGTATATTTTGTAAACTTTTGTAAAAGCAAATTTTATATAATCAGTAATGTAGCTCATAGGAATAACTGAAGTAAATATTTTCTACCGACTTAAAAAAAAAAGACGGTACACAATTCGACTGTATGTTTTTTTATGTGTGTTACCTCATAACTTTTTACTGGGTGAACCGATTTCGATGATTCTTCTTTTATTTGATAGCTAGTGTTTCACATGATGTGATCCTATATAAATTTGATTAAGGTATGAAAAAAATTTTTGAGTTATTATTATTTATATTGAAGTCGGTTGTACAAAATTTTATATTTTAAATTATGTGTCCTCTGGTCTCTCCAATTTTTGTAATATTATGAGAAATATTCCTGATACCTATAATAATAAATTATAAAATGTTTACATTGCGTTTGATTCATAATATTTACAAACGAACATTTCGTTTCTCAATGGAACGATTTCTTACGACTTTCAACAGCATACTAATTTGCAGATTACATTGCAGAGATCAGTTATAAAATCAACCTTTGATTACTCTTTTGATTATAAAATCGTAATTATATTGTACACAACTCTCAACACTAACAAAAAATTTTAAGGCTTTTTTTTTTACGAACAAATTTATACATTAAGCTTGCGAATAAACTTCCGACTTTCGAACTTAGTTATAACGATCCTTTTCAAACTAATTTGAAGCCCATTTTTCAGACGTTAGAGTGATAAAGGAACTATCAAGTGTGTGTGTGTGTGTGAGTGTGACCTTACTTACCGTTACATCACATAATACATAATAGTACAGATACCGCTGCAGTAACTGCTGCAGACATTGCACAACAAAGGAGGCTGCTCATGTGTTTTAAACTAAAGATTAAGATTGGATGTTCGCAAAACAGTAGAGCTTCCTATGCTGCGTTTTGCTCTGAAGGGTGTAGAGAGCCAGTAAAATACTAATTATTCGATAGCGTTTGACTGCCGTGAAAAAAACATTGTATGGCCTACAATTGTTCCGGTATCCAGTATCGGTATCGACCGGGTCCAAATGTGAATCTAAGTCATAGGGATCCATTAAAACACAAAAAGTCATCGAATTCGGTCGTGCCGTTTATGAAATAGTAAAAGTTTTAGCGAGAATAATGATAATTGATTTTTATGTATAGAAAGATGCACCCATGTCTTCTGTGATCTAAAAAAGTCGCAGTGATTTAACTCCCTAAATGTTGTTGGTTACAGAAAAGCAGTACAGCGTGAAAACAAAGACTATTGTGGCCGACTTCAGCGCCGGTATCGAAGTGTACCGACATATCGAGGAGCAGCTCAAAGATATTCCTCTTGGAGTTTTAGGTACGTGATCGGTGGGCATCGGGCGCACAAGTACTGTGTAGTGGCGTTGTAAGAATCTTAAACCCAAGATGACGACCGGAAAAATATCAGGCGAAGGAGCAACGGCTTTACGTGCTCTTCGAGGGACGGAGTTGCAATCCCGCCTACTCCCTGACCCCGGGCTGCTACTGAAAATTTCTTGATAGAAACACTTAATAACTGATTTTTGAGGACACCGGATAAGCAGTAGCGCTTACGAATACCAGACGAACGAGGTAGACAAATTTGCCGTTATACCTGGTATGCGTATCATATCAGATCGCTTTACCAAAGTTTTGTAATCTCTATCGGAGAAAGACCACGCATTCACAGAATACCAAAGAATACCAGCGTAAAATAGCAGCAATGGTGAGTGTACAGAACCGAAGACCTTTTTTACTGGAAACGAGGCATTCCATTTTAGTTCTCAACGGTGACAACGCATCTGCATTTTAATTCTTAACCAGGGATAGACGTAAATGTTTATGGGCCACATCATCTCCTATCCAAAAACTACATTTCCAATCCGCACTCTGTATATTTAATTTCATTTTAAAGTACATATTTACTTATCTTGCATATTGTATGCTTCAGTGAACAACGTGGGGGTCCAATATGAATATCCGGCGTGGCTGTGGGAAGTGCCGCAGACGAAATTATGGGAGATCATCAATGTGAATGTGGGAGCGGTGACGTCGATGACGCGGATTGTGTTGCCGGGCATGATGGAGCGCGGCCGCGGAGCTATAGTCAACGTCTCTTCGGGTTCCGAGTTGCAGCCGCTACCGCTCATGACGGTCTACGCCGCGTCCAAGGTTAGCCTATTTCTTTTGGAAATAATTCATAAATTCTTCTTCTTAATCTTCAGATCGTACAGTCCACGGCTGGACATGGGCCTTTCACGTTGATGGAAGAATTATAATCGTCACGCTTGGCAGGCGGAGTCGATCTCGCACCAGACTTTCCGCAGTTTTGACGCCACTGCCTGTCTCCGGCCTAGGTATTGTACGTCTGCCGTAAACGAGATGGGTATATCGCTAACTATGGGAAGCCATGAGATCAAAATCATTTGTAGTCGACTCTTACGATTACCACGTAAGACGCGGTAAATCAACACTTAAAATTGCAATTAACTATTTATTTATAGGCGGTGGAGAATTTTACTGCTACCGCTCAGCCCCCGGGATACCGCAGCTCTATGCAACCAGAGCCGTGATAGCATTAAAATATAATTAAATATGTTTCTGTAATAAAATATTAGGGATGTATGCGATACCTATAACGATATATCGGCGACCTTTTATTGCCGATACAACCTAATATATCGAGAGAATCCGATTCACTTGTTTTCTGGCGTAATGATGTCCTATACTCACGCTTGAAAAAAAAATGGCGCAGAAGTACTCTAGTTTCCAAATGAGCTTTGTCGCATCCGAGAAACTATTTTATACCGCAGGTCTCATTCAAACATTCTTGTGAAATCTCGAAATCCCTTTTTCCACAAAATTTGAGAATTCTTTGTTTGTTCAACAAAAATTACATTAATGTTAATTTTTATTACTAACACTATAAATTATTAATTTTAATAACTAATAATCTCATTATAAGTCTATATTTTTTTAAATTAAAATCTTGTGCTTCAGTTTGCATTCATTAATATTGTTACTGTTGTTGTAAGAATATTTACTAATATAAGCCGATGCTCTTAAAATAGTAATAGTGGTACACTATCGCCTATATTTTTAGAGTATCGGTATCGGTGTCGTATAGGAAAAAAAGGTTTATTTATACAGATTAAATAAGAGTACTACGTACAGAAGTTGCATTTCTTTGATATTGACTACTTGCCGACATTTTAATAGTCTGCATAATTTTTTTATTGAATAAGAGTGACAAACGAGCTCACAGTCTACCTGATGGTACGTGGATGCTGTGGCCCATAGAAATCTACATTTATCCTCCTTTAAAAATCAAAATGCAGATGCGTGTCACCCGTGAGGTCTAAGATGGAATGCCTCGTTGCCAGTAAAAAGGATCCCCGGTTCTCTACACTCAGCAAAGAGTAAAAAATACAGTAGTGTTATATGGAACCGTGGATAGAGCTTTTTTTTTTTTAAACTATTTTTTACCCAACACGTTATATTACAGTAAAATTAACAATTAAGATGTAGTAAACTTAATATAAAGTAATAATGATATAGTAACGACCCGAGACGAATGAATGATACTGACATTGGAACGAGACTGATTGAAGATTGAATCGAGACTGATTTTGCGTTCGTCGGTAGTTCGGTTATATAGAATAGAATAGAATAGAATAGAATGATTTTTATTCAATATGGATTATTACATAATACTTATTGAAAGTCATTATTTTATTTACCACTGGTTCGGAAAATACCTCTGTCCTGGGAAGAACCAGCAAGAAACCCAGCGAGACTTTTTTTTTTAAACATAATTTCACTTAACAATAATTTTGTTTATACAATTTTAAATGAATTTTCATAGAACCAGCATGGTGGCGATCACCTTATTCCCAGGGGTTATTTTCATTCATGTATTCCTTGATATTATAATAACCCTTTTTGTACAGTTTTTCTTTAATAAAACTTTTAAATTTTTAAAAAAAAAATTTATTGACCAACTTTGAACATGTTCTGGGATTCTGTTGTAAAAGCGTATACATTGCCCCATAAATGAATTACTAATTCTGTGGAGTCTTGTAAGTGGCATTACAAGCTTATGTTTGTTCCTAGTGTTTAAGGTATGAACATCCTTATTCTTATTAAAGCTATTTATGTTTTTATGTACATACATTACATTTTCATAAATATATTGCGATGCCAAAGTTAATATGTTTATTTCTTTAAATTTTTCTCTAAGGGACTCTTTACAATTTAGATTATAAATCGCTCGTACGGCTCTCTTTTGCAAAACAAATATAGCTTCAATATCAGTCGCATTACCCGATAGCAAAATTCCATAAGACATTACGCTATGAAAGTAACTAAAATACACTAACCTAGCTGTCTCATCATCTGTGAGACTTCTAATCTTTCTTACAGCATATGCTGCAGAACTAAGTCTGCTTGCTAATTTAGATATATGGGGGCCCCATTGAAGTTTCGCGTCAATAGTAATACCGAGAAAAACAGTGGTATCCAATATATAGGATTTATGTAGCTGAAAGAGGTGCGTCAACCTATCTCCTAACATCGATGTGGTATTCATACGCTACGCATAGTACGTTTTAATTATTTATTTAATTTAAAATAGTTTTATTTAAAATAATATCTTACATTTTTACCGTCTCTGAAATAAAAGTCATAAAAATTAAGAACGCAAAAAGCTCCAAATCTGACTGAGTTATAATTTAAAATTAATATTTATTAATGATTTCAGTAAATTAATTGATGAGGTTTTTCATTATTATATTTTCAAAATTGTTAATGAATGTATTTACTATAATATATATGTATGTCGGATAATTATTCAACAGAGGATCTCAATTTTGATCTTGGAAATACATCAGGATAGCGTTAATTGTTAAAAATAATAAAAGTGTGAGAGCGGATGTTCAACTTGCTCTCTTGCTTACGCAGTTTAATCATTATCAGTAATAAGACAACGTAACGCACTATACATTCACTATAGTGAAATTACAGTACACACCAGTGTAACGTCAGGTACGTAATTACATGATAACACCAAAATATGTAAACCAACAGCAACACTTCTTATCTCAATGTAACACAGGGCAGCCTCTCAGCAACACCAATCCTCCTTGTCTGCACTAGAAGAATTACAACAACGAACAGAACCACAACACTGTCTTAGCAGCCAGGGCTCGGAACCGGTTTAAAAAGAGCGGTTAATTTCGATTAATGACCGGTAAATTTATCGCTCCTTCAATTACCGGTTAAAAAATTAACCGGTTTTTATCAAACCTAAACGAAAAAGGTTACCGGTTACTTAACGGTTTCGATACCCAAATTAACCGGTCAATTCCGTAAAACGTAAAGGCAGTTATGAATAGGACAGGTAGATTCACGTTGCGAGGTGCTTATATATATTGCGGCATCACCGCATGCGGGCACACTTATCAATTATCTGCCTTTACATTGTTTTAGTCGCGATCAGGGTGTGTAGTGGGAGTTTGGCGTTTACGAAAAACGTGAAAGTATTAGAGAAGTTTTGAAGAAAGAAAGGCAGTTATTGTGTTTGCTTTATTCGTTAAAACTGGACTTGTCTCATAATGAAGAAAATAATTTATTCTTGTGTATCGGTTGTTTATTTATGATGGGCAGAAAATAAGTAAATACAATTTATTCCATGTTTACGTTTTAACAGTAATAGAGCCACGCGGCAGCTTTTGCTATCGCATGGATGGGCCAGCTCGAACCAGGGTAGTACCACGATCTGACAGAATACAAGCGTGAAGTAGAAGTTTACTTCTGCGTTTCGCTTGGTAGGTGTAGGTGGTCGGAGGCCCAATTCCCCCCTCCCCCTTAGAATATGGTAGCGGAATCAAATAAAAAACTGCCCCAGGGGGGTACCAGAATCCTGTTGACGGAGAATCCTTCGCTGAGCACCCGCGCCCAAGCTACCCTACTGTTTCTGAGCATGTGTGCTCAAGCTGCCCCGCGTATTCTGGTATACGGGGGAAGGGGGGGGGGGGGGGGGTATCCGCAGAGATCGTGTACTTGGCTATTTTAATGACCATCAGCCATCACGCCGAATGGCTCGGTTCACATTTAACCGATCATGTGGGGAAATTCGTTTATGACTTTGCCTTGGCATATGGTTGCACAGCTGGTTAATTTGCCTACGCGGATTCCAGATGTGGAGGATCATGCGCCTTCCCTGTTGGAACTTCTGCTGACCTCTTATCCGGACGGATATCAGGTTTCCGTCGACACCCTTCACGGCTACTAGGGTCATTGTCTTGCCCGGAGGGTGGTGTCACTCGCACTATCTTTGCGGTTGCATTCTGCAGGCAGCCGCTGTGTTTGGCACTATAGATTGGCCGATTGGGAAAGGATGCGGTCTTTTTTTTGCATTCTACCCTTGAGGGCGAATTTGCTTCTCGCTGGACAATCCCAGCAATGTTGCTGATTCTGTTGCTGATATGGTACTTGAGGATATGGAACGTTTTATTCCATCTTCTGTGGTGCCCATCGGAGGCAGATTCCAGCCATAGTTTGGTCGCTCATGTAAAATAGCATCACACTATAAGCAAGAGTGCTACCAGCACTGGGCTAACGACATCTTTACATTCCGAGACGTTGATGTATCGAGATGTAAACACCAGCGCTCTTCAAAAGAAGTATGATTCCGCCTCCAGGTTCTTCAAAATTCATTGCCAAGGCAAGGTCAGAGCACATCAGCGGAGTTGGTGAGAGGCTAGTTCGCCTTCCTTTGGTAACCCGTACATTCTGGTCTTTTGCTAAGGCTGTCCAAGGGAACTTCTGTCAGCCATCTCTGTAAAGAGAGGGTGACTCACTGAGTCCATGCCACAAAGGAGAAAGCCGATTTGTTAATCTCTCTTTTTGCGTCCAACTGGACTCTCGATAACGGAGGAATACACCCCCGACCATCTCGCGGTTTGAGTGCTCCATGCCAGATGTGCGGGTTATACAGCGCTCGGTTCCCTTCCATTGTGCTGAAGACGTATGCTCCGAAGTTGGTACCTGTTTTAACGCGTCTTTTCCGGTACTTCTACTCCTAAGGCGTTATCCCAAATTCATGGAAGACAATTTTGATTCAACCTATCCCTAAAAAAGGCGACCGCTCAGACCCTTCAAATTACAGGCCTATCGCCATCACCTTGTTCTCCAAAATAATGGAATCCATTATAAACAGTTTTCGTCGGGGTTGATCAGTTGGTGATCTTCCGGTCTATCTAACTCATATATGGGCGGAGGCAGTAGAGTCCAAGGTATTGGCCGTTAGTTTGGACATTGCGAAGGCCTTCGATCGGGTTTGGCACAAAGCGCTTCTTTCGAAGCTCCCTTCCTATAGGCTTCCCGAGAAATTATGCAATTGGATCACCAGTTTTCTTGCTGATCGGAGCATCAAGGTCGTAGTAGACGGTGCATGCTCTGATTACAAGCCTGTTAACGCTGGTGTTCCATAAGGCTGCGTGCTATCACCAACGCCGTTTCTACTGCATATCAATGATATTTTGCAACGACAACTTTTTTCGACAGTTTAACAACGACAGCACTGGTGATGCAATATACACCGGCCGTACCAATATTTCTCGGGAAACGTCTCCGAGTACCGGAATAAAAGTAAAGTAAAGTAAAGTTGCAGCCTTTACACGTCCCACGGCTGGGCACAAGCCTCCTCTTATTTCTGAGAGGGTTTTAGGGCAAGTAAATGTCCGCCGCGCTGCCCCTATGCTTGTTGACGAACTTCATATGTCTTCGAGATATTTTTTTTTATTTCTCAAACATGCAGGTTTCTTCACGATGTTTTCCTTCACCGCCGAGCCCGTGGTAAATCGGCACTTAAAATTGCAATTAATAATTTCATTGGTGCCAGCGGGTATCGAACCCGAGTTTCTCACGTACTGTGAGACTTACAGCGAGCGCTAATCATCTGAGCTACCACGGCGCTACCGGAACAAACTTGTGTCTGATGTCGATTCTTTGCTGAACAAAGTCTCGGATTAAGAGCGGCTAAATCTAGTCCAGTTCAATCCCCAGAAGACACAAGTTTGCACGTATACCGCTAAAAAGAACCCCTTTGTCGTATCTCTTCAGTTTTAAGGCACTCCCCTTACTGCATCAGCTAGCATCGGCATCCTCGGCGTCGACATATCGAATAGTGTGCAGTTTTGGGGTCACTTGGAAGGGAATGCCAAATTGGCCTATAAAAAGCTTGGCGTGCTCAGCAGAGCGAGGCAGTATTTCATGTCGGCACATCGCTTGCAACTTTACAAAGCGCAAATTCGGCCTTTCATCTCTGTGCCGGGGCACGCCAGTGTTAGCTCCTTCCACTTGAACGCATCCAGCGCAGAGCGGTTCAAGTCGTCGACGTCCGAATTCTTTCTGATCGGCTCGATTGACTGGCACTGCGTAGGGATGTTGCATCTCTGTGCATTTTCTATCAAATTTACCACGGGGAGTGCTCTGAGGAATTGTTCGGTTTAATTCCAGCCGCCAAATTTCACGAACGCACATCGCGTCAAAATTCACGATACCATCCTCGCCATCTGGATGTTTGACGGGCCACCACTATGCGTTTTACTAGGAGTTTTCTTCCTAGCACAACTTCTCTGTGGCATTGTTAACCACCGGCGATTTTCCCGGGCCAATACGACTTAGGGACCTTCAAGAAAAGAGCTCACTCCTTTCTTAAAGGCTGGCAACGCACCTGCAATTCCCCTGGTGTTGCGATTGTTCATGGGTGGCAGTAGTCACTTACCATCACGTGACCCGCATGCTCGTTTGCCCCCTTTTCTATAAGAAAACGTACGACGAGAAAACCCTAAAATGTAAGTGCTTGATTGAGGGCTGAATACGACTATCAGGGTGGTTTCTAGAACACTCATTATACCCAAATTAATCCAATAACGGTACTTGGCACGACCTGGGATACGATTTAAGCCCAGGACCAAATCATGATTCACAGTCGCGCTAGTAACCACATACAGACAGACAAAATTATATACTTTCATGATATGTATTTAGTGAAAATCTGTTATTTTGACATTTCGAACAGACACTTCAATTTTATTTATTTGAATAGTTTCGTATTCGTAAAGTATGAAAGTTTGTAAAAAATTCGAAAGTGATTACTATATTATTTTGATCTTGAGGCGTCAGAAAACTTGGCTGCTCTTTTAATAATTCTTTTTTATAATTCAATACATGATCGTAGATATCAGTGTGATTTATACTGATGATCTAGTTAATTGGGAGTTATTAATAATTACTTTAAATAAAAGACAGGATTTTTAGTATATGTATTTGTTTACAGTCGACAGCAAAGTATAGCCGAATTTAATCAAAATGATTCGTTAGGTTCAAATTATTTTTCTTTATTAATTTCAGTATCAGTTAATTTAATTTCCTTTATGTGTTTATCTTGCACTCTATTTAGAAAAGCTAATATTTTTATTAGCATCTTGTACGCACAACATGATAAGATTTGCTCCAATTCCTTATTAATGAAAAATGGTAATTTCTTTTGTTAGAAATCTTTGAATATACCAAATAATTTTTTATCGTGTTTAGACATGACTTCTAGTTAAACTTTACACCTCAGAAGTGGTCATTATTAATTTTGCAAAGACGGAGATAGAGGTTGGTCGTAATTACGAGCTTCTGAATTTAAAAAAAATCTGGTAATCTGCCTCACTTTAGTCCTAAAAGGAACAAAAATACTATAACATATAATTTCATAAACTTTTAAAAATATTGTGTTCTGTTAAGAAAGTTCATCATTTATTGCGATATATTACTAAAAGTAATGAAATTGAAATAAAGATGCATAGCGTAATTTTAATAGAAAACGTTAAATATAGTTAAAGTCAATTTAAATATATAACGGCAAATTAAAGTTCATATCGAAACTTAATTTTAAAGTGAAGATAACGCATAATTAATTGAAACAGAACTTACATTTGTTATTTATAATACGATCGTTGCTGAAAGATGAAAAAATATGAGGGAGTACGTCACAAGGCAGTCGCGTTGATGCAATGAATATATCGTGCATGTGTCTAAAAACCTCGGGAAATAAACATAACCAGCCGTACAAAGATGGGTGCAAGCGGGGTAAGGGAGAGGGGGTCATTACAAAACTTGGTTTTAACCGGTTAATTCTTACTACCTAAACCGAAATTTGTGAAAAACCGGTATTCCGCAAAAACCGGTTTTGGAGTCAATGACCGAAACCGGTTTAGAATTTCAACCGGTTTCCGAGCCCTGCTTAGCACTAGTAGAATGACCACACTCGTCGAATGACTTAAGCAAAATCTCTCGCACACGGCACCTACAGTGAATTTTATACTGCACAAACAAGTGGGAGTTTCTCGATATACCCTCATGTCCACCTCGATCCAAGTGATATTTTATAGACGTTCCGACATGTACATATAAATTACACTAAAACTTATACAACTATTTTATTTTATAATTAAAAAAATAACAATAAAAAAAGTATTTAAACAAGTACTCACAAAAAATCTATTTACGTAAATAGTGTTAAATCATTTTGTAATGGCCAAACGCGCTAGCCCCGACTGCGTTTGTGAGCCGAGGTGCATCCCTACACCTCAGAAGGTGTTCGTCCGTAACGTTGGAGGGTGTTGTGGTGCGTGCAGGCGTACGTGCGCAGCCTGACGCTGGCGGTGCGCGAGGAGGCGGCAGCGCGCGGCGTGCACGTGCAGCACGTGGCGCCGCTGTTCCTGGCCACCAAGATGAACGCGTTCTCGCCGAGCCTGCTGCGCGCCGGCGCGCTCGTGCCCGACGCACGCACCTACGCGCGCCACGCCGTCGCCACGCTGGGCCGCGTGCACCACACCACCGGCTACTGGCTGCACGGCCTACAGGCAAGTCTACACCTGTCCATACATTCATTCTATTACAGTCTATGGAAGTCCACACCAGTGGCTACTGGCAGCACGACTTGCAGGCAAGTCTGCGCTCACACACTCTACGACACAAGTAGAAATAGAAATAGCGGGTTTGAGTTTTGGGTCGGACCAAAATTAGTTATTGGGTGACGCAGTCGCTTGCTATTTAAGTAGGGAGCGGTTACGTCACCGGGCTGTATAAAGCAGTTGTTTTGGCTCGCCGCTCACTTAGCGATCAGCCACCGCAGAGTCTACATCACCGGAAGATGCCTCGTGTAGAGGCGAAACACGTGTCGTATTGTTGTCAGTGGTGTGTCCATCCTAGTGTAGTAGTGTTGGGAGTAGTGGTGAAGGGGATAGAGCACGCAATTGAAAGAGGTCGGGAGGTGTTCTTCAAAGTAGGTAAGACACATCATTTTATTTTATCGAGCGGATATATGCGAGGTCATTTTTACCAACTTTAATAAATTACCCATTGTAAACACTTAAATCCAGTAATAACGACCTGAAAACATAATGACATAAATGCCATTCCTATATGTACGATGTACATCTATACGTCACTAATAGGACCACCGGGTTGTTTGTTACATACTATATGGGTGGGGCGGGGGCTAATACAGTTTGTACCATAGACTTAGAATATACTGGCGTAGTATATTCTAAGTCTATGGTTTGTACCATAGCTAACGCGACCATACGTCTCGCTTCGAGCGGGATAGTCCCACTTTTAAGATGTGTCCAACTATCCCCAAAACACTTAAAAATGTAGCGTTTGACAAACAAAAGCGTAGCAGCGTGCAAGTCCTGTCCCCTGTGTCATCGTTGTGGGTCTGCAACGCGCGTACCAGTTTTGCCAAAAAGTTAAGGTTGGCATGTCTGAAAAGATACATTTTTAACCCTTTCCCTGTCCCATGAGTTATATATGAACATTCAATTGTTTAACTATTGTGTCTATATCGCGGACAATTTTTTAATTGTCTTACAAGGGTGCATCCTTTACGGGCTGATAAAGAAAGAAGAAAAAAGAAAGATGTGTACTTGAGTGCGGTTCAAGAAATTGAGCATAGTTTCGGAGTCACTTGAAATGATATACGTAGCGTTCCATCTATCTTTCTTTGTTAGTCTGAGACCGTAAGGAAAAAAATAGTGGAATAAAGTTTAGGATTATTATAATAAATGAATGGAGTAGAAGTCTGAAGGGTAAATATTTTTCAAATGTAATGTTTTTTCATTGACAAATTGCCACGAGTAACGGGTGTACCTGATTGAAATTTCTTTATTAAGCGCTTTGCATTTCTTTTTTCAAATTAAATCTTTTGATATATAAAATTGAAAGTATTTAAACCATAGGCTTCTACTTCGTTTACTTTATACACCCAATTATTTCCTTATGGTAAGAAAGACCCCTGTTTTGTAGTCTCTCATAACTGCCCCGTAAGAGGATCCAGTGTTAGCGGAAGATAATCCAGAGCCCGATGTCATCCTGTGAGTATTGTAAGAGCCAGCACAGGGAAACTGAAATGCAGCATAAATTCATGCATCAGACATTCGGTTTGGAGAACATTATTGTGATATCGGGTAGTGCATTTCCTTACTCACTCACTTCACGTCCTACAATAAATATGCGTATTTACCAAATACATTTAAGTAGTAGTAAATTTAAATCTCTTTAGTATTTGTATCTCTTTAGTTGTTGTCTCTTTAGTACATGTTATTTATAAAAGTTCTCAATATTTTATTTTGATTGCAAACTTTCCTGAATTTGAGAGGGAGTTCCAAAGACGGCCAGATGGAATTGAGAAAGAAGAATGGGCAAAGCTTGAGCTTAGAATTTTTTCAATATATCCGATTAACCGATATTAGTAAATTATATAATTTAAATAATATATTGTAAATTGTAAATACATTATCATATTTGATTTCTATTTCAGTATTTCTCTATGAAGTTAGCCCCTGAATGGATAAGGATCAAAATAGGCATGCACATAAACAAATACTTCAGGAATGAGTACTTGCAGAATAGCAGGGTGGAGGCACGCTGACTTTCCAAGTCGAGATCTAGTACAATATATGCATTTGTGAATAACTGTACAATATTTGTAAAAAATATTTTATACGCTTGAAAATTTGACGTAGTTACCAAAAAATGATTCAATCCAAACCCTGATTCGAAATCAGTAATAATAATATACTTTCAATTAATGCTTCTCATTACTTTAATTCTAATTAATATGACTGCCTCCTTAGTGTGAGTTCGTAAGTATGACTACTGTTCAAGTGGTCCCGGTTTCAAGTAGTTCTCAGTAGCATGGAAGAAGGGAATAGAATTGCACCTGCACCTGTGCACTAAAATGGCAACCTTGACAGGAATTCGCTCCGGATGACATTATTACTAAATACCATTAGAGCAAGCCGCATTTGATAAAGAGCAAAATTAAAAATAATTCGTAGCAAGCCACCGTAAAAACATATGCCGATCTAAATTCACACCTCAATATTCCAAAAGTAATATATTTGTGAATTGGATCATTTTTGAATAACACGTCCAATGGTAGTAGGTACATACGTTTGATATTTCTTTTCCTTTTTTTCTCCTATTTTTTTCCAATATCTTTCTCTTCCTATTAGGAATTGCGTAGTTGACACCGTCATGAAATTACTATATACAAATATAAAATTTGAATTATTTTAGAAATATGTAATAATATTTTTATAATTTTTCTATAGTTGGCGTCATTGGAGCATTGGGGTTTTTTAAAAATTAACAACACGCAAAATAATAAGTAATGAATTGTTTAATTTTATCTAAAAGAATAAAAAAAATTAAGTGTCACGCATTGATCATGAGCTGTGATGAACCTAGTGAGAATATTACATATATGGTAAGAAGAATTCGAGCTTTTCACATTTTTAAAAAGAATCGGAATAGTCTCACCTTGCAACTCTATAAGCTAGCGAAACCGCTGTAATCAGGTGGTAAGAAATGCCAAACACCGCCGCATCCACAATAGTATTTTAAACTGCTCTTCCGCAAATATATGGAAGTTCCTTAATTCCCTAGGATTTGGAAAACACATTCCAATTCTCTAATTCCAAATATTTCACTCAAACACTTGAACAAAAACTTCTCTTCTGCTTCGCGTCTGCATTATTCCACTAAAGTTACGACTCTCCAGGAACTTAATTCCATGCCATTGATATCGAGTAATTCTTTCAACGTCAGTTCAGTGATTGATGAGGATACTACAAAATCCATACTTTCAATAAAATCTTCCGAAACCGGCTATGATGAAGTGAGTAGATCTATGATACTTCTTATACTCGATACTCCACATTTAACATTACTCCATTTCTCACTCACATCATCAATTTCTCATTTTCTACTGGTGTATTTCCCAAGTTATGGCTAAAAGCTTATGTCTTGCCCCTAGCTAAAGTACCTAATCCATCGCTTCTTTCCCATTTTAGACCTATTTCTATACTGCCGTTTCTTTCCAAAGCACTTGAATCATTAGTACAAAAACAAGTCACCTCTTTCATTTCAAAATGCAATTTCCTCTGTACATATCAGTCTGGCTTCCGCCCGGGACACAGTACAACCACAGCATTACTTCAAGTTACAGAAGACTTTAGAGATGTTTGACTGTTCTTGTCCTTATTGACTTTTCAAACGCATTCAATTGTGCCGATTACGACTTACTCGTTGAATTAATTTCACGACTAAATTTCTCCTCATCAACATTGAACTGGTTTTCCTCTTATCTTTGCAGTTGCTAGTAGGCTGTTCGGTCTGTTCAGGATTTTTCCGACTGGTGCGATCTCTCACTAGGTGTACCGCAAGGCGACATTCTTTCCCTTCTCTTGTTTTCGGTGTTTATCAATCTTCTAACTACCCACCTTCAATGTTTTTACCACCTCTATGCTGATGCTCTCCAGCTATACTCACAAGCGTCCTTGGCTGAAATTGATACTGCTATCGCAGCTATTAATCGTGACTTACAACGTATATCACACTGGTCACAGCGCTTTGGTATAAAGGTAAATCCCAGTAAATGCCAGGCTATCGTCATTGGTAGTCGTCTATTGGTGTCACAACTTAACACATCTGAACTACCAGTCATTCACTATGAAAACTGCGTAATACCTTTCAGAACTAGTGTCAAGGATCTGGGTTTAATTATCGACCCGCCTCTTAGTTGGGTATCACAGGTGTCCGAGGTTTGTCGTAAAGTCACAGGCATACTTCGTTCCTTCTATAGCCTTAAGTTCTTTCTGCCTCCTTCAACTAAACTTCTTCTCGTCCAATCCCAAATTCTTCCATTATTTGACTACTAATATTTCTCAGGAGCTGCTAAACAGGTTGGACAGGTTATTTAACAACTGTATACGATTCATCTTTGGCCTGCGCAAATATGATTACGTTTCCGAATTCCGCTCTCAGTTCAAGTGGTTGTTTCGGAAGTTTCCGAATCCTGTCCACTCTGTTTTCAGTTCTTAATGTTTCTTCCTCACCTCTTTATCTAAAAGAAAGTTTTCAATTCCGTAGTGGCACTCATTCTCTCAATCTCCGTTCTTCACATAGCTTATTCCTGTCTACTCCTCTCCACCATTCTGGGTTTATGTCAATTTCCTTCACAGTTACTTCCATCTCCCTCTGGAACAAAGTGCCTGTTGACCCGCGAAAAATACCTGTTAAAATGTTTTTGAAAGAATATTATTGGAGCATATCTGTAGCCTATAAAGTTGAGTCTAATTACTTTATATCTTTATAGTTATTTATATACATACTTAATGACTATAAATTTATAATGAGATATATGTTGTGTATTTATTTGTGTGTGTATATTTTATGTATGTTTTGCATGTATACGAGTACATATAATATTTGAATCTAATTTGATCGTAATAAGTTAACTGCCCAAACTCACTCTCTGTTCTATCCAAGGTTAGCTGGTTGAGAATGCCATATAACATTAAGCTCGCCTTTTGTACAAATATTTGGTGCAATAAAGAATAAAATAAATAAATAAATAAATAAATATTAGGTTATAATCATAGTGATAATAATAGCTCGTCCACAAGTGGGTGAAATCTGAAATACACACATTAAACGGTGGCAAATGTCATAAGGTTTTTTTTTTAAGAAAAATCGTTCGAGTTTTTGTCAAAAATTGTACTGATTGAAAAAAAAAGCTTAAAAATATTTTTTTTTTAGTATTTTTGAATATTCTTAAAAACAAAAGTAAAATGAGGATTGTTCTTCAGTTAACAAATCTAGCTAGTCGTGTGGTCGTGGGGTCTTTAATAAAATTAATATAAGGATTTATATAAACAAATTCGCAAACCCGTCCAACGTAAGTTATAAATCTTTATATATAAAAATTACGTGTCACGTTGTTTATCCGCGATGAACTCCTAAACTACTGAACTGATTTCAAGCAAATTTTGGCACACTGTGTGCATTGTATTCCAACTTAAGAGATAGGATAGTTTTTATCCCGATAAATGACCCTCAAAATTTTTTATTGCGAATTTAAGGATTTTTTATAGGAAGGGTCGTCGGAAAGGGCAGAACAACGTCTGCCTGGTGAGCTAGTTATAATATAAATTAATAGATGACTCTGATATTATTCATTATTATATTCAAAACAAAAAGTTCTAAACCATGCTAGATAATATGTTGATCTAAAGTTATAAGAGTAGTTTTATGTAAAGATTTAAAATAGTATAGTCATAGAGTAATTTTTTTTTGTGCAGCAACCCTAGAAATGTAACCACTTATTAGGAAGATACGACTTTACTATACAACTGTTTTAAGGAATTCTGACAATGAAAAATAAGAATCTGTGAAACAGATTAGAATAACTGGAAAAATTAGCTTTCTTTGTCTTGCTGTCCTTTCATTTTTTCATATTTACTGTACAGCATGATATATGTTCACAAAACTACATAAGTTATTTCGCTTTTGTATATGAACGGCGCTTATTTGTTGTTATGCACATATGATAAAATACAAAATATTGATTGGTTGTTGAAATAGTTTTAAATAAAGGAAGTTATTATATAATTGTACGTTGTTTTTTTTTTAAATTTCCTCAGTTATATTAACTCAACAGGTTAAGACTACAAAATTGAAACATAAGGTGAAAAGTGGAAAAAGCGGGTAATCCGCCACGACAGAGAAGTTCTTATTATCTAGGAAGGAAATCTCGAACAAGAAACCCTCAATAGCAACGAGCAACCTTTCGAAGCGCGGTAACGATACTCAGCGTTCCATGGAAGCAATAAAACTAATTAGTGCTCCGCCACAGCGCCTACTGGAAAACTATTACTTGCATTCACATGATACTATAGCCGTGTAGTGGCGGTAAAGAATATCCACTACCCCATATCTTCCCGTGGGTGTCGTAAAAGGCGAGAAAGGGATACAGGCAGGAGATGGGCAGCAGCATCTTCCTGGTGACGGCAAAAATACAATAAAAAAACTGCGGTTGCCAACCCGCTCGCCAAGCGTGGCAACTATGGCAATATACCCCCCATGATGAAAGTTACGAAGAGACGGCCCCCAGTCCCCGGCGGCGCCGCTATTCCTGGCTACGGTGGCGACCATGGTAACGGCGGGGCAGGGGGTGATAAGAATCTCCGGTGGAGGTTCGGTTGCCACCTACGACGACTCGACCTGGCAACATACAACGCACGCACCCTGAGGACTGACGAGAAGATTGTGGAGCTGGAAGAAGAGATAGACAAGTTACGCTGGCATATTATAGGATTATCCGAAGTCCGAAGAGAGGGGGAGGACACGGTAATCCTCGAATCAGGCAACTTGCTCTATTACCGGGAAGGCGACCATCTGTCCCAAGGAGGTGTCGGATTTATCGTCCAAAAGTCTCTCGTTAACAACGTTGTAAAGATTGAGAGTGTGTCGACGAGGGTTGCGTACCTTATACTCAGAATCACCAAATGGTATTCGCTGAAGGTCATACAGGTTTACGCACCAACCTCGGCACACCCCGATCAGGGGGTGGAGGAAATGTATGAGGATATCTCTAGAGCCATGCACTCCTCCAAACCCCAATATACGGTGTTAACGGGAGACTTCAATGCAAAACTAGGCACAAGAGAGAACGGTGAGCTGAAAGTGGGAAAATTTGGAATAGGGCAACGGAACCCAAGGGACCAGCAGCTGACCGACTTTATGGAGAAAGAGGGACTCTTTATGATGAACTCTTTCTTCCAGAAGCGGCCCCACAGGAAGTGGACCTGGTCGAGCCCCGACGGTTCGACAAAAAATGACATTGACTTCATTATTACGACCAGACGACAACTGTTCAGTGATGTCTCAGTGATCGCGAGGGTGAAAACCGGCAGCGATCACCGAATGGTTAAAGGCACACTGAACCTAAATGTTAAGTTGGAGAGGTCTCGTCTAATGAAGTCAACGCTCCGTCCCCCTCGTGCTCTAATCCAAAGTCCCGAAACCTTTCAGCTCGAGTTACAAAACCGTTTTCAGTGCCTAGAAGACTGCAATGAAGTGGACGATTTGAATGACAAGCTCGTGGAAACTGTCCATGCGGTCGGAGCTAAGTTCTGCAAGACCCGCCGCAGAAGAACACAAAAACTCTCCGATCACACTCTTAATCTCATGGCTGTTAGACGGGAGATGAAGCTACATTCTTCAATAATTTGACAGCATACAGGCAACTGAACAGACAGATCTCCAAGTGCATGCGGCGGGACTTACGCAACTTCAATACAGCTCGTATTGAAGAAGCGATCGAGCGGAACCAAGGCTCCAAAGTCTTTGCCAGAGATCTGTCTGCCAGAAAGAGCCAACTGTCAAAGCTGAAGACCGAATGTGGCAGCATCGTTTCCGGGGCACCTGAGATTTTGAGTGAGATTGAGAGGTTCTATGGGCAGCTGTACACGTCATCGTTGGAGCCGCACGCAAGTGTGAGTAACGATCCAAGAGCGAGTCTTATCCGACATTATTCCGATAATATCCCGGACGTCAGTCTGAGCGAGATTAGAATGGCTCTCCAGCACCTTAAAAACGGCAAGACCCCAGGCGAGGATGGAATTACAGCGGAGCTTCTGAAAGCAGGTGGAAGACCGGTACTTGAAGTCCTTCAGAAGCTCTTTAATTCCATCCTCCATGGTGGCATTACACCGGAGGCGTGGAGCAGAATTGCGGTGGTCTTGTTCTTCTAGAAAGGCGACAACGCTCTCTTGAAGAACTACAGACCGATTTCCCTTCTGAGCCGCGTCTACATGCTGTTTTCGAGAGTCATTACGAATCGTCTCGCGCTTACTTGACGACTTCCAGCCTGCTGAACAAGCCGGTTTCCGAAAAGGCTTTAGCACCATAGACCACATACATACCCTTCGGCAAATTGTAGAGAAGTCCGAGGAGTACAATTTGCCACTATGTCTGGCGTTTGTGGACTATGAGAAAGCCTTTGATTCCGTCGAAATTTGGGCGGTGCTGCAGTCCCTTCAGCGATGCCAAGTTGACTGTCGGTATATCGGAGTGTTGAAGTGCTTGTACAGTAGCGCTACGATGGCTATCCGAGTACAGAACCAGAGTACGAAACCTATCCAATTGCAGAGAGGTTTAAGACAGGGTGACGTCATATCCCCGAAACTCTTTACCGCTGCATTGGAAGATGTTTTCAAGCTTCTGGACTGGAAAGGATACGGTATCAACATCAATGGCGAGTACATCACTCACCTTCGATTTGCCGACGATATTTTCCTTTTTTTTTTTTTTTTTTTTTTTTTATAGTATCGGGTGCCAAACGAGCACACAGTCCACCTGATGGTAAGTGGTTACTGTGACCCATAGACATCTATATCTATCCTCAATAAAGACTCAAGATGCAGATGCGTTGTCACCCGTGAGGACTAAGATGGAATGTCTCTTTGCCAGTAAAAAGGGTCTCCGGTTCTCTACACTCACCATACGAAACACAGCAGCGTTAAGCTGCTATTTTACGCTGGTTTTCTGTGAGAGCGTGGTCCTTCCCCGGTCGAGCCGACCCATTCGTGCTACAACCATAATATAGCTGCAGCATGGCTCTACCACGTAAAGAATGGCAGAATCGCTGGAGGACCTAAGCACTATGCTCAATGACCTCAATAGTGTTTCCCAACGGATAGGTCTTAAGATGAACATGGACAAAACAAAGATCATGTTTAATGTCCATGTAACACCTATGCCGGTAGTTGTTGGGAACACTAAGCTCGAAGTTGTTGACGAGTATGTTTACCTGGGACAAATAGTCCGACTAGGTAAGTCCAACTTCGACCGAGAGGTCAATCGACGGATTCAGCTCGGTTGGGCAGCGTTCGGGAAATTACGACACATCTTCTCGTCAGGTATACCTCAAAACTTGAAAACGAGACTGTACACCCAGTGCGTGTTGCCAGTGATGACATACGGAACTGAGACGTGGTCCTTCACTGCTGGCCGGGTGAGGAAGCTCAAGGTCGCTCATCGAGCTATGGAGAGGGCTATACTCGGAGTTTCTCTACGTGATAAACTCAGAAATGAGGATATCCGCAGTAGAACCAGAGTGACCGACATAGCCCACCGGATTAGTAAGCTGAAGTGGCAGTAGGCCGGCCATATAGCTCGAAGAACCGACAACCGATGGGGAAGAAAGGTTCTCGAGTGGCAGCCTCGTACCGGCAGGCGAAGTGTAAGGCGTCCCCCCACTAGATGGAGTGACGACCTGGTAAGATATGCAGGAAGTCGATGGATGCAGGTGGCTCAGGACCGTGCTTTGTGGCATTCTTTGGGGGAGGCCTATGTTCAGCAGTGGACTTGTGAAGGTCTGTAATATGATACTAATGAAATGGCAGATTTATCTCTTCACTATCATGTTAACCATGTAGTGGCGGTTTAAAAATAACCACTACCCCATATCGTCCCGAAAGTTTCGTAAAATGCGACAGAGGGAAAATGAAACAGGAGATGGCCAGCAGCGTCTTCCTGATAACAACTCTAAATAATAGAAAACTGCGTTTGTGGACTCGCGTGGCAACTATGGCAAAATCCCCCCATCAGGCAATCTATGAGGGAGGCCTATGTTCAGCAGTGGAATTTTATAGGCTGTAATGGATGGATGGATTGACTATCATGTTATGATAATAACTAAAATAAACATATCATACAAATCATGATAACTTTAGAGTCCACTGTTGTTAGACCTAGGTCAATCTAGGTGCTGGCATCAGCAGGCAATTTTGGGCGATATGCTCATATTTATAATATAAGCGAGCGGCTTTTTTTTTTGTAGAATTAGTGTGACTAACGAGCATACAGTCCACCTGATGGGAAGTGGATGACACAGACATCTACACCAATGCTCGATGAAGAATCAAAATGCAGCTCCGTTGTCACCTCTGAGGACTAAAATGGAATATCTCGTTTCCAGTAAAAAGGGTCTCCGGTTCTCTGCACTCGGTTTTGGTTACAATCGGTTTTGGATGATTTTTTCTTTCATCAGCCAGTCCCTAAAGTCTTGTCCACCAATTAGTAGTAAAGTTATGATTGGTGTTTGGAGAAAGAGCTGACATTAAGAGGAAATCCCTAACAAACATGACAGTCAGTTTCAGGAGTTTCCCTTCGCGTTGTTTTCGGGAAATAGGACTTTAATTTCTAAGCCTTATAGTTTAATGTGAATTGAAATTGTAATATTTTCCGCGGGAACTCTTACGTCAAACAAACTTTACCTGATATTAAACATTTCTTTCTTTTCTGTGTATTATTTAGACACTGATTTATAGTACTTCGTTAATACACAAATAAAGTAAAGAAGTCTTGAGTAAATGAGTTCTTATATTTTACGCGTCATTCACAATAATGATCATTGCTTAAGCAATCGAGCTTTTTAAATATTATTTTTAAATGACATCAAAGACAATATAATATACCTGTTACTGATGTCAGATATGGATTTTATTTTGAACACTGAAGTAAATATGAAACAAGAATAAAATAAATATAGAACGTAAAAATGCAAGTATCTAGTATACGTTTACCTTGGAGGAAAGAGAAAATCTCGAAAGACGTGGAGCAACAAAATAATGTCCAAGAAAATGAGGTACCATTTTAAGCAACATAATATTATTATAGCGTGTAAAATTTAACGAAAGCCTTTTATTATTGGGTAAAAGCAAAATTTTGGCGAAAAAACAAATACAGTTCGCTACATCAGTGTACGTTAGTGGACTTCGCAAGTCTTCGAGATATATTTGACCGTCAAACATGCAGTGGCCATAGTTTAGGGACTAGACATCTGCCATATTTCACTGGACGCGAGCAAACTTAGATTGATCGCTGGCACCTAAACTCCGTGATTGACTTCAAAAGAAAACATCGTGAGGAAATCTGCAGACCTGCACTAACCCTGTACAAATAATCAGGCCCTATACAAAACCATCTATATACTTGGTAGGGCCATGCTATGTTGTGGTTGTAGCACGAACGGGCCGGCTCGACCGGGGAAGGACCACGCTCTCACAGAATACCAGCGCAAAATTACAGCTTAAGGGTCCTTAGGGGTGACAACGCATATGCATTTTGATTCTTTATGGAGGATAGATATAGATGCCTATGGGCCCCGTCACGCACTGGCCATCAAGTGGACTGTGTGGTCGTTTTACACCCTTATTCTATAAAAAAGCTATATGTGTGTGTAGTTATGGTGGTAGTACAGTGAGAAAATCTAAAATCCCATTTCTTCTCGTTGCGTTGGTATAGTAAGCAGTGACTTTAGAAAGACTACTATTTCCCAAAGCCGGATCTTTCAAATATTCACGAGACGAAAGTTCCTACCCTCGAAGTCTTTCTAGAAAGATCTCGACGCGTCCGTTAGATGACTAATAAAAACTATACACATAGATACACATATATATACTACACATATAGATATAAATATTCATTGATCACTAATAAAAAACTACATACACAATCAGTGACATAAATGTCCTTAACGAATGAGCGCCCACTCGAACATTTGGGTGCGCATTTAATTTGTACGTAGCTTTGGGAATACAACTTTAAGAAATGCATTTAAGGTTGAATTTACATTAATGTGTATTTATTTCAATTAGAATTACGTCAAAACAATTGGCGATAGTTTTTAGAGAACTCTTGCGTGGAATTGTGTATCTAGTTTTTTATTAGTGAGCGATGGGTATACTATCTCATTTAAGCTAGACGTAAAATAACGGGCGACAGGAAGCAGCGACAATGGAGCAAAACATCTTATACCGCGATCCGCAATCTGAAAAAAGAAATCTTACCTTAAAAGGGAAAGCCCCGTGTTAATCAGTGTACTATACTGTTACTGACTGATAAAGGGCAAAGAAAAATAATATGTATATATTAGCCCGCGTGGACTATACTACGATTTCATGGGCTTTTTTTTTGCGAGGAACCTAATTCTTTGTCTAAAATAAAAGTATCCTAAGTTACTCCTTATATCATCAGCTATCTGCCAGTGAAAGTCCCGTCAAAATCGGTCCAGCCGTTTTGGAGATTAGCCAGAACAAACAGACAGACAGACAGATAGACCAAAATTAAAAAATGGTTTTTGTTATTAATACCGTATTTACTTTTATATGCATTTACTAAAAAGCTGTTATTTTAACATTACAAACAGACACTTCAATTTTATTTATTTGTATGTATGTATGTATATGTATGTATATATATGCATTGTATATATGCTTGTATAAATGTTCAAAATTAGTTAGCTAAGATCCACGTAATAAAATATAATTTAAAATTAAAAATTTTGTACAGCCGACTTCAATATAAGCGACTTCAATATAGGTTATTAAAGAATAACTCAATAACCATTGGTCTGACCTTGATCAATTCATATGGGACCACACGGGAACTATCAGCTTTCATATGAAAAAAGAATCATCGAAATCGGTTCGCCCAGTACAAATTTATGAGGTAACACACATAAACAAAAACATACAGTCGAATTGAGTACCGTCTCCTTTTTGGAAGTCGGCAGATAAAAAGGGAGAAAGATTAGAAGCATATTGTAATAATAAAACAAAATGGAAGATGCTACTGCCCATTTTCTGCGCCAATCTTTTTTTAGTTTGAAGGGGAAGGCTAAGAATCCACTAAGCCTTACATCATTCGTGGGTATAAAAAGATTGGCGCAGAAAATGGGCAGTAGCATCTTCCATTTTGTTTTATTATTACAATATGCTTCTAATCTTTCTCCCTTTTTATCTGCCGACTTCCAAAAAGGAGACGGTACTCAATTCGAGTGTATGTTTTTTTTATGTGTGTTACCTCATAACTTTGTACTGGGTGAATCGATTTCGGTGATTCTTTTTTTATATGAAAGCTGATAGTTCTCGTGTGGTCCCATTTGAATTTGATCAAGGTCAAACCAATAGTTTTTGAGTTATTCTTAAATAACTTATATTGAAGTCGACTGTACAAAATTTTTAATTTTATAAATTATTTAATTCTTTTGCCGGTTTTCTGTCAGTAATTGCTGTGTTGCCATAAGACCGCCTTTTGTTTCTTCCTCAACATCTATATAGTTTTAGTGAGCTTTATCGTTCTTTTGTGTACAATAAAGTGTATCATATTGTAAAATATTTCAGATTGAGTATCCTATGTGGTGGAGTAAGGATCAATTAATACGGAGCTTCCTCAGTTGTACAGAGAATACCATTTGGAATGTGTTCATCTGTGTAATTGTGCTACTGTCTATTGCACTAGTAGCTAACAACACCAAAGCATCGTTTATGAATTTCTATGACAACATCTACAACGTGGCTTATGCTGTCCATGTGCTGGGTGTCGCCATTAACCTCTATGTCAATCGGGAATCTAGTGACATTACTTTGTTTACTGCATGTAAGTTCATTTGAACTGTTTTTTTTTTAATTTCCATTAGCTCGTTAAACTCTACTGTTAGTTGATGGCCTTGCGCGATGCTGGGATTTGCCTTATACCGGGGTTCTATATTTAAAAAAAAACCGCTTCGATTTCTTTTACGAGCCGGTTTGCAGTTTTTTAAATTAAAAGCATGGAATCCCCCTTTTATAATACAAAATACCAGGGAACAATTTTTTGTGAACCGTAAAGTTTCTTCATTTCAAGACATCATAAGTTGCTAAATGAATAGTTTAGTAGAATAAAAACTGCTTTTTCATTTTTACAAAGTGACAAACGAGCATACAGTCCACCTAATGTTAGGTGGATTAAGAATCAAAATGCAGATGTGTTGTCACCACTGAGGACTTAGATGGAATGCCTCGTTTCCAGTAAAAAGGGTCTACGGCTCTGGTCTCTGGTCTCTGGTCTCTCTGGTCTATGTCTCCAATGAGACAGCAGCATCTTATGACATCCACGGAACAAAATGCAGAGATCGATTCTCTCTCATCACATTGGAAGTCACAAATGAGCTTGCGGTTTACTTGCTGTACTGGTGAATGGTCACTGGAATTAACGTACACATGCGGCCACTTCTTAACAAAAGAAAACTTCTTCCTAGAGAACTAAGATGTATTATTTTCTTACCTGTAACACTCACTTCCTTACGCTTTAAACCGGAACCCTGTGTAATTAGCTGCTAACAACCCAGAAGCATCTTCGTGAAAACAACTCAAAATTATTAAAAACTGCGGTTGACAACCCACGCCATCATAGCAACTTAAGCGAAATCCTCTAAGATGCATTCTATGGGGGAGGCCTAAGCTCAACAGTAGAACTTTCATGGGGCTGCAATGATAAAATAGATGGATGAACCCAGACTAGCTACCCAACAAAAAAGCCCTCCTCACTATTAAAGATGTAGACGTTCCACCGACAACATCACGAATTAGGAAGCAAAAGAAAGTACAGCTGATGGTAAGTGATCATCACCACCCATGAACAGCACCAGAAAAATTGTAGGTGGGTCGCGGGAGTTTTATAAAGGAGTAGAAACTGTTCTTGAAGGTCTCTGAATTTAGATAACTGCAGCTTTAGTACAAGCGATGGTAGTCGACAACATGTCAATGGATAGCCATGGGTCTTGTTTCGCTAGCGTGGCGCATGTACTATTTTATCTAGTGACTGTCAATAAACAGAAGCGATAAACAAATTCAGAAAAATATTAGATCTTATGTTATTTCTTCTATTTACTAGGGTTTTTCTTCTTTTTACTGGTGTTTCTGATTGTTTTATTTCTGTATATTATCATATTTTTTATAGGACAAGGGTGACAAACGAGCACACAGTCCGCCTGATGGTAAGTGGTTGCTGCGGCCCATAAACATCTACGTCTATCACCTATTACAAATCAAAATGCAGATACGTTGTCGCCCGTGAGGACTAAGATGGAATGCCTCATTTCCAGTAAAAAGGGTCTCCGGTTCTTTATGCTCAGCATACGAAACACAGCAGCGTTAAGCTGCTATTTTACGCTGGTATTCTGTGAGAGCGTCGGTCGAGCCGACCCATTAGTGCTACAACTATACTGCTAATATAGCTGCAACATGGCTCTACCACGTATAGAATACTATTATCATCATTACAGCCCTATAGAAATTCACTCTTGAACATAGAACTCCGAAATCAAAGAAAATTATATAAAAAGGAAAACTTATTACTTTAGGACGTATGAAATCAAAATTTCGCTAAACAAGCGAAACTTTGATTTGATTTCATGAATTGATGAATCGAATATGTATGCATAAAAGAAGAACAAAAGACTACCGACTATCGATTTTAAAAACAAAATCTTGTAAATATTGAGCAGGTTGCAAGTATTAACAAAGATTTCTCGTGTATTTTCCAGCGGGCTTCTTAATCGATGTGCTGTCTTACATCCATTACTTTTTAAATGATCTTCATCCGAGAGAGAGCAAGCTAATATGTTACTACATGCGGTTACACAGACCGTTCAGATATCTTTGTAAGTTAACAAAATTAATGTATGTATACTGTGTTATTAAACTTGCAGAGAAGGTTCAGAATAAGTAATATAGGCAAATGGTTAAGAAAAATTAATGAAAAAAATCTCAAACATTCTGTCCTTTTTGTCTTTTAAATTTAAAATGCGTGGTGATGCATTAACTGATTTTACTGCGCACGCACAGTAACACGCACGTAAGGGTCGATCGTTTGGCGAAAACGTTGTTGCCCATAAATCACATTTAATTTGGTTGAATTTCAAATAAAAGTGGAAGTCTTATTTATTCGTATTTTCAAAAAGTGCTGTAACGGTATATCGTTATTTATATAATATTTGAACTTAAGTTTAAAATTTGGCTCCTCCTTGAAAAATACCTAACCCTGTATAGGTATGTATGTCACGGCTAAAGTCGCATTACGGAATCGCCTAGTCTTAGGCGACAAGGTGGAGCGGATTGTGTTTGGTTCATTAGAGGATGAGCAGTTTTTAACACGCTTTTATTAGCTTGACCTCGAACATAATGGAATTTTATTATTAATTCTTCATACTCGTATACTTCATATTCCTCATACCCGGACGCCTGAATAATCTGAAATTTCGCAGTTGTGGTATGATACCGATAAAAATATCACAATTTTGTGACTGATCTAGTATCTTTAGGTCATCAGAGCTCAAAAAACTCTAACATTAAGATATTGTAATATGTAGATATCCGAACCTAAAAGGTTACAAAATTTGTTCACCTATCCAAACCTGAAAGGTTTCAGAATCAGTTCAGAAGTGTGTTTAAAAATATCATTTAACAGTGGTAGAGCCACGCGGCAGCTTTTGCTGTCGCATGGATGGGCCGGCTCGAACCGGGGTAGTACCACGACCTCACAGAAAACCAGCGTGAAGTAGAGGTTTACCTTGGTGAGTGCAGGTGGCCGGAGGCCTTTTTTACTGCAAATGAGGCATTCCATCTTAATCCTCACGGGTGACAACGCATCTACATTTTGATTTATAACAGAGGATAGATGTAGATGTCTATGGGCTGCAGCAACCACTTACCATCAGGTGGACTGTGTGCTCGTTTGTCACCCTTATCCTATAAAAAAATCATTTGAAATTTAGAATAATACATGTTATATCTAAAACCATAAAGTGATGCTAATAATTCTACTACCTTTCACCATTGGACAACCAGATGCTCGGCCAGTCTCTTAATGACAACAAGTGGTTGTTGATATACCACGCACACGAAACAAACAGTTTGCTTTATCGTTCGTCTGTGTACAGCAAGGGCATGGAATAATTTGCCAGTCTGTCTCTTTTCAACCGATTAAAAAGTGGGTTTCATCAAGAGTGAATATAGTAGTAATAATAGGCTTTTGTAAAGTTAAGTCAGTGCACTTTACCGTCATCAGGTGGTAGGTATAGTAGCAGTGGCGTAGCGTGCCTTAGATGGGCCCTGTATCAAAATTTGTTGAGGGGCCCCAATGAAGAGTAACGATTTCATAAAAGGAACAAAACAAGCGTTTTTGTTTTGAATTAAAATTATTGTGTACTATTGATTATTCGTTATTCATCATCATTACAGCCCTTCACAAGTCCACTGCTGAACACAGGCCTCTCCGAAAGAATGCCACAAAGCACGGTCCTGAGCCACCTGCATCCATCGACTTCTTGCATATCTTACCAGGTCGTCCATCTAGTGGGGGGACGCCCTACACTTCGTCCGCCGGTACGAGGCCGCCACTCGAGAACCTTTTTTCCCCATCGGTTGTCGGTTCTTCGAGCTATATGGCCGGCCCATTGCCACTTCAGCTTACTAATCCGTTGGGCTATGTCGGTCACTCTGGTTCTACTGCGGATATCCTCATTTCTAAGTTTATCACGCAGAGAAACTCTGAGCATAGCATTAAACATGATCTTTGTTTTGTCCATGTTCATCTTAAGACTTATCTGTAGGGAGACACTATTGAGCTCATTGAGCGTAGTGCTTAGGTCCTCCAGCGATTCTGCCAAAAGGACTATATCGTCGGCAAATCGAAGGTGAGTGATGTACTCGCCATTGATGTTAATACCGTATCCTTTCCAGGCCAGAAGCTTGAAAACGTCTTCGAATGCAGCGGTTAAGAGTTTCGGAGATATAACATCACCCTGTCTTACACCTCTCTGCAATTGGATAGGTTTCGTACTCTGGTACTGTACTCGGATAGCCATCGTAGCCCTACTGTACAAGCACTTCAGCAATTCGATATACCGACAGTCAACTTGGCACCGCTGAAGGGACTGCAGCACCGCCCAAATTTCGACGGAATCAAAGGCTTTCTCATAGTCTACATACGCTAGACATAGTGGTGAATTGTACTCCTCGGACTTCTGTACAATTTGCCGAAGGGTATGTATGTGGTCTATGGTGCTAAAGCCTTTTCGGAAACCGGCTTGTTCGGGAGGCTGGAAGTCGTCAAGTCTGCGCGCGAGACGATTCGTAATGACTCTCGAAAACAGCACGTAGACGCGGCTCAGAAGGGAAATCGGTTTATAGTTCTTCGAGAGAGCGTTGTCACCTTTCTCGAAGAACAAGACCACCGCACTTCTTCTCCACGCCTTCGGTGTAATGCTACCATTGAGGACGGAATTAAAGAGCTTCTGAAGTACTTCAAGTACCGGTTTTCCACCCGCTTTCAGAAGCTCCGCTGTAATTTTATCCTCGCCTGGGGCCTTGCGGTTTTTAAGGTGCTGGAGAACCATTCTAATCTCGCTCAGACTGACGTCCGGGATATCTTTAGTATAGTGTCGAATAAAACTTGCTCTTGGATCGTTACTCACATTTACGTGTGGCTTCAACGATGATGTGTATATAGAACCTCTCAATCTCACTCAAAATCTGAGGTGTCCCGGCAACGACGCTGCCACACTCGGTCTTCAGCTTTGACAGTTGGCTCTTTCTGGCAGACAGATCTCTAGCAAAGACTTTGGAGCCCTGGTTCCACTCGATCGCTTCTTCAATACGAGCAGTATTAAAGTTGCGTAAGTCTTGCCGCATGCATTTGGAGATCTGTCTATTCAGTTGCCTGTATGCTGTCAAATCTACTGAAGACTGCAGCTTCATATCCCGTCTAACAGCCATGAGATTAAGAGTGTGATCGGAGAGTTTTTGTGTTCTTCTGCGGCGGGTCTTGCAGAACTTAGCTCCGACCGCATGGACAGTTTCCACGAGCTTGTCATTCACATCGTTCACTTCATTGCAGTCTTCTAGGCACTGAAAACGGTTTTGTAACTCGAGCTGAAAGGATTCGGGACTTTGGATTAGAGCACGAGGAGGACAGAGCGTTGACTTCATTAGACGAGACCTCTCCAACTTAACTTTTAGGTTCAGTGTGCCTCTAACCATTCGGTGATCGCTGCCGGTTTTAACCCTCGCGATCACTGAGAATGTTGTCATATGGTCGTCATAATGAAGTCAATTTCATTTTTTGTCGAACCGTCGGGGCTCGATCAGGTCCACTTTCCTGTGGGGCCGCTTCTGGAAGAAAGATTTCATCATAAAGAGTCCCTCTTTCTCCATGAAGTCGGCCAGTTGCTGGCCCCTTGGGTTCCGTTGCCCTATTCCGAATTTCCCTACTTTCAATTCACTCTTTTCTCTTATACCTAGTTTTGCGTTGCAGTCTTCCATTAACACCGTATAGTGGGATTCGTAGGAATGCATGGCTCTAGAGATATCCTCATACATTTCCTCCACCTCCTTATCGGGGTGTGCCGAAGTTGTAGTCGTAAACCTGTATGACCTTCAGCGAATACCGTTTGGTGATTCTGAGTATAAGGTACGTAACCCTCGTCGACACACTCCCAATCTTTACAACGTTGTTAACGAGAGACTTGTGGACGATAAATCCGACACCCTCTTGGGACAGATGGTCGCCCTCCCGGTGATAGAACAAGTTGCCTGATTCGAGGATTATCGTGTCCTCCCCCTCTCTTTGGACCTCGGATAATCCTATGATATTCCAGCGCAACTTGTCTATCTCTTCTTCCAGCTCCAGGATTTTCTCGTCAGTCCTCAGGGTGCGTGCGTTATAATTTGCCAGGTCGAGTCATCGTAGGTGGCAACCGAACCTCCACCGGAGATTCTTAGCAGCCCCTGCCCCGCCGTTACCATGGTCGCCACCGTAGCCAGGAGTAGCGGGGCCGCCGGGGACTGGGGGCCGTTTATTAATGTCATTGCTCATGGGGGGTGTGTTGCCATAGTTGCCACGCTTGGCGAGCGATTTTACAACCGCAGTTTTTTATTGTTGTTTTGCTGTTATCAGAAAGATGCTGCTGCCCATCTTCTGCCTAAGTTTCTCTCTGTCGCCTTTTACGATACCCATGGGAAGATATGGGGTGGAGATTATTCTTAACCGCCACTACACGATGATTATTACACGGAGATATTCGTTATTACTTACAATTAATACTCCTAGGAACTAAGCTAGCCAAACAATTAAAATTAAATATACACTTTTCTTGCCTTTTGTTCAGCGAACATAGCTGAAGACGATTCGGTCTAGTTTTTCTAAAGTCCCATAGAAGTCCTTGGAATTTTTGTTTACACACTTTCGGGGCCCCTGTAGCCCGGGGGCCCCGTATCATTGATACGGCTGATACGGCGGTAGCTACGTCCCTGTATAGTAGTCAAGCACTGGATTAGAATAGTTTAAAAAAAACCTGGCAACCGGTAGTTAAAAAGCTACCAGTGACCATGCTGCCGTAGCATGCGGTTTTTATAGGCGAGGTCTTAGATTTTGTTATTGGTTAGAAATTATATTAGATATATCCAGAGAGCCAGCAACAAAATACCTATAGAAACAAATAATTGGCTGGACCTGACAGCCAGTGCTATCTACCACTATGTCCATGTACCAATCTACATGCAACCATAGCACGTGGTTTTGTAGAATTATGTTTGGCTGAGGCTGTGTATTTTACCATCTCCGGCTATATTATTATTTACCATCAGGTGGGATGGGGTAGTTGGCAAGCACTCGCTTATAATAGTTTGAAAAAACAATATTAATAATTATTTTTAATTCATTGTTATTAATTATCCTTTTTATTTGAATAAAGCTAATTCATGATCATTCTGCAGGGACTCTCAACGATTATAACCTCAAAAGAAGTATTCTCACAACGGCCTTGAAATATTTCTATCTTTTCTCTGTGCTTCGAGTCACCTGGGCAATTATTTGGTTACAGCTTCAGGAGGTATATCAACATATTTCATATTAAGCACAGTAATATTTTTATAATACAATAAAATAGAATAATTTTTATTCAACATAACGTACTAATTGAAATTACTTATTGAAAGTCATTTATGCTTTTACCAATGGTTCGGGAATAACCTCTGGCCTGGGAAAAACCAGCAAGTAATTCAGCGGGACACTTGCGATGTTTAGAATCAGGAGTCAAACTTTTCGGATTATATTTGCACTCGTACAAGAGGGCTGGTGATAAGAGATCGCCGCCACCCGGGAGCATCTGCAACACCAGATGAATCACATTTTATTTTGCTGGCACCTATTAGCTCTTTTCAAAATACCTTTTCATCTTTGGCATTTATTTACACGTCATTGTGTAAATCTATAAAAAGTTTTAAAAAGTAAAAATTTTATGCCCTGCCCTGCCCTGCCCTGCCCTGCTTTCTCTATCAACTTTGGCTGCAGGGAGATAATGTGATATAACGTTTAATATAGAGTTTAGAATGAGTGTACTAATTGTATTTTGTTCATCACATACTTGAATAAGTTACTCTTTGACACTGACAGAAATTTCGATGAAAATAGGTACTAGGAAAACAGATTTGTTATTGATTTCATCGGTTAAAAAACATTTGAGTTTATTTTATTTTTATTTTACATTAAACAGTTTCTTAGGAGGAGGTGCGGCTCGGGATTTGACGATCTCATGTCAGCCAGATGTCGTCTCGTTAGAAGCTCGTCCCCGTTATCATGTTTAGATTTTCTATTGAAATGATAAAGCTATCCATGCCTATTGAACACCACGAGGTTATTTACCCTGGCATTTCTATTATCTACAGGCTTAAAAAAGAAGGAGGTACTCAATTCGACTTTTTTTTGTGTGTCACCTCATAATTTTCTGGGGCAATCGATTTCGATGATTCTTTTTTTTTATTTGAAAGCTGGTGCTTCTCGTGTGGTCCCATTTAAATTTGATAAATGTCTGACCAATAGCATTTGAGTTATTCTTAATAATTTATATTGAAGTCGTTGTACAAAATTTTTAATTTTTAATTATTCAACTTATGCGATACACTGTTAGTTATGAAATGATGGATTTTCTCATGCTTCCATTCAACACCTTCATCCTTAATGCTCGTCACAGAATCACCACAGAACATAGGATTCTCCCAATTATTGCCAAAAGCAAGGTCCCGCCACTTGCACCTATAGACTCCCTGCATACCACTTTGCCATGTTAAGTTTTAATACTTTGATAGTGTCTTCTGTTTAGGTGGTTTTATTCTGGATCATAAAATTGTTGTTGTTATCTAATTGTCAGGATATTCGTCGACCAAGTGTAATGTACTGGAAGTTGGCCCAAGATGTGCACAATAACGTGGTGCTCAAACATTTGCAGCAATACAACGTTAGCGGATTTCAAAGCGCGTTGTACATTATCAACAAGATGTTCATTCCAATCGGGTACAAGTTCCTAATTTTTTTTTAATAGAATAAGGATGATAAACGGGCCCACCGTCTACCTGATGGTAAGTAGATGTGTCCCATAGACATCTAAATCTATCTTAGATTTAGAATCAAAGTGCAGATGTGTTTTGGCTCCTGAGGATTAAGGTGGAATGCCTCGTTTCTAGTGAAAAGGGTCTCCGGTTCTCTTTTTTTTATAGGATAAGGGTGACAAACGAGCACAGAGACCACCTGATGGTAAGTGGTTGCTGTGCCTCATAGACATCTACATCTATCTTCGATTAAGAATCAAAATGCAGATGCGTTGTCACCCGTGAGGCCTAAGATGGAATGCCTCGTTTCCAGTAAAAAGGGTCTCCGGTTCTCTACACTCACCATACGAAACACAGCAGCGTTAAGCTGCTATTTTACGCTGGTATTCTGTGAGAGCGTGGTCCTTCCCCGGTCGAGTCGACCCATTCGTGGTACAACTATAATATAGCTGCAGCATGGCTCTATCACTGTTAATACAAATGTTCATACCAAACACAGCAGCATTAAGCTGCTATTATGGTATTCTGTGAGTGCGTGGCCCTTCCCCGGTCAAGCCAACCCATTCGTACTGAAACTATAGCTGGAGCATGACTCTACCACGTACTCGTATATGTACATTATATAAATATAGATAAGTACAAATGGTAGCGGTTAAAGTTACCGTTACAGCCTATCTAAAGTCCACCGATGAACATAGACCTCCTCCATAGACTGCCTCGTAAGAGGCACATTTGCCATACCCTCCACGCTTGGCAGGCATTAGCAACCGCAGCTTTTGTTGTTTGTTGGTTAAAATGTTAGAAAGGTATTGCTACCCATTTCTTAGTTTGTTTTATATAGCTGCAGCATGTCTCTACCACGTATAATTCACTTTGTTATTTAATCCCATCGATATATATGTACTACGCACTAGATTTTGCATTCCTAACATTGACTATGTTCAACTAAACTGTACTGCAATCCGTACACTAAACTAAATATTGCGAAAATTGAAGATTTGTGAATTCCAATAGATAATTATTGTTACATTTTATTTAAAAATATATTTGTTTAGATTAAAATAACAGTATTTTATATTAAATTCTTACATTTATTTTATATTACTATCATATTTTATATTAAATTAAAGTTTTCGCACATATGCGACTCTACTATCTCCCGCGCATGCGGGAACACATAGAGTAGAGCACAATTTTTGTTTGGAATAGCTTCTCTAGTACGTAGTACATATACTCAATGTTTAATCCAGTAACATTACAATGGATTCCTTTTTTAAAAGCTCATTTTATTTTTTATTTTATTTTTTTCGATTTTATCAGCCTGTATGAATCTACAGGTGGACAAATGTGCAGTCACGCTGTAGGAGTTTGTCTTAATTGTCACACTTGCCAGGTAGATTGAAGACTGCAATATCAGACTTGAGCACATTTACCATTGCTTACCGTCGCCGGTCTGTATATTTAACGTTTGGCGTAAACGAGATGGTCATGCCGCCTTCTAAAGGAATCTATTATGTATTCAAACATTTCCCGTAGTCTGTAGTCGACTCTCACGACATATACCTACGAGAAAAAAATTGACTACTACTACAGTTTTAAAGCAAGGAAGAGTACGCCACGCTGCTTCAATTAAAGTTCCAACTTCACATTCACGTCTTTGAAATATTTCTTTATTATTCAAACATGGTTTCCTCACGATATTTTCCTTTACCACCAAATACGTGAAAAGTGAGCACTTAATTTTTTCTGGTTAAAAAAAACGTTGCCTCCACGCTAGGAATATCTCCTGTATCGTGGGACAGTTTTCATACATAAATTTCACTAGGACACAGACCCAAAACAATTATTTGTAGGTCATACAAATACTTTTTCCGTGTGGGATTTGAACCCGCGGCCCTTAGCGCTGCAACTCATTGCTACACTGCGCCACGGAGCCGTCTTGTAATTAACAATATATTTGTGTCGGAGGAGATCGAAACCCAAGTTTCCACGTACCAGCTCATAAACTACCACGGCTCTATATACTTGTACTAGAAGTGGTTCAGGTCGAATGACGATGAACCCACGACTTTTGACTTACGCGGTCCGTGAGTAAACATTACCGCTGCTACCATTATAAATTTGCTAAATCATATTAGATAAGCTTATAAAATTATTAATAAGCGGCCAAGTTGAGAATGGCGCATGAAGGGTTCTGTACATGTTTATAGTAGGGGAGCCCCTTTTAATTTTTAATTTATTGTTGTTACAGTGGCAACAGAAATATACATTCTGTGAAAATTTCAACTGTCTACCTATTACGGATCATGAGATACAGCCCGCTGACAAACAGACATACAGACGGACGGACGGACAGACAGCTGAGGCCTAGTAATACGGTCCACTTGGTTATCCTTCAGGTACGGAGCCCTAAAAGCATGAAAGACGTCATGATTTTTGGGTCAAAGTCAGTTATTGGGTTCTTCTGTCCAGAAGTTCTCAGTAGCAGCCCGGAGTCAAGAGTTGGCCGAGTTTTCACCCCCGTACCTTGGAAATCACGTAAAGCTGCAGGACCTGCGCCTAATCTTTCTCCGCTCATGTCGGATTACGGTCTCATCGGGCTATTATAGTGGAGGGATAGAGAGTGCACCCGTTGTTGTGCATACATTTAGGCTCTATAATCCTGTCCTGCGCAGATGGCTAGTCTACGTTGAGGCTGGCCGTCGTGACCGAAATTCAGTCGGAGGATATTATAACTATATTTATATGCTTTTTCCTAGACCACCGATATACCCGGACACGGACATCGAGCGCGTTATGTGTATGCTGATCATGATAACAGGCTGCCTGACGGTGGCGGGCGCCGCTGTCGCCTCGCTGTCCCTCGTTATTGCAATCTATATGAAGCCTGAGGAGACCTTCCGAGCGAGATTCCGCTTGATCATGAGAGACATGGTAAGCATTTTACTACCCTGGATCTATCAGAAATTTTACCCCAGTGTAGGTTAACAAATTTCCCATTTTATTAACTTACTAGCTGATACCCGCTCGTTTCGCTGGGCGCACAATAATAGACTGTAATAACATAGATATAAAATATCAAGATTTTTTTTTTATGGGAATATCGCAGAATCCGTTTTTAGTGTGTGTGTACAAAATAATCTAGATTGCCACTGCGGCATGGCAGGCAAGTGAGTAGGCGCCTTTAAAGATATCGTGATAAGTCAGCCAGTAGTATTTCGCTTATATATATATATATATATATATATATATATATATATATATATATATATATATATATATATATATACGTATCAAAACAAATTATAAATAAAATTAAACTGTCTGTTTGTAATATCGAAATAACTGGCTTCTATTGAGCTCAGAACGTTATTTTCATGCTATTGAGACATAAACAATCATTTTAAGAATTTTTCTCGGTTTGTCTATCATGGCTAATCTTCGGAATGGCTGAACCAATTGTGATGAAACTTTACGAATAGATAGAGGGCAATGCCAGGAGGGATCTGGGCTTTGCTTGTTCCGAAAGGCTTGAAGATTATTTATGAACAAACGAAAAATTGATAAATTAAATGGTGTTTGATGAAATAATTCTACATTGACCGATTTTAACCAGGCAAAGCTTTTTTATAGGATAAGGGTGACAAACGAGCACACAGTCCACCTGATGGTAAGTGGTTGCTGTGGGCTATAGATATCTACATCAGACAAAATGCAGATTCGTTGTCACCCGTGAGGACTAAGAAGGAATGTCTCGTTTCCAGTAAAAAGCGTCTCCGGTTCTCTACACCATACGAAACACAGTAGCGTTAAGCTGCTATTTTACGCTGGTATTCTGTGAGAGCGTGGTTCTTCCCCGGACGAGCCGACCTATTCGTGCTACAACTATACTACTAATATAGCTGCAGCATGGCTCTACCACGTAAAAAATGGATCTGGATCGGGTAGCTAGTTGTAAAATATTTCTAAGGCTAGACACATATTTTCGGCAGTGTGGCAGTCCTTAGAGGAGGCCTATGTTTAGCAGTGGACTTATTTACTATGTTTTCCATCCTATCGGACAAGTAATAAGTTATAATATATGTAAAACATTACAGCTGCAAAAATATTTTATTTACTATCTATACAGGGTTATTTTGTAATAACCGGCCAAATTTGCAGAAAAGGTTCAGAATAAGCAGTATAGGAAAAATGGTGAAGAATAATTAATTAAAAGATCTCAAACATTCTGTCCTTTTCATCTTTTAAATTCAAAATGCGTTGTAAATTGTAATACATTATTGTAACTGGTTTTGTTCGTAAGGGTGGATCGGTAGCCAAAAACGTTGTTGCCCGTAAATCACATACAATTTGGGATAATTTCAAATAAAAGTAGAAGCCATATTTACTCGTATATTCAAAAACTGCAATCACAGTATATCATTATTTATATATTTAAACTTGTTTAAACTTTGGCTACTCTTTGAAAAATAACCCTGTATATAGAATAGAATATAATAGAATAGAATAATTTTTATTCAATATATATTATTACATAATACTTATTGAAAGTAATTTTTTTATTTACCACTGGTTCGGAAAATACCTCACCACTATTTTACAGTAGTATCTCACAGAAAACTACCGTAAAATAGCAGCATAACGCTGATGTGTTTCGTATGGTGAGTGTAGAGAACTTGAGACCCTTTTCACTGGAAACTGCTCAGGGATGACATCGCATCTGCATTTTGATTTTTAATCGAGGATAGATTCACTTAACATTAGGTGGACTGTGTGCTTGTTATCCATCCTTAATCCTTATTCTTTAAAAATATTTGTCACAAATACAATTTTTCTAAGTTCCATCAAAATCAAGTATAAATTTTACTAATAAGCGTTTGTTAACTTGCGAATATTTTCAGAAAGAATCCAAGGTGCCTGAAAGTCTGAGCAAGAAGGTACACACGTTCTACAAGATGTACTGGCACAAGCAAAAGGCTGTTTCCACCACTCAGCTTTTGCCTACGTTCCCGCCCTGGCTGCCCTCTATTGTCCACACGGATATTTACTTTAAGGCTACCCAAAAGGTAAGCCTACTGATTTTTGGTCACATTTGTTGCAAAAGTGACAACCGTTGGAGTAGATGTCTGGAATGTAGACGCACTTATGTTAACGCAAGATGTAGCGACGGGCTGCGCATAGCGGCTGGCAGCAACTGGATGCGTGAAGTTGAAGACCGAGCTACGTGATGCGCCTTCTGAGAGGTTTATAGCCCTAAAAAAGTTGAATAACGACTGTTTGAATCTGAAAATGTTGAGGTTTATTATCTATGGACATTGAAGGATACTTTAAGCCACAGCCTAATAGGGTTATGAGTGCAGGGTCAACAATATATATAAAATCGAGGCACGAACCGATGTGTAAACGTTACATTTTTTTATAGGAATAGAGTGACAAATGAGCACACTATCCACCTGATGATAAGTGGTTGCTATGACCCATATACATCTATATTTATACTCGTTTGCGAATCAAAATGCAGATGCGTTGTCACCCGTGAGGACTAAGTTAGAATGCCTTTTTTTCTAGTAAAAAGGGTCTCCGGTTCTCTACACTCACCATACGAAACACAACAGTGTTAAACTGCTATTTTACGCTGGTATTCTGTGAGAAGTAATGGAAGTCCGTAGTCTCTGCCTACCCCTCTGGGTGACAGGCGTGAGTGTGTGTTGTGTTGTGTGTTGTGTTGTGTATTCTGTGAGAGCGTGGTCCTTTCCCGGTCTAGCCGACCCATTCGTGTTACAACTATACAATTAATATACTTGCAGCATGGCTCTGCCACATATAAACGTACTTATACGACTACGTACTCTATTTTACTTTTAAATTAGTAGACAAAAAAGGTTTCTATGTTTTAACGAAATAAAAAAATTTAATTTTTGATTTCAGAGCCGCATCCTCTGCGACTTATCGTACCAATTTCTCTGTGAGGTTGCCAAGAACATGGAGACGATTCATTATATTCCTGGCGATACAATAATCAAGCGATCCACTAAAAAGTCTTCTATAATTTACATGAGCTACGGGGATATTGAAGTAAATATTTTCATAATCCACTGACTTTCTTGTACCTTTTGGTTCTTATACATTAATCTATATAACTATTAATTAATTTCACCTCAAACATTTTTGTGGTCGATAATGGTTGTTTATAATAGTTTGCTTTTCGTTGTCACTCTTAATAATTAGGGTAAAATAAGTCAAATCTTGTAATTATACTAGGTATGTACCTTATCATGCTACAAAACGAAAGTAGCTTTGGTGCAGATTGACATCATTAATAGTTAAGAGCGTGATACCTTCTAAAAGGCCGACAACGCATCTGCAATTCCCCTGGTGTTGCGGTTGTTCATGGGCGGCGGTAGTCACTTACCATCAGGTGAGCCGCATGCTCGTTTGCCCCCTCTCCTATAAAAAAAAAACAAGCGGACTTCTACCTGAAGAGTCCTCTCACTAGGTGGCACTGATTGGCAATGACGATGTTTGCATATCTAACTGAAAACATTATAAATTAACAATTAAAATCGTTACCATTGATGTATTATTTATTTATTTAGGATAACCAACAAGATATACATTATACATTTTTTTTATAGAATAATGGTAACACGAGCACACACAACCTGATGGTGAGTGCGTGATGTGGCCCATATACATCTACGTCTATCCTCGATTAAGAATCAAAATGCAGATGCGTTATATCCAGTGAAAAGGGTCTTCGGTTCTCTACATTCACCATACGAAGCACAGTAGCATTGAGTTGGTATTCTGTGAAAAGTGTAAAAATGGTCCAATAATGCCGCCAGACCAAAATTCGTACCAGACACTTGTTGTGGATGCATTGGTTGTGGACGTATCCTCCGAAGTGGAAATTAAATTCATATTCGATCAAGCGGTCTTCGGCCCGTTGAGCAAACCGAAAACGCATCGAATGGCCATGCGCCTTCAGCTCTTGCACTAATTGAACTTTGTATGCATTCATACTGAGATCTTTATGCAAAATTATTCTTAAAGAAGTGCGTGAAATGTTCAATTCTTGAGAACGATGACGAGTTGATGTTAATGGTTGTTCACGGACACTCTGAGGTTTCTTTTCGGTTGAGCGCACTGGACGAGCTTTGATTATATAATGTATACAATCAAAGTGCACGAGCACATGCACGGGTTGTTTTATCCAACAACGATCTAGTTTCACGAACTTGCTTCAGTAATTGATCCACAAACTGCGTTTTTGGCGTATCCTTTTTGTCAATATTTTTTCGTAAATTTCTTACAGTTTGAGTAGAAGACTCACCGCTTTGGAAATAAGTTTTTAATATTTCCCAACTTTGTTCAAGCGAAAAGCGATCCATTTCATAAATGTCAAATATAAAACTAACTTTTTGTCACATCGGAAATGTCATCAAACCTTCCAACCTCAAAATAACCTATAGTTCCAATTCCAAACGTTGATTGTTCCAGATGTTGACTGCAGAAGATGACAGTACAGCTATACTGCGTATGACTAGCGGGACAGTCCTCGGACCTTGCGCTGGTTGTGTACCAGCCGGCTGCGGAAGAGCCCATGTGGAGATCAGGGCTGCCACCTTCTGCACAGCGCATGTCCTCAAGGCCGTTGATCTTTGGCGAACTGCACTAAAATATGGAAAGGATAATGGACAGAATGCGACAATTCTTGCTTCGTTCTACGTATTTATTATTTAATTGTTCCTTTTTACTTCTTTTTAAGTCTGTAAAAAGCCCACCGCTGGATATGAGCCTATTTTCTAATAAGAGTAACGGTGACAAAAGAGCACACAGTTCACCTGATGGTTAGTGCATGTTGAAGTCCATAGACATCTTCATCTATCTTCAGACCAACAAGGAAAGATAGAACGCTACGTACATTTCAAGTTTTGCGGAACCCATGCTCAAATTATTGTAGGAAAACGCATTCACGCAAACATATGCACCTAAAACCATGTTGTTGGTTGCAAATGAATTCGTCATCTGTTGATGTAATTTCTGTGGTTTATTAATATAATTAATATTTCTTTATATATTATTTCCACTGATCTCCATTATACAAGTACGCTGGACTGTGAATACACTGTGTTATCATGTGACGATTTGATTTTCGCGATTTTGGCAATTATAGCAGAAGTGAGCGGCCACGGAACTAACAATAGAGATAGGACAGCGTGACAAAATATATCGATGGAATTTCTATACCCAGGCCTATCATTCTATTTATTTATCATTTGAATACAATATCATACAATAAGTGTATTAATACTTAAGTCTTAGACACAAGCTTTATACCTCATATAAAACAAAAATAGACACTACGTTAGTCTAATTACGTTTTTCTTCGTAACTATAGAACAGGTTTTGTTCCGGGTTTCACCCTTGGGTATGTATGGTTCATTTTGAGAGGTTTAAAAGGTTCAGTAAGGAGAAAAATCAAATAAAAAATATACATATAAGTTTGTAAATCATTTATTGTTAACCATTCATTTCGTCCTAGTAATCAGTAAGAAAATCAATAAACTGCCGTAATATTATGCCTATTTCAACAATATATAATACTTAAACTTTTTAACTTTAAATTTCATTAAAGAATACCATACCTTTACTACTACCTACTTTTTATTAAACATGAAACATAGCCGAACATATTACTAACATGAAACATTGCCGAACTAATGTATATATGTATATATGTAATGTATGTATGTAATAACACACACTCTTTTCTCAAAAACTTTAAAATACTCTTAGAAGTTTTGAGCAAAACAAAGGCCATTTGCAAATTTTCAAGCTTCAAAACGGCACAAACGTTTTGTAGGGCATAGCTCCAGTCCAGCGTAAAAGTATGTACATGGAGGTCAGTGATTATTTCTTATAAAAAAATTAAATTGACTTGTTTTTTTAAGCATACGAAAAACTAACACAATTAAAATTTTATCAATTTTCTTTTAGGAACATTTTGAAAAGGTTAAAAGGCATTACAATTTAAAAAAGCCTGAAGAATGCAAGTGAGATATTTTTAATTTTTGTAAAAATTATGAAAATTCCTACAGTTATTAATATTAAATTTGTATAAAATTATGTGAAATGTTATTATAAAATTTTAGATAAATGTTATTGATTGTATTTTAGAGTTTTTAATATTAATTTGACGAACGAGCTAAGAGCCCATTTGGTAACTGGTTTGCAGTCCCTGGACAGTTGCAGTCTTCTTTTTTATTCGTTTATATAATCTTTATTATACATCTCCTAATAAGGGATATAAAGGGCGGACTTAACGCCTTATGGCACTCTCTGTCAGTCAACCTTCCTGGGCCCACTGCTGGGTACAGGCCATCTCTCATTTCTGAGAGGGTTGTAGGGCAAGGAAGTGTCCGCCGCGCTGCCCTAGTGTATGTAGGCAGACTTCACATGTTGTCGAATATTTTTTTTATTTCTCAGCCATTCAAACGGGTTTCTTTACGAAGTTACCCTTCACCGCCAGGCACATGGTAAATCAGCACTAAAAACTGCAATTAACAATATTGTTGCCGGCGGAAATTAATTACTCGTACTATATTAGTATGGATCCTTTCGTTTTATAAGTTTTTTTTTATCTTTATTCAAGATACAAGAGCAGCATTCGACACTTCAAACGTAACTTGATGATGCTGAAAGAAGCCAGAGATGAGAACGGAGACCTGCTGCTGGCTCGCAGCGACGTCATGCTCGAGATTGCTGGTTGCTACATTATGAGAAACGTTGGTTTTAAAATATTTTTTATCGTTTAAACTGAAGCAAGCTAGCGTGATAACTATTTAGCAGGCCAGTAAAGAGTTACGGAACTGAAACGTGGATCTTCACATCTGGCCGTATGAGGAAGCTCATCATGTGATGAATATGCTTGGAAATTCTCTACCTGATAAAATCCACACGAAGACCCCCCACCTCCAATAGATGGAGTGACGAACACCCGATGCAACACCAGTTAGGCATGCGGTAGGTGCAGGTGGTTCAGGACCGTGCTTCGTGGCAATCTATGGATGACGCCTATGTTCAACAGTGACAACACAAGTTCATTGCTATAGTGATAGTGATTGTGTAAAATGTAGTTAATATGGAATTCGATATTAAGACAAGCCGTGCTTATTGGCTTCTATGAAGGTACCCTCACTGGCGATAATATCCGTTACACTTGTACTGTAAGAACAAAAGTTGATTTTATTTATTTGTTTCCATTAGCGCGCGGACGTATCTCTTACTGATGAGTCGGACGAGATCTGTCTGCGATCGACGTTCCCTTGCATCTTACAGCCGCGCTCCTCCCTACAAACCCTCTGGAACACCTTTGTGTGCTGCGTTATTGTTGCTGTATGCTTTGTGAGTGCTTTCATTTATTGAGCATTTAATCGTTACGCGATGTTTTCGTCATTGCTTTGTTACCGTGTAGTGGCGGTGAAAAAAATATCCACTACTCCATATCATCCCTTGGGTATCGTAAGAGGCCACAGAGGGAAACAAATGAGGAGATGGCCAGCAGCGTCTTCCTAGTAACGACTAAAAACAAAAACTGCGGTTACTAACCTGCTTGCCAAGCGTGGCAACTATGGCAAATATCTATGGGTAAGGCCTATGTTCAGCAGTGGACTTTAATAGGCTGTAACGGTAACGGCTTTGTCATGTTATTGATGTTGGTTGGCCATATTGGTGACATTGGTACTCTGGTGGATTATTTTATTTCAATCTTCAAACATAGCTCTATTGTTATCGCTTGCCGAGTGACTTTGAGATCGCTGAAGGATTTGAAGGGTGTAATCATAACGTTTTTTTATAGGATGGGGTGACAAACGAGCACACAGTCCACCTGATGGTAAGTGGATGCTGTGGCCCATAGACATCTACATTTATCCTCGTTTGCGAATCAAAATGCAGATGCGTTGTCACCCGTGAGGCCTAAGATGGAATGCCTCTTTTCCAGTAAAAAGGGTCTCCGGTTCTCTACACTCACCATACGAAACACAGCAGTGTTAAGCTGCTATTTTACTCTGGTATTCTGTGAGGTATCCCATTCGTGCTACAACTATACTGCTAATATAGCTGCAGCATGGCTCTACCACGTAAATTTATATTAGCTATAGTTTATATTAGCTACCCAAATATTATCCTGCGTAAATAAATCTGCCTTTTGGCTTCTTTACAAAGTTGTTCTTACTACACTAACTTTACGAAATCTAATTTGTAATTTCATTCAATATAACGTGGCCATTTAACACGATTGTAATCTTGTTCAAATTCACATGTCTTGGCGTTCTTGTCGATTCTGCCATGACAATGATATTATCGGAAAAATGCTAGTGTAAGACAAAAACGCATCAGCATTTAAATCTTATCCTGAATAAGATTGTTGATACTATACAGGTTAGTAAAACGATATGGATTGTTTAAAAGTCGAATTATCAAATAAGAAGGAATGTTGCCCCCGCAAGCTGTCCGCGCCGCTAGGTCGGACTAAGTCCAGACAGGGAATAGATTTCAGTGTATATAGACCGCAACAACCACTTACCAACAGGTGAACGCATGCTCCTTTGTCACCCTTGCTTGATGACTTAAGATTTCATAGTCCATGGCATTTTTAAAGTCAGGTGTATAGTTTCGAACAGCGTCCCTCCGGCGAAGCATTCGTTTGCACCGCTACCACGTAAGTTTAAGTCTCATTTTCCGTCTAGCAGTCCGTCTGGGTTGATACCAACTTCTTACTTTTTACTGTCACCACTTAAAATTTCACCCACTCTTGTGTTCGGGCTTGAAGAATAAGCCAGAACAATTAAATGCTATGAGGCAGTTCATTTTCTACAGACTTCCAAAAAGGAGACGGTACTCAATTCGACTGTATGTTTTTTTATGTGTGTTACCTCATAACTTTTTACTGGGTGAACCGATTTCGATGATTCTTTTTTATTTGAAAGCTGGTACTTCTCATGTGGTTCCATACGAATTTGCTCAAGGTCAGACCAATAGTTTTTGAGTTATTATTAATAACTTATATTGAAGTCGGCAGAACAAAATTTTAAATTTTAAATTATATTCCTCTAGGGTTAAAAGGGGTAAACATTATTGTTTAAAGTTAGGCGCTGTCCCTGGTACGCTGCAGTATCGATCAGGTGGACAGAAAAAATGACTGTCTCTTTGGTCTAGCAGTCGTAAACGTAACTGCTGATGACGAGTTCCCGGAGACGAATCCCGGGTGGGGCTAGCTAAAATATGTTATTGAGTTTTTCTATCAAGAAGTTCTCAGTAGACCGGAGTCAGGATTCAGCCGGCGCTTCCCCCGTGCCTTGAGAAGTACGTAAAGTAGTTGGTCCTGCGCCAGATCTTTCTCAGATCATGTCAGCTTGCCGTCCCATCAAACTGCGAGAGTTAGAAAATAGAGAGTACACCTGTACTTTCGTTGGTATCATAAATCTGTCCTACGCAGATAACTGGTCTACCTTTGGGACTAACTGCCGTGACCGAAATTCGGTCTGGAGGACATAATTATTATCTATATATCTATACAAATAAATAAAATTGGATTAGCCGTGTAGTGGCGGTTAAGAATATCCACTACTCCATATCTTACCGTGGGTGTCGTAAAAGGCGACAAAGGGAAACAAGCAGGAGATGGGCAGCAGCATCTTCTTGATAACAGAAAATTATAATAAAAAAAAACTGCGGTTGCCAACCCGCTCGCCAAGCGTGGCAACTATGGCATGGCAAATACCCCCAATGACAAAAGTTACCAAAAGACGGCCCCCAGTCCCCAGCGGCCCCGCTATTCCTGGCTACGGTGGCAGCCATGGTAACGGCGGGGCACGGGGTGCTAAGAATCTCCGGTGGAGGTTCCGTTGCCACCTAAGACGGCTCGTCATGGCAACATACAACGCACGCACTCTAAGGACTGACGAGAAGATCGTGGAGCTGGAAGAAGAGATAGACAAGTTACGCTGGCATATTATAAGAGTATCCGAGGTCCGAAGAGAAGGGGAGGAAACGGTAATCCTCGAATCCGACAACTTGCTCTATCACCGGGAGGGCGACCATCTGTCCCAAGGAGGTGTTGGATTTATCGTCCACAAGTCTCTCGTTAACAACGTTGTAAAGATTGGGAGTGTGTTGACGAGGGTTGCGTACCTTATACTCAGAATCACCAAACGGTATTCGCTGAAGGTCACACCAACCTCGGCACATCCCGATGAGGAGGTGAAGGAAATGTATGAGGATATCTCTAGAGCCATGCATTCCTCCAAAACCCAATACACGGTGTTAATGGGAGACTTCAATGCAAAACTAGGCACAAGAGAGAACGGTGAGCTGAAAGTAGGGAAATTTGAAATAGGCAACGGAACCCAAGGGGACAGCAGCTGGCTGACTTCATGGAGAAAGAGGGACTCTTTAAGATGAACTCTTTCTTCCAGAAGCGGCCCCACAGAAAGTGGTCGAGCCCTAACGGTTCGACAAAAAATGAGATTGTCTTCATTATGACGACCAGACGACTACTATTCAGTGATGTCTCCGTGATCGCGAGGGTGAAAACTGGTAGCGATCACCGAATAGTTAGAAGCACACTGAACCTAAACGTTAAGTTGGAGAGGTCTCGTCTAATGACGCTCCGTCTCCCTCGTGCTCTGTTCCAGAGTCCCGAAACCTTTCAGCTCGAGCTACGAAACCGTTTTCAGTGCCTAGAAGACTGCAATGAAGTGGACGATATGAACGACAAGCTCGTGGAAACTGTCCATGCGGTCGGAGCTAAGTTCTGCAAGACCCGCCGCAGAAGAACACAAAAACTCTCCGATCACACTCTTAATCTCATGGCTGTTAGACGGGAGATGAAGCTATATTATTCAACAGACTTGACAGCATATAGGCAGCTGAACAGACAGACCTCTAAATGCATGCGGCGGGACTTACGCAACTTCAATACAGCTTGTATTGAAGAAGCGATCGAGCGGAACCAAGGCTCCAAAGTCTTTGCCAGAGATCTGTCTGCCAGAAAGAGCCAACTGTCAAAGCTGAAGACCGAGTGTGGCAGCATTGTTTCCGGGGCACCTGAGATTTTGAGTGAGATTGAGAGGTTCTATGGACAGCTGTACACGTCATCGTTGGAGCCACACGCAAGTGTGAGTAACGATCCAAGAGCGAGTCTTATCCGACACTATTCCGAAGATATCCCGGACGTCAGTCTGAGCGAGATTGAATAGCTCTCCAGCATCTTAAAAACGGCAAGTCCCCAGGCGAGGATGGAATTACAGCGGAGCTTCTGAAAGCGGGTGGAAAACTGGTACTTGAAGTCCTTCAGAAGCTCATTAATTCCGTCCTCCATGGTGGCACTACTCCGGAGGCGTGGAGCAGAAGTGCGGTGGTCTTGTTCTTCAAGAAAGGCGACAACGCTCTCTTGAAGAACTACAGACCGATTTCCCTTCTGAGCCGCGTCTACGTGCTGTTTTCGAGAGTCATTACGTATCGTCTCGCACACAGACTTGATGACTTCCAGCCTCCCGAACAAGCTGGTTTCCGAAAAGGCTTTAGTACCAAGGACCACATACACACCCTTCGGCAAATTGTACAGAAGTCCGAGGAGTACAATTTGCCACTATGTCTGGCGTATGTGGACTATGAGAAAGCCTTGGATTCTGTCGAAATTTGGGCGGTGCTGCAGTCCCTTCAGCGGTGCCAAGTTGACTGTCGGTATATCGAAGTGCTGAAATGTTTGTACAGTAGAGCTACGATGGCTATCCGAGTACAGAATCAGAGTATGAAACCTATCCAATTGCAGATAGGTGTAAGACAGGGTGACGTTATATCCCCGAAACTCTTCACCGCTGCATTGGAAGACGTTTTCAAGCTTCTGGACTGGAAAGGATGCGGTATTAACATCAACGGCGAGTACATCACTCACCTTCGATTTTCCGACGATATAGTCCTTATGGCAGAATCGCTGGAGGACCTAAGCACTATGCTCAATGACCTCAATAGTGTCTCCCAACGGATAGGTCTTAAGATGAACATGGACAAAACAAAAATCATGTTTAACGTCCATGTCACACCTATGCCGGTAGTTGTTGGGAACACTAAGCTCGAAGTTTTTGACGAGTATATTTACCTGGGACAAATAGTCCGATTAGGTAAGTCCAACTTCGACCGAGAGGTCAATCGACGGATTCAACTCAGCTGGGCAGCGTTCGGGAAACTACGACACATCTTCTCGTTAGACTTACCTCAAAACCTGAAAATGAAACTGTACAACCAGTGCGTGTTGCCAGTGATGACGTACGGATCTGAGACGTGGTCCTTCACTACTGGCCGTATGAGGAAGCTCAAGGTCGCTCAGCGAGCTATGGAGAGGGCTATGCTCGGGGTTTCTCTGCGTGATAAACTTAGAAATGAGGATATCCGCAGTAGAACCAGAGTAACCGACATAGCCCAACGGATTAGTAAGCTGAAGTGGCAGTGGGCCGGCCATATAGCTCGAAGAACCGACAACCGATGGAGAAGAAAGGTTCTCGAGTGGCAGCCTCGTACCGGTAGGCGAAGTGTAGGGCGACCCCCCACTAGATGGAGTGACGACCTGGTAAGACATGCAGGAAGTCGATGGATGCAGGTTGCTCAGGACCGTGCTTTGTGGCATTCCTTGGGGGAGGCCTATGTTCAGCAGTGGACTTATGAAAGGCTGTAATGATGATGATAATGATGATGATCATTGACATATTATATCATTCTTTTTCAGTTCATGCAATAACAATAAGTTTTTAAGGGAAGGGATCGTAATGACGGATTTGGAGGCGTAGCTATATTGACACATAAATCAGTTAAGGCACAAAAAAGTAATGTTGAACTTCTAAATTCAGAAATTGAGATCCTTCATATTAGAGTTCTAAATTGTAAACATATAGAAAATATATACTCCTTATACTGCCCACCATCTGCCAGTACCACATTGAGAGATTGGGACCAAATCTTCAATTTAGACAAAAGAAAGACTCTAATTGCAGGAGATCTTAATGGCCACCACACTAACTGGTCAACTAGAACGGATTCTCGAGGAGATCAAATTTTGGATTCCATCTTAGAACACAATTTTGTTTCACTAAATGACGGCATACATATCAGAATTAAACTGGTTAACGGTAAAGTACAAAAATCTGCTCCCGACTTATCTTTAGCTTCTCTGGATATAGCTTTGAAGTTCGACTGGATTGTACTAAATGAAAATCTGGGAAGTGACCATTTAATGATTAAGATGAAAACTAATGTTGGCACATCCAATTCCTATAAAAGAAAACGCAATTTTAAATAGGCGGATTGGTCAAAGTACAAGACATACATAGAGAGAGAACTAGAAGGCTTTATATTATCAGATGACCACCAATCTGCGTATGACGCTTTCATTGATATTATTAATGGGGCAGCCGATAAGTGTATCCCGTTCATCACAATATATGAAAACCCTCTTCACCAACAGAAATTTACTCCTAAATCATATTGGAATTCGGATATTTCAAAAGCTGTAGCAGAACGACGTCGAGCACTTGCTGTTTTTAGGAAAAACGCCACACCAATAAATTTAGAAGCACTACAGAACAAGGTCAGATTGGCACAAAAAATTATCCGTAGTAGTAAAGGTAGGTCATGGCAATATTTTTGTGAAAGCATTGATAGTAGGTCAACATCAAGCGAAATATGGGCTAAAATGAGATGGCTAAAGCGGTGTAAGACAGCAAAAAGTAATATTCCCCGTAAGCTAGCTGACTCTTTACTATGTAGCTTAGCACCTGATTATGCAGATCCACCGGCTCCTGTGTTTACTAGTGAGAACGCTCATCTATCCTCACCTGTTTCGGTACATGAACTCGCAAACACAATTAAACAGTCCGATACAGCACCTGGCGCAGACAACATTGCATATTCTATGATCAGGAACCTGCCAGATGCTGCCAAAACTATTTTCATATCTTTATACAACAGATTTTTGCTTTCAAGCTTAGTTCCAAGACAATGGAGAGATGTGAAAATAATTCCTATACCGAAACCGAAAACTGACAATATCTCAGATTCAGGTATTACAGCTATTGCCCTGCTATCTTGTCTATGCAAGTTATTTCATACAATGATTACGCACAGACTGGAATGGTACATTGAAAAAAGTAACTATTTATCGGAGGATACAGTAGGCTTTAGAAGGTCACGATCTTGCATGGACAATTTGACTAGATTAGTATCACGAATACAAAGTGGTTTTGGTAACGGAAACGTCACTGTAGGATGTTTTGTAGATATCGACGGCGCATACAACAATATAAATGTTATGAGTCTTTTAGCTGCGTTAGATAATCTAGGAGTGGGTACCATAATATGTAATTACCTCTATCAATACTTGCACTTACGAAGATTATTTATCGAACTAAATAATGAAGAGCCTGTAAGTAGATATACTGGAACCGGTATAGCACAAGGTGACCCCTTATCTCCGTTATTATTTAACGTAGCAACTATCAATATCTGTAAAAATCTGAATCAAGTATTCATATCTCAATACGCTGATGATTTTGTATTTTATATTAGCCATAAAAATATAATGGTTGCGGTTTCTGTTACTCAAGATGCTTTAGCGGCTTTAAACATTATGATAACAGATATCGATTTAAACATTTCTCATAGAAAAACCAAAGTTTGCATATTCACAAGAGGTCATTCGAGAAACTCAAACAGTAATAATATTACTTTAAATATCAGTAATGAACATATTGAAAGAGTCGATAATGTTAAGTATTTGGGTATGTGGCTGGACAGGAACTTAAAATGGGGTAGACACATAAACGAAACGAGGGAAAAAATACTTAAATTTTTAAATATCTTTAAAATGTTAGCAGGTTCCAAATGGGGTGTTCATCCAAAACATTTGAGACGTCTTTATATGACCTTAATTAGAAGCAGATTAGACTACGGTTGTTTTTTATATGATAGCAGTGTAAAAAGTCATTTATACAAACTAGATAAAGTACAGAATCAAGCGATGAGAGTGATAGGCGGATTTATAAGAAGCACCCCTATCCACGTCATGGAAAGTGAACTATGTCTACAACCATTGTCCATTCGTAGACCATACCTTGCTGCAAAATTTTACCTTAAGTCTAGGTCAATTAAAAATAATATAACTATACGTGTTCTAGAAGAATTAAATAGTCAGTGCCAGGGCGTATACTGGAGGAGAAAGAAAGTTCCATTATTGGTTCAAACTCATAATAAATATTGTAATTTTCCTATCCACTCTGACCCCAAATTGTTGATTTACTCTCTCAGCGATTGGATTAGTAGATATGAAATATCTTATCACATTAAGACAACCATTGATGGAATGGAACGCCCAAAGAAGCATGTCGATATAAATAGTTTACCTAATTTATGTTGCAACTTCCTAAATAGTAAATACAACACACATTATAAGATTTACACAGATGGATCAAAGGATAAAACAGGATGCGGTGCAGCCTTTGTTGGCCAGCAGACGAATATACGTGTAAGATTCAAAATTATGACTGACGTTTCTATAATGCACTGTGAGCTAATCGCGATTTCCGAGGCTTTATCTTATGTTACAACTTTGAATTACAATCAATTTGTAATATTATCCGATGCTAAAAGTGCCCTTTTACATTTGGCTCGTCTACCCTCGAGTATTCGAGGATTTCCGATAGCCTACAGTATCCTAGATGCCATTCGTAAACTCAATTCATTAAATAAGGTGGTAATCATACAATGGATACCTGCTCATACAGGCATCACGGGTAACGAGGAGGCTGATAGAGCTGCGAACCAAGCTTTAAGCGACGGTATTACATACAATATATTACCAGTACATAGCGAATTATTACGTGAGGTTAAAGTAGATTGTAGGCAGTTATGGCAAGAGTATTTTGATGAATGCTCACTTAGTAAGGGAATTTGGTACAAGACAATTCAGTGTCAACCTCTTTGTTACCCATGGTTTGAAAAAGATGAAATAAGTAGGAAGAATGTTGTAGCGCTTTTAAGACTTCGTTCAGGACACATCCTGTCAAATAAGTTCAGATCTCTGATGGGAATATCAGATTCCCCTAACTGCTCAGAGTGTGATATTGTAGAAGATGTGCACCATGTTTTGACGGAGTGTGTTCGAAACGAGGTACATAGGCAAGATATGTCACATTTGCATAATCACAATGTAGGCATTTGCAATTCTATTATATCCTCCCCACTTTGTCAAGAGGCCAAAATGCTAATCAAACTTTATTTATATGTAGTATAATATGAGATTAGAAAGATGTAATATTATCCACCTATGAGTGTAATCATATCACCGGATTGAATTGCAACATAATATATATTTTTGTCGTTAAACTTAACTTGATTGTATGTAGTTGTATTACTGTCGATATTATTATGTCTTCAATCGTTAATTTCCTGTCATTATTTGTTTATACTTTACGGGGGTGACATAGTCACTGTGTGACAAAACCCCTTTTTTGAAAATAAAGGTTAAAAAAATTATGATAATGATGAAATAAAATTGAGTGTCAATTTGTAACGTCAAAATAACAGCATTTTACTAAATACATATTTTTGTTGTAATGATTTATACAATACCAATTTAAACAGTCCACACCGTTTCTAACCTATAGTATCAACAATCTTTGGCGTCATCCTAATACAACGCGAATACGCAATCATCGCAAGTTCGCGCGAATTTTACTCGTACGAACACGCGATCAAACATACTGATCTCGAATATGTGTCCTAATTGACATTCGCGCGATGGGGTCGTACGACTTATACGAGTACGAGAGCTGGCGACGAATTTTGGGAAGGTCCTTTGGGCAAGTTGAAATTGTGAAAAATATAATTTCGTCAGTTGGCGAATCTAGTCCCGCGAGTCTGGCTGAGCGTTTGGGGTTATTTTGTTACTGCGCAGCATATAATATGTGCCAAAAAAATTCCAAAAAAATGTTTTTTTGGCAACTTGATTTCTTTTTTATCTTTTAATTTAGTTTTTATATATGAATATACGGTATTTACAACAAAAACACAATTTTTAAAATGTTTGTCTGTCTGTCTATTTGTTTTCCAATCTCCGAAACGGCTGGACCGATTTTGACGGGACTTTTATTAGCAGATAGTTGATGTTATAAGGAGTAACTTAGGTTACTTATATTTTAGAAAATAATTAAGGTTCCGCGCAACATAATTAAAACCCTAAATTACACGCGGGCCTAGTCCAAGGGAACAGCTAGTAGTCTTTAATCGAATTGCCTTCCAGACTCACCCATACTATATAGCCTACAAGAAGAAAGTGCCGATCGAGTTCAGGTTTTACGACTACGTAGTGACGTTAATCTACCTGCTGGATCTTTTCGTTTATCTCTCCACTGGAGCTAACTTTGAAGACGGTAAGAGAAAATCTTAAATCCACCTACTGTTAGTACTTTTAACCATGTAGTAACGGTGTAGTAAGTAGTAATCTGACACTCCGAATCATCCCGTGGGTATCGTAAAAGGCGACATGGGATAACTGAAACAAGAGATGGACAGCATCCTCTTCCTCACAAAACTCAGTATTATTGCAGGTTGAGATGAATTTAATATTTGTCTTTTCTTAAATTGATTACTCGTGTCCATGGGCTGCATCCGTGTGCGTGGTATCTTTTTTTTTTTATAGAATAAGGGTGACAAACGAGCACACAGTCCACCCGATGGTAAGTGGTTGCTGTGGCTTATAGACATCTACATCTATCTTCGTTTGCGAATTAAAATGCAGATGCGATGCAGAGGCGTGAGGATTAAGATGGAATGCCTCTTTTTCAGTAAAACGGGTCTCCGGTTCTCTACACTCACCATATGAAACACAGCAGCATTAAGCTGCAGAATAGCAGCAGCGCTGGTATTCTGTGAGAGCGTGGTCCTTCCCCGGTCGAGCCGACCCATTCGTGCTACAACTATACTATTAATATAGCTGCAGCATGGCTCTACCACGTAAAAAATCTCAGAATCAAAATAAATCTTACCATCAGGTATACTTTAATCACGTTTATCATTTAAAAAAAAAACAAAAAATCCACTTGTTCTTTTTCTATAACATTCCTTCTCGTCAATTGGCATGCATAATTTAAAAGCTATGGGTAATATTTTTAAACTCACTCTGCTTGTCAGGTAGATTGGTGAGAGACCGAAGCCCTCACCCTAGTAGAAATCTCTATGTACCATCAATATGTAAGATTTGTGTTCCATTTAGAAAGGGTTTTTAAAATGGACACACAGTTCAACTGTCGATAAGTGATGTGACACGATGTACGCGTCATAAACACTTACATCGATGAAAAATCACAATGCTTATGCGTTTTTACCTCTGAGGACTAAGATGGAACGCTTTGTTTCCAGTAAAAAGGGTCAGCGGCTCTCGTCAGTCACCATACGAAACTTAGCACTTGGTAGAGCCAGGCTGCAACTATATTATGGTTGTAGCATGAATGTGTCGGCTTGATCGGGGTATGACCACGCTCTCACAGAATACCGGCGTAAAATAGCAGCTGTGTTTTGTATGTTGAGTGTAGAGAACCGGAGACCCTTTTTAACGGAAACGAGGCATTCCATCTCTGTCCTGAGGGGTGAAAACGCATCAGTATTTTGATTTTAATCGAGAATAAATGTAAATGTCTATGGACCACAGTTTACGCTCACTATCAGGTGGATTGTGTGCTCGTTTGTCATCCTTATTCTATTAAAAAAGCTATGATATACTACTATTTTACGCTTGCATTATGTGCAAGCGTGGTCCTTCCCTGGTCGAGTTGACCCATTCGTGCTGCTGTGTCATACGAGTAATACAAATACAAATAAAAACATTTCTGACGTTTATAATTGCAATGTTAAGTGCTGATTTACCACACGCTTGATGGTGAAGACAATTATTTTGGGGAAACTTACTTATCAAAAAAAAAATTCGTTGACATAATATGAAGGCCGCCAAGCACTGAAACACCTGCTTTTTACTCTCTTAGATTCATTTCTAAAAGGTGACGTGTGCCCAGCTGTACGACTACGACTCTTTAATATTAGATAAAATGTAACTCTTAACTTACTTTTCAGGTGTGCCAATAAACTTGGTGCAAACCGCATCGCAGCAGATCCGTAGCCACTGGTTCGTGTTGGACGTGTTCGCTACATTGCCAGTGTTGGAGTTCATTTCTGACGGTCATTTCGCTGGTATTAACAAACTGCTAAGATTGCCAAAGGTCATTTTTTTTATAAAGCTTTGATATTATAAACCTGATTTAATGGAGTAGCTTCATTTTATAAAACTAAAGTGACAAACGAACTTACAGTCACTTTAAATGTAGAACTTCATGGGGTTTCAGTCTAAAACTCCTTTGTTACAAATATGGTAGTATAAGTCAGCTGATTGAAATTGAGATGTGACGCTTTTTTGCATCTTATCCTTGGCGGGAGGTCTGATTCTCTTCTGCGGATCCGTCGAGCTGCGCGGTTGCGATAACGGATGTGTTGCGTCAACATATTGAGTATTTGATCCCCTTCTCTGACGCTCTCACCGGTGGCAAAGCTCGCCCATATTTTAACGCTAAGTGCGCTCAAGATGAAAAGCGCAAGCATTTAGCGTACCTATGTTGGGTTGATGCTTGAAACCGCAAAGCTCCGGATATTAGCTCCAAAAGAGAACTTTCAACCAGGTCGCCAAGTCCTACAAAAAAGCATTACGGAGAGCTAGTCTCGATCGCATTAAACATATTGGCGCAAAACTCTCTGCCAAACCATCCGGCACTAAAGCTTTTCAAGGTCTTTCTTAAAGGTCTCTCGCCAAGGCGGTCGAAACAAACTTCTGTCGGCCTACAATGCTTCCGCTGGTAAAACCGGATGGCACACTGGCGCATACGACTAAAGAGAAAGCGGGCTTGTTACGTCTGCGATGCCTAGACGTGAATAAAGCTAGTGGACCAGATGGTATACCAGATATAGTTCTAAAGGCTTGTGCACTTGAGTTGTCTCCTGTGCTGACAAGCTTGTTTCGCCTCTCATTTAGGACTGAAATAGTGCCAAATTCCTGGAAGCCGGCCAACGTGCAGCTGCTCAATCTCTCTTGACTCTCTTCCTGCTGCATATTAATAATCTGCTTATGCCCGGTATCTATGGGTATGCACTAGTATGTACACAGCACAGTTGTGGAGAAATATCAACCAAGTCCTAGGGCCAGTCGGGATCAAATCCAGTACAAAAGAGAAGCTATGGTAGAGCGTGTGAATCTCACACTACAGGCAGTCTCCGAATAGAGCGATGTAAATCTTGTGAAACTCAAGGCCTACAAAATACAAGCGTGTCTCTTCACTGCAAAAAGGAGCCAGCTCATCTTGGCTCCTTCTTTCCGAAATGTATCACTGGAATACACCGACCGCCTTCAGTTGTTAGGGTTTAAGATATCCTCAAATCTCAACTTCGAGCGGTTTATTGACTCCAAGACCAAAGCAGCTGCAAGGAAGCTGGGAGTCCTTGCCGAGGTGCTTCTTCTTGTTCTAAGGGATACTTCACAGGACGGGACAGCTGCTTACTTTATATAATAAAGCAGCTGTCCCGGCGTGAAGCGCAAGTCCGGTCGTCCATGGAGTATTACTGCGATATATGGGCTGGTGCTGCAAAATATCACCTAGCAGCTTTGGACTCAATGGAAAGGCGTGCTAAGAGGCTTATTAGTGACCCGAATTCGGTTACAACCAATCTAACCAGCCTCGAACACAGACATAAAGTAGCCAGCCTTTCGGTTTTCTACAGGATGCATTTCGGAGAGTGTGCGCAGGAATTGCATAATTTAATTCCTTCCTCTCCCTTCTACCATCGGACAACCAGACGATCGGCCAGTCTCCAACCTTTCGTTGTTGACTTACCTCGCATTCGAACCAAACGGTTCACTACGTCGTTCATCATACAGCAAAGGAGTGGAGTAAGTTGCCAGCATCTGTCTTTCCATCCGATTACAGTGTGGGTGTCTTCAAGCCAAGAGTGAATAGGATTTGGTTAGTCAGTGCGCTTCACTATCTTAGGCTACATCACCACTTACCATCAGGTGCGATTGTAGATAAGTGCTGGCTTAGTACAATATAAAAAAATGGACTACCACCGATATTACAGCTATTACAGATAGTATCTAAAAAGTTTACTCTACTGCCGTGTTTCACATCTTTACAAACAACAACACCTATATCCTCCAAAATCTCTCATATTACTTCATGTTATAAAATATTCTATCTAGGTTTTGCGATTTCTCAAGTCATTGGAAGACGACTGGGTGTACTACAGCAATTTCTTGAGATTCTTCTCTTACTCTCTCCTTCTGGTCATAGCGTGTTACTTCGTCGCGGCGTTGCAGCAAGGCTTTATGTGTTTCCGGTTAGACCTGTTTTTTTTATTTTTTTCCTTTTTCATAAATTTATACATAAATTGCAATGGACGATACAATGAAGTAAAGATTTTTTATGTTTTTTTTTAACTTTAAACTCAGAAGATTACAATTGTATTGTTGCTTCCGCGGACCGAGATGGAATAACTCTCAGTCAGTAAGTTATACTGGCTCTCTCTGTCTCTCTCTCTCAGATTTAGCCCGGAGTATAGCATACGCGTTGGCTGCAGATATAGATAAAGTTGAATACCTATCCAAATGGTCTCCAATGGAATAAAATAGAATATGTTTTTTTTACTCAATTTAGATTAGAGCCTAGTTTAGCTAGGCAGCTCAAGAGCTAAGATATCGTCGTTTATTTACAGTACAGTACGCGAAAAGCCCTGATTAGATCTTCGCAAATTATATAGCTAGTTAATTTTAATTTAACACCTGCTCGGCTGTGAAGGAATCCATCGTGAGGAAACTTGCATGTCTGAGTAATCACAAAAAAATATTACGCAACATGCGAAGTCCGCCAACACGAGTTGGGGCAATGCGGTGGGCGTTTCTTTATTCTAAAACGCACTCAAAAATGAGAGGAGGCCTGTGCCCAGCAGTGGGGCGCATATAGGCTTAGGTAACTTTACTCTACCGATGTAGATTACAAGAGTACGCTTTGAAAGTCATTTATGCTTATAAAATTGGTTCGGAAAAACCCTCTGTTCAAAAAACCAGTATAAAACTCAGCAAGACATTTTTTTTAAATACCAACTTACATTATAATCACTGCTCATATATTTTAGTTTCAGCCATTGCTCTGTGACAAACTTCACTCATCCGCCGTTTTGGGAAGACGTGCCGCAAAATAAAGCTAGCATCGATAACAGTTTCATTTTCGGACTATATTGGGCCGTTTCGATGATCACCTTCACCAGTATGTTAAATCTTGAAATAATTTTGAAGTAGAATATAGCCATATATTTTATACGTGGTACAGCCTTGCTGCAGCTATATTAATATTAGTATTATGGTTGGAGCACGAATGGGTCGGCTCGACCGGGGAAGGACCACGCTCTTACAGAATACCAGCGTAAAATAGCAGCTTAATGCTGCTGTGTTTCGTATGGTGAGTGTAGAGAACTGGAGACCCTTTTTACTGGAAAAGAGGCATTCCATATTCCATCGTCCTCACGGCTGACAACGCATCTGCATTTTAATTCGCAAACGAAGATAGATGTAGATGTCTATGGGCCACAGCAACCACTTACCATCAAGTGGACTGAGTGCTCGTTTGTCACCCTTATTCTATAAAAAAAAAGCCAGGAAATTCAACTGAAAATATTAATGTTCTAACTACCTCCAAAGATTACTTCTTTATTTGCCGTGGGGGGGGGGGGGGGGGGAAGAGTGACGGTATTGTGAGGCGCCGCTCTACCTACCTTCTGCGGCTGAAACTTAGTTGGCGGCGGATCCACAGACCAGATTCGCCGCTGGGGTTTGGAAAGCGGATGCTTCCGAGTGCTCATCTGGCCCCATGGCCTCCGCGTATCTGGCTCAGGGCGTTTCGATGCGCAGTTGTAGTTAGAAGTCGCGGAGGAAGGTGCGCCTTGTGTTGCTGGTGCGCCTTGTCTGATAAGGAAAAGGGGAAGAAGTCCTCCCCCGAGGAAAGGCTGCTATAGGGCAGCCGGCACTCTCGGGGCCCCAGATGTGTGCGAAAGCGCACCCGTGGCCTTTCCAATATGCGGCGAAGGTGGAACACCATAAGGTTTTAGTCAGTGTGAGTTTGACATTACCCGTCTTTGCCCCCGCGTGGCAGCTATGCGTAGGTATTTCCCCATTCAAAAAAAGGGGGGGGATTTGCCATAATTGTCACGTTTAACAGACGTGTTGGCAACAGTAGTTTTTATTATTTTGGGCTATTATCAGGAAGATGCTGCCCATCTCCTGTTTCAGTTTCCCACTGTCGACTCTTATCACACCGAACGGGATGATATGAGGTAATGGATTAGCTTAGGCTGCCACAACACGCCGTGCAAAATTGTTTTTGTAAAAAAAAAATGTCTTAAAGTTTTCTAAAAGTTTTTCCTTTTTAAGGTCACAAAGAAACTGGTGGCATGCTAAACTGGAACTGGAACAATGCATTCTACACGATGCTCGTGTTGGAGCTGTGCGTCGTGCTGCATATATTTATCGAGGCCGTGTACTCCGCCACAATCATGGTGGCCACTGCACTAAGGTAAGAGAATCAATGCTTAAAATTCATGAATAACAAATACTTTACTGTGCAGTGGCGGTACAAGAATATCCACTACCCCATATCATCCCCAAGATGTCGTAAGAGGCGACAGAGGGGAACAATACAGGAGATGAGCAGCAGCGTCTACCTAATAACGACTAAAAATAAAAAAACTGCGGTCGCCAACCCACTTGTCAAGTGTGGCAACTATGGCAAATATTCCCCCTATGAGGCAATCTATGGGGGAGGTCTCTGTTCAGCAGTGGAGTAAAATAAGCTGTGTAACGGTATACAAATATTGGGTGGTAAGGCTTTATATCTGACTAGGCGTCCATTTGTGCAAGCACCACCATATTTCTGCCGCAAAAGCTGTGCGTATACAATTGGCTTCTAGATAGATTTTCGGTCACGGCGGCTAGTCTTAACGGTGACTAGCCATCTTCGCAGGACACGATTATAGTTTACGCATGTGTGTGTAGATGCAGGTGCACTCACAATTTTTTTTTATAGGAGAGGTTTTTTATAGGATAAGATACGGCTTATCTGATGGTAAATGATTACCGCCATCATGAACAACTGCAACACCAGAGGAATCGCAGATGCGTTGCCGGCCTTTAAAAAGGGAGTGCGCTCTCTTCTTGAAGGTCCCTAAGTCGTATCGGTCCGGAAAAATCTCTGGTGGTGGTCGATTCTACAAGGAAGTTGTGCGAGGAAGAAAACTTCTTTGAAATCGCACAGTGGTGGACCGCCAGTCATCCAGATGGTATGGATGGTATCGCGAGTTTTGTCGCGATGTACGAATGTGAAATTGTGCGGCTAGAATTAGTCCGAATAATTCCTCAGAGCACTCCCCGTGGTAAATACGGAAGAAAGATTTCGGCAGCCGACAAATCAAACAGCTCTGCGCTGGATGTGATTCACACGTCACTCAATATGTCGACGCCGGGGATTCCGATACTAGCTGAGACAACAAGGGGAGTGCCTTGTAACTGTGGAAAAACGACGAAGGGGTTCTTTTTAGCGGTAAACGCGCAAACTTGTGTCTTCTGGGGATTAGACTGGACTAGATTTAGTCGCTTCCAGTCCGAGACAGTATTCCCTCACTCTTATAGTTCGATGGAACGACAATCCGACACAACCGGGAAAAATCAGGCGCAGGACCGAAACGCCGCCATCTTTCTGACTCTGGGCTGTTACTGGGAATTTTTTGACAGAAAATCCAAGTCCTGATTTTGGTCCGACCCGGGCTTTGAACTCGGGCTCTAATGATCGGCAGTCAATTCAGCAGCGATTCTCAGGCAGTTTTCATTATGTTACAAATGAGATTCAATCTGGGAGGGAAAGGAGGCTTTATCATAAAGCGTCTCCCACACACAAGCGACTTGTGGTGGCGGCTAACCGAGAGCCGCGACTCCAGCCGCTGCAACAACACACCACTGCGGTCGCAGTGGCGGCCTGAAGCTCCATTCGCTGTGGTGTCTGTGTTACGATCGGACGTCAGTCAAGTTAAGTGAGATATGGCCGCATGGGTTTGCAGACTCACTTACATTGCAAGCGAATACAACTGGCCGCCACCGCAAGCCGCTTCTGTGTAGTTGATGCTTTAACCTCCGTCCTCGACCTTTACCTCGTTTATGTAGTTAAAGAAAAAAATATTGAAATTAATGCGTACATTAAATTGCCAGGGAAGATTATAGCGCGTGTATAGCAGACGTGACAAACTTCTTGATAAGGAATGATTTCGAGCCAATGCTGAGGAAGCGATTCACCACTTATTTACAGCTAGGCTGGTACACTGATAAGGTATGTCTTACCCATGGAGCAAATACAAAGAGGAGGTGTTGTAATTAGATTTCACAATTTGCGGGGTGAGGGGGTGTTAAGCCCCGCCCACTTAACTATTTTCCATCTACCGATAAATAGTAAAACTACTCGTATCTTTCCATATCGATGTTGCAATATAGTTTAGCTACCTTGATAATAGATGGCGGCCTGTTCACAAAATGGTTATAAAAACTATAAAAATAATATTTTGCCGATATTTTATTTATTTTATTTATTTAGGACTGAATGGAAAACAAATTTCAGCACCTTCGTATGATTATTTTACCAATACTGAGCTTTACTAATTTTTATATTTTTAGTTCCCATGACACAAAGTCTCGCCATCTAGTGTCGAATATATTTAATTATATTTGAAAGCCGACGTAGAGATTTTTCTAGAACTATTTTAATACATTAGGCATAAATTACTTACAAATGAAATGTGATGCCATCCATAGTATCAGAGCGTCTATCTGAGTAATTTTTACACGATAAAACACATCACTTCATCCTTTTCTTCTTAATACTACGAAAATACACCTATTTGCAATTTTCGATACATAAGCGCACAGGACGAACGCTGTCAGTATACTAACTAAAGCCACGCTCACTGTGATGACGTCAGGACTTAATTAGAGTCACAGTGCACAGTTGCTAAGGCCGTCCCCTCTTTGTATTCGCTCCGTGATCTTACCACATTCCGTTCTGTATGTATCCGAGAAGTAACTTTGAAATTTTTTTTTAAACAGACAAACAGGCTGACGTTCCTCTTGATGGTAAGCTTGCGACAGTGCATGTACACCCGCAACCAACTCTAAGCAATGAAAGTCTAAATATCTCTAAGGAATATATTTTTACCTTAAATACCTTTGCACACTGTACAATGCTTCCTTATGTGAATATTTTTTGTTGTTATTGTGTTATACATATGGTCCAAATAAATAAATAAATAACCTTCTCCGAACGGAGGCCTGTACGCAAAAATGGACCGTATATAGGCTGTAAATTTAGTTTACTTTCATATTTGTATTAACGCAAACATGCTTTTAGCTTCTCAACTATTTACCAGGGATACTCGATGACGAACAAAAAGAATTCTATCTATTTCGATCTGCCGCCACACGTGTACGAAGATATAGTGAACAGACAGCGCAGCAAATACATACTCTGTGTACCTTTTATGAAGGTATGACAATTTTAACTACCTTCTCATTGAACTGCGGTTGCCAACCCGCCTGTTATGCAGGGCAACTGCGGTAAATATTCCCATATGGAGGCCTATATTCTTCCCAATCTATGGGAAGGCCTATGTTCTCAAAAACGGTAATAATTTGTAATATTTTCAATCAACCTGCAATTAGGTAAGCTTTACTAATTAAAGAAGATTAGTGGCCTCCGACAGATGGCGACATAACAATCTCCAAAAGTACTTTCATATTACCTTTTCAGGGTTGGCGAATAACCTGTCACTACGTCACATGACGTCTCATCTGAACTGTACTAATACAAAACGCCATTCCCAATACAGTATAGATTAACCTCAATAATAAAATGTAAAATAACATTCTAACCTTGATTTAAATATTTCTTGGATTAACATACAATTCAGTGATTGTAATAGATTATGTAGTATTTGAAATGCGCTACGAGTATGAATTGCTTGAGAAATTTGACCATATTACCATATTTAGGAATATTTGGGATCCGCAAATATTCCAAATTGTTGATTCTCAATTGGTGATGGTGAGCCTCCTTGGTTAACAGGGTGTATCGCACACAGGTGAAATTGGCATATAAAGTGGAGATGATCGATGTTAGAAAAACTTATGAAATGGATTTTGACATCACTCAATATCGATACTCAATGTACTAACATCTAACAGAAAACATTTTTTTTTTTTTGCAATTATTTTACCTTATAACTAGTAAAACACTATAAATCGTATGGAATTTATTAATCTAAACTTTTGATAGGATGTTTTTTATAGAATCAGGGTGACAAACGGACACACAGTCCACCTGATTGTAAGTGTATATTGTGCCCCGTGGACGTCTGCTTCTATTCTCGGTTAAGAATGAAAATGCAGATGGGTTGTCACCCCGAGGTCTATTAAAGAATGCCTCAATTCCAGTAAAAAGGGGCTCCGATTCTCTACACTCACCATACGAAACACAGCAGCATTGAACTGCTATTTTACGCTGATATTATGTGAGAGCGTGGTCCTTCCCTTGTCGAGCCAACCCATTCGTGCAATAACCATAATATAGCTGCAGCGTGGCTCTATCACGTATAAGGATATAGCTATAATAAAATATGTTTTAATCAGTGGTAGAGCCACGCGGCAGCTTTTGTTGTCGCACGGATGGGCCGGCTCGAACCGGGGTGGTACCACGACCTCACAGAAAACCAGCGTGAAGTAGAGGTTTACCTCTGCGTGTCGCTTGGTGAGTGCAGGTGACCGGAGTCCCTATTTACTGGAAATGAGGCATTCCATCTTGGTCACCACGGGTGACTACGCATCTACATTTTGATTTGTAATGGAGGATAGATGTAGAAGTCTATGGGCCGCAGCAACCACTTACCATCAGGTGGACTGTGTGCTCGTTTGTCACCCTTATCCTATAAAAAAAATAGTATCACAATCAAGTGTTACTTATTCTTATGACTTTGTTGTTGGGACTTCTACTGAACTGGTCGTGACAACGCGACATTGACTATCATCATAGGCTGATGACGATGTATGATTTGGCAGTACCTGAACGAAGCAGACTTAAAGACCGTATCAACAAAGGCGAATGTATTCTACACGTCGCCAAACGAAATACTCTTAAACACCGGCGATATTAGTAACGAGATATATGTAATTAAGCAGGGGATTTGTGAGGTGAGTGTTGAATTTATTTATGTCGTGTACACAAGTGAAGCTACTGAATTGATATATATACAAAGTACCATAAAAATTCAAGCGACAGTTAGGTTAAGGTTGAATATGGGGTGACATGATGATAACAAAAATTGTAGAATATGTATTTTTCATTAAATAACTGTCGTAAATGCGCGTTATCAGTTTAGTTATAAATATATTAAAAATCTTGGTATCCACTTCGATACTACTTTCTCGTGGTCTCATTATTCGAAAGAAGTTAGCAGAAAGACTTTTGCTGTTATGGGTTTATTGCGGCGTTTACGTTCTTTCCTTCCCATTCCTACTAAAATTATGTTAGCACAATCTTTACTCCTCTCTATTCTCGATTATGCGGGCGCAAGCTATCTTGATTTAACTGAAGATCAACTAAACAAACTTGAGCGTATTCAAAATCTGGCTATTAGGTTCATATTTGGTTTGCGCAAATATGACCATGTCTCCGAATTCCGTTTAAAGCTCAAGTGGTTACCCATTCGCCTTCGCCGGAACCTACAAATTGTTTCTCTTGTGTACTGTGTGTTATTCGATCCAATGACTCCTAGCTATATGAAGGAAAACTTTAAGTTTCTTGGTCATGACAGACCGGACAGAGTTCTACTGTCAGCCGGAGAACTTATACTTGCGCCACATTCATATCGAACTAAATACTTTAAAAACTCCTTCACAGTCAAGGCCATCTGCTTATGGAATGATCTTCCTTCGCAAATTCGTCGAGCGAAAACACTAGAAAAGTTTAAAGACTGACGTCAATAATTACTACCTGACAGTGCAATAACTACTGGTCATCATTTGCGACATGTATTTTTTGAATCCCGTCTGTACTTATTTATGTAATTTTTATTTATATTTGCCTATTTAATCTTATGTATGTTTATTATATTTTGAATGTATATATTAGTGTATTAAATATTTTTTATTATGTATCAGTTTAGTTTATTTAGGTATTAGTATGTAAGTTTACTATAATATACACCACCTCCCACTGTCCAATAGAACAACTTTCTCCTAATCTTAAGGTTGTCTGGAAGAGATCGCTTATTAGCGATAAGACCGCCTTATTGTACCTACCTCTTAAGTTTTATTCCTTGTAATTTGTTCTTTTTTTATCGTTTTTTTTTTGTGGTGTACAATAAAGTATAAATAATAGTAATAATAATATATTTAACAAATTCTAACAACTTTTTAGCGTGTCTTCTGTGCCTTTAGCACTAGTTTTTGACACTACTCGTATATAAAGTTGTTGTAACGTCATTGATTAAAATTTATGGCGATAAAAACATCGCCTCTGGTTACCATACCATTTATATACTTATTCTGTATTCTACAGTCACGGATTACCCCCTAAGGGTACACACCGATTACCTAAGGGGGTAATCTATATGTGTGTGTCTACAGTATACCTAGTGGACGTAAATGGAACTATGTTTTTTCAGACCAAGTCACTCGCCATACCATGCAAAACTTTTGCTTAAGGCCTGATGTCAAAAATACAAATTTTTTTTTGATTATAAGTGATAATTATTTCACTGCCCTGGTGATAAGAGAGCTTATTCTCTTCTCGCTCAAAGGCTATCTTAGCCTATATATAGCGAGGAAACAGCCATTTCGTGACACTATACCGTGGGGAGTGAGACTGTATGATGATTTTGGTTTTTAGTTTTTTTTTTTATCTTCTTCGAATAGGAGTTGATTATTTTTATGTTAAGTAAATAAATGTATAAAAAAAGTTAGAGGATTTCCAAAGTTAGTGGTCATATAGCTTACTAGACTACTAACAAAGATTGGGTGTGATTTATTTTTTTGTTAATTATGAATTGAGAAATTGACATATTATTCTGTTTGTGCATCCAATATTTCCTTTTATAATGTCGAAGATTCAAAGAGGTCAGGATGAAATTCTTAAAACTAAATTAGAATTATTTTCAGATTTTAAATCCAGAAACTAAAGAGGTTGTGAATGAACTAAGAGCGAGGAATACTTTCGGTGTGCTCGAGTGTCTGTTACGTGAGTTGTATAAATTAATTTACTTCTTTTATGGTCAAATATTCAACCGCTACTCAATATTAAGATGTCGTTAAGTCTCGTGCTGTCACAGTCACTTTGATTTAAAGTGATAGAGACAGCACGAGACTTGCGGTATCTAAAAATTGAGCAGCGGTTGAGTATTTGGGCATAAGTATCATAAAATCTAAATCTTCGCGCCCTTTCAATTGTGTTTAATAGACTTCATCATTTTTATGACAATCGAGGAGGTATTTAAATGAAAAAAGTTACCAAAAATATGAAGGGAAGCGCGTAAACGCTTCGAACGAAGGCGGGACAAACGAGCATTCAGTTCACCAAATGGTAAGTGATTACCGCCGCCCTGAAAAAAACTGCAACACAAGGGGAATTGCGGGTGCGTTGCCGGCCTTTTAAAAAGGAGTACTAAGCTCGTTTCTTAAAGGTCCCTAAGTCGTAACGGTCCAGAAAAAAACTTCCGATAAAGTAACACAGTAATGGACCGCTGACCATTCAGATGTGGATGGTAACGTGAGTTTTGTCGCGATGTGCGTTGGTGAAATTTGGCGGCTGGAATTAATCCGACCAATTCCTCAGAACACTCCGCGTGGTAAATATATCTACAATATAGCGACAATAATCTAATGGGCGGGATGCGGACCGCGAACTCAAAAGGCCGTGGGTTCGACTACTGTCGTGAACTATTCCTAAGACAAACATTTAAAGTTTACCAGAACTGGTTAAAGGGAATAATAGTAATGTTAATAGCATTGCTAGCATTTTTATTATTCATAAAAAATATATTATTTAATTCAGCACGTTTCCCTTATAAGGTCTGCCAGCCTTCTACACAATACGTGCAGCGACCCATGTGCAAATTTTCTCTATATCCCGTAAATATTTACTGCGCGCCATCGAAATACCGCAGATCAAGGATGCCATTGAGTTTGCCAAGGAACAGCCGGTAAGTTGGTAAAAAGGTAAAAAGGTTTTGCAAGGATATAAATATCATTTTGTAAGACTAATTCTTCTTCGTCACCCTATTAGCGGTTGACTTGGCATGAGCATTGCCTTCCATGGTCTTTCCTATAGTAATTAGGATTTGCTGTAATTCCTTAGTAATTGCAGAGCCGAAATCTTACATTTGAGACATTTGTAATCGTAAATGTCGACCTAGGCTAGTATCTAGCAAATTATTTAAAAACCTCCAGCTTCAAACTAACGAAAATATCTAGATCAGTCACGGGAGTCGGTAGTAGCGACTTTGTGCATACTCTCTGGCGTAACATTGGCTAAACAACATTTTCAATAAAACCAGTATGGGATTTGTTAAACATTGCCCTAGACTCAAGCCGATTTGGTGCCTTTAATATTTCATCAACAATAAAAAAAGACAAGAAAAAACAATATATGTATTTATAGCACACACGAATCACAATAGGTTTTGGAATATGTTTTATCCTATTACTATCGATTTTCCGAGGCTTCGCACGGGGGATTTCTGGAAAAAAACTGTTTAGGAGGAGTTCAGTCACATACACACGTATAGAAGAATTATTTATATATAAAGATAAGCAAGTGCCTGACTACAATCCTACCTAATGGTAAGTGGTATCGCCGGTGATAGAAAAGCGCACTGACTTAGGTTAACAAAAGCCTATTCACTCTTGCCTATTTTAAAGAGACGCCACTCAAATACTTAAGCCCTCGATCCCTGAAACTAGAGAGAAATAGTTTCAGGGATCGAGAGCTTAAGTCTTAATCCGCCGTTACAAGTCGCGGCTCGTAAGTCTAGTGCTGACCGAAACGTGGAGGGGATGCGCACAATTGAATTGCACGAATGTGACTGGAGAGCCAATCAGCGCGTGTGAACGATACGCACGAGCCAATCAGCGCGACTTATGCGCAATAATCACCACCGCTAGACTTTCGTGCCGCTACTTATACGAGTATATTATGTTTCTTCAAAAAACAATTGGTGACGCTTTCTTTTAAATAAAAAATTAAGTTTATGATCAATGGAGAAATAAAGTTTAAGAACAATAAAGCATATTTTTTTTGAACATTTTGCTCGATCTGAAACAAATACGATATTGATGATATATTCACTATGATTATTATCATTTGTACGTAAAAGATTTTCGACAAAGGGCTCTGATCCAGCAGGTAAGAGTGTTCCATCACGATATGCACCGATAATGACTGCAATAAATAAAAGTTGCTTACATCCTGACCATGAAATCATGAAACAAATCAGAAAAAACAAGTTCAATAAGTAGACTTACTACGATCAAAATAAATAAATATATAAAAATATTTATAAAACTCAAAAGTGCACGCCTCACGAGCGTTTCGTTTAGTTTTAATGAAAAAAATAAAATAGTGACGATAATTTTTACGAGAAAAAAAAACAGAGAATCTGATCGACTTCCATTAATAACTTTTCTTATCTCAATCTATTGCTTACATTTCTATTAAGCGAGAAGACTCACCGACATACAGACTAACGGACGGCAGTCCATATATTGTTTCAATTACATTTTCTGTTACGTAATCTAAAGGGAATCATTTAGAATATAAACTATTCGTATAATTCAATGTCTGTTGTTATTGTAACGTTAATAATAATATGGATTTGAGTATATTAATTTAGGTATGGCCACATATCGAGAGTAGAGCACTCCTTAGAGACATGCAATATTGTTACTTTTTAATTTCGAAGGAATACAGTCGCTTGCAAGTACGCAGTCAGCCATTTCTGTCGTACCGGCCACCAGATCCAATACCCAACGTAGAGCGCTTTCGCCTGCCGAGGAAGCACGAGCAAGATTACGCTTTCCTGCAACCGTTCCATCGGCTCGGCTTTTTATCTGTATTGAGGTAAAGTTAATTATATAAATTTTATCTATCTGAATTTTTTAATCTAAAACTACTACTAAAGCCCATCACAAATCCACTGCTGAACATAGAATGTTTTTTCTTAAGGTAAATCGCCAAGAGTAAACTGGAAACTGTTATTTATATATTTATTTTATTATTTTTAATTTGTAAATTGTATAAATCTGTAGATTGTAAATCGAATTTCATAGTTTTTAATTTATACACATAATCTCTAGAATTCTCGGGAAATTAAAAGCAGCAAATAATCTTTTAAATCGTGTACACAAGGAGAAGCATAAATAAGCCTTGTGGTGGCAGTGTACGAAGATCCCGTGAGTGATACCGTGCGTGAGAGAAACTGAAACAGTAGACAGACAGCAACGTCTTCCTGATAACACTCCATCATTAAAAAATGCTGCAGTTGCCAACCAGCTTGCCAAGCGTGACGCCTATGACAAATATGTGGCAATTAATGAGTGAGGCCGTGTAGTGGCGGTTAAGAATATGCACTACCCCATAACTTCCCGTGGGTGTCGTAAAAGGCGACAAAGGGAAACAAGCAGGAGGTGGGCAGCAGCATCTTCCTGATAACAGAAAATTATAATAAAAAAAACTGCGGTTGCCAACCCGCTCGCCAAGCGTGGCAACTATGGCAAATACGCCCCATGATGAAAGTAACGAAAAGACGGCCCCCAGTCCCCGGCGGCCCCGCTATTCCTGGCTACGGTGGCGACCATGGTAACGGCGGGGCAGGGGTGCTAAGAATCTCCGGTGGAGGTTCGGTTGCCACCTAAGACGACTCGACCTGGCAACATACAACGCACGCACCCTGAGGACTGACGAGAAGATTTTGGAGCTAGAAGAACAGATAGACAAGTTACGCTGGCATATTATAGGATTATCCGAAGTCCGAAGAGAGGGGGAGGAAACGGTAATCCTCGAATCCGGCAACTTGCTTTATTACCGGGAGGGCGACCATCTGTTCCAAGGAGGTGTCGGATTTATCGTCTACAAGTCTCTCGTTAACAACATTGTAAAGATTGAGAGTGTGTCGACGAGGGTTGCGTACCTTATACTCAGAATCACCAAACGGTATTCGCTGAAGGTCATACAGGTTTACGCACCAACCTCGGCAAACCCCGATGAAGAGGTAGAGGAAATGTATGAGGATATCTCTAGAGCCATGCATTCCTCCAAAACCCAATATACGGTGTTAATGGGAGACTTCAATGCAAAATTAGGCACAAGAGAGAATGGTGAGCTGTAAGTAGGGAAATTTGGAATAGTGCAACGGAACCCAAGGGGCCAGCAGCTGGCCGACTTCATGGAGAAAGAGGGACTCTTTATGATGAACTTTTTCTTCCAGAAGCGGCGCCACAGGAAGTGGACCTGGTCGAGCCCTGACGGTTCGACAAAAAATGAGATTGACTTCATTATGACGACCAGACGACAACTATTCAGTGATATCTCCGTGATCGCGAGGGTGAAAACTGGTAGCGATCACCGAATGGTTAGAGGCACACTGAACCTAAACGTTAAGTTGGAGAGGTCTCGTCTAATGAAGTCAACGCTCCGCCCCCCTCGTGCTCGAGACATTCCATCTTAGTCCTCACGGGTAACGACACATCTGCATTTTGATTCTTTATCTATACAAATAAATAAAATTGAAGTGTCTGTTTGTAATGTCAAAATTACAGTTTTTTACTAAATGCATATGAAAGTAAATACGATACCTATAACTAAAATACAATTTTTAAAATTTTTGTCTGTCTGTCTGTCTGTCTGTCTGTTTGTTCCGGGTAATCTCCGAAACGGCTGGACCGATTTTGACGGGACTTTCACTGGCAGATAGCTGATTTCATAAGGAGTAACATAGGCTACTTTTATTTTAGAAAAAGAATCAGGGTTCCGCGCAGAAACATAAAAACCCTAACACGCGAACGAAGTCGCGGGGAACAGCTAGTTGAGAATAAAAGTAGATGCCTATGGGCCACAGCAGCCACTTACCATCAGGTGGACTGTGTGCTCGTTTGTCACCCGATTCTATAAAAAAAACTCTACACTTTTCTAACAAATTATCTTTCCCCGCTATGAAATCTGTCAAATATTTTATCTCATTCCTGAGTAGCGTCGCTCTGGAGACAGAAAAAGTTATGGTTTTCATTGCTCCATACCCCTCATATAAATAAGAGAAGCCTGCGTCCAGCGATCGAAGACATACGCTGTAACTTTTACTAACTTAAATACTATAATTGCACTCGGGATCGCTCAGGTATACGTTCCCGCGGTTCACGATCCGTCCGGATGGCGAGTACCTGATGCGAATGGAGTGGGTGCGCGCGGGCTGCGCGCTGCTCTCCGCTCTCCTGTTCCCCGGGTACATGTACCTGAAGCTGCACGCTGATTGGCTCTACTATTTTGAGTTACTTCTCGACACGACCGCGTACTTGGACATGTAAGTTTACGTTAACCGTAATTCTTGGTTTTTGGCGGGAACTTCACCGGCAGCGGATTGCTGCACTTGTAATAATGGTTTGAAGTAGATTTTGAAGCGTATAATTGGATTCATTTGAGCATTAAATGTCTGCGCATGTGAATTATTAGTGGAAACGAGAAAACAAGTGCTCCGTGGTCATGTGAACCACAAGATAATTTGTCTACTTAGACGTCTTGAGATTGAGATACTATCGTCATCGACTATCTACTGGCTTAAACTGCCCTCAAAATTTCCCAAAAACTATCCCATATTATGACACATCAACTTATTGTGAAGAAGTTTTTAAACAAATTATTATATAGAGTTATTTCTTAATATATTTGATACTGGCAAAGGTAGGTACAACAATACGAGTCCATTGCCATGGAAAAAAAAACGATTCATATTTTTAACTCTATTACCTTAGATTATTGATAGGTCAGAGCGCGGTCAGAGCGCTCGATGACCTATTAATAATCTAAGTCGATTACACAGTATTTCCCACTAAGTATTTCCACTGCATCTGCTTTTGTTGATTTGTTCTGTTGAAAGACTCAGTGGTCCCCCATACATTTAAAACAAATTTAATAATAATTTGAAGGTGATTTATTTTATTTTAAAATTAGATACGTTCGTATGGAAGGTTATAGAGATTCCTAAATTTGTAATGTAATGTAATTTCATGAAATATATTTATTTATTGAAGTCGGTGTAAATCGAAGTCCTTATTAACATTTTATCGTATGTTTACCGATCTTCTAACACCAAGACCCATGTCAAATACGAAAATCATTGAATTATGAAAATCAAATGATTTAATAAGTGTACCGTTACAGATTGCAACGTATGCTGGTGGGATATTACAATGAGAAGGGCATCTTGGTGTACCACCCAGCTAGCACCGCCGGCCACTACCTCAGAGGCGCCTTCCTTGTTGATCTTTTCGGTTGCCTCCCGTTCGAAAACCTCGACACGTATACGTGGGAAATATATGGTAAAACATTATCTGTATATCTGTATTTTCATTTCATTAGATGTCGAAAATTGAAGTACCTAATAACTTCTTTTGGTATTTTATACTAAACATATTATTTCTTACGTAGTAGAGCCATACTGAAGTTATATTAATAGTATAGTTGTAGCACGAATGGGTCGGTTCGACCGGGGAAGGACCACGCTCTCACAGAATACCAGCGTAAAATAGCAGCTCTGTTTTTCGTATGCTGAGTGTGGAGAACCGGAGAACTTTTTTACTAGAAACGAGGCCACCATCTTAGTCCTCACGAGTGACAACGCATCTGCATTTTGATTCGTAATCCAGGATAGATGGATATGTGTATGGGCCACAACAACCACTATCAGGTGGATTTTGTACTCGTTCGTCACACTTATCCTTTAAAAAAGTAATTTTTATATATTTATTGCGGTTACATCCTATCCAAGTCCACTGCTGGATATAGGCCTCCTCCATAGATTGCCTCATAGCGGGGATATTGCCATAGTTGTCATGCTTGGCAACCGCAGTTTTTTATATTTTTAGTTATTATTAGGCAGATGTTGCTGACCATCTTCTGGTTTGTTTCCCTCTGTCGCCTCTTACGACACCCACGAGACGATATGGGGAAGTGGATATTCTTACGCCGCCACTGCACGGTGTACGGTATAATATATTTTTATCCATTTCGATGAAATTTACAGTATTCTAAGGCGAAACATCGACCTAGCTAGTTTTCATTTCTGGAGAAATTCGTTATCTCCATGATTGATAATTTCGCCACAGACATCATATTCCCAACACAATGGCATTGGTCTGCCACGCCGGGGTGCGCAATTAGAATCCTGCGATATAGTCAGATTATTGTTTGTTCTTTGGTATTTTAGTCCACAGTAGACATGTGTCATTCATTCATTTATAGTGTCTCGATCATTTAAGTATGATTCGTCTTACGAATCGGGTCATTCGAGTCAAGAATTCAAATAGGTCATTTCGAGATTCAATACTCTGTGATATGTGAGATCTGCCCCATAATGTCGATCGTCGAACATATTATAGTCGTCGTCGGTCCTGCCAATCTTTTGATCCGAAACATTCAAAAATGTAATTTCTATTATCAATACTTTGGTGCGACCCGGGTCAAATGAACGAATCATTCACGATTGATACGTCTTGTCCACGCGGTCACTGTTTATGCTGCTAGTTAGACGTCCTTTGCGGCTTGGTCGGACTCGAGAGTCACGAATCAAATTATTCAAAATATATTGGCAGTCGGAAGATTCAAAATACGTGTTACTTCTATGTTATGTAAACGCATTTTTCGTGTTGTTTCTAATCTCTTGTATAATTTTTACAAAAACTTAACACACAAAGGTAACGGTGACTGGCTACGTCTGACGGTGATGGGCCAGTTCCTCATGCTGAACCGTTTGGTGCAGCTCTACCGGCTGCCGGCCGCCATACAAGGCCTCGACCGATACTTGCGCCGTGACATCGTGCTTGTGTATGCCACCTATACGTTTAAGTTCTAAACTTTTTATATTGTTTTTTACTATTTTAAGCCAACGCCTCACTACTAACCCACCTGGTGGTAACTGGTGATTCAGCCGAAGCATGTAAAGCGCACTGACTTAACGAAAACCTATTCACTCTTGCGTTAAAGACACTCGCATTGTAATCGGATGGAAAGACACATGTTGGCAACTTATTCCACTCCTTTGCTGTACGCATGATAAACGATGTATCAAACGGTTTGGCTGGAATGCGTGATAAGTCGACAACAAAAGGGTGGAGACTGGTCGAGCATCTGGTTGTCCGATGGTGGAAGGGAGAGGGAAGAATTAACTTATGCAATGTGGTATTAGTCATAAGTGCCTGCATGTCTACTTATTTATCATCGCCGTCATTGTCTTTCTTTCTTTTTCTTTTCTTTATCAGCCAGTTAAAGTCCATTTCTGAATTCGAACATCTCCCATATCACTCCATAATCTTCATATTGGCATTTTGACGGTTTCAGTGTCAGAGGTCTTGGATCTGACTATTTTATGTTCTTCGTAAACGAGGTGGTTATATCGCCAACTATCAAAGCTATAAGATTTTTATCGTCATTGTCAAGCCTTTCTACCGCTGGACTCTGGACTCTGAAATGGGTCTACCATTCGAGAATAGACAATTAGATGAGAACCTTTAAAACAGTTTTCACGAGCACAAATGGGTCTGCTCGAATGGACGTACCATACTCTTACAGAATATCATCGTAATACGACAGCTTACTACTGCTGTTTCGTATGGCGAGTGTAGAGCACCGGAGACCTTTGTTTTCTGGAAATGAGGCATTTCATTTAGTCCTTAAGGGATGACAACGGAGTCGTATTTTGATTTTTAATCCAGGATACATGTACATAGGTGTCTGTGTCCACTTACCATTGGGTAATTTGCGTGCTCGTTTGTCACCCATATTCTACAAAAAAAAAAGTTCCGATACTCAGCACTCTGGTCAGGAAGGATAGTAAGCCGTAGAATCGACATCTTAGCACTGGCAACGCTAATTACTCACTGTACACTATAGTGCAACAAATCTAATAAATACCTTTTAACGATTAAGTCACTAATTTAAATTCGAATTTTTCAAACAAAGCAAAGAATAAACAATTTAACCAGAGTTTAATATTTTTCTTTACGTTGTTAAATCATATATCGTTGCGTACATTACAATAGTGTTTAGATAATTAAATTATGTTTAAATACGAATAATCGGTAAAAATAATCAAATACATAACCGAAATGATGATAAGTTGGGGTAAGCAAACAAAAAACAAACAATATTTCTTTATTTCGACCAACAAGGATCATATGACATAATTAGTATAATTAGGTATTAACATAGCCTATTGTTAGTAATTAATTATAATAATAAAGAAAAGTTAAATGAAATTAAAATAAAATATAGTCGAAGTTGACAAAGCGTACTTAGCAAAATTATATATATATTTATCTTCACGCACAATCCCTGACGGGGTAGTCAGAGAGAACAGATCGCCAAGTGTCACGATCCTTACATACCTCTTTCGCTTCTTTCAGATTCATTATCTTCTTCATACATGCACGTCTAGGTATCAAAAATTAAATTTCCTTTTAATCATTATATTACAGTATCAAAGCGACTCCATATTTTTTGACTCTGCTGAACGTGATGACGTGTTTCATGGTTCTCTACTCGGCTGAAATTTTCTCCACGCACAACAGCAAGGTGATAATAGTGCCGCGTCGGGACAACGGCGGCTCCTGGATTAATTTGTTTCAAAATCACTGTTAGTTAATTTTTATTATGTTCATAGCCACATAATTTTTTGTTGGAATAAAACTTCTTTAGGCGCAAATTGAGGGTATCAACATCATCATCATCATTACAGCCCTTCACAAGTCCACTACTGAACATAGGCCTCCCCCAAGGAATGCCACAAAGCACGGTCCTGAGCCACCTGCATCCATCGACTTCCTGCATGTTTTACCAGGTCGTCTATCTATCTAGTGGGGGGACACCCTACACTTCGTCCGCCGGTACGAGGCCGCCACTGGAGAACCTTTTTTCCCCATCGATTGTCGGTTCTTCGAGGTATATGGCCAGCCCATTACCACTTCAGCTTACTAATCCGTTGGGCTATGTCGGTCACTCTGGTTCTACTGCGGATATCCTCATTTCTATGTTTATCGCGCAGAGAAACTCCGAGCATAGCCCTCTCCATAGTTCGCTGAGTGACCTTGAGTTTCCTCATCCGGCCAGCAGTGAAGGACCACGTCTTCTTCACGTCAACTTGAGGGTAGTTCAGATCTTTTTTGGACGGAATTTAGGTTAAATAAAATCAGTAGTCCATTGACGCAGTTTCCACATTTTTAAAGACAACGACTGACTAGACTTTCATGATATTATGTGTTATATATACAATATACAATTTCCAGACATTATGCATTAATACCAATTCGCCTGCCTTTTGCAGGCTGTTGATTAGGGTGGTGACAATTATTTTTATTTTATTTTATTTGGGGTGCTTATACCTACATTTATAATCTAGATAACAATATTAAAACCAATTAAAATCTTCCACATATAGGCATAATACATTAACAACAAACCTTTACTCAGACACACAACTTATGAAATCTATTACAGTTAAAGTTACAGCCAGTATACGTCCCACTGCTGGGAACCGGCCTCCCCTCTTTTCTGAGAGGATTTTAGGGCAAGGAAGTATCCGCTGCGCTGCCTAAATGCGTGTTAGCGGACTTAACATGTCTTCGAAATATTTTTTTCTTATTTCTCAGACATGCAGGTTTCCTCACGATGTTTTCCTTCACCGCTGAGCGCGTGGTAAATCAGCACTTAAAATTGCAATTACCAAATTCTTTGGTGCCGTGCGTACTGTGAAATTTACAATGAGTGCTAACCATCTAAGCTACCGCGGCTCTATGAAATCTATATTGTGAGAGTAGATTTAATGCTCGTAGTACTATTACAGAATAAAACTAAATCATCAAAAAACAAAACAGTTACTTCTATAATTAGTATAACAAGATGGAACATGGAGTAATACATATTTGCATAGTTTTTTTAATAGGCGCACTTAGTAACACTTTACAGAGAAGCTCCGGACAATCCATTTTACTTTGTGCGATTTTTATTAGAAAACAGAGGTCAGCTATGTCTCTGCATACGTTTAGATGCAATATGTGAAGTCTATTGTACTTAAAATGTATTTCTATTCTATTATTATATAATTCAATACTAATAATTATTCATAATTTAACAATTAATATTTCAATAAAAAGCATAATAAATAAGTAAATAAGAATAAAACTAATTTTTACGGATTTTATCGCGTTTAATTAACTTATTTTATATTCCCGACGTTTCGGTTGCTTTCCAGCAACCATGGTCACGGGGGACTGAGGTGACTGACGTCCTGATGTCAGAGTTAACTCGGAGTACCATCAGCTTTTTAATTATTAATTTTGGTCCGATCTACGCAGAATGAACTTACTGTGTCTTGAAGTCTTGCAGTGGTATATGCTTGGGTATAGTTTTTAAACGTAGTTAATTAAACGCGATAAAATCCGTAAAAATTAGTTTTATCCAATGTGTAGTGTTCGCGTAAATATAAGAAATCGTTAATAAGAACAAAAATATATACTAATGAAAAAAAAATTTAATTAATATTAATAACTTTAACTTCAACTGTGCGTAAAAACACCATGTAGGAAAATATGACACACATTCATTTTATTTTTTTACTTTTTCTCCATTTTTGCTTTGTTCTCCCTTCTTTATGCTCATCTCTGCTTAATTTAACGGCCGACCACTCGGTAAGTTTAGCTAAACTAAAAAATATGTTACATATCTCATTATTATTATTTTTTAGACTCTCCACCAGCATCTATACAAAGTTTGGTTTTTTTTTTATAGGATCGGGTGACAAGCGAGCACACAGTCCACTTGATGGTAAGTGGTTACTGTGACCCATAGACATCTACATCTATCCTCAATAAAGACTCAAAATGCAGATGCGTTGCCACCCGTGAGGACTAAGATGGAATGCCTCTTTGCCAGTAAAAAGGGTCTCCGGTTCTCTACACTCACCATACGAAACACAGCAGCGAAGCTGCTATTTTACGCTGGTTTTCTGTGAGAGCGTGGTCCTTCCCCGTTCGAGCCGACCCATTCGTGCTACAACTATACTACTAATATAGCTGCAGCATGGCTCTACCACGTAGAAAACGTGCGTCTGAAACAATTTTTGCGAAACAATTTCCAGTCAGTTTCAGACACTTCTTCGAAGACCTCTTCTTACTCACACGTACATCTTCTGACCTTGAAAAGTGTACCTCTTTCTGCAAAATATTTATTTTTTATTTTAGAGAAAGTACGGCGCCCAATCAAAGCTGTAAGAAGGGTAACAAAAGCTTAACCGCTGTATTGTCCAAGAAGTTTTTGGCGCTGAGTGCGCAGGTGCATTGTCATAATGAAGCAATAATACACTGCGGAACTCCGTGCTCACAACAGTAACTTAACAGTACTTTGATTTCGTAAAAGAATCGACACCAGATACTTACCTTGTCCAAGTGAAAAGAACTAGCGATCAAAATCATTCTTGCGCTGCTCGATCGTATCACTTTGATGCTAGCATAGCCACTGGCGGTTAGATAACAGTTCGCAGGTCCAGCCTACTTCATGTTTATATTTTCTTTATGACTTTCTAAGCGTCCCTGACTTCATTTCGTGATCAGCAACAAAATCTAAGACAGCATTTCGCTCATTGAAACCTACTACGATAACATGGACGATAGTACTCGTACGAGTGTTTTATACGTGGTAGAGCTATGCTGCAGCTATATTAATAGTATAGTTGTAGCACGAATGGGTCGCCTCGACCGGGGAAGGACCACGCTCTCACAGAATACCAGCGTCAAATAGCAACTAAAAGTTTTTAATATTGAAGTAATAAAAGTACGTACGTATTATTATTACTTCAATATTAAAAACCGCTAGTGCTACGGTAAGCATGAACAATAGTAGTTAGTTACCGGCCCGATCAGTTCTTGGATTTTAATACTCCATGTTACACTATTTTCTTGTAATAAATTAGCAAATTTTTTTTTACCTGTTACTTGAATAAAATAACATTGATTTTTAGATTATCTTGATATCAAGCTAGCAGTAACTTTTTATAGAACCTATTTGATCTACAAAATCGGTTTTTAGACACTATTTAATAACTATTACGCTATAAATTTCTTCTAATTTTTACTGCTATCTATAAAGAGCTAGATAAATTTCACAATGAAATACGATATTCTTATAATTAAAATACTTACTTACTTACTTACTTATCTTCACGCACAATCCCTGACGGGGTAGCCAGAGAGAACAGATCGCCAAGTGTCACGATCCTTACAAACCTCTTTCGCTTCTTTCAGATTCATTATCTTCTTCATGCATGCACGTCTAGGTATCCGAGTACTCTTGACCCTACCCTCTTCGAGCAATTTGCTCACATGGTCTTCGAAAGTTAGTCTCGGTCTACCTCGACACCTTTTAATATTAACTTTCGCGCTATATATTTTCTTCACCATTCGGTCTTCACTCATTCGCTCAACGTGCCCAAACCACCGAAGCATAATATAATATAATTAATTAAAATAAAAAATAACATTAGACAAAAAATAAAAAATATCATTAAACATTATTAAACATTAATTAATAAATATTAACATAATATAATTAAAATGTGGAGGGATATTTGAAACTGGAACATTTATAGTTTTATATGTAATTAGTTTTTTTTTTAAAGAAGTTATAAGTGTAACAAAGAAAAATATTTTTATGTGATCTTTTGTATTTTGTGACCCAGATGCTAAAACAAGTAACGAAATCTTACAACTGACAAACACACGTTACATTGGCTTATTACATTTATTTCCTAAGCGTAAGAATGGAACATGGAAACTTTATTTGTTATGCAGAAGAGGACATTTGATAAAATTGTAAAAAGTTTACTGGAGTTATAATTCTAGTGAAATTTCGGAGAAAAAGTGGTGCTCTTCAACTTAATTAATACACATAATTTTATTTTTGCAAGTCAATATTAGCAAACTTTATCATTTTAAATATAATGAACATTTACGCATGCACCTTAACGCACCAGAAAATCTCACGCCCTCTATTAACTATCTCAATAATTGATGTTCATAACTTATTACTTGCTTGTTTTGCAGTTCGCTTCAACTTAACCGAAAACACCTGGAATCTTCACCTGGCCTGCTACTTCTGGGTGGTGTACGAGACCACCAAAACGGGCTACAACACCATGAACCCAAGCAACTACAACATTATGAAGATTATGTTTACCGGCATGGTAGTTGGTATGGTGAAATTTATTTTAATGTTTAAATAAGCTCAATTATAAATTGCATAAGGAACCTACTGACGGGACAGAACGTTAGAAGCAAGATCACAGTAACTATACCTATATCCCAAGTCTTTAGACTTGACTGTAGCATGAGGTGCTCGCGCCCAACTAGCACTTTTTAGAAGAAGTAGAAGTAGTTATATGTATGTAATGTTGCGCGCCACAATTAATGCCTGGTACATGTTACCGCTAGCGCCTGCTAGCAGCAGAACTTGGAAAGTCATAATCCTTCTATAAATGTCCATGGAAGATCTTTCTACGTTTTCTACGTGGTAGAGCCATGCTGCAGCTATATTAGTAGTATAGTTGTAGCACGAATGGGTCGGCTCGACCGGGGAAGGACCACGCTCTCACAGAATACCAGCGCAAATAGCAGCTTAACACTGCTGTGTTTCGTATGGTGAGTGTAGAGAACCGGAGACCCATTTTACTGGATAAGAGGCATTCCATCTTAGTCCTCACGAGTGACAACTCATCTGCATTTTGATTCACAAACAAGGATAGGTACATGTAGATGTTTATGGGCATCAGCAACCACTTACCATCAGGTGGACTGTGTGCTCGTTTGTCACTCGATCCTATAAAAAATAAAAAGAATAAAAACTATCGACACCTAGTCAGTCGGGACCAGTATGCACTCGAACATTCTAGATGTTTCTACAGTAGAAGGTTCTGGAATTAACTGAGGCTCTAATTAAAGCCGGTATAGACCGCGAACCGGGTCAGAGTTGAATTGGAGATAAAAGCGAATATTTCGAAGCGATACAATTGCGACCTAAAGTAGTCAGTAGTACAATTATGTTTTGTTATAATATGTGTAATAATGTAGTTTTAATTTTAAGTTGTAATTAGTGTTCTCTAATTAAAGTGTCAATTTTGGTAATTCACTCGGTAGTTTTTAGTAATCTCGAACCCCAAGCTCGTAACAGTATTTAAAATAGTACATTGGGATCTCATGATCGCAATCTCATCATAGTAATTGTTCGCGACGGTTTAAAGACTTTAAGCAAAAAGTGATTAAAGAATATTAAATTGTTTTAAAAGGTGAAATTGGCAACAAAATCGAATAAATTGTGTTTTAATATAGTTTTACAGTATGTTTACAACTCGTAAAATATTTGTATAAAGTATCGTTTTAATAATAAGTTGATATAAACGACTTTAAACATTAAATAAAATTTCGACCAATCACAGCGCAGCATATCGTGGAACTTTCTAGAAGTTAATTAACTGCGCAATAGTTTATATGAAAATAGTGAGAATATTTTTATGTTCTGAAAGAATTGTAAATATGATATTTAGTTAGCATATGGTGTATAGATTGAAATAAGTAAATAGATAATTTATGTAAATAAACGCATTTGAGAAATATAGTAAAATTAAAGATTTAATGTGCACTTTTGTTATGTAAATTAGGTACATTTTGATTAATAACTTTTTTGAATGTAAATATATCAAGTAACCCTTATCACATAATGATAAAGGACCAAAATGCCTATTTTATAGTGTATAGCGTGTTAATGTAAAAATTAGCATTATATAGAAAAATTGCGATTTGTGCAAATTACGTAATGAAAATGTTTGATAATAAAAAGGCAAAACCGGAAATTGGCAAGCGGCTCTCTATAGAGTATAGCCGAAGTCTACCTTATGGGGGCAAATCACAGTAACATTGTAGTAGGAAGAACTACCAGTAACAAGCAGTAGTATCCGGTAGTAGCTGAAGTGACTAGTAGCAGAACACAGTGAAAAGTTAAAGTGAAATAGAAAAAGTTTAGCTAGCCGAAAAAGGTCGTAACTGAAAAATCGCAGTTACACATAGTCGAAAAAAGTGGCAACTGAAAATTCTCAGTTGCATATAGTAAAATAGTGTTAGCTAGCTGAAAAGTGTGGTAACTGATATTCGCAGTTACATATAGTGAAAAAGTGTTAGCTAGCCGAATAAAGTGGTAACGGAAATTTCGCCGTTACATATAGTGAAAAGTGTTAGCTAGACGGAAAAAGTGGTAACTGATATTCGCAGTTACAAAAGTGTTACATTCAACTAATTTTAGTTGATTAATATATATATAATCAACTAACACCAGCCAGCTGCTACCAATAGATATTTTGGATACTACCAATAGAAATTTGTTACTTCCAATAGATATTCAAAATTACCAATAGAAATAGTAGAAAATACCAATAGAAACTTGTTACTGCCAATAGAAATTTGATATTACCAACAGATATTTTGAAAATACGAATAGAAATTTTAAAAAACCAATAGAAATTTTAATATTACTGTGTGTTTAATTAAATCTGTGTTTTGAAAAATATAGTGAACAACCATAGTTGAAAAACAGTGTTAAATAAATAAATAAGTTATAATATTTCGCAACTAATTAATCAGTCGAACCGCTGGCCACTCCCTTGCTATTTTAATTTATAAATCGTGCATTTTTAATTCTGAACCACAGTCCACAGTTCTCCAACGGCATACACAAAGACGGTAGTGAAAGTATCCATCAGAACCTATAGGTGTAGGACGTGAGCGGCTCGCGGAGTATCTTCGACAACATTTACTCCGGAGAGTTACGCCCGTCCGGCACATTCGTTGGTCCTTCGAGCCGGATATTTCCGTTTATACATCGAGCCGAGTCCAGCATTAGCTGGTCGTACGAGCTGAATCCTTCCGGTTATACTTCGAGCCGAGTCCAGCATTAGCTGGTCGTACGAGCTAAATCCCTCATCCGTTGGTATTTCGGAACCGGATACATAGACACTACCGTATTAAAGTCAGCAGAATTTTCAGAATCAAGATGCCGATCACTCGTTCGCAAGGAAGGGGAGCCATGGCGTGGACCGTCGGTCTGGAAGGAGGCCCGTCGGACAATACCGACGCCGTCCGCCACCAGATGCCACCACGCTCACCATCGACCACAGAGGGCGTTGAGGCGCCACCTTGCCCCCGCGATGGAGGGGTACTCCTGCCAGTGCCGGCCACTACAACCGGTACACCGAAGCAGATGAAGCATATAGAGGGCAACAATGACATTCGATGTGCATCACCGCCAACAGTCCGGGAAGACTCCCGCACCGAAGAGCCACCCAGGGGCCACCGAGATAAAAGTATAAAATCAAAGAGGACTATTCGGCCCAATAAAAAAGTTTTGAAGGCTTGTGAAGAAGTGCTGAGAATTAAATTTGAACTCGCACAAATTTCCTTGCAAATGGCTGAGGAAGAAGATGATTCGGACGACTATGATGAAGATGGTCACTCTAAAAGCGAGTACGTCCGATCTTGGCTCGAAAATTCCGTAGCCAAGCAAAAGCCAACTCATGGCGTCGCCACCGGAGGGGAGGCCCCACTAAACAAAACCGTCACAAAGCCACCCCCGGAGGTTGTCGACCTCAGTGAGCCACAAAAGAAGATCACAAACCATGTTTCGAGGGTTGATGAAGAAAGGGGGCTCCTACCAGCTGTATCAGAGCTCACCTACCAGGATCACGATCCGGAAGAAGTATCCAAGAATCCTGTGCCACTAAAAATTAGCCAGGAATCGAAGGTTGATGAAAACAGGGAGCTCCTACCAGCTGTATTAGAGCTCACCTACCAGGATCCCTATCCGGCAGATGTAACGAAGAATCCCCTGCCAGCGAAGCCTAACCAGGCATCTGTCATAAATGAAGACAGAGGGCTCCGACCATTTATATCGGAGCTCACATCCGCTATAGCCGCACTAGCTGACAAACCAAAACCAGAGAGTGCATCGTCGCATACTTTCGCAGCGTCGAAAGCTATAATGACACTGCCGTGCTTTAGCGGAGCACATACTGAATGGCTATCGTTCCGTGCCATTTATGAAACAACCCGAGGCTACTTCAACGATATCGAAAATACGGCAAGACTACGAAGAAGTCTACAGGGAAGAGCCTTGGAGACAGTTAGTTCGGAACTCATCGGGCATGCTAAGCCGGATGAGATCATGCGAGAACTGGAGCTACAATTTGGGCGTCCAGACTCAATTGCACAAGCTGAAACCGAGAAGTTACGAGGATTACCACGCTGCACAGAAGCGCCTAGGGATATTTGCACATTCGCAAGCAAAGTGAGGGGAAGTGTCGTCACTCTACGGACACTCAAACGAGACCACTATCTCATCAACGCAGAGCTGCTACGACACCTCACAGACAAATTGCCCAATTCTATACGGGCACAGTGGTATAAAGTTTATACCGAAAAATACGACTCTAGGTCAGACCTCGGTTCTTTCAGCGAGTTTATCACCGAACAAGCTCGCTACTGTAGTGCATTTGCGCCTCCTGAAATTATAAACGGAGCGCAAAGCAATCGTCCAGTACATAGGACACACACGGCTACCACTAAGCCGTCTCCGAAGTGCAGAGTGTGCCAAAAGGAAGGCCACTACGGATCCGACTGTAACAAATTTAAAGAAGCGGATACCGACAAAAGATGGAAACTCGCAAAACAATATAATTTATGTTTCCGGTGTTTGCGATACAAAAACCAAACACACCAATGTAAAACCACGAAGTGTGGAATAAAAGGATGCACCGCGACACACAATAGACTTCTCCACCATTATAAAAAGGAGAAAACGGAGGTCACACAAATAAAACCTCAGGAAACAGTTGCAAATTCATTCGCCGTGTCAAAACATCACGCTTAAAAATAATACCAGTCCGAGTAATTGGACCGGCGGGAGCTGTAAATACACACGCCCTGCTGGATGATGGCTCAACAGTCTCATTAATGGATGAGGAAATAGCCAAACAAATTGGAGCAACAGGGCGGTTGGACCCTTTTAAGATCACCGCCATCGGGAACAATACCCTCGATTCGCCGAACTCCCGACGAGTCAAAGTTTCACTGAAGAGTCTCCAAAGGAAAAGGGTGCAATTCAGAGCACGCACGGTCGCCAGCCTAAACTTGGGGCCACAGACTGTGCGTGCAACAGATATAGAAAATTGTAGACATTTAAAAGACCTGAAGGAGCAATTAATATACGACTCCGGCAACCCAAAGATCTTAATAGGACAAGATAATTGGAGACTCCTGATAGCCACTAAAATTCGCAGAGGTCCGCCGCACCAACCAATCGCCTCGCTCACAGAATTGGGATGGGTGCTACACGGGGCCCACACTAAAGCCCCGTATCAGCGCGTCCACGCGGCCAATGAGCTGCACAAGAGCGAGGAAACCATAAGTGACCATACTAAAGTAGATGACTGGCGCTGGGTACCTACCAAATTGAACATAGCTGACACCGCTACGAGGGACGTACCACCTAACTTCGACTCAAATCATGAGTGGTACAGCGGCCCATCGTTTCTGTACAAAGAACCGTCAGCATGGCCGACCGAAAGACCCACGTCATCCGAACCCATCGGTGAGGAAAAATGCCTCACCATTACAGAATCACATAGAGCTCCGATAATAAGAGAAGCCATCCCAAATCCAGCAAAATTTTCGAAATGGGAACGCTTGTTGCGAGCAACGGCCAGAGTGCTTCAATTTATTACACTCTGCCGTAAAACAACAGACAGGACCTTCTACAAAAGGACTAGAAGGAATGAAGAAAAAGATCCCGACTGGAGAAAAGCAAAAAACAATCCGCAACACCGCTCACAGTCCTCCAGTCTAAGAAAAACCGCAGATGTCAAAAGGCACATCACACTCGAGGCCGAATTCATCAGAGAGGCCGAAAGGCTCCTAATACGTGTCATACAAGAGGACTCCTTCAGACAAGAAATAGACGATCTCCGTAACGATAAAAAGGTCGCCCATAATAGCCGCCTAAGACCACTACAGATACAATTAAAAGACGGGATCATCGCGCTGCGAAGTCGCATAGCCGCCGCGAAGGGAGTCTCTAAAGATATGAAAGGTCCGGCTATATTGGATGGTGATCATTACATCACCCAATTGTACATAGACTGGACGCATCGTAGCCTACATCATTGCGGAACCGAACCTACAATCAACGAGGTTCGACAACATTACTGGGTTATAAGACTTAGACCCACGACGAAAAAGATAGTGAGCCAATGCGTGCCATGTCGCATCAGAAAGGCGCAACCATCTGTGCCAGCCACCGGTGATCATCCCAGCACACGTCTCGCTCATCACCAGAGACCGTTCACTTTCACCGGTCTGGACTATTTTGGGCCACTCTCCGTCACAGTGGGACGGCAACATCAGAAAAGATACGTGGCTCTGTTCACCTGCCTCACATCTAGAGCTGTCCATTTGGAAATTGTTGCAAATCTCAGCGCAGACTCCGCAATATTAGCTTTGAGAAGATTTGCAGCGCGCCGAGGGTGCCCCACCGAAATTCATTCAGATAACGGCACCAACATGCACGGCGCGGATAAAGAATTGCGGGAGGCTTTTAAAGAAGAAGCCAGCCGACGAGGCATAGTGTGGCGTTTTATTACCCCCTCCGCGCCTTTCATGGGAGGGGTATGGGAACGTCTCGTACGATGCGTGAAGACGGCGCTATATACCGTCCTTCACGAAAGACATCCACAAGAAGAAGTCTTAGCCACGCTGCTCTGCGAGGTGGAGTATACAGTAAACAGTAGACCATTAACTCACATCTCCGTGGACAGCAACGATTACGAGTCCATCACTCCAAATCACTTCCTATTGGGAGGATCAGCGAGACTGCCGACACCTGGGGTATTCAATGAAAAGGACATAAATAGCAAAAGGCACTGGCGACGCTCTCAGATACTCGCTGATATGTTCTGGCAGCGTTGGGTGCGAGAGTATCTACCGGAACTCCAAAACCGGCGGGAGGCCCATGATCGAGGCCCCGATCTCCAGGTGGGCGACCCAGTCCTCATAGCCGACAGCCAGTTACCTCGTAACACCTGGCCACGAGGAAGAATTGAAGCAGTATTCCCCGGTGCGGACGGACAGATCCGCACTGTGGAGGTACGAACCGCGAACGGCCTAATCAAGAGGCCAACCAAGAAACTCGTGCCGCTGCCGAAGTAGAAGCAACGTCGCTCACCGAAATGGATGCAGCGCCACTACGATGAGATCTTCGCGACGCTGCACGGCGGGAGAGATGTTCGCGACGGTTTAAAGACTTTAAGCAAAAAGTGATTAAAGAATATTAAATTGTTTTAAAAGGTGAAATTGGCAACAAAATCGAATAAATTGTGTTTTAATATAGTTTTACAGTATGTTTACAACTCGTAAAATATTTGTATAAAGTATCGTTTTAATAATAAGTTGATATAAACGACTTTAAACATTAAATAAAATTTCGACCAATCACAGCGCAGCATATCGTGGAACTTTCTAGAAGTTAATTAACTGCGCAATAGTTTATATGAAAATAGTGAGAATATTTTTATGTTCTGAAAGAATTGTAAATATGATATTTAGTTAGCATATGGTGTATAGATTGAAATAAGTAAATAGATAATTTATGTAAATAAACGCATTTGAGAAATATAGTAAAATTAAAGATTTAATGTGCACTTTTGTTATGTAAATTAGGTACATTTTGATTAATAACTTTTTTGAATGTAAATATATCAAGTAACCCTTATCACATAATGATAAAGGACCAAAATGCCTATTTTATAGTGTATAGCGTGTTAATGTAAAAATTAGCATTATATAGAAAAATTGCGATTTGTGCAAATTACGTAATGAAAATGTTTGATAATAAAAAGGCAAAACCGGAAATTGGCAAGCGACTCTCTATAGAGTATAGCCGAAGTCTACCTTATGGGGGCAAATCACAGTAACATTGTAGTAGGAAGAACTACCAGTAACAAGCAGTAGTATCCGGTAGTAGCTGAAGTGACTAGTAGCAGAACACAGTGAAAAGTTAAAGTGAAATAGAAAAAGTTTAGCTAGCCGAAAAAGGTCGTAACTGAAAAATCGCAGTTACACATAGTCGAAAAAAGTGGCAACTGAAAATTCTCAGTTGCATATAGTAAAATAGTGTTAGCTAGCTGAAAAGTGTGGTAACTGATATTCGCAGTTACATATAGTGAAAAAGTGTTAGCTAGCCGAATAAAGTGGTAACGGAAATTTCGCCGTTACATATAGTGAAAAGTGTTAGCTAGACGGAAAAAGTGGTAACTGATATTCGCAGTTACAAAAGTGTTACATTCAACTAATTTTAGTTGATTAATAGCTGCTAGTCAGTAGTGTTAGAAAACCAGCTGTTACCAATAGATATTTTGGATACTACCAATAGAAATTTGTTACTTCCAATAGATATTCAAAATTACCAATAGAAATAGTAGAAAATACCAATAGAAACTTGTTACTGCCAATAGAAATTTGATATTACCAACAGATATTTTGAAAATACGAATAGAAATTTTAAAAAACCAATAGAAATTTTAATAGTACTGTGTGTTTAATTAAATCTGTGTTTTGAAAAATATAGTGAACAACCATAGTTGAAAAACAGTGTTAAATAAATAAATAAGTTATAATATTTCGCAACTAATTAATCAGTCGAACCGCTGGCCACTCCCTTGCTATTTTAATTTATAAATCGTGCATTTTTAATTCTGAACCGCAGTCCACAGTTTTCCAACGGCATACACAAAGACGGTAGTGAAAGTATCCATCAGAACCTATAGGTGTAGGACGTGAGCGGCTCGCGGAGTATCTTCGACAACATTTACTCCGGAGAGTTACGCCCGTCCGGCACAGTAATTCTGGCAATTCGTAAAAACAATTGTATTACAGCGACGATATTGTTACTGTGTCGTTGAATAAAATAGCTTCTAGTTAATATCGGTGTCGTTGAGGCATGTTGGTGACGACATATCGTTGTTCGGTATCAGCCAATGAAAAACGCTTTTGCTCGGCGGCTATGACAGGTGATCTAAAAGCAAAATATCTTGATTATTGGCGAACATTTAGATTAAAAGACGTGTTTTTACGTGGCAGAGTCATGCCGCAGTTATGTTATGGATGTTACATGAATAGGTTACGCCGACCGGGGAAAGATCACACTCTCACAGAATACCAGCGTAAAATTGTTTTTTTTTTGCTCAATGCTGCTGTGTTTCGTATGGTGTGTGTAAAGAACTGGAGACCCTTTGTACTGGAAACGAGTCATTATATTTTAGTTCACAGTGTGGACAACGCATCTGCATTTTGATTCTTAAGCGAGGATAACTGTAGATGTCTATGGGACAAAGCATCCACTTACCATAGGTCCATCCAATGATGGACTTTGTGCTCGTTTTTCACCCTTGTACTATAAAAAAAGACTAGCTTGCAAAGGATCCCTTTAAGTTACTGTGTTAATAACAATAGTGGTGGAGGTTAATTTTAATGAAGGGTGGGGGTTAATTTTAATGAAGTGTGGAGAAATCCACTGCTTAATATAGGCCTCCGGTACGATATGTTGGTTTTATTTGTAGACCATACAAATACTTTTTCCGTGCAGGATTCGATCCCGCGGCCTTTAGCGCTGCTGCTCATTGCTAATCGACTGCGCCACGGAGCCGTCAATATAGTTCTTTTTTACAAATGAAGTTCTAATCCCCCGTATAACAATATGTTCGTAAGTTTGTAATCTCTATGTCCGGTACTTTGAGAAGGAATGAAGAGTATTGCATAAGTAATTAAATAATTTTTTATGCTATTTAGTTATAAGGTACAATGGGACTGACATGTTAATAATAACGAAAGTCCCTTAAATAAAAAAAAAACCGGCAAAGTGCGAGTCGGACTCACGCACCGAGGGATCCGAACAAATCTGTGGGTATATAAGTTTAAAATTATTAAAAATATTTTTATTATATGATGTAACTAAAAATTTATGATTTTCGCAATTTTTCCTTTATCTGTGCTATAAAACGTTGCTTTGTACCAAATTTCAAGATTCTGAGTTCACGGGAAGTACCCTGTAGGTTTTGATTCCCTTGCGAATGTCGAAAATTTACGGCATAAACGGCTGTATCTTTTGATTGCGTTGGCTTAAAAGTTTGATTTTTCACAGCTCTAAGGGACAGTAGACTTGAGTATTTGATATGAATTTCAGCTTGATACCTCCACGCGTTCCTGAGAAAAAGGGTCTTGACAGACAGACAGACAGACAGACGGACAACAAAGTGATCCTATAAGGGTTCCGTTTTTTCCTTTTGAGGTACGGAACCCTAAAAATAAAAAGTTTGTAATCTCTATGTCCGGTATTTTGAAAAGGAATGATGTTATTGTTCTCAAACACATTCAATATGCTTTACTCATTAACAATTTCATGTGGTTCATTATATAATTAAAACTTGCTAAATTTATCTTCAAAATTTGTACTGTTCTTTTTTGAAAAACAATAATCTTTTTAGGTGCAATGTTAACTACTTACTTTTCGGTGCGTATCATCAGCATGCGTTCCAACGTGAACAAGCCCTTAGCTGCATTTCAACAGCACATGAAGGACATGGCTGCGTTTATGCGAAGAGAACACTTAAGTCCAAAGCTACAAAGGTAACGTGTAAATAATTGTATTTTAGACCTCTATTTTAAACACACACACAGCCTCTCACACAATTTACATGATCTGTTACTCATACCCAAGCGCTTTTTTGCGAGCAGCTATGCAGGTCTTGCAAAGCCAGTATCACTGTGACCACTTTGATCTATTTTAATCGCTACTTTGGATATACTTCACCGATGATTCCATTAATTAATTGCAGGAATTACTTAGCTGTGATTTTCACTTCCTCTGGAATTAGTAGTTCCCCAAATGCATGCTACATTTACGCATAAAGAGCACACTTTAGCTAGAACTAGCTGTTCCCCGCGACTTCGCTCGCGTGTTGTTTAGTGTTTTAATTTTTTTGCGCGGAACCCTTATTCTTTTTCTAAAATAAAAGTGGAATAAGTTACCCCTTATGACATAAGTTATCTGACAGTGAATGTCCTGTCAAAATTGGTCCAGCTGTTTCAAACAAAATTTTAAAAATTGTAGTTTTTTTTATAAGTACTGTATATACTTTTATATGCATTTAGTAAGGTCTGCATTTACTAAGGTCTTAGGTCTGTGCTTTTTTAAATAGCAATGTCCACTCGCGGCTCTTCTTTTTACAAAGTGCTTAATTTTGTTTTTTGTTTATATTCCGAAGTTCCATGAGAGCTCGTGTACCTTTTTTTTTTCTTGACTTCATCTCCATTTAACATCAGATGCTCTATCACATGTTGCCGTGTTCTGTTTTAGCCAGCAGAAATTGTTTAATGTTGAACATGAGCCACTCTCACACTCGGAAGGACTTTCTATAACCGCAACGTTTGGCAAACGCATCAACGTCCGCAGTTGGTACCAAGCGTCGCGCCCTTAACTCTCTCTGTTTCTCGTGGTCGTTCTGGATAGTGATCATTAGACACATACGAGATGATTATATAATATCAGACATTATAATAGAATAGAATAGATTAATTTTTATTTAATATACATTAATTTTTATTTAATATAGATTATTACATAGTACTTATTGGAAGTCATTTTTTATTTACCACTGCACTGGTTCAGAAAATACCTCTGCCCTGGGAAGCATATATAAGATAAGGTATTATATAACTTTTCAACAATTTTGTACTACTTTAGAAATTTAACAGAACCAGCATGGTGGCGATCACCTCGTTCCCAGGATTTATTTTCTTTCATGTATTCCTTGATAATATAATAATCCTTTTTGTGCAATTTTTCTTTATCTAATATAACTTTTAATCTTGATTGGCCAACTTTGGATATTTTTGGAGGATGTTTTATTTGTAGGGACGTGCTCGCCCACTACGGCTACAGCTGGGACAAAATGGGAGGCTTGGACTACCGTAACGTGTTGAAACTCTGTAACCAGATCACTTTACGTACCGACGCCATATTGCATATCTATGGTTCTACGTTCACTATGGTAAGCGTAACAAATTTTAGTATTCCCCTAACCAATGATTAATAACATTAATTGAATCTTATTTTTTATGTTTATTGTTACAACAACTGTCACTTCACTAAAAATTCAGGCTTTAGTCGTCAGTAAGGTATCGCCTTAAATATTTCATGGTAATCTACTTGAGTACGATCCTCACCAGCACTGTTTAAATCGCAAGGTGACATTAACTGCATATTGTGTTTCTAGTAAACTGTCGAAACATAAACGCGTAGTTTTTTTTTCTGACCATTTATAGCATATGATGCTATAGAAATATAGACCTTAGCACTTCAAACATAGAAACAAAGAATTTTAAGCACTCTCTTCTTATGTTTACGCGAATACTACACATATAAATAAAACTAGTTTTTAGGATTTTATCGCGTATATTAACTTATTTTATATTCCCGATGTTTCGAGCAATTTACAGCAGCCATGATCACGAGGTGGACTGAGGTGTTCGAGGTCCCGATGTCATAGTTAATCACGGCTAGATCCCAATTAAAATTATTAATTTTTGGTCCGACCTACGCGGTATAAACTTATCTTGTACAGTATCTTGAAGTTTTGCAATTGTATACTTGGGTTGGGATTTAATTTTATTAGTTATAGGATCCCAAGCAGATGGTAGCACTCAGCCATCTTCGCTATTGAAATTAGGATGTTTTTTTGGTTTCAATAGCCTCGCGAATCATCCTTGTAAGGGATCGGTGCTCTTTAGCGAGGATGGTCTATTAAATCTGATGTAGTGACGGAGCGTTCCCATAGAATAATATTTATCGCGGTTATGCGAACCCCACAAATTATATAAAAATATACGTATTTACACTAAAATACGCATTTTAAAAAATCTCACGTGAGAATTGGGGGAGGGTGTTGAGCCCCATCTTACGATATCTCACCAAGGGGAGGGGGAGGGTAGAAAAATCGCCAAAATCGCCTTACGTAATTAATGGACAACGTATCAAAACTCGTAATCAAGAATCGTAAACGTATCACGTATCACTTATCAATGTATCAAACGTATTAAAAATAGTTGCCATTTTGAATTATAACTATTTATTTTTTCTTTTTATTTTGCTTTACCTATACACAATTTCAATGGCCTCTGCTGGATTTTCACTGCCAATTTGATGAATCTGCATTCTTGAAAAGGTTTCTGTAACAGGTGATTTTAAAAAATGCTGATGAATTAGAAAAAGGAGAAGTTAACATCTTAGTTATGGTTGCGATTTTGTTATGTGGCCGTGCTTGAATCAAGAATAGATTCAATCAATATATAATAATATGTCTGTGTGCTTTCAGTGTCCAATTCTGAGCCAGTGCGACGTGTCTTTGCTTCGCATCATCGGCCGAGCAATGCACAGCGTCCATTTCCTCCAAAACACACGGATTATTGAGAAGGATGACGTCATCAAGGACATATACTTTGTAGACTCTGGCAACGTAGAACTCATTGACGAAGAAAACAGAGCGTTTGATGCAGTAAGATTGGCTAAAGGCAGGTATGTATGTTACAGTGCGAGGTCAGCCTACACTCAACAACCCGGACAGATGTCCTAACATTCCATCTAGAACTTGGTAGAAGAAGTTACAACGAAACAAACTTATCAGTTCTTGAATATTTATGGCCGACCTATTGCTCTGATCCGATATGTTTATTTAGTATTCTATCATGAAGATAAACTGGAATAGCATAGCACTCTCTAAATGTCCTTTAAACCGAATTTTGGTCACGGCGGCCAGTCTCAACTCTCAACGAAACCTAGCGATGTATGCGGAAATGGACTATATTGCACGAGTGTGTGCGCACAGGTGCACTCTCTATTCGCTCACTCTCATAGTCCGATGGGACGACAATTCAACTCTAACGGATAGAGATAAAGCCCAGGACCGACGGCTTCACGTGCTTGCCGAGGCATGGAGGTGAAACACCGCTACTTTTCTAACCTCGAACTGCTACTGAGAATTTCTCGACAGAAAAACCAAATAACTCGTTCTTTCCTAACCCGAGATTAAGGCCCGTATTAATAAACGTTACTCAGCTCAAGTACACACTTTAGTACAATCTTGAGGTTATGACCTTATTAATACATATCTCAAGATACGCTTTAGGTTTACGATATCAGCTGAGCGCCACACTGATTAATAAACGAAACTCGACTCTCAAGTGTGTGTACTTGGGTGTCACAGAACAGTATTTTGAGAAAGAAACTTCCGAAAGAAACGAGTACAGCGTTTTGAGATATTGTTTTTATGTGTTTATTAATTAGCAACAATCTTGAGATGCTGATATCGTAATGAGAGAGTATCAAATGATTACGCACTTGAGTTCGTCGTTGAGTAACGTTTATTAATACGGGCCTAAAACTCTGGTCAGCAATCGTGCTTACCGAACAACCATGCTGTAGCTATATTATGGTTGTATCACGAATGGATCAGTTCGACCGGGAAACGACCATGCTCTCAAAGAATACCAGCGTAAAATACCAGCTTAATGCTGTCTGTGTTTCGTCTGTTTAAAACCGGAGACCGTTTTTACTGGAAAAGAGTCATTCCATCTTAGTCCTCAGGGGTGACAACATATCCGCAATTTGATTCCTAATCTATTTCCAATAAAAATATGTCTATGGGTCACAGCATCCACTTAGCATTTGGACTATGTGTTCGTTTGTCACCCTTATATTATGAAAATTACAGTTACTTGATTGTTAATAGCTGCTGCACTATTAGCTTATCCAGGGGTTCCCAAAGTGTACGCCGCGGTAATCTATTGCGCCGTAGAGAGTAAAAAACTGCTGCTTAGCTTGCTAATTGCTTAACTATACTTAACTCTAAACAAAAAACTAAACTTATGTATCGTGGGTACAAAATAACTCAAAAATAAAGATTTTCAGCTTCTCTATCTGTAATAAAGAGCAAATATCGCTCAAAGAGCAATGTGGAGCAAGAAATGCGAGTGGTGTCAAGGCTTATCCCACGCTTTGAAAAAATGTGTGGAGATAACCAAGCTCTCACGTCACATTGACTAAGTTGCCATTGTATTTAATTTCATATTTTTCTTAAATAATAAATGCATTCTTGTGTATCAATATAAATATGAAACACGAGCGAGCCTTATAGTAGTCGTATATGATATGTAACATCTGATATCTCACCTTAGTAAAGCAACATTAAGATTAAATGGTGAAAAAAATGATTCAGGTATTATTTGAAATGATTTTTCGTAATCGAGAATAATTATTTTTAATGAAAATTGTATATAAATAATATACAAATAGAATTGTATTCTAAGAAATTTTAATGTAAAGCTACAGGAAAAGGCTTCAATACCACTTCTGATGTAAGAAATTATTCCACTTCTGATGTTAGAAATTATTCTCAAAAGTATTTAAATAAAAGAACACCACTCGGTAACAAACCCTGCTTACTATCAGGACCCCAATTACATGATAACACCAAAGTATGCAAACCAACAGCATCACTATCCATCTCAATGTAACACAGGGCAGCCTCTCAGCAACACGACCTTCCTCCACTAGTAGAATACCCCAACGGGCATAGAAACGATAGAGAGACTCGTAGAATTACAAACTGTTTCTCATAGTCGGCTGCGTGATACTTTATACTGCTAAAACAAGTGGGAGATTACCATTCTACCTTCATTTGTTCATTTGTTCATATTTTCTTTTATTTTTTTACCCTCATTCCCTACAGTATATATAAATAATATACAATTTCCATTAAAAATAATTATTCAAATCCAATAGCAAATTTAAGTTAAATAGTTTAATTATACATAGTTAAGTTATAAATATAGAGTCAAATGAACATAATATCTATCAAATGTCTTTACATCCTAATTAATAGCTTATAAAAATTTCTGACTGGATACGTTTACATCAAAAACGCAAGAGTCTTGCTACTACAGTATTTTCATACCATCTGACGGCTAATTCTACCAACCCGCGCGCTCATTGATCAAATCGCTTCCCCGGCTTCCTAAGACACTCTTCCGTCCCTTCTCATGAAATTACTCCCACAGATTGCAGGAAAGCGAGAGGAAAGATGTTACACATCAATAACTCGGCTTCGTATCGTTGATGTTTTAATTTTCTGCCTATCTTTTGACTAGCTAGGGCGGCGAGATAAAATACTAAATCTGTAAGCCGCCATCTGAAAAAAAGTTTGGGAACCCCTGAACTTTGATTGATTTGCATCACATTTTATTTTCACAGTATATTCGGTGAACTCGATGGCGCTTCATCGTTCCGATCACCAGTGTGCTTAGTGTCGTTGAGCAAAGTACATCTGCTGCAAATTAATGCCACTGCTTTTCATAAAATTATCAGTGACTTCCCCGATGTTGTTCAACTGTTGAATTCGTATCGACCAAATAACGAGGTTTGTTGATCCAATATAACATTTTCATTGATTCATTTTTATCATTACAGCCTATCAAATACTCCTTTTTACCATCCTTTTTACTGGAAACGAGTTTCATCTTAGTTTTTAGGAGTGACAACGCTAAAAAATCTCCTGTTGCACACGGGCCTCTCCCAAAGATTGCCCCATAGGGCATATACTGCGGTTCTTCGAGCTACATAGCCGGCCCAATGCCACTTTAGCTTACTAATTCATTGGACTATATCGGCTCTACTGCGGATATCCTCATTTCCAAGTTTATCACGCATAGAAACCCTGGGCATAGCCCTCTCTATAACTCGTTGAGCGACCTTGAGCTTCCTCATACGGCCAACAGTGAAGGACCACGTTTTAGAGCCATAAATCATCACTGGTAACACAATCGATATTGTCATAGTTGCCACGTTTGGATGAAGGGTTAGCTAATGCGGTTTTTTTTATTATTTTCAATTGTTACCAGGAAGATGATGCTTCAGTTTCCCAGTCCCGTTTCTTTCGGGTTGGTATGGGGTAGTTGATTCTCTTGCGCCGCCACTACATAACAAACTAGCTAGTACCTATGTTTTTTTTATAGGATAGGGTGACAAACGAGCACACAGTCTACCTGACGGTAAGTGGTTCCTGTGGCCCATAGACATCTACATTTATCCTTGTAGATGTAGGCATTTAATGACTTATGACGACGTATAAAACGACGTAATTTTCCAGTATCTGTCTTTGATCACATTAAGCTAAGTCATTGTGATTTACTATCTTCGACTGCATCACCATTTACCATTAGATGGGATAGTAGTAAAGCGCTGGCGTATAATTGTTAAAAAACATGTAGGTAATACTTAAATAGACGTAGAAACGAAAAGTGTCTGTAGGTAATCTGAATAAATTTAAAACCCCCAAAGAAAAAGAGTTGATGATCTTCAAACAACTAAACAGATTTTGTTGAAACGTGGCTAAAAACATTCTTGATTAAGACACCCTTCAAACAAAAAAGAATGTATCAAAATCGGTTTATCCATTCAGGAATTACGATGCCACAGACAGAGACACAGATACACACATACGAGTACGCAGATACACAGATACACACTACAAACATGTATCACACCTATCTTTTTTCGTCGGCGGTTAAAAATGAAGTGCCTCATCATAGCCTATAATTTCATTCTGGATAATTTATTCCACGGCATACGAGGGTGAAAAAGCAGCTCAATGCTGCTGTATTTCGTATGATAAGTGTTGAGAACCGGAGACGCGGAGGAATGCCTCGTGTCCAGTAAAAATACTGGATACGAGGCATTCCATCTTCGTCCTCACGGGTATCAACGTATTTGAATCGAGGATAGATGTAGATGTCTATGAGCCACAGCATCCGATTACCATCAGGTGGGCTGTGTGCTCGCTTGTCACTCTTATTAAAAAAGTAATACCAAAACACTACAGTGTCATTACAAACAATATAAAGAGTGGCATGTGTTCCTAACCAAAAAAGGTTCCCACCATCTGGTATATGATATAAAAGCTGAAAAACGAAAAACGAAATTAGGCGATCAGTTGAAATGACTAAACAAGGTTGAACACCTAATATTGAAACCCCGTGGGTTGACTATACACTCCTAGTGGCACGGAGCTTTAGCTAGAAAGAATTCTCGATTCGATTCATCCGAATGCTTTGCCTGGTAAACGAAAGAAAGAAAAATCGTCATATCTATTGTTGTCCAATGATGGAAAGGGTTACCAATGGGAAAGGTTCTAGAGTCGTATTGTGGTCAGTGGTGTGTCTTTCCTAGTGTAGTCGTGCTGGGATTAGTGGTGACGGGGATAGTGCAAGCAATTGAGGGACGGCGGGAGGTGCTCTTCATACTAGGTAAGACACATCATTTTATTTTATCGAGCGGATGTATGCGCAGTAATTTTTACTAACTTTAATACTCGTTATTTTTTATGTAAAACAGCACAATATATGAAAATTTATTGCTATACTCGTGACAATCTAAGAAGCCCGATTTGACAGCTATAAAAATACTTTGTGTAATGATGGGAAAGAAAATTGGTTGCTTTAAAAACCGTTTCTCGAGACATATTGTTTATTTAAAGTTTGTAATGGACAATGTATCTACATCGTTTAAAATTGATTCTCATGGCATATCGCTTTAATACATGTACGAGTTTGTAATATTTAACAGTTAATATTTAAATCCAAACAAATTTTAAATTTGGGGCAGTTTCAAAGGCAAGACATAATAATACATTTATATTATGTAGGCACGCCACTGATATGCACCCGTACGAAGCTGAAGCGGGTCGCTAATCAAGAATAAAACAATAAATAAGTGTAAATAAATTCACTGAATTTGTAACATTTTTATTCACTTTCGTCACTGGATAATCCAGAAAAATTATCATCAGTTGAACTGTCTTCATCAGTTAACCTCATAATAAATTAATTTTCAATCAAATTGTCAAAATGTACGTCTCTTCTAAAGTCTTCCGTTATAATTTTCTTTGTCCTCTTTACTACATTGATCCAATCATCTTTTGTGACGTGTGCACATGCTTCTTTAAGAAGACCAAGCATTTTGTTGTGGTGGATGGAGGTTTTGTATTTTGACATGCAGCATAGCCTGTAAAAGAGGTAAAGTTATAATGACTTTGTGCTTACAAATGATACTCATTGTTATACTGTATAGATAACATAGTAATTATATAGGATTATGAACATGATTTTTTGATTTCTGACGTACACGTTCATACAAAGTTATTGCGGCATGTATAATGAGAAACGTCAAATCGGGCTTTTTAGATTGTCGCTAGTACATATTAATAATATACGTTGATATAAAAATAATTTCAAATAAATTCATAATTTTTTTTTTCTTAAGAACCTTAAAATAACGTGAACAAGATTGCGAGGCAAAAAAGTTTTCACTTCTGGCGTGCAGTCCTACGACTGATAGTTTATTTTTTATTTTTCCAGAATTATGTATTAGGAACCGCGAGTAAAAAGTCTTCGATGATATTAAAAGACCTGAGCCCCATGTCTTCTATATTACCGTTACGAAGACGCAAGGGCCTTTTCAAATTTCTTCACTATAACAACGCGGCGGTACAGCTGTATCTGGTAGTCGTGTCCTTACTCTGTATCTATGGGGACGTCTACAACGCTGGGTTCCAAGATAATAGGATGGTATTGGTTCTAGTCCTCTACGTATTGGATCTAGGATTCTGCTTGAAGTTCTTGATTCCTTACGCTATGCCGTATATCGCCGAAAAGGACGATGACGTTAGAAGAGTACTGTTGGATGATAGACAGAGGTAAATTTTAATTCTTTCACGAAATTTTATCATTTAATAATCCACGTTATGAGGGGCATCCACGAACTTTTCTGTCACCAGGGCGTCGCCAATTAAAATGACGTGTAATATTTGACAGATAAGAGATTTCTTAAGAGAGGGAAGTTAATTTGTTCGAAAAATGTGACTTACTGTGTTTTGTAACTATTCATTTCGGAATTTATGAGGCACAAATGCGGCGTCAATGTGACTGTGGCACATTTACAAACAACGCGACTTTCATGTGACGGCTGGAATCTTAGATAAAATTATTTTAATAATTAAGTTTGCGAATTAACACTTAAACAATGTGGACGCTTTTTTTCTCCAATATCGTCTGAAAATTATGGTAGAAACTACTAGGGTCTCGATGATGCACAGAGCCCGTGTAGTACTTACACCGCCACTACACGGGCTCTGTGCCTTATATCATACAAATCTGTTGAGTCATTTATGTTTGATAGAGTAACATACATCCAAATATTTTCAGAAATTTTATTTCTAAGTACTTTTATTTAAAAGAATTAGATACCTATTAAAATTTTCAGGTATTACAATTACGAATTTAAATTCGACATTTTATCTTGCGCTCCACTGGAATTGCTTAGCTTCTTGAGTTATAATCACCGTGGGATGTTATTTTCTTTGTTTCGACTAAATAGGCTGTTTAGAGTTGTAAGTTTCTTTTTTTTTTCTTTGTTATTTTATTTTTATATTCACAAAGACAACAGATGCAGACGTTACTTTGCGGACATCCATTATATTAAACATGTTAAAATTTAAGTAGCTAAATCCGCGTAATAAAATAATGTCTTACATAATACAAATTATTATTATCATCGGCAGTATTTCCTAGCGTAGTGGTGTTGGGATTAGTGGTGACGGAATGGTGCACACAATAATTGAGGGACGGTGGGAGGTGCTTGTCAAACGAGCTAAAACAATTTATTTTATTTACTACTCGGAGCCTAGCTAATTAATATTTAACATCTTTAATATTCACAAAGGATGTACAGAGGTCTTAACATTCTTAAAAAATACAAACTTCACCTACTAGCGGTGCACTCTATTAACGAAACTCTGTACACCAATAAAAAGCGGTACCGTCTTTTTCTTTACCAGCTCATAAAAGTCCACCGCTGGACATGGGCCTCTCCTCATGTAGCGACAATCCATCTTAATCGCCGTGCTTGTCAGGTGGATTGGCGATCTCAGATCCAGACGTCGAATTACCTGTATTCACAAATAAAAGTAAATTTGAATATGAATTTGAAACTTCTAGCATCACGATTCGCGACTTACTTCACGTCGTCTCTAAGTTAAAATTACTTTGATACTACTTAATTGTAGACGTTTACAATAATCAGAATAAAATTAAACAAGATTACTTAGCGTTATCATTGAATAGTGTAAAGTTTAGATTTGATTTTAAATTTCTATTTTGGTCTATTTTATTATTTGTATCAGCGACGATCGCATAACTATAAAAAAATATTTATACCATGCGCAAACGATAACAAATTAGTTGTTTCTCGTTATTTATAGGATAAGGGTGACAAACGAGCACACAGTTTACCGGATGGCAAGTGGTAACAGTGGCCTATAGACATCTACATCTATCCTAGGTTACAAATCTAAATACAGATTTGTTGTCGCCCGTGAGGACTAAGATGGAATGCCTCGTTTCCAGTAAAGACGTCTCCGGTTCTCTACACTCACCATACGAAACTCAGTAGTAGCGTTAAGCTGCTATTTTACGCTGGTATTCTGTGAGAGCGTGGCCCTTCCCCGGTCGAGCCGACCCATCCGTGCTACAACTATACCAATAAAATAGCTGCAGCATGGCTCTACCACGCATTTACCATCTTTATTTTAGTTATTATTTAAAGCTTCATTTAATTAATTGCTTTTACCCAGATAACGGTGTACAAGGGCGTCAGTCGCCACCATGAAAGGCTCTCCATCAACATAACGCTGATGACCATTTACTCGGTGTTCGTCTGGTCCACCCTGTTCGTGCACGTGACTACGTGTCTTTGGTACTTCATTGGCCATATCCAGGACAAAGTCCGACCCAAGTCTTCGTGGATTCATAAGAGTAATGACTTCAGATTTTTTAGACATAGAATTTTAAATATTCTCCTTTTAAATATAACCAGTTGATCGCTAAATTGAGTCCAACTTATATAACTGTTTCGAAAAGCAATGGACTTTTGCAGTTTTTTTTTTATTTTACTATTGGGTAACTTACAGTCCACTTAATGTTAGGTGGCTACTAAAATCCATGAACATATGCATCTAATTTCAAACAAACATGACTACAGGTCTTTTGACTGTAATTGTTTAAAAAATTAATTATATTTTTTTTTATTTACAGTTGAAATTGTTGTGATTGTGAAGTTCAAATATGAACTTTGATTTTTCCTGGTTTTTTTATAAATATTTTTTTATTTATCTCAGGGATTAATTGAACGATATTAGAGTATTCTCTCATAGCCTACTCCCATATAAATTTCAGCCAGACCCGATCATAATAATAAACTTGTCAGCTACTTCTCATTGTCAGTCAGAAGATTTATCGAGACAAATATACGACCGTCATGGGAGATCACAAGATCTTCCGTACGACACCTCTGGAATGAAATGTGGTGATGGTTTCTCTTTTGTCGTCACCACACCGCTAAACCTTTTAATACTATATTATTATTATTATATTTTTATAGGATAGGGTGACAAAGGAGCACACAGTCCACCTGATGGTAAGTAGTTGCTGTGGCCCATAGACATCTACATCTATTCTCGTTTGCGAATCAAAATGAAGATGCGTTGTCACCCGTGAGGACTAAGATGGAATGCCTCTTTTCCAGTAAAAAGAGTCTCCGGTTCTCTACACTCACCATACGAAACACAGCAGCATTAAACTGCTATTTTACGCTGGTATTCTGTGAAAGCGTGGTACTACCCCGGTCGAGCCGACCCATTCGTGCTACAACTATACTACTAATATAGCTGCAGCATGGTTCTAGCACGTATAAATAAAATATATAAATATATCTATACATTTTAATAAAATTGTAGTGTCTGTCTGCAGTTATAACTGACTTCTTTTAAATTCAGGGGGTTATTTGCATGCTGTTAAAACATGAAAAATCATTTTTGTTTGTCTGTTTGCCTGTCCGGGCTTATCTTCGGAATGGCCGAACAGATTGCGATGAAACTTCATGAACAGATAGAGCGCAATGCCAAGAATGATCTATGCTATTTTGGGAAATTCGAAGAACTGATAAATAATGGTCTAAACTATCATCCAGGCGAATACGGGGCGGGTCGCTAGTTGTATTTTATGCCTATCTTCGAATTCTATTTCTTCTTTTAACCTGATGATGAATATAAACATTTTATAGATGACGGCAGTTCATGGTGCGATAACATGTATATTTGTTCACTATACTTCGTTCTTACAACCTTCACGCAGAACGGTGTCGGCGATATCATGCCAAAGAATCGGGCTGAGGTATGCTAAATCTAAAACATCTCTAACTACTTTTAAAAATAATATACTATACTAATAATAACTATTAGTTTCTTTTATATAGAATAACAATGATCAATGAACACATCACTTACATCCACCTGATGATAAGTGAATGCTGTGGCTCATAGATCGAAAATGCAGATCTGTTGTCAACCCTGAGGATCGAATGCCTCGTTTATTTTTAAAACCATTATTGTTATTAGGTGGACGATGCTTTCCTTCTTCTGGTTTGTTTCGCTCTGTCGCTTCTTATGACTCCCATGCGACGGTTTTGTTGGAATGGATATTCTTACACAAAACTCTCTCCCATTCACTACAATGTAATTTCATTCAAACTATCGTCAAACTATACAGGATTATTTTTCAAAGAGTAGCCAAATTTTAAACTTAAGTTCAAATTTATCAATAATGATATAAATTTGAACCAAATTGAATTTGATTAACAACTACGCGTACGCGCGCTCCGCTGTGTGCAATTTCAATTCGCAACGTTTTTGCCAACCGATCGACCTTTACGAATGTGTGCGTAGTAAAATAGTAGGCGTTAAATATTTATGAATGAAAATCAGTTAAAATAATGAATTACCACGCATTTTGAATTTAAAAGATAAAAAGGATAGAATATTTTAGAGATTTTTTTAATCAATTTTTCTTCACCATTTACGTATATTACTTATTCTGAACCTTCTCTGCAAATTTGGCCGGTTATTGCAAAATAACCGTGTATGTAGTTAGTTCTATAGTTCATCATTCAGTATTAATGTATTTCTACTAATATGATTGATCTAGCTGTTCCTATGTCAGCGTACATTGCACTTGACTGTCGCAGTGCCAAACAATATATCTCTGATAATACGACAAATCTATACATACACACTACATACAAATAAAATTGAAGTATCTATTTGTAATGTCAAAATAACGGCTTTTTACTATATGCATATGAAAGTATACTGTTATATATTACTTTATAACAAAAACACAATTTTTAAATTTTTTTTCTGTCTGTCTGTTTGTCTGTTTGTTCCTGCTAATCTCCGGAATGGCTAGACCGATTTTGACATAACTTTCACTGGCAGATAATTGATGTTATAAGAAGTAACATTGGCTATTTATTGTTTTGAAAAACAATTAGGAATCCGCGCAAATAAATTAAAACATATGAAATCCAATCGTAATCAATAACACGCGGGCGAAATCGCGGGGAACAACTAGTGTATACTAATATTATAAATAGAGTGCGAATTTTGTGAGTTTATATACCTATACATAATAGAGGCATACTGCAGATATTATGGTTGTAGCACGCCTAAATAGCAGCTCAGTGCTGCTGTGATTCGTATGGTGAGTGTAGAGAACCAGAGAACATTTTTACTGGAAACGGAGCATTCGGTCTTTGTTCTCAGGTCTTTTTTTATAGGTGTGACAACTGGGGCTATAGGCCACAGCATTTACTTACCATCAAGTGGACTGTGTGCTCGTTTGTCACCCTTATTCTATAAAAAAGGTGGTGGTAATCTTCCTAACCACGGCACCTATTTGAAAAATTATTTTATCATTTGAAAATTGCATTATTCCAGATGTACATAGGCTATACATTATTTGTATACATATATTATGGCTAAAAGTTATAATGATATCCTTCAACTTAGTCGGTAAAAGTCTTGCCTCTTGAGAGCTTTCATAGCATGAACTGCGTCAATATTTAAAGTTGCACAAAAATAATGTATGGCTGAATAATTCCTTTTAGAAAGTTCAAAAAGATAGTCAGCATATTATGTTAGTCTGCTAAGAATAACTTGCACTAAGCATTTTTATATAAAAACTCTGGTGGCGGATATATCTAGTTAATATGGTCACTTTCTTATAACTCTAACTACAGACTTGTTTCTGTCTCTGTCTGTCATACGATAGCTCTTCATCAGTCAATCAAATAATAAAGAGTCAAAAGGGCGCTGCTTTATCGACGCCATTTTGACAGTTGATATTATAGTAAATATTTTAGTCGTTTTTAGTACTGTGTAGTGTAGTTAGTGTTTTTTAAGTTGATTTTTCGAAGTGTTCCTAATCATTGCCAAAGCTTATTTGCTATTTTTTCTTAATATATTAGTTATAGTATACGACAATGGGTTTTTGTCTCTGTCCTCCGCATAGTTTTGGTTTTATAGGGGGGCAAAGCATAAGGTGACTGTGGCCGGTGGAAGGAAAAGGGGAGATCTCCCGCCGGGCAAGGTGTTCTGCCCGGGGAGCGGCCAACGCTCCAAGTGGTAGTTCGGAGCTATTCTATATATATATACTGTTTTAACTTCGGAACTTTGTTAGCGCGATTTAGGCTTCGATGCGTTTTTGCTTGTGGCGCGACGACAGCGCCGCCACAGTGACCATGCTACCCTCACGTACCTTATATATACGAGTATATATGTAACCGGTGCGGCCGCCAGTAACAGATAAAAACACAACACTTCAAACAAGTGACAAATTCATCCATCCATTACAGCCTATAAAATCCACTATGCAACATAGGCCACGCTTGACGAGGGAGTTGTCAACTGTAGTTTATTTTTATTTTTTTAAGGTTGTTATGAGGAAGATGCTGCTGCCCATCTCTTGTTTCAGTTTCCCTCTGTTGCCTCTTACGACATCCACCGGATGTTATGGGGTAGTGGATATTCTTACACCGCTGCTACACGATTAGCTAATACTGGCAAATTAGACTAGAGTTATTAAAAAGATATTTACAAAGTGTCATGGCGTTTAAAAATAATAATAAACCCTAAAATAAACATGATTCAATAATGAATTGTTTTGTTTACCGGCAGCTGATAAACAAAGTACAATTCGTACACGGCACGCCGACATTTTAACTGGCAGAGTGACAAAAACCAATGCATCAGTGACGTGCGGTCATGTTTATCTGATCTCTGTCATTCGTTGTTCAGCATTAAATATAATACTTGCGAAAATTCCGACGTTTAAAAACTGTTTTTTTCTCTAAAAAATATTTTTATTACACAATTAGCTGTTCCCCGCAAATTCGCTCGCGTGTTAGGGTTTTTATGTTTTAGCGCGAAATCCTTATTCTTTTTTAATTTTTTAAATTTATAAAAGTAGCTTAAGTTACTCCTTATAAAATCAACTACCTGCCAGTGATCATCATCATCATCATTACAGCCTTTCACAAGTCCACTGCTGAACATAGCCCCCCCCCCCCCCCCAGGGAATGCCACAAAGCACGGTCCTGAGCCACCTGCATCCATCGACTTCCTGCATATCTTTTTTTTTATAGGATCGGGTGACAAACGAGCACTCAGTCCACCTGATGGTAAGTGGTTACTGTGTGTGACCCATAGACATCTATATCTATCTCAATAAAGACTCAAGATGCAGATGCGTTGTCACCCATGAGGACTAAGATGGAATGCCTCTTTGCCAGTAGAAAGGATCTCCGGTTCTCTACACTCACCATACGAAACACAGCAGCGTTAAGCTGCTATTTTACGCTGGTTTTCTGTGAGAGCGTAGTCCTTCCCCGGTCGAGCCGACCCATTCGTGCTACAACCATAATATACCTGCAGCATGGCTCTACCACGTAGAAAACCTCCACCTCTTACCAGGTCGTCACTCCACCTAGTGGGAGGACGCCCTACACTTCGTCCGCCGGTACGAGGCCGCCACTCGAGAACCTATTTTCCCCATCGACTGTCGGTTCTTCGAGCTATATGGCCGGCCCATTGCCTCTTCAGCTTACTAATCCGTTGGGCTATGTCGGTCACTCTGGTTCTACTGCGGATATCCTCATTTCTATGTTTATCACGCAGAGAAACTCCGAGCATAGCCCTCTCCATAGCTCGCTGAACGTTCTTGAGCTTCCTCATCGGCCAGCAGTGAAGGACCACGTCCCAATTTTCAAGTTTTGAGGTGTGCCGTAATTTCCCGAACGCTGCCCAACCGAGTTGAATCCGTCGATTGACCTCTCGGTCGAAGTTGGACTTACCTAGTCGGACTATTTGCCCCAGGTAAACATACTCGTCAACAACTTTGAGCTTAGTGCTCCCAACAACTACCGGCATAGGTGTGACATGGACATTAAACATGATCTTTGTTTTGTCCATGTTCATCTTAAGACCTATCCGTTGGGAAACACTATTGAGGTCATTGAGCATAGTACTTAGGTACTCCTGCGATTCTGCCATAAGGACTATATCGTCGGCAAATCGAAGGTGAGTGATGTACTCGCCATTGATGTTAATACCGTATCCGTTCCAGTCCAGAAGCTTCCAATGCAGCGGTGAAGAGTTTCGGGGATATAACATCACCCTGTCTTACACCTCTCTGCAATTAGATAGGTTTCGTACTCTGGTTCTGTACAAGCTCTGTAGCTCTACTGTGCTTGTACACTTCAGCACTTCGATATACCGACAGTCAACTTGACATCACTGAAGGGACTGCAGCACCGCCCAAATTTCGACGGAATCAAAGGCTTTCTCATAGTCCACATAAGCGAGACATAGTGGCAAATTGTACTCGTCGGACTTCTGTACAATTTGCCGAAGGGTATGTATGTGGTTTATGGTGCTAAAGCCTTTTCGGAAACCGGCTTATTCAGGAGGCTGGAAGTCGTCAAGTCTGCGCACGAGACGATTCGTAATGACTCTCGGAAACAGCACATAGACGCGGCTCAGAAGGGAAATCGGTCTGTAGTTTTTTTTTCTTGAAGAATAAGACCAACGCACTTCTGCTATCATCGGGATAGTGTCGGATAAGACTCGCTCTTGGATCGTTACTCACACTTACGTGTGGCTCCAACGATGATGTGTACAGCTGCCCATAGAACCTCTAATCTCACTCAAAATCTCAGGTGTCCCGAAAACGACGATGCCACACTCGGTCTTCAGCTTCGACAGTTGGCTCTTTCTGGCAGACAGATTTCTAGCAAATACTTAGGAGCCCTGGTTCCGCTCGATCGCTTCTTCAATACGAGCAGTATTAAAGTTACGCAAGTCTCCCCGCATGCATTTGAAGATCAGTCTGTTCAGTTGCCTGTATGCTGTCAAATCACAGCTTCATATCCCGTCTAACAGCCATGAGATTAAGTGTGTGATCGGAGAGTTTTTGTGTTCTTCTGCGGCGGGTCTTGCAAAACTTAGCTCCGACCGCATGGACAGTTTCCACGAGCTTGTCATTCATATCGTCCACTGTATTGCAACCTTCTAGGCACTGAAAACGGTTTTGTAGCTCGAGCTGAAAGGTTTCGGGACTTTGGAACAGACCACGAGGGGGACGGAGCGATGACTTCATTAGACGAGACCTCCCAAACTTAACGTTTAGGTTCAGTGTGCCTCTGACCATTCGGTGATCGCTACCAGTTTTCACCCTCGCGATCACGGAGACATCACTGAACAGTTGTCGTCTGGTCGTCATAATGAAGTCAATCTCATTTTTTGTCGAACCGTCGGCTCTCGACCAGGTACACTTCCTGTGGGGCCGCTTCTGGAAGAAAGAGTTAATCATAAAAAGTCCCTCTTTCTCCATGAAGTCGCCCAACTGCTGGCTCCTTGGGTTCCGTTGCCCTATTCCAAATTTCCCTACTTTCAGCTCACCGTTCTCTCTTGTGCCTAGTTTTTCGTTGAAGTCTCCCATTAACACCGTATAGTGGGTTTTGGAGGGATGCATGGCTCTAGAGATATTCTCATACATTTTCTCCACCTCCTCATCGGGGTGTGCCGAGGTTGGTGCGTAAACCTGTATGACCTTCAGCGAATACCGTTTGGTGATTCTGAGTATAAGGTACGCAACCCTCGTTGACACACTCTCAATCTTTACAACGTTGTTAACGAGAGACTTGTGGACGATAAATCCAACACCTCCTTGGGACAGATGGTCGCCCTCCCGGTGATAGAACAAATTGCTGGATTCGAGGATTACCGTGTCCTCCCCCTCTCTTCGGACTTCGGATAATCCTATGACATTCCAGCGCAGCTTGTCTATCTCTTCTTCCAGCTCCAGGATCTGCTCGTCAGTCCTCAGGGTGCGTGCGTTATAAGTTGTCAGGTCGAATCGTCGTAGATGGCAACCGAACCTCCACCGGAGATTCTTAGCATCCCCTGCCCCGCCGTTAGCATGGTCGCCACCGTAGCCAGGAATAGCGGGGCCGCCGTGGACTGGGGGCCGTCTCTTCTTTACTTTCATGGGAAGTATATTGCCATAGTTGCCACGCTTGGCGAGCGGGTTGGCAACCGCAGTTTTTTTATTGTTGTTTTGCTGTTATCAGAAAGATGCTGCTGCCCATCCTCTGCCTCAGTTTCCCTCTGTCGCCTTTTACGACACACACGGGAAGATATGGGGTAGTGAGTATTCTTACCCGCCACTACACGGGGTGTCACCGATTTTGGCGGGACTATCACTGGCAGTGTCCAGCTGTTTCGGAGATATGCTGGAACAAACAGACAGACAGACAAAAATTTTTATAATTGTGTTTTTGTTAATTTTTTTATAAGTACTGTATATAATTTCATATGCAATTAGTAAAAAGATGTAATTTTGACATTACAAACAGACACTTCAATTCTATTTATTTGTATATAGATAATGTGAATTTCATACGCTAATTAAAATTTAATACAATCTACTTTAGAGATAGAAAAGTTATTCAACGTTATTTTGTACTTAAAAAAAAGAGTAGGCTCTTTTCTTGAAGATGGCTAAGACGTATCGGTCCGGAAAAATCGAAAAGATAATCCTTTCTCCAAAAACTGACACAACGCACGGTCTTGAGCTTGCTTTCTTCAGCTCCTTGCACGTTTTCCCTGGTCGGTCAGTCTACATACATAGGCATCTCTCAAAGCGCGCCACTTAGCCCGATATTTGGTTCCACACATCCAGTTTCTATCAGACAACTTTTGCAGATCGCAGTTTCGTATTTCACCATGGTAAAGTTACAGCCTATATAAGTCTCACTGCTTAGCACAGGTTTTCTCTCATTCCTAACAGGGTTTTTGGAGTAATTATTCCTCGAACTGTTCCAATGGGTGTTGGCGAACTTCACAGGTCCTCTAAATATTTTATTCCTCAGACATGCAGGTTTCCTCACGATGTTTTCCTTCACCTCCATGCACTTGGTAAATCAGCACTTAAAATTGCAATTAACAATTTCATTGGTGTCGGCGCGGTTCGAACCTGGGTCACTCGCATACTGTGAAATTTACAACGAACTTTAGCTCCTGGCTTACCACGGCTCTATTATTTGTCCAATGTCATTAAAAATGAAAGGCAGAGTCAGGAAGGGACGCCCTAGGCGAAAGTGTATCGACCAAATTGGCGATATATTTAAGATGGACCAGATTAGGAGTACCCTTAACTGACAAGCATGTAGGCTTAGTCTATATGGATGTAAAGAAGGCGAGAGAGATGTGTCAGGATCGTGCCAAATGGAAGTTCGTAGTCTCTGATTGCCCCTTTCGGTGACATGCGTGAGTGATTATGTTGTTTATGTTTATATTAATTAAATCTCGTCAAAGTTATAATACTTTTCAGGTTTTATTTGTGTCCGTTCTCCAAGTGATCTCCACGATGGTGTTCATGATTTACGTGGGCGAGTTTTCCAACATCATTCAGTATCAGTCTTACCGTTCGTTCGGCTTCTACAGCAAGTATTTGGAGCTTCAGGTATATACCGGTATCTGACCGTGTAATGGTGGTGTAAGGATATCCAGTATCCTGTGGATGTCTTAAGAGGTGACAGATGGAAACAAACCAGGAGATGAGCGGCAGCGTCTTCCAAAGAACAAGTTAAAATATACTGCGGGTGCCAACCAGCCCGCCGCAGCATGGCGATACTCTTTATAGAGCCATGTTTCAGCTATATTTATCGATTTAGCACGAATGGGTTGGCTCGATCGGGAAAGGTTGCTGCTATTACAGAATACCAGCCTGAAATAGCAGATTAATGCTGCTCTGTTTCTTATCGTGAGTGCAGTGGACCGGAGACCTATTTTAATGGAAACGAGGCATTCCATCTAAGTCTTTAAGGGTGACAGCGCACTCTGTATTTTGATTCTCAATCGTAGGACGTACATATCTATTGGGTACAGCATTCACTTACCATCAAGTGAATTGTGTGCTCGTTTGACACTTTTATTATATAAAAAAGAGTCGTATTAAATGTATTACTCAAACTTAAGTAAAATGAGTGCATGTAACTTTTTAAACCGCGGTTGAAGTAAAACTCATTATTGTATCCCATTATTTCTTCAAGCCTCTAAAATTATGATGTCTCAATGCTGAACATAGGACTACCTCCCCCCTAAACTGCCACATTAGGGGGGATTTAGCCATGCCACGCTTGGCAGATGGATAGGCAAACGGAATTTTTGGTTATTTGGAGTTATTTGTCAAAAAGGTGCTGCTGCCCAACTCCTGTTTCAGGCCGCGTGTACCGCGTGAAAAATGGTACTAAATTCAGAGATTTTATTAGAAACTGCAAAATTATTCAGTACCTACTATATGATACTCGTAATTCGCATCGTGATTACAAAAGCATTAGGATTAAAAACAAAATATATAATAATATTGCTGAATATAATAAGACTTCGTCACGGTTAGCCATGTTTACTGACGTCCAATCGTAGCACAAACACCACAGCGAATGGAACTTCAAGCCGCCACTGAGACCGCGGTGGTGTGTTGTTGCAGCGGCTGCAGCCGCGGCTCGCGATTAGCCGCCACCACAAGCCGCTTGTGTGTGGGAGATGCTTTACGCCACTACACGATCTAAGTCCTAAGTGATCTTAAAAGATCTTTCAAATTCAAAATGTGTACAATAGACCATTCTAACGGTTAAAGGTATCAATGTGCTGTAATTGTTTCCGAATCACTTCAAAGAGCCTAATGTATAAAGTGCACAATAAAGACGAGTAAGTGTCGAGTGCAGATACAGGAGTGTTACTGCGTGTTTATATCTTGCGTTGGTAATAACTTACGGCTATAATCTAGACTTGAAGAGTTAAACATAAATATTATAATGTACTTCAGACCGAATAACTGCAGCCAGTCTCAACGGAGTCTTTTCATCTGCCCAGGACAAGATTATAGTGTACGAGTATGTGCGCAAGCACAGGTGCACTCTCTGTTCTCCCTTATTCTTATAGTAGAAGATTGAACGGCAATCCGACACGACCGGAGAGAGATCAGTCGAAGGACTAATGTCTTTATGTGCTTTCCGAGGTATGGGGGTGAAACACCGCCAGCTTCCTAACTCCAGGTTGCTACTAAGTTTTTTTTTAATAGTATAGAGTGACAAACGAGCACACAGTCCACCTGATGGTAAGTGGTAGCAGTGGCCTATAGACATCTACATCTATCCTCGGTTACAAATCTAAATACAGATTTATTGTCACCCTTGAGGACCAAAATGGAATGCCTCGTTTCAAGTAAAAAGGGTCTCCGGTTCTATACACTCACCATACGAAACGCAGTAGCGTTAAGCTGCTATTTTACGCTGGTATTCTGTGAGAGCGTGGCCCTTCCCCGGTCGAACCGACCCATTCGTGCTACAACTATACCAGTAATATTGCTGCAGCATGGCTTTACCACGTGTAAAAAACGAAGTATTTCTTGATAGTGAAACATAATAACTGATTTTTGCCTAACTGGGTACAAAATTTGAACTCGGAACTTCATGGTTAGCTGTCGCACTTCATATAAATTACACTATGTAATATTTGACGGCTCCGTAGCACAACAACTAAGCGTTTAGTTGTGGCGCTGAGGAGCCACGGGTTCAAATCACAGAACAAATGGTTGCATGGTCTATAAATAAGGAGTTAATAATTATTAACTCCTTATTTATTAACTCCTTATTTATAGACTAAGGAGTTAATAATTATTAACTCCTTATTTATAGACCGAAATTCGATCTGGAGGAGCCAGATCGAATTTCGGTCACGGCGACCAGTCTTAAAGAAGTCTAGACATCTGCGCAGGACAGGATTATAGTATCTAGTATAGTCTGAATGTATGCACAACTACAAGTGCACTCACTATTCCCTCACTATCATAGTACGATAAGACGGTAATCCGACCCGACTGGTGAGAGATCAGGCGGTGATAAAAATCTTCACTCTTGTACGTGTACCGGTTTTGCTTACGGTTCTACGGTTCTGGAAGCAGTTAACAGAAGTGTCTGTTTGTAATGTCGAAATAACTGCTATGAAAATATATACGGTACTTATAACAAAAACACGCTTTTAAAATTTTTTTCTGTCTGCCTGTCTGCTTGTTCCGGCTAATCTCCGAAACGGTTGGACCGATTTTGATCGGACTTTCACTGGCAGATAGCTGATGTTATAAGAAGTAACTTAGGCTACTTTTATTTTATAAAAATAATTATGGTTCCGCGCAAAAAAATTAAAACCCATGAAATCCAATCGTAATAAATTTCGCGTGGGCGAAGTTGCGGGGAACATCTAGTTACTTATGCTCGTAAGTATAAGTATGTTAGAATTCGAGTACACGAGTCCATGGTCTGCAGTAGTCATTTTCAACAAACAAAATTACAATTACAAAATTTGTCAATAAACAAGTTTAACTGTTTTATTAAAGAAATATTGTACAAAAATAATATCAAAGAATACATAAATGAAAATAACCCCTGGGAATGAGGTGATCGCCACCATGCTGGTTCTATTAAAATTCATTTAAAAATTGTACAAACAAAATTATTGTAAAGTGAAATATGTGTACCCAGGACAGAGGTATTTTTCGAACCAGTGTTAAATAAAAAAATTACTTTCAATAAGTACATATTACCTATATATTAATCTATATTGAATAAAAATCATTCTATTCTACACTGTTACCATGTTTTTCTACCGCTTCAAAAAGGAGACGGTACTCAATTCGACTGTATGTTTTTTTTTCTTTTTTTATCTGTGTTACCTCATAAATTTTTTTCTGGGTGAACCAGCCAGAACCAGAAAGCTGGTGCTTCTCATGTGGTTCTATATAAGTAAATTTGATCATGGTCTGACCGATAGTTTAAGAGTTATCCTTAATAATATATATTAAAGTCGGTTGTACAAAATTTGAAATTATGCTATCAAAATATATATATCCAAAATTATAGTAAAAGAAATTCTATCTTCATCTGCAAGAAAATTATCTTTAGTTTTATTACTCGAGCTCATGACATACAAACATTTCTTTCTTGAAGCAATTTTACAGTACTGAAATAACGTGTTACGTGTTTATACTTTTGCGTGATGACAAATGTCTACACATTTTAGTTTTCGTTTCAAAGAAAACTACTTTAAAAGTTTTGTTTGCTGCGGTTTTCAGAACAATTACTTTTTTTTATAAAACTTAAGTAACAAAGGAACTTGCAGCTTACAGTCTACTAATGGTAAGTGGCAACTGTATTCCATGAATAGAATAGAATAGAATAGAATATTTTTTATTCAATATACATTACATGTGTAATTCTTATTGAAAGTCATTTTTTACTTTACTTTACCACTGGTTCGAAAAAAAACCCTCTGTCCTGGGAAGAACCAGCAAGAAACCCAGCGGGACTTTTTTTTTTAAATAAATTTTACAATATAAATGATTACGAACTATTTACAAAATGTATTTTAAAACTGCTTGGAAGCGACCACCTCATTCCCAGGGGTTATTATCAACCATGTATTCATTTATACTATAATAACCCATTTTATACAGTTTCAGCTTAATAAAACATTTAAACTTCAAAAAAACATCACTAGCTTGTGTTTGTTACTAGTGTTTACAGAATGTATATCACTTTTTTTACTAAAACTATCTTTGTTTTTGTGAACATACATTAAATTTTCGTAAATATACTGAGAGGTAAAAGTTAATATATTAATTTCTTTAAATTTATCTCTAAGAGACTCTCGGTTTTAGATTGTAAATAGCTCTAATGGCCCTCTTCTGTAAAACAAAAATAGTTTCTGAATCAGCCGCATTTCCCCATAGCAAAATCCCATAAGACATTATGCTATGGAAATAACTAAAATAAACTAATCTAGCTGTCTCGACACTAGTGAGACCTCTAATCTTTTTTACAGCATAGGCTGCAGAACTTTGTCTGCTTGCTAATTTGGATATATGGGGGCCCCACTGGAGCTTTGCGTCAAGAGTGATGCCAAGAAAAACAGTGGATACAACAGGGCTCAATTCCTTCCCATTTAAAAACACATTGGTATTCAGATTTTTAACATTCGTTGTTGTAAATTTAACACAATCAGTTTTATTTCCGTTCAAATGCAGATTATTAACGTTAAACCATGGATATCTGAAGTCAAATTCATACAAATAAGGCTGTCGTACGTGTGCGTTGCCACCTCTGAGGAATTGAATGGCTCACAACGTGTAATTGTACAGGCTTACTATACTATTCAAACAAGTAAATATTTGTAGGCCCTACAAGGCCTACAAATGTTTTTTTCGGAACTGGATGTTAGTCTTTGTACAATTTAAGTAGGTAAGTAAACTGCCTCCACGACGCAGGAGACAGACCTAGTGTCTAACGTCTTTCAACAAGAAAGAACAAGTGGTAACATTAAAAATGTTGTACAAACGACTTCAATATAAATTGTGAAGGATAACTCAAAAATTACTGGTCAAACCTTGATCAAATTTATATTGGACCACATGAAAGACACCAGCTTTCAAATAAAAGATAAATTATCAAAATCGGTTCACCTAGAAAAAGTTATGAGGTAACACACAAAAAAAAGAACATACATTCCAAGTGAGTACCTCCTTCTTTTTGAAATTGATTAAAAACAGAAAAGACAGGTCATAAAAAGCATTTCTATTCACATGTCACCTTTCTATTAGCAGAGACCTGTTGTCTTCTTCATCATCATCAGATTTTACAAGCCCACTCCTAGACATGGGCCTCTTCCGTGGTTGACCTATTGACGATCGCAGTACCAAACATATCGCACCTTGAACACCGCTGCCCGTCGCCTGTCTTTATATGTCTTGTAACTTTGCTGTTTTAATGTTATAGTACTATTAATGCTATGTCACCAATGAGGGTGCACACATCAGTCCCTATATTAAGCCCTATTTCAATCAATCCATCCGTCCATCACAGCCAATAAAGTCCACTGCTCAACATAGGCCTCCCTCATAGATTGCCTAATGGGGGGATTTTGCTATAGTTGCCACGCTTGGCAAGCGAGTTGGCAACCGCAGTTGTTTAATTTTGTGTTATTATCACAAAGATACTGCTGTTTATCTCTTGTTTCATTTTCCCTCTGTTACCTCTTACGACAACCTCAGTATAGACTTTCAATTAAAATGTAATAATGTGTGCACTACTGGTGTTCTATGGATAAATAAATAAATAAATATACCATTGCGTATTTTTATACAGGAGTTCCTCAAGAACAATCGTGTGTCCAGCAACTTGGTGAAGTTGGTAAACAAATATTCGCTTCACTTGTGGCGGGAGTCGCGCGGGGTTCAAGTGCCGCACTTTCTGAAGGCGGCACCACACTGTCTCAGGTTGAGGCTCATGTCTGCAGCATTTGGGCACCACTTAACAAATGTTGGTAAAGCGAAATTATATTTTTTTTTTACGTTTACGCGAACACTACACATTTAAATAAAAATTTTAACTAGTCGGTCACACAGAAATCTCGAATACTGTCGTTAGATTTCTACAAGGCATTAGGACTTCTTTCTAAAACTCCGTCTGATTAATTAGCCATTTCCACTAAGCTGCGACGTTCTGGTTTGCTATAGAGTTCAGGATTTGATTCCACTTTTGTCTTCACGAGTGACAGTTCTACTTCGTTTCGTTTACTAATCGAGAATAGATGTATGCCTACGATCTATTGCCACCTTTACCAAAAAAAAAACTCGTATGAGGCATCGATTATTTCTATTATGATATACTCGTAATACTAATGATAAATTTGTTACAGAATTCGATTTTCAAAAACTGTGAGGCTGCCTTCCTTCGGCAGCTGGTGGGATGTTTGCGTTTGTATACATACAACAAAGGTAAAAGAAAATAATATACCTACGTAATAGAGCCAAGTTGCAGCTACTATGGTTGTAGCGCGCATGGTTTGGCTCGACCAGAGAAAGACCACGCTCTCACAGAATACCAGCGTAAAATAACAGCTAATGCTGCTGTGTTCCGAATGCCGAGTGTAAAGAACCGGCGACCCTTAGTACTGGAAATGAGGCATCTTATCTTAGCCTTCGAGGGTGATAGTTAAAGTCGAACCACTCGGATAGTGACATATAATAGCACAAATTCCTGCACAAAAACCAAAACCTGCGAGGCATTTTATCTTTGTCCTCAGTGGTGACGACGCATCTGTGACCTTCTATGTTTGAAATAGGGCCATGATTGGCTTAGTAGCCAGTTACTATCAGATGGACTGTGAATTCGTTTGTCACTTCAGCTTATAGAACACCACGAGATCAATCACCACTGACAAAATTGACATTATTAAAGGTACTTTTATGCGCTGACTTCGTACGAGCTCAGTGGAAAAAAAAATTTTAAGATAGGGCCTTCGCCTCGTCTAAAATATCTCTGACCTGGGTAACTAGCAAGAAACCCTATGAAATCTCTTATTCATATTATACCTAATATATATAAAAGCGGAAAGATAAGTAGGAAGTGTTGCACCATTTTGAAATTTTAAATAAATGGACTATTTTCAAAACAACTTGTCTATGGTAGTATAGTACTTTTTTTTAAGACAAGGCGTCAAAGACGTGCGTTAAAACGTTTTAAACCATGACTTAATTAAACTTTATTTATTTGTACTAAACTTACAATATTATTTATTGGATATGTGACTGCAGTCAATAGCATAGTTATTTAGGATTACATTAAGAAAAACACTGAAAAATTTAGAAATTGGTGATCACAGTACCTAAATATGTGATCTCTAGGCTATTGATTTTCAACATTTTCAAAAGTATACCTATTATCACTTAGCCAAGTAACTTGGATTTTTTTTTTTTGCTAGAACTGGTACGAACTAGCTTATCGCCCCCCGCTTGATATAAAACAAGATATATATATAGAAAAAATTCGCCCCCTCGCATTCTACCCTTTGTTTACGGTGAATGATTAAAGTTAACAGTTAATAATGTTCAAGTTTCATTGGCAATTTATTTCTAGGTATGTTCGTTGTAAGAGAGAGTGAAATTACAGACTCTATGTATTTAATACACACGGGACGTGTAGAAGAAAGTAAAGATGAAGATAATCAAAAGAAAACATTTTATACTGGCGAATGCTTTGGCATGGTAAACACCATTTTGAACTTCTCATTATATCCTATCAAAGTCCCATGCAGTGCATAGGCCTCCCCATGCAATGACTTATAATATATAATTGCCATATTTGACACGCTCTGCAGGCGGGTTGGAAACCGCAGTTTTTATTAGTCCTTATTAGGAAGAGCCTGCTGCCCATCTCTTGATTTTGTAGCGACACAGTAGTTACATACAATTTGCTGATTTGACATTTTACACTTGTGTCCTGATTGAGTGCGCTCGACGGCGAAGGCCAGTCGTTCCTAGGCATTAGTATCTAGTACATTATTTGCCGACGAGATCGCACATTCCCACACATATCTTGCACAATTTATTTCCCTCTCTCGCCTCTTACGACACCCACGGGACGGTATAGGGTAGTGGATAGTCTCACTCAACCACTACACAAATAACTTCTACGAGTATTCGCTTATCACTAATAGTCCATTATTCCCTCTTACCCAAAGTTTGATCCCAAAACTTACTTCTTAATCTTTATACCTAGTCAGGTCATAAATTCTGTCACATGTTTAATATAAAATAATTGAAACAAGTTTATTCATTATGTAACCATTTATATACCAAAATGAACTTAACAAAACATAGATTCTTATGACACTAAAGTTTATTCAAAATGACCTCCGTGATTTTGAATACAGGCCTTCAATCTGTGCGGCCAGTCGTCTATCGCAGCACGAACGAGGTCCATGTCAATATCGGCGGCTGCCTTAATCAAGGATGTCTTGAGTGACTCCAAATTGAGATGAGGCTTTGAGCACGCCTTTTCCTCCAAGTGTTGCCATATATTGTAATCTAACGGATTCAAATCTGGACTGGAGGAGGGCCAGTCTTCGTGCCGGATGAAGTCGATTTCACGCGCCGCCAGCCAGTCTTGTGTGCTCTTCACTCTATGAGATGGCGCCGAACCTTGTTGGAATACCCAGTGCCTGTTATTGAACATGGTATGAGAAACAGGTTCCACAAGGTTCGTCAGGACTGTATTTTGATACACAACTGCATTCGTTTTTACACCTTTCTCACAAAAAATGTACCTCTGTTAAGTCCCAATAAGAAACTCCCAACCATACCATGAGCGAGGATGGAAAATGACCTCGTTGGACACGCGGAATACGGTTGCTCGCTTCTTCACTACTGTGTGCATACACCTTATAATTTTGTTTGTTGTAGCTCTCTTCTACGGGAAAAATTTTTTCATCCGAAAAAAGAATTTCCCGATATTTTTTTCCCGCGTACCGCTTCAACAAAGCGCGGCATCTCTTCAGTCTCAGGTCCATTAGACGAGCATTCAAACGATGTCCTGTTTTTTTCGACATGCTTAACCCCATCTGAAGGGCCAACAGTTTCTGCTTACGTTTGGGAGTTCTTTGAATTCGCGTCTTCACAGCTTTTATCACTGCTGGAGTCCTAACAGACCGAGGGCGACCACTTCTTGACCTGTCATCTACACTAGAGTCTTCATTGTATCGTTTGATGGTACGATAAACGAATCTTTTGGTTATATTCAAAATGTTCAGTATGTCAAAAATTTGAATTGGCGCGTAACCGCAACGATGCAGCGCAATAACTGCGACACGGTCTTCTTTAAGCGTCCACTCCATATTTAAAAATGAGTAAAATTTCAAAAAAGTATACAGTTTTATTTTCATGAACAATTCGAAATTAGAATTCAATAAACTTTTTTGTGGCCAGCATACTAAAAGAAAAGTTTTTACTGTGTGATAATACTGATTTCAATGAAATTTTGCATACTGTGTGCATTTTGGTCCAACTTGAGAAATTGGATAGTTTTTATCACGATAAATGACCCTCAAAAATTTTTATTGCGTATATAAGGATTTTTATAGGAAGGGTCTTTGGAAAGGGCAGAACAACGTCTGTCTGGCGAACTAGTAACTCTATAAAAACTCTTTCACCGACGCTCGCAAACACGACCGATGCACGTCGTACGCACATATATTGCTATTTTTTTAAAAAAAAACTTTACCCCCACACTAGGATTTTCTCCTGTGTCGTGGAGGCAGTTTACAAACATAAATTGCACAAGTACAAACATCCAGACCCGGAACAATTTTTTGTAGGCCATACAAATACTTGTTCCGTGCGGGATTCGAACCCGCGGCCCCCAGCGCAACAACTGATTGCTAAGCCACTGCGCCACGGAGCCGTCAAATATATGCATGAACATACGTACTTTTATGTATATGTATACAAGTTTTTCATATATCTTCTTACTATATAGCTCTAGCATCTGGACAAAAGAGCTGCGATCGGTGTTAGAAAAAATATATAACTTTCTCAGGGATGAATCCTATTGACATAACTTGGAAAGTAAAACATTAAATATTTACAAAAACTGCTTACTGGGATGTAAATGTGTGTAAGAAAGAAATTACTACACACATTTACATATACAAGCTATAAGCACTTTTCGGAAGATAGGGCTTCATTCAACATACATAGTTGTTTAAAATGGTATTTGTTATTCAGAAAAGAATTGTAGAGATTCATTAATATTTATTTTAGTTACAAGGTACTACGCATGAGCTACCATACATGCATTCATACTGCACACTTACAAAATGCCAAATTCTTACATTGAACCTGAACGATTGGGAAGAACTTTTAAAACATTTTCCAGCAAGTAAGGATACTATCTATCGAAATTTGTACCGCGATGGTAGTCCTCCCAATCCCATAAAACGTAAAATGGACACCAAAGGCAAAAAGGTTCGTAAAGTCGCAATCATAAATTCTTATAACGAAATTTCTTCGGACCATATCAGTGACAAAGCAACTGAACCAATGATTACTTCTCCAACTGAACATAAATATACAGAGTCAGAACCAATTGATAATCTTGAAGTGGTATCATCATTACCTTCTGAAGAGTTTGTGTCGATATTAATATCCGACCCTGCATCAACTAATTTAATATCAGAAAAAATAAAGCTGGAACAAATTTCTGGGTCTCCTGATAACAGATCCAAGTTAGACAAAAGCAATACACCAAAAGAAATTGATAACCAAGAAATAAGTAATAAATCTTCAAAAGGGCAAGATAATACAATTCCAACAATGGCATCCATTATAACATTGCAAGGCACAAAAAATACAACATTTTCAAATTTTACTATCATAAGCACCGGTTCAACTAATGCAGATAGTTTACTTCAATTAGAGGATGAAGAAATTACTTCTGATCTTATAGCAAAACTTGACAGAGTCAATAAACCGACAGCCAGTACATCAAATAATTATGAAACTAGTGCAACAGATAAGCAAAATTTGAAAGAAATAAAATATGCAGAAGCCGATGCTGATGAAGAAATTTCTAGCTATGAAATGAAAACTGTAGAAGAGTATATATTTCAACGCCAGGAACCAGATGACTCTATATCTTTAGAACAACAACAGGCAAAATTCTCACCAGAAAAGAAAGAACTAGATAATCTTCCAACAAGTTCGCGCGCCAACAGATATTTGTATCGCGTTCGTTACAAAGATGAAAATTCCAAAGATGCATCTCCTAATGAAAGTGTTACCAAGGAAGGTCCTTCCGATGATACGTCATCCAACAAAATGAAAATAATGTCCACTGATAGCAAAACAACTGATGATCCGAAAGAAAAAAATGAAAACACAACATCTGGTAATGAACGCAAAAATATGAAACAGAGCAAAAAGAAAGATGACTGAAGTACATTTTGTATTTTTAATAGTTTAATCTGTTTCTTTAAGTATTGGATTATATAGAAATAAATTATATGCTCTATAAGTTTAATTTGATTTTATTGGTACCATATCAAACTTTTTAAATTGAGGAGAAGAAATTATTGTGCCAACAATTAATATAAAAAAATAAAAAATCTCAAAATTTTTTCATTACCAGTGAATGTTCGGAGTTTTATACGTGGTAGAGCCATGCTGCAGCCATATTAGTAGTATAGTTGTAGCACGAATGTGTCGACTCTATCGGGGAAGGACCACGCTCTCACAGAATACCAGCGTAAAATAGAAGCTTAACACTGCCGTGTTTCGTATGGTGAGTGTAGAAAACCGGAGACCCTTTTTACTGGAAAAGAGGCATTCCATCTTAGTACTCACGGGTGACAACGCACCTGCATTTTGATTTGCAAACGAGGATAGATGTAGATGTCTATGGGCCACAGCAACCACTTACCATCAAGTGGATTGTGTGCTCGTTTGCCACCATCATACATCGTTGATTACCGGCTTCCCGAGAAGTTGTGCAATTGGATCATCAGTTTCCTTGTTGATTGGAGCGTCAAGGTACACGGTGCATGCTCTGATTACAAGCCTGTTAACACTGATGTTCCACAAGGCTGCGTGTACAGGGGCACTGTCACCTCTGAGCACTAAGATGTAATGCCTCACCACCTGCAATTATACTGGCTCTTTATACTCTTCAGACTGGAACACTGCAGGGCAGATACTGCTTTTTGGCGGCAGAAAAGAGTATGAGAGTGGTGCCTCGTTTTTTCTTTAGGACCATCGATCACTAATAAAAAACTACATACACAGTCCCATACAAAAGTTCTCTAAAAACTGTCGCCATTTTTTTTAATAGGATAAGGGTGACAAACGAGCACACAGTCCACCTGATGGTAAGTGGTTGCTGCGGCCCATAGACATCTACATCTATCTTCTATTACAAATCAAAATGTAGATGCGTTGTCACCCGTGAGGACTAAGATGGAATGCCTCATTTCCAGTAAAAAGGGCCTCCGGCCACCTGCACTCACCAAGCGAAACGCAGAGGTAAACCTCTACTTCACGCTGGTTTTCTGTGAGGTTGTGGTACCACCCTGGTTCGAGCCGGCCCATCCGTGCGACAGCAAAAGCTGCCGCGTGGCTCTACCACTGTTAAATTGTTTTGACGTAATTCTAGTTGAAATAAATATACATTAATAATGTAAATTCAACCTTACCTAAAGTTGTATTCACAAAGCTACATACAAATTAAACGCTTTTAATCCAAATGCACCTAAAAGTTCGAGTGGGCGCTCATTCGGTAAGGACATTTTTTGCCACTGATTGTGTGTCTAGTTTTCTACTGAATTCAAAAAGGAGACGGTACTCAATTCGACTATATGTTTTTTATGTGTGTTTCCTCATAACTTTTTACTGGGTGAACCGATTTCGATGATTCTTTTTTTATTTGAAAGCATCAGCTGGTGCTTCACATAAATACAAACATATAAATTTCATCAAGGTCTGACATTGGTCAGACTAACTAAACAGACTAAGAATAACTCAAAACTATTGAGTTTTGAGTTATTCTTAGTTTGTTTAGTTAGTATAATTATTTTTAATTTAATTTATATTGAAGTCGGTTGTACAAAATTTTTAATTTTTTTATTTATTTGATCGATGTTGAGGACTGATAAAAGTTCACCTTCCATACCGGAACACAGCTGTGGATGTACTGTTGCGAGGTGACAGAATATATTTTTGAAAGGGTTTCTTTTTACTCAAATTATCATTATTTATCATAGACATAGAATATTCTACGCCAGTATATTCTAAGTGTATGTTATTTACCGCAATATATACATATAATCTCTATATATAAAAATCAATTGGTGTCCGTTAAACTCGCTAAAACTCGAAAAGGGCACGACCGATTTGCATTAAATTGTTTGTGTGTTTCAATGGGTCTCCAGATAGTTTAGATTCAAATTTGGACCGGATAGGTGGCGCTGTTATTTGGTTGTAGAAAAAACCCGTGTGAACCCGGGGTGGTTCGCTAGTAAATAATAAGGTACATCTGTACACACAAAAACAAACAAATTAGGAGGTACGCATTCGTATAGCATTTAGCTAGTCATGCGTTAATGATTTTGTCAACATTGGTCGTTTGCTCATTCATGCTCGTTGCTATATTGAAGCTTGCATTTATCAATTACCGAAGCGTAGATTTGGAGGGGCGCCAAGAGAGGACTATTTTGGCGATCGTTAACCACGGCAAGTGGCTTCCAGCTGACCGAAGCACGAATCATATCAGGTCTATTTAAAATTTTTGATCTCCTCAATTACACCGGATGAATATGCATCAGACATGTGAGCACTACAAATCCCAAATGAAATTGGTAAAGTAATAAAACATAATCTATTGCTGGTGTGAGCTCACGTTCCTCTTTTGATCTCTAGTAATCCTTGATTTACCGTGTAGTGACGGTGTAAGAATATCCACTACCCCATATCGTCCCGTGGGTGTCGTAAGAGGCGACAGAGGGAAATTGAAGTATGAGATGGGCAGCAGCACCTTCCTGATAACAACTGAAACAATAATAAAAAGCTGCGATTGCCAACCCACCTGCCAAGCGTGGCAACTGTGGCAAAATCCCTCCTATGAGTCAATATATTATGGGGGAACCCTATGTTCAGCAGTGAACTTTTATAAGCTGTAACGGATGGAATTCTTGATTTGTAATATGTATTACAAAGGTATCTTTACGAGTACTATATTATTTTTAATTTGCTAAGACAAATGTACATCTGTCTTAACGTTTCACTGATCTGTAGTTTCCAAAACTTTCATTTTCGTATCGTTTTATAAATACACATCAATTTCAAAATATCTTTTGAAGAACATTGGTCCCTCGTTAATTCATATAAAGCGTTCATACCATAGAATTCTATGGTTCATACATTTCCCATGTGGTGACGGCGTGAGAGAATTCATTACTGAGATTCGTTCCATGGGTGTCGTTAAAGGCGAATTTTTTAAATTGTTCAGAATAGAACAAGGGAGATAAAATAAAGCAGCGCCTTAAACTGCTACAATTGCTCCTATTTGTTATACAATATTACTATACTACTATAGATACAATGAGGTTGCTCGACCGTTAAGATATATTTAATTTTTTGAACTCGTCGAACAATTGTTTATATTTTAATTTGAAAAAAGAACGTACCTACAAGTATTTATATTTGGCTTGAAGTGAAAGTATAGACTATATTATATTATACAATTATTATAAACTAAATATCTATGGGTATAGATTGTATATTATTTATTACACATAGTAACTGTCTGCAGCGCAGATAGAAATATCAAAAAGAGCTCATGGCTTCCGAAAGAAGGCGGTATACCATACAATTTACTCCAGAGTTAAGACACACAGACTAACGAGTGAGAGCGGTAGAGCGGTGTCTAAAATGCGAAATACCTGGTGCTATTATTATCAATCCACTTACAAAACCTGGCAATTAAGACAAAAAAGACGCCCATGTTCATTAGTGGACTTCTACATGCTGATGTCTGAAGAAAATTTGATCATTGTTGATATCGTAGATACTTATATAATATATGGAATAACTATAATCATTGTACGTAGTAGAACCACGCTGCAGGTATATTATGGTTGTAGTACGAATGTGTCGGCTTGACCGGGGAAGGACCACGCTCTTACAGAATACCAGCGTAAAATAGCAGCGTAATGCTGCTGTGTTTAGTATGGTGAGTGTAGAGAACCGAGGCCCTTTTTACTGGAACCGAGGCATTCCATCTTAGTCCTCACGGGTGACAACACATCTACATTTTGATTCGTAGTCGAGGATAGATGTAGATGTCTACAGGACACAGCAACCACTTCCCATCAGGTGGACTGTGTGCACGTTTGTCACCCTTACCCTATAAAAAAGTGACTGTAGACAACCGTATACCCTTTTTACTGGAAACGAGGCAATCTTAGTCCTCAAGGGTGCCAACGCATCTGTTATTTGTTTTTAAAGCGAGGATAGATGTCCATGGCCACAGAATCCACTAACCATCAGGTGAACTGTGTGTTCGTATGTCACCCCTATCCTGTATATAAAAATATTAAGCCTCAACAAATTTTTACTAATGAAAAATACAAGATACTAAAAAAAACTTTATTAAAAATCTCTTACACCATAACGATTACAATATTCTAAACAAAGGCGATACGCATCGAGCAACAATTTTAAACTAAACATATCGTTGAAGTTATTTGAAGTTTTATGATGATGTCTTTCTCGTTATGATTTATATCCAGGGCCTTGTCCTGACCCTTGTTTATGAAGAGATTATTGGAATGCCCAGCACTGTATTTGTTCATGATTGGGATATTGAGATAAATTTCTTTGTCGTTTGCAGCTTCTCCAGCTACGTTCCGTGCATCTTCTATGGGTCTTTTCTAACGATACTAAATGCTTGGGTATATAACGATATTGCTTAACTTATTATTAACTTAGATACTAAAATTACGGTTCTCTTAAATTAAATTCATTTTATATTTTTTGACTATCCGCCTGCTTCATTGGTCTCTTAAGTTATCCCGACCACACCTGAAACAAAAATAGTTCCATTAATATTGACATGGTTATAATATACGGATAGAATGAGTCATATAGCTCGAAGAACAGACAAGCGATGAGGAAGAAAGGTTCTCTCGAGTGGCAACCTCGTACCGGTAGGCGAAGTGTAAGGCGACCCCCCACTAGATAGTGACGACCTGGTTAGACATGCAGGAAGTCGATGGATGCAAGTGGCTCAGGACCGTGCTTTATAGTATTTCTCACCGGAAGTCTATGTTCAGTAGTGGTCTTTTAATAGGATGTTAAAAGTCTACGAGTGGAGAGAATCCATCATTCAATATCTTGCCGTGGAAGCCGCGAAGAAGCGGCTATGTTATAAGGTTGTAAACCTCTGGGGGAAGTAGTTGTCACGCTTGGTAGACGAAATGCCAACCGCAGTTAATTTTAAATAGTTATTTTAAAGACGCTGCTCCTGGTTTGTTTTCCTCTATCGCCGTTATACGTTGATACTTATTATGTTGATAAAGTAGATCTCAGTAAGACGTAAGGTGATTACAGAAGTTGTAAAAAATCTAGTAAGGCTATGTTATTCTCGAAGGATTTATTCGAGACCACACGGTGCGGTACAACGGCAGCCTGGTGCAAGGGTTGTGTTGTGGCGTCCAATATATGAAAATCCGTGCAAAACGTGCACTTCTAATTATAACACTTTATTGTCTAGTATACTTTTAACGTTAGTTTGCCTACGGTTACCGTTTCCGTTACAGTCTATCAAAAGTCCACTGTTCGTTTGTTACTTCAGGTTTATAAAAAGAAACATTTAAACATCAGTGCGGCGAAAATGTTTCGATGCGCCGCGCCGATGAAGCAACACATTGTGATTCTCTGCTATAAATAATTGCGAAAACTCCATGCATTAATACGAATACGCTAGACGATACTTTTTTATATTACTATTAGTTCATATCTAGTCCGTCTAGTCTAGCTAATACGTAGTTAAGTTTCGGGAGCGGTGCTGAAACAACAAATATGTCTCGGTGACATTTATTAGCTATTTCATTTTTACAATGAATTAAAACTAATTCAGTACAATACTGACTTCATTAACTAGTTGATTACAATACTACGATGAGTACTATATTGAATATAATACCAAATGCAACGGCTTTTATAGGGTGGTCACAACAAGTTTGTTAACTGAAAGTATGACGCCTTGGTTTGACCATATAACGATAATTATGCAGTGGAGTCAGCGTCTTCTAATGTTAGACTTCATAACATGTTTTGAGTAATTTTATATCAAAAGCTTAGTCGGCACAATTCGTGATCAACGTGTTGTTGAAAAATTATGGCTACTTGCAAATACCATGTTTACGAGTAATCTAATATCAAAAGCTAAGTCAGGACTATTTTGAATCAATAGGTTGTTATTACATTACGATTGCTTCCAGACTGTCTAACTCCTTAGTCTATCCCTGACACCAAAAAATTCCTATTCGCAACTTAAAACGTGTCTACAACTTGTATATAATCATCATTATTTTATTATTTCTCAGTCTCTTCGAAGTCAATAGCAAAAAATAAATAAAGTATGAAATCAGCAACAAATTTTATCTGGAAGATACTATTCATATTATGATGGAATGTGAACGGAACAAATCATAGAGAAATCAATTAGGTTTTGACAAAAATAGTGTTGGATTGTATTTTTTTATTATTGAATTAGGGTGACAAACGAGCACACAGTACACCTGATGGTAAGTGGTTGCTGTGGCCCATAGACATCTACATCTATCCTCGTTTACGAATCAAAATGCAGATGCGTTGTCACCCGTGAGGACCAAGATGGAATGCCTCGTTTCCAGTAAAAAGGGGTCTCCGGCTCTCTACACTCACCATACGAAACACAGCAGGGTTATGCTGCTATTTTACGCTGGTATTCTGTGAGAGCGTGGTCCTTCCCCGGTCGAGCCGACACATTCGTGCTACAACTATACCAGTAATATAGCTGCAGCATGGCTCTACCACGTAAAATAGTAGTTGTATAATAGTATCTTAGCTTTTCCATTATCGGATAAGGCTAGAAAACTTTATAAACTAGTATTAAGAACAGATCATTTTTTATTATTGTTTACGTGAATTTATCATTGTCTGGTTATGTGTATTTGATTGCGTACCTATGAGGGTGACATGATCTAGTGGAACAAACCCTCCATAATCAATAAAGATTTAAAAAAAAACAAGTAAACTGTTTATTTGATGAGTTAAGAGTCCTAGCTACAGATAGAAGTCGAAACCTTATGTGTATTATGTTAGTATGTATGTACTTACATATATGCTATATATAACTTGTTCTTTACCTCTATCCTTCTCTAATCTATTCTTTTCTGTTCTTATTGCTTAAGCGTTATTATAAAAACAGATTTATAATAAATCCTATAAAACGATATTGGTTTTAAAAAATATCGTGTATCTAGCAGAATACAGCTATAACGGAGCTCCACAAAAAACATCAATTTGTTGCACTTGTCTAAAAATTCTAGATGAAAATTTTTATGAATCTATTATAAATGTCGCCATAACGTGTTATTTACGTTACGGTTTCGCTCTCGAATAAACTATTTATGTAACCGAATGACGAACATCACTCGAATGTGACGTCCATCCAGCAAATATTTGGAAAAGACTGTTTTACGTGACCCGAATTATATTTCTGTCATTGATGTAAGACTTTTGTATGAACTACGTCTCCGTGCGTATATGTAAAGACAAGTCCTGCAAGTGCTTTTTATAAGTTTATATATAAGTTTTATAAGAAGCAAGTCAATGGAGCACAAAGTCAACCCGATGAGAAGTGAATGCTGCAGCTTAATGCTGTGTTTCTTATAGTGAATTTAAAGAACCGAGGACCCTTTTTGCTGGAAATGAGACGTTCCATCTTAGTCCTCAGAGGTCATGCATTGTCAGCATCTACATTTATAATTCTTCATCGAGAATTGATGACCCATAGGCATCTAGCCTATGGGTCATAGCATCCACTTACCATCAGGTGGACTGTTTGCTCGTTTGTCAACATTATCCTATAAAGAAAACTACAATCTTTCTTATAACACATTCTAACTACAATTTTCCTTATAAGTAGTAACAAACAAACTGTAAACAAAATCTAGGAACCTGTGGCAAACACTATAAATAGCAGATATCAATGTAGCTTTCTCGATGTCAATGTCGACGGCATTTTTTGGGAAACCCTTTCAAAGCATGTGGCAATCTTTCTTTTTTTATTCTTTTTTTTATTAAGGAACTTTCGTTATGTAACACGGCCCAGAATTAGATGCTGCCCTCGCTGGCAACATTCTCGCTGCGACTGGAATACTCTGCTCTATTTTAATTTACGACTCTGTAATGTATTATTAAAAGCTTGATTTTCAAAGTGACACGCGATAATATTTTAATACGATCTTTATATATAAACTATTAATCATATATAATATTAAATTTATACACAGATGTTTTATTTTATTTCTTATTTCTATAGTTTAAGAAGAATTCTTCTCACGAAATAGGTGTATAAACCGCAGCGGCGCTCTCTGGTATAAACATAGTGTATTATATAGTAAGCGGTACAGTCTTCGCGAAGTTTGACATTTGTTCCACGAGATATGCATCCCATATTTGCATATTTCGTGAAACTGATTCTAATTTAAACATGAGATATATTAAAACATTGTTTTTGTAATAACACGATATACGATATTAGACGAATAGTATTAAAAGTAAGTATTAAAAAAAAAAAACAGTTTTACATATTAAAAAACGTTAGGAAGTAACGGCACATGTGCAGGATGCTTGATTATTCTCCCTCAACCCTAATACATTTATTAGATCTGTCAAATAACTTATTAATACCGTCAAAAAAAAGATGTTTAGGGCGTCAAAATAGGCCGAAATTGCTGACTTCACTTTATCATCGTCGCCAATTTTTTTCCCACGCAGTTCTTTCTTATTTTCGGAAACAAATAATAGTCGCTTGGGGCCAGGTCTGGGCTGTAGGGTGGGTGGCGCAGTTGTTGAAAACCGCACCGGTGAATGGCAACATGACTTGTGTGTACGGGCACATTGTCGAGCAAAAGGAGCACGCCTTTTGTAAGCTTTTCTCGCCTTTTTTTCTTTAATAGCTTCTTTTAATTGATCTAGTAAAAAGCGTAGTATTCTCCCGTTGTGGAAACACCCCGTATAATATTTGGTTCCTTATAATCAATCAAAAGGATAACTTCTGTATCCCAAAAGATCGTCGCCATGATCTTTCCGACCGATTGAAACACGTTATACTTTTTCTATTAAACTTGCGACTACTTTCGACAAGCTAGTGTTTTTAATGCGCAGAAAGCATTCTCGGAAGCCATCTTGCACAGACTTTAGTCATGCCAAGATGTTGATGAAGGATGTTTAAAATGGTTGTTTCTGATACTCCAACTAATGTTGCGAGCTGTTCTTTCTTTAGCCGGGCATCTACGATACAAGTTTTTCAACTTTTTCGATTATTTCTGGCGTGGTAGCCTCAATCGGCCGTCCCTCTCTTGTTTGAAGAGGGCGTGCCATTTATGAATTATAAATCATGGTTTTCCAGGAGCGGAGTCCCCATAAATAGCTGCCATCTCTTGAAAAATGGTATGAGGTGTCTTTCCTTGTTTGGTGAGAAACTTAATGAGGGCGCGATATTCAATTTTCTCCATAATGGCTAGTTTCTTCCCGATTTACTTGTTTACTCGTTAATAACTCAAAAGCTAATGACCCGATTAGGCTGAAACTTAGTATATATACTAACAATAAGTCACTCAACTAGCTACTACCTGGATGAGTAAACTCGCCATTCCGCGTACTTTTTGACCTCCCCTCGTATGTGTCGGAATTTGCGACCATAGGGAGATCAGACTAACCAAAGGCTTTACGTGCTTTAGGAGGCAAGATGGTGAAATAACGCTAACTTTCGGACTCTGGGCTGCTACTGAGAATTCTTAACATATATAACCGATAACTGATGTTGGCCCGATATGGTATCAAATTGTCATCCATCATAGGATTCACTTATTAGGATTACTAGACCAATACTGCAGTCATTTTTAAATAATAATATAACAAAATATATCTTTTATTTTGATCGTCTAAACAGTGTTGTCGATCATTTCAAAATTAACATTATTTATCATTTTCAAATTAGTCGAATTTTTCCCGCTGTCAAAAATTTCACGGCGCCGAGTCAACAGAGACGTCAACAACATTTTTCAGTGTGATTTATAACCGCGTCTTCCAACACTGTTGTCTCTGGTTCTGAATTAGCCTCGGATAATTGATGCGATTTGGCTCACTGAATGCGCCTAAAAATGCGCTAATCTCTCTGTGTTCTGCCACAGAATAAATAATAGTACTACGGTTCTGCAGGGAACAGTTTTATTACGTGCTATAAATTTTCTTCTTTTCTTCACTGGATTTATTTAAAATGCATTGAAGATTAGATTTCTGATTAGTAAAATTAAAAATCACATAATATTCAGGTAGTTTACACAAAATAAATATTGTATATGTAATGTATTTGACAAAGTTTCCAAAATGTATGGAAATATAGGAAACATAATTTTCATAAAACGATCCAATATAAAATAAACTTCGAATAGCGAATGTTTTATGGAACTTAAACCAAAAATATGATAAGTGGAAGATTTTTATTTTGACTTAATTAAATTACACGTCTAAATACCATATCAGGACTATAAAATTTATAACTGTACACGCTAAGACTTCGTCAACACCTACCATCAGTTGGATTTTAGTCAAACACTAGCTTATTAGTGACTAAAAAATCTTATAAGATATTGCGGAGGGGATATATATTACTAAAGTTTCTGAATTAATGAAACCAAGCTTTTTATGAGTCAGTTAATAGCACTTGTAAACTATTACGGCTGTAATAAAATCAAGCCAGTTTTACGTTCAGCAAAACGACTCATAAAATAACAACACATATTTATTTAATCTACGAATGTTTACGTTTACATTTAACAACTTTCAAATAAATGAAAGATTAATTAATATTTCCTCAGGTTTTTCTTTAACGCGTTCCCATCGCTCTTGTGTTTACATTTTCATATAGTACCTATAACTCAATGGTTATTTATAATTGATTGACAGTCACATTTCTATGCATTGAGTTATATGTACTACGTACTAGAGAAGCCATTCCGAACATTGACTATGTTCAACTGAACTGTAGTGCAATCCCTACAAACTAAATATTGCGTAAATTGAAGATTTGTGAATTCCATAAAATAATTATTATTACATTTTATTTAGAAATATGTTTGTTTAGATTAAATTAAGATATTTTATATTAAATTATTATATTTATTTTATATTAATATCTTATTTTATATTAAATAAATTAAAGTCCTCGCGCAAGCGTGACTACTACTCCCGCGCATGCGCGAAGACAGAGTAGGACACAGTTTTTGTTTGGAATGGCTTCTCTAGTACGTAGTACATATAACTCAATGTTTCTATGTGACTATATTCCATATCTTTTAAATTGAGAACGACCTATATTTATAACTTTGTAAGTCTCGAAGAGCAGTAGCGGCCAATATTCTTGTGACCTCCTAGCATGGAACAAATATCAAAATCTCCTGAGTAGTATCAGTTTCCTGATTAGAAAAAAAATTACTGCGATTATATGCCAAAGGCACTAACTTCACCCTTTGTAATCTATATCATTAACAAGTTTTAAGTTTGTTTTTAACCCATTGCCAAGTTAAATAAGACATCTCAAATACTCAGAACGTTGAGAAAAAATAGTTTTGTAATTTTTTAAAATTGCAATGCACAGTATAATAAAACTTCAATTTTTTTTTCACTTACTATTATATTAATAAGTATGAGATGTATCACTGACTATTAAAGTATGGCGTGTGAGAAGAATCGGAGATCTTCTTTTCTTGTAAGAAGACATTCCACCTCATGGATCATTATGCACCTGCATATTCTAGTCGCGGATATATAGGAAATTAATTAGTGTGCCTGAAGTCGTTTATCCATTCGTTTACACAGTATACAGGGTTATTTTTCAAAGAGTAGGCAAATTTTAAACTTAAGTTCAAATATATAAATAATGATATACCATTATTGCAGTTTTTGAAAATACAAGTAAATATCTACGTACACAGAGGAGTGTGCGATTCAATTCACGTTTTGCACTATTATTTATTCTGTGGTTTTTGTCGACCGATCGATCCTTCGAATGTGTGCGTGCGCAGTAAAATTAGTTAAACTAATGCATTACCACGCATTTTGAATTTAAAAGATAAAAAGACTGAATGTTTGAGGTTTTTTAATTAATTTTTCTTTACTGTTTGTCTATATTACTTATTCTGAACCTTCCCCGTAAAGGTTACCGACTTATTGCAAAATAACCCTCTATATGCAGCATCAAATGTGTTAACAATTAAAAAGTGTAGTAGACTTATCTTGTATGGTCTTATAACAAAACGTGGTTTATTGCTTGTTAGTCTTGGGTTTTAACAAGAGTCTGCCATGAAAGAAGTCCTTTTCGCGACGTCACAGTCTTCGTTAAATCTGGCAGTAATCATCAAATTTCACTCAATTTCAACAAAACAAACTCTAAACCAAAGACTTATTATAAACAATACTGTTTGTAAAATAAGAAAGTATAATATCATGTTTACAACATAACTATTATATGTCAATGAAAAACGGAGATGTTGACAAACATTTAGCATAATATTTTGCATTAGGACATCACCATCTCCATCCATTAGCCTGCGTACTAAAGTTCACTGATGGACATATTGGCCTCTGCCAACACTCGCGACTAAGTCTTAGCCCTTACGTATCCTGTTCCTACAATCGTCGCTCCATCTAGTCAAAGGAGGTACTACATAAGCCTTGGTGCGGTCTCCAATCTATAACCTACTCCACCGGTTGGCGACTGACATGACCAGCCCATTGCCACTTTAGTTTACAAACACGGAAGACTATGTCTGTAATGTTGGTTCTCGGATGGATTTCTTCTTTCTTTTTTTTTATCCACTAGAAAAACATACATTATTGTTACAACAACCATTGCTTGCTGTGCGACTTTGAGCTTGGTGAATAGCGGCATCGTCCGTGTCCACGTTTTAGCACCATAGGTAAGTACCTACATGCAGATAACGCTGGTTGGTTGAAAACTTTTATGTTGACACTTTATGGGGACGAGAAACTCAGACGGAGCTTACTAAATGCTGTCCACCATAACTGAATCCTCTTATCGGCTTCCTTCTCGGAGTTTTTCTTACTTAGTTGCAATATCTGGCCGAGATAGATATACTCCTAGATAAAGTCCAGAATTTCATCATCGACAGTGATTGGAACTAGACGTGACCTATGAACATAATTTTCGTCTCGTCCAGATTTATGCATAGATCAATACTCAGGAAGTATTTATTTAGACTGATCAGCATGACCTGAAGTTCTGACAGCATTAGTAACATTAGGTTTATGTATTCAATTATTATAATTCTAACTGTAGCATGCAAATATCAACCAATCTAATGACAGTTCGTTCTTTTTTTAATTTTATCTCACGCTTCATTCGGCGACTGACATGTTTACGTAGCGTTTACTTTTTTATTAAGAAAAAAGCCTTGGCGAACTTACAAATTTCATCTTCACAAAAAATATTTCTTGCGAGTGAAAAGATAAAGTTTCACTGAAATTATTTTGATAATGTTAGTTGTCAGAATTACTAATTCTGTACGAACGTAGGCGCCGGCTGTTTTGAATTTAAATTTAGAACCAATCACTTCTATCCACTTCGCTTACATTTGTGTAACGTATAGCTTGCAATAGTAATAAACGTAGACTACAAATAATAAAAATACTTTTATTCTATGGAACACCAATGAATGCGAAAATGAAATGAATCCAAGTTTATTTATATATAATTGATTCACTCTCGATTATTCGGTGCAATGCCTCGCTTTTTCTGATGTAGCAACAGTAACGTTTATTTTAGTTAATAGATAATTCAATGTAGATTGAACGTAAGATTGTAAGTACTCTCGATTGAATTTATTTATATAATCACAGAATTAATTCTATGTATGTAATTATATACACTTTAATATGTACACACACATCTAATGTGTTTTAATTATGTTCATCACCTTACTAACTTAAATCTTGAGCTTAAATCATATGCAAACTAATGGTAAGCGTCACTCATAAATAATCTACTATAGTAGAGATGTGTAAGTTTTCAAGTATGAGAAAAGAAGCTCTCAATTAGAAAAGATACGGCCACAACATTACTTATTATTAGTGATCCTGAGACGGCTGTGAAATGAACGATAGATGAATATTTAAAGAGATATGAACAATAATTAACTGACTTAACCTATTAAACATGCATTATGATATGATCAAACTTTGATCATAATTTTACAGAAGGTATCTTAAGGTATTAAGAATCCGGGCGGCGTTTAGTCCATACAAACGCCCTGGATAATGAAACTAGAGCAAATATTTTTTACGATATAATCGATATCTACCATTGCCATATTTCTATATTTTATTTTTCCCTAACTTAATTATTTTAAAAAGTAACAACCTTCTTCCAGCATCCAGCAATTTTAATTAATATAAAGAATTTAAAATAAAACATAAACAGGCATAGACAAAGACGAGCCTTCTTATTTTGATTTTTAAAAAAAATTAAAAGTGAGCAAATTTTGAATGACGAAACAAAGGAATACGTCAAGTTTTCAGAGGTTAATGAGCTCGGTCGTTCGGGTATAGCATGACCGCATAGATCGTTAAAAACCTATTTTTCAAATGTCTTGCAGCCCGAATTTCCGCTTAACTACATAAGTATGAAAAGGTTTATAATATTACAAAGCTCCTGGATATATAATAAATTTTGATGACTTTGTCACACGCCATAAAATACACCACAAGCGTCACACATTACAACACCTCAGAACATTCCCGAGTAGAGTAGCCAGAGGCTGGCCAGGAGAAGCACCAAGATAAGATAGGTGGCGATGAGGCTCGTCGTCTCGTGGTACGGCATTTTGGAACTATAGCCGGCCTGTGCACTTGACAAGTTACTCCAGAAAACTGAGTAGCTCCACAAAATTGTCGTCGAGCGCGGTCGCCTACGCGAGGCCACGCCTCGTTCACATCAAATATCATCTAATATTATAAATATAAATGTACAATAATAGAACCGAGACATTGACAAGCGCCTTCTGGAATCGGACAGGTCCAGCTAATGTAATAATGGATCAGTCGCACATCGATCTTTACAAGCACAATAAAGGTACCAACAACTATTATATTAACTAGAGAAAGTTAGAAATTTGATATCTTTTAAATAAAAATATAGCAACAATAACTTAAAACCTTTTCTTTCAGAATTTAATCGACCTTCGTTATTAATATCTTACGTAAGAATTAGGAAAATGTCAGGGGAAGAACATAAGAAGTTCAAACCTTAATTGCTTTCTTTAGAACATTGTGTCTCTTTTCTTCGTTTGTTTAATTAATTATAACACTAAAACTTACAAAATGCGGGAGCTATTTCGACTGTTAGAAGACCGTTGAATAGAGCAGCCACAGCAAGAACAGAAGGATCACGAGGATCATGTAGGTGGCGGCCAGGTTGACGGTCTCCGCGTTGATCTGCATGATTGCAAACTAGCGGAGCAGGCGCAACTGACCGCTGGAGAATCCTCGAGCGGCCTGGGCGGATTCATACGTCACGGCAATGGGCCAGACTCAATCGAAAAAGGATGTTCGAGTAATTACATTTTTAAGCTCTCCAACTAATAACAATTTAATCTGGAATTGTGTACTCTAAACGATATACACTAAGACATATTTTTCTCTTTGCATTCTAAATATAAATGGTAAAAAATTAAAAATTTTGTACAACCGTCTTCAATGTAAATTATTAAGAATAACTTACATTGATTGGCCAGCCCTTGATCAAATTTATATGGTACCACATGAGAAGCACCAGCTGCCAAATAAAAAATGAATCATCAAAATCGGTTCACCCAGAAAAAGGTTATGAGGAAACACATATAAAAAAAAACATACATCGAATTGAATACCTCCTTCTTTTTGAATTCGGTAGAAAACGAGTGGCCACCATGGAATACTTTAAATTCACCTGAAAATGGCTACTCTACAAACACCAAAAATTACATCCTCAAATAAAATACAAATTAAAATCATCCACATCACGTTCAAAATCAGTTCAGTCAAGTGGCTTACATCAATAAATAAAACACGGAACACTAAAAAAAAAATATGAAATATAAAAGTTTATATGACAAACACATTTGAAATAAAAACACTCTTGTTAAATTATTATCCTATGAAATATCATAAAAAATTAGGGAATCTCATATCATGCGTTGACAAATTTATTGACGATTAAAGCATTATTTTTTGAGAGGTTGGATAAATTTAATTTACTTACGGCTTTTAAAATACTGAATACAACATATATAGTGCCCCGAGCAATAATAGGAGTATTAAGTAGGTAGCCACAAGGCTTTTACCCTCCGAAGTTTGGTCGATCATTTTGTAGTTTACACGAAGACGTTACAAAAGCAACTGAGTACAATTGAGATACAAAGCTAATATGTATTATATTAACACGACAACATTCTATTTTTTGTTCTGGCATCGCATTTAGATTAATAGCCTGACAGTTTGGAATCTTTAGAGCTGCGATCTGTTGTCGGTTTTGTTTACATCTTTTTATACGAAGTCATTGCCAAGTCTTCGTTCATTGCACCATTATCTAATATATTAATGAATTAATGTGTATTAACATATAAGTCAATGGATCAGCGAGTATTTTTTTTTTAATTTCGAATATTATGGTAAAAATTTTAGTAAATTTTCCAAGAACACGTTAGAGTCCGGCTCTGTAGGTTCAAATCTGGAGAATGATAAGCTGAGCTATATTTGCTTCACTGCTGGATACTCCAGCGAAACATATATAGCAACCGTAAATACTTCAGAAATTCAGAATACAATACACGCTCTGTACGCCTTTTTTTCCTATAAAATTTACGTTGGTTACGTTAAATTCAAATCTATTTCAAATGATTTTGAGTTGCATTTGACAGAAACAGCTTATGAAACTTTATTCTAAATAATTTGTTTTTGCATTTCTATTTATACCGATATATATGTAAGTGTTTCAATAATGTTACTATCTACTTCTATTTCACTTTACGCTTTGCACCGACTTGTAACAATAAATTATTGTATTTTTTTTATTACAAGTCGAACTTTTAAAAGAATAAAAGTATTATTTGAAGCTGAATAGGATTTTACAGTTGCTTACGACTACTTATCACTGGCCGTACAAATGGTAAAATTAAAAAAAAATTGTATAACCGACTTCAATATAAACAAAGAGATTTAAAATCTACTACATACTTAAATGTCTTTGAATATAAATAAAATGAGAACATCAACAATGTAGTCGAAGTCAATTAAAATACACATTATTAGGGATAACTGAAAAACTACTTGTTAGATCTTGGTCAAATTTATTTGAAACTACATGAGAAGTACCAGCTTTCAAATATAAAAAGAATCATCAAAATCGGTTCACCTAGAAAAAAAGTTCTGTACAATGTAAATACATAAAAAAAACCAGTCGAATTGAGAACCTCCTCTTTGAATTTTCTCTGCGTGATAAAACCCACAACGATGATAATCGCAGTATAACCAGAGTAACCAACATCGACATACCTTAAGAGTCGAAAGGAAATAAAGATAATGTGGATGTTGCTAAGAAAGATTATCGAGTGGCAGCTTGTAACCAGTAAACATAAAATAAGGATATAAATGAAGTGATGGCGGACTTCTGAAACAGGATGCGACTGATGCTAATGGCCCAGGAACGTTATTTCTGACAGGAAGCTTATGTTCAGATAAAAAATTAGGAGGCATACTTTTTGTAGTAACGTGAGGTCGGTATTTTGTGTAAATAAAGATAGCTATCTTTATTTAAAAAAAATATGTAGGTCTGTTTGTGTATTTTAATGAAATTTTTTGTGTTTGTGATAGATTCACAATTGAACCGGTGGCACTGCAACCGGGTTCTAGGTTTCTTTTCAGGTAAAGAGAACATCTGCCGGGCCCATTAGTAGATAAAAGAATTACACAGTTGCTCTTAAATGGGTTGTTTGGATCAGGAAAGGCTACATTAAACATTAACTTTATAGCTCAGCTGCGTGCACAAGAGAGACCGGTGAGCTGAAAGCTGACTTCATGGAGAAAGAGGAACTCTTTATGACTAGACGGCAACGGTTCAGTGATGACTCAGTGATTGCGAGGGTGGAAACTGGCAGCGATCACCGAATGGTGAGAGACACACTGAACCTAAACAATAAGTTGGAGAGTTTACGTCTATTGAAGTCAACGCTCCGTCCTCGTCGTGCCCTAATCCAAATCCCCGAAAACTTTCTGCTTGAGTTACAAAATCGTTTTCAGTGCCCAGAAGAGTGCAATACGGTGGACGATACGAATGAATAAATGAAACGCGGAACTAGGGCTCCAAAATATTTGCCAGAGATCTGTCTGCCAGAAAGAGCCAACTGTCGAAGCTGAATATCGAATGTGGCAGCATCGTTTCCTTGAGATTTTGAGTGAGATTAAGGGGTCCTGTGGGCAGCTGTACCATGTCATCGTTGGAGACACACTCAAGTGTGAACAAGGATCTAAAAGCAAGTTTTATCCATTACTACTCCGATGACATCCCGGACGTCAGTCTGAGCGAAATTAGAATAGTTCTACAGCATCTTAAACACGGCAAGTCTCCGGGCGAGGATGGAATTACAGCGGAGCTTTTGAAAGCGGGTAGCAAACTGGTGCTGGAAGTCCTTCAGAAGCTCCTTAATTCCATCCTCCATGATGACACTACTTCGGAGGCGTAGAACAGAAGTGCGGGTATCTTGTTCTTCAAAAAAGGCGACAACGCTCTCTTGAAGAACTACAGACCGATTTCCCTTCTGAGCCACGTCTACTCGTACGTGCTGTTTTCGAGAGTCATTACGAATCGGCTCGCACGGAGACTCGACGACTTCCAGCCTCGTATGAGGAAGTTCATGGTCGCTCAGCGAGCTATGGAAAGGCGCTATGCTTGGGGTTTCTGTGCGTGATAAACTTAGAAACGAGGATGTCCGCTGTAAAAGCACCGTAAACTCAACGGATTAATAAGCTATAGTGGGAATGGGCCGATCATATAGTTCGAAGAGCCGATAACTGATTGGGGAGCAAATTTCCCGCGTGGCAGCCTCGTACCGGTAGGCGAAGTGTGGTGCGGCTGCCTTCTAAATGGAGTGACGACCTGGAAAGACATGCAGGAAGTCGATGGATGCGGGTGTCTCAGGGCCATGCTTCATGGCATTCTTTGGGGGAGACCTTTGTTCAGCAGTGGACTTGTGAAGAGCTGTAATGATAATGATGATGAATAGAATATTTTAGCGGAATAAAGTCCGGTAAGCATGTTTGGCATTTTTTTTATTTGGGGGATGATTCATAGAAAACCACCCTGGGTGCCAACTCACGCTACGCCGCCACTGGCAGTTTCTATCATGTTTTTATAAACGATTGTACGCAACCGAGGGAGAAAATCGGAAGAAAAATAATATACGAATTCCGATTATGCGTATTATGTTTTGAATGTTTGTCGCGAATGGAATTTAAGAACCTGGCTGAACCTGTGAAGAGAAAGTGTGCATAAAATGCAGGAAGAGTGTGCGTTTGATATTCCGGTTGACATGTGACGCTGAAGCTGGTGTTAACCGCAGGAGGTGATGGACGCGAGCACGGCGAGCGGCCGGGCGCGTGCGCGGGCGCGTTTCCGACTATCCACCCTAGGGTAGATTTTTTAGGGTGGATAAACAGAATACCCCATTTAAAGTAATAAATTAAGACTATAATTAGAACTATAACTGCAGCTATAACATGGTTGTGACAAGAATGAGTCGAGACGACCGGGGAAGTACTACACTGTCAGACAATAACAGTGTGACATAGCAGCCTAATGCTGCTGTGTTTCGTATGGTGAGTGTAGAGAACCGGAAACCCTTTTTACTGGAAACGATGTATTCCACCTTAGCCCTCAGGTATGACAACGCACCTGCATTTTGATTCTTTATCGAGGATGAAGAATCCAATTGCAGTTGCGTTGTCCACTTACCATCAGGTGTGCTCGTTTGTAACGCTTATCTATACAATCTATACAAATAAATAAAATAGGAGTGTCTTTCACTAAATCTTTTCACTAAATGCATATGAAAGTATATACGGTACTTATAAACAAAACACAATTTTTTTTAATTTTTGTCTGTCTGTCCTACCGATTTTGACGGGACTTTCATTGGCAGACAGCTGATATTATAAGGAGTAACTTAGGCTACTATTATTTAAGAAAAAGAATTAGGGTTCCAAGCAAAAAAAGACCTAAATTATACGCGGGCGAAGTCGCGAGGAACAGCTAGTTCTATATAAAAATTAAAAATGGTCAAAGTTAATATACCTATTAAATATGTATAGATTTTACAATCGCTATCATTATTTGCATCAATCTCCATTAACCAGTAGTAACCTAATTGTTACTTTCGATTTCTTTTGCGACGGGCCAAAAATAACGTCCATCCGGCGTTCTTGTGCCAAATCGGAACACACAGACGCATAAAACCGCAAATAAACAGACAAAGGGAAAACAAAAACAAACGCGCGTCAATACATTACAAATAGTATATGTACATAAATTTAAAAATAATTTCTTTAAAAAATAATTACTACGCTGCGCCGTTTTCTTCACACTAGTTCCCGTTGACAGGTCTCATTTGTTTTTTGCTGCGAAAATATATTTTAAAAATAAAACGTTAGGTAGTTTTCTTTTTAATTCTAGCTTTCCTTAGTTAAAAATAAATGGTCATTGAAATCTATATCTATTTGTCATACAAATAAATAAAATTGAAGTGTCTGTTTGTTTTGTCTAAATAACAGCTTTTTACTAAATATGTATACGGTAGTTATGACAAAAACACAATTGTTAAAATTCTTGTTTGTCTGTCTGTTTGTTCCAGCTAATATCCGAAACGGTTGGACCGATTTTGACGGGACTTTCACTGGCAGATAGCTGATGTTATAAGGAGTAACATAGGCTAATTTTAATTTAAAAAAGGATTAGGGTTCCCGCAAAAAGTTAAAACGCTTGAAATTCAATCGTAATTAATTACACACGGATGAAGTCACGGGGAACAGCTAGTACTTATATATAAATTCCAACTAATATTATCGCGCTTTTATTGTTTTTTATTTATTTATAGAATAAGGTTGATTAACGAGCACATAGTCCACCTGTTATTGGATGCTGTAACCAATGAACATGTACATCTATCCTCGAATAAGAATCAAAATGCAGATGCGTTGTCACCCCTGAGGACTAAGATGGAATGCCTCGTTTTCAGTAAAAAGGAGTATCCGGTTTTCTAAGCTCACCATACGAAACACAGTAGCATTTAGTTGCTATTTAACACAGGTATTCTGTGAGATCGTGGTCCTCTCTCGGTCGAGCCGTCAATCGTGCTACAACTATAGTAAAGCTGCAGCATGACTCTACCACAGAGTAAAGGAGTAAGTATTCTATTTTCTGTGATGTTAATGCTGTTAGCCTATAGGAAGTCGCGTCCCTGATGCGCCGCATACGGGATGGCTCAATTAGTACATGAAACTGTTCGCCTGGCGGATGGATCTGGATTGTCCTATAACGCGACACTCGACCAGGCTGCATGTTGAGCACTCCGGATCTAAACCTAAATTTAGACTACGTTAGATCTGTGTATCTGTTTTGTTGTCTTTGTGTATTTTATATGAATTTAAGTAATTGTAATAATTTAATTTAAATGAAATATTTTTTATGTAATTCATATAAAATTGGCAATATAACTTGATTTAATATTTTAATTTCGATGTTAATTTATGACGTGTGATAAGGACTAGTTCCGAAATAAATGATTTTTAATTTTTAATTATACGGCTCTTACAGCTTTATCTGACACAGGGCTCGCGGCCTTTCAGGTCGTTTATTGAAAGGCCGCGAGCTATAAGTATTACTCATGTGGCTCTACCAAGTCAAAGAGTTTTGCTGTATGTATTTCTTTTTTTAAACTGAAGTGACAAACGAACTTACATCCACCTGATACATCCAGTAAATGGCTACTGCAGGCCATGAACATCTGCAGCCAAATTTAAACAAAAACATGCGTGAGTGTAGTGGATAAACGTATTATATTATTGATTACCAAATACAAATAAATGTATTACTAGCGTCTATTAAAATGAAGCGTCATTTAAAATAAAATACACTACGACACAAGGGGTAGTGACAAAAAAATCTTACACTTTTTGTCGCCTAGCTCCCATCCCAAACCCGTACCGTCCGATAAAGAACTTCGTTCCAAAAAGCTAGAAATGCGTTATCCCCTCTGAAGGCTTAGATGGAATGCCTCACAGCCTGTTATTAAACTGCCCCTGTACACCTTCCAGAGCGGAACACAGGAGTGCAAGCACTGCTATTAGGCGGCATACACTTCGGGGGCCATGACGAGATATGTCGGACTTACACCGATTAAAACCTCTTAATGTTCACCTTCGCCGGAAATTGACAAAGCAACATAGACGCTTTCACATACATCCACGTCCCCACCACCACACCAACGGATGAGATGAAAGCATGAAATGAGTGAAACTTCACTTTTTTTTAATTAAATTGAAATAACAAACGAACTAGAGTCCACCTGACGGTAAGTAACTACCACTGTCCATGGACACCTGCAACCAATTTCAACTACAGGCCACAGATACCTCAAAAGGCTGGGATGGAATCATCACACAGGCTGTAATACTGGCTCTATACACCCAGAATACATCAGTGCAAGCAATGGAATTTTATAATTCACTTTTCAGCTTGTAGTGTTATGCTACTTACATATCATTTTACACTATTTTAAATTAATTTTTCCATTCTGTTTTGATTTTCTGCATTCACCTCAAAACTGGATATTTTGTATCACCTTTATTTCCATAGGATCCTGTAACGTTTTTAAACCATAAGAACACAATAACAAATCATTTTCACTTTGTATTTTCACGCTATCAGTACTTTTTAAATCGGTGTCAATGGAGTCTACCTTTTTCGATCTTTAGTTCTCCGTAACTCTGTAATTTCGGGCTTCGTGCGCGCTGGTGCGCTACCTTTTTCCTATCTCATTTTTCACTTAAATCTTGCCGTTTCTCTATTACGAGCCTGAAACCAAAATTTGACATGTTTGAACATCGTTGTTTATCTGGTTGTTATGGCAATTTTTATTCAAATTCGTTACCGGCCTGATGTTTTTACTTCAATACTTCCACAAAAATGCTCTTTTCCTTTTGGCCATTTACAAAAATTTGCTTTTAATTTAAATAATTTTTCCGTTCTTATCCCAGATCCGCCGTCGAGCGCGGAGCTCTCTAAAAAGGTATAAAAGCCGAACAATCGGCCAATAAACTGAGTCTCGCTTCAGCTTTCAAACTTGAAGCATCTCCTAAAGGCCTTATCCCGGGGCCGCACTGCCCCGGGATCCTGCAAGCCTCTGCCTTCACCTGAAGTCGTCGCCTAGCGACGCCCACGCCTCCACCTACTAGTGCCCGCGCTATCTTTGGCCGCTGTGCGTGCTTGCTCCAGGCGCTGCGAGCGCTTACTCCAGGCGCTGAGAGCGCCTACTCAAGGCGATGTGTGTGCCTACTCCAGGCTCAGCGTGTGCCTACTCCAAGCGCTGCGTGTGCCTACTCCAGGTGCAGCGTGTGCCTACTCCAAGCGCTGCGTGTGCCTACTCCAGGCGCAGCGTGTGCCTACTCCAAGCGCTGCGTGTGCCTACTCCAGGCGCTGCGTGTGCCTAGACCAGGCGCTGCGTGTGCCTACTCCAAGCGCTGCGTGTGCCTACTCCAGGCGCTGCGTGTGCCTAGACCAGGCGCTGCGCGCCTACCACAGGCACAACCTGTGCATACTCCGTGAGCGGTGAGCACCACCGCCAAGCGCGGTGTGCCACTTTGGTCTTCGGGCTCCGCTTCAGTACTCATCTATCTTTATCTTTTTTTAAATAATTGTAATTCACGTCACCCATCATCATCATCATACTTTATTTTTTTATATAAAACTGTAAATAAAATTTTATATTTTAAATAAATTTTTTTTTGTTCTATTTTTGTTGTTTCGTTGTTGTTAGGTTAAGTTCTTTTGTTTTTAATTGTCGCTTTACGACAAGCTCTTCAATCCCGTACAATTACGAAGAAATACGTTTAACGTTTAACGTTACGTGTCGGTATCTGAGGTCCGGAAAGCCAATGCTTCTGAATGATCTTTGACGGACACGAGGGGGTCTGTTGTGCAGATGTAGTTGGAGGCCATGTAAGGAAGGCGCGCCACGTGTTCTGGTGCGCCTTACTTGAGAAGGTGATGGGGGAGGAGTAGTCTTCTCCCGAGGAGGAGCCGCCATGGGAGGCCGGTGCTGGTGGAGCCGCGGATGTATGCGACGAAGGTGGAACACCATGGGGTTTTAGTCGCCGCGAGTCCGACATAACCCGTCGTTGTCTCCGCAAGACAGGTATGCGTATGTTAAAAAAGCCACCGCCCACTAGACGGAGAGACGACCTGGTAAATGCAGGAAATCAATGGATGTAAGTGGCTAAGCCACTGTAACTGTGTTTTGTGAACTTCCTTGGCCATATGTTCAGCAGAGGCCTCGTAAAGGACTGTAATTATGATGATGATGATGAATTATGATGACATAAACAAGATAGTGTTAATATTTAAATCATAAAGTCTTTTCAAGTCACTGTTGCTGTGCATTAATATAATTTTGAACTACGGCATGTGAACACCGCTGGAAACAGTCCAAACTACGTAGTGTGCTTTTTCCTGGAATTTGCACTCACTAAAGAATTACAATATTAACTAATCATTTACTACATTTATATAATAATGATATGAAACGCACACTGAAAGCACAAATAAAAAATGGCTAAGTTATATTTGAACATTTTAAAAACTTGAGAATGATTTTTACATTTTATAAATAATTAGATATTTCATCATCATCATCATCATTACAGCCCTTCACAAGTCCACTGCTGAACATAGGCCTCCCCAAAGAATGCCATAAAGCACGGTCCTGAGCCACCTGCATCCATCGACTTCCTGCATGTCTTACCAGGTCGTCACTCCATCTCGTGGGGGGACGCCCTACACTTCGCCTACCGGTACGAGGCTGCCACTCGAGAACCTTTCTTCCCCATCGGTTGTCGGTTCTTCGAGCTATATGGCCGGCCCATTGCCACTTCAGCTTACTAATCCGTTGGGCTATGTCGGTTACTCTGGTTCTACTGCGGATATCCTCATTCCTAAGTTTATCACGCAGAGAAACTCCGAGCATAGCCCTCTCCATAGCTCGCTGAGCGACCTTGAGCTTCCTCATACGGCCAGCAGTGAAGGACCACGTCTCAGTTCCGTAAGTCATCACTGACAACACGCACTGGTTGTACAATTTGGTTTTCAGGTTTTGAGGTATGTCTGACGAGAAGATGTGTCGTAGCTTCCCGAACGCTGCCCAGCCGAGTTGAATCCGTCGATTGACCTCTCGGTCGAAGTTGGACTTACCTAGTCGGAGTATTTGTCCCAGGTAAACATACTCGTCAACAACTTCGAGCTTAGTGCTCCCAACAACTACCGGCATAGGTGTGACATGGACATTGAACATGATCTTTGTTTTGTCCATGTTCATCTTAAGACCTATCCGTTGGGAAACACTATCGAGGTCATTGAGCATAGTGCTTAGGTCCTCCAGCGATTCTGCCATAAGGACTATATCGTCGGCAAATCGAAGGTGAGTGATGTACTCGCCATTGATGTTGATACCGTATCGTTTCCAGTCCAGAAGCTTGAAAACGTCTTCCAATGCAGCGGTGAAGAGTTTCGGGGATATGACGTCACCCTGTCTTACACCTCTCTGCAATTGGATAGGTTTCGTACTCTGATTCTGTACTCGGATAGCCATCGTAGCCCTACTGTACAAGCACTTCAACACTTCGATATACCGACAGTCAACTTGGCACCGCTGAAGGGACTGCAGCATCGCCCAAATTTCGTCGGAATCAAAGGCTTTCTCATAGTCCACATACGCCAGACATAGTGGCAAATTGTACTCTTCGGACTTCTGTACAATTTGCCGAAGGGTATGTATGTGGTCTATTGTGCTAAAGCCCTTTCGGAAACCGGCTTGTTCAGGAGGCTGAAAGTCGTCAAGTCTGCGCGCGAGACGATTCGTAATGACTCTCGAAAACAGCACGTAGACGCGGCTCAGAAGGGAAATCGGTCTGTAGTCCTTCAAGAGAGCGTTGTCACCTTTCTTGAAGAACAAGACCACCGCACTTCTGCTCCACGCCTCCGGTGTAATGCCACCATGGAGGACGGAATTAAAGAGCTTCTGAAGGACTTCAAGTACCGGTCTTCCACCCGCTTTCAGAAGCTCCGCTATTAGATATTTAGACAAAGTAAAATAAAAAGCTAGCTTTCCCGTATAACTTTACGTTCAAGCTTAAAGTACGTGTTATGGGTCAAATTTATTTAAAAAAAAAATACATTTATATTACTCACAGCCCAAAACACTTATTGGCAAATCGTTTCTTCGTTAACCATCAATATTATGATCTTTATTAGACTTCAGCATAGGTTTGCTGGTGGGTTGTATACTTATTTACCTTCCGTTCCATGTAGAATGAGGTACAAAATTCTATACCTTTTTTACTTATCAATAGTTCTGTAATTTTCATTTTTTTTCATTACAGCCCTTTTTTTTTCATGACAAGTCCACTGCTGAACATAGGCTATGCCCCATATTCCCCCCAGGGAATGCCACAAAGGACGGTCCCGAGTCACCTGCATCCATTGACTTCCTGCATGTTGTGTTACCCACGGAATATAAATTCCGTGGTGTTACCAGATCGTCACTCTACCTAGTGGGAAGCCCTACACTTCGCCTGCCAGTACAAGGTTGCCATTCGGAAACCTTTCTTCCTCATCGTTTATCGGTTCTTCGAGCTATATGACCGCCTCATTGCCACTTCAGTGCCAATACTATGGTTCTACTGCGGATATCCTCACTTTTAAGTCTATCACGCAGAGAAACCCCGAGCATAGCTCTCTCCATAGCTCGCAATCATAAATTGTCGTAAACGAGACTGCGCTAACGTGATTGGTCATAAATTTTTATTATTATTGTTATAAAATACCGTTTAAAATACCAAGAACCACGAGTTCGAACCCCGCACGGATCAAATATTTCTAAATAATTGTTCCGTTCCGGAATGTTTGTCAATATGCAATATGTAAAACGCTTTCATAATATAAAAGAAAATCCTAGCGCATGAGTAACATTTATTCAAACAAGAAAACTCCTATGTAGAAATTAATTTATCATTACGGTTTACATGCCATCAAAAGTCCATAGTTAGACATAGGGGCATATGTCTAACTATGGACTGGCCCCTCATAGATATAGTTTGATATTTGCCATATTTGCCACTCTTGGTAGGTGGGTTGGCAACCTCGATTTCTTATTATTATTAATTAATATCGAAGAAAAGATATTTTGTTTTATTTCAGTAATTTTGTTTTTTTTTTTTTGGTACAAGTTCATAATATTCTGGTGGTGACCGAAAATAGCATAAAAACGGGGTTCGGTTGTTCGTTCACCAACCTCGAGTTTGAGCAAATGTTTGGGTTAAATGTTTTAACTGGAATAGACCGGTGCCCGACATCAAATAATTTGGGGAAATTTTAATCTGACAGTTTTAGAAGCTTTAAAACTGTTGACTGTTTTATTTATTAACCATTTTAACTTTAATCTACACACTAATGCACAGAATTTCGTAATGAGTACACGAATAAAACAAGATGGTTGCAATTGCCTTGAGATACTATGGAATAGTAAACATACGAATGATTATAAATAACGTGAATACGGCGTTGCTCTCTGCGAAGATAAGAATAAGAAAATCAATAGCGTTCGCTAGTAGAATAGAACAGAATAGAATAATTTTTTTATTCATTATTAATTACAAGTAATTCTTATTGAAAGTCATATTTTACTTTACCACTGATTCGAAAAAATCCTCTGTCCTGGGAAGAACCAACAAGAAACCGAGAGTGACTTTTTTTTTAATAAATTTTACAATATAAATGATTACAAAACATTTACAAAATTTATTTTATAAACTGCTTGGAAGCGACCACCTCAATCCCAGGGTTATTATTAACCATGGATTCATTTATATTATAATAACCCTTTTTATACAGCTTCAAACAATTGCCATTCCTTTCCGTTATACCCATAAATACGCGGTATCTCGAATTATTTAGACCTTGTAACTCGGAACAAAATGTTATCCCCATGCGAGTTATTGATATCTAATTTCTAAAAGCAGAGAAATTTAAGTATATTAATTAAAAACAGTGTCAATTTTAAAACGTGGTGCAAAACCCTCCAAATTAAAACAATACTCAGCCACTTGGCTGAGTATTGTCAATTTGACATCATGAATTGACTCACGCGCACATCTTTTTCCTTTCTTTTTTTTAAGAACCTTTAAAAGTCCCCTACTGAATGCACACATATGCACCTGTACCTAACGTGTTGTTGATTGCAAGTTGCAATGCATATAATTTTAAATGCATATTTTGTGCATGAGTAGGTATCTTATAATAAGTTGAGCATGGTTTTGGCTTGCTTCAGCGTCACTTAATTTGTGAGCAACGCTCCGTCTAATTTGTTACATTATTTCCTAACTATAATGTAGAATGTTTACGCTATCATCATGTCGATGTTTGTGTTTTCTGTACCAATTTAATACATGCTACGTTCTTGTTTTCTAAATTTGTTATTATCACAGAATAAATAATAGTACAAGAATTATTATTAATTTAAAACTTTATATTTAAAAACAAAATTCTTTTGTAAATTAATGACATTGGTCCAAGCTAAGGAAATCTACAATAAAAGTACCTACTTACTTACCATATTTTTTATAAAATTAAATGAAAAAGGAATTAATAGACTAGTTGAAAGTTATTATTTACTACAATTTCAATCAATCAATACTTGAATGGTCGGGTCACTAGAAATGAATGAATGACACAGTAGCATAATGTTGTTATTCAGGTGGCCTTTTCCCGGTCGTGCCGACACATTCATCCTGTGTGTGTGTGTGCTAGTGGCTATTAGCTTTTGACTATATTTTTAATTTTTTAAATTAAACATTTCTCATAGAATTTTTAACTACACTTGTTTAAATCCTTAGATATGACATTCCAGATTGGTATTCCGCCAAACGACATACCGCAACGTCCGCTCCGAGTAAGCCGTCATAAAATACAGATCAAACGATGTTTTAACAACCCTCTTAAAATATTTGCGCTGATTATATTTTTAGGTGGAGCTCGTAACATGCGAAGTTTAAAAGTTGTACAAACTGTATGTCACTACATTTTCTTCTTAAGGGGGTGCTCGCCGTGAATATAACAAACAGTACGCGGACTCAGGTTCGATCCCCGCCGGCACTAATGAAATTGTTAACGTCAACGAGGTGTTTCTGTTGAGTGTTAAGCAACGCAACCTCTTTCATTGTTGACAGTTTACTTTTTCTTTATTTTACATATAACATTACTTTTTTCTATAAGTCAATTCTTTTTGTTTATTATAAGGTTATTAAGTCATAATTTTAATTTAATATTTGGCCTATGAAAAGGAAAAAAGTAAATTTTACAGCATAGCTTATAAACTCAAAAGGATGCGAGAAACCCGATTTAATTCCCCGTTGGCACTTTTGATCCTACAGATCAAAGCCGGCACCATTGAAATTGTTATTTGCAATTCAATTGCTTATTTATGTACCATGTGTTCAGCCGTGATGGAAAACATCTTGGAGAAGCCTGCATGTCTTTGAAACTGAACATTTCAAGGACATTGAAATGCGCCAAACCGCTCGTAAACGCTCGCAAAACTAGCAGTGGGATGATAATTATATCCTGGACCAAGTCATCAACATGGCATTATTCATAATGTCGAGACAGTTTGAAAAATGCCCAACATGATTACGTGGTAGAGCCATGCTGCAGCTTTATTAGTAGTATAGTTGTAGCACGAATGGGTCGACTCGATCGGGGTAGGACCACGCTCTCACAGAATACCAGCGTAAAATGGCAGCTTTACGCTGCTATGTTTCGTATGGTGAGTGTAGAGAACCGGAGACCCATTTTACTGGAAACGAGGCATTCCATCTTAGTCTTCACGGGTGACAACGGATCTGCATTTTGATTCGTAATCGAAGATAGATGTAGATGTCTATGGGCCACAGTAACCACTTACCATGAGGTGAACTGTGTGCTCGTATGTCACCCTTATTCTATAAAAAAAAAATGATTAGGCAATATAAACAAACTATTGAAATAATTAAATTTATCGGACTTTATGAATAAAGTCTTGAGGTAATGACCAGAAAATGTGATAAATATTAAATCGGTATTAGTTACCTACTTAGCCCGATTTAACTTGTCTTTTAACTTGTTTAACTTGTCTTTATTGCCCGGACATTATAAATAGAGCCCTAATTAATTACTTGGTCAATAACATATTATAGGATTACAGGCAAGGGCTACTTTTTTCAATATAAAAATAACGGTGTCGAAAAAAAAGACAATGTTTTTAGTGATAGTTTTTGTAACGGCTCTTGCTTAAAATATTAACTACTAGCTGTTCCCCGCGACTTCGCCCGCGTGGATTTTTTTGTGCGGCACCCTAAAATAAAAGTAGCCTAAGTTACTCCTTATAACATCAGCTATCTGCCAGTGAAAGTCCCGTCCAAATCGGTTCAGAGGTGTTTGCGTGATGCGTGTTCTCGCCAAAATAGCTCGCAGATGACAGATTTTTTCAGATTTACTTAAGATTTGTCGTTATATTTTGGCCAGTTTACACAATATTTTTATGAATTATAGCTTGTGTGTTATTCTGATGTATGAGCTATATTTTTTTAGTTTCATTAAAATTCATTTAGCAGGTTTTGCGTGAAACAGTAACAAACATCCATACATCCTCACAAATTTTTACATTTATAATATTAGTAGGACTTTTCAGCTTTCATTCTTCATGTTATATTTCACTATGTATCATAGATTAGTGTATCGTGCAGCCAAGCCAACGACGCTAGGATATTTAATTAGTCATTTGACATTATGTTCACTATATTTCTTTATGAAATCATCATCTGCTGACTGTCTGAGCTGTAAAAGAAAAATCACACAGCAGTGCTCGTTGACAGTTGATACATCATGATGAACATAAAATAGGTGGCTAATGGAAACGAAGGTTTTTTCCAAATTTATATTGGAGCATATTTGAGCCCTAAAATCTAGCCTATATAATAAAAAGAGAATCATAAAATCGGTCTGTACCTAAATAATAAACATTTAAAGTAAAATGTTGCTCGATATCTTTGTTAATCTTTGTATGATGTATGATTATGTAGAGAAAAAATACACTCGAATTGAGATCCTCCTCTTTTATTAATTGGCTAAAAGTAAAAAAAAAAACAATCAATGTTGTGTTGTCTCCGTTATCGCCGTTTTATTTAATATATACATAAGTAAGGCTGTGGGCATTTTCATTTTGAAGAGTATAAAATTTACGAAAAACTTTTTATGTACTCGTATATCTCAGAATTGTTGTATAAAGTTTTAGTACATTGCACAATATTTTGCTAAGTCTTTTCAGTAAACCACTTTCGAACTCCTCGAAAACGTGTGACAAAATTGACTTGTGAACATCTGCTCAAGCAAGTCGTGTAAAATACACAAAATGTGTACCAGAGGCGATGGACAGGAAACAATATGGCAACGAAACCACAGAACACCTGGACGAAACGGCCCGTTCGCGACATCAACTGCCCCGTTGGTCTGACACGCGATGGTCGATTGGTGAGTGGTCGTAACCGTAATCGCTGATTATGAAATCCCAGGTTCGATTCCCAGGTCGGGCCAAAATCAGTTATTGGATTTTTCTTTTTGTGTAGCAGCCCGGAGTCAGGAAGTCGGCAGTGCTACACCCCCTTGTTTTGGAAAGCACGTAAAGCCGTCCGTTGGTACTGTGCCTGATCTCTCTCCGGTCGTGTCGTATTACTATGAATGTGAAAGAATAGAGAATGAACCTGTGCATGCGGATACACTCGGACACTATAATCCTGTCCTGCGTTAGTCTACGTTAAGACTGGCCCCCGTGACCAAGTTCAGTCTGGAGGACTTTATTATGCATTTTTTTATAGAATAAGGGTGATAAACGAGCACACAGTCCACCTGATGGTAAGTAGTTGCTGTGGCTCATCGACATCTACATCTATCCTCGATTACGAATCAAAATGCAGATGCGTTGTCACCCGTGATGACTAAGATGGAATGCCTCGTTTCCAGTAAAAACGGGTCTACGGTTTTCTACACTCACCATACGAAACACAGCAGCGTTATGGTGATATTTTACGCTGGTATTCTGTGAGAGCGTGGTAATATTTTATTTTAAACATACATATTCCATTTCATGAAATAAAATCAGATTTTTTCTTAATATCTAAACTCTTTTATTAGTATAAAATCAAAATTCTATGATCCAAAAATTTAACCTCATTTTTTAAATTAATTATAAGGTAATTATAAGTTATAACTTAAGGAACAGAAGATTGGTAAAAGTGAAAATGAAAAGCATAATTGACGTCAGGATTAAAGGATATTTTATAGAATCTGTCCCTTGTCGAGTGAGAGATTATGAAAAGGCTTACGAGTTATAAGATTAATTTACCATTACCTCTTACCATAAATATTACCTTTACTATAAATTTATAATATTCTAATAATCTAACTATTTCCGCGGGTAACAGCTAGTAATAAATGAAAATAAGAAGAATTGAGGGTGAAAGTGTAATCTTCTACTTGTTCCAGTAGTATAAAGTATCGCGCAGTCGACTAAGAGGGATCAGCCTGTAATTCTACGAGTCTCATATCGTTATTATGCCCGTTGGGCAAAAATATTAACTCCACACTGAGATTCTGTCTAAATAAGACAAGTGATGTGGTTCTGTCCGTAAAGTAGTTCTTCTGTAAGCAAGGAAAGTGGTGTTGCTGAGAGGCTCCCCTGTGTTATATTGAGATGACTTCTGTTGCTGTTACTTCGCTCCTACTTTGGTGTTATCATGTAATTATGTCCTTCACGTTGCACCAATATGTGGTTTTGACTGGTACATATTACGGTTGGTCGAAGTATATTTGCCATATTCTGAATGTGTAGTGATAATTCCTGATAATGCTTGATTCCGTAAGCAAGAGAGCAAGTTGAACATCCGCTCTCACACTTTTATTATTAAAAATAACGATTAACCTTCAGATTAAATTCTAATACGAGTAACATTCTATTATTTAAATAATTTTGAGAAAAATTTCTTACATCAGAACTTAAATAGTTTCTAAAAGTATATATAATACTAGCTGGCCAGGCAGACGTTGTTCTGCCCTTTCCGAATAGTCTTCCTATAAAAAAATCTTAAATTCGCAATAAAAAAATATTGACGGTCACTTATCGGGATAAAAACTATCATATCTCTCAAGTTGGACCAAACTGCACACAGTTTAAAAATTTCATTGAAATCATTTCAGTAATTTAGAAGTACAAACAATGTGACACGTAGTTTTTATATAATAAAGATAATATAATATATTATATTATATAAATACATTATACAACTACCGTTACCGTTACATATGTTTATTTTTTATTTTTAGTCGTTATTAGGAGGACGCGGCTGCCCATCTCCGGACTTGTTCCCGTCTGTTGCCTCTTACGCCACCCGTGGGATGATGTGGAATATTGGATATGTGATATTGGATGTTCTGATACCGCCACTACACGGTAAACATTATTGTTATTTGATGCCGGGGTAACTTAACCTCGTGTTTGGCAGTGAAGAAAAACTTCGTGAGAAAACCTGTATATGTGTGAAATTTAAAAAAAATACTTCGAAGATATGTGAGTCCGCTAACACGCCCTGAAACAGTGCGATCTGCATTGGAGCATAAAAGCTCCATGATCCTCTTAGAAATGAGAGGAGGCCTGTGCCCAGGAGTAGGACGTATAATGGATATAACTTTACCTTCTTTACTTTTTACTGTTATCAGTTATCAGCTTGTTTGTGAAATTTTATTAGACTATTTTTCAGAAATACGGAATTGGGCTGTTTAATAGTTTTATCCATACTGCAGAACAGAAAAGATAAGTTGAAATTATTGATCTTTTTTTAATGATATGGTGTTCTTATATAATTTATAGCCATAATTTAAACAAATCATTATAGCCATAACTTTATAAAATAATAAGGATTTAAAATAACAGTTTTATTATAATAACCTCTATTCTCAACGAAAAACATTTGAGGGTATTGAATTCATTATGAAATAAACAATTTGATTATTTTTTGTTACGATTTCCTTCTACTGATTATGCCAAGAAATTGTTGAAATGGCCCAAAAAGCTTTGAATATGAAGGCGTAGTGCTATTATTTATTCTGTGATATTAGTGTTAGCTAGAAAGAACATTGTAACTTGAAGTAACATTGTTTGCTAGTTTCCGTTCTCCACCAAATCACAGTATAAATATATATTTATACTGTGACCAAATCCCAAATCCCTCTGAGTAACAGTGTTGCAAAAGTGAAACATAAAAAAATCGGTAGATTTGCCAGGTAAAATTCGGGAGAAATCGGGAGATTTTTATTTACATTCATCGGTTTAGAATTGTTTCATAAAACAGTTCTTTTAGATGTCATTCTTTCTCGTTTCAAAATTTTTTGTGATCATAATAATGTTTTTATAATTTAAACTAAATTTTAATAATTATATATTTTTGCAATAAGCTTTAACTTTAGTTAACAACTGGAGTATAGTTTAAAACAAGGGTATTTTAAGATGATATAATACAATCATATATTTAATTTATTACAATCATTTGTTTATTTACTATAATATATTCAATAACCAAACTTAATAAATGAAAATAAAATAATAACAACATTTATCACTAGCTATTTTTGTGAACATTTTCTCATCTATATTAAAATTGTAGCAACTTTGATTATATTCATCTTCATACATATCATCTTAGATTGAACCGCTAAAGTTTAGGCGCTTTTGATGTGAAATTGAAAAGCAGCATGCCTTTTAACTGCATCGAAACCAGAAGATATATTAATATCTTTATTGCAATTTTGGCAACATGCGTAGTTTTTTCCTTTTCGGCTTTCTTTTAACCAATTAGAACATTCTGGTCGTAATTCCCATTCCTTTTTATAATTTTTCGAGTATTTTTTTCGTTTAACTCCAGCAGTAGTAATTGGTTGATTATATCAAAGTCACTATCGGATTTGGACGAATTTGGAAGAAGGCAAGTAATAGGCTATTTGAAAACATTAAAAATATACTACAAATTGTGGTCATCTTATCAGATAATAGCGTAAAAAAGTATATTTCACTTTATTTTAAACTAAAATATGTGTATTTTATGCAAAATAAACAAAAATAAACCATATTTTTGAAATTTTATCTACGACGGGAACGCCCTGTGATTGGTTGCAACTCTGGTGACACACACGAGTAAATATAGCTGCCTTGGCTGATTGTAGTTCGAGTTCTATGTTTTTGGGTGCTACATTCGATCTTAGAGCTATTTTTTGAAACTGTTTTTATAAATTTTATAACTAGTGGCATAAATATTCGTTTTGAATCTCAAAATGGAGTTAAATTTTGGGCGAGCGGATAACAGCAACCTACCTAAGATAGAAGGATTTATGGTTGCAGATTTTTTTAAGAATAATGCTGATTGCTATGCTGCGGAACATAAGAATGTGAAAACAGCAGTGTAAATACCACGTAGGAATTATTTATTTACAAACCTTTGGGTATGATGATCATTTTTAAGTTTTACTTTACGTTATGTTGATATACTTAGAAATTTAACATTATTACCGATATAACAAGCAAAGTATCTATATTACGTTTGACAAAATAATATACATTTCAAGACATTATAGAAAACTATAAAGATGGCTAAACAAAAAAATTGAAAACATTTGAAACCCTACAGGGAACCCTGTAGGGTTTGGTTGAAAAGGATCCTTCCAACTTATGCTGTAAGATTAAGCCATATTAAGAGGTAAGGTGTTAAAGACGTTATTACTTTATATAAAAGATCTTTACACATAAAGCCATTGGTATGAGCTAAAATGCTCTTTGGGTCTCTTCGAGCCAAATGTAACCACATATTTCGTCTTTTCAGAACAGAAACAAACACTTTGTGTGCACTACTTATAGTCGGATTAGTACATTGCGGCACGACACACCATATATATGCCATTTTATCGTATAAATTTGAAGAAAAATTATAAAATTAGCTTCAGCTGCACTGTTTTATTACGGTTATTGACTTATTTACATGTCTGTGACGTCACACATGTCATATGACCAGCGCCATTACAGAGTCAGCGTTTTTGGCGCGGTGTTGGAAATTTAAACTTAAATATCAATGTTGTGTGTGCTTATTATGCAATAAAGAATCATTTAAAATGGTTTCCAAAAAATTTGTCAAATAGCCTATTAGTGAATGCAATTCTATGAACGAACAACAGTACAATATACACACGACTTAAGCTAACTAATTCGAGAAACAATTCGAACAAAGTGATCTTTAGGGATTTCCCCCATACACTCACCCGTCAATAATGAACTCTATTTTAAGAAGTTTCAATGCAATTTGCTTTAAGCATACCGCGAAGTTAATTACCTACTAATGGTATAGGTATATGTTAAATAGGACGTGGTGCATGAAATTTTGGAATGCCTCCGTTCATTTTAGTGTTGCCGTATTTAGAATATTATTTTTCAATTTTATTTATTAATGGACACGGTCACTAAATCGGGGTATCGGGAGACAATAACCAAAATCTCTAGATTTCCCGATAAATCTTTGAACTTTTGCAACATTGATGAGTAACCGACATAATTACATAATTTCGTATTTTCACACGTAATTTTTTCGGTAAACTGTACGCTTCTAAGTTTCGATTCTGTATCGTGGAAATATTTTTTATAAAAATACGGGTGCCGATTAAATGTTATGAGCTTTCGTACTCGCTTATTATTAGAACGTATTATACTATTATATTATAATATTATAGTCCCAAAAAATATACAAGATCTTTATTACCTTAATTATTAAGTTGAAATATTTAATTAAGCAAAAACTGTATAAAAAGGGTTATTATAATATAAATGAGTACATTGATAATAACCCCTGAGAATGAGGTGGTCGCTTCCATGCTGTTTCTAAAATAAATTTATAATTTGTAACCATTTATATTATAAATTTAAAAAAAAAAGTTCCGCTGTGTTTCTCGCTGTTTCTTCCCAGGACAAAGGTTTTTTCCGAACCAGTGGCAATGGTAAAGTAAAAAAATTACTTTCTATTAGAATTAATTGTAATTTATCTTTTTTGTTTTTTTTTTAAATGTTACCCCCACACTAGGATTTTCTCTCGTATCGTGGAGGCAGTTTACAAACATAAATTGCACGAGGATAAACATTCCGACCCGGAAAATTATTTGTAGGCCATACAAATATTTGTTCCGTGCGGGATTCGAACCCGCGACCCCCAGCGCAACAACTTATTGGTAAGCCACTGCGCCACGGAGCCGTCGATTGTAATCAATATGGAATAAAAAAATATTCTATTCTATTCTATGATTATCGAGAACAATGAGGTAATAGAGATAGGCCTGTAATTGGACGGATCAGAGCGGTTACCCTTTTTAGGGATCGGATGCACGAAAGCTGCCATGAATTTGGGACAACGCCTAGAGTGTAGGAATACCGGAAAAGACACGTTAGTACCGGTGCCAACTCTGAAGCACACATCCTCAGCACAATTGTTGGGATTTCGTCAGGCCAACGTGTGAAGCCCACATCAGGTATAGAGCATTCACACCGTGGGATGGTCGGCGGTGTATTCCCCGCATCATCGAGAGTCGAGTTGAACGCAAAAAGGGAGCCGAAAAGGCTGGCGTTATATTTTGCGGCGCGAGAGAGTGAGTCGTTCTCCCTATGCAGTGATGAAAGTGATGGCTTATAGAAGTTCACTTGTACAGCCTTGGCGAAAGACCACAAAGCACGGGGCCCCGTAGGAAGGCGAACTAATTTCTCGCCAATTCTGCCAGTGTGCTCATACTTTACCTTGGCAATAACTCTTTTGAAGGACCTGGAGGCGAAGTTACACTTCTTTTTAAGGATGCTGGTGTTTACATCCGAGCCGTCGAAGCGTCAGCCCAGGACTGAAAACACTCCTGGTTACTGCGTAATACAGTCTTACAAGAGCGATCATATTGTCAAAGAGGCACAATTTGTTGAAAGTTTGTGTGTGTGTGTTTAAATGGGTAAATGGATGATCGAAACGATTTACAATTGGACCCGATAGGCGGCGCTGTTGTCGAGATCCAGAAATCACCCGTGCGAAGCCGGGGCGGATCGGCTAGTTCATAATAAATTTCTTTTCTTTTAAATACGTACGAATTCCAAAATTTACCGTGTAGTGGCGCTGTAAGAATATCCACTACCCCATACCATCCCGTGTGTGTCGCGAAAAAGGCGACAGAGGGAAACAAATCAGAAGATGGGCAGTAGCAACTTCCTAATAACGACTAATAGTAAAAATACTGCGTTTGCCAACTATGGCAGATATCCCCCAATAATCCAGTCTCCAGTCCAGTAAGGCAGTCTATGGGGTAGACTTATGTTTTAAAAGTGGACTTTAATAGGCTGTAATGGAAACCCGAAATAGAACATTTGAAGTTGCTTTAAATAATAAACTTCTATTTCTATCGTTTTTAAGTACGGAAGAGAAGAGAGCGCTCCCAGTTAAAAGTTACAAAAATTGTTTTTTTTTTGTCTATATATAAAGCTGTTATATTGACATTATAAATTTAAATTTTATTTATTTGTATTAATAGACATAGATCACTTTATTGATATTTTAATAAAATCAGAACCGTAATGATCCAAGTGCACTTTTGTCGCTTAGATCATTATGGCAAGATAAGATTTTTCAAATTCCAATAATTCTAAAGTAAGACTTATAGAATTTTTCAAGGAAAATGATACAAAATCGCACTTGGATTAGTGTGGCATGGAAGAGTTATTTGATCTTCGTAACTACATAGCAAAATCACTATTTTCAGAAAAATTGCACTTTGATCACTATGGTTCTACAATTGTCATTTACTATCTACCGAGAGAAGAACGCCAACTTCTTTGGAGATTGCACCAAAATTACTCGAATTTACTTTAGAGGAGTATGTGGGATAAAATAAAACTAAAAATAGGTAAAGTTATGTTATTTTATTTTCTGGAAGTCAGATTGTTGTTTAAACTATACATTATTATAATATGTGTTTTATATTGCTATTCACATAATATTTCCACGCATGTTTTTGATATGTAACATATGTTATGGTCAGAGAGTTATTCTTCACAGACTATTAACGTAAATTTAAATTAGCAAAATTCTCATGGTGAAAACTTAACCCAAATAAATGATCTGAAACAGATAAAATTCGATTCAATATAGTAATAACCCCTACAATTAACGGTCAATAAATTCAAAATATTTAAAGACTTATGTACTGCTAGTAATATATAAGTCAATGCTTATACCTCAATATTGTCATAAGTTTTCCTTGTTCTATTGTAAGAAACATGTGGAAAGTGATAGGATGATTTTGTGCTTTTTGTTTGCATTGTATTTAAGTTTAACTTAGTTTCGATTCTGAGGTTAAGGTTTAGAATCAAGTCGCTTTAATACGGGAGTGGGGTCGGTGGGAAAGGGGTGGGGGAGGGGGGTGTTTCTCGTTTTTCGTACACATTAGACGTCCAGGAGAAAAGTCTTTATTTTTTCATTAAATATCTACATTGCTTATAAAGGAATCTAAATATAATAAGTATGCTTACATGCACGTAATATTTACAGATCAAAATGAAGTACTAAGTAAATTATTTAAGTAATAAACTTCAATAATTCTCATTTTCTTCGGTGTCCATTTACTACTCTCCTAAAAAAATTTGTTTTTTAACCAAAAATATCAATATTAAATATAAAACAATAACTATACTATGAAACTTCATTAAAAAGCGAAACGTTTCGTGGAAAAAAAATATTTACGTGTAAAGTATCGCAGAAGGTGATTATTCTGGAATGGTCCTCTTTCCTATCGTCATTATTATTAAGTGAGTATTAATGATTTTGTTTAATATATAATTAATTATCAATTCTATTGATTACCTACGTAAATTAGAATAAGCATGGGATTCGTGATATTGATATTTTTAGCAAAAACATTGGATGAAGATTAAAACGTCATTACCTTCTTCCTTACTGCCTTCATTTACCGTCGTTTTTTATATCGATGATAGTGAGGTCAAAACGATGGCAATTAGAATACTTTTATGTCAATTTTTTTTTACTTTGCATTTTCACTTTGCAAACCGTGACGTCGCGGGTTCATTCCCACCTGTGGTTGAAATTATCTTTCCACAATAATACTACTACAATACAGTAATAATAATACTTTAATGCATAATAAAATAAAGAATTAATAGTTTTTACTTTGTTTCGTGATATATCTTTAAGATTGTTTATACGTATACATAGTATACGTTTTATAAAATGTAAGTTAAGGATGAGCTTGATATTATGACATTATATTGTGTTGTTACAGATTACTAAGAATTAATAATGCCAAAGAAAGCCAAACAAACATTAGAGCAGAAACGAGAGCGCGACCGATTACAAAAACAAAGAAAGTATGCAGAAATTAAGGAAGATCCTGAAAAGTATGCAGACATGAAGGCAAAAGAAAGAGCAAGATTGGGTATGTGATGGAGATTTTGACCCAAATTGATACAATACACTTTATTTCCGATAGTCCAACCAGTCAATATCGAAATCGCTTTATTTTTTATATGATATCCAACTGTACCGTGATTTTCCACAACCGAAATCTGTGACCTGAAACTACTTAGAAGCTGGACATAGCAAAGGGGCGCCAGACGGAGTTGGTGCTGTTCTCAAACGAACAGCAGATCAAGTAGTCCGCTTTGGCAGTGACGTGGACTCATTAGAATCATTCTTAGCCTGTCTTAAACCTAGAGTAAAGATTGACATTCGCATTGTAACAAGAAATGACATTGAAGCCAGAAGTTTTCCAACAGTCTTAAAAGCAGCCAAAGGTACAATAATGGTGCACCAAGCTCTTTGGTCATTTGGGCACTCTAAAATAAGTTTAAGAAAACTAAGTTGTTTTCAGTGTGGCAATAAAGTTATTTGCAGTCACGGTAAACATATTGGGCATTATAACATTCCATCCTACGAAAACATCAATATTAACCAATTTCAGAGTTTTCTCGATGAGAATACAACACCAGATATTCTCCAAGAAATAAGCAACACAGGTTTTTCAGTTACTCAATTTGATCAACCGATTAGTTTCAAAGATCAATCGTCAAACAGACCGTATTCGCAGAAAGTCAAAATATTATCGGATATAAATGTGACTGATTGGGCAAATAGAAAGTTTTGTATTGATAAGGAGAATCTTGCTAAAATAAAAAAGGGAATAATACTTATCAAACAAACTTTGAGAAATTCATTATATTTAAGGGTACAAATATAGAACAGAACACCAAAGAAAATAAAGACGAAAGTGAACAGAAAAAGAAAAAAAGACTGATTGACTTTTGCGACAAATGGATCAGAAAACTTCCGTTTTTTTAATTTTAAAGATAAATGTGTTGATAAACCTGAACATTCACTTGTAAAAGTGAGCATTCACAGCTTTTAAAATTTGTCAAATTGAACAACTTATGAAGACAAATGTCGGTACGAACATTTCGTTGATAATGCTAGGGAACAGTCGTCAGTTAAAGTAGCAAATGCTCATTAATTTAAGTGTAATGTAACATTCACTAATATTCTCAGGTTTATCAGCATATTTAGAAATATAAGTTTAGTTTTGTTTAAGCCTGATTTTTATTTTTGCTAAAATATCTTTTGATTGATGATTTCGTATTTCCAAAGATTATGGTAAATAAAGGAACATGACTTAATTTCTAATAAAGGCAAGGAGATATGATGTTATTGAATATGTTAAGTAATATGAACATTAAATATCTATTTAAAAATAATATTAGTACAGCAACTACTGTTAATTAAATTTTAAAAATGCATATTTTATTATATCATTGCCTTCTGTTTATTTTCATTACCTTCGCATCCTTATTCCTTCACTTAACGACTCAATATCATTCCCATCCTTGACGTTCTCATTACCGTATCATTCCGATTTTTGATATGATAGTAATTTCATTTTTATCTATACACGAAAGGTAGAAACCACTAAAAGTTTAAGTATATATATTACAGATATTATAAAAAGAAACGAAGTAATTCGGCAATAAATTAGCCATTTAGAAATGTCGTGGAATTTGCACGAAATGCGCGAAACACCCAGGGGTAGATTCGCCCCCCACCTTTTTTCCCTGCTGGACTTAACTATTTTTTTATATTAAATGTTGAAGATAAAAAAAATTATTGAATGATTTCTAATGAAAATCGCTTTAATGGGGAGGGGGAGCGTCCCCCCTACGCCGAAGTAATACCAAAGTGTAGGCGACAGAGCCCCGCTAAGCGGGTCTCCTATTTCTGGTTAGTTTATAAAAAAATAACCACGAAGGGGATGGCGGGGCCTGTACGCTCGCTCACTCGATACCGCCATCCCCTTCTAACCTAACCTCTCCGAGTCGGGGTGCCCCAAGTCTCGAGCTCTCTTCGCTCGCTCTTGCACCAAATAAAACACCAAAATGTCAACTTTTATAATTACTGTAATAAGTAAACATATTTTATATACTTCCACCATTTCCAAAAACGTCGTAAAATAGCAAGCAATCGGTCCTCAGAGGGGTAGCGAAGTCGTAGAAGAACTGGAGGCAGATATTAACAATAAAGAGCACATTCACGTAAACTCGGAAGCAACGGAATGACGCTTATAATGCGAGTAAAGATGAGACGTATTTACGCTACCAGGTTTTAAAACCAGGTATTCACTTCAAAGTACGGCGCCCTGGTACGAGCAAAAAATACTTGCAAGTATGAAAATACTTGCATAGGAAAATTATCCATATCTCAATAGTAGTAAGGAACTCAATCGTATTTGTGAACGAAAAATACTTAGAACTTTAAAGTATTTTTTTATTTATACGATTTTGCTCCTTATTCATAGTAGGATAACAGGGAATACGGGTGAAATTCCTATGCAAGTATTTTCAAATTTTGACACCACGGTGGGACACGTCCCTCGCGTCGCAATGAGACGTATTTACGCTACCAGGTTTTAACTTTAAAGTACGGCGCCCTTTTACGACCAAAAAATACTTGCAAGTATGAGAATACTTGCATAGAAAAATGATGCATATCTCAATAGTAATAAGAAACTCAATCGTATTTGTGAATGAAAAATACTTTGAACTTCAAAGTATTTTTTTTATTTATACGACTTTGCTCCTTAGTCATAATAGCCTAACATGGAAAGCGGGTCGAATTCCTATGCAAGTATTCTTCCTTATATATTACTATACTCTTTGCAAGTATTTTCAAACTGACACCGCGGCTGGACACGTCGCGTAAGTACCTATATAGTAAGTAATAAGAATTATGTTTATATTCGAGGAAGTAAACGTTTTGTTTTGATTTCTTGTAAATTCAATTGTTATTGTGAACTGATTACGTAACCTACTGACCGTGACCTAATTTTTAAATAGTTATTTCGCGTGTATATTGAATTTAGAAACAGTTTTAAAAGTTTATTTATTAAGAGTCCTAAGCCGAAAAGTAGGAAGGAAAGATTTCATTTCGCTACCAAAAAAAAATTTAAAAACTATACTGAACGTTTTTAAATTTTTTTGCTCGAATCAAATTAGGCATTCATATATATATATATATATATATTGACATTAACGAATACTTTCAAGTATTTTTAAAACCTGGTTTTCGACCCTGGTATTTTTCCACACTCGTACTTAGAAGCCCTGGTATTAAATTTTGCAAGTATGTCTCATCTCTAAATGCGAGTCGGGAAGTCGAGTATAAACGTAGTGATTATATTCTCTTTGGTCGAGTATATCTGTTACTGTCAATGTCAAAAGTTCCGTTTCAGGTATTAGTGATTTATGAATATTTAAAAAAAATTATTTTAAATATTTCGACGCAGCTCCGGCGGCTGAAATTGCATGGGGGCGCTTGAGATAAGCCCCCTCGACGCCCCCCCCCCCCCCCACAGTGACAGACTTCTCAAATTCAGGCGACTTGATTCTAAACCCAACCCGATTCTGACCACACACCCTGCAAACATTTTGAAATAATGAAATAATTTATAGTCAATATCTCATACAGAGTCAACATCTCACAAAAAATCTTTACTGAATATTCGAGACGATATTATGACTGTGTTTTCGGGAGGAAATGTATTCAGACCTGATAATAACTGAATTTAAGGAAAAATCAATAATAAGTACTAAAATCTAAACCCATGAAATAAATTTGAATAAATTTTATAAAATATTGTCAATAGAAAGACGTTGGCAAACAAATGTCATTTTGTTGTCTCTTAATTCATGGCTTCTTTTCATAGAATTCTGCTAAAACTTAATAATTTAATTTTAATCAATTAATAGGTAAATTAATAATGTAAATCTCAGAGTAATATGTATGTAATTACGCTCTCAAACCAAAAATACAGAACTAACATTTTCAGTTTTTTCCGATTTAATGTATTTTTGTATCTGATTTTTAAAATGGCAATCTGAAGCAACGTTATGGAAAGAAAAAGCGATATCTCTTTCCCTCCTTATTTTATTTTTGGAGTTTATGGCCTGGTATCTAGACCTTTAAGCCAAGTCTTAAGTATTTTTATTCGGTTTATAGTAGTTTCCCCAAATGTATAATTATCCTTCATAGTTCACTGCTTCACAATATGTTGATGCGTCACATTGTGCAGCCCTTGGGAGATTTTGACGACAACTTGAGCCAGCAGACAGCTGACAGTTGGCGATGGTATCTAAAGGCGCCTATGTAGACAAACAGCTTATCTTGAGAATCCATCACCATCAGAGCACTTGTTTCACAGTTTCCACTAATAGTTCACATGCGCGGATACTTAATACACAAAATCGCACCACTTTTACATACATATCAAAGTCCACTTCAAACCATTATTTAAACAATAATACAGGAGCAGCAAACCGACGCCGGTCAAGTTCCCGCCAAAACTCCCCCCTCCTTATTTTTATACTCCCAACATATAGACAAAAATATAAAGTTTTCTGTGCTATGCTCTATGGTTCTAGAGTTTTAACGGGAGCTTAACAGCGCCGGATTGTTGCTCCTTATCACTGACCTTGGACTGGCTATACCATATAAAATGCTTTTGCCGATTTGAAGCGCCCTCGTTGTCCGACTCTAATTCTTTTTCTAAAATATTTGTAGCCTAAATTACTCCTTATAACATCAGATATCTGCCAGTGAAAGTCCCGTCGAAATTGGTCCAGCCGTTGCGGTGATTAGCCGGAACAAACAGACAGACAGACAGAGAAAAATTTTAGAAATTGTGTTTTTGTTATAAGTAACGTATATACTTTCATATGAATTTAGTAAAAAGCTGTTATTTTGATATTACAAACAGACACGTCAATTTTATCTATATAAATAAATAAAATAGAAGTGTGTGTTTGTAATGTCAAAATTAGAGCTTTTTACTAAATATATATGAAAGTATAAACGGTACTAATAACAAAAATACAATTTTTAAAGTTTTTGTCTGTCTGTCTGTCTGTTTGTTCCGGCTAATCTCCGAAACGACTGGACCGATTTTGACGGGATTTTTACTGTCAGATACGAGTAGCTGATATCACAAGGAGTAACTTAGGTTATTTTTATTATAGAAAAAGAATTAGGGTTCCGCGCAAAAAGTTAAGACCCCAAATAACACGCGGGCGAATTCGCGGGGAACAGCTAGTTTATTTGTATAGACAACATATAAATTTAGGTGAGAAAAAGATTTTATTCTGATTTATTGTATAAGTCGTGTCAATATTCCATGTAGAACCAAAGGAAACATGAATTTGATAAATTATTACATAGCCTAAACTGTCGCGAGAACCGCAGCGGGTATGACAGTCGATAATAAACTATTTTTTTTCCAATAATATGTCACATCTAATAAACCTTTACTACTACCATAATATGTTTATACTAAATAAGTAGAAATGTATAAAATCTGGTCACACTGGACCATAGAGCATTGGAAGTGAAAGCTCATGGACCATCAAGCCGAGTTTAATTTTAAAAACATCACGATATGGGTGCTAATGCCCTAATGCGTTACATTGCAAAGTTCTTGGAAGATTTCGACTACAGTTTAAATTTTTGATTCACATGCGCAGACATTTATCTGTCACTTTAAAATAATAATGAACGATGAATCAGTAGCACTGACCTCTATATATGGACTGACTATACACCGTGACATAATGAGGCTATTTGATTTTCACCATTTTGGCGCTGACAGCAGAAGTGAACGTTCAAGGAACTAATAATAGAGATAAGACCATGTGATAAAACATATCGATAAATGTTTTATATCCAGGCCTACCCGTAAAGCCCATTCTATTTATGAATCATATTAATATAATACCATCCAATAAGTAAATGTATCAATTGATACGGAGGCCTTAGACGCAAGCTTAATATCTCATATAAAATTAAGATGGACGCTGCGTTGGTCTATTAACGTTTTTATTCGTAACTACAGAATAGATTTTGTTTTGGGTTTCAAACGAGGAATTTGACGGGATTTTCGATGGTAGATAACTGATGTTATAAGGAGTAACTTAGGTTACTTAACAAAATTAAAACCCTAAATTACACGCGGGCGAATTCGAAGGGAACAGTTAATTATAACATAAGTGCTAAAGGGAAAAATTAAACTGGCTTAAATATTAACCTTAATATTTAAGCCAGTTAATTTTTTTTAGATAATTTTGATTGATAAAAAAGATAATATTTTAAAAACATATTTCCGCGTTATTTTGTTATTTATTATTAAAAGTTTTTTTTTTATAAACAGTACAATATAAAAAACAAACAGGCTTTATAGATTTTTTTTTTCAAAAATCTATAGAAATAAAAAAAGCTGAAATTCGTGTACACTCCCACTCACCTTACGCGTGCTTATATAAAAAAGTGGTATAACTATATAAATACGTGAAAATATTTGTTTTCAAGTTAAGACCCAGTAGATCAGTAGACATAGAAATTTGAATTTTTAAAAAACTTACTTTGATACATGTTATTTATCTCGCTCTTATTTATGGAAAGTATTCTCAAAAGCAGTCTCACAAACAGCCTAACAATATTAAACATTATTTGAACTGTCAGTCGTTAAAAATTTCGACGATAAATTCAATCGAAAATACTCAATTCAGCGCTTGTTCAGTCGCAGTAGTGCTTCTTGATTTTGCCTAAATTTTGTGTTTTCGTGTTTGGTTTTTGATTAAACTATCAGAGAAATGAGAAATAGAAATAATCTTTGATAATTACTAATAGTTTTTTTCATACATGTTTGTTGTAATATAATGCTTATACCCGTGACATAGCCACTAACCAACATAACGTTCGCGATATTGAAGTGGCAAGTGCGAGTGAGATTGAAAAGCAAACACTGTCAAGTGACAACTAACAATTAGATGTTCACAGTTGTGGTAAGTGGATATGCAGTAAGGTCATTATTACGTGGGAATGTGCACCGCTTGGTATTTTTAGTACTCATCATGGATGAGCAACTGCACCTACAAGTTTGTGAAGTAATCAGTGAATTCATAAACATTGTTTTGAAACATATCGAAGAAAAGTTGCTCAAGAACAGCCTAAACTACAACGTGTGTGGCAACGGAACTGGATTGCTAGAAGAAAAACCCGTGAGGTAAGTTATAAACTTCTACAAAAGTTAGCGGTCGAGGATACTCGGGGATATTCTTTTGCACTAAGATTAACTGAAAACTCTTTTATTACGTTACTAGACCATGTTACCCCAGTATTACAAAATCTAACACATATATATCTTATATCGCCCGCCAAGATTAAATCACATGCAGTTACGGCTAGAGCGGGGGTGGTTGGCGAGGGAGGGGAAAGCGAGGGTAACGCGGGACAAAGCAAAGGGTCAAAGAATAGAGCAGGCTGCTATTCACTTGTTATATTCTTGTCACACTTATCACTTGTCACTCGCAATTGTCACTGCCTGTTGACATGCACTCAGCACTTGTCGTTTGTCAGTTTCATTTGCCACTAGCACTTGTCACTCCTCAGAATGTAAACCTAATAAAAAAATTGCTCATAAATCCCAAACCTAGTCTACTACTTAAACAAATCTTGAGGCTGCCAAATTACAACCAATTAATATTTTTCTATCATTATGCCTTATTCATTAATTAAAAACATGTTATAGTACGCCTTTTATAATGCAGCTAATGTTAAAGTAGATATTGGGTAGAAAACATTTTTAGTTAGTAGAATTTGGTAGATTTTATCTGGTCATACTGCTAAGGTTGGTGCTTGTGATTTGGTGTGGTTTCAGCCATAGATATAGTATAAACTCCATATAAAATGAGGCAATATTCGTGTAGAAACTAGTTTTATTTCAATGTGTAGTGTTCGAATAAACATTTGAAATCATTGTATAAACTTCAATTTTCCAGAGCTACCACTTCTTCGTTTGTAGTTTTTGAGAAAGGGTAATTAAAATCATAGACTAAAAATTTACGTCAATCCGCCAACTACAACTAGGGATGAAGGAAATGTCAAAAAATATCGATATATCAAAATTAAATATATATGTATATATCGATGAAATTTTCTAAAAAATATTTGTTATTTATGCATTTCTTTTATATTTGCTTTTACTAGTCAAGTTCAATCATCAAGTCAGTATTACTAATCATATAAATACCAAACTAGAAACAACATTTCTGATAAGGAAGCGACAGAAATGTAAAATCATAATAAAACATCGATAAAAATATAATGCTTATTAATCAAACAAAATAAAATACCATACACTGAAATGTACTTATGTACCCTAATACTTATTCAAAAGGAACAAAGGAAAAAGTCTAAATATGATTTGCTCTGGTGAAAGTCGACTTCTGCTATTGGGTAGGCTAAGATTAACAATTGATGCCACTCTGTCTGTCTGTCAGTTCAAAATTTTAATGGATTATCTCAATTTGAAGTTTATATCGATTTTGATGTATTTTCGATACTTGATATTTTGTGTATATTATCGATGTATCGAAATTAAAAGTATCGCCCAAAATATCGATACATCTACAACTACGATTCTAAATAAAAGAAGTCGTGACAAGATATTTCTCGTCTTATCACATGATTATAATGTGAAAATAATATAATTCATGAACGAACGGCAAAGGACTTTACGCTTACGACCTGAAGACATGGCCACAACAAGCACTGCGGTTACTACGGCCTCTTCACAAATACCGGAGGTAGATAAATGAATAGATGTAAACACAACCTTATCTTCTTTCATTGATGTGTTATTATACTGAAATGCTTATTTCAAGTTGAGATAAGTGGTATTTAATCGCGTCTGTTATCTGTTTGAAAACACGATGAGGTCTGTAAATATTTTCGGAGTTTTTATGTGCAAATATATTAAAGGATCGTTTGAACCAATTTTGAAACGAAAGTATTCTACAAAAACGCCAGGTTTACTTAGTGATATAAACGTACTGGATCTAACAAGAGTTATTGCCGGACCATTTTGTACTATGACTTTAGGGGACTTAGGCGCATATGTCATTAAAGTAGAAAGTTTGGATGGAGATGAAGCCAGAAAGTGGGGACCACCTTTCGTGCATAATAACAAAGATTCTTTCTATTTTATGTCTGTAAACAGGAATAAGAAAAGTATCTGTATAGATTTTAAATCTGTAGAAGGTAAGTTGTCTATTTAGTTATTTTTAAATTTATAGTGACATTATGACTCATATTTCTGACTGCATTTGTCTATGTTTAATTTTTATAAAATGATTTTGTTTTTGCACATTTACAGAGGTTCGAAAAGTCAAAACATACCACAACATTGCCTTAAGACTGTCTAACTTTAACATGTCGAACATTATATTGTGGTACAAGTGTCAATTCACTAAAGAATATACTATGTTTATAATGATTAAGAGAACAATAAATTTAGTATTAATGTATATAATGTTTCAGGCAAAAATTTAATGTACGATCTAGCTAGAAAATGTGATGTGATGGTTGAAAACTTTGTACCCGGCAAACTGGACCAACTGGGCCTGGGCTATGATAGGTTGAGAAAAATAAATGAAAAGCTTATATACTGTGCTATTACTGGTTTCGGCCCAACTGGACCATATGCACAAAAACCTGGGTAAGCAGTCTTGATAATAAGTTGGATAAGATTTTTTTTTATAGGATAGGGTGATGAACAAGCACACAGTCCACCTGATGGTAAGTGGTTGCTGTGACTCCTAGACATCTACATTTATCCTCAATAAAGAATCAAAATGCAGATGAGTCATCACCCGTGAAAACTAAGATGGAATGCTCTCTCCAGTAAAATGGGTCTCCGGCTCTCTACACTCACCATACGGAACACAGCAGTGTCAAGCTGCCATTTTACGCTGGTATTCTGTGAGAGCGTGGTCCTTCCCTGGTTGAGCCGACCCATTCGTGCTACAACTATACTACTAATATAGCTGCAGCATGGCTCTACCACATATAAAAGGTAGTAGATGCGTAAATACTGTATAAAAATTAAAATAATGTATACTTGTTTATAGTGTATTATTCAACAATATAGTTGAGTTTCTGTGTGGTGCTGAAGCTTTTTTCAAAAACAACAAATATGTCTTCATGACGTTTATTATCTACTTCATTACAATAATGAATTAAAACTAATTCAATGCAATACCAACTTCCTTAACTAAATAATTACATTACTACAATGAGGACTATAATTAATATAATTCTAACTGCAATGGCTTTTACAGGATGGTCAAAGCAAGTATGTTGATTGAAAGTATGAGAACTTGGTTTGACCAGCAATAGCAACTATACAGTGAGGCCAGTGTTTTCTGTAATGTTACACTTCATAACATCTTTTGACTTATCTAATATCAAAAGTTTAATCGTCACAATTCTTGATCAATGTGTTGTTGTAAAATTATGGCTACTGGTAAATATCATGTTTACGAGGAATCTAATATCAAAAGCTTAGTAGGACAATTTGGAATCAATAGGTTATCAATTATTTACTTTAGAACAAAATAATCAAAAAAATAATATACTTAAAACATCTTTGTTGTTAACAATTATTATAATTTAAATTAACAAATTAAGTAAATAATTAAAATAATTGTTTATTATATTATATTACTAGCTGATACCTGCGACTTTGTCTGCGTTGCTTACACACATCACTGAACATGTGCTTATAAAAATCGTTGTTTCTTAAAACTAATAACTTTATTTTAAATAAAGATATCACATTTTTTTTTTAGATAAGTGTCAAATGTCTCAAATAAAAATCTATCCAGTAGTTTTTCTGTGATGCGCACACAACTGCAAACCTCTAACATGTTATTTATATAGATATATTATCATTATACTCCTTATTAAAAATAGTAAATTCAATAATAATAAGTGATATGGTGTATAAAGTTATCTACGCCATTTCATGTCATGGGTGTCATACAAGACAACTCAGGGAAGGCTAGGAAGATGAAGTGGCTACCAATAAATCAGCCATGATATGCAGTTTCAAAGATGTGAAATATCTGGTACTACAAATGGAAATATCGAGTGATTATGTGATTATACTGATTCTCCCCGCCAATCGAGAGGCTCCTGTTTAGCATTGGACTGTTTATGGGCTGATGAGGAGGGGCAATGAGTGATACATGCTTTTAAGAATATCTCTTTTGTGCATTAGTTCTCACAGTAGTATAGTTGCAGCATGAATGGGTCGGCTTGACTGGAGAAGGACCACACTCTCACAGAAGAACAGCTTAAAATAGCAGTTTCTTGTGTGTCGAGAACTAGAGACCTCTTTAAACTGGTAATGAGACATTCCACTTTAGTCTTCAGGGGGTGAATGACACATTGCATATTTTATATTATATACTATCATATGGACTGTATGCTCATTTGTCACTTATATTCTATAAAAATATTATAATTTTCATTGTAGGTATGATGTAATAGCAGCTGCTATGGGAGGTCTGCTTAACGCAACAGGGGAGAGAAATGGCAACCCAGTGAAACCTGGTGTTGCAATCACTGATATAACAACTGGTTTACATGCTTTTGGAGCAATCATGACAGCATTGTACCACAGAAAAAATACAGGAAAAGGACAAAAGATTGACTGTAATCTATTATCAACACAAATCTCTAGTATGATTAACATTGCTAATGCATATTTGAATTGTGGAATTGAGCCACAGCGCTGGGGCACTGCCCATTCGAATATAGTGCCATATCAAGCTTTCAAGACGAAGGACGGTGAAATAGTTATTGGAACAGGCTCTAACGCCCAATTTGCAGACCTGTGTAAACTCATTGGTAGAGAAAGTTTGATAAATGATGAAAGATTCAAAGACAACTCTGTAAGAGTAAAAAATAGAGATGAATTGATTGAGATTATTAGTAAAGTTATTGAGACAAGAACAAAGAAGGAATGGATGGAAGTTTTTAAAAATGCCTCATTTCCCAATGGCCCAGTTAACACAATGAAAGATGTGTTTGACGATGAGCATGTAAAAGCTATAGAATTGGTAAAAGAATTACCTCATCCAGATGCTGGGACCGTAAAGGTTGTTGGACCGCCAACTGTTTACAGTGCTGGGGGTAATAGTGCTAGATCTGCTCCCCCCACCTTAGGACAACACACAAAGGATATTCTGTCAAACTTTCTGGGTTATCATGAGGCTAAAATCAATGATCTTTTTGATAAGAAAGTTGTGCGATGATTATTTTTATGATAAACCTATAAAGTGTAAAATCATATATGGGTAATATGTGCTCAAAATTATACTAAAAAATAATGTATTATAGTATACTAAGATACTCTGTAATGAAGATAACACTGTGAAGATTAATGTGTCACATCAAACTGAAGTATGGGAAAAATATCAATTAAAATAAAATATTTTTATCAGTACAGACTTTATTATTTCTTGTTTTATTCGTTGTTCTTATCTCAAGGAAAAACTGGTTGTTTGTGTACTCATAATTGCTACAAAACTAGTGGTAGTGTAGTTTGAACAAGCATAGCAGGTTCGAACCCCGTCGGCACCAATGAAATTGTTAATAGCAATTTAAAGTACAGATTCACCGCATACTCGACGGTTATGTAAATCAGTCTCTCTCAAAGTGGGTGATAACGCCCCCTTGTGGGCGTTGGAGACCTAGAGGGGGGCGTTAAGGGGCCCAGAAAAAAATGGGGAGCGTTGACGTGGTTTAGCGGGCGATGATTGCTTTGTAATTTCATTTAGATACTTTATATTTAAAAATTTACTAAAATTAAAACCTACCTGCTACTCAGTATCGAATAATTAGTTTATGTTTCTGCCCTGTATGATAGTTTATAAACTAGAAATACTTAACATAGATTTCATAGGATAGCCCGTACGCCGTACACAATCAAGTTGTAACAAGTTTTTGTTAAATAACGCTACTGGTGCAATTCGGTAGCAATCGGCTGTTTCATCGATACATGTCTTAACTTGCTCAGTACGCTTGAGCGTCGAAAGTAATAAACGAGTTTTTGTGTTTGTCTTATTCCTGTCGGTGCTGATTTATTTAAATCCTATATAAAAGCTCGTAATAATTTTTATATTTTCATTAGTGGTTTCGCGCGCAATCTTTAAACAAGTATTTAAGTTCAACACTTTATTTACATATTTTTAAAAAAAAAGCCACGTCGAAAGCAAAAAAGAAGAGACGGCAATATAGTGCAGAATATATTAAATATGGATTCATAGAAAATTCGTCAAATCCAAAATTTTTACGTGGTAGAGCCATGCTGAAGCTATATTACTGGTATAGTTGTAGCACGAATGGGTCGGCTCGAACGGGGAAGGACCACGCTCTCACAGAATACCAGCGTAAAATAGCAGTATAACGCTGCTGTGTTTCGTATGGTGAGTGTAGAGTACCGGAGACCCTTTTTTACTGGAAACGAGGCATTCCATCTTGGTCCTCACGGGTGACAACGCATCTGCATTTTGATTCGCAAACGCGGATAGATGTAGATGTCTATGGGCCACAGCAACCACTTACCATCAGGTGGACTGTGTGCTCGTTTGTCACCCTAATTCAATTTAAAAAAATCCATGTTTGCCTTTGTGCCTTCTTTGTTCAAAAACATTTTCAAACGAAGCGATGAAGCTTTCAAGATATCAAGATCATTTGAATAAAATGCATCCTGATAAGAAAGACAAAAATGTAGCCTATTTTCAAGACCTGGAAAAGAAGCATAATGCTCAGCCAAGTGTATCAAAACTTTTTTCGGTGGCTGCTAAGCAAGACGATGACGGACTTCGAGCTTCATACAATATCTCTTTGTTAATGCTCAAACAGTCAACCACACACCGTCGGAGAAATGTTAATTTTGCCGGCAATAAAAGAGGTTATAACTACTGTGATCCATAAACCGGCAGCAGACATAATTCGAAAAATTCCTTTGAGCAATAGTTCTGCTTCTGTGCAAAGACAAATTGATAAAATGGCTGATGAACATTGAAGAGTCATTGTGCAATCATCTGAAGACTTAGTCAATTTTCTATTCAGTTGGATGAGTCCACTTTACCAACTAATGAAGCAAAAAATATGTCAAGAACTGTTATTTGCCAGAAATTTAAAGACAGACACAAAAGGAGTAACCATATTTAAAACACACTGGAAAAGTTTTGTGATTGAAAAGGAATTCCCTTGAAGAATATTATATCAGCTGCTACAGACAGTACTCCAGCTATGACGGGGTGTCAAAAAGGGTTCATAGCGTACTTAAAAAACAAAATTCCAGATGCGCTTGCTGTACATTGCGCTCTACATCGACATTTGGTTGCTAGAAATTTAAGTGAACGACTGTTTCAATCAATGCAACATGTCATCAGAGCAGTCAATAAAATCCGAAACAACTCTTTAAATGACAGATTATTTCATCAGCTTTGTGTTACTAATGATGAAGATTTCAACCGATTGATCTTTCACGCAGAAGTGCGTTGGCTATCAAAAGGAAATTGTCTGACTCAATATTACAATCTGTTTGACTCTGTCGTAGAGTTCTTGGAAAACAAAGACCGCAGAATTGCGCGACAACCTCATCACAACAAAGAATGATATCGCATACCTGACATACCGTTATTAATTGCTTAATGATATGAATTTCCAACTTCAAGGCGATGACTTGAACTTAATAAAAACAACGTCGTTGCTGCTTTCGTAGCCAAGCTGCTCTTACACAAGAAGAATATCGGCAGACGTGAGTTCCATAATTTTCCCAATTTATCTGTATTCTGCAACAATGACGACTTGCTTGTCCATTGCCAACATTTGGAAAATCTCCACAGTGATTTCATTGTAAGATTCCAGGACATTTTGAAATTAGAAATACCACACTGGGTGTTAGATCCTTTTTCAAATGTTAACATAGCAGTATCACCCCAATCGGAAGAAGAACTGATAGAACTGACAACGAACGAGGAAATACAATCAAATTCTAAAATGGCTACCAAGAATTTTGGCTACAAAAGTCAATCCCGCAGTTGTACCCTGGATTGTGGTCGATCGTTCAACGATTTTTGATAGCATTCTCATCGTCATATTTGTGTGAACGCGGATTTAGCTCTGTGACAACACTGCTTACTAAAAAAATAAATCGTTTGCAAGTTACTGTTGACTGTTGAGTAAAATCGAACCCGATACTAACAAACTTATTAAAATCATCAAATTCATCCATCTCATTAGCTTAGTTTTAAAACTAAAATTGATTACCTATCTATATTGTTTCTTTTAATTTGATTAAAATATATTCTTAATATTATAAAATTGCGTTTTAATTGCTCACTGGTAATGATGTCTAGTTTAGAATGTAATAGTGATTAATAACAGGCTGATGCATTTTTTATAAAAAATATATATTTTGCAAGCCCCAAAATAAAAATCAGCTTGTTGTTAATAAATTTTTTCAAGTCACCATTCTGACATGTTAGAGCTGGGGGCCACTCTGAAGGTACCATTCATTTTGTATGCCACAAGTTTTTCTCAGTTTTCCATCGTGTTTTCTCGAAGTATTGATTTTTAGAAACTGTTATTATTTAATTTGGGACACTCATCAAATCGACGTGTTTCACTCCCTATCGCGCTTTTTCCTACCACTATCAGAATTTGGTCCAATGATAAAAGTTGGGTGTCTCGTCAAGACGAAGCTGTGTATAAACTTTCAGCCTGTTAATAATCACTGAAATCCCTTGTATGTGGGCCCGTGGACTATAAGTTTAAACACCAGAACCGACTAATATAGCACACCTCTAAATTAATTAAAGTAATGAAATTGTGATTTTTAAGTTTTAGGAGTGTATAAAAAATTGAAATTTGAAAAATAATTGATTTTCAAAAGGGGTTGTAGAATAGTTTGATAATCTCTGATGTAAATAATTGTGAGAAAACTTGCATGTTTGAGAAATACAAAAAATATATTTTAAAGATACGCGTGACAGCGCGGCGGACAATTCCTTGTCCTAAAACCCTCTTAGAAATGACAGTAGGCTTGTGTCCAGCATTGGGACGGATCACACACTGACTTTAATTTCTCCACTTTCGATAATAATCACTTGTTATTTGAATTTTATCAATGAAAAGAACACTAGGTAATGTGTATGTAAATATATTCATTCAACTTTATTTTCTGCATAAATACTGGAGCATTGTCATAGTAAGCGTCTAGACGACACTACCCTTGAAAACTTTTTTCTTGCCTACACAACTCCACAATTGTAAGGCTTCCATAGGTTAAAGTCTGTGCCCCTTTGAATTCGTTCTTGCAAAAATTACTGGCCACGCCCATAGTTCAGATTAAATAAGATTAAAAAAAACATAGTACGTAGTAACCGAGGGTCTAATGATCTCATATTATTATTTCTTTCTCTTAGTTAAATATATGTATGAATCAACAATGACTTGAAGAACTATGTTCATGTTTATGTGTTATTAACCGGTTGGCGTGCCATCGATTACTTTTGTGTGTGGCGTAAGACACGCGAGTCGTGTCTTTTTAAAAATCGTTATAACTCGCTCAAATTGCTTTTTTGGAAAATTTATCCAGAACAAAATATTCCTTATTTTGCGAGTAGTTTTTGTTTCTGGATATTTTGAAAATTTGAAATTTTTAGGGGTTGACAACCTTTTTTTAACGTGTACATGGTACTATTTTTACTTTGTGGGTTTTAAATCATGTTGTGGAAAAATTGTCTAATAAGTAACAAATAATAGCACTCATTGCGATCGCTAACAAACTCAAGTTGTAAATAAATTTCTGGAAAACAAGTCTCCTGTTAAACAAAACAATGCGTTTGTCTTATTGTTTAATTTTGCTTAAAATTGTTGAACTGCCGTCTTATTACTATCATATGGCCGAATAGACCTACGAAGTACCATGTGCTCTTGTGATATGGTATAAGGTTTATTTTTGCTTGAAGCAGTTCGAAATGTCAATCCGCCGCCGTATAGCGCCGGCGTTTTTTTCCTTTTGAAAACACTTGTTTTGCTATTCTTACTAATTACATTTGTATAACATTAAATAATATTTAACATTTGTAAATATCAATGAATGATATACCTTATTTTTATTTTTCAAATTAAGGTTCTTCATTGTTTGATATTTACAAATGTTATTATTAGGTGAAAATTTAATTTAATAAAAACCAAGGTTTCCAGGGTGATTTAGCTGTACCTACTTATATAAATGATTTTTTTATAACAACAAAAAATAGTACAAAAGGTTTGTAATCTCTTCATAAAAAAAGTCACTTTCTCTCAATTTCAAAGAAAACGCGTAAAAAAAAAAACACGTAGTTACCCACTAAAAACAAGTATCCTTCCATTTGTAACTTATGTTTGATGTCAAATAAACTTAATTAGGTCTAAACAAGTAAAAAAAGCATAAAAAAGAACATTACTTTTACACATGGCGGATGGCACAATAGGCGTGTCATTTTTGTCTGTGGCGCTTAACACGCCCGGTGTGTCATGAAATATTTGTTCGCCGCCACAGCTAAAAGCTGTCGAAAATTGGTGTCGCAACGAATCGGTTAACCTTTGTTCTTAGATAAATATATAAGACCTTGCACAATATCTCTTATCTCTATATTAATATTTCTAGAGAAATATTGAAAGGTATTCACGTTTACATAATAATAGTGATAGCTTAAACTTGGGTTTCATTTAAGATTTTGAAGTATACAATATCTTTTGTATAAATCATAACAGGGTCGTCTAACGAACGTAAGAAAGTAAAAAAAACGTACTAACTAAATGTTTAAATATAAATAAGACTACCCATTTGCCATTAAATAAACTTTTATTAACGTTTATCTATATATGCTATACAAAAAACAAATATGTTTTAACTGTATTTAAAATATTTTAAATAAAGACATGCTTTTTAACATTTAGGCCGAGATCCCCGAGTTCTTGTCTCAAATTGGATGAAAACTACGTTAATTAAGGTTCATAAATAAACTACTTTCAAAATTTATAATATCTCTTATTTATAAACATCGGTTATATGATTAGAATCACTATTAAAGAGAAAATGATAGAAATATAAAAAGAATAAATTTTAAACAATATAAATTAGACTTGAAAATATTTCTTTGTTTCATATTTTAAATACCTTATTATCCTAAACTTTTAATGAAGTAACTAACACTTTTCTTATTTTTGTTTCTTGACATAAAAAGTTAATGATCTTTTTTTGCAATTGTAATAAGAGATCAAAAATTGTGTAAATGGGGCTGCTATAATGTAATGTTCAAAGTTAACTGACGTTTTCAGGCTCCAGTGGAACCAGTGGCCGTTATCACACTGCGTCCAAATCGCACGCAGACGCGCAAGAAAGTCGTGTGGACCGAGGACACCGTCGACAATGAGAACATGAATAAAAAGAAATCCAAATGTGAGATATACATTTACGAGTTATTTACTCGCTTTCATTTATTCCGCTGTAACCTCTCATCGATTTCTGTCATTAATAATGTTCTCCGGACCGAATTTCGGTCACGGCGGCCGGTCTCAACGGAGACTAGCCATCTGCGCAGGACCGGATTATAGTGCCCGAATGTGTTCGCAAGCACAAGTGCACTCTTTCACTCACTCTCTCACTGTCATAGTCCGATGTGACGGTAATCCGACACGATCGGAGAGCGACCAAAAGCGTTACGTGCTTTCCGAGACAAAGGTGTGAAACTGCCAATTTCCTGACTCCGAGTTTCTTGATAGAAAAACTTAATAACCTATTTATTGCAGTCGTAACGTGTACGCCATTAATACTTTCAGTAACAATTTCAAAGAATCTGCTATAATGCCTTTACTTCGGAATTTTGATAGCTCGATTTAGGCTTCCATGTGCTTCGCTTGTGGCGCGACGACAGCGCCGCTACTTAGGTATATATGTGTGTGACGACGAAAAATGTTCAGGTTGCTGCATATACGAGAAGCCGCGTCGCTTTGGCGAGTCTGAATCGGAGAGCAGCGACGACGAGTGCGAGCATTGCTTCGGTCACGTGGAGCAACGCCGCCAAAAGCGACAGGCCGGCGAGACCACCACGGAGTTGCAGGTGAGTTGTTTACGATTGTATTGTCAGTTGTTTGCGCTGTCAAATTTTATCGCCGTTGTACTTTTACGAGCATGGAGTGTAGAGTAGAAGGAGAACCATCTCATATGGGAGGAAAGTTGTAAGTGTCCAACTGTATACTGAAAATAGAGGTTCCAAAACCTACCACAATAGCGCTGGCGTCTGAAAAACTACGATATGAATATAGCTGTTGTAGACGGAGTGAAGTCAGCTGAATTTAAACATTTAAAAATTTTCATGACTATAGTAGTTAGTAAAATGCCAGTATACAAAACCTCAACTATTTACGTAGTACAAAACCAAGCGGATTGATCGGTCCTTGTTTATTTCTCCATCTAATTCTAATTACTTTTGGCGCTTTTTTTATTTGTCCTATGTTACCGCAGCGCCACCCTTATTGCACGTGTTTTTACGGACACTTATTCATATACAGAGATGGTTCTCCTTCTACTCTATACTCCATGTTTACGAGACTAAACAAAGCTTTACGTATTCAGTTGTTTCATTACTAATTAAAAAAGATGAAATTCCATATCAAGTAAAAAGGGTCTCAGGTTATCTACACTCTCCATACGAAACAGTAGAATTAAGCTGACAACAAACGCTGTTATTCTGTAAGAGCGTGGTTTTACCCACGGAGCAAATACAAAAATGAGGCATTGTCATTAGATTTCACTATGTAACAACGTGTGACAATTTGCGGGGTGAGGGGGTGTTAAGCCCCGCCCACTTAACTATTTTCCATCTACCGAAATAAATAAATAGTAAAACTACTTGCATCGTTCCATATCGATATTGCAATGTAGTTTAGCTACCTTAACGATAGATGGCGGCCTATTCACGAAATGATTATAAAAACTATAAAAATAGTATTTATTATAGGCGATTAAAAATTCTTTAGGACTGAATGCAAAACAAATTTCAGCAGTAGAGTATGATTATTTTACCAATACTGAGCTCTATGTACCTTTATATTTTTAGTTTCTAGTGTCGAATATATTTAATTATATTTGAAAGCCGACGCAGAGATTTTTCTAGAACTATTTTCATAAATTAGGTGTAAATTACTTACAAATGAAATGTGATGCCATCCATAGCATCAGAGAAATCATCAAAACTTAGTTTTTACACGATAAAACACAACACTTCATCCTTTTCTTAATACTACTAAAATACACCGATTTGCGATTTTCGACACATAAGCGCAGAGGACGAATGCTGACAGTATTCTAACTAAAGCCACGCCCACTGTCATGACGCCAGAACCTTGTTAGAATCACAGTGCACAGTTGCTTAGGCCATCTCCTCTTTGTATTTGCTCTGTGGTATTATCCCGATCGAGCCGACCCATACGTGTTACAGCTGGCTCTACCACGTAAATAAACTTTGATCCTTTAAAATAAGTTTAATTTATTTTCAGGTAGCTTCGGAGAGGACAGCAGAAGTGACGCTCAAAACAACAGAAGATCGTCCATCGTCCCCCGCACCCTCCACTCCGCCCACCCCGCCCGCTCCGCCCGCTAGTTAGACTGCGTTTACTTTTAAAATTAACTTTCACTACCCATTTCACTTTGTTAAAACATAGACGTTACGTTATGGTATACAGTTTATAAATTAATAAAAACAATATTGTGAGAATATAACAAATCTAAAATATACCTTATCTCGTAGTAATTAGAGTAGAAAGTGATTAACAATAGTAGATCAGCAGGCGTAGTTTAAAATGTAGCGCGGCACTAAGCCGGGCTACATTTTAAACTATCGATCGAACGTAAATAAAACATATTTATTGCAAAATGAAATGACTTCTCGTCAGTTTATGGACTGTATCTAAACTTGAGGGATCGTAAAGCGTAAATATAGACTGACTAGTTTAACGCAAATTAAGAATTTCCTCAAACTGTTGTTTTCCTTGTATAGTTTAAGGAGTTTTATTTTCCTTTGCACTCGAGCTTAAGAATAAAAATAGTGACTCACCAGTGAAAAAGATGTAATCACACTGGAGGCTATTTAAAACACATTATGTACTTACATTTCATCATTCATATGTATTTGAAATATAAACCGGCAAATTTTTGTAACATACGTGAAAATTCAGAATAGAACGAGGTATTTCTAATAGTTTAAAAAAGGAGGAGGTTTTCAATTCGTCGGAATCTTTTTTTTATGTATGTTCACCGATGGCGACTCGAAGACGCCTGAACCGATTTGAAAGTCTTTTTGTTTCAAAGGGTATACTTTTCTGGTGGTCCCATTTAAATTTTGTAGAAATCGGTCGAGCGGCTTAAAAAAAATCAACAATAAGTTATATTTATATTGAATTCGATTAAAATTTTTCATTCTACCACACTTGTAACACATCTGAATTTAAAAAAAAATGGTAGAAGAATACTATTCTATGCTACTATAATATACTCTATGTTAAAATAATGATAAATAAAACGTACTACAATTTATAATGTATTAAATTTTATTTTATCTATTACTTGTACTGTGTTAATATACTGTATTGGAAATACTTGTCTATTGATAGAGGAATTAATATTATTGCATCTTGCGATTCCCGTTCATATTAAAATGTCCTATTATATTAAACAGCAATAAATAAACGTAAAGCAATGTTCTTTTAATAATTTGAAAGTGTTCGTTAAATCTTGGAAAATTTATAATTACTGTTGATTCAAAAGAACAATGGCAGACTTTCATACATAAAATATGTTGAGAAGAAATGGTAGCGTCTATTTATCAAAAATATCTTAAAATGTTAAGCGAATTTTGCCCTGAGAAGGCGTCAAAAAAAAATTAGATTTGAACCTTTTTATGTTATGTCACTTAGAAAAAGTCATGCGTCCTATGGTTGTTTGATGTTAGCTTAATACATTTTCAACATAATGTACCTACCTACATAATTGACAGTTTTTAGATTATTGTATCTCTATTGTATATTTGCATACTATAAATGTATATTTCTGGTATGGCTTCTGGGCCTTTGTGCCATACAGTGACATTTTGTTTTAGCTAGTGTTGCCATAACATTAAATGGAATTGTTACATATATGATTGGGATAATGTATTATTGCAGGAAGTTCTAAGGAGGTGTAAGAGACTTATTACAACCATATTACTTTTATTTTTATTATTACTGGTAATATAGTTATTACTAATGATAACTTCCTATAAAAATATTTTGTGTTTGTGTGTTGTGTTGTTAGTCTTACAAAGTGTAAGTATACGAAAATAATATAGTAAATAGCAACACTTAAATAGTGTAAAATGATTTGATATTCCCAAAACGTATGTTTTTTCTGTGGCTTTAATTAAAATATATTTTTATTTGAAAAATCATACCAAAATAATTAAACTCATTTTATATATGTTATTTCTAGACGCAACTATTTTTCTGTCCTTGTTATAAATGGAAGCTTCGACAACCGTTTGTCGTGGTCAAAGTACCGATCTGCTACTCTGAAGGTATTGGGCTGCAATCCAGGCCGTTATCACTTAGAGCAAGATCCTAAACCACGACACGCCACTTATATTCTGACGAACGAGATGAATTAGATTGAGTAGTGTTAGTACGTACTATGATCGCATGCCTACCTGCTAGCTTGGCCAGTGGGTCATTTTCCAGGTATCAGGTAAGCAAGATACGTAGAAACATTCTTCACCTCACGTTAATTCTCCCAGCTGATTTTTACGTATATGTTAGATAATATCGTTAAAAATCAGTCATCAACACCCAGAAAATTTCCGTCGGCAGTATCGCTTTGCAGATGCTTTAAAGCTCTCAAAATATTACTCATTTTCACTTATATTCTGAAGCTCCATTTATATATGTTAGCTAGACAACTATTTTAAAACGTTTTACAAGAAGGCAGACCGATCCAAGGGGTCCTAGCCCTAGACCCACAGCGTTACTCACGCTCATGCGCGCGGGTGATGCCCACGCGCTCATTTATACCCTAATATGCTTTAAAAAAATATGTTCATAACTATGTATACAGTGGCCTATTTATTTAATGGTTTTATGTCTGAAATGCTTACGCTGCAAAGCAGTTAAATTACATTACTCTGATATTTTTAAGTTATATAACATATAATTATATAAATATCAGATTTATTAACTAATTATTTTTTATAATGACAATTTTGATATAGTTATGTTTTATTGGACTCACAACCTACATACTACAACAAAAGCAAATTTGACAACCCTAGCGTTTTTTCTCTATTCACCCCATATATCGTATCTATTGACACCGGATTCCCGATAAATGGAAACCGACTACTTTTATCTAAATTACAGATAATTCGCATGTTTTTACTCGTTTGAAGCATTAGTATTCGATAAATTACAACAATACTCACAACATCAAAGTGTTTTATTGTCAGCTAGTATACAAGATATGTAAGAAAAACAGTGTAGAAGTTGAAACGTGTCTATTCACCCCATTTTACGGTACCTGATACCTGCAAAATGGCCCACTGGGCAAGTTAACATTCGATCACAGTACATACTAACACTACTCAATCTTACACATTACGTTCGTCAGAAAATAAGTGATGTTTGGTGGCCCTGGGATCTTGGACTATTTGTGTAAAAATAAATTATTTGATTTTCGTTTTAGTTTCCAGTCCGTTTGTCTCGCGATTCTCCTCGAATCTCTTATCACTGCATTCTTCCTATTATGTGTCTATGTTGTCTAATAATATAGTCTATTGCTTGTTCCCAGAGACGACCTAATAAGTAAAAAGGAACCGCACATACTTACTTCATTAAAGGAAACGTGTGCGTCACAGTGCACGTTCACGTTGCGAAATGCGACCGGCATGTCAATTTTATCTTGTCTATCGTGCAGTGCAGTGTCGTATCCTTTGGTGCTCGTTACTTGTATTTGTAGTTTTTATTTTACGTGTGTTTTGTTTGGAAATGTCGAAAATACGGCAGAACGAATTATTATCATTATGGTGTTGTAAGATAACCTAACTATAACTAAGCAGCGACACAGTGAAATTAAATGAAGCAGCATCTTCCTGACAACAACACAAAATTATAAAAACTGCAGTTTTTATAATTTTGCGTTGACAAGCGTGGCAACTATGGCAAATATCTTACTTATGAGGCAATCTATTATGAAGACCTATATGCAACAGAACGGTATCGGAATGTCTTGGGTTTTGTGATTTAAGCATTTGTTAAAAAATAATTGTGAACCAATAATGATTATTTTGAATATAACCGTTTTACAATATATAATGTAGTTTCATTTTAAAAACTAAACATTAAAACAATGTTTTTCATAATAAAAACAAAAAATATTTTCTGGAAATCCTAGAAAATCTACCCTCTGACATATGGCGGTATAATGATCGATCTATTGTATTTTATAGAATAAGGATGACAACGAACACAAAGCCCGGCTGTGGTAAGTGGATTCTGTGGCTCATAGTCATCTTCGTCTATCCTCGAATAAGAATTGAAATCCAGATGGGTTGTCACATCCGAGGACTAAGATGGAATAGAATAGAATAGAATGCCTCGTTTCTAGTGAAAATGACCATAATTAAAAAAAAAGTAAAGCAGGTAGAGGGAAATCTGAGCCTGAGACCCTTTATCTAAGGTTCTGTTCACTCACCATACTAAACTGCACAGCTGCTATTTGACGCTGGTATTCTATGAGAGCGTGGTCTTTCCCAGGTTGAGCTAGTTGCAGCGTGGTATAATAAAGACATGACGGGGAGTACTAAGAGGCGTGAGACTTCAGATACTGCTATCGGAACTCCGCCTGCCAAGTTTAAGTTTCAATTCAATTTAAGTTTTTATAATAAAAATATTAGGCGGTACATAAACCGTACAAGATGCGAAGGTAAGTTGTGAAATCAGTCATCAAAATTAAGAGGTGCGTACACGGCAAGTCATTGGAAAGTATGGGTCAGGGGAATGAAACTGCCATACAAATTTACAAGAATTAAAAATGCATTGAAAGTTCTGTCCTCTAGTGAATGAGGGCATCCACGACTTTTTCTGCCACCAGTGGCGCCACTTTACAGTGAGGTAAAATATTTGACAGATTTCATAGCGGGGATGATAATTTCTTAGGAAAATGTAATCTTTAAAGTTTCTGTATTATTCTTTCTATATCATTAGCTATATTTTTTATTAATTACATTAGAAATGAGTATACCAAACTAGAACTAAAAGCCGATTTTTAAAAAAAAGAGTTATAAAGTGCAAAAAATCAAACCACTGACGCATTGTGTTGTGTATTAATATAATATTCTAGATAATAATAAACTATTATTTAAAACTAATTTCTCAATTAACTGACATTGTGTATCAAAAAACTTTACCTCAGTCACAACTAGCGACATCTGGTGAGTGGAAGATTAGTAGCCCTCATTAGGTACATAAACTTGTAAGCTAGTTGTCTTCAGCGTTGTAGAGATAGCGTTAATTAGGCCAAAACCCCAGAATCCAAAGCCCAAAAACCTAAATCTACGGCAGTTTTGGTCTATGGTTATGGTTGACACATAGATAATGCACTCGGTTGACAGTTCTTTCAAATAAATATGGATACGATAATTAAGAAAACAAAAAAAAATTAAGAAAACGTGAATATTTTGCAATTTTTCGTTCCTCTCCTGTCATTGGTAATAAAACTGCGTATTTTATAAATATCAATATAGTCATTGACAAAATACGCCATCTAGTGGTAACTACCGCAAGCCGCGTTGTACTAAAGAATACAACGGCATCTAGCGTACACGGTACTCATTCGAAAACTGAAATGTGAGTGGCGTATCTATCCCTTGTATACAGTGTATTATTTATGGTATGGGTTGTTTTAACATAATATCTATGATGCTGTCGCGCTGTGCCCACAAACCTGAGCTACAGCTCAATCTGATTATATCTATGACCCACTGGGTTTCTTGCTGGTTCTTCCCAGGACACAGGTAAATTTTCGAACCATTTACCATTCAATAAAAAAAATCTATTTCTATGAAAAACGAAATCATTTTGTCAAGGAGCTTAAACAGGCTCATAAATTTAATAAAACACTATCATCAGTAGAGCTAACTGTTTATTTAACTATATACATAGACCAAGTAACAGATTAGCGTTAAAAACTAAAGATACATTCAACATTTTATTCTTAACGAATAATTATGTGACATTACATCAATATGACAGGTCCCTGAAGAGCAAGTATTCTCCATTTTAAGCAGAGGTCTCTTCAATATTATATAATAATGTTAAATTGTAACACTTACAAACACACTTTTTATTTAGGTCGAAATTCAAACATTATAATATTATTTTATTAAATTATTATATATATTTACATATCATATTATTCATTATTTAATTTCTCTAACACAAAAAAACTCTAAAAATGATTGCCGTTAGAATTGGTCAGATCATAATCTGTCTGAGCATTTCAATAACCTATCAAGTGTCATGACACCCGCAGGAGGTTGACAGCGCATGCATGCCCGTGTGTCAGCCGACCCCGTGTGCCCATTTCTCAATTAAACACGCCTTGTCTTCGATCTGTTGTTCAAAGATAAAACGCTGTTTTAATCTTTGAACAGTATAGATTAAAGACAAGGCCGTAATGTAACGTTTTCAAATGTTTTCGAATTGAACATTTTCGATTGTTTTGTTTTTATTTTGTCGCGTAAAAGGAGGTAGATATTAAAATGTTTGTTGTGTGAAAAAATGTCTCTTTTGATAAAACGTATTGTTAAGCAAATAAAACAAATACCGTTTTATATAATGGCTTAATCTCATAATTTTTACACTTTATGTACAAGAAACCGGCAAAATTACGTCATGCAATTTTGAAATGAGATTGATAATATTATAAAAATAGAATTTAAATTATAAAGAAGAATCAAATATCTTAATTCATAACGAATCGATGCGTATAAGTTTTATATACAGCTGACATACAAAAGAAAAAAATACCATTGTTTACATTAGCGCCTACTGGTATCCTCCCGAACGGCCCCTGACAATTGAAGCGTAAAAACATATATATCGGTTGGGCACGTGAGGGGTTATACGTCGCCACTTGATGATTTGGTCGATAATTTATAAATTTGACTTCTCTTAATATACTAAAAATACGAAAGCTCCTATCGAGGAATATTAGCAACAGTAGGTGAAGATGCAGCCAAAGCCGTGTACACATTTATATATTATATGAATTAGGCACAAAGTGCTATGGTTGATATATCATCGGCGACATCACGAAATATTTTAGAATGAACGGGGAGACATTTGATCATTTCACAAGTCAATTTCGAGTCTCAATCTCAACGCGTCCCTTCTACCTCGGGCCACTACACGCACACGGCTACAATACGTACACAATACTCGTGCAGTTTTGCCGGCCGGCATCGAGCGGGAAGCTTACTGTCCCGGCGCCAGCGACGGCACCGGGGGAGTAATCTCCGTGCCGGCGCCGGCGTCGGTATGTGGAGCCACATGGCTACACATGCCATACATTTTTGCTTGCCCGGAAAACCGGCCGGCGCCAGCGCCATGCCGGTGCTATGCCGGCGAATGAAAAAGCGCCCAATGGCGATGTATCATGAAATGCCCAGGTCTGCCGATCGAACTACGACATAAATTGTTTCGAATGGACCATGTATTTAGTAAATATGAGCACAAGTATTCCTGATGTAGTGTTGAGGAAATAATTGATGAATTGGTTAAGCAGTCACGTGGTCGTGTAAGAGAAACCATTACACAATATCGACTATAGGATATGCTATGAAGAGCGAGGAACCTCCGAAGTAGCGAAATGATCCACGTCGTCTTATGTCAGATATAAATACCTAGAGAAGCGAGGGACTTTAGCACAAAGATGGAAAAAGCTGAGCAGGTCTTGCGATTGCGTTGAATCCTGCCTATCATACCTCCCATATCTCTATGGGAGAGGCCATGTCCAGCTGCAAACTATTTATGGAGGTAATAAGAAAAAAAATATATGAAATTAAATATAATATTGGACTTCATCAAACTCTTCCGACACTCAACACCAAACCGCTATCTTCGCCTATTAGGGCTATAAACTTACAGATTTATTTATCATAGAAAAACCAGTAAACGCAAATGCAAAACATGGAAGTATCACTTCAAAGGAATTGAGCGCACAACATGGCACAATATTTGAAACTCTCAGATTGAAATTCCATCGTTGATTAGCTATATATCAATATAATGTATTTTATTACAACACATACAGTCAATATTATATTTTTGTCTGCTATTGATGTTGCTTTTTTTATAGGATAAGGATGACAAACGAGCACACAATCCACTTGATGGTAAGTGGTTGTTGTGGCCCATAGACATCTACATCTATCCTCGTTTGCGAATCAAAATGCAGATGCGTGCCGTGAGGACTAAGATAGAATGCCTCTTCCAATAAAAAGAGTCTCCGATTCTCTACACTCACCATACGAAACACAGCAGTATTAAGCTGATATTTTACGCTGGTATTCTGTGAGAGCGTGGTCCTTCCCCGGTCGAGCCGACCCATTCGTGCTACAGCTGTACTATTGATATAGCTGTAGCATGGCTCTACCACATATAAAATGTATAGTTTTAAATACATATAAATGATGATTTCTAATATTTACGCGAACACTACACATTGTATAAACTACTTTTACGGATTCTATCGCTCCCCATGTCCCCCCTCAGTCCCCCGTGACGATGGGTGCTGGAAAGCAACTGAAACGTCGGAAATAAAAATAAATATAATTAAACGCGATATAATCCGTTCGTAGTAGTTTTAATTATAAATTATTATTTTACCCGACTTCAAAAAGGAGGAGGTTCTCAATTCCAGTGTATGTTTTTTTTTGTATTTATGTTACGCGGTATATTCGCAGATTGAGAACCAATTTTGATAATTCTTTTTTAATTAAATAGGTTAGACTACAAGGGTGGTCCCATAAATTTGGAGAAACAATTCCACCCCTAAGGGTACCAAATAAATAACTCCTTTTTTAGAAATTTGAAGTCGGTTTTTAATTTTTGTTGAAAGTTATAATTATATACAATATTCATTTATTGCAAATTTCAATAAATCAATATTCAACACTCACTAAAGTATGAAGTACCTAAGATTTTTTTCTCTACGTAATCAACAATCAATACACGTGATCGCTACAAAAAAACACAATAAGATGGATGTGAAGCAATGACCGACATAAGTAATAATACTCGTACTATAGACATTCTCAAAGACACCGCTATTCTGCCGTACAAATGACGTCATTTGCCGCTTACTTCTGTTAAAATTAAAATAAAATTCAACATCGAAATTTATTGTAAAAAAGACCTGATTATGAAATAACAAAAATATATATTTGGATATAGTTTCCCTAACTTTAACCTAATTACATACTTAACTTTTAACCTAATATACATGGTAAAATATGAAATATTGTCATATCGTAAGAGTTCAAAAACAAAAAGAAGAGAGAGAGAGAGACAAAAATCTCAATAAATGAATAAATTAAACAGAAAGTTATCTATCAGTCTTTTAAGACATGTTGTTGAGTATAAAATGTCTTAAACTCATGAATTTACAAGCAATTACTTCTTTAATAAATCCCTATGATGCAATCTATGGGGAGGCCTGTGTTCAGCAGTGGACTTTTATAGGCTGTAATGGATGTATGGATGAAACTTCTTTAAATGATTCAAGACACTTTTGTTAGAGTAAGTTTGTATTGTAGGCTTCGCAGTCAAACATTCGTAAGAACTTCGATGAGCAGAATTCAGCCAAACAAAGTAGAAGTTCATTTGGTAAATGCGTAATATAGAAATTTATTTATTTTTATACTACTTCCATTAAATACAATTTCATACTTTATATAAACATGTTTTCATTTTTTTAATTATATAGCATAATTAATTTAGATTACATGTTAAAATAATTATATCCATCGGTTGCAGACTTTAATTAGACATTATAAATCACCTCCGCATTTTTCTGAAAAAGAAAAAATAAACATGTCTATTCAAAACGTAAATTAAAGTCCTTAAAGTAAGTAAATCGTTTCAAAATATTTACATTTAATTAAACAAAATTAAGCTTTATACTAAAGTAATAAGACTTAGTTTTACCCCCACACTAGAATTTTCTCCTGTATTGTGGAGGCAGTTTACAAACATAAATTGCACAAGGACAAACATAAAGACCTGGAACAATTATTTGTAGACCTTACAAGCCATTGCGCCAAGGCTTGACATTGAGTTGCACGCAGATTCTAATTTAATTGAATTAGTACTTTCTTCATCTTTCATTAATAAAGCACTGACAATAAAAACATCGTCAAGATCGATCACAATTTACATGTAATTACAGTGCGAATTACAGGTGTAAAGGACATGGAAACTATTTTTTCGGCGTGGTCGATTATTTCGGTAGGATCAATTCGTTCGGTGCGATCAATTACTTGTGGTCCATAGACATCTACATATATCCTCCATTAAGAATCAAAATGTAAATGCGTTTTCACCGCTGAAGATTGTTGGTTCATCAGGCTATATAGCAGAGTTATTTCCACTTCAGCTAACTGATCTTTTGGTATATGTGGGTTACTATGGTTATAGTTTTTATATAGCGACCTTGATCTTCCTCATAAGACCAGCGGTGAAGAATCATTTCACCACTGGAAAAATACATTATGTAGTAGCGGTGTAAGAATATCCACTACTCCATTATCATCCTTTTGGTGTCATATGAGGCAAATACGGGGTGTATTTGCCATAGTTCTAAGGCAATCAATGGGGGAGGCCTATGTTTAGCTGTGAACTTTAATAAGCTGTTATGAATGAAAACAATACATAATGTATAATTTTGTTTTGAGAAATCATCAATAATCAGGATTATTTTAATTATGCTACGCTTCATCCTGTACTTTGGTGAGTGTATATATATAATATATATTCCTTTAAAGAATCATCTATCAAGTGCTGATTAAGTGTTTAATAACTATGCCACATTTCAACTCAGATTTGGAGGAAAACCTTTGCGACAAACATAGAGGTGATACCTTAGTATTTCATTTTTTGGAATTATGTATGTAACAGTAAAAAAAATGTATTCAGGCTAAAAATAATATATTATAATACCTATTAAGAGGTTTCTCCTTATAAGTGACAGCCTTTCTAGGCCTTCTAGTTCTTCCTTCAGCTCGTTCAGTACTGCTGTCGCTGTCTCGAGAGTCATGACAACTGTTACTGTCACGCGTGTCGATACGACTGACCCGATCACAACGCTGACTCTCGTTTTTCATCTCGCGTCGTGATTCATGACCATCGCGAGATTCGGGCGTCTCGCATCGAGTAACATGTTCCTTGTCTCGAGAACTGACCCATTGAGTATCCAACGGTTCACCTGATCCGCAAGGACCGTTTCTCGATTCTCTGAAAGTTAAATGTTTGTGTTTAGGCCAAACAATTAACATTTGAAATTTGCATTCAACACTCGTGTCCTTCCGATGACTTTGTAAAGGTCACCGTAGCTCCACTCCCAAGTGGGACGTTCGGCAGAGGGCGCAGGCGCAGGACGCGAGTGCGAAGTCAGTAGCTTGACAACAGCGGTGCGGATTAGCGTATTTTGGGTGACCGCTGCAACGTTTTCGCACGACCAGTTTTTGGTTTTGTGGTCTAGAATTTGAGTATTTGAGCGCGTTTAAATTTGCTATCGAATTGGGTTTCGTGTAGACTGCCTCGAATTAGTTTGTCTAAGTTGTACGTTTAGGACAAGAGGCTTAGGGCGTGGCCCGGTTAATTGGTTTTGGAAGTTTAAGTTAATGTTGAATTGTACCGTCGCGTTAAGTGCCTTTTGTGTGTTGGCTAGGTAGTTAGTTTGCGTGTCAGATAGGCTGATTTTGAGTCGTAATGCGGGCGTAGTATTTAATATCGTACGAAGGAATTTAGTTTGTCGTTTGTAACGCTGAACTTTGTGACTCGAGAAGAGATCGCGTTCTTGTTCGTGGTTATAATCTTGTTGCTACGTGAAACGGAAGTGAACTTTGATCCACCGTTTATTAGTCGTGCCGTGTGTTAACTTTTTGATTACGATTAATGGGGATGTTAATTAAACGTACAATAAAAGTTGGTGGATTGAAATCGTGTACAATAAAGTTGATAAACTGAGATAGTGAAATGAAGACAGAAGTTGTCAATTGGTGATCGCCCCCTTTGAGAGATCTCACCTTTGGAGTAGAGGCAACGCCTGTGGATCTGCGGTCAGACTTCGACGGTCCAGTCAGTCAAACATTATACACACCACTAAACACCACTTAACATGCACCTACACCTACCTACGGCCTGACCGAGCCTTGGGACAGTGTTCGCTTCCCGATCCCGGTCGATGCCCGAAGGGCTGTAGTGGGGGAGGCTTGCACAGAGATTTAGACCTCGTATGCGGAGCAGGGAGTCCTAGACTCCTGCCTCGCGGACTACGAGAAATTTTTTTCGCTCACGGACGATTTGATCGAGGCGGGGGCCAAGTAGCATACTAATGAAGTGCGTGAAGCTATGATGAGTGGCCTGCCCGAGTCCCCTCGGAAGCAGCCTACTCAGCCGGAGCTGTTGGGACGACTCCCAACTCTGGACCTGCCAAGGTTCTCTGGGGTCCTCTCCGACTAGATGACTTTTGTTGGGCTTTTTAATAGCCTGGTGGACGCCCGGAGGGACTCGACACCAAGCCAGAAGATGGCGTACCTCCTAGCCTCACTGGAGGGGGAGGCCCTGGGCGTCGTCGGCCATTTGAGATTGTCGGACGACGCCTACCAGACTGCTCGGGACCTCCTCGCTGGAAGATATGCCAACGTCCGGTGAATTGCGGACGAATACGTCAGGCAGCTTCTAAGCCTCCCACTGCTTAGGGACCGGGTCAGACTACGCCCGTACCTAGTGAATCCAGTCTTGGTGGCCTGTAATGCGTTGAGGCGGCTGGATTTGCCGGTGGATGAATGGTCCTTCTTGTTGCTCCACATCGTGCTGTCCCGCCTGCCTCTCGACCTTAGGATACATTTTGAGGAGAGGTATGGAGGGGACGGCGCCTCCTATATTCCGCCCTTTAGTGATCTGCTGCGGTTCGTGGAGGAGTAGTGCCGGCAGATTGAGAACGCGGCGCGCACCGTTGACGACTTACGAGCCGTGCCCAGTGAGAGGCGGGATCCGCTGGGCAAGTCGTCGTCAACCCCCCTAAAGTCGATCGGAGCTTCCACGAGAGAGCGCCCTCCCTACCATCTTACAGTGGCCTAGTGGCCAGGGAGGCGCCCCCCTGTTCCTATTGCCGAGCTTCCGATCACCGGGTGACGTCGTGCCCGAAGTTATTAGGTAAGCCGGTTCCGGCTAGGCGAACTATCGCCAAGGAGTGCCGCTGGTGCTACTCTTGTTTGGAAGGGCACCTCCAGCGAGACTGCCCGCCCTGTCCGTATTGCCAGGGCAATTACCATGCAGTTTTGTGCCTGGGTGCGAGCGGCGTCTCCTCTCGGGGCTATGCCGGGCCCTCGACTCCCACAGGCGGGGACACTCAGCCACGCCCTCTCTCGGACGACGCTCGGCGCTCGCCTGCCAGCCACTGAGCCCCTGGATTTGAAAGGGGTCCCTACCCCGACCAGTCGGGGGGTCGTTCCCCCAGGGGCGGGGGTGTCGTCGCCCCCCCTCAGCGTGTGGAGAGGAGCTTCGCGGCCACTCAGCAGTCAGCTAGACCCTTCTCACCCCCGTTAGATGAGTGCTATCGCGAGTGAGTGGTATCGCCGTCCCCCCTTTGATGGAGGCAGCCCTAGCTAGCTGCCGCCCTAGCTCCCACCACGGCCGTCAACAGTCCATTTGTCAAACTGTTCTATTGCCGACGATCTCAGTGAAGGCGTACAACCCGAGTGGCGACTGTTAGCGGTTCCCGCTCTATTGGATTCGGGTTCACAACGCTGTGTGGCCTCCACTTGGTTGGTGGGAAGACTAGGGCTCCCCTGGAGCGTTGAGTCGCGCTGTCGGGGAGTATTAGATTTGGTTTGGTCGAGCACTTAATTAAAAGTGCTTTAAATTAAAAATAAAAATGCTTTGGTTTTTCCGCGAAATGTTTCGTAATTGTAGCGGTTGTGAGTAAAAAGGTGAATTTGATATACTCCTTGAATGAGTTAAGGATGAGCACCCCTGCCAAATCTCATTCGTTCGCACATCATCAGCAATCCCATCTGGGTCAAACGTATGCAGTAAATAAGCTTAGTAAATAGTTTTGTAGCATATAACTTAAGTATAAATAGACAATTGTAATCATTTAAAATCTAATATTGTAGTAATAAACTTCTTACTGTAACTCTGTCAAAATAAATAAATATATTTTTTATTGAAGTTGGGTTCATTATCTTAATTGGCGCAGTCGGTAGGGACCCGTAAGACCAAGTATTATTTCGTGGCGAATAAAAGTTTTCGCAGAAAAATCGGTCGTACGTCTCAACGTTTTAATCGGGAAAAAGGAACAAACAAATTTATTAAGGAACAGACCAACTTCAAGGACGGAGCACCAATATTCCAGAAGGAGCATGGGGAAAACTGCAGCACTGTGAGTAGATCTTCTTCACCAAACTGTATTTTCCTACCCTTCTTATTCTCCTATTTTGTGTGTGTTTATATTCTGGTTTTGTGGGATTAATTACGCCTAATTACTAGATAAATTCACACTTAGTTATTATTCTAATTAGTTAGTAATTGAGGAATTTAAATTATTCCATTTAATTTCCTTATAAGTTCACTTAATAATAACCGAAGAGTATTTATTTTTTATTTTTTATTGGTAGTGTATTCTGTAACAAAAAGAAAGAAAAATGGAAAATTTAGTGAGAGTTCCTATGGAAATGGTTAAAATTATCCCTAATTTCGATGGTGATACTAGACTTTTACCACTCTTTATAAAAAAATGTGAGTATATACTCCATTCATTCCGAGGAAGCCAGTTACAAAACGAATATTTATTCCACGTTATTACAAGTAGGTTATCCGGAGAAGCTGCGAACCTAGTTGGAGAACGGGATCATATTAATAATTAGGACGAATTAAAAACATTACTAAGCCAACATTTTGGTGACCCGAGATCCGAGGAATGTTTGGCTTTGGAACTCGAATCCTTAAAATTAAACCGTAATGAAAATTACCAGGAATTTTGTCACAGGATACAACATTTGAGAAGTGTCTTATTTTCTAAGATTAGCGAAACGATTGACGATCCGAACTTACGTCTAGCGAAACAATCTATTTATAACCATAGTTCACTAAATGCGTTTCTTTATAATTTACCGGCATATCTAGTTAGACTTGTGAGATTACGGAACGTGACTACTCTAGAAGACGCTTTGAAAATTGTCTTAGAAGAACAAAACTTTCAGTCAGTTTATGAAAGTAAAAATTCACGGTCTAATCGAACAAACTTTAGGCCGAGTCCTAACAATAATTACACTTATTCACCTAGAAATATTCCCCATACGGAGCAATCTAGTGCAAATACATTTAATAACCAAAATAATTTGTCACCCTACGTTAATAATAACCGCTCTTTTAACTCGTCAAATAATTCATTCCAATTTAGGCAAAATAACAATCGTAACAATAGCCATCGCAATAATTATCAACAACAATCGACCACTAGGTCACCAGTACCGCCGGCGCCGGGCCCGATACAGCGTAGTCAGTATTTCGCGGACAATGCCCCTGCGCATACTCAGCGTTTAACGCAATATCAATCGCCACCTGTGGCGTCGAGTTCGAACACCGATGTAACAATGCGAACTGCTAACTCAAGGAGAATAAACTATACCAATAGTGAAATAAATCAACCTTGCAATTCGCAACAATGTATTGAATCAAATCAGTATAATAATTCGGAATTGACTGGAATTCAGAATTTTCACATATTAGCCTCGACAGGACCAGTTGTGTCAATCTCAGGTACGGAAAGTGAAAAACAACCTGAATTGATGGAAATCTCAGATGATGGTGCTACAGCGAACTTCGTATCTAATAGGGAACACGAAGGCATTCCGATTTTAAACGAAGCAATAGACTCAAAACCGCGTCAAATACTAGTTTATTCGTGGTTCTCTGATAAATTTTCGGTCAAGGACATGTCTAACAAAAAGCAGCGTATTTTAGAAGTTCATATGCCAATAAATAATAAAACATTAGTTAAAGACTTTCTGAAAGAATATGTAGACTTTAAAAACAAATATTTCATCTATTTCGAAGACCCAGCTTTTAGGATAAATTTTTCAAACGTATTAATTCAATTATATAAGAAAGGAGCTTGCAAACTTGTTGAATGTACGGAAAGAATTATTAACTTAACCGATTCCGAGCAGGACCAACGAGAAATAGTGATAAAATATCACGAGGGTAAAACTTGTCATAGACGGATCCAAGAAACATTTAATAAATTAAAACGGCATTATTGGTGGCAAAATATGAAAGAAACAATAACAGCTATAATAAATTCTTGCCAACAATGCAAAAAGATGAAATATGAAAGGAAACCTATAAAACCTCATATTCAATTAACACAGAGTCAAAGCACACCCTTCCAAGAAGTTTTCATAGATCTACTATTCATAGAAAGTAAATATTATTTGACAATTGTTGATGCTTTCAGTAAGTTAGGGCAAGCGATAAACATCCCAAATCGCAGTACCCCTGAAGTTGTAAGAGCCTTAATTAAATACTTTAGTATGTATGGTTTACCACAGAAAATAAATAGCGACTCAGGTACAGAATTTAATAACGAATTAATAAAAGAACTTCTAAATCTTTATAAAATAGAGCTCCACATAGGAACACCAAATAACCCTAGTTCCATGGCAATAGTTGAAAGATTCCACTCCACCATTAACGAAATATATAGATTAGCTAAGTACGATAAGACAGATCTTGATGCCTGCTCTGTGATGACATATGCGATAATGGCTTATAATAATAGTATTCATTCCGCAACAACCTTTACACCATTTGAAATTGTTTTCGGTACCACCGATTCAGGTAACGTCTTCGATATAGATAGGGAACGTAATTTGATGCAAAAGCTCTTACAAGATCATAGAAAACGTCTTAAAGTTCTTTGTGAATATGTAGCCGAGAAATTACAGACAGATAAGATTAAGGTTAGAGAAAAAAGAGGAGGTGAGGAAGTCCCAGAAATTAAAGAAGGGGACGATATTTTTATGAAAACTACTAGGACAAGAAAAGCAAAAGATAAGCCACGTTTTGAAAAAGCCAAAGTCATAGGGAAACCGGATCATAATATAATACCCGTTAAACTTAATAAGAGACAAACTAGAGTAGCTATAAAAAATATTAAACGTCCTCCACAGGTCGTGGCTAGTACTTCTGGCATTGGCAAAACTGTCCAACGGCCTAGATCTACAGAACCTGAACACCAATCCGGGGATAGCTCCTCTGAAAGTTGGGATGGCAGTGATCAGGAATAACTCGTGGACCATTTTGAAAACATTAGATTTAAAGTTGGTAGTTGAACAAATAGATATTAATACTGAACAATATAATTGCGTAAGTAAGATTATTAGTAATAATAGTGAAGTTGGAGATGAATTTAGGGGGTTAATTAAGCAAATAGAAACATCCATAGATTTAACAAATAATAAAATACATCAGATTTTACCTATATCTAAAATAAGTAAACGAGCCATATTTAGTCCTTTAGGTTCCTTAGTTAAAGTTATCTCAGGCAACTTAGACGAAGAAGACGCTAGGCACTTCGACTCACAAATAAGTCAGGTGAATAATAGAGAACATTTGGTCGAACACCGAGTCACTTTGCTACAACAAGCATTTAACAAGCTTGTTAATGCGTCGGAAGACATAAATTCGAATGTCAATCGTTTACAAAATCAGGAAATAGATTCTATACTTCATAAGGAAAGGTCTCTAAAAAATGTTGTAACAATATTAAATACTTTATATCAAATTTCGAACAATTTTCGAACAATTTTAGATGTAATACAAGAAATAGAAACAGCTATTGCTTTTAGTAAATTACATACTTTACATCAATCAATCATAAATTCAACAGAACTATTAAATATGTTAATAAATATAGAAAAATATGCCAAATTGATCTACCCAGCAAATAAGGAAAATTTAATTAAGTTAGAAAGAAATATAGTAGTTAAATCGTATGTCAATAGGAATAACTTAGTTTTTGTATTAGATATCCCATTAATTGAACCAGACATATACACATACTACAAAATAATACCAATTCCAATATCTAATTCCGATGTTACCCATATCATAATCCCATCATATCCTTTCCTATTGGTGAAAAGATTGAAATATCGATCAGCGGTGAGTCCCTGTGAAGAAATCGACGATGAAAAGTTCTTATGCCCAGAGGAAAGTCTCGCAGAGTATCCAGCTGAAACATGTATTGAGCAAATAATGCAGATGAAAACCAACCACAGTAGCTGCCAGCAACATAATATACGATTGGAGAATTTGAAAATCCAGAGGATCTTCAAGAACTATTGGCTACTGTATACCACTAAGGACTTGATAATAACTGAACACTGTCCAGAACATGTACAAAAATACCAAGTGCAAGGCACATATATAATGATACCTAATCAAGAATGCAGAACACAGGTTTTAGACACATTCATCAACGCTCCGAGGTACTTTGCGAATATCAAACTTCAGCTTCCCACAATCGAGATGCCAACCGTACGAGAGGATGACATCAAGAAAGAAGCAAAACAGTTAGATTTAAGAAACGTGGACTTCAGTGATATAAAAGAACTAATAAATAGTGCTAAATTCAGTGATAACGAAATAAATACAAAATTCGTAGTAACAAGTGAAATCAGTGTATGGACCATAAGTTTATATCTCATTATAGTAATCTGTATAGTAGGTAGCATTTTAATTAAATTCAAATTATGTTGTCGAAATTCTCCGAAGTCGCTTGAGCCACCTTCGGATAATTTCTCTCTTGAGGGGGGAGGAGTTAAGGCTGAGCACCCCTGCCAAATCTCATTCGTTCGCACATCATCAGCAATCCCATCTGGGTCAAATGTATGCAGTAAATAAGCTTAGTAAATAGTTTTGTAGCATATAACTTAAGTATAAATAGACAATTGTAATCATTTAAAATCGAATATTGTAGTAATAAACTTCTTACTGTAACTCTGTCAAAATAAATAAATATATTTTTTATTGAAGTTGGGTTCATTATCTTAATTAATGCGTGTACATATGTTTTGTAAATATATTTGATTATTGTGTTTGCTTTGTTGAAGAGAAAATTGAAATTGAGTAACACTATTTGTGCCGAAGGAAATAAAAATCAATCCTCTCTTTGTTTTCACATTTTTGTTGGCATTGTCGAAGATATTTATTTTGAAAAGAAAATTTTGTCTGTTTGATCTATGCGCATTGGTAAATTAATTTGTTTGAATTAATTCAGTGGTTTGAGTATTGTTACTTTTGAAACTTGGTTGAAATATAAGCATAGGACTACATGTCTAAAAGGCTAGCTAGTTGGGAGATTATCAGATTGAAATCAGCTGCCGCACAATTGAGTAAATGATTATATGGTAGATGGCTTGGTTATGCCTACTTGCTTGAAAAATCATACTAAGGACTATCTGTGCGTTTCGTGTGCCGACCACCGACCGACGCCGTTCATGTGGAACTTGTGGGTGCCCTATGCACTGAAGCTTAGGTTGCCACGCTGGGCCGCTTCGTATCGCGTCGCTGTTTGCAGACCTGATCCGGTCGGATAGCGGAACGAATCATAGGGGCACAGATTTGTGTTTGAAAAAGGTCGTCGGACTTCTGTCCAGTAACAGGACTTATTTAGGTGCTGCGATGTCCAGGAAAGGCATTCAGTGGAGGTTCGACCCTCCGGCTTGCCCACATTGGGGCGGTAATTTTGAGGCGGTGGTTAAGGTTGCAAGATCTCAATCTCAAGATCAAGAATGGGGTGCCTAAGGTAGCCTAGGTTCTGGTTGTAGATTCGGTTTTGCAACGTGCCGTCGCGACCCTGTCCCGCTTGCCGGTTTGCTCGCGGACATAAGTCCTTATGTCCGGGACGGGGGTTTGTTTAGGCCAAACAATTAACATTTGAAATTTGCATTCAACACTCGTGTCTTCCCGCTGACTTTGTAAAGGTCACCGTAGCCCCACTACCGTGTGGGTCGCTCAGCAGAGGCGTAGGCGCAGGACGCGAGTGCAAAGTCAGTAGCTTGACAACAGCGGTGCGGGGTAGCGTATTTTGGGTGACCGCTGCAACGTTTTCGCACGACCAGTTTTTGGTTTTGTGGTCTAGAATTTGAGTATTTGAGCGCGTTTAAATTTGCTATCGAATTGGGTTTCGTGTAGACTGCCTCGAATTAGTTTGTCTTAAGTTGTACGTTTAGGACAAGAGGCTTAGGGCGTGGCCCGGTTAATTGGTTTTGGAAGTTTAAGTTAATGTTGAATTGTACCGTCGCGTTAAGTGCCTTTTGTGTGTTGGCTAGGTAGTTAGTTTGCGTGTCAGATAGGCTGATTTTGAGTCGTAATGCGGGCGTAGTATTTAATATCGTACGAAGGAATTTAGTTTGTCGTTTGTAACGCTGAACTTTGTGACTCGAGAAGAGATCGCGTTCTTGTTCGTGGTTATAATCTTGTTGCTACGTGAAATGGAAGTGAACTTTGATCCACCATTTATTAGTCGTGCCGTGTGTTAACTTTTTGATTACGATTAATCGGGATGTTAATTAAACGTACAATAAAAGTTGGTGGATTGAAATCGTGTACAATAAAGTTGATAAACTGAGATAGTGAAATGAAGACAGAAGTTGTCAATTGGTGATCGCCCCCTTTGAGAGATCTCACCTTTGGAGTAGAGGCAACGCCTGTGGATCTGCGGTCAGACTTCAACGTTCCAGACAGTCAAACATTATACACACCACTTAACATGCACCTACACCTATACCTACGGCCTGACCGAGCCTTGGCGCAGTCTTCGCTTCGGAACCAGGTACGTCCTATTTATTTACCTAGCCTTGTCTCTATTGTGTAGGTCAATTGTCCATAGGCATTTTGAGCCCCACCCTTAGCTGCCCGTCGATGGGATTACTCATGGGCCCTAGTCCCGTCAACCTTTGTTGGGGTAGCTAGGGGGCGTGTACAGTTTGTTTAAAATAAAGACAAAACATATATATAAGTTGTAAAATTTTTTTGTAAAAGTGAAATAAGTGTGGCGGGTGGAAGGGAAAGGTGTTCTGCCCGGGGAGCGTTGTCCGCTGTTGTTGTAGTTAGGAGCTATTATATATATACTGCTTTAACTTCGGAACTTTGTTAGCGCGATTTAGGCTTCAATGTGTTTAGCTTGTGGCGCGACGACAGCGCCGTCACATAAGAAATAAAAATATTTCTATTACCTCACTAATATTTTATTTGCGTGTGGGCAAATTTTATTTATTTATGCTAAAGCCAGATTACGGATATTACGGTAACTAACACGTGGAGAGTTCCATCACCGATACGGTCAATTTTTAAAAAATAATACATTAGAAACGTGTCAGATGCAGGCGAAAATGGACGATCTTGATTTAGCAATGATAATTTACTTGGAGAATGAGCAGTCATCCTCAGAAGAAGAAAATAATCGTATGGAGGAAAATGATTTATTCAAAGCTCGTGGTACAGAAGGTGCATTTGAGATTTAAATGCGTCGTCATCTACGGTGCAAAAATGAGAAATTCAGGGAATACTTTAGCCTATCACCAGTTTTATTTGAGTACTTAATCACATATGAAATGATTTAAGTTACAAACCATACTAACAAACACAAAAAGCCAAAACTACCGATTATCACGAGCTCGAAGAACTACTGAAAATATGTTTGGAATTACATACAATTCGATTCAAATAATAGGATCGTCAATGACCTCAAATGACCGCGATCTGTAACTGTCGCTGTAAAAGTACAGTTTGCAAAAAAAAATTGCATATTAATTTGCGTTCTTTTTCACTTTATTTAACTGAGTTTTAATACTACCGAATCTATTGAACTATATTATTATATATTTATTTAACATATTGATACTAGTCGTTGGAATATTTTTAATATCTTCATAAATCCATGTTCTATTTTTATAAGAGAAAGCGGCAGTGATGATAATCCCAACAATTATGAAGTTCGTTCACGGTTTTTTGTGAATAAATATTATTTTAAAAATATCTGTTTTGCTGACCCTACCTAACTGGTTTGAATTGACAGCTTTGACGTTACAATATAATGACGTCATACCTATTACTACTGCTCCAGCAGTGGCAGACAAACTGGTAGTGTGTGCGTGTATTTTATATGCATAACATGTTACGGGAAGCAAAAGTACTGGCAACTGAAAATTTGCCAGTATCCACTGTTTTTCTTGGCATCACTCTTGACGCAAAGCTCCAGTGGGGCCCCCATATATCCAAATTAGCAAGCAGACTAAGTTCTGCAGCCTATGCTGTAAAAAAGATTAGAGGTCTCACCAGTGTCGAGACAGCTAGATTAGTTTATTTTAGTTATTTTCATAGCATAATGTCTTATGGGATATTGCTATGGGGTAATGCGGCTGATTCAGAAACTATTTTTGTTTTACAGAAGAGGGCCATTAGAGCTATTTACAATCTAAAACCGAGAGAGTCTCTTAGAGATAAATTTAAAGAAATTAATATATTAACTTTGGCCTCTCAGTATATTTACGAAAATTTAATGTATGTTCACAAAAACAAAGATAGTTTTAGTAAAAGAAGTGATATACATTCTGTAAACACTAGGAACAAACACAAGCTAGTGATACCAGTTTCTCGACTCCACAGAGTCAGTAATTCATTCTTGGGGCAATGTATACGCTATTACAACAAGGTCCCGGAAAGTGTACAGGTTCTCTCTATTACCAAGTTTAAATGTTTTATTAAGCTGAAACTGTATAAAAAGGGTTATTATAGTATAAATGAATACATGGTTGATAATAACCCCTGGGAATGAGGTGATCGCTTCCAAGCAGTTTCTAAAATAAATTTTGTAAATAGTTCGTAATCATTTATATTGTAAAATTTATTTAAAAAAAAAGTCCCGCTGGGTTTCTTGCTGGTTCTTCCCAGGACAGAGGGTTTTTTCGAACCAATGGTAAAGTAAAAAATGACTTTCAATAAGAATTACACTTGTAATGTATATTGAATAAAAAATATTCTATTCTATTCTATTCTATTCTATTTAATACCTCTAGCAAGTCACAATGTCCGGGTCCAAATGAATCCCACTCAAATACACGTTTTCGGGAGCGTTTCACTAACAACCGATATATCCCTTGATATATCGGTTGTTAGTGAAACGCTCCCGAAAACGAAGACAGACGATAGTACTAAGGATACCTTTGATAATGGGTCAGAAAGAAATTCGATCCCGAGGGGAAAAAATCATCTTTTAACAACGTTTTATTAACTTTATTCACGCTCCATCATGTTAGTATAGCTAAATGAAACGATAATTTCATAAAAAAAATTATGAAAATACTTAAAAATAAAACGAGCAGTGAAATTTAAAATAAAATCTGCTGACTATACGGTCAATATTCTCGCGGACGCCGAACTCTTATCTAGCCCGGTGCGAAACAATGCCTACTCACTCTACCGTTCCCTTTCACACACGCGCTACCGCCGCCCGGCTGGCGCGTGTCGCCTCGCGCTGTGGAATTTACACATGTCAGCTTTCCCTAATTCCTAAAATTGCGGGGAATTTAAAGTTTATTGAGGATTTTATGGGGATTGGTATTGTGCGGGGAAAATAAGGTGATTTTGGAAATCGAAGGCCAGGACCAAGTCAGAACCTTTTCTCAAGAAATCTGAATACTTATCTTAACATTTTGTTAGGTTAATTATGAATATCGAATGACTCCCCTTTTTTAATTATCTTCATTGCACCACTTTGTTTATTACATTATTGTTGTTACGTTTTGTTTTTCTTGTTTGTTTTAATAATGCCTAACGCGTAGGTACGTTTATAGTGCTCGTGAATACGGCAACATGTTAATGTGCCTTAGAGGATCTCATAAAGCCACGGAGGATTTAGATCGGTAAGCTGTTTCATACCAAGTTTTTTTTAATAACTTAGTACTGAATCTAAATAGGTACATAACTGAATACATCAGAATAATAAACATACCTACACGATGGTTAAAAAAGGATGACTCTAAGCTTGTTAACATTTCATTTAAGTAATTTTTTCATTAGCGGGGAATCGAACCAGGTATTTGGTTTATTTAACCTGTTAATTCGAATTAAAGTGGCTAGACGTAAATTGACCCCTAGTCAGCTGCCTGTAATTCCACTGCTGGTTTTATGTTTAAGTATTTTCATGATTTTTTTTTATTAAATTGTCGTCTCATTTAGCTATACTAACATGATGGAGCGTGAATAAAGTTAATAAAACGTTGTGAAAAGATGATTTTTTTCCTCGGGATAGAATTTCTTTCTGATCCATTATCAAAGGTATCGTTAATACTATCGTCTGTCTTCGTTTTCGGGAGCTTTTCACTAATACCCGGTACCTAGATTATTAAGTATAATATTCTGTAATGTGAAAAGCAAATAATTATATACCTTCAGTGAATTGTACATACACGTTTTATTTAAAATTCAATTTCAGGCCACAAATTCTGTTATTACTGGGTTTGCACGTATTCCTTACTTTTCATATCGTAAATAACGTCGATGATTACGCACAAAATAAAAATTCCTAGCCCTTGCTGCTCCAGTTGGAGTAGGTACTGATCTTGTTTACCGTCACCGGTCACCGCTATCGAAAAAACGTTCGTGAACTATCCGGCACTGTTAAGACGTCCGTCTAGGAACCCACGGTATCTTGTTTACATAGACAACGTTATAGTGACGTCATTCACTGCTTTATTACGACAATTATGTAGCAGCACCGCAATCCTAAGAAACCAGAGCTTAAGTGGATACTATGGTCTAATAACATCTACATTTTTCCTCGGTTAAGAAGCAAATGCAGGTGGTGCGTTGTCACCCCTGAGGACAAAGATAAATTCTTTTATCATTTTGGTGTTTTTTCCATTTACCAAATTTTGATACTAATTTGCTGATTTTAAAGAAAACTCCATCGATTTCACATATTGACATTCGAGAAGTGATGTATTAGATGTGTTCTTAAAGTTGTATTTCTTTTGAATAATAAAAATTGTTGCCTTTTTGTGTTTAACTTAACTCTGCTTTATAATTAGAATAAAAGAAAGAGGTTAAGATTAAAAATATATAAAAAACAAAACTTACGATACTATGACACGAGCATCGGTAGCACCATTTGGACTAGGAGCGTCGAAACGCATCATTTTGGCCAACACATCTTCCATTTGAGATTTGTATGGCGATTCATTCCTCTTCGGTCCCGGGCTACACGATACGCTATTGTTCATTCGTTTAGGGTGCGTACCCTCTTGTAATGGCGGCGTAGAGGACGATGTATCCTGCGATGAACATCGGAGAAGCGCCTTGTTTATGGGCGATCGAGGCAGTGTCTGGTCTCGTACCGCCCGTTTAGGAGGCGACACATCGCTGTTGCCCTCGCTGTCATCAAGTCTCATCTTAGCGACGAGCACCTTGAGGACGCGTCCGTTAACACTATAATAAGAAAATTATCATTGATTGTAAATGGTTACTATTTAAACGCTCAGCAAAATTATTTTAAGATACTAATACTAATGCAATTAGGAGGTATTCAGAGACAATTTCGAGTTTAAGACTAGAAATTCACAATATTAAACTTTGTGTAAATATGTATAATGGACTAGAACCGCATTTTACAATAACATACATTTAAGCATATAAATTCAACGGGAGCGTTAGCTTTGCATGGTTTTAGAAAGTTCGGATAAATTTGGCTCATAACTTGTTGTTTTAAGTTTCAAACACGACTCTAAATTTTCATTTGTTAGTTGGCTTCTTACTTTACTTTTAATTATCTGAAGATAGTCAGCACTCCAAATGCCAACTTCTTCACCTCACTGTAGCATACCGGAAGACTATTCCATGCGTCGAATATAAATGCCTCAACTAGCGGCATTTCTTTTAAAGCTGTTCATTTTTGTTGCGTTACGTACATACATTTTTGGACCTCCAACTCTTTCGACTTGTTTTTTAACTCCACGAAGCTTTACTTTTTAAATCGATCAATTGCATTTCTAGAGATCCAGTATCAACTCCAAATGGCTCAGTGTGGATCGATTTTTAATTTTTTTTTATAAAATAAATAATATTTGTGTTTGAAACTAAAGAGTCGCAGCTTCACATCCAAAGAGCCACGTGTGGCTAGCGAGCCGCAGGTTGCCGACCCCTGGTCTAGTCCATACTATGCGTCACTAATTTTAACGTTGTGAAGTTTGAACTGCAAACACCATAATGTCAAAATTTTAGTCTAGTTCATATTATGATCCACTAATTTTGACATTGTAGAGTTCGAACCCCAAACACAACACAAACTTTTAGTCTAATCCATAAGTAATATGTTTCACTAATTTTGATGTTGTAGTTTGAATTCCAAACACTACAATGACAAAATTTGTGTCTAATCCAAACGATGCCGCACTAATTTTGATATTGTAATTTCATTTTAAACTCCACAATGACTAAATTTGATTTCGCTTTACTAATTTTGACATTGTATAGTTTGAACTCGAACATGACAAATTTTGAATACAGTCAATGCTAATTTTGACATTCTAGAGTGAATTTAAATTCAGGATTGTCTCCGAATACCGGACTAAGAGCCCAATGTCGTGTGGTGGTGACTTAAGAGAATACATCGGCCCGTTCCATATTGTGGGTATCGTAAAAGGCGACTATGGGATATGGCAAAGAGACCGTTTGGCCGATTGTGACACTTTAAACATCTTAAACAGTTCTGTGCCTTTTTTTATTATTATATATTATCTTAGATTTGCTTTAATTGTCACGTTAAAATTGTTAAAAATTATTTTGCGCGTAATCCTCCCGCCAGCACCCGTCCCAGCACCACTACACTAAGAAAGACACACCACTGTCGATAATACGACACATGATTCGCCTCTACACGAGGCATCCTGAGATGAAGTAGACTCTACGGTGGCTAACCGTACCTGAGAATGCCCCAGGATCGAGATCGGGATCTAGGCGGCGGTAATTATCTTAGTTGTCCTCGCTTGGTAGACGTATTGACGATTGCGTTACTGCTGTTGGTGGTATAATTATCTTGTTTACACCAGACGTGAAATACCCAGATACAAGTAAGTGATTACTGACCTGTGCGAGGAGGCTGGGGAGGCGGGGGAGGCGGTGCGCGCGGGGTGGTCGGGGCGGTCAGGGCGCGCGGGGCGCGGGGCGCGGGCGCGCTTGCGGCGCACGGTGGGCGAGAACTGCGCGCCGCCCGCCGCCAGCCGCTCGCTCTGCGCGCAAACACACCCACCTTACACCACCCATTCATCACCCCACCTCACAATGCTACTCCGACTCCGCCAACTCACCAAATTTACTATCATAACATTAATATTCAGATAATATTAATGTTTTAATAATGTATATTCCCTGAATCTGATAACATTTTGTACATACAAAACAAATCACGATGTTACATATCATATTTTTACTATATATATAATTTGTTTGTAAGATATCATAATAGACGCCCCTCTTACAATAAAATTCTGCGAGAGCATTTTTACTAATTTCATTTTTTTTAAAGAATAAGGATAGTAGTGATCACGGTCAACGTGATGATAAGTGAATTAGACCCCTAGACTGATTAAAAATCAAATTGTGATTGCGTTGTCACCACTGAGAACTAAGATAAGAATGCTTGTTGCCAGTAAAACAGATATTCAGTTCTCTACTTTCTTTTATATTTTTCGCTGATCGAACTAACCAATGTGATTCTACCATGTTTATACCGATTCGGTGCGGGAATTGAACATTTTATTAAGAGCCTAATTTAATTAAGTTGGAAAAGGAGTTCTTAACCGAGGATAGATCTAAATGTGTACTCATTTGTCATCCTTATTCTTTAAAAAAAAATAGATGGAATAAAAAATGAAATACAGAAACTTGAAACTTACTATACATAGATAAGGAAAAATTCTAACAAAAAGAAACCAGAAAATACTAAGTACATCAACATACAGACCCCATAAATAATAGTTATACATTTATAATAATAAATAATAATAAATTATTACAGTTATATATGCAAAATTGTTAATAAATAAAACTAACTTTTTAATAATTCTAATTTTGGCTTAGTGAACCAACATCCTGGGGTTGACATCAGACAGTTCTACAAACCTACATGTATCCTCGATTAAGAATCCATCCAAAAATCCAGAACACTAAGTTTCGATGCTATTGTTACCACCAAAGAGAAGAAATAAAGAAAAAGAGATACACATACAGACAGATGAAAGATTTACAGAAAATGCCATTATATGATTTTTGAACTTAATTCTCGACAAGTCAAGGTCACACACTCACTCATATTAAACCAGGTTTATTATTTCAATAATGCTTATAAATGTTAATACTGTTGTGCACCACTATTAATGTCTTGTACATGGCAACACTAGTTACCACTAGCGCTCTCTAGTGTCGAGTAGCAGAACTAGGAGAGTCAAGATCTTTCTAGAAATTTCGGGACCGATATATACTCGAACATACTAGATGTTTGTACAGTAGAAGGTCCTGGAAACTATCTGAGGCCTTATATAAAGCCGGTATAGACCACGACCGAGTCAGTATTGAATTGGCGATATAATCGAATACTTCGAAGCGAAATAACTGCGAACTATAGTGATCAGTAGTACAATTGCGTTTTATTTTTAGTGTGGTTTTAAGTTGTTATTAGTGTTTTATAATTAAAGTGTGAATTTTGGTAACTCAATCGGCAGTTTTTAATTGTCTCGAACCCCAAGCTCGTAACAATAGTAATATTGATTGCCTACTTACCTCAGTGTGTTTGCTCTGAATACCAGTAGGAATATCAACCCGATCATTCTCGTCTACCTCAGTGGTTGAGTCCGGCTCTAAGTTCACCCGACATTTTGTTCTCCTAGTCTGTTGATCAAAAAGATTTTCTTTATTAAAGATAATGAAGATTATAAACGTGATATTATTATGTGTTATTAAATATACAACTGGTCGAAAAAGCGTTATTACGTTTATTCACCCCAAGAACCCACTCTCTATGAGGCATTTAATTCCTTACAATTCGTATATAATTGTTAACGCGCAAATTTGATCTTTAAAACTAAGTAATGCAAGACTGTTTATTCCATAAGTAAATTTTATTACTGGTCTATTAATATTATAATATCATTATCTTCTCCTTCTAATCTTAATAATTGTGTGTGTGTGTGTGTGTGTGTGTGTGTGTGTGTGTGTGTGTGTGTGTGTGTGTGTGTGTGTGTGTCGTAATAAATTGAATTATATGTGAATCCGTTGACATTATTTAATATACCTGGACTAGTTGTTACACGATCATTACATTAACATCTCACATCATACACCTACCTGTGTATTGTGTATTCTGTCCAGCAACCAGCTGGGTCCTTCTAATGGGTCCTCCATCCTGATTCTGAAATATCAAGCATATTATTAAAACATTTAATTACAGGAAACGATACGAGATTGCAACATTCGACAATTTTGGCGGGACTAATTACATGTATTTTGACATATCTATATTCCATTCATAGACTTAGATTATACTGGCATAATTCCGTTGTACATTTGACATTATTATTTATTATCCACGTTTGTTGAAATATTTCATTGTATGACATTATGTTTTATTATCCGTGTTATTTGATTTGATTTAATGAATAATGAGATAATGTTTTAAGTTCCATGATTTTAATAATATTGTAAGCCTTATCTAGGCAGGTTGTGGTGATACTAAATTACTTTTATAGTGTTAAATCTCTTAAGTCTACAACTAGCACAATAAATGACTTATTCTTTTCTATCTTTTTTTTCTAACGACAAATTTTACGGCAACCACGGCGGCGCCACTTAGGAATGAGGTGAATTTCACAGATCTCATGACGGCGAAGTTAAATTGTTCGATAAATTTTAAGGATTAATGTTTCCTTCTAAAATATTTGTTATATTTTGTATTTATTAGATTAGTAATGGATAAACCAAACTACGTATTAACCTAAAAGTAGAAATAAAAAAAAAAGTTAATATGTGTAAAAAAATATAGAATACACCATTAAGACTGTTTTGTGTACATACATAGACTAGAAATCGAAAATATTTTAATTAAAACGAACTCTTCAATGATGATGACACTGGTAACATCTGCGTAAATAAGTATTATCAATATCAATCCATCATCATCAGCCTGTAAGTACTGCGTGACATGGGGGCCTCCCCATTTGGGGGGGGGGGGGAGGTGCCTTAATCGTCGCAGCGTCTTCCTAATAACGACCAAAAATAAAAATAAACTGCAGTTGCCATCCCGCTTGCTAAGTGTGGCAACTATGGCAAATATCTCCCCTATGGGGCAACCTTTGGAGGAAACTTATATTCAGCAGTGTATTTTAATAGGTTGTAATGGTATAATATGTTGTACAATTATTATAATACCCATTCAAACCGGGGACCACATGATCTGTAGTCGCGCTTTCGACCACCAGCTAACTTTTTACACTGTTCACAGGAAAATTCCACTTACCTAGAAATAATTGGAGATATTTGTTCATCATCCTCTGGCTCTAGTTCTTCATCGACTACATCCAACCTTCGCCTGGCAAGAATTACATTATTTTGTAGCATATACTAAGTAAAGATACTACCTACAAATGTCACACAGGTCTTTTCAGGTAATTTCCTTTCTACGAGGGTTATCAGGAAAAATCCACTGGTGGTAGGGTCTTTTGATTACTGTCTATATATCAGGCTGGGTCAGTACCGCCTTCTTATTTTTGGCACCGAGCCGCAGTGTTCTGGCTTGAAGGGTAAGAAAGCCAGTATAATGAGGGCATCGACGACTTTATCTGTCGCCAGGACGGAGCCACTTTGGAATGAGGTGAAATATTTGACAAATTTAATAGCGGGTCAGTTAATTTGTTGGAAAAATGTAAGTTTTAATGTTTCTTTATACAATATTAGTTATATTTTATATTAATTAGACTACAAATGAATAAACCAAACTATGTGTAGTGGCGGTGTAAGAATATCCACTACCCCATACCATTCCGTGGGTGTGGTAAGAACTGACAGAGGGAAACCAACAGATGGGCACCATCTTCCCATCTCTATATAAATCAATTGCTGTCTGTTAGTCTCGCTAAAACTTAAAAAAGGCTCGAACGTATGTGTTTGTAGGTAGCGCTGTTGTCGAGATCCAAATAAATCACAAGTGTGAAGCCAAGGGATCACTAGTAACGACTAAAAATAAAACTACGGTTACCAACCTGCTTGCCAAGTGTGGCAACTATGGCAAATATGCTATATATACGAGGCAATCAATAGGGGACGCCTATTGTTCAACAGTGTACTTTCATAGGCTGTAACGGTAAACCAAACTACGGATACTCCTAAAAATATTAAAAATTGAAGAAGAAAAAAACTAGTTAAAAATGTGCAAAAAATTAAAGAGCAAACCACTGAGGCATAGTCTTGTGTATTATTACAATATTTTCGAAACTGATTAACTTTTATTTAAAGGTAACTTCTCGTAAAATGAAAGTGTTTAACAAAAAACTTCACCCGAGTCCCTCTTAGTGACATCTGATGAGCGGAAGATTATTTGTTCTCATCACAGGATGTTAGGTTGCTGGCCTTAATGGACTGCTGTGGTCTCTTGTCATCAGGTGGGCTATATATAAAATACTAGCTGGCCTGGCAGACGTTTGTTCTACCCTTAGCGGCGAACCTCTATACTATAACAATACTTACATTCGCAATAAAAAATGCTGAGGGTTACTTACCGGGATAAAAACTACCCTATCTCTCAAGTTGGACCAAACTGCACACAATGTGCAAAATTTCATTGAAATCAGTTCAGTAGTTTAGGAGTCCATCGCTGACAAACAACGTGACACGTCATTTTTATATATAAAAGGTTACGTGTCACATTGTTTGTCCGCACACTACTTAACTGATTTCAATTAAATTTTGCACACTATGTGCATTTTGGTCCAACTTGAGAGATAGGATAGTTTTTATCCCGATAAGTAGCCCTCAGCATTTTTTATTGCGAATGTAAGTATTTTTATAGTATAGAGGTTCGCCGATAAGGGTAGAACAACGTCTGCCAGGCCAGCAAATTTTTATATATAAAGATAATATTTTCGGGTGTAAACTACAAAATTTTTCTTCCAAGGGCCAATATCACCTGCATACACACTTTTTTTATAAACTTGAAGTACAAACAAACTTACAATCCACCTGATGGTAAGTGGCTGCAGCCCATTGATACCTGCAATCACACTTTATAAGTGGTAGAGTCATACTGCAGATATATTGGTAGTATAGTTGTAGCACGAATGGGTTGGCTCGACCGGGAAGGGACCACGCTCTCACAGTATACCAGCGTAAAATAGCAGCTTAACACTGCTGTGTTTCGTCTGGTGAGTGTAGGGAACCGAAAACCTTTTTTTACTGGAAAAGAGGCATTCCATCTTAGTCCTCACGGGTGATAATGCATCTGCATTTTGATTCTTTATTGAGGATAGATGTAGATGTCTCTGGGTCACCGCAACCACTTACCATCAGGTGTGCTCTTTTGTCACCCTATCCTATAAAAAAAATCAACATTAAACAAAGAAGACCACAGATGCATTGTCATCTCCGAGGAGATTTAATGTCCTCAATTATACTGGCTCTCTATACCCTTTAGACCTGAACGCAGCAGCGCAAGCTGCAGATCAACTGACAGACCACCTGATGGTATGTGGGTACAGCAGACCATAGAGACTTGGAATCAACTTCAAACGAAGTAGGTTACAAATGCATTGTCACCTCTGAGTGTTAAGATGGAATGCCTTACAGTTTGTTATTATATAGGCTCTATAGCATGGCCAGTGCGGAGGTGTCGGCTCTGTGCTCACAAACCTGCCAACATGCTGACAGCGAATTAATCTTCGAAATGTATGCCTAAAGCTAACCCATGGCACAACCCTGACTTCATCATTAGCCCATAAAAGTATTCTATTTTATTGTTCGAATACTTTTGTATATAGACATTTAACAAACACAGTAAAAAATAATAAAATAAAAGCAAAATAATCAGTGCGCCATCAGATGTACCGACACTATCTTAGCGAACAGACTATATATAGAGCCAATATAATTACAGGTTGTGAGGCATTCCATCTTAGTCCTCAGAGATGACAGCGCATCTGCAGCCTTCATTGTTTGAAGTTGGTGGCAGACGTCCATGGATTGCACTTGCCACTTAACATCAGTTAAACTGTAACTTCATTTGTCACTTCAGTTTTATAAAAGAAAACTTACGCCATCAAGACACGGCAAAAATGGTTGACATAATAATAGCTACTTACGATGTTTGGATTTCATCAATTTCGGAATGATTTTGAGATTCCTCCAATACCCTCTCGCTACTATCTGGAAAAGAGGTATATATTTTAAATTATAAACCAACTTAACATTAGAATTTGTACATGAGATGTACTTCCGCTTTTATGACACAGCTTTCTTAGGAACAATTTTTGTATTCTAATAGCAGTGTAGTGCGCCGTGTAGTGGCGGCTAAGAATATCCACTACCCCCATATCTTCCCGTGAGTGTCGTAAAAGGCGACAAAGGGAAACAGGCAGGAGATGGGCAGCAGCATCTTCCTGATAACAGCAAAATTACAATAAAAAAACTGCGGTTGCCAACCCGCTCGCCAAGTGTGGCAACTATGGCAAATACCCCCATGATAAAAGTTACAAAAACACGGCCCCAGTCCCCGGCGGCCCTGATATTCCTGGCTACGGTGGCGACCATGGTAACGGCGGGGCAGGGGGTGCTAAGAATCTCCGGTGGAGGCTCGGTTGTCATCTAAGACGACTCGACCTGGCAACATACAACGCACGCACCCTGAGGACTGACGAGAAGATCGTGGAGTTGGAAGAAGAGATAGACAAGTTGCGCTGGCATGTTATAGGATTATCCGAAGTCCGAAAAGAGGGGGAGGACACGGTAATCCTCGAATCCGGCAACTTGCTCTATCACCGGGAGGGCGACCATCTGTCCCAAGGAGGTGTCGGATTTATCGTCCACAAGTCTCTCTTTAACCGGTTCAGTGCGTTTTTGTGAGGCGTATGACACGCGAGTCGTGTCTTTTTTTTAAATTGTTATAACTCGCTCAAATTGCGTTTTTGGAAGATTTATTCAAAACAAAATATTCATTATTTTGCAAGTAGTTCATGCCTACAGCTTCATTTCTAAATATTTTGAATTTTTCAAATTTTTAGGGGTTGACAACCTTTTTTTAACTTTTACATGGTACTCTTTTTACTTTGTGGGTTTTAAATCATGTTGTAGAAAAATAGTCTAATAAGTAACAAATAATAGCACTCATTGCGATCGCTCACAAACTCAAGTTGTATATAAATTTCTGGAAAACAAGTATCCTGTTATAAAAAACAATGCGTTTGTCTTATTGTTTCATTTTGCTTAAAAACCTACGAGGTACCATGTGCTCAATTCGAAACCGTATATGCATAAAAAAAGTTCGGTAATAAATAGTCTTTTGTCAATCCGCCGCCGTATAGTGCCAGCGTTTTTTTCCTTTTGAAAACACTTGTTTTGCTATTCTTACCAATTAGACGTTTTCAGATCGACTCTAATTTTACATTTGTTTAACATTAAATAATATTTAACATTTGTAAATATCAATGAATCATAAACCTTATTTTTTCCAAATTAGGGTTCTAGATTGTTTGATAGTTACAAATGTTATTATTAGGTGCAAAATTTAATTTAATAAAAACCAAGGTTTTCCAGGGTGATTTACCTGTACCTACATATATACATGATTTTTTATAAAACAAAAAATAGTACAAAAGGTTTGTAATCTCTGCATAAAAAAGTCACTTACTCTCAATTTCAAAGAAAACACGTAGGAAAACACGTAGTTACCCACTAAAAACAAGTATCTTTCCGTTTGTAACTGATGTTTGATGTCAACTAAACTTAATTAGGTCTAAACAAGAGAAAAAAGCATTAAAAAGAAAATTATTTTTACACATGGCTGACGACACACCAGGCGTGTCACAAAATATTTGTTCACCGCCACAGCTAAAAGTTGTCGAAAATTGGTGTCGCAACGAATCGGTTTTTTATATTATATATAATAAAAATATACAATCTCCAATATTTATATATTATACATATACGTACAGTAGTACAATAATACAATTAGTAAATAATTAATTACTGACTGCTTCGTTGGTCTAGTAAGCGCAACTGCTGATTTTGGTTTCGAATCCCGGGTCATACCAAAATCAATTATTGGGTTTTTATGTGAAGAAATTCTCATTGGCAGTCTGGAGTCAGAAAGTTGATGCTGTTCCTCCATCTCAGAAAAACACGTTTATCGGTTTGTAAAAAAAAATATAAAAAACCGATTCGTTGCGACACCAATTTTCGACAACTTTTAGCTATGGCGGTGAACAAATATTTCCTTACACGCATATCGTAAGCGCCATAGAAGTTGATGACACGCCTTTTGTGCCATGAGTCAAGTGTAAAAATAATATTCATTTTTATGCTTTGTTCACTTGTTTAGACCTGGTTAAGTTTAGTTGACATCAAACATCAGTTGCAAACGGAAGGATACTTGTTTTTAGTGGCTAACTACATATTTTTCTACATATTTTCCTTAAAATGGAGAGTTAGTGACTTTTTCTATGCAGAGGTTACAAATCTTATTGTACTGTTTTTGTTTTATAAAAAAATCATTTATGTAAGTAGGTAGAGCTTAATCACCCTGAAAAACCTTGGTTTTTAGTAAATAAAATTTTCACCTAATAATAACGTTTACAAACGTTCTTATTAGGTGAAAATCATCAAACAATCAAGAACCTTAATTCGGAAAAAACAAGGTTTATGATTCATCGATTTTACAAATGTTATATATTATTTAATGTTATACAAATATAAAAGTCGATCTGAAAACGACTAATTAGTAAGAATAGCAAAACAAGTGTTTTCAAAAGGAAAAAAACAATAGCCAGATGCGCCGGAGCTGTACGGCGACGGATGAACAAGACTATTTAGGTAATAGTAACTTTTTTGCAATGCAGTGGACGATATGAATGACAAGCTTGTGAAAACTGTTCATGCGGTCGGAGCTAAGTTTTGCAAGACCCGCCGCAGAAGAACACAAAAACTCTTCGATCACACTCTTAATCTCATGGCTGTTAAACGGGATATGAAGCTGCAGTCATCAGTAGATTTGACAGCATACAGGCAACTGAACAGTCAGATCTCTAAATGCATGCGGCAGGACTTACGCAACTTTAACACTGATCATATTGTAGAAGCGATCGAGCGGAACCAGCGCTCCAAAGTCTTTGCTAGAGATATGTCTGCCAGAAAGAGCCAACTATCGAACCTGAAGACCGAGTGTGGCAGCGTCGTTTCCGGGACACCTGAGATTTTGAGTGAGATTGAGAGGTTCTATGGGCAGCTGTAGTAAAAGCAAGTGTGAGTAACGATCCAAGAGCGAGTCTTATCCGACACTATTCCGATGATATCCCGGACGTCAGTCAGAGAGAGATTAGAATGGCTCTCCAGCACCTTAAAAAGTGGCCGGGCGAGGATGGAATTACAGCGGACCTTCTGAAAGCGGGTGGAAAACCGGTACTCGAAGTTCTTCAGTAGCTCTTTAATTCCGTCCTCCATGGTGGCATTACACCGGAGGCGTGGAGCAGAAGTGCGGTTGTCTTGTTCTTCAAGAAAGGTGACTACGCTCTCTTGAAGAACTACAGACCGATTTCCCTTCTGTGCCGCGTCTACGTGCTGTTTTCGAGAGTATATACTTTCATATGCATTTAATAAAAAGCTGTAATGTTGACATTACAAACAGACACTTCAATTTTATTATATATATATATATATATCAATATTCTTAAGTTCAGAAGTAAATGTTCTAGAATTTCACCTTCTAAACCTAGATCTTCTGTACTATTTTCAATATTTGATTCAGCATCAGCCTCCACATTGTTATGAAGTAATTCGGCCGCATCTATCCTTGTTAACGGAATGTACACATCTGCAAATAAATAAGTACTAGCCTTAGCAACTAAATTATCGCTCACAATCGACCTTTTAAAATCAGACCTCGCACTAGTACCTTGTAGTAACATGTGCATGGGCATTGCCCTCTCTGTCACATTATGATTTTGATTAGGACTTCTATTAATAGAACCTGAAATAGATAACAAATAATGTAAATTGTATTGCCATCACAATATTAAAGCAACAATTCATAAAACAATTATGATAATTATTTACTTGTTTTAACTACTACTATTAGTACATTGGGGGAGGCCTATGAATTGTTTACCACCGGCGATTTTTCCGAACCGATATGACTTGGGGACCTTCAAGAAAAAAGTTTACACCTTTCTAAAAGGCCGGCAACGCATCTGCAATTCCCTTGGTGTTGCGGTTGTTCATGGACAGCCGTAGTCACTTACCATAAGGTGAGCCACATGCTCGTTTGCCCCCTGTTCTATATATAAAAAAAACAATATTACTCTTAAAATACAATTTGAGAAACTTACGTGAACCACTAGTATTGAGCAATGTCCTGCTAAGTGATACCACTGGCTGAATGGACTGGCCACCAATCAACAATGGTGGGACCCTGTTCACTCTGTCTGTTGCTGGCGTACCACTGATTGTACTCCAGCGTGGTGAAGATGCGTCCAGCTCCTGTCTCTCTCTCATGTATGCTTTTACCAGATCCATAGTCCTCGCAACAGCACCAGACGCTTGTACCAGGTGGGTAAGTGCCTCCTGACTTGTTGCTTGTAACGCTGCATCTAATTGACATACTTGTGCTGCGCCACTACTCCGTATTTTCTGCAATATTAAATAATAACAATAATATTTAAGATATTCTTATGGCATAATTTTATTTTCATAGCAAGTATAATATCAATTAGGATTATATAAGTTTCATATGGCATATGGGAGTGAAGCATGGGCTTTAACAAGAAGCATACCAAACAAACTCTCCATATGCCAACATGCCATGGAAAGGAGTATGGTATGGATCAAAATAAGAAATAGCAGCATCAGAAACAAAACTAAAGTCCAGGACACAACTGAAAAAAGTAAAGAAACTTATATTCAAACCCGCGCTGAAAAAAACGCAACGTAATTTCAATCCCCCGCCATTTTGAAGTTTACTGTGCGTACTTATGTGATTAAGTATTTGTCTTATTTTGTGACTCGGCTATAACTTTTTGCACTGATTCTACTATATTAGTTTACCTTGGCAAGTTATATACTGGTATATCATAAATAATAATATCTAATATTATTACTTATGATATTATCTAAATAAGGATGTCATACTGCAGCTTAGTTGTAAGAAAGTTTAGTAGATGGCAGTTTAAACAATGGTAGTATAGTCTTTGAAAAAAAATTGATAAATGCAAAATAATTATGGAGAGGCATAACATAGCCTTGCAAAGAATAACATTTTTAAGAGAAATGTAAAATATAACCAATTAGGACGTCATAATCGTTGATGAAATGATGACACTGCAGCATTTTGCTCGCAGGTACCCATGGGGAAAGGTGATGGAGGATCCGTCAGAGGAGGATTTGTAGAAAATTATTTATTAGCTTTCCAATAAAATAGTACAAGAGAATGCGATGAGGCAATAGATGCTGTAAAATTCAAAGAGTTGGTTATAACCCTTTTACAAAATATTCCTGCGAATATCACAAGACTACCACCATACCACTGCCGTTATAATGCTATTGAATTGATTTGGGCCCAAATCAAAGACTAGTTCTTATATGAAATGTTCTTAATGCAAACATATTATTAACTCTACTAAACACACACAAGATTTAGTATCTTATGACTATATATAACTTCAGTGTCCCCATAGCAAAATACCATATGATATTATGTTATGGAAATAGCACAAGCAAACTAGTCTAGCTGTTTCAACACTGGTGAGATTTCTAATATTTTTTACTGAACTGAACTGCAGAACTAAGTCTGCTTGCTAGTTTTGATATATGGGGGCTCCATTTAAGCTTCGCTTCTAGTGTGATTCTAAGAAAATGGTGGTATCAACAAGCTCTTTCCCTATATTCTTTAATACTATATTCAATATAAACTCATAAATAACACAAACAGTAAAATATATCTTCAACAAATAGCAACATGGATTAAACAATGTTGTTAAATAAATTATATATAAAATATTAGAAACTCACACTCAGTTTCATCCTTAATTCATTTATTTCTTTCATAAGTTCCAGCTTTTCATTCTCCCTTTGTGCTGCAGTCATTTTCCAATATTGTACCTTTTGTACCAACTCTTTATTCTTCTCTAAAAGGTCTTTAACTTCATCTTCAGGGTTCGACATAGTGAAACGGATAAATACACTACAGCCACAAACTAAATAGAAGTATGACTACAGCCCTTAAATTTATTTATTCTCTTCTTCTTCCTTTATGGCAGTTACTATGAATTCGCCAATGACATGTTATATGCAAAGTGGTTTAATTGGGACATAAACTCTGCATAAAAAAGGGAAATTAATAATACAAGACAGTGCAACAATGAATATTATGTGATTGATTTTGGCCAACTTATATGCTGAATTACCTAAAACAAAAGACAATGTTGTTAGAACAATCATCATCATATATATGTAACGAAAAATATATAGTTTAATGTGGTTAGAGTTAATAAAATCACATAAAATATATACAAAAGAGGTATTTGTGAAAGTTAGGAGTTAAAATCTATGGAACGAGGAATGTAAGGGGCAGACAATAGTAAACAGATGATGACAATTTGGTGCAGATAAAATATATATGGTTAGTTTTTCCCTCATCTAAACCAAATTTGCACAGAGAACTATCCCTAATCCAGAGTTTAGCTAGGTCAACATAGGTACAGGCATGTCCAATTCTCAACAGGCAACAATAGAAGTAGCATACTTTTTTGCTTTATTAAATATGAAAAACCAAGGTCTTGATGGAATATTATCTTGTATAGCAGCATAATGCTTGCCTTTTAGTATTTGTGATGTTTTAACAAGCGTTTTCCTAGCAAGTGGAAGTGGAAGTCATTGGAATAGGTAATATTTAGTGGGGTGCCATTTCTAATAGCACCTTTGGCATACAGATATGATTTTTCATTTTTACAGATACCACTATGACTAGGTATCCAGGCTAAACAGCCAGAAATCCCTTTAAGATGACACCTATACAGAATGTTTTATATATCAAGAATTAAGGAAAATTTATATTTACCTTGAAATTGGTTAGCCAAAATAACAGATAAGCAGCAATTCTTAGAATCGCTAAAAATCACTGTTTTGTCTAGGCTATGTGATTCAATGTATGGCATAGCTGCATGGATTGCAATTGCCTCAGTAGTAACAATGGAACAAAATGAAGGGCAATTAAAGCTAAGGATTATTTTAAACATGGAAATTCAGACAGCTGCACCAGTACAGCCGTCATCAGTAATTTTGGATGCATCTGTATACATGATCATCCAATCTTTCCATTTTTTCCTATGGCTTCTTTTAATTTTAATACTGCCTCAGGGAAACCTTTTCTAATATCAAGGTCAAGGGAATGTTAGGTTGATATATATAAGTTTAGAAAAGAGTATTAAAGAGAGACAAAGCTATCAAATAAATGTGGACAATCTTTATGGAGCCTGTACTTACTTGAAGATAAGAATTCTGAGAGAAAGCCTTATCTACAACAGCATTAATTGAGGAGCTATGGGAAGGAAGAAGTAGTTTGCTTTTCTCATCCCAAAGGCATGAATAACCTGAGATCCTAAATTGGCAGTCAGGTCTAAACCACATCTCCTGGATGGCAAGAAGAAGTGGACTAAATTTGTTAATAAGGAAGATAAGTTCATTCTTTTTATGTTTAATATCCCAACAATTCCATTGTAGAATTGTGAATGTTGCTAGTTATTTAAGTAAGTTGAGTAAGTTTTTTGCATCAACTGAGGAGAAGTTCTGCATCACTTAAATGGGAAATCTTATGATATTAATGTTAATTAACATTGATATCATAAGTTTTCAGAAATTATCATTCTTAGAAATGTTACCATTCCCTAGTAAAGTATACCCATTAGGAATGGAAGAAGTAGGATCTTCAACAATTGCCTGATTGATAAGGCAATGATAAGCCAGCCCTTATCATATCCAGAATTTAATAATTGGCTGTAAGTATGTTGTGAAATAAAAATAGATTCTTTTTGTTTTATGTAGTTTGTGGAGGCTGAGCCAAAGGGGTTGAAAAACTGTCAGTTATGAGATAAGAGGTCTGTAGAGAAGAATTACGAGGCAGGCTTCTTGTTGTGTCAGCAAAGGATCTTCCAGCGATCGATCCAGCTGAAACTTCTAGATATGAAATTTTTTTTTGACATAGCAAGCTTAATAGATTTTCCCTTAGATGTTCAGGGCAAATTGGATCTTTTGCTGTGTGGACACCTGAGTAGAATAGCACAAGTAGGAGTTTGCCTAGTACAAGATAAACCTTCATGATTCTGTGCACATACAAAGCAGCTAGGAGATGATCGACACTGGGAAGTTACATAGCCAAATCTGCAACATTTATGACACTGAATGAATGGCAAAACATATTTTTCTACTGGCATAGAGGTGTAAAAACAGTAATTAGTATTAGTATTAGGGTGGAAGTTTTTGCCCAGAAAAAGTTAGAACTACTATCTGAGTTGGAACCCATGAAACTACTGCTGTCCACTCACCATTCGTCTATTAAGAGTTGGAGAGCTTTAATTATATCACCATAGCCAGAGAAAATTTCTGTAACTGCTAATAATACTTCTAGTGTCCACTCTATGGTAACTTGTCTGACTAGCCCCATATGAGTGATACTATATGAGGGGATAGTTGCTTCATATTTAAAAGTCTGGACAGTGGGGTGATCAATAAAAATGTTTGCATCCACTGCTGTTTTAAACTCAATCGATATCCTGTTTTGTCCAACTTTTTTAACTCCATCACAAACTATATTTTTAATATTACTATGATTCAGAAAGTGACCGATTTTAATTGGTTTAAGAATTACTCCAGATAGGTGATCATTTGAGACTTTACTTACGTGAACTAGAAAAGGCGCGGTACCATCTTGAGAGTACTTTACTTTTGTATTACTTAAATCAGGATAGGTATATGAATAATAATATTTTTTTGTGGATGGGCACACCCGTTACTTACTGGTCAATATAATGGGTAAGGAAACACCCTTTCGGGATCGGGATGTTCGTCCTCCATTATATTTCTACAACTAAAAATTACATAAAAACGGCACAACTAATAACACTTACTAATCTACAGTTGTTAAAACCACCAAGACAAAAAAAAATTACTATAGTAAATCACCAGCACTAAATAAAACAATAAATGTAGGCGAGAAAACTATGACACATATCTCTCACTTAAAATCAAGACAGAGTCCAATTCACAGAAAACAATTACTCTTTACTTCCAATCTATCTTATTTATTTTCATTTAATTTTTAATTCAATCACTGACGTTTCATTAGCTTTAAAAATTCAAATTGTTGTCAAGACTCAAGTGTCAACGTTCTAGAATTCATATCATAGATAAATAAATATGTAGCAACCAATAGTCTTTGCGCACTTCTTACTAGTTTGTGGTCTTTGCGTTATTATAATACTAAGCACCTATGCTAAGCACTAAGCCATAGACTAATATATATATAGGCGTGTGTATCTCTTTACGGAAACGACTCACTGATACGAATCACTGAAGTGACACAAAAGATTGGTTCAGTAACAACGTTTCAAATGTATCATTTGTATCTGGAACAGTGAAACATTACTTTGCTCTTTGCTCATTTCGCTCGACGCGTCGCTTGCGAGGCGACTGAGCCACGAGCGAGAGAGAGAGAGACTGAGACAATGATTAACTTAACTATTGACTCACGAGTGGCGAGTGAGCGGGCGAAATAATTATAATTCACACAAGTCAGATAGAGATAACAAATAAGAAGTGTATCACTCAACTCGTACGGATTTTCGCTGACGTTATTCATGCACGTAATAATTACTACTAAGGCGCTTATGTGTCAGATACTATACGGTCGTTTTTTGTATGTAACGTTTGCATTAACAAGTTGATGCGGCACTTGTCAAATTGTTTATATTCATTAGCGCCTGTTTACGAAAACATACTGAGTTATGTTTAGGATTTCTTTGCGTAGTGATTATTGTGACTTTACTTTCTTCCTTTTCATCATAAAGTTTAGAGTTTTTATACTTTACGAGTAAATTCTGTGTACATAGACATTGCTGTTTTGTGTAAATGGACATTTTTGTAAATAATGAATTGTCACATAGTGACATTTTTGTTAAAGTATGAAGGAGAATCGATTTTATATACAATCTTATTACGGTACACAATAAATAATCTAAGCACTTATATTATTCAGCATTGTTGCCACATAACATTTCACGGATCAGTCAGTAATAAACGCCCGCGACGCAACTTAATGTATTCGGAACATTCTTTCTTTTATATCTTTTGAGTCGATGATACAAAGGAGCCGAATGAAACATATCAGTGTTTCGGAACATTTCAATGATCAAGATGCAAATGTTCCAATCCCAAAAATGATAGACTTTGCCCACCTCCAATATATAATACTGGAGACACTAAGCATGGTAGTGGTATGTACTTAGCTTAGTTACACTTTTGACGTGTCTAGAGATGGAACATGGAACATTGTTAAATCGATTAAAGGCGATTAACAATACACAAAGCAAAGCAAAAATTATCGATTGTACTCGTGACAATCTAAGAAGCCCGATTTGACAGCTATAAAAATACTTTGTGTAATGAGGGCATCCACGACTTTTTCTGCCACCAGGGCGCGCTACTTTACAGTGAGGTAAAATATTTGAAAGATTTCATAGCGGGGAAGATAATTTCTTAGGAAAATGTAATCTTTAAGGTTTCTTTCTTTATTATTAGTTATATTTTATATAAATTACATTAGAAATGAATAAACCAAACTATAAATGTAACTAAAAGCCGATTTTTTTTAAAAAGAGTTATAAAGTGCAAAATATTTAAAATCAAACAACTGACGCATCGTGTTGTCTATTAATATAATACTCTAGATAATGATATGATAAACTATTATTTAAAACTAATTTCTCAATTAACTGACACTGTAACAAAAAACTTTACTTCAGTCGCTACTAGCGACATCTGGTGAGTGGAAGATTATTAGCCCTTATGCTGGGGTCACAGTAACGAGAAACGTCAATGCCCATAAACGCAACAATTATTGCCTTAATTTTAACGCGATAAACTGAGTGGCCACACTTGTGCCCGGGCTACACTAACGAGAAATGCGGTTAATTATCGCGTTGATGGGCGTTTAATGTAGGTGTGGCCACCACTTAACGCGACAATTTTTTAACGGAATGAACAATGGCGTTTACCGTTAAGCGATAACTTGAGTGGCGGTCATCAAAGAGATTAACGCACGAATTAACACGTTGAAGCGGCCACACTACTTTTGTCTCATCGCCGTTGAACGGCGTTAAAGTTGGCAATGTTCCTTGAATTTCAAGCAAGATGGACGTAGATGCTGCTATTCTATATTTGATGAGTGTAAATTTTTATTATATGAATATATTTTATCATTGCCAAATGAAGAAAAAAAGAATACAAAGAAAAAGAAGATGGTGGATGCTACAAATGCACAGAAAACGTACACTGTAAGTCTATTTATGTTTATTAATTTAAATGTTTTTTTTTCCCACACCCAAATTGCACTAGAAAGACTTCCAATGTTGTAAGCTAAATAATAAGCCAAACATTAATATACCTTAATAAAATAAGAAATAATTAGCCAAGCATAAATTACTGGTCAAGTGCGAATTAGATACACGCACCCAGGGTTCCGTACCACTGTACAATATGTATTTCCACCTATGTTTTTTTCTCCTGCTTATTTTTCTTTTTTTCATACGCTCAATTAAAGTGTACTATGAAGTAATTTTTTTAATTTTTTTTATATTTTGCAGGAACACAATGGAGGAAATATTCTCCGACCTACTAGCTGAACCAAGTAATCAGTTTCAGGGATTCATTCGAATGTCAGCAGCTGATTTCGAATTACTTCTTAGCAGGGTTGGGCCTTTGATAGAAAAACAAAAAACTAAATTTCGTGAAACTATACCTGCCAAAATTCGACTAGCAGTTACTTTACGATATTTAGCTACAGAAGCTTACACTATTTGTTCAAGTTTGTCTCATCAAGTAATTTCCAATATTGTAAAGGAATGTTGTGCTGCTCTCATATATGTATTGAAGGATATGATCACGTTACCTGAGAATGAAAACGAATGGCTACAAAAATAATCTGAGTTAAAAGATACATTTCCACATTGCTTGGGAGCAATCGATGGTAAACATGTTGCCATGTTGTCACCGATTCACAGTGGGTCTGATTATTTTAATTATAAGCGTTCATTCAGTATTGTTTTGATGGCCTTGGTGGATCGCAATTTTTGTTTTATGTTTTGCGATGTCGGAAACAAGGGTAGATACAATCAGCGATGGTGGTGTATTCAGAGATAGTGTTTTATTTGAAAAACTTCAGACAAATTCCTTGCACTTACCACAACCTAAACCACTTTCTGATGGCGATGTAAATGTGCCCTACGTTTTTGTTGCTGACAATGCATTTCCATTGCATCCCAACATAATGAAACCTTTTCCCGGCAAACACTCCGAAGGAAGTACGCAACGAAACTTTAATCGTAAACTTTCTTCTGTACGTATTGTTGTGGAGAATGCATTTGGTGTTATGTCAGCCCGGTTTCGAGTACTTAGAAAACCTATAAGTTATAGGTTTTCTAAGTAGTAGTAGAGTTATAGGCTATAACTCTACAACCAAACAAAGCTTCAAAAGTTGTAATGGCATGTGCTTTACTGCACAATTTCTTAAGAAAAAGTTGTAACTCTCGGTCTATTTACACCCCATCGGGATATATTGACACAATTGTTAACGGAGAAATGATAAACTCGGGAACTTGGAGACAAGACATTGGAGAAGGCGAAGGCGCTTTCAGGTCAATGAGGAATATTGCACGACGTTCAGCTTTAACAGCAATCGAGGTTCGGAATAAATTCGCAGAAAATTTCAGGGACATGAATTAGTCGTAAGGTAGGAACTTCAGACGGCACGCTAGCGCCGCCAATAGAAATACATGATTTTTAGCTATATTTAGGACATCATTCCATTTGTTGATTATTTGACAGGCAGTTACAATGAAATTACATTATAATATTTAAAAATGTAATGTAATCAAACTCTTACTGTTTGTCAAATAATCTGTTGTTTGACATAAATGTAAGTACTAAACTATTCAATTAAATTGAAACAACATTTTTGTAGTTTGGAAAATAAAACAACATAGGTACTCTGTATTTTTCTTTCATTTATTTATTTTTGAAGGAATTAAAGAAAATAATTTTTCAATCTTTAATTATCATTATTTTACCGGTATCTGTTATTATTATCTGTGAGGCACGTGATGGTGGTAATTCTAGGAAATTTTCTTGGGAAGATTGAACTGGGTAGTGATCTAGAGGTGATGATGGACTGTTTATTTCGTGTCGTGAAAGTGACTGGTATGTGGACGGATTTGGTGATGGACTGAATTCTTGATGGTGTGGAGAATGGGATTTGAATTGGCCTGGAGATGACTGGTATGTAGACGGATTTCGTGATAGACTAAATACTTGATGGTGTGGAAAATGGGATTTTAATTGGCCTGGAGGTGACCTGTATGTAGACGGATTTGGTGATGAACTGAATACTTGATGGTGTGGAGACTGGAATGTTGATTGGCCTGGAGGTGACTGGTATGTAGACAGATTTGGTGATGGACTGAATACTTGATGGTGTGGAGACTGGGATGTGGATTGGCCTGGAGGTGACTGGTGTGTGGATAGATTTGGTGATGGACTGAATACTTGATGGTGTGGAGAATGGGATTTGAATTGGCCTGGAGGTGACTGGTGTGTAGACGGACGCGGCGATAGACTAAAAACTTGATGGTGTGGTGTCTGGAATATGGGAAATTGAGGTACTACAGACTGTTGTTCCAGTCTATCTGCTATACATGTGCGAAATACTAAAATGTGAATTTCGTTCATTAAAATATCACGCGTGTTTGGATTTCTAATTTTTTTTAGTTTACTTGCGATCAATTTTCCGAACATCTCATATTCCTCATCTTTCTTCTCTTTTATATATTCAAAAGCTTTGCCGTCGTGCTGCTCTGATTTCTGGAGGCAAATAGTCACTCAGTTGTCTTATTCTCCCACTATCTTGAGAAGATTTATTTTCTCTTGGACGAGATCTATTTCCTCCTTGTGTGTTTTGTGAATTCTCTTCTATTTCTAAAGAAAAATGAGGGCTGTTCTTATTTTGGTCATTTATTCCTTCATTTCTTTCTTGGGACTCACTGTCTTCGTTTGTCTGAAAATATTTAAAAAATAATAATAAAACGTAATATTAAAAAATATTATGTTAAAGGTGACAAAATATTAAAGTTTTATGTTATTAATGTTTTAAATTACCTAAAACAAATGACAAACACAGGTCTGAGAACCTTAGTATGTTAAAAGTGTGAAAGTATTATACTTTAAGGTTATTAGTAAAATATAAATTAAATATTAGATGGAATAAATACACAAAACAAGTTTTTGTGTATATTAAAATAAAAAGGAATCTTTATTTGCTGTAGTTTCATCGGCTTTGAAGAGCAATTCATTTAACTGCATTTAGGTACAAATACTTATGCCAGCATTAATGCCAGCCCTATTAGATAGATAGAGATGTGTAAAAAAAATAGTAATTACTTGTACCAGAAGCAAATGTTATACAGTTTCATAAGTATAATAAATATAGAAAAAACAATATATTGATAAGAATTAATATTTAGCATAGGCATTCTTTACAATAGTCATTAACTTTTTTCAGGTGAGAACAAATATGTATGCCTTGCAGGCTGAAAATTACAGAGCTGCCCATAGGCAGAGACAAAAAAAGAGTATGGATATTGAAGACAACAAGTCATATTGTTCGCGCCAAACACTGTCAAGAATCGACGCCAGATGTCACTCGGCTCGGCGCGATTCCGGTCTGAAGTTCGGCCGAGCGTGGTAAGTGGCGCGCGGGTCGCGAGCGAAAAGATAGTCGCCTGTCAGCTGTGCTTGGAACGGTATGCTGTCATTTTGTCGGGAACTCGGAATAATTCGGCGCGGCCAGTAAATATACGGTCTACCATTGTGACGCGCATTCCTGCTGGAGAGCTTCCCGGGGACTCATTGTGTCTGACTCAGAATCTGCATAAGTGCATTCGGCAATATTAGCTAGTGCAGCCTCTGATATTCTAGAACTAACTGTTGCTACGCGAAACGGTAGTGACCTTTGATCCATAAACTCCGTGTGCGTTTTGTGCGTTAACCTTATACCCAGCGATAGTTAGTGGCCTCTGTAATTTAGTTAATCGTACAATAGAGTTAATTGACTGTCATCGTGACGAAAGAGGAAAGTGACTGTGGACAACCTCGGAAGGCCCCCTCAAGTTGGAGCGGTGTCGACGCTCGGGCTGCTGCCGACGGCCAAGGTCTAGGTTCAATCACCATCAGTCACACCCAGATACACATCACATCACTTTATTTTCCTTGCACTACACAACCACATGCGACCTGACCGACTCCGGAAGGACCAGTTGCCTTGGATATAGGTAAGTAAGCTACGTCCAAATTCCTCCCGGTCGACTGGCCGTATTATAGAACGCTCCCCCATATATTTTAGTGTAATTAGAGAGATTCCACGTGGCCACATTGAGGCCCGACCTACGTCTGCTCGGGAAGTCTTCAGTTCATGGGCCCCTGAGGATTTGACCCTTTACGGGAGCAGCCGTAGGCCGTAACAATCTGGTAGCAGAGCGTGGTTCCGGGTTCGATTCCCCGGTCGATCCCGACCATATTGTTTGATAAACATTAAACAATTCTGGTGGCAGGGAGCGTTGGTTTGATTGGTTTAATTTGTATCTACAATCACGCCCGTCCGTAATACGTAAAAATATTTTTTTGTACGTATAATATAAATAATAAAATTATTTTCCTTTGTTGCTTTGTTGCTTGCCTTTTTTTGGTTAGTGTGTAATTTGAAAAACCGCGCCCTAGGTTGCGCAAGCGGGAGTTTTTCTAGAGATATACGTCATGTAGGTAGATGGTTATTTTTACGTAATCGGTTAATTACCGTTGTCGGATAGTTGTAGTGGATTACTTATCGAAGGGTCGATTTCCGAGCTAGGCATTTTTTGTTGATCGACCGTGATGTGTATCTTCGTTTGTATTGTAATTTGTATTTGAACTAAAGAGTAGTAATTCGTATTTGTGTAATTTCTATTCAACGCGATTTGATAGGAACTGCATTTATTAACTGTTAATTTTTGTTGTATTTTTTATTTGTTATCTTTGTAATTTGTGCTCGAGCCGCGTCGTAATTTGTATTTAGTTGTGATGTCATCGCCCAAGCTACTGATCCGTTGTCTGCGGACTGAGTTGCGCTGGGCCACAAGCGCCCATGCCTTGATAGGTCGACCGGATAGGGTCCATAACTTGATGAAGCGGTTCGAGCAGGTGGATGCTCGAAGGGCCGCAGTGGAGGAGGCTTACGCTGAGCTCGAGGAATCGGATGTGGAGAAGGGAGTTCTGGACTCCTGCTTCGTGGACTATGAGCTGTATTTGTAGCTCACGGACGAGTTGATCGGGGCTGAAGGCAGGTATGCCGAGGAGGCGCGTGAAGCTCGGATGAGTGACCTGTACGAGTCCTCTCTGAAGCAGTTTCAGCCGGAGCTGTTGGGACGACTCCCAACTCTGGACCTGCCAAAGTTCTCCGGGGTCCTTTCCGAATGGCTGACCTTCGTTGGTCTTTTCGACAGCCTAGTGGACGCCCGGAGTGACTTGACCCCGAGCCAAAAGATGGCTTACCTCCTGGCCTCACTGGAGGGGGAGGCCCTGGGCGTCGTCGGCCACTTGAGATTGTCGGACGACGCCTACCAGACTGCTTGGGACCTCCTAGCCAGAAGATACGCCAACGTCCGGCGAATTGCGGACGAACATGTTAAGCAGCTTCTAAGCCTCCCGCTGCTTAGTGACCGGGCCAGACTACGTCCGGACCTGTTGGATCCAGTCTTGGTGGCCTGTAATACGTTGAGGCGGCTGGAATTACCAGTGGGCGAATGGGCTTTTTTGTTACTCCGCATCTTGCTGTCCCGTCTACCTCTCGACCTTCGAATCCATTTTGAGGAGAGGTACGGCGGGGACGAGGCCTCCTATATTCCGCCCTTCTATGACCTGCTGCGGTTTTTGGAGGAGCAGTGCCGGCAGATCGAGAACGCGGCGGGCACCGTTGACGACTTACGAGACGTGCCCAGAGAGAGGCTGAACTCGCCAGGCAAGTCGTCGTCAAACCCCTCCCCCCCCCGCTGCTCCTATTGTCGAGCATCTGATCACCGGGTAACGTCGTGCCCGAAATTATTAGGTAGGCTGGTTTCGGCGAGGCGAACTATCGCCAAGGAGCGCCGCTGGTGCTGTTCATGTCATGTCTGGGAGGGCACCTCCATCGAGACTGTCCGCATCGACGGCCCTGTCTGCATTGCCAGGGCAATCATCATGCAGTTTTGTGCCTGGGTGCGAACGGCGTCTCCTCTCGGGGCTCTGCCAGACCCTCGACCCCCACGGGCGGGGGCGCTAAGCCACGCCCTCTGCCGGGCGACAATCGGCGCCCGCTGGCCAGCCACCAGGCCCCTAAGTTTGAAAGGGGCCTACTCCCCCGACCAGTCGGGGGGTAATTCCCAAAGGGGCGGGGGTGTCATCACCCTCAGCGTGTGGAGAGGAACTTCACGGCCACTCATCGGTCCGCTGGACCCTTCTCACTCCCGTTAGCTGAGTGGCCGCGACTGGTGTACCACTGTTCCCCATTTGATGCAGGCGGCCCTGGCTAGCTGCCGCCTTAGCTCCCACCACGGCCGCCTCCACTGAGCCTTAAGCCGTCAACAGTCCACTTGTCAAAATGTTCTGTTGCCGACGGCCTCAATGAAGGCGTACAACCCGAGTGGCGACTGTTAGCGGTTGTGCTCTATTGATCTCGGGTTCACGCCATGCGGCCTCCCCTTGGTGGTGGGAAGATTAGGGCCCCCCTAGAGCGTTGAATCACGCTGTCAAGGGGTATTAGATTTGGTTGGTCGAGTACTTAGTCAAAAAAAATACTTGAATTAAAATTAAAAAATGCTTTGGGCTTTCCGCGAAATTTTTCTTTTATAGGAGAGGGGGCAAACGAGCATGCGAGATGCGTTGCCGGCCTTTTAAAAAGGAGTACGCTCTTTTCTTGAAGGTCCCTAAGTCGTATCGGTCCGGAAAAATCGCTGATGGTAATCGATTCCACAAGGAGGTCGTGCGAGGAAGAAAACATCTTCTAAATCGCACAGTGGTGGACCGCCAATCATCCAGATGGTGTGGATGGTATCGGGAGTTCAGCCGCGATGTGCGTTCGTGAAATTTGGCGGCTGGGATTAATCCGAACAATTCCTCAGAGCACTCCCCATGGTAGATGCGAAAGAAAATGCAAAGGGATGCAACATCTCTTCGCAGTGCCAATGAATCGAGCCGATCGGAAAGGGCTCGGTCGTCGACGATTCGAGCAGCTCTGCGTTGGATGCGGTCAAGTGGAAGGAGCTGGCACTGGGGAGCCCCTGCCCAGAGATGGGAACAGTATTCCATGTGAGGTCGAACTTGCGCCTTGTAAAGTTGCAGGCGGTGTGCCGGCATGAAATACTGTCCCGCTCTGCTGAGCACGCCAAGCTTTTTAGAGGCCAATTTGGCCTTCCCTTCCAAGTGACCACGAAACTGCACGTCACTCGATATGTCGACTCCGAGGATACCGATACTGGCTGAGGCAAGAAGGGGAGTGCCTTGAAACTGAGGACATACGACAAAGGGGTTCTTTTTAGCGGTAAACGCGCAAACTTGTGTCTTCTGAGGATTAAACTGGACTAGATTTAGTCGCCCCCAATCCGAGACTTTGCTCAGCAAAGACTCGACTTCAGACAGAAGTTTGTTCCGGTACTCAGCGACGTTTTCCCGAGAAATATTGGCACGGCCGGTGTATAGGAGCATCACCAGTGCTGTCATCCGCATAGCAATGAATGTTACCAGTTAGCAACATATCATTGATATGCAGAAGAAACAGCGTTGGTGATAGCACACAGCCTTGTTGGAACACCAGCGTTAATAGGCTTGTAGTCAGAGCGTGCACCGTCTACAACGGCCTTGATGCTCCGATCTGCAAGGAAGCTGGTGATCCAATAGCACAATTTCTCGGGAAGCCCATAGGAAGGGAGCTTCGAAAGAAGCGCTTTGTGCCAAACCCGATCGAAGGCCTTCGCAATGTCCAGACTAACGGCCAACGCCTCCCCCTTGGACTCTACTGCCTCCGCCCATCTATGGGTCAGGTAGACCAGAAGATCACCAGCTGATCGACCCCGACGAAAACCGTATTGGCGGTCACTAATCAGCTGGTGATCCTCAAGGTACCGGATGAGCTGGCAGTTAATAATGGATTCCATTATTTTGGAGAACAAGGAGGTGATCGCGATAGGCCTATAGTTGGATGGGTCTGAGCGGTCGCCTTTTTTAGGGATCGGGTGGACAAAAGCTGTCTTCCATGAATTCGGGACTACGCCTTGGGAGTAGGAGTACCGGAAAAGACGCGTTAGGACCGGTGCCAACTCCGGAGCACACGTCCTCAGCACAATTGGGGGGATTCTGTCAGGCCCACTCGACTTCTGGATGTCCAGGGAGAGCAGTGCTTTGCGAACCGAGCGCTGTGAGAACAGCACACCCGGCATGGAGCACTCACACCGCGGGATGGTCGGCGGTGTTTTCCCCCCGTCATAAAGAGTCGAGTTGGACGCAAAAAGGGAGCCTAAAAGGTCGGCTTTGTCTTTTGCGTCATGGGCCAGTGAGTCATCCTCCCTGTGCAGAGATGGTAGTGATGGCTTACAGAAATTCCCTTGGACAGCCTTGGCGAGAGACCAGAATGCACGGGTTCCCGAAGGAAGGCGAACTAGTTTCTCGCCAATTCTGCCTATGTGCTCTGACTTTGCCTTGGCAATAACTCTTTTGAAAGACCTGGAGGCGAAGTTATACTTCTTTTTAAGTGTGCTGGTGTTTACATCCCGAGTCGCCGAAGCCGCAGCCCAGGCTTGATAACACTCCTGCTTACTGCGTAATGCAGTCTTACAGGAGCGACCAAACCAAGGCTGAGATCTGCCTCCGATGGGTACCACAGATGATGGAATAAATAGTTCCATTCCCTGTAGCACCACATCAGTGACAGAGTCAGCAACAGCGCTGGGATCGTCCGGCGAGAAGCAAACCCGCCCCCATGGGTAGGATGCAAAGAAAGATCGCATTCCGTCCCAATCCGCCGACCTGTAATGCCAAACACGGCGGCAACCTGCAGAACGCAACCGCGAAGGGAGCGTGAGTGGCACCATACTCCGGATCAGACAATGGTCCGAAGAGCCGAGAGGGGCATCGACGGAAACCTGATATCCGTATGGATGAGAGGTCAGCAGAAGGTCCAACAGGGAAGGTGTATGATCCTCCACATCTGGAATCTGCGTAGGCGAAGTAACCAGTTGTGTCTGACCATATGCCAAGGCAAAGTCATAAACAGATCTCCCCGCATGATCGGTTAGACGTGAACCGAGCCATTCGGCATGGTGGGCGTTAAAATCGCCAAGGATCACGATCTCTGCGGATGGGACCTGTTGTAGCAAGTAATCTGTAGCCATTTGGACGTGGTCGATGAGTCGGTCTGTTTCGGCATTACCGCTATGGGACCTATAGAGGCACCCGTAGACGCGCGGATGGTCGTCGCTGTCTACGCGTAGCCAAAGGATGGACAGGTCCGAACCTTCAAGACTGCCGAGGCGTCGAGAACAGATGTCCTCTCTGACATACACGCAAACTCCAGCCCGAGGCACAAAGGAATGCTCCAATTTGTACCCCGGGTAGGAGAGATACGAAATATCAGCCGGAGAGGAAACCTGCGTCTCGGTCAGAAAGAGCAAGGCCGGCTTCGCCGTCTCGAGATGGTAGTGGACGGCGTTTAGGTTAGAGTGAAGTCCCCTGATGTTGCAGAAATTCACAGATAGCGTGGCAGGGGTAGCCTTGGTGTTCTTGCTCAGTTCTAGCAGTTATGCTTTTGAGCGGAATTTTGCCCCCTCCCCCAGAATACGCGGGGCAGCCTGAGCACCCACGCTCAGGATCGGAATAACATGGTCGTGGATGCTCAGCGAGGGATTCTCCAGGGGGTACTGGTACCCTCCTGGGGTAGTTCATCGTGTAATTCCGCTACCATGTTGATGGGGGGGGGGGGGGGGAAATTGGGCCTCCGGCCACCTGCACTCACCAGACGAAACGCAGAAGCAGAGCTTCTACTTCACGCCGGTATTCTGTGAGGTCGTGGTACCAACCCGGCTCGAGCCGGCCCATACATGCAACAGCAAAAACTGCTGCATGGCTCTACCACCGTTGAAAAAAATTAAAAGAATTGAATTTAATCTACTCCTTTAAATGCTACTGCATGTGTTTTGTACATATATTTAATTACTGTATTTGATTGTTGCGTCTGTTTGCTGAAAGGAAAATTTGAATTCATGTGAAATTGAATGGCGCACTATTTGAAAACTTATGTATATGTTTATGATAGTATTTAATCATTTTGCTTTATGAAGAAGTAGGGCTGTCCCTTACGTTATTGTTTTGTTTAATTTGTCAAGTTGACCTATGTGCATCGGTGATTGATTTGGTTGAATTGATTCTGTAGTTGAACATTGATGCTTTGAAAAATTAGTTGAAATATGAGCATAGGACTGCTTGTCTAACAGGCTAGCTAGTTTTGGAGATTATCAGATTGAAATCAGCTGCCGCACTATTTTAGTAAATGATAATATGGTGGGTGGCCTGGCTAGGCCTACTTGTTGAAAATTCATTCTAGGGACTATCTGTGCGTTTCGTTCGGCTCTCCACAGATGACGTTCATGTGGAAGTTTGGGTGCGCTCTGCACTGAAGCAATTGCTGGCACAAAATTTGTCTGGGCAGCTTCGTGTAGCGTCGCTGTTTGCAGAGCTGATCCGGTCGGATTGCGGAACTAATCATAGGGGCACAGATAGGTGTTTGAAAGAGGTCGTCGGACTTCTGTCCAGTACAGGACTTGTTAAAGTGCTGCGATGCCCAGGAGGGGCATCCAGTGGAGGCTAACCCTCCGGCTTGTCACATTAGGGCTATCTTTTTAGGCGTTGGTTAGGGTTGCAAGATCTGATGGCTTGCCAAAGGTGGCCTAGTTTGGTTGTAGATTCGGTCTTGCAACTTGCTTTCGCAACCTTGTCTCGCTGACCGGTTTGCTCGTGGACCTAAATCCTTATGTCCGGGACGGGGGTTTGTTCGCGCCAAACACTGTCAAGAATCGACGCCAGATGTCACTCGGCTCGGCGCGATTCCGGTCTGAAGTTCGGCCGAGCGTGGCAAGTGGTGCGCGGGTCGCGAGCGAAAAGATAGTCGCCTGTCAGCTGTGCTTGGAACGGCACGCTGTCATTTTGTCGGGAACTCGGAATAATTCGGCGCGGCCAGTAAATATACGGTCTACCATTGTGACGCGCATTCCTGCTGGAGAGCTTCCCAGGGACTCATTGTGTCTGACTCAGAATCTACATAAGTGCATTCGGCAATATTAGCTAGTGCGGCCTCTAATATTCTAGAAATAACTGTTGCTACGCGAAACGGTAGTGACCTTTGATCCATAAACTCCGTGTGCGTTTTGTGCGTTAACCTTATACCCAGCGATAGTTAGTGGCCTCTGTAATTTAGTTAATCGTACGATAGAGTTAATTGACTGTCATCGTGACGAAAGAGGAAAGTGACTGTGGACAACCTCGGAAGGCCCCCTCAAGTTGGAGCGGTGTCGACACTCGGGCTGCTGCCGACGGCCAAGGTCTAGGTTCAATCACCATCAGTCACACCCAGATACACATCACATCACTTAAGTTATTTTCCTTGCACTGTAAAATAAAGTTATTTTCCTTGCACTATACAACCACATGCGACCTGACTGACTCCGGAGGGACCAGTCGCCTTGGATATAGGTAAGTAAGCTACGTCCAAATTCCTCCCGGTCGACTGGCCGTATTATAGAACGCTCCCCCATATATTTGAGTGTAATTAGAGAGATTCCACGTGGCCACATTGAGGCCCGACCTACGTTTGCTCGGGAAGGCTTCAGCTCATGGGCCCCTGAGGATTTGACCCTTTAAGGGAGCAGCCGTAGGCCGTAACACTTATATTATATCTCTTATCATTGAAAATTCCTACCAATATCATAAATGGACATGTTATCAACAAGTTTTTTAGAGAAACTCTTTTGAAATTGTGATTGACAATAACAATAATTATACAAGTGTTTTTGATATCCTTACACACTTACTTTTTAGTAGGGAAGACGGTGTTCTGTGCGCTAGCACTTCTTACTAGTTTGTGTCCTTACAACAGGTTAAAACATCTTACTTCCTCACTATTTATCAGTGTGTAATAACAGATCGAAATGATATTACCTAGTCATTTTGGATTTAGTGGTGTTTGGTAACTAATCTATACTTATAATAAATCTGTAGAGAGGTCAATTCTGTACATGAAATATATTTCCAAAATAAGGGGGTGATTAGTGATCGATACTGATGCCAAAAATGCAAACAGTAAAATTTTTGTCTGTCTGTCTGTATGTTCGTTATAGAAACAAAAACTACTCGACGGATTTTAACGAAACTGGTACTGTCATTCTTCATACTCCTGGGCAGGTTATAGTATACTTTTCATCACGCTACGATCAATAGGAGCAGAGCAGTGAAGGTAAATGTTGGGGAAACGGGATAAATTACTCCATTTTTTAAACTTCCGTCGCGTGTGCAGCCTTAATGGTTAAAGCTACACAGAAATCATGTATAACGGAAATTAAAAAAAGTTAACATTATTATCTATTCAATAAAAAAGAATCATAGAAATCGGTATAGAAACACCAAAGTTATACATGAAATACTCTAATAAGCCATCGCGCGTGAATACTGAATCATGCTATAAGGATTATTTACGGTCGCCGCGCTCGACGCGGCTCGCGGCGGGAGGTATAAAAAGGCGGGGGGTCCGAGTGCATACATTATCTCGCGAGTCCGAAACCTACACTGACCGGGAATTACGTCTCACAGCTGACCGCGAACGGCATACATTATCTCGCGAGTCCGAAACCTACACTAAGAGGGAATTACGTCTCACAGCTGATCGCGAACGGCATGTACTATTCCGTGAGTCCGGAACCTTCACTGAGAGGGAATTACGTCTCACAGCTGATCGCGAACGCCATGTACTATCCCGTGAATCCGAAACCTACACTGTTCCAGATCCGATTGCAGATCCCGTGTAATACGACATTGTTAAAACTCATATGATACATGGTCCATGTGGTGCATTTAACGGGAATGCTCCTTGCATGCAAGACGGTCGTTGCACTAAAAGATATCCAAAAGCATTAGTGGATGAAACTGTAACAGGATATGATGGATACCCATTATATCGTCGCCGTTCAAGAGACAATGGTGGTTTTACTGTTGAAAAGCGAGTGTCTGGACAACAGGTTGCTTTAGATAATAGGTGGGTCGTTCCGTATTCGCCTGTGATGTTTAGAGCATTTCAAGCTCACATAAATGTTGAAATGTGTAATAGAGTGTGTAATAATGTAGAGTCAATAAAATATATTTGTAAGTACTCGTATATTAACAAGGGCAGTGACCAAGCTACATTTGCGTTGAGAAATGAACATAATGAAGTTACTAGATTTCAGTCAGGCAGATACATCAGCTCTTCAGAAGCTGTGTGGCGGATCTTAAGTTTCAACATTCACGAAAGATATCCACCTATGACTCATCTGGATGTTCATCTTGAAGGCGGTCAACGTATATATTTCAACGCCGAAAATGGTACAGAACGATTAGAGAACCCTAGACAAACAACTTTATTAGCATTCTTTCGACTTTGCCAAACTGATGATTTTGCAAAATCTCTTTTGTATGAGGAAGTTCCATCGTATTATACCTACGATACGCAACGAGGTATCTTTAATCGTAGACGCCGTGGCAGGCCTGTAGATGGCGAGTCAGGTATTTTGAAAGAACATGTTCTTGGTAGAGTGTATACCGTTCATCCTAACAACGCTGAGTGTTTCTATTTGTGATTATTATTACATACAGTGCGAAGACCAACATCATTTATAGATTTGAGAAAAGTAGACGATGTTGTTTATCCAACTTATCGTGCAGCTTGCCAAGCGCGTCGTTTGCTTGAAAATGATCAGCATTGGGATGACACTTTAGCAGAATCCTGTGTTAGTGCGTAACCGTCGTGGATTATACGACGGTTACGCCATTTATTTGTAATATTACTCACATTTTGTAATTTGTCAGATGCTGTACAATTATGGGAAAAATATAAAGAAAAATTTGCAGAAAATTTTCTTCGGAATATATCTCACAATGATGAAGGCGCAACTAATGATAATTTCCGTGATCTTGCCATAAATTTGTGCTTATTAGCTCTTCAGGAAGACTTAACAGCAGTAGGCGGTAAATCACTCTGTGAATATGGTTTGCCAACACCAACCTCAGTCGGAGAGGTTACCAATAGGGAATATTCTGCAGAGATTGGTTACAACTCAATGGAACTGCTGGCAACATTAGAAAACGGTGTCCCAATGATGACTGCAGAACAACGTTCAGTCTATGATCGCGTGTGCGAGAGTGTTCAGAATAATTTGGGAACAATATGGTTTTTAGATGCACCTGGAGGAACTGGGAAACCCTTTTTGACTAAATTAATATTAGCTTATGTTCGAAATCAGCGTAAAATTGCTCTTGCCGTGGCTTCATCAGGTATAGCTGCAACATTGCTACCAGGAGGTAAAACTGCTCACACTATGTTTAAAATACCAATTGATTTAGATCGCACGGAAAGTCCAACCTGTAGTATTTCAAGCAATAGCAACAAAGCTAAGGTATTACGTGAGTGTAATTTAATCATATGGGATGAATGTACGATCGCCCACCGAAAAGGAGTAGAAGCGGTAGACAGAACTTTAAGGGATATAAGACAAAATGATCGACCAATGGGCGGTATCACGGTTTTATTTTGTGGTGGTTTCCGACAAACTTTACCGGTAATACCAGGGGGAACCCGAGCTGATGAGGTTAGGGCTTGCCTAAAAAGCTCTTATTTGTGGCGTGATATACAATCGGTACATTTGACTATAAACATTCGAGTGAGAACTGGAGATAACCCGGATGATCGTCAATTTTCTGATAAATTATGAAAGATTGGGGAAGGTACCTATCCACAACTACACCAAGGAAAACTTATTCTAACGCCTGAGTTATGTTGTATAGTGCAATCCCAACCACATCTTATATCGTCTGTTTACGGTGACTTAACTATTATATTTAATAGGGACAATTTTTGGCTATGCGAAAGATCCATTTTAACTCCTCGCAATGACCAGGCATCTTAGATTAATAACAAAATACTGTCGATTATACAGGGGGAAAGCAAAGTTTATAGTTCAATAAATAGAATGGTCGATGAACAAGAAGCCACTAATTACCCGGTAGAATTTTTAAATTCTTTAAATATGCCCGGACTATCCTTCTCATGAATATTGTTTAAAAATTGGCATTCCGATTATTCTGCTCCGAAATTTAAGACCACCACAACTTTGCAATGGAACTCGGATAAAAGTAACCCAGTTGCAACAAAATATAATCGAGGCTCAAATTTTAACAGGTTGCGGTGCAGGAGAAACCGTCTTTATTCCCAGAATTCCCATAATACCAAATAATTTTCCATTCCAATTTAAAAGAACGCAATTCCCAGTATCATTGTGTTGCAATGACAATTAATAAGGCTCAAGGGCAGACTTTTCGTGTTGCTGGAGTAGATCTCGGTGTCAGTTGTTTCTCGCATGGTCAGTTGGACGTCGCTCTTTCCCGGGTTAGCAGTTCTAGAAATCTTTATGTTCACGTGCCGGACGGGTCAACTTTCAACATAGTAAACCCGGAAGCTTTGCGCTGAAGTATTTTTGTTCTATAAGTACTTAAGCTTCATGTGAACGTGATCTAAACAATATTACCAATATATTAACTTAATAACACACAAGGAGTTACACTCCATCCAAAGTCTAGCGACACTATAACATATATAGGAATGACGTCTTAGCAAAAGTTGTTTAGTCTGATGGGCATTTCCTGTTGACTTACAAAAATGAAAGATCTAGAACGTCTCGAATCGTCTCGCGAATCACGTTGTTTTCCCGTCCCCGGGCTCTTAGAATTCAACATCAGACGTTTCAGATCTTCGATTTTGACGACCCCGTTGTCACTGGCATAAGCAACAGGATCCGCGTACGAAGTCGCAGGCAGAAGCTAGTCAGTTAATATATTTTCAAACAAACAAACTATACTCTGCGCCTTTACTAATCAACCAAAATATATTAAAGCAAAGTTGTGCCTGTCTGTCTGTCTGTTCTACTATTAATAGACTACTTTGGAAATGATAATTTACTATAATAAATACATGTTAATTTATGTTTTTATCCTTACACAACCAGTTCAAAACATCTTTCTTGCTATATAGCGTGTGTCGGTAATATTATAAATAGTATTTATATATATTATTATATATTGTATATTTATATTATTATCCCTAAGTTATCTTGGCTTTAATATTTAAGCTTTTCTTTCTTTAATCTTTTTTTAGAAAAACGTTACCGCCACACTAGGACTTTCTCCTGTGTCTTGGAGGCAGTTTACAAACACAAATTGCACAAGGATAAACATCCAGACCCGGAACAATTATTTGCAGGTCAGCAGCGCAGCAACTCCTTGCTAAGCCCCTGCGTCACGGAGCCGTCATATTACTTTAATGTTATTTGGTCACAATCAATTAATACATGTAAATATATTATCCATACCACATTTGTGCATAGACAGACATTATATTTTACCGAAACTAATTTATGGATTTTCCATCGATCTTAAAGTAAAATCGATCTTAAGTTAAAAACTAATAGACAATCGCTTTTAATTTGTTGTTAGGTTATAGTAAGATTTAGTTTTTCGATTCCGTATAACTAATATTACTATTGATATAGATTACAATAAATCAACGTGCATTCATTAAGTGTCGTTAAACACTTAATGAATGCAACGGCCCATTCTCGTGTGTTGCGGACCCATTCTCCATACAAAAAGAATTTGTCTTAAGGTGGCTACTGACCTGCCTGCCGTAGAGGCAATCTAGGGTGTAGGAGTGGGGATGACCCTTAATTGCCTCCTTAATTGTGATGTGTGTAGGCAAGCAGGGGCAATTTTTTAAGTCGGCCCTGCGGCAGGGCGGCAGGAGCGCAGTGTTGCAAAAGTTCCCGATTTATCGGGAGATCTACTGATTTTAATTAGTATCTCCCGATATCCCGATTTAACGAACGTATCTCCCGATTTTTTTACATTTTCAACTAATGTAAAATAATAATCATAAATAAAATTGAAAAGTAATAATCAAAATACTAAAATGAACTTTTAACACAAAATCTATGTACGGGGACATCCCGAAATTGCTCGCTACAACGTCCTATGGGACCTATACCTATAACCTTATTAGGTTTTTAACTTCGCGGTATGGTTAAAGCATATTGCACTGATACATCTTAATATAGAGTTCATTATTGTCTGGTAAGTGTACGGGGAAGATCCCTAAAGATTACTTTGTTCGGGTTGTTTTACGAATTAGGTAGCTTAGGCCATGTATATATAGTGTTGTTCGTTCATAGAATTACATTCACTAATTACTATCCTTCTTATGTTTTGTTGAGAACTGTTGTGCTTTATGTCCATATTTGTTAGGTAGCATTAGTTATCAAAAAAAATAATTTAGAATGGCGTTTGCTTCTAAATACGAAAGAAATTAAATCACTCAGTGAAGAAACAGAAGAATTTTGGAGAAGCGTGAGTAGCAAAAATATATAATCATAAAATTTTAGTTTAAATTATAAAGACATTATTTTGATCGCAAAAAAAATGAAACGAAAAAGAACGACATCTAAAAGAACGTTTTATGATATATTTCTAAACCCATGGATGTAAATAAAAATCTCCCGATTTCTCCAGATTTTTAGCTGGCAAATCTACCGATTTTTTATATTTCACTTTTGCAACACTGGAGGAGCGCAAGACCTTCCTTGGAGTTTTGGCGGGAAATTGACCGGCGGCGGTTTGCTGCTCCTGTATTATTGTTTAAATAATGGTTTGAAGTGGACTTTGATATGTAAAAGTGTTGCGATTTTGTGTATTAAGTGTCTACGCATGTGAACTATTAGTGGAAACAGTGAAACAAGTGCTCTGATGGTGATGGATTCTCAAGATAAGCTGTTTGTTTGCATAGGCACCTTTAGATACCATCGCCAACTATCAGCTGTCTGCTAGATCAAGTTGCCGCCAAAATCTCCCAAGAACTGCACAATGTGACGCATCAACATATTGTGAAGCAGTATACTATGAAGGAGTGAGTAAATTACAATAAACCGAATAAAAATACTTAAGACTTGGCCTAAAGGTCTAGATACCAGGCCATAAACTCCAAAAAAAAAAAGACCTTCCTTGCTCCCTAGATCGGCCCTGCCGCTGTTGCGTGTGTAGTGGTGTGTAGCGCAATTGGGCCAATTTCGTTCAGTTCGTTGCACATACTATATAGAAACACTAGTTCATATATTACTATACTCTTTGCACTAGTTCGTTGCGACTTTCGCGAGGAGCACACGTATGAGTACAAGTCAGAACCGCAGAAAGAACGTTATTTGAACGTTGTAATTTACAAGTAACATTACTGGGATTTGTTACCTAGCTTATCATACGGGCTAGTATGGGAAAGTAAATATTCCAATAATATTAAAATTGCTGGAATATACGTATAAATAAAATGTCATTAAATAAATATTTAAACAAAAATACAAATTTTAGTAAATAAATTTTATTAAAACCATCATTAGAAAACTATCCTGGCTATTTGTAACACTAGTTAAATTATAGTTACTAAGCACTAGATAGTTAAGTTATATCACAGAACATTTGTTATATTAAATTATGACGAGTAAAGTTAGTCATATTTAATTGTCTTTGATAAAAGTAGCGTGGCAGAGTTATGCTGCAGCTTCTAAGCACTATATTATGGTTGTAATTATTAATTAATTGGTTGTTTTATTGATAAATGTGGGTGTCTATAGGCCACAGTTTCCACTTACCATCAGGTGGACTGTGCTCATTTGTCACCCTTATTCTATATAAAAAAGAGCCAAGGCTATATATACTGATTCATTGATATTTCGATAAAACTGGCGCCATTTTCAACGCGTGCGTCCAGCGAGACGTACACTCTCATACTGAACATGCCCTGGTAACTTAAAACATTTTTTCTTAATTATGATAAGCGCCATCTATCCCGCAAACTTGGAACTTTTTATTGCAGTGTTACCACACTTTTTTACTTGGACTATTTAGTACTTTATAATAATTAATGATTTTGCTATTTTGCTGTTATTAGTCCAGGTACACAAAAATAAATGATTTAACAACTTAGTATAATTTATTTTAAAATTATTTTATAATTTTTTGTACTACTAGTGATAGTATAATTTATATAGTATTTATTACAGTTACGATCTTAAAATCTTTAGAGTAGTTTACCGACACCAAATGTTAGCAACACTGAAACTAAACGTCACTACGTCACAAGAAATTTTCCACTGGTGTGTTTGCATACTCGTGCGCACATTTCTTGTAATTTTTGGTGTTTTTTGTGTTACTACGTTGAGTCGAGCTTCAGTTCCTCCGTATATTCCAGAAATACCGAAATTCCAGCATAGACTGTACTTTGTGAAAGTGTTTTGGACATACATGTTGATAGGCCCTCCGTAGGGAGTTTGGACCATATATCTCAGTGTAGTGTTATTTTACATTTTACACAATGCCTCGAAATATCTGCTGTGTTCCTGGGTGCCAAGTAGTAGCAGAAGATGGTGAGTAAAGTGTATTTTTATATTCTGAACTTTCATAACCTCAATAGTCTTTTAAACAAATATGTGTATTCTACGCTGGCTTATATTCCGCGTGCTTAATACACCATATTGTCGGCCTAATATTTATATTAAACTGGTTAATCTGTTTTTAACAATTAAAAAAAAATTTATACGTGATAGTCATGTTGCAGCCATATTTCTGGTATAGTTTTTTTTTTTATAATAGAGGGGGCAAACGAGCATGCGGCTCACCTGATGGTAAGTGACTACCGCCGCCCATGAACAACCGCAACACCAGAGGAATTGCAGATGCGTTGCCGGCCTTTTAAAAAGGAGTAGGCTCTTTTCTTGAAGGTCCCTTAGTTGTATCGGTCCGGAAAAATCGCTGGTGGTAAACTATTCCACAAGGAAGTTGTGCGAGGAAGAAAACATTTTCTAAATCGCACAGTGGTGGACCGCCAATCATCCAGATGGTGTAGTTGGTATTGGGAGTTCTGCCGCGATGTGCGTTCGTGAAATTTGGCGGCTGGGATGTAACACGAATGGGTCGGCTCGACCAGGGAAGGACCACGCTCTCACAGAATACCATCGTAAAATAGCAGCTTAATGCTGCTGTGTTTCGTATGATGAGTGAAGAGAACCGGAGACCCTTTTTACTGCAAACGAGGCATTCCATCTTAGTCATCAGAGGTGATAACACATCTGCATTTTGATTCATAATCGAGGATAAATGTAGATGTCTATGGGCCACAGCAACCACTTACCATCAGGTGGACTGTGTTCTCGTTTGTCACCCTTAACCTATAAAAAAAGTAGTAAAAAACGAAATTTCTATTTATTCAGTAAGTCAAAATTTCTAAAAATGCTACCTGTAGGTTCTTATTCTAGAATGACTCTCAAACACAGCTTTACTTGAATATGATTTGAGTCTATCATTTCATACAAATAAGTCACTAACATGTGCTGAAGTGGAGATTGCCGCTGAGTGTCGTTCTAAAATACGGGCCCTAGTCTGTCGGCTCAGTTAACTCATAGTAAACCTCAGAACAAGGACTAAAACATGGTAAACTGGTAAACAATCTTGACGTCTTTTTTCTCAATTTGCATTTAAAAGTTGAGTTTCTTGTATGTTTTTCTCCATCAGAATCTACATTTTCGAACATGCAGCTAAAGTCTCGACTTTCAAAAGTGCCTATTGATATGTTCTACATAAATAAATATGATTTGACTTAGATTGAAAAAATCTCCAAACTTACTAATTAATCTAAGACAACCCACTGACCTAACTATTACATAGAGTTCACAAGAAGGTTTATATATATTTCATTTGTAAGTTCTTAGATTTTTGAAATGCAAGGTGGAGTGAAAAGACATAATTATATTATTAAGATTGTTTATCTTTAGTAAATAACCTAGACCAACAGAGTGTAGGATTTCTTCTTTAAATTCTGCACAGTAATGAAAATTAATAATTTAGTTGATTGTCCCTATGGTACAAAACATCATCCTTGATAACAGATGATACATATGTAATTATAATAAAATCTCTCACATAAAATGTGGGTCTATACATCTGCATCTACCTACATCCCTTTAGGCTGGCCACGTACATACGGAATTCCGTTTCAGAATCCTGAACGGGTCGGCCACATACATAAGGATTTCCATTTTGCTGTTTTTCGAACGGAAAACTACCGTACGTATGTGACATGAAGTTATAGATAAAGATGGAGACCACACTCCGAATACCTACTTGAAGCTTAACCTATGTATTACTATCTCGCTCTCTGTGGGCAGGCCCTCCCTTTCTAAGTAGGTAACCTTTATTTTATTTTTCCCAGGATATTGCTATAAGTAGTTGAGTTACATTAAGTGTTTTATTTATAAATATCTATATCTCTGTTTACTACTAAGACCTAGTCTATATAGATTATATATTTTTGTACAATTTTTTTTGGGAATTGACTAGTTTTATGAAGAAAGGTTTTCATTTCCATGGGCAGAAACGGTATTAAAATATGACCACACATTTCCGTCACAACCCATATAATGCCGAGCCTATTTAGAAAATGTGGAAAATAAATATATCAGAGAATATTTTATAACTACCATTTCGATAATGTATTTTCTGGTTATTGTATACAATTCCTAAACGGTACCAACGAAATATAAAATTAAAATTTATTATAACCCCGGGTGATCAATGAATTGGGCAAAATATACCTGATTTATTGTTCAGACAGACTAAATCTATTTCTGGACAATTATTTAAAAAAAAATATCACGAGGACTAAAGCAGCGTAGCGGAGCTCCTGCCTTAGCCTTCTGACCTAACCCATCCGAGTCAGGCTGCTCTGACCTGAAATGTGTATAATACTATATTCCACACATCCAGTTCATTTTAAGAATTATCTACAATTCCTAGGAATTCTATATAATAACGGATTTCATAGATTTCTAGTAACATGTACTATAATAGGAACGATAATATATTATTATTTTGAGTTGTTATCAGGAAAATGCCGCTGCCCACCTCCTGTTTCATTTTCCCTCTGACACCTCTTACAACACCCTCAGAACGATATGGGGTAGTGGATATTCTCACACCACCACTACATGGTTTGTTAAAAACCTTAAAAAAATAAATAAAAACACTTTCCATATTAATATTATTTATTGAATTTTTCACACCATGTGGATTACTCTGTGGCTTTTTGAAGTCCTTACAGATATGAGCAAAGCGCCCTTGAATAATATTTTCAATTTCTGACTGACCCGTATACTTTTTAATAGTGTCCATTAAAGAAGACCTATCCTGAATTTTTTAGTTTGGCGCGCCACTTTTTGCTTAAGAATCTTAGTTTTCGTCTCAAGTATTTCTTCTTTAGTACACTTTATTTTCACTTGCACGTCGTCGTATTCACTGCTGACCTAAGAAAACAAGAAAACTTTATGAAATCAGTATTTTTAGCATCGTACATCGTCGTAGGGGTACAGGGTCGTAGCGTGATGTTAGATAGACTTCCTGAAGAATTGGTTTTAAAAATGCAAAAAAATGTTTTCAAATCAGACTGGTATAGTTCCAGAGATTAGAGAACTCTAACAAAAAAAAGAAACAAATAACTCTTCTACATCATAATGTCAGTACAAATTTACATCACTTAATAGGTAACATATAATACACCGGAGCGCGCCTTCATGAGCACGCATAAATGAAGCATCAAACAAGAAGCTTTATGCTTAGTGTCGTAGTAGTTACCACACTGCGATTGGCACTAAAGAGTTTAAATATGTATGTGTTTTAAGCTATATAATACATTATGTAATGTAATATTAAAGTCATAATAAATACAAATAAAAGGTATGTATTTAGTAATAAAGGAAAAGGACACTTACAGGTACTTTGTTAAGATTGCATAAATTTTCAAGAATTTTTCGACATTGTTTTTTACTAGTTTGGTCTTCAATATTACAGCCAGTACATTTCACTTCTGTTTCCTTAAGTGCAGAACTACTTTCATAAATGTCAGAACTAGTGCTTGGTACAGCCAGAGCAGCTATTTGCACAATAGACTCTTCATGTAATGCACTTATTGTCTGCAAATAACATAAAATGTTGCTTTATATCATACATCTAAACTACTACATTTCTAAATACATAATTATTATAAGCGTTATTAAAGTATCAGAATAATGAGAAACAAAAACTAAATAAAAATAAATTGTCTACCAAAAGAATATATTATGTTACTCATTTTTAATTTAATATTATGAAATCCGTCATTATATAGAATATATAGGAAGTGTACATAATTCCTAAATTTCATGCATTTCCGGTAACATTATAAGAAACATGTACATATAATTAGTTAAGGTCACACGGAAAGTCTCAGATACATCATCAATATGGTCACACTACTTCAGTGCGATTTGTTTTAAACAAAAAGAATAAAATTGTTCAAACTTAATTAAATTCAATGTAAAACTATTTGATTTTGACAAAGTTATAATTTACTAATATGTTTAAAACACTGATAAAACGTTTCAGCAAAAAATTAAGTGAAAATACAAAAAGTATATTTACAAGTATTCAATGTCAGAAGTCACTATTTAAACACTTACGTGTGAAATCTTATATCACCTCCTGGACACCAACTACTGTCGCAACCACGTACTACACAAGTTTGCACCATTTCTTGAATTATAACAATAATTAACTTTAAATATCTCAAACGACGCTGTGAACTGCTAAGTAAACAACCGCCATATTTGTCTAATTTATATTGACTTATAGGGCTAATGTTGCCATATTACCGAATCCTTAGGAAATGGGATTGTAATACACTGATTCATGAACCCAATAATGCATACGAGACCTTTAGTTTTGGAATTTTTAATGTAACTAATCGTAGATCAACTATTTATTTGTTGGTACATTATTTTACAAAGCTTAACTGCTGATTTAGTTAGTGTGGAAATTATTTCTAAAAATTTACCGGGAGATTCAAATAAAAACATAGCAATATTGTGTTCCACACTAAAAAGAGAAGTCAGACCACAGAGAGTGAGATAAAGATACGTAGGTATTTGACTCAAGCTGTTGTTCCAAGTGTGGCCTCCATCTTTATCTATAACTTCATGGTATGTGACGGGTCATAGATTTTATATGGACTTGCTGCGTTTGTAATCTCGAAGCGGAATATTGAAACGAAATTCCGTATGTATGTGGCCGGCCTTAGCCGGGCTTTTGAGTTCTTGAAATTGTCTTTTATAACATTGCTATTAATATTGTAAAATAATGTAGAGTAACTTAGAAAGATTAAAAATCACATTTCAGTCAGGCCCATTATAGTCACTTTATTTTATTTTCAGGTGTACCTCTACATTACTTTCCATGTCCTGAGAAAGATGCAGAAAGGTTTCATAATTGGGTAAAGATTATTGGAGGTGCTATTACGAGTCTGGACAACACCACTATCCGCAAAACTCATAGAATCTGTCGTCAGCACTTTCAGAAAGAGTTTCTTTACCCAAAAAACAGGCTTTGTAAATTGGCTGTTCCATCTTTGCTTTTACCCTCTGCAGATGTATCAGGTAAATCAGTTTTTTTTAATACTAGCAACTGCATTAGTTTCACACAGGTTATAAATGAATGTACAATAAAACATATATTTATTGTACATTCATTTATAACCTGTGTGAAACTAATGAATTAAATGAATTAACCAAAAACAATATATGTTTTTGCAATTTGTTTTAATTACAATATATTTAATGTGGGACATATTTTTGTTAGGCAACCTGGGAGTAATGTAGATCATAATCATTAAACATTCATTTGAATTGAGTTTCATTAAAAAACAAATACTTGCAGAAATCAACAGTGGGATTTTAGACTATCAATTATTCTACAAACTAAAAGGATACACTAGAATATTATATTTTTGAAATATTGTAAAACACTAAATTTATTCTCTTTGCTTCTCAGCACCAAGCCCACCATCTATATCTCAAGGAGCTATATTGCATTGTGATGTAACAAAACCCATAACAACTAGAACTATTGAATACTTCAAGCCTTCTAGTTCAGGTATGTTAGCTATTGCTTTATGATCTTAAGCCGTAAGATAACTGATCAAAGTCTGTCTACAAATACAAACCCTTTAAAGTTTATTTATAGTCTACCATAATAAAGCCGATTTAAACTTGTAAATTTAAAAGCCGAAGCCGTCTTGAAGCCAACCCATTCACTTTTCAATGTTACTTCCATAAACACATTCGGCACAAATAAAACTATATTTTTATATTTTCAGTACCCTTTTTGAGACGAAAGCATTTTGAAAATAAGGTTAAAAGATTAGAGCAAACCCTTCGTCAAGTTCTTAAAACCAAACAGAACTTTCGCAAAAGATATCTGCTAGCAAAGAAAATAAGGAAAACAAATGCTTTCGAAATTGTGACCAAAAAGATGTCATCAGCAGCTAAATCTTTATTTTATATGCAAGTAAAGGGAACTGGTAAAAAACCTAGAGGAAGGCGTTTTACTCTTAATGAAAAAATTTTAGCACTTTCGTTATATAAACCATCACCAAAAGCATACCGCTTGCTAAGCCAGCTTTGTGTTTTGCCAAGCCGAAGAACACTTCAAAATATTTTACAGAAAGTGGATTTAAAGCCTGGCATTAACGAAAAAATATTTGAACACTTAAAGAAAAAAGTGTCGGAAATGCCAGACAAACATAAATTTTGTTGCATACTGTTTGATGAAATGTCAATTGCTACTAATTTAAGTTACGATAGGGCACACGACAAAATAAATGGTTTTGTTGACAATGGCAGCAAAAGACAACCAATATTCGCTGATCATGTGCTTGTATTTATGGTGAGAGGCATAGTAAAAAAATATAAGCAGCCAATAGCCTATAGTTTTTGCTCAGGCACAACAAAGTCGGTAGATCTGAAATATCAATTAAAAAATATAATAGAAAAAGTCCAAAACACAGGTCTTAAAGTTGTAGCTACAGTGTGTGACCAAGGAGCCACAAACATTGCTGCATTAAATCAGTTGATGGAAGAAACAAAAGGGAATTATTTAAGAAATGATGAGGATTATGAAGGTGGATTTTTTGAAGTGGGCAGTGTCAAAATTATGCCTATTTATGATCCACCTCATCTAATGAAGGGTGTACGTAACAATTTACTAAATAAAAATTTAAAATATGTCATGGATGGCAAGGTACGTGTGGCTAAATGGTGTCATATAGAAGATCTTTTTAAAAGAAGCCCTTCATTCTGGGGTGTAAAGTTGGCTCACAAACTGACAGCTCAACATGTGGTGCCCTCAATGATACCCAAAATGAGGGTTAAGTATTGTACACAAGTGTTCAGCACATCTGTTGGTGTGACACTTGGATGTCTGGCAGGTATGTCTCACTTAACTTACAGTACCTATCAATTTTGTAGTTTAAAAACAGAAAATGCTACTTTTTCATTGCAAAAATTCCAACAACTTTAACCCTTTGCCTGTCCAGTGCATTCCATGTAATTCATTGCTATTGTCTTACTATTGTGTCTTCAAACTGGACAGTCAAAGTATTAAGGTATCTGGTTATACATCATGTATCATCATTGCAGTCATACGTCACCTATTTATATAATAAAAAGTACCTATTTTCTGTTTTTTAGACCGCCAAATTGATGGAGACTCTTAATAATAATAATATGCCGGTGGACCCATAAATGTATATTCCTATTATTCCTATATTTAAAAATGTAGTAATAAGATTATTTAAATTAATATAGGAAATAATAATTTAGAATTGTTATTTATGGGAAAATTGGGAAAATCCGTAAATATATTAATAAAAGAAACTATGATTTAGTACCTACATTTTCTTTATAAAAACAAAATGGCATTATAGCCCAGTGGTCAAACACTTGCTTTTCATGCAGGTTATGTGTGGAACAATTTGATTATTGATTACTTGCGTTAACAGTGCTGGAAAACATCGAGAGGAAACCTCCACACCTGAGAGGGCCTCATAAAGTTCTCAATTTGTGTGTAGTCCGCTAACCAACACCAGGCCAGCATGGTGGACTAAGGCTTAATCCTTCTACTTCTGAGAGGCCTGTGCCTAGCAGTGGGACAGTAATGAATTATTAGAATCAATATCAGTAGGCGAAAAATGATTTGTATGATGCATGTTTTATGAGACACATAATGTACACTTGGTGTGACATGCCACTAAACATTCTCCAGTAGTTCAGGATGCCCCAATAAAAAAAAAGCAAATACAATAATTAAATACTTATATATACTTAACATGAAATTTTCATTTCTAGAAAGTGGGTGCTTACCAAAGGAAAGTGTGGACACTGCACATTTAATAATGCTGTTCGACAACCTGTTTGACTCCGTCAATGCAAATTATCATAAAGAAGAAGGGAAAATATACAGATCTGCTGTCACACCAAACTCACCCCATTTAAAATTTTGGAATAAAACATTACCCATTGTAAGGTCAATGAAGTATATAAATAACAATGGCAAAGAGGTAACTGTACCATCTGTAACCAGTTGGGTAAAAACTATAGAAGGTTTTAAATTAATAACAAATAAGTTAAGGGCAGAAGGAGTAAATTCATTATTATTACGTAATTTAAACCAAGACCCTTTGGAAAACTTTTTCGGGGCAATAAGAGCTCATGGCTATAATAATATAATGCCCAACTCAGCGGCTTTTGAATCCGCATTTAAAACATTATTAATAAATAATATAACATCCCCACACTCCATACAGGGAAATTGTGAAAAAGATGACAGTATATGTTTAAAGTCATTAAAATCTTTAATATACCAAAATTGTAATGTGGAGGACGCTAATGACATAATGGAAATTATTGATGAACATTTAAATATTGATTTAATAAATACACAACTAATTCTAGAAAGCCGTTCTCGAGTTCATGTAGAGAAATGCGCGGCCATAGCTTATTGTAGTGGGTGGATAGCAACTAAAGCAAAAAAGTTTATATTTAAAAAATGTAAAACATGTCAAAATAATTTAACATCATCAAATAATGAAGATTTCCACAATTATATAATAAAAAAAGAATATTGTGGCAAAAGATGGTTATGCTATCCTACCCGGTCATTGTTTGACTTTTTTGCACAAGTAGAACACATAACATGGAATATTTTAAATAAATATGCACATGTAGAAAACATTGTTAAATATATAATGCTGATTATATCAGTCCACATTGAATTAAATTTTATGAAATGTGAAAAACATAAAGAAAATTTAAAGAAATATTTAGTCCATAAAAGTGTTGTGTTCTTCGTAATTACTTGGTGCAAAGAAGTCAGCGATATACTCAATGGCAAGAGCTATTATAATTTATGTAATGATAGTGGTGAAAATGTCTCCATTTTTCTACGGGCTCGAGAACATTATAATAAAACAAAGGGTGCAAAACGAGAGGCACAAAGGCGTCGAAATTAATGTAAAATTAATAAATTCATTGAATTATATATTTTTGTATTATTTATCTCATTACCTTTACCCGAATATCCAAAGATACTTAAACTTGTGTGTCTAAAAACATCCCTAAAAATATGCTTACTTCAAAACACTGTTTAAGTATCTAAAACGAAATATAAATAATATGTATAGGTACTTACGTATGAATTGCGGTTTTATTTATAGATAAAATATTATCTATAAATAAAACAGCAATTCATACGTAAGTACCTATATATATTGTCATATACGCAACTACGTATATATATATATATATATATATTTCATTTAGTTCATTGCTTGGCGTTCAGAGGGCGCTGAACGGTAACTAAATCTGAAAACGTCAGTTGCCAGTCTATCTCCAGTATTATATATTATCTCCAGTATTATATATTAGTCTATGATACTGAACGGCAGGCGTGTGTGTAGAGACAGCTCCGATATTGCTCCGATCGCGATGCTTCCTAGCATAGAAGTATTAGGCTTAGAACCGCAGTAGGCGCACGCAAAGTGAAGCCATTTCAAGTTAGCCTTTAAAGGCTAAGTACGACTTTTGACGCGTTAGTACTCGAGTCCACGTAGTCATGTAAACAGCTCGCACATTTTTTCAAAAAAAATGGCGTACTGTACTGTGAAAGGGTGTCACAACTCATCACATAATCACGAAAAAAATTTAAAAATCTCATTTCACGGTTAACTACTGCCTAGCATCTTATATTTTTGTAAAAAACATTCATCAACACAAAATAATAAATAATAAATTTGACAGACGCCAATATAATGAAAATGTTGTTAGGCATAGTAAAATATTTTACCCCATTTTTTCTTATTATTATAATTATAAAAAAATGCATATTGAAAAAAACACATACATACTGCCAATAGTCTCATTCACATATAAATAGGTATTTTTATTTACCAAATATTATTAGGGTTCCCCTTTGCCACGAAAAAAAATATGTTGATTTTAATTTGTTTTGATAATGTGCAGTTGTTTTTACCTTTTTATGGTATGTGTTTTAGGATAAATAACATAGCTTATGATTATTTTTTTTAATTTAATTTACATATATTTAACATTTTTAGTTCGATTCTTTTATGAATCTAAAAAAGATAACATTTCGAGGATAGCGTCATCAAAGCGGCAGTTGTTTAGCAAAACATTTGCAGTTTCAGGGTCATTAAGAGATATTTTTTTAAGTACTTGGGTATATTTCATTTTAAATTTTTTAATAAACATTTTTAATTTCATGTTTTATTTGAATAGTTGTCTCCTTTAGAATCTTATTTTGTTTTAATGCAATACATAATATTCAATAAAGTAATAATAATAATCACTTGAAGTTGACCGCACTCTTAAGTCTCGTGATTCCTTCTAATATAATATCCATTCTGTGAAAAAAAGCCGGCAACGCATCTGCAATTCCCTCCCTGGTGTTGCAGTTGTTCATGGGCGGCGGTAGTCACTTACCATCAGGTGAGCCGCATGCTCGTTTGCCCCCTCTCCTATAAAAAAAAATCCATTCTGTGAAAGTTGTATGTTGTAACCTTTACGTTGAAACCGATTTAAATTAAATATATCATGTAGATTCTTAGAATGGCAAGAATTGAAATCAGTGTATGCTTTAATATGCGGGTGAAGCAGCGGGCCACAGCCAAAGTTAGTACGGAATTACTAATGAAAAAATATCTGACAGCTAAAATGATTATCTGACAACTATTCACTTGTTAAATTTAAGTGGGACTGGATTGGAAATACTGGAAGAAATAGACGTAGGCATTTGCCTCCTCCATTTCTTCCACTTCTCTATTTATATCATAGAATAAGGCCATTGAGTATAATATAAAAATTAATATTTACAAATAGTATAACATTTATGGAAGATAAATAAGATATTTATATAAATATACCGCTTCTAACAGAATAATATAATTACATAATAGATTTGTTAATATAACACAAGATATTACGTATATAAATAATTTAAATATTACACAAGTTAACAAAAATAAATAATGTTACATTTTTCTCTTTGCAAATAGTTATAATAATTATAAACGCAACCTAAATATTAATTCTATGACGATGTCTACTATTATATTTTCCCCACTTTTTGGGGAAAAGTGTCATTAGCTTGCAAACATTACTGATTTGCTTATGTGCGTGTGGGCAAACGTAATTACAGGCCGCTTATGCACACATTCATTGTGTTGTAGCTTCAACTTTGAACGGAATTTTGAATGTCACTATCACTCTATGTGTAATTACTCTAAGCTTCCTAGATTGCCCCTGCGGCAGGCAGGTCAGTAGCCGGCTTTATTTAAACATCGTTATTTTAGTGATTTTTTTCTGAACGATTTTCAAATTTGCCGCCATTTTCTTGTGGCTCGACTCAATGACCAAACTAAGTACTGACTAGATTGATATAATGACTGGCTATTAATTATTACTTACCACTGTATTTAATGTGTGATTATTTTCATATACCCCTCGTAGGAAACTGTCCATCGTTTCGAATGCGAACCAATTAGTTGCCGTTGACGTCATTTTTGCCAGCTCCAGACTTCAAAGATTTTTTATATTTGTTCAAATGAGTTCTATAATAACCCATTAGGCTTTCCTTCTTCTTTCTAATTTCTTCAACAGTTGTTTGAAAAGGTAATACTTGTACAATTCGTCGCCAAGCATCATTTTGCGATGTACGATTTTTAAAAGTTTTGAGTCTCGGATCCCACAAACATGGCTCTGTTTGCAGAATCTCGAGAAACGTAGGAATATTTTCATTGTTCCACTCCATACCCAAACGTGCGATCCCGTTGCGCTCACCGTGCGCAATGAGATTGAAACAAACGAAACGTAATGTGGCCGCTTCAACGCGTTAATTCGTGCGTTAATCTCTTTGATGTACCGCCACTCGAGCTATCGCTCGACGGCAAACGTCATTTTCATGCCGTTAAAAAATTGTCGCGTTAAGTTGTGGCCACACCTACATTCAACGCCCATCAACGCGATAATTAACGGCATTTCTCGTTAGTGTAGCCCGGGCATTATTGTGTAATGATGGAAAAAAATTGGTTGCTTTAAAAACCGATTCTCGAGATATATCGATTATTTAGAGTTTGTAATGGACAATGTATCTACATCGTTTAAAATTTATTCTCATGGCATATCGTTTTAATATATAGAATGGGGTCCCACATATATGCAATAAATGAAACCACAAGTAATACTAGTCCATAGAAGTGTAGAAAAATTAAATATTAAATTAAAACCCCTAAAATAAAAAAGTGAAATTTTCAAACAAAATAAATATTAAAATAAATTCAGTAAAAGTAAACACTCTGTTTAGACAACGTACCTTGATCCCTTGGAAGAGTGACAACGTTGCACGCCGGTCAATATCACAGTGAAAAAATAATAAATATAAACGTACTTAAAAACACGACGAAAATAATAAAAGTAATAAATAGGGCGGCCACAAGGTGCAATTATCGTTTATCGATACTTTTCTTTATACACTTACTTACCTACTACATTTGAATACAAGTAATTTTGATTTGATAACAATCGACAAGTTATTGATTGTTAAAAAAAAAGTTTATTTTTGTACAATTGAACTTACGAAACTACCGATTTGTGACTTCCTGGGAAACGGGTAAGTATGTATGACTTTTTTAATTGGTTCTTTTTATGGGTTTTTTATCATGTTAAAATAATTTATTGTCTCTAAATCTACAAGAACACACTTAAACAAAAAAACCTTTAAAGTTTAGCTTTAAATACTTAGGTCGTAGTGTTTTTAGAATTATCATAACAACACGACAATTCTAAAAAAAGTGTTTAAAGCTAAACATTTTTTTTGTTTATCGATTATTACTCCCCTTTGAAAGAAGTTAATCGTCGATAACAGGTGTCCTACTCTACGACAAAGGCGCGCGCGCACTTGCGCCGTCGCCTTTGAAGTACGCCGCGTGCCTCGTGCCGCTTGTTTATGGACGCCGTCAAAAGACACCGCTGTCGATACGTCGCAATACCCATAGTTTGCACTACGTGGCAACGTCGCTTTTTAATGTTCAAGGATTCAAGTTCATTGAATCTTTGACATAGTGACCCAATTCTATAGAGAGTTCAAATTTGCTTAAAATTAAAACTCTACTTTTTGACCTAATTACTGGACCGATTACGTTCATTTTTTGTATATCGTCAGCAAAGGCGATAACAAGTATGTGGTTTCATTTATTGCATATATGTGGGACCCCATTCTGTATGTAAGAGTTTGTAATATTTTACAGTTATTACATAAATCCAAAACTAAGTTTAAAAGTGGGCCAGTTTCAAAGCCAAGACATAAACTAAAACCCGACATAATGATTTGTTCCGGAAGGTTTACGTATAATAACACATTGTATATTATGTAGGCACGCCACTGATATGCAACCGTTCGACGCCGAAGCGGGTCGCTAGTCAAGAATAAAATTAACAATAAATAAGTGTGGTTGGGTCAGGTAAATTAATAAATTCACTGAATTCTTAACATTTTTAATCCATTTCGTCACTGGATGATCCAGAAAAATTATCATCAGTTTTTTTTTATAGGATAAGGGTGACAAACGAGCACACAGTCCACCTGATGGTAAGTGGTTTCTGAGGCCCATAGACATCTACATCTATCATCTACATGCGTTGTCACCCGTGAGGACTAAGATGGAATGCCTCATTTCCAGTAAAAAGGGCCTGGTTTTTACTGGAAACCTCTTTTACCTTTTAAACCTCTACTTCTCGATGGTTTTCTGTGAGGTCGTGGTACCACCCCGGTTCGAGCCGGCCCATCCGTGCGACAGCAAAAGCTGCCACGTGGCTCTACCACTTTTAAAAGTTGAACTGTCTTCATCAGTTAACCTTATAATAAATTAATTTTCAATAAAATTGTCAAAATGTACGTCTTTTCTAAAGTCTTCCACTATAATTTTCTTTATCCTTTCTACTCATCATCATCATCATCATTACAGCCCTTCACAAGTCTACTGCTGAACATAGGCCTCCGCCAAGAAATGCCATAAGGCACGGTCCTGAGCCACCTGCATCCATCGACTTCCTGCTTATCTTACCAGGTCGTCACTCCATCTAGTGGGGAGACGCTCTACACTTCGCCTACCGGTACGAGGCTGCCACTCGAGAACCTTTTTTCCCCATCGATTGTCGTTTCTTCGAGCTATATGGTCGGCCCATTGCCACTTCAGCTTACTAATCAGTTGGGCTATGTCGGTCACTATGGTTCTACTGCAGATATCCTCATTTCTAAGGTTATCACGCAGAGAAACTCCGAGCATAGCCCTTTCCATAGCTAGCTGAGCGACCTTGAGCTTCCTCATCCGGCCAGCAGTGAAGTACCACGTCTCAGTTCCATATGTCATCACTGGCAACACGCACTTGTTGTACAGTCTCGTTTTCAAGTTTTGAGGTATACCTGACGAGAAGATGTATCGTAGTTCCCCGAACGCTGCCCAGCCGAGATGAATCCGTCGATTGACCTCTCGGTCGAAGTTGGACTTACCTAGTCGGACTATTTGTCCCAGTTAACATACTCTTCAACAACTTCGAGCTTAGTGTTCCCATCAACTACCGGTGTACACGCCCTTAGCTGTCCCGACAGAGGTCGACTATACAGGGGCCCATACAGCTGTAGACTCGACGGATAACTAAGGACGGGGCCCAAATGGCCTTATGGAAAATGTCCTATCATACTACATAATAGAGATAAGCTAGGTAAATAAATAGTACGTACCTGTTCAGAGGCGAGGAAGGATCACAAGGCTCGTTCAGGCATTAATTGTCGTGAATGTAAGTAGTGTGTGAGAAGTGTATATTTGTGTAACCTGAATTAGCCCTTTTGAATCAGCAGCGACCCTGACTCCAGCACCGCCACTCTATGTTAATCAGTCCAGCGGCGTCACTCGGTGTCATTCAAAGTCTAGCGTCCATTAGCACAAATCTATAATCTAATACGAACGCCTCTCGCGAGTAACAAAGTTTAGCGGTTTTAACCGACACAAGAAAATATCACTTGACGTTCACAACTCAACTAAATCCCGTTAATTATAATCAAAAAACGTAACACGCGGCACGACGGATGACCGGTGGGTCAAAGTTCACTTACGTTCACTCCGCAACAAATTATTTCGAAAACCGAACGCGACCTTCTAAGGCACTTAACGCAACGGTACAGTTAAACATTAATTTCTCAACAATTAGCCAACCCGGCGTCTAATGTTCTAGACTACACAATTCCTCGTCATTGCATAAATTTGCTAACAAAACCAACAGTAACTAGAGGTAACTACGCGGCTCGAGTAGACTTGCAGCAATTTAAATATTGCAAAATGTACTTCATCACGCAATCACTAATAGCGAATAAAACCGTGCACGAATACTAAAAATCTAGACCACAACTGAAACTGGTCGTGGACTGGACGTGGATGGATCGGTACGTGGATTAAACGCACCGCTGCTCTGAAGCTACTGTCGTAGGCCGGCATATGTGTGACATGGACATTAAACATGATCTTTGTTTTGTCCATGTTCATCTTAAGACCTATCCGTTGGGAAACACTATTGAGGTCATTGAGCATAGTGCTTAGGTCCTCCAGCGATTCTGCCATAAGGACTATATCGTCGACAAATCGAAGGTGAGTAATGTACTCGCCATTGATGTTTGATACCGTATCCTTTCCAATCCCGAAGCTTGAAAACGTCTTCCAATGCAGCGGTGAAGAGTTACGGGGATACTTTCTACTACATTGACCCAACCATCTTTTGTGACGTGTGCACATGCTGCTTTAAGAAGACCAAGCATTTTTTTGTTTTGAATGGACGTCTTGTATTTTGTTGTGCAGCATAGCCTGTAAAAGCAAAGTTTCATACTAGTTCGTGCATTTCCTGGTTTGTCGTTTTTGTAGTGTTCTTTCGAACTTGATTCTTGATAGTTTTTCGGACTTGATTGATAGTTTGTGGGTTTTTGATAGTTTGCTTCTGAATGAGTTGGTAAAATAATAAATTTCGTGATAAGTCTCTTAATAGTCCCGTTTTATGTTTTAACAGTGACCACTCGGACTAATCCATCTTTACCGGGGTGAACATCGATAGTTCTCCCTAATGCTCATTTTCCTGCAGGTAGATTTGCATCATGAATGATTACCACGTCTTCAAGTTTGATATTTATGGTTGATTGCTGCCACTTGTTCCTCGCTGATAATGCTGTTGTCGTGTAGTGGCGGTCAAGAATATCCACTACCCCATATCCTCCCGTGGGTGTCGTAAAAGGCGACAAAGGGAAACAGGCAGGAGATGGGCAGCAGCATCTTCCTGATAATAGCCAAAATTACAATAAAAAAACTGCGGTTGCCAACCCGCTCGCCAAGCGTGGCAACTATGGCAAATACCCCCCAATGACTAAAGCAACAAACAGACGGCCCCCAGTCACCGGCGGCCCCGCTATTCCTGGCTACGGTGGCGACCATGGTAACGGCGGGGCAGGGGGTGCTAAGAATCTCCGGTGGAGGTTCGGTTGCCACCTTAGACGACTCGACCTGGCAACGTACAACGCACGCACACTGGGGACTGACGAGAAGATCGTGGAGCTGGAAGAAGAGATAGACAAGTTGCGCTGGCATATTATATTTTTTTTATTTTTTATATATATATATATATATATATATATATATATATATATATATATATATATATATATATATATTTTTATATATTAGATTATCCGAAGTCCGAAGAGAGGGGGAGGACACGGTAATCCTCGAATCCGGCAACTTGCTCTATCACCGGGAGGGCGAGCATCTGTCCCAAGGAGGTGTCGGATTTATCGTCCACAAGTCTCTCGTTAACAACGTTGTAAAGATCGGGAGTTTGTCGACGAGGGTTGCGTACCTTATACTCAGAATCACCAAACGGTATTCGCTGAAGGTCATACAGGTTTACGCACCAACCTCGGCACACCCCGATGAGGAGGTGGAGGAAATGTATGAGGATATCTCTAGAGCCATGCATTCCTCCAAAACCCAATATACGATGTTAATGGGAGACTTCAATGCAAAACTAGGCACAAGAGAGAACGGTGAGCTGAAAGTAGGGAAATTTGGAATAGGGCAACGGAACCCAAGGGGCCAGCAGCTGGCCGACTTCATGGAGAAAGAGGGACTCTTTATGATGAACTCTTTCTTCCAGAAGCGGCCCCACAGGAAGTGGACCTGGTCGAGCCCCGACGGTTCGACAAAAAATGAGATTGACTTCATTATGACGACCAGACGACAACTGTTCAGTGATGTCTCCGTGATCGCGAGGGTGAAAACTGGTAGCGATCACCAAATGGTTAGAGGCACACTGAACCTAAACGTTAAGTTGGAGAGGTCTCGTCTAATGAAGTCAACGCTCCGTCCCCTTCGTGCTCTGTTCCAAAGTCCCGAAACCTTTCAGCTCGAGTTACAAAACCGTTTTCAGTGCCTAGAAGACTGCAATGAAGTGGACGATATGAATGACAAGCTCGTGGAAACTGTCCATGCGGTCGGAGCTAAGTTCTGCAAGACCCGCCGCAGAAGAACACAAAAATAGACGGGAGATGAAGCTACATTCTTCAACATACTTGACAGCATACAGGCATCTGAACAGGCAGATCTCCAAATGCATGCGGCGGGACTTACGCAACTTCAATACAGCTCGTATTGAAGAAGCGATCGAGCGGAACCAAGGCACCAAAGTCTTTGCCAGAGATCTGTCTGCCAGAAAGAGCCAATTGTCAAAGCTGAAGACGGAATGTGGCAGCATCGTTCCCGGGACACCTGAGATTTTGAGTGAGATTGAGAGGTTCTATGGGCAGCTGTACACGTCATCGTTGGAGCCACACGCAAGTGTGAGTAACGATCCAAGAGCGAGTCTCATCCGACACTATTCCGAAGATATCCCGGACGTCAGTCTGAGCGAGATTAGAATGGCTCTCCAGCACCTTAAAAACGGTAAGGCCCAAGGCGAGGATAGAATTACAGCGGAGCTTCTGAAAGCGGGTGGAAGACCGGTACTTGAAGTCCTTCAGAAGCTCTTTAATTCCGTCCTCCATGGTGGCATTACACCGGAGGCGTGGAGCAGAAGTGCGGTGGTCTTGTTCTTCAAGAAAGGTGACAACGCTCTCTTAAAGAACTAGAGACCGATTTCCCTTCTGAGCCGCGTCTACGTGCTGTTTTCGAGAGTCATTACGAAGAACTACGGAGCAGGTTCATATCTTAAACCCTCAAAAAACTAATTAAACGGCTACCCAGACGGGCGCTCACTAATCTCGACATATTAGAACCTGCAAGTGACATTCCATACTTTCGCGGCGTTTTCATGAGAAATAAATTACCTTTGAAACCGAGAAAGATAGAATGTGGAATACTGAATTTGGATAGCTACAGAAATCCTGGAAAGCATTGGGTAACCTTTGTAAAGCACAAGCTCAGTTGAAAAAACTAAAATCCAAAGACATTCACTCGGCTATAAAATATGCCTATGCAGCTGCAAAGAAAATATTTAGTAATAAAAAAGGAATAAGTTTACCCCGTTGTATTCCTCTTCCAAAGTGTGGAGGATTTTTACCATTTATTCCCATATTTGCAGGATTGTCAGCTTTAGGATCATTAGGCGGTGAAGCAGCGGGTATAGCAAAAGCTATTAATGATTCAAAAGCAGCACAAAAGAGTCTTCAGGAATCTGAAAGACACAACAGAATGATGGAAGCCGTTGCTCTAGGAAAAGGATTATATATTAAACCTCATAAACAAGGAGCAGGTTTATATCTTAACCCCTCAAAAAACTAATTAAACGGCTACCCAGACGGGCGCTCACTAATCTCGACATATTAGAACATGCAAGTGACATTCCATACTTTCGCGGCGTTTTCATGAGAAATAAATTACCTTTGAAACCGAGAAAGATAGAATGAGGAATACTGAATTTGGATAGCTACAGAAATCCTGGCGTGTTGCCAGCACGCATTACGCATTGGGTAACTTTTGTAAAGCACAATAAATAAATAAAGTTTTGGTAATTTAAAGCCCCTGTTAGAATTAGTTAAATATATGCATAACTTACCTATTAACTATAATTATGCGCGACATCAAGCGTTTGGTGCTACAAAGTGTGGACATCTTTGTCTAAAATTTTTAAGGAATTACTGGAAAAAAGCATTTATATAGTGTATGAAATAAATAAACGTATCAGTATAAAAATGTCTTTCACTGTGTCTATAACTGGGACAGGAGCCTCTTTATCACCGAACTATTCACCGACAATAGAACTACGAGGAGACTACGAATGTGGCCTTTTGTATTTTGCAACTTTCAATTCTAATCCCAATATAGATGAAATAAACAATAAATTTTATTATGGTGAAAAAGAAATAATCGAAATTCCAGAAGGGTCTTACGAGCTTCTTGATATTTGTGATTATCTAAAAAATAATATTAAGAACGCTGTACTAAAACTAACTTGTAACAATAATACATTGTAAAAAAATATTTTTTGCTCTGAAGATGTGCACTTTAATAGAAGCAAATCACTAGTTGGCTTGATAAAATGAATATTTTAAACGTATCTCGACAAACATCATACGATAACAGCATTGAAAGTTTTGAGTATCATTCATACAAACCATATGTAACTAGTTTTAACAAGAATGACGAAATAAGTATTCCTATTAATCAACAAGACCTGTACGTACTACCTTCACTCAGTAGTTTATATATCGAGGGAAAGGTGAACGTTTATAACAGCACCACAAAAGAAAAGGTATCAAACGTACATTTTCATAATCCCATGCTATTTCTTTTTCAAGACATACGATATGAACTTAATAGAGTAGAAATAGATAAAATTAGGAATGCTGGTGTCACTACTACAATAAAATCTTATCTATCCTTAAATGAAAATGAATCCAAATGTGCTCGAGTTTGGGGCTGGTCAACTGGCGGAACAAGCAATACTAGTGGTGGAGCGTTTTCCGCATCTATACCATTGAACAATATATTAGGATTTGCAGATTATGAAAAAATTATAATTAATTGTAAACATAAGTTAGTATTATTACGAAGCAATACAAATCGAAGTTGTAGAAGACATTATAATAAATAAAATAGTTTGGCGAGTTCCACACATCAAAGTATCAGATCGTGAAAGAATCAGCCTATTAAAACTTTTAGAGAAAGATAGAGCTATTCCATTGGCATTCCGATCCTGGGACTTATATAAATATCAATTGCTACCCAAAACACGTAAACATACTTGGTCTATAAAAACTTCATCGCAAATAAAGAAACCACGATTTATGGTCATCGCCTTGCAAACCAACCGCAAACATAACGCGAAATTATCAATGGCAGAGTTTGATCATTGTCACGTACTAGATGTAAGAGTCTATTTAAATTCATCATATTATCCTTATGAGGGGCTGAATGTAAGTTTTTCAGAAGATAAGTTTACTTTATTATACGATCAGTATGCGAGATTTCAACAGTAGTATCGTGGACGCCGGTCAGAGCCGTTGATGGGTTTAAAGGAGTTCAGACACGTGGCTCCATTATTTGTAATTGATTGTTCAAGACAACACGAAACTTTAAAAGGTTCGATCGATGTGAGAGTTGAAATCGAAACAGACCAAGAAATACCAGATCAGACAACCGCTTATTGCTTGATATTAAACGACTGTATATTCGAACACAAACCACTGAGTAATATCGTTAAGTAAATATCATGAATAAAAATACAATAATCGTCGATCTTCAAGGCTTCAAAAATAGCAAAAATAAATTTATAGTAAAGGAGTTTGCTATAGCCACTCTAGAGTACACCAATATATTCCTAATTAAACCTCCTTACCCATTCACTTCACTATCTCCTGAAGAGAAAAAACAAATTGCCTGGATTGAAAAGCACAGAGGGTATCGATGGAGTGAGGGCTTTGTTGATTATAGAGAGTTTCACAGAATCATAAAGACATATTTGAAAGATAAAAAGATTTTTTTAAAAGGATGTGAAAAAATTAAATGGGTGCAAGATATTTGTGATGAAAATAATACTCTCATAGATATAAGTTGCTTAGGAGCTCCCAATTTAAATACTCTTTGTGAACTTTATTGTAAACATATTTTACTGTATACCTAACTGTTTTACTCATAAGAATATATGTGCGTTAAAAAATGTTTTATGTATTAAGAAATGGTGTTTTGAAAACAATTGTTTTGAATACCTTTGTGTTCAAGAAGAAGAAAAAAAATAGTTTCAGACCGTTAACGATTAGTACTTATTATTAAAGTAACTGTTTTTTGTACCACCTTGCATTTTTAACGATGAAATAGATTAGCCTTCATATTTTGTTGTTATATTATTGAACCATTTGTATTTGAGATTCCGAATGAAACGGTATTAGAAATGGAGCAAAGATAAAAAAGCGGATCAAGAATTAGACCAAAAATTTAGACCTCTAATGGAGAATTCGCACCTACTGCTATAGTAGTTTTTCAGTAGTAATCGTTTTTGTTAAGACTGTCTCGCGCGGTCGTAAAAAATATTGACATTTAATTCGCGGACAGGTCAGGCGAGAATCACTCGCGCGGGGCGGACGGTTGAGTGGTTAGCAGCTATTCATATTTTCCACCTCAATTGAATATTATTTAAGTTTATTAATTAACCCTTGGTTTACCCTAGTAATAATATAAAAACGAAGATCTCTAATGAAGTCTAGACATGGATTAAAAAATAAGTATCCAAGCCAGAAATCTGAATAAAAAACTCGGCTGAGCCCGAGCCGTGTTTGGCTGGGACTATGGAGTGTAGAGTAGAAGGAGAACTATCTTATAAGGTGCGAAAGTTGAAAAAGTGTCCCAATATTTACTGAAAATAGAGGTTTCCAAAACCTACCACAATAGCGCTGGCGTCTGAAAAACTACTATATGAAGATAGCTGTTGTAGACGGAGTGAAGTCAGCTGAATTAAAATATTTAAAAAATTTCATGACTAGAGTAGTTAGTAAAATGCCAGTATACAAAAGCTCAACTATTTACGTAGTACAAAACCAAGCAGATTGGTCGGTCCTTGTTTATTTCTCCATCTTATTCTAATAAATTTTGGCGCTTTTTTTAAATTTATCCTATGCTACTACAGCGCCACCCTTATTGGACGCGTTTTTAGGGACACTTTTCATATACAGAGATGGTTCTCCTTCTACTCTACACTCCATAGCTGGGACTATGGAGTGTAGAGTAGAAGGAGAACCATCTTATAAGGTGCGAAAGTTGAAAAAGTGTCCCACTATATACTGAAAATAGAGGTTCCAAAACCTACCACAATAGCGCTGGCGTCTGAAAAACTACGATATGAAGATAGCTGTTGTAGACGGAGTGAAGTCAGCTGAATTAAAATATTTAAAAAATTTCATGACTAGAGTAGTTAGTAAAATGCCAGTATACAAAAGCTCAACTATTTACGTAGTACAAAACCAAGCAGATTGGTCGGTCCTTGTTTATTTCTCCATTTTATTCTAATAAATTTTGGCGCTTTTTTTTTAATTTACCCTATGCTACTGCAGCGCCACCCTTATTGGACGCGTTTTTAGGGACACTTTTCGTATATAGAGATGGTCCTCCTTATACTCTACACTCCATAGCTGGGACCATGAAGTTATAGATAAAGATGGAGGCCACACTTGGAACAACAGCTTAAGTCAAACTACCTACCAAACAAACTACCTAACCTACGTATCTTTATCTCACTCTCTGTGGTCTGACTTCTCTTTTTAGTGTGGAATACAGTATTGCTATGTTTTTATTTAAATCTCCTGGTAAATTCTTAGAAATAGTTTCCACAATAACCAAATCAGAAGTTAAGCTCTGTAAAATAATGTTCCAATAAATAAATAGTTTAACTACGATTAATTACATTAAAAACTCCAAAATTGAAGGTCTCGTATGCATTATTGAATTGTTAACGAATCAGTGAATTACAATCCCATTTCCTAAGGGTTCGGTAATGTGGCAACATTAGCCCTATATGTCAACATAAATTAGACAAATATGGCGGTTGTTTACTTAACAGTTCACAGCGTCGTTTGAGATATTTAAAGATAATTATTGTTATAATTCAAGAAATGGTGCAAACTAGTGTATTACGTGGTTGCGGCAGTAGTTGATGTCCAGGAAGTGATATTAGGCTTGAGCAAAAAATATCGATATATAGAAATATCGATATATATCGTCGATATCTTAAATCGCGATATATCGACATATCGATATTTATTTTAGAGTATCGAATTCGTATCAATTTCGATATATTTTAAAATATTGTATCGTGTTTTTCGTCGTCCAACCATCAGTAAATAAAATTTTGGACCCTATCTTTACATCATGCAAATGATGACGATATATCGATATATCGATATTTATCACGCGATATATATCGATACTGTTTAAAAATTTAGATTCGATATATAATAATATAATAATAATACTTTTTATTTCTCAAAAATTAATCATACATGTTTTTGAGACGCCCAGAGAGTAATTTACATACTCGTATTGGGGATGCCTCGCTCTTCAACCCATTTTACAGTTTTTAAGACTTAAAAGTACTTACATAATTAATAAAGAAAAAGTTTATTACAAAAAAGAAAGTTAAGCTAAGCTAAATAAACTTTACTAGTGTGTATGTGCGTGTGTGTGTGCGTTTTTCTCCACGATCGACCTTTTCTATAATCATCTTTGTTAAATCAGATATTGCGTCTTGTGTAGATAAACCTTGTCTAAAGCCATATTGTGAATTTGAAAGAATTTTGTTATGGTGCAAGTAACTGAGGAGTCTTTTATTCAAAAGTTTTTCTAAGATTTTGGAGATACATGGCAAGACAGATATAGGACGGTAATTGTTGACATCGCCTCTATCTCCATTCTTGAATATCGATATAATTTTTTCCCTTGCCCATCCCTAAGTGATATAAGATTTCACACGTAAGTGTTTAAATAGTGACTTCTGGCATTGAATACTTGTAAACATACTTCTTTGTATTTTCACTTAATTTTTTGCTCAAACGTTTTATCAGTGTTTTAAACATATTAGTAAATTATAACTTTGTCAAAATCAAATAGTTTTACATTGAATTTAATTGACTTTGAACAATTTTATTGTTTTTGTTTAAAAGAAATCGAACTGAAGTAGTGTGACCATATTGACGATGTACTGAGACTTTCCGTGTGATCTTAACTAATTATATGTACATGTTTCTTATTATGTTACCGGAAATGCATGAAATTTAGGAATTATGTACAATTCCTATGTATTCTATATAATGACGGATTTCATAGATTTCATAATATTAAATTAAAAATGAGTAACACAATATATTCTTTTGGCAGACAATTTATTTTTACTTAGTTTTTGTTTCTCATTATTCTGATATTTTAATAACGCTTACAATAATTATGAATATTTTTTTTAGATTTCCTAAAACAGTACTCGGAGAAATTTGTTGTTATCCATTGTACCATTGAAAATGAAGTATTATGAAAGTGCAAGGATTTGCATTTTCAACAATCAGATTATGATTCAGCAACAAGGTGCTTAAAACCAACAGCAGTTCCTACTGTTATAAGAAATCAAGAAACAGTATCAGCAGGCAAGGTAAAAATTTAATATAATTTAATTATCTATTTTTCGTAATATATTATGTATTTAGAAATGTAGTAGTTTAAATGTATGATATAAAGCAACATTTTGTAAAATATGTTGTCATTTGCAGACAATAAGTGCATGACATGAAGAGTCTATTGTGCAAATAGCTGCTCTGGCTGTAGCTGTATCAAGCACTAGTTCTGTAATTAATGAAAGTAGTCCTGCACTTAAGGAAACAGGAATGAAATGTACTGGCTGTAATATTGGAGACCAAACTAGTAAAAAACAATGTCGAAAAATTCTTGAAAATTTATGCAACCTGAACAAGTTACCTGTAAGTTTCCTTTTCCTTTATTACTAAATACATACCTTTTATTTGTATTTATTATGACTTTAATATTACATTACATAATGTATTATATAGCTTAAAACACATACATATTTAAACTCTTTAGTGCCAGTCGCAGTGTGGTAACCGTCACTACGATACTAAGCATGAAGCTTCTTGTTTGATGCTTCATTTATGTGTGCTCACGAAGTCGCGCTCCGGTGTATTATGTGTTACCTATTAAGTAATATAAATTATTTGTACTGACATTATGACGTAGAAGAGTTATTTGTTTATTTTTTTTTTGTTTAATTCTCTAATCTCTGGAACCATACCAGTCAGACCTAATGAGTGGAGCAATACTATGGACGATGCTAAAAATACTGATTTCTTAAAGTTTTCTTGTTTTTTTAGGTCAGCAGTGAATACGACACGAAATGAAAACCTTTCTTCATAAAACCAATTTCCCAAAAAAAAATGTACAAATATATATAATCTATATAGGCTAGGTCTTAGTAGTAAACAGAGATGTAAATATTTATAAATAAACCACTTAATGTAATGTAACTACTTATAGCGATATCCTGGGAAAAATAAAATAAAGGTTACCTACTTAGAAAGAGAGGGTCTGCCCACAGAGAGCGAGATAGTAATACATAAGTTGAGCTTCAAGTAGGTATTCGGAGTGTGGTCTCCATCTTTATCTATAACTTCATGGCTGGGACCTGGGAGTTTTGGCGGGAACTTGACCGGTGCCGCTTTGCTGCTCCTGTATTATAGTTTAAATAATAGTTTGAAGTGGATTCTGATATGTAAAAGTGTTGCAATTTTATGTATTAACTGTCTATGTCTGTCACAAAAAGCAAGTAGATGAGAAAGTTGTGTCTGTTCCAGTAAATGCACGTCGCTTGGAGAAATTTAGAAGTAACGTAGTGAAAAAACTTCCATCACTTTCATACCAAAATGATCCTAATTTTTTGTATGGAACATTATTTAAGCTTATTTGCAATGAATTTAATAATACTTTTACTTCTAAAACATTCTCCTTGAACAGTCGGAAGTCATTCAATGAATGGGCGACAGTAGGAGTCCATAAGAGCAGGCATAGGTTATATGATCTTTACCATGAAAGGTCATATAATCATAGCGTCGAATTTAGGGAATATGTAAAAAAATATTCAAAAATATTTAAGAGTGTGCTCCATAGCCAAGTCTTTGCATTTGAGCAACAAAATTAAGACGGCTTCCAATAAAATTAAAATGACATGGAGTATAATTAATAGCGAAACTGGTAAGATCAACTCTCGCAATTCAAATTACCAGTTAAGTGTTAACAACAAATTAACTGTATCAGATCAGGACGTAGCAATGGTTTTTGAGAAATATTTTACTGATATTCCGATCTTGACCACTAAGTCACTGAATTCTTCTCCTGCCGTCGCCGAATCATTACTTAAACAAAATGTAAATGTGTGTACAAAGAATTTTACATTTCATAAAGTGTCATCAAAAGATATTGTAAAATATTTTAAAACTATTGATGTTAAGAAAACTGCGGATCTATGGGGGATTTCCGTTAAAGTTATTGCGTCTATAATAGATACAATCGCGCCTCATTTAGCTATTATTTTTAATACTAGTATCGAATCTGGTGTGTTTCCTGATTTAATGAAGCATAGTAAAGTAATACCTTTATTTAAATCTGGTAGTACATTAGACCCCGCCAATTTTAGACCTATTTCTGTACTACCAACACTTAGTAAGATTTTTGAAAAAATTGTTCTTGTTCAAATGTTAAATTTTTTTAATATAAATAATTTACTTCATAAAAATCAATTTGGTTTCACAAGGGGTCGCTCGACAACTGATGCCGGTGTTGAGCTGATTAAATATATCTTTAATGCATGGGAGAATTCACAGGATGCTTTGGGTATATTTTGTGACCTATCCAAGGCCTTCGATTGTGTTCACCATGAAACATTAATCAGGAAACTTCAACACTACGGTGTAAGAAGTGATGCCCTTAAATTAATTATTTCATATTTAAGTAAGAGAACGCAAAAAGTTGTCATTAACAATATGAGCTCTTCCGGATCGATGGTACAAATGGGCGTGCCTCAAGGCTCAATTCTCGGCCCCTTTCTGTTTCTTGTATACATTAATGACTTACCTTACATAGTAGGGGATAACCATGATATAGTATTATTTGCAGATGACACTTCTTTAATTTTCAAATTAAGTCGACAGTTACTAAAATATGACGAAGTAAATAATGCTATCTCTAAATTAGTAAATTGGTTCGATGTTAATAATTTGCATTTAAATGGCACTAAAACAAAATGTATGAAATTCGTGACTCCAAATGTCAAACAATTAAATACTAATGTAATTTTAAATGGGGAGAAACTGAGTCTTGTAGATACCACCATTTTTCTTGGAATCACACTAGACGCGAAGCTTCAATGGAGCCCCCATATATCAAAACTAGCAAGCAGACTTAGTTCTGCAGCATATGCTGTAAAAAAGATTAGAAGTTTAACCAGTGTTGAAACAGCTAGACTAGTTTACTTCAGCTACTTCCATAGCATAATGTCGTATGGTATTTTGCTATGGGGACACGCAGCTGACACTGAAATTATATTTGTTTTGCAGAAGAGGGCCATAAGAGCAATTTATGATTTAAAGCCTAAAGAGTCGCTGCGACAAAAATTTAAGGAAATTAATATATTAACTTTGGCCTCTCAATACATTTATGAAAATGTAATGTACGTACACAAAAATAAAAGTAGTTTTACAAAAATAAGTGATATTCATTCTATAAATACTAGGAACAGACACAAGCTAGTAGTACCAGTTACTCGACTCCATCGAGTCAGTAATTCATTCTTGGGGCGATGTATACGCTTTTACAACAAAATTCCAGAAAATATACAAAGTTTGACCTGTTCAAAGTTCAAAAACTTTATTAAACTAAGTTTGTATAAAAAGGGTTATTATAATATTAAGGAATTTATGGATGATAATAACCCCTGGAAATGAGGTGATCGCTACCAAGCTATTTCTAATTCGTTGTGTTGTTAATTTGTGTAACATCATGATTGTAAGCTGTTATTTAAAAAAAAAGTCCCGCTGGGTTTCTTGCTGGTTCTTCCCAGGACAGAGGTTTTTTCCGAACCAGTGGTAATCAAACAAAAGAGTGACTTTCAATAAGTATTATTTATAATCTATGTTGAATAAAAAAGTTTCTGTTTCTGTTTCTGTTTCTGTCTCTACGCATGTGAACTATTAGTGGAAACGGTGAAACAAGTGCTCTGATGGTGATGGATTCTCAAGATAAGCTGTTTGTCTGCATAGGCGCCTTTAGGTACCATCGCCAACTGTCAGCTATCTGCTGGCTCAAGTTGTCGTCAAAATTTCTCAAGGGGTGCACAATGTGAAGCAGTGAACTATGAAGGATAATATAAAAAAGACAAGGCTGTATGTATTTTTGACGTGGTAGAGCCATGCTGCAGTTATATTAGTAGTATAGTTGTAGCACGAATGGGTCGGCTCGACCGGGGAAGGACCACGCTCTCACAGAATACCAGCGTAAAATAGCAGCCTAACGCTGCTGTGTTTCGTATGGTGAGTGTAGAGAACCGGAGACCCTTTTCACTGGAAATGAGGCATTCCATCTTAAACCTCACGGGTGACAACGCATCTGCATTTTGATTTGTAATAGAGGATAGATGTAGATGTCTATGGGCCACAGCAAACACTTACCATCAGGTGGACTGTGAGCTCGTTTGTCACCCTGATCCTATAAAAAAAATGTATGGCTTAGTTCCTTTGCCGGCTCTCTTGAGCGAATAATAAAAACAACAACATATTTGGCTGATGCCCGATGGTAATGTAAATCTCAAAATAATGTGTCTGTCTGCGTAGGCGCCTTGAGATAGTACCGCCAACTGTTTGCTGGCTCTAATTGCTGTCAAAATTTCTCAAAACCTACACAATGTGGCGCTCTAACATATTGTGAAGCACTATAAAGGAATATTATCACTTGATATGGAGATAAATGAAGTTTTGGCTTAAAAGACAAGCATCGAAGCCAAATATCTGATATGTCATAAACGCATGTGATTGTGTTTTCAACTTCGATCTTAGGTTATTCCGCTTTCAAACTTTTAAGAATGTCGTTTCGTGGAAGAGGAGGTGGTGGTGGTGGTCGCGGTGGTTTCGGAGGCCGCGGTGGAGGACGTGGAGGCTTCGGCGGTGGCAGAGGCCGAGGCGGCGGTGGTGGAGGTGGCTACAGACAGCAAGACTTCGGCCCTCCCGAATCTGTTATCCCGCTCGGTCATTATGGCTGGACAGTTCAAGATGACTTAGTGTGTAAAGTAGATATTGAAGACGTACCTTACTTTAACGCACCAATTTACCTAGAAAATAAAGAACAAATTGGCAAAATAGATGAAATCTTTGGAAATTTGCGAGATTACTACGTGTCAGTAAAGCTAGGAGAAAATATAAAAGCGAAGAGTTTTAAAGAAGGACAGCAATTTTTTATTGACCCGGCGAAGTTATTACCTTTGAAAAGGTTTCTTCCTCAGCCTCCAGGTGCTAAGAGAGGCGTAGGCCGCGGCGGGCCACGAGGAGGTCGTGGTGGAGGATTCAACAGGGGAGGTGGAGGTCGCGGCGGTGGCTTCAACAGAGGTGGAGGAGGTCGGGGAGGTGGTGGTTTCAACAGAGGTGGTGGTGGTGGTGGATTTGGCCGTGGAGGTGGAGGTGGAGGTTTTGGACGTGGAGGAGGTGGTGGTGGTAGAGGAGGTAACTTCAGAGGTGGTCGAGGAAGATATTAAAGTGGTATAGACAACAAATGTTGATGTTCTAAGAGTGCTAATGGAACTTGAATTTAGTTAGTACATATTTTTGCATTTAGTTATAACATTTTTGCTAAATTACAATATAAAAAAAATTAGACTATAATACAATATGGATGGTTATTACATAGTTTAAATTGTGTTTTTGCATTGATCTTTAGTCTGTATTGTGAACTGATATTAATATATGTATTTAGCATATGAAAATGAGACCATAAAGAATTGTGGAATTCCCTTATTAGACTATATTCAATTTCATCATTATAGTTTGTTATGACATTACTTTTAAAACTATAAGTCATAAATATTTTGTATGTGTTTACCAACTCATTGGTATTTTATTGAATTGGTTTGAAAACACCAATAGTGAGTGATTGTATGAATTGTACAATTCAGTAGATATTATTTAATGGAAATAAAAACAAGTAATTCCTTTCATGGATTTATATATAGGTGACTAATATATATTACGTTACAGATTAAAACCGAAACCAGTTTATCCAGCTAAACCTAGGTACAGCTGCTTCGGGTTTGTTAAACTTTAGGAACTACTAAATCCTCTGTTATTTATAAATAAATGTTCACGTCATTACCTATTGTCGCTGATATTTCTTGATATGGGGTTTTTTGCTTTTGTCAACTTTAACAGTATACCAAAGTTTAACCAACTGATTGCGGTTGGTTAAACTTTGGTATACTGTTAAAGTTGTGGAATTGATTGCAATTCCACATACACTTCAGCTTTTAGCTTTTTTAAATTCTTATTTTTATAATCTGGAATTTTAAAAAAGCAATAACTGTTCTTGTAACTGTCTTACAGACAATTAATAATATTGTATAACTTTTATACTTGTAGTGAATTCTTATCTAGTGCATAAGAATGAGGAGAGTAATTACCTAGTTATATTTTCAAGAATCAATAATTGTAGTAATAAAAAAGTATTTTGTATTAAAATGTTATTTTTTTATTTAATTCATTGATGTGTTTTTAAGTAATTTTATTAATAGCTGCTAAGTTATTTTGCCATGTTAACTCATAGACTTAGTACCACAGACTACTAAGGGCATCTTTAATTACTAACTGAAGGGAAACTTCTCTTGTTGGTGTCATTATGATTTAGTAAATAAAAATGCTTGTGCTGAAAAAGTTGAGCAATAAAAAGAAGTGTGGAGAAGACAATTAACTTGTCTGTAGCTGTAGCTTGAATGGGTTGGCTCGACGGGTAGGAACACACTCACAGAATACCATCGTAAAACAGTAAGATAATGTTGTTTTGTATGGTGAGTGTAGAGAACTGGAGACTAACTTACTTAACCAGTATCTTTTAATTCTTTTTTTATTATCTATATCTAAAAAGGCTTTTATCCTACAAGGATATGTCAGCCTTATTGTAACATGACTTGTTCCTGTTACACAAATGCTATTTATGGCGGCTCTTCACGTTGGCCAACATAGTGGCGAATGTGTTGGCAGAGATATTGGCCAAGAATTTGTGATCGCGTCCACACGTTGGAAGGTCGTTCAGTTTGCTTCGGTTCAGGCCAATGTGTGGACGAAAATATTAAAATGTTTATTGAAGCGCTAACGGCTGTTGCGGTTTATTTATTAACAGCATCCACTATTTTTTATTTAATTTTCACTATTTTTAATATTTCTTTATTATACACTAACATTATACAGATAAGTAAACTATATAAACATTAACACACCTAGGCATAGGTATAATTAACTAAGGCCTGGAAAATATTCGAAGCCTGTCTATGAAACTGTTGTAAATTTTTTATTTAACGAAACCTTTTTATAAAAATGGTTCTTGTATAATTATAGAATATATTTATTTATTTACACTCTTGAACTTAATAATAATAAATAATTTATTTCGTCAAATGTTAAAGTTACATTATATGATCAGTGATCGAGGTCACCTAGTAAGCAAAATAATGCCTGTAACAGGTGACTTCGCTCTTCCATAGCTAAAAATTACAGTATTATTAAGGAAATAAAGTACCTAACTAATAGGGAATAATAAAGACAGTCAAAACATGATTTTAGTATCCTAACTTTTAATTTGATTTTAATATCTTACCTAGTCTCCTAGCATTAATACATCAATAAATAAATTAATACATCAATCACTACAACGTGAATGTGTATAAGAAAAGGGTGATCAAAAAGAAATGGAAGAAAAGAAATTTTATTTCTTGGCGGCGTAGTGGCGTAGTGGCTTAGCAATGAGTTGCTGCGCTGGAAGCCGCGGGTTCGAATCCCGCACGGAACAAATATTTGTATAGCCTGCACATAATTGCTCCGGGTCTGGATATTTGTCCTTATGCAATTTATGTTTCTAAACTGCCTCCACGATACAGGAGAAAATCCTAGCGTGGGGGCAACTTTTTCTTTTTAAAAAGACGTGTTTCACAAACAATTTTCGGCTTGGTACGGCTCTATAAAGCGAAAAGTGTTTTCATTGGTCATTGTTACTGCAGTTATGTAGACACTAGTTAAGATGCGTGCATATAAAATTTAAATCAGGTGCGTGCAATCACTCTGGGAGCTCGTAGCAAACTGAACGTGCGCCCAACTTGTGGACGCGGCGGCCAATACTCTGCCACAACCCTTTGATCTTTTGTAAAAAACTGACACCAGACGGATCTCGCGCCAACTTGTGGGCCATCATTCCAATACGTACCAACGTAGCTTAAACACCTGCTCTACACGATGACCATCGTTGTTGGCCAACACATTCGCCAGTATGTTGGCCAACGTGAAGAGCCGTTTTTAGAAAGGGGGAATCAATGTGGTAAGAATATGGAAATAATTATTACAAGTATACTCAAAAACCAACTTGTCTCACACAAATTGATATTAAATTTTTGCACTAGATTCTCCCTTTCCCTTTGATATTTAATCAAAGTTAATAATTTTTATTTATATTTTTATATTTACATTAAATGCAAAAAATTTCACATGGAATGCCCACATACTATTTTTATATGCATAATGCATACTATTTATCACATTATATTTTAATGAATATCTATTAAGAAATCCATACAGGAAAATATAATAAAAAGTTAAACATAGTGTACATTTTCTAATGCATAAATAGTACTTAGCAATTTTATAATTATAATAAATAAGAATAGACCATACTTACATATAATATAATGTATAAAAACAAATACTAAAATAATACAATTAAATCTATTTAATTAGCATTATGATAACTGGGATTGCTTACACAGTTCTTAAATATTAAAAGAATGACTTATGTATTTTAAAAGAAATATAATGTGTAGTGGTGGTGTAAGAATATCCTCTACCCCAAATCATTTCTTCGTTGTAAGAGGTGACAGATGGAAACAGAAACAAAAGATGGGCAGCAACATCTTCCTGATAACAACTTATAAAAAACTGCAGTTGCCAACCTGCCTCCTGAGTGTGCCATTTAGTATTCAACAAAGGGGTTTATTTTTATATTATGGTTATACATATAACATAAGTAATTTGATCAATAAATTATCACATGCTATATAACCACACTTTCACGCTCTAGCAATAATACTGAGCATACACTCATGCATTACCATTGCTTAAGCCTACTGGCTATATTTTCACTTAATGTACCAACACATGGCAGAGCACAGAGGATGAGCAAAAATCTTCATACACATTTACTTATTGTCACTATATGCTGAGCCTTTTTACCTCTTATATGGATCTTGATCAAGTCACATCATTTTCAACCATATTTAAAAGAACTTTTATAAAGGTTAGAGTTAGTAAACAGAAGTCATAAATAGCTATCAATTTAATTACAATACTACATTTGTTTATCCACTAGTATCTTTGATGTAAAAAGGTGAACATTTATCAAATTTCAACTACATAACATATCTATCATTTTATCCTATTCTATATTATCTAAATCACTTTTACTGGCACTGGGTATATAATTATATGCTAGAGCTTTTCCTCTGTGGTTGAACATATAAAATGAAGGTATATTCTTCTGTGTTTCCCATCGTACATTATTAAGTTCTGCTGCAGCTGGAATCTCGCGGAGGTTACCAGCGACATTTAGTACACCCCACATTACAGCAAATAAGCTGACCACTGCCTGAACTACTATCTGTAATGTATTCAATTGTGGGAAATTAATATGAGCTCAAATTTATAACTACTTTATATCAATCAGATCAAACTATTTATAAACTTACATCTAAGGGTAAAGTTGTAAATTCCTGAGAAGTAATCCTCAAGTAAGAACGGTCTATAACAAAAATGACAGATTAATAAACAAAAGTAGATTTATTTATTTTGCTGAATATTAATCAAAATGACATATCATAACTTACGTTGCGCAGCTGAAAAAGCAGAATGAAATAATGATACAAAACCTATAATAACAATAAGCTTATGAATTGTAGATGCCATTTTATATATGTCCTGATTTTCACCGAACGGTCTTTTTTTTAATATGGAGAGTACATAAGGAGATCGATCAAATTTACAAAATTTACAAAAATGAGAGGAGGAATGCTGTCAAACGGCGTTTTTTTAATTAAGATTTTGACTTGGATGCTTGTCCTTAAGGCCATGTCTTCATTTCATTCGGGATCTTCGTTTTTATAAATTTTCTATTGTGGTTTTAATGTACTTGTCAATAGGCAGAAAATATTTCATAAACTCAAAATGAAAATTGTCATGTCTGTGTGGCTGAATTCAGCCACACCACAGACTAGGGTTATTTTTGGCCATAAGTTTATAAAAACCGTAATTTCTCCAGTTCTATTTTAAATCAAGGTTTCGTTTTCTTTATCCATTACTCAGAATTAGTTTGTGTTCCTATTTCTTTAAATTATATCAACTGCAATATTATAATAAATCTGTTATACTACATCTAAGTTTGGGCACATAAATTCATATTTATTTCTACGTAAAAATAAAGTATAAACAAATGTTTGATCATAATAAGCATTTAATTACATGAAGAGTACATATTTTCACAGATCTATCACAAAAACCCAAGGCTCTACATACATTTTTGTTTCAACAAACAATGTTTAAAAACTTTAAATCTTGACATCCACATTTTAACGTATATTTATGTAAATAAGTACTTCGAGTATTAAAGCAGATTTGTATAGTAACTTGAGCTCAGGTAAGCAAAATCACAAGTGGTCCATGAGTACGCTCACTGGAACTAGAATAAAAGTTACACAAAAAAGGGTCTTTTTTTTTACTTAGAAATTAGTGGTTACGATAAATTAATTTCAATTTGGACAAACTGTTCTATTTTCAAGATATATATTTAACTAGGTTTAATCTGAATTAAAAACCTTGCAGGGTTTCTAAGAACTTTTATAAAATCAATGCTAACAAAAACAATACAAAAACAGTACAAAAACATCCAAAATGTGTCAAGACTAATATGGATAAGACTAAGATTGATTAGTTTCAAACAAAGAATTTCTGATATTATCAATAGATGAACATGCTGCATATTATTTTTGATTTCAAGAAAAATAGTGGTAGGTGGTCTTGCCTCATACGCCGGAGGTGACATGACTTGACATGCCGCTTACAACAAGCGCGCTGCGTTCGTCTCGTGCTGAGCACCCGCCTCTTATTGCTATACCACCTCGTGTGTGCGAGCCGCGTCCACACCAAACGCCACGCCTGCGGTGTCACCAAGTGTGCGTACGCCACAACGTGTGCGAACACCACCGCGTGTGCGTGCACTACTGCGTGAACTAGTGCCACCGCATGTATGGATCATGCCACTGACACTACCCTGACTGTATCAACGACAATACCAACATGCAAAAGAAAAACAAAATAAGCCAAGCAAACACAAGAACATTTTTTTAATAAAAAGCTCTTAATCTAGGTGGAATTCTGATCGCGGTGAGTGACTCATGCAATTTATAACGGAAAGGCCAGCATAGAAACCCATACAGAGTGATGCCGCGAATCCCAGCAGTCGCTGCCGAACAGTAGCTGCCAAGATCAGAATGCCTTTGGGTTAGAAACAAAGATTAAATGTTTGAAATTTATTTCGGAAAATATAAGACGCAAAAATACATTACTTTCCAAATCCTAATGCCCCGTGAATGTTCCAGTTCCTTTAAAAAAGTAGACCAAAGTACCCCAGAAGTTAATAATTTTAAATACATGTCTTTAAAATGCAAATACAAATTTTCTATTTTTATTTTTCATTTAAAATTAGTCTTTGTGATATTCGAAATTTTCTAACTGGTTCTGTTTTCCTAAATTTCAAACAAAACAATTAATGACTGATTTCTAAGAAAAATAGTAGTGTTAAAATCAAGTAAGAAATTTTATTTAAAAAAGCTTTTTTAAAAGTACGTATTTTGAATTTTTTATTTAAATACTTTTTTTAATTCAAAACTATTATGTATTTTTACTTCAAATTAAAATATTAACCAAGAATTTGCATTATGAATTTTTAAATACTTCTAGAAACTATTTTTCCCATCTCTGCTAAAGGCATATCCATATTCTCCACCGTTACTACAAACGTCAAACCTAGTCTGTGGATATGGCAGATTTCAGCCACGAAACGACCGGTTCATACTTTTATAGCGATTTCTCATTTTTTTCCACCAAAATAACTATGTACTTTTGTATTTAGCTCAAATATTAGTTTCACAACATATTGAACACAATATAGTGACACTGGAAGCAATTTAGTCACTAAATAAGTAAAAACTTGCAACATTACGGCGGTCATTCCTAGGGCAGAGTCAAATTCAATTACAAAATCTTCATTGAAAATTGCCAACAAGCCTCGAAAAGTAGATAAATAATTAAAGATAACTTACCGCTCCATTGTATTTTCCATGATATAACTTGTAATTCACAATTTATTTTTTAATTCTTTATTAATGAGCTTAATCACACTGTGAATATGTCGCTCCGTTAGTTCAACACCAAAAACAAATACCTTAGGAATACTTAAACTTAATTACATTATACATTTCTTAAATCCTTAATTAATTACAATAAGTAGAAGAAGTTATGCATTTAGTTACAATTAAAATTCCCAGATCAATCACAGTGTGGAAAGAATTCACGATTTTATAAGCAAAATGATCACAGCAATGTTCGATCTCAAAGCGCCAAATCAGTAGAACCATAGATTCAATGATAAGATTCTTATTTTTTTCTTCTTTAGACATTGCTAGTATTAACGTATATGGCGGCACCTGCACCGTTGTAGGTGCGGTGGCGTCGATCTAGCTAGACAGAATTCTTGTAAACGACACGTGTACCGCACACCTGCGGCATTGCAGCTGCGTTGCCACCCGTCCTGCTTGTATAAAACGGACGGAGCGGCCGCCGTTAGGACAGTCTTGGCTCTGACGTGGAACGGTGCGCTTGTCGTATTCCATTACTAGTTTATCCTCGACTCGTTGGATAATTAATTCGTGTAAACGAATTAATTATTATTCCTAACTACAAAATCAGTCTCTGTACTATACCCACTATACTTCCTACATCAGAAGTGGGATAAAGTCCCCATTTTTGCCCACATACAATCTTCGAATAGTATGAGGATTATTACATTTGTGAAAGACTATAATGCATTCTGCATTGATGATTCTATTTTTATGTTAAATACCGTAATGAAATTTGCTGTCCTACTTACGATATTGTCGTATCATTAAAGTGTAGAGAAAAGATAAAGTGAAATTATTTAAGTCAAAAGTTAAATCTTTATATTCAATTTATAATAGAAAGTACCCGCAAGTAATTTCATTATTTCTTAACATACCTAAATATGATAACAAATGTCGAAAGAAATGTTGGAGATATTTTGAATGAGTTATAGTTTGCATTCAGTGGAAGTTTAACTTGCTCAAGTAATGTTATAATTTGATACACGAGGTGTGATTTACATGGCCTAGTTTTAAAGTTCAAAATGTTTAAACGATGTACCGAAAAAAAAGAACATGATTACTTTAACGTGCTATGACTTAAAAACACTAAGTAGTATTTTTGTGATCTAATGTGATGATAAGTGTTACAGTTTACTCCGAGCATTACGTAGTCGACAAACTTGGAATGGTTTAGTGGAAAGCGTGGAGCTGTAGCGCTCGCTTTTGAGTATGCTGTAGGCTTATGACGCCGCGGACTTATTATTTGTCGCTGCTACTGATCACCATTAGATACATGAGGAAAGTAAATTTATCCTAAACATTGGCTCAGAAACTATTTTGTAAGAATGAGTGTTTACATTTTTAATTGGTTGCGAAAAATGCCGGAAATCCGAAGTATAACTGATGAAAGTGAAGTAGAGCCAATTAGTTCTGACATTGAAGAGAGTATTTAAGTTTACATGAGGACCGGACCATACCAGAGGTTGTCGTGTAGCCGCAGCTCAGTATTTGGTGCCTTAGAAAGGCGAATGGTGTACCAAGAGTAGTGCTGCATTTCTTGAAATCAAGTTCCGACTGAGTATTTTTAATGTTTTTTTTTTATGTGTTGCAGTAGCACGTGTGATGTGATTACAAGTGCGTGAGTGTGTGCCTTGCTGGTCGTAACGGACTGCCAGGTCCAGCTGTAACATGGCCTGGTTTCGGCAGATGCGTATGCGCGTATACGCATGCGCCATCCCGGAGCGCGCGTATGCTGTACATGGCGATGCCTCGGAAGTCGTGTACTCTGTATGCGTGGGAGTCACACTGTGTGCGCGGAAGTCGTATGCTGTGTGCACGGTAATGTTTTCTGAACATGTATTAGGCTCTGTCCTGGCATACGCTGTCCTGGTTCACGTTTTTAATGTGGTTCACGTAGTTAACGTGGGAACTCGCAAGTTCAAGTAAGAGTATGTGTCGGATACTTCGTATGAAGACCTATGTTTACTTGTGAAAGCGAAGTGCTTTATTATATTCCAAGGTATGAGAACGTATTTCTGTTTTAGGGCCTCGTATGTGTGATAGATGAGAGAACAGGCAACTGTGTATGTTGTCCTTATAGTTAACAATTTGTTTTTCACGCAGATCATGATTACTACAACCCCGACAATGCTTGTAAACCCTCAGGTGCTCCTGCTGCTCTCGTTTTGTTGTAATTTGATAGTTCACGCGAAACATGATTATCATTTCCTATATTTTGAAGTTCAAATCTTTTAAGGGTTGTACTACAATAAAGGATTAACTTTAACACGCTATGAATTAAAAATAATAAGTGACATTTTTGTGTTCTAATGTGTTGACCAGTGTTGCAGTTTGCTCCGAATATTGTGTCGTTGACAAGATTGGGGTTTGATTTCGAGGGATTCGTAGAAGTCTCTACAACAATGATCAATGAGGAAGACGTTGTGATGGCTAATCGAACATGGTCAGGTACGGCCGAGCGCTGGTTAGATTAAGCCTACACCGCTACAATCGGTTACTTATCGGCTGATCTTACGGCAGGGCAATTCAAGCGGCCGCCGAACACATGGTCCTTTGGTGCTGTAAATGAACGTCTGAGGCTTGGTCGGCTTTCGTAGATTTTGCGCAGTTGCGTCCTTCCCTTTGAAATATGTGATGGTATCCGTCCCTACACATAGTTTCCGTTTTTTTGAAATGTTTTCAAATGTCATACAGTTGCCGTTTCTTAAGAGAATATGTGATGAATTTTGGAAGCTCGGAATTCCATGGTTCGCAATACATTTATCTCGATTTCTTTTAATTTTGCAAAGCAGTGCGACGATTCGCTAGCGCTAGTACGGCGCGACTGCTTGCTGGTGCGAATGTGGTACGAACGCAGCAGAACGAAAAGCTGTAGTGCGTTTGCCTGGAGGTAGCCATATCAGCGCGTTCCAGACTGAAATGAAGTCGGGGATGGTCGACCGTTGTAATATTTAACAAGAGTTAATATCTGTTAGCAAGTGGTGATAACTGATAGACCGTATGCTGTTCACTGTCAACCGCACGAGGACGTGCGACAGCCAGAGGTAGCCGTGTCTGTGCATCTAGAAAATACTAGAGACGTTGCAACACTCTAGCGAAGTAATTATTCTAGTGCAGGAAAGGAACATGAAGTTGCAGGGAGGCTGGTCTGTGCTGCACTGGGATATGTGTCGAGTTGCTGTTGGTTTACATACTTAGGTGTTATCGTGTGTCACTACGTCCCTCACAATACACTTTTGTGTGATTGTGACGGGGACATGTTTGCGGTATGGTTGGTCTGTAACTGTTCTATACTGAATTGAAAAAAAAAGAGAGTGAGAAAAAAAATGTGGTTCTTACTATCATTGCAGGGCGTTTGCCGGTCCAATGATATAGCTAAAGGGAATAGTGATTCCGGACTAGCATAAATAGTACTTGAAAAAAAAAAGCGTGAGAAAAAAAATAGTTCTTACTATCATTGCAGGGCTTTGTGCCGGTCCAATGATATGGCTATAGGGAATAGTTGTTATTCCGGACTAGCGAAAACAGTACTTGAAAAAAAAAAGAGAAAATAGAAAAAGCTACAGACTAATCATTCCGATCTAACATAAAGATGATTAAAGTTTTGTAGGGCTTACTGCCGGAACAAAACTGACTGTCACCCAAGTCTGAAGGGTCAATGTAGACTGGACCAGACGCTGTTATGTCAGGATAGTCGAACTATGTTTTTTTTGTCTACAGATAACTAAAATTGTGAGGAAGCGCGTGCGAGGACGCACGCATGTCAGTATGGCCGTGGCGGCACCTGCACCATTGTAGGTGCGGTGGCGTCGGTCTAGCTAGACAGAATTCTTGTAAACGACACGTGTACCGCACACCTGCGGCATTGCAGCTGCGTTGCCACCCGTCCTGCTTGTATAAAACGGACGGAGCGGCCGCCGTTAGGACAGTCTTGGCTCTGACGTGGAACGGTGCGCTTGTCGTATTCCGTTACTAGTTTATCCTCGACTCGTTGGATAATTAATTCGTGTAAACGAATTAATTATTATTCCTAACTACAAAATCAGTCTCTGTCTCATGTCTCTCACTATACTTCCTACATATATAATAGGGCCAAGTTCATAATAAACACACTCACAATCTTATTGCACTGGCAATGATAAAGAAACATGCGAGTTTTGCCGCGAAATACGACCGTGTAGTAATGGCAGAATTCAGCCAGTCCACAGATGCGACTTTTTTTTTCTCGGCTGAATTCTGCCACCCCACAGACGAGAAGATATTCTTCAAAAACACAGTCAAGCGGCAGGGGTCATTATTTACGATGGGTTGACTGTCATTGTCACTTCACTACACAGAACACAATTACTCTCTACCGAAAGCTTCACTAGCTAATAAAAGCTAGACTTTATATCCACACATAGTGTATTACACATAGTGTGTAAGGGAGAAGAAATTCCTTATGGCAAAAATGCAAGATAGATACCAAATCTCATGACTCTGTAACCGATTTTGAATGACAGATCGGCACAAGTCGGCACGCAAGAAATAAGCTCTTAGATATTTTATAATGTTATAGAGTGTAATAGTGGTCATTTTTAGTAACTTTTTTCCAAAATGGTTACTTGTTTTGTAAGTGACTGTAGTATTAATAATAAAAATAATCCTGATAGTTGCACATTTCACAGGTAACATTTTACGTTTTATTCTGTTTAATATATATAATGTTTGTAATTATTCTGTTAATTTTGATATTTTGCAAAGAAAAAAGTCACGTTATTGATAATTTGCATGAATTGGTAAATACATTTTTATACTAAATATTTAACATGTAACAACTATATAGAAATTAATGTCGATATTTATCTTGAATGTTTATAATTAATCGATAGACTTGCCCACAGAATACAAGAAAATAAATCTTCGGTTTGCATTCTATAAATGAGATTTTATTTTGCCCTTTGTCAAACAGATTTTATAATTACAAAAAATGGTTAAGGTTAATTGGAGGGGTTGGTTGGAATCCAAAGAAAAACTCAACAATTTGCAGCAAGCATTTACTTGAGAAGTATAAAAGAAAATGTAGAATAAATTTTTTATAAAAGGAGCCATTTCTTCATTATTTGTACCAAGTTTATTATTGTTATAATCCCACCCCTGGAGAATCCCTCGCTGAGCATCCACGGCCAAACTACTCCACTCCTCCACAGCGTGGGTGCTCAGGCTGCCCCGCGTATTCTGGGGGTGGGGGGGGGGGGCAAAATTCCGCTTACGACTAATACTGCTCAGGGCAAGCGGACCAATAAAACCAAGGCTGTCACGCTATACGTGAATTTTTGCAACATCAGGAGACTTCATTCCAGTCTTACTGCTGTCCATTACCATTATAAACGGCGTAACCCGCCTTGCTCTTTAACCGACACTCAGGTGTCCTCTCCGGCTGATACTTCATATCTCTCCTACCCGGGATACAAATTTTTGAACATTCCTTTGTGCCCCGGGCTGGAGTTTGCGTATACGTCAGAGAGGACAGCTGTTTTCGACGCCTCTGCAGTCTTGAAGGTACGGACCTGTCCATCCTATGGCTGCGCGTAGACAGCGACGACTATCCCCGCATCTACGGGTGGCACTATAGATCCCATAGCGGTAATGCCGACACAGACCGACTCATCGACCACGTCCAAACGGCTGCAGACTCCGTGCTACAACAGGTCCCATCCACAGATATCGTGATACTCGGTGATTTTAACACCCACCACGCTGAATGGCTTGGTTCTCGTTTAATCGATCATGCGGGTAGATCTGTCTATGAGTTTGCTTTGGCATATGGTTTGACACAACAGGTTACTTCGCCTACGCAGATCCCAGATGTGGAGGATCATGTACCTTACCTGTTGGACTTTCTGCTGACCTCTCATCCGGATGGATATCAGGTCTCCGTCGATGCCCCTCTGAGCTCTTCGGACCATTGTCTGATCTGGACTACGGTGCCACTCACACTCCCATCGCAGTTGCGACCTGCAGCTTGCCGCCGTGTTTGGATCTATAGGTCGGCCGATTGGGACGGGATGCGGTCTTTTTTTGCATCCTACCCTTGGGGGTGGGTTTTCTTCTCGCCGGAAGATCCCAGCGTTGTTGCCGATTCTGTTGCTGATGTGGTACTTCAGTGTATGGAACTTTTGATTCCATCCTCTGTGGTGCCCTTCGGAGGCAGATCCCAGCCATGGTTTGGTCGCTCCTGTAAAATAGCATCACGCTATAAGCAGGAGTGTTACCGGGTCTTGGCTGATGCATCAACGTTGCGATATGTAAACAACAGCGCTCTTAAAAAGAAGTATAATTCCGCCTCCAGGTCCTTCCAATGCATCATTGCTAAGGCAGGGTCTGAGCACATCGGCAGAATTGGCGAGAAGCTAGTTTGCGTTCCTTCGGGAACCCGTGCATTCTGGTCTCTCACCAAGGCTGTTCAAGGAAACTTCTGTCAGCCATCTCTTCCATCTCTGCACAGAGAGGACGACTCACTGGCCCATGCCGCAAAGGAGAAAGCCGATTTGTTAAGCTCTCTCTTTGCGTCCAACTCGACTCTAGATGACGGGGGGACCACACCGCCGACCATCCCGCGGTGTGAGTGTTCCATGCCGGATGTGCGGTTTACACAGCGCTCGGTTCGCAAAGCACTTTTCTCCCTGGACGTCAGCAAATCGAGTGGGCCTGATGGAGTCCTTCTCATTGTGCTGAGGACGTGTGCTCCGGAGATGGCACCGGTTTTAACGCGTCTTTTCCGGTACTCCTATTCCCAAGGCGCAGTCCCGAATTTATGGAAGACAGCTTTGGTCCACCCGATCCCTAAAAAAGGCAACCGCTAAGACCTGTCCAACTACAGGCCTATCGCCATCACCTCCTTGTTCTCCAAAATAATGGAATCCATTATAAGCTGCCAGCTCATGAGGTACCTTGAGGATCACCAGCTGTTTAGTGACCGCCACTACGGTTTTCGTCGGGGTCGATCAGCTGGTGATCTTCTGGTCTATCTGACTCATAGATGAGCGGAGGCAGTAGAGTCCAAGGGGGAGGCATTGGCCGTTAGTTTGGACATAGCGAAGGCCTTCAATAGGGTCTGGCACAAAGCAATTTTTTCGAAGCTTTCTTCCTATGGGCTTCGCGAGAAATTGTGCAAAAGGATCACCAGTTCCCTTGCTGATCCAAGCATCAAAGTCGTAGTAGACGGTGCATGGTCTGATTTCAAGCCAAACAAAGCTGGTGTTCCACAAGGCTGCGTGCTATCACCAACGCTGTTTCTCCTGCCTCAGCCACTATCGGTATCCTCGGAGTCGACATATCGAGTGACGTGCAGTTTCGTGGTCACTTGGAAGAGAAGGCCAAATTGGCCTCTAAAAAGCTTGGCGTGCTCAGCAGAGCGGGACAGTATTTCATGCCGGCACACCGCCTGCAACTTTACAAGGCGCAGGTTCGGCCTCACATGGAATACTGTTCACATCTCTGGGCAGGGGCTCCCCAGTGCCAGCTCCTTCCACTTGACCGCATCCAGCGCAGAGCGGCTCGAATCGTTGACGACCGAGCCCTTTCCGATCGGCTCGATTCATTGGCACTGCGAAGAGATGTTGCATCCCTTTGCATTTTCTTTCGCATCTACCATGAGGAGTGCTCTGAGGAATTGTTCGGATTAATCTCAGCCGCCAAATTTCACGAACGCACATCGCGGCAGAACTCCCGATACCATCCACACCATCTGGATGATTGGCGGTCCACCACTGTGCGATTTAGATGTTTTCTTCCTCGCACGACTTCCTTGTGGAATCGATTACCATCAGCGATTTTTCCGGACCGATACGACTTGGGGTCCTTCAAGAAAAGCGCGTACTCCTTTTTAAAAGGCCGGCAACGCATCTGTAATTCCCTCACTGGTGTTGCAGTTGTTCATGGGCGGCGGTAGTCACTTACCATCAGGTGAGCCGCAAGCTCGTTTGCCCCCTCTCCTATAAAAAAAACCCAGTGCAGAGCGGTTCGATTCATCGACGACCGAGTTTTTTCTGATCGGCTCGATAAACTGGGACTGCGTAGGAATGTTGCATCCCTTTGCATTTTCTATAGAATTTACTACGGGGAGTGCTCTAAGGAATTGTTCGGATTAATTCCAGCTGCCAAATTTCACGAATGCACATCGCGTCAAAATTCACGATACCATCCTCACCATCTGAATGCTTGGCCGTCCACGAGTGTGCGTTTTACTAGGTGTTTTTTTTCCACGTACAACTTCTCTGTGGAATTGTTTACCACCGGCGATTTCTCCGGACCGATACGACTTAGGAACCTTCAAGAAAAGAGCTTACACCGGTCTAAAAGGCCAGTAACACATCTGCAACTCCCCTGGTGTTGCGGTTGTGCTTAGGCGGCGTTAGTCACTTACCATCAGGTGAGTTGCATGCTCGTTTGCCCCCTCTTCTATAAAAAATATCTACCTATTTATATTAACAACATGTCAAAAAAAGAAATTCCGGGGAAACTGTCCATGGCAGTAAATATTTTTATCCAAAGATCTTTACTTGAAAATACAACTTTCCGATCTGATTCTTGGGGAGTTTTTTTTTTAATTTATCGGTAGTCACTTGGGATTTTTTACATTTGAATTAAAATCCAACAAAAGGCAGGTAGGTTCGGCTTATTCCCAGTAACATGTTATATGAATATTTTTTAATTATTTTAGAACTATCATGGTAAAAATTCTGTTAATTTTTGAAATTATTCAATTTTGTGTAGATACTAATCTATTTTTTTTTAAATATTTTTACCGCTTCATTAACAATCATTTTTCGATAGTCCTTGTAAGTAAAATGTGCATCACTAGCTAACGCAAACGATGACAAATCTAAATTAGTCAGATATTTAGCTACTATCTAGTATATATAAAGTTAAATATTACTTACATTACCTTTTCGCTGTCCCGTGTACTACATATAGGTTATTGCTATTGTCTTACAATTGTGTCTGAAAACCGGACAATGAAAGTGTTAAAGAAATCTTCACATATAAAAACATTGCTATGACCCAAATGCTCTTTAGGTCTCTTCAAGCTAACCACATTTATCGTCTTTTGGGATTCGTTGGAACAGAAACAAACAGTTTTGTGGACTACATTTGTCGTAATAGTACATTGTGGCACTACACACTATTTTATCAAATAAATTTGAAGGAAAAATGATAAAATTTATTTCAGCTGCACTGTTTTATTACGGTTATTGACTTGTTTACATATATGTGACGTCACCCATGTCACATGACCAGCGCTGTTGTTGCCTGTAACCCAAGTTGGCTACAGAGTTGCGGATAAGCAAAAAAGGAGAGTTTAGAGTATTACTGCGATTGACGACTTTGATGCCGCCGCAATACGCAACCATGTATACGCGTATTATAGACGTGCTGAATATCCAACACTAAGACAATTAACAGTAGTTCAAGACTCTGATTTATTTAAAAGCAGTTTGCAGTCATTGGCCACCATCCTACATAAAATTGGCTTCGCTCATAAAAAATGCAGAGATATTGCCTTAGCACGGGTGGACTTCTTGAGAAAAGCCAAACATATTTCAAATTAGGATGAAGTCGTATTTCTGGACGAGACGTGGCTTAATGCGGACCATACGGTAGCGAAAGCGTGGACTGATGGCACGGCACAATCAGTCGCCAAAGTGCCCGAAGGCAAAGGACAACGCCTGATAATTGCGCACGCAGAGACAAAAGGCTTAGTACCCAATTGTTTGGTGGCTTTCAAATCAACAAAACCAACAGAATATCATGAGAAGATGAATTTCGAAAAGTTCAAAGAGTGACTTTTTAACATTGCTGGAAATCTTCATTAACCACATATGATTATTATGGATAATGCACCGTACCATTCTTTACAAAAGAACAAAGCTCCAACATCCAGCAGCAGAAAACTGGAGCTTATATCTTGGTTGCAGAGCAAAGTCATTGAAGCCAATGAAAATATGTTGAAATACGAATTAGTCCGATTAATGAAAGAAAACAAACCCAGAAAGCCAACCTACATTTTGAATGAAATCGCTGCACAACATGACCATACAGTGCTTAAACTGCCACCATATCATTGCCATTACAATGCCATCGAACGGATTTGGGATCATGTCAATGGTTTGTTTTTTTGTCATTATACCTAGTACCTTTTTTACGTGGTAGAGCCATGCTGCAGCTATATTTCTGGTATAGTTGTAGCTCAAATGGGTCAGCTCGACAGGGGATGGACCACACTCTCACAGAATACCCGCGTAAAATAGCAACTTAACGCTGCTGTGTTTCGTACGGTGAGTGTAGAGAACCGGAGACCCTTTTTACTGGAAACGAGGCATTACATCTTAGTTCTCACGGGTGATAACGCATTTGCATTTTGATTCGTAATTGAGGATAGATGTAGATGTCTATGGGCCACAGCAACCACTTACCATCAGGTGGACTGTGTGCTCGTTTGTCACCCTTATCTATAAAAGAAAACCTACGTCTACTACATTATATAGATACTGACTGCCTCGTTGATCTAGTGATTGTGGTAGTGCGACTGCTGATCATGAGGTCCCGGTATCGAATCCCGTGTCGGGCCAAAAATCAGTTATTTGACTTTTCAAATTCGCAGTAGCTGCCCGGAGTCAAGAAGTTGCAGTGTCTCACCCCCTGTCTTGGAAAGCACGTAAAGCCGTTGGTCCTGCGCCTGATTTTTCTCCGGTCGTGTCGGTTTACCGTCCCATCGGATTATGGGGGTGGGGGTATAGCGAGTGCACATGTGCTTGCGCATACATTTGGGCACTATAATCATTTTCTGCGTCGATGGCTAGACTCCTTTGAGACTGGCCGCCGTGACTGAAATTCGGTCTGGGGGTCATTATTATTATATAGATACTTAATTTTTTTATTTTCTTTTGGTTATTGAGCCAATTTCACCATTTACGAAAAAACTCCATCATTTACGGCTAAGAAAATGCTGGCTTTATTGCAAAATGCCTGTGATAACGTTATTGCGGTTGAATGGAGAAAAATCGTGGAATACACAAGAAATATATATACTAGAAGAGTGGGATAATATGTCCACTTTGACAGAGTTTGTGAACAAGAATTAATAATAAACCTAAGGGACAGTTCCAGTCGTGAGCCTAGTGATTATGATGATGATGATAATAATGGACTTTATTTATCTTGTGGACCATTATTTTAGTAATAAATAATTTTATGCTACAATTCCTTGTCTTATTTCACACTAAGCCCTTTCACAAAAATTATTTTGACTCTCACGTATTTCACAAAATAGTCTGACTGACCGAATAAAATCGTTAATTAAAAAATAAAAATCTAAAATAGTTATTTTGGTAGGGATTTTATTAAAGTATTAATAATTTATAATTAATTCAATAGATGAAAAATTGTCCAAAATTCTAAATCCATACAGCATAAACATGCAACTATCGATTGCAAGTTCAATGAGAATAATAATCGAATCGATTCATTAACGATTATACACCACCACATCCCTCCACTGTGCTGTCAAAATTATCAAGCTAAGTTTGACAGATTTGTCTAATGTCTATGGCAATGGCACTAGTTAGTATTTTATAGTTAGATTTCTTCGGATAGGAAGAAGCGTTAATCTTGAACTTTTAGTTTCGTGGTTATAATTTTAATATTCAATAAAATGCACCGTAATCCGAAGTTAGAAGAATTCGAAATAGAAACAAAACCGTCAAGAACCACTGAAAGGCAAAAATTTCATAATTTCATTTATGATAGAAATACTGGCGCTTTTTTGGGAAGAACACCGGAAAGTTGGTGTAAGTATTGGTGTACTTTCTTTTACTTGTGGACTTGATTAAACCCATTGTCTTTAAAAATAATGTTTTTAAAGAAGTTATTCATGTGGGATCTATCTCATTATAAATGATATTTTACATACTATTTTTTAATTGGGCGTGGCTATTTATTTGTGTTATGCGTACTTTAATTATATACTTGAATTGTACATTTTACAGTAGAGGTACCTTAAATTTAATTTTTAATAGTTATTTAGTGTTATGAACTATACATGTAAATGTATTTAATAATTTTTTATTGCTATTACTATGGTAACTATTTATTATTATTTACTGGATTTTTGCCTTATTTGCCACATTTGGCAGTCAGTTTGGCAATTGCTGTGTTTTATTATTTTAACTAGTTAACATGAAGATACTGCTACCCATGTCCTGTTTAGTTAAATTCTTTTGTTTGTTAGTTACTTGTTGTGTTAGTTACAGTTTTCTTTATTTAATATTTATTGAAACTCAGAAAAAGAGTATGGGTTTAAAAGACAGACTTAATGCTTAAAGCATTCTTTGCCAGATAACTTATAATTTTATACCTGACAAAATAATTTAATGCATGACTGAGTTAAAATTGCACTTACCAACATTTTTACTCGGCTCAAGTGAAAACTGGAAGAATGTTTGCCCTAATTGTTCAATTAAACACGATAGAATCTGTAAAAATTAGTTTCATTTAATGTGTAGTCTTCGCATAAATATAAGAAATCATTATAATGGCATGCTTATACAGTATAAAATAGTTTATAATGTTTAAATTATGCTGTGAAGTAACCTAATGAGGCAAATGAACATTACTCTCTGTATTAACAAGAGTGAATGTGGGGAGGTGTGATGTGATGTACGTAGGGATGTCCCATTTAACGTGAGTTTCATATTATTGTGCACATATATTACACACACACTACACACTACAGTAGCCTAATGGTAGTGTGCATAATGAAACTCAAAATGCAGATGAGCTGTCACCCCCAAAGTCTAAGATGGAATGCCTCATTTCCAATAAAAAGTGTCTCTTGTTCTTTTAACTAACCAAGCAGTATAAAACACAGCAGCATTAGGCTGTTATTTTATGCTGGTATTCTGTGAAAGTGTGGTCCTTCTCTGGTTGAGTTGATCGATTCATGCTACAACCATAATATAGGTGCAGCTTGGCTCTATCCCATATATGTGCAGCGATCACGGTATGGTTAGAAATATAATATAAAGAGCAAATTTACAATTTGAATACAAAGTAATCTATACAAATAAATAAAATTGAAGTGTCTGTTTGTAATGTAAAAATTACTGCTTTTTACTAAGTATATACAGTACTTATAAAAAAGGTACAATTGTTAAAAATTTTGTCTGTCTGTCTGTCTGTTTGTTCCGGCTAATCTCTGAAACGGCTGGACCGATTTTGACTGGACCTTCACTGGCAGATATTTATTTATTTTAGAAAAAGAATTAGGATTCTGTGCAAAAAAATAAAAATCATAAATAACACGGAGGCGAAGTCACGGGGAATAGCTAATAAATGGAATTAAAAAGTTGTTCAGTGTATGAGAGTCTAAAGATATTCTATGAGTTTATTTTGACTGTGACCATTTGTTGACTTTGTTAATAGACAATTTTTGATGTTATTTATAATACAAATACTGTTCAAAAAAAATAATAGAATCTCCTAGCAAAAGATGTGTTGTTGGGCGGTTGTTGAGCTATGAGATGATGAAAACAATGTTCCTTTTTTATAATTGCGTTTTCTTTAAACTTTGAAACTAATTTTAAAACTATGTAGCACAAAGAACTGTCGAACTGTAAAAACTTTATTTATTTTATATATGTATCAAATTGGGTATGGCTTAAAATATTTTAAAAGTGACCTTGTGCACATTTTAATTATTGAATAGATACATTTTGGCAATACTACCCCAGACTTCAATTTCATATGTTTTAAAGACTTGCACAAGGCATAATAAGCCAATTTTTGGATATCTTTATTAGAATAGTTGTGATTTTAAATGCAATGAAATGAAAAGAGACACATACATCTATAGGATTTAGCCTGTGGGAGAAAAAGATAGAATACAGTTTACAGTGTTTCCATTATCTTGGTCTCCTTTTCTGAAGTTTCACTTCTTCCACGTCTGAACTGCACACATATTTATTTAAATACAAACATTTTTCATCATTATTTACTCATCTTACCATTTAGTGTTGTAATATGTGATCTATGAGAATGAAATGTTTAGGTGTTGTCAAATAATGATGTCCTTCAGACCGAATTGCAGTCACGGCGGCCAGTCTGAACGGAGTATAGCCATCTGTGCAGGACAGGATTACAGTACCTGAGTGTATGTGCAAGCACAGGTTCACTCTATTATTTCACTCTCATAGTCCGATGGGTGGACCGCAAACCGCCAGGACCAGAGAGAGATCAGGCACAGGAACAACAGCTTTACGTGCTTTCTGAAGCAAGCTATTGCTTCAGAAAGCAATAGCTTGTTTCAGAAATCCTGACCTCAAGCTATTGCTCCGAATTTTTATGGAGAAACTCAATACCTGTTTTGTTTGCCTGACCCGAGATTCGAACCCAGGACATCATCATCAGCAGTCGCATTTACGATTACTAGACTGAAGAGGCAGTGAAATATTATAGATATTTGACACTGTTACTTTCGAAAATGTGACAGGAACATTGGGAGGTGTTGGACATTCTTAGTTGTGATATCCATCTATCCATCTATTATAGCCTATACATTGAATGCCTCATTAGTCTAGTGGTCATTACCACAATTGTTGATCAATCACAAGGTCTCCAGTTTGATTCCCTAGTCGGGCCAATATCAGTTATTAGATCTTTAACTCAGAGTCAGGAAGTTGGCTATATTTTACCTCCGTGCCTCAGAAAGCACATAAAGTTGTTAGTCCTGTGCCTGATTTGATGTGAGGGAATAGAGAGTGCACATGTGCTTGAGCATACACTCAAACACTATAATCCTGTCCTGCACAGATGGCTAGTCTCCGTTCAGATTGGCCACCGTGACCGAAATTCGGTCTGTAGGACATTCTGATAACAACCCTCAAATTATTTTTTCACTGCCACCACATGGTTAAGTTGTGATATCTTATACCTTAATGTATGATCTTGGCCATGAAAGAAAATGTTGGTTAGGTTACTATTTAATAATGACTTAAGTTGTCAAGTACATTAGATCTTTATTAAGTATTTAACATTAATACACAGAAGCCCATTAATCTTGTTAATTTTTTATTGTAGTAACATTATAAGGTCAAATTGAGGAAGCATTATAAATAATTTATAGGGGAAGCCCTAGTAGCTGTTGTATGGGTGTATGACATCATAGAAATGTGTAGGTTATGTGATAGGTCACAAAAGGCTCTGTATATTTTATTACAGTTAAGCAAAAGGCTTTAGAATGGATTGAATTGTTTGTATAATGTCCTCCAAATCGAATTTTGGTCATGGTGGCATGACTTATCGGAAACTAGACATCTATGCAGGACAGGATTATAAAGCATGAGTGTATAGATAGAATAAAATTGAGGATATGGAGAGGACACATGTGCACACACAGATGTACTTGCTATTTAATTCTTTCCATATAGTAATCTGACTAAACCAGAGAGAGATCAGATGTTAGACCAACTGCTTTATGTGTTTTCCGAGGCACAGGGGGCACTCCACTAACTTCGACTTTAGGCTGCTACTGAGAATTACTTGACAGGCAACTCTAATAATAGATTTTCGGCAGGCCGCGGATTTCGAGCCTAGGACCACATGATCAGAGCCGTTGTCGCTCAGCTGGTTAGCGCTCGCTGTAAGCTTCACAGTACTCGAGCAACCCGGGTTCGATCCCTGCTAGCACCAATGAAATTGTTAATTGCAATTTTAAGTGCTGACTTACCACATACTCGGCGGTGAAGGAAACCATCGTGAGGAAACCTGAATGTCTGAGAAAAAAAAAATATTTCGAAGACGTGAAGTTCGCCAACACGCATTGGGGCAGCGCGGCGGACATTTCCTTGCCCTAAAACCCTCTCAGAAATTAGAGGAAGCCTGTGCCCAGCAGTGGGACGTAAAAAGGCTGCAACTTTACTTTACTTTACTAAATTTTCATATTTTCTATAAAAATTGAAATGAGAAACGAACTTACAGTCGTACCGTGAAGTGAACGTAATGAAGAAAGATTAAAAAAAAAGAAATACTGGCCAATTAAAATTAAGCTAATGCTCAAACCTACAGTGGGATATAAATAGGCTGCAACTTTACTTTACCCATATGATCAGCAGGCGCTGTTGCGACCACTAAACCAACAGGCAGTCATTGAATTATTTACGATAGATGCTGCTGAAGACTTCTCACCTCTCAGAGATATTCTTTTTTATTAGCCCGTTAACGGTCTACTGCTGACCATTGGTAATACATTCAGAATATAAAAGACATTGATTGAATATTGTTATGTATTAAAAAAGACAAAAGACAAGTGTCATAAGTGAATATTAAATTATCTACATTCAATTTACTTTATCAATTAACAAAGTAAACAAGATCTCCCAAATAGAATAACAATAAATCTTTGAATATGACAATTGGCATTCCTTTAGCAAGAAGGATTTGTCATAGTCTTCACCCTTGGCAGGCAAATTGATGGATGCTACCATTGTCATTAGCATGGGTTAAAGAATATGATTTTATCCTTGCTGGTTTTAAAACCGTAGCAACAATTTTCGAATAATCCCTAAGTTATCAACGTGTTAATGAGTTAATGAGTACCACTAGATGGTGGTATTGATGAGTTGATACCACTACATAATTGACTGCCTTGTTGGTCTAGTCTAGTGGTTGTAGTAGTGAGATCCCTGGTTCGAATCCCAGGTCAGGCCAAAAAAATCAGTTATTGAGTTTTACCATCAAGAAATTCTCAGTAACTGCCCAGAGTCAGGAAGTTGGCCGTTTCTCACCCCCGTGCCTCGGAAAACCCGTAAAACCGTTGGCCCTGCGCCTGATCTCTCTCTGGTCTTGTCGGTTTACCATGCAATCTGACTATGAGGGTGAGGTAATAGAGAGTGCACTTGTGCTTGCGCATCCCTTGGGCACTGAATCTTGTCCTGCACTGCTGCCTAGTCTCCGTTGAGGTTGGCCGCCGTGTCCGAAATTCGGTCTGGCGGACATATTATATACATATATATATATATATATATATATATATATATATATATATATATATATATATATATATATATATATTATATACATAACTCATTCCTAACCGTGCCGTTAACGCTCATACGATAAAATAGGTCTGTTTAAGTGAAGGAAAGATACAGCCTAAATACGTCTCACTGCGGGGCACAGACGTCTTCTTTCCTGAGAAGGTTAACTCCTTAATAGCTACCACGGCTCTGATATGTATGATCTGATCGTATCTACCTATTTGTGGCATATGGTCTAACCATGTAATGGCAGAGTAAGAATATCCACTACTCCATATCGCCCCGTGGGCGTACAGAGGCAACTGAAATAAACCAGGAAATAGGCAGCAGTGTCTTTCTAATAACTATTAAAAAACTGCAGTTCCTAACCAGCCTGCCAAGCATGCAACAATGAGAAATATACTCTCTATGAGGCAATCTAAGGTGTCAACTGTTTTATTTTTTTTATATATAGACCCAGATTTTTAAAAACGCACAGTAGTGTTCATAAAGTTAAATTTTGTTATAGGTAAAATCATCATCTTCTATATAATATTCTACACGGTGCTAGTGGCCCTATTCGCAATATGCATGGTGACTTTCCACCAGCAGTACATCAACCCGAGGGTTCCCCGGTTGCAACTGAATCGCAGCCTCATCGGCACCAGCCCGGGACTCGGCTTTAGGCCCGTCCCGCCGGATGTGCGGAGCACCCTCATTTCGTATAAAGGCACCGACCTTGAAGACTACAAGTATTGGGAAGATCAGCTGAAAGATTTCCTGTCTGGTGAGTACTTTCAAGCCATAACAGTTTCAAACGATAATGCATTGTTAAAAGGACAAACAATAAAACAGATTACAAGATAAAAAAGGTGAAGTTATAGCTTGTTTAGGTCCCACTGCTGGGCACAGATCTGCATTTGTCTTTCCATCTGTTGCCAATGTGACATCTTGAAGGCAAGAGTTAATAGGCTTTTGTTAAGTGAGTGCGCTTCACCATCTTAGACTACATCACCACTTACCATCAGGTATGATTGTGTAGTCAAAAGCTAGCTTAGAATAGTAAAAAAAAAAAACGTGTGTGTGTACTTATGTACACACGTAGGAAGTTGTACTTCTTTAGCGTAACAAAACAAAAATAACTAAAAATAACTACCTTAAATATAGCTATCAGTTCCCACGAAAACTTGAGTGACAATTACCCAATGAAGTTGTCGCTTTGAGGTGTCAGTGTGCGCGCGCATCGTAACAACGTCATGGTGTCGTTTTTAGCTGTCGGTGTGCGTGGGCATCGAAAATAAATCACTCATAATTTTTCTCCAACGCCCCAGAAGAAGTATAACTTCAAAAAAATTCTCTCATTTCTGAGAGGGTATAGAGCAAGGAAATGTCCGCCACGCTGCCTATTTCCGTGTTGGTGGTTGTTGTGTGTCTTTTATTTATCAAATATATTATTTTTCATTTTTCAGTCATACTGGTTTCACGATTTTTCTTTCTTAGCCGCAGAGCACATGGTTAATCTATTATCTATTAAAATTAATAAAGTTGAAGTGTCTGTTTGTAATGTCAAAATGACAGCTTTTAACTAAATGCATTTGAAAGTGTATACGGTACTTATAACAAAAACACAATTTTTAAAATTTTTGTCTGTCTGTCGGTCTGTCTGTCTGTCTGTTTGTTCCGACTAATCTCCGAAACGGCTGGACCGATTTTGACGGGACTTTCACTGGCAGATAGCTCATTTCATAAGGAGTAACTTAGGCTACTTTTATTTTAGAAAAAGAATTAGGGTTGCGCACAAAAACATAAAAACCCTATTACGCGAGCGAAGTCGCGGGGGACAGCTAGTAAGCACTTAAAGTTGCAATTAACATTTTCGTTGGTACCGGCGGGGATCGACCCGGGTTGCTCGCGTACTGTTAAGATTACAGCGAGCGCTTAACCTCTAAACTACTACGGCTCCTCCACTTAATATATAAATAAATATTTGAAGATAGTCACACACACTTTTACATGTGGTTTAACATGTGGTGGAGCCACGCTGCAGCTATTTTATGGTTGCAGAACGAATGGTTGGGCTCAACCGGGGTAGGACCACGCTCTCACAGAATACTAGCGTAAAATAGCAGCTTAATACAACTTTGTTTCGTATGGTAAGTGTAGAGAACCGGATACCGTTTTTACTGGAAACGGGGAATTACATTTTAGTACTTAGGGGTGACAGTGCATTGGCATCTTAATTCTTAATCTATACAAATAAATAAAATTGAAGTGTCTGTTTGTAATGTCAAAATTACAGTTTTTTACTAAATGCATATGAAAGTAAATACGGTACTTATAACTAAAATACAATTTTTAAAATTTTTGTGTGTCTGTCTGTTTGTTCCGGCTAATCTCCGAAACGACTGGACCGATTTTGGCTGGGACTTTCACTGGCAGATAGCTGATTTCATAAGGAGTAACTTAGGCTACTTTTATTTTAGAAAAAGAATTAGGGTTCCGCGCAAAAACATAAAAACCCTAACACGCGAGCGAAGTCGCGGGGAACAGCTAGTTAAGGATAAATTTTGTCAATGAACCACATCATTGCCTTACCATCAGGTGGATTGCCTGCTCGTTTGTCATCATTTAGTGTTGAAAATGCTCCATAAAACACTATTCTCTTCCTGGCCTGGTGGTAGTGGTGATGGTACCACCGTGTTTATGTCAGGGATGGAAAAAATCATGATTTTTTCAATTTTAATCAAATCATGCTCTTTTTTTGAATTTTTTGATTTTTTTTTGTATATTTGGAAATTCACGAGTTGGTAACACATTTTGACATAGTAGGATTAAAAGTTTATGAATATATATGTATGAGACTGATCAAAAGTAAAATAATTAATACTGTATTAATTACAGTTCCTATCTTAAGGGTGAATTTCTAAAAAAAGTTTATGAGGCTGACAGACCTCATCGCCATGTCTTTGTTGATTTTCCAAAGTTTATGAGACTATTGTAGTAGACTAATAAGAATAACATAAAACAATTAAAGATTTTACGTTATTTTAAGCCAGTTTTATATCATTTTCTGCCTATTACATTAATTTATACATGTTGATTTAAATCAATGATTTTTTTAATCAAAATCAGGCGATTTAAATCGTGATTTAAATCATGATTTAAATCAGTCTGATTTAAATCAGCCAACCCTGGTTTATGTCACACACCAAGACATCAGCATATTATTTTGTCTAAAATATTTTTTTTATATGTGGTTGAGCCATGCTGCAGATATATCATACAATAAGAAAAAGCTCACACACAATACCAGCGCAATATAGCAGCTTAATACTGCTGTCTTTCGTAGTTGAGTGTAGAGAACGAGAGACCTTTTTACTGGTCGTTACCAGCGTTCCATTTTAGCTAGTCACCCTTTTTCTAATTAGAAAAACAAACATTGTGTTAAACTTGAGCTCTTTTCATACTGTTGAAGATGCTCCCTTACACACTTTCCTCTTCGTCGCCTGATGTAGTGTTCACGGAAGCGATTGAATTTATAGACATATATACTAAGTTCTCAGTATGTTCTTTTTTCTAACATAATTATAATAAATTACCTTGTAATAGTCTCGATAACTATAATAGGTTTAAGTCTGCAAAGTCGGTGAAAGGTCATCATTACTTTGTTTGGTCCATTTCTTTGTTCCATTGACAATAAACATAATTAAGATTATAGGCCATTATGGTCGTTTGCACATGAATGTATTATGTTAGCAGTGTTTTCTTAATACGGCCTTGTGCAACTGATAATCGAGACTGTCCTGATCATACATAACATAAACACTCACGCCCGTCACCCAGAGGGGTAGGCAAGGATTGCGGACTTCCATTTCGCACGATTCTTTCTACATCCATGCTGCAGCTATATTATGGTTGTAGCACGAATGGGTCGGCTCAATCGGGGTAGGACTACGCTTACACAGAATACCAGCGTCAAATTCCAGTTTAATGCTGCTGTGTTTCGTAGGGTGAGTGTAGAGAACCGGAGACCCTTTTTATTGGAAACGAGACATTCCATTCTTAGTCCTCACGGGTGACAACGCATCTGGATTTTGATTTGTAATCGAGGATAGATGTAGATGTCTATGGACTGCAGCAGCCACTTACCATCAGGTGGACAGTGTGCTCGTTTGTCACCCATATTCTATAAAATAGAATCAATCTAGATCTAGAAGACAATAATTCGTTAACCATAGGACTTGCTACGTTCGGAATTCCGAAGGATAGCGCGACGTGGACTGACTGATATATTTGCTGCAGCGCTAAAATTAGTTATGTTGCCTAACTAAGCCATTAAAATACACAGCGCTAAATCGCTTATTTTTTATTACAGTTTTCACGCAATAAAACGTCGTAAGCGCCAGGAATTTGATGGCGCTTACGCGTGTCGTTCAATCGCGGTTTTACACCGCAGAAATGAGACAGATACCTTCATACCTTTAAAATTTATTAATAGTTATAAATAAAAAAAAAATTAAGTAGAAAAGTGAAAGAAAATTTATGTTTATGCGTTTATTTAAGCTTCCTTGGCTGAACTATTATTTGCGCTCAGGTATAGGTTCTTTGATTCGTATTTTCGTATTATTAGCGCCGTTCTGTACCCGCCTATTCTGTATGAATGTCAAGTCACACAAAAGTTAAGTGTACGGATTGCAGTACATTTCAGTCAAAACAAGTGAGTCTTCGGATCTCGAAATGGGACCAATACAAAAAAAACCAAAGGTTAAAAGTAGTAATTTAAAAAATTCGACTGCGTAAAGAGGAGAGGAAAAGAGAAAAGTTTTATATCCTACAAATATGTCACTTCTGCAACAATGACGATTCCAACGACACCTCATATGTAAAGATCCATTAAGCCATTTATGCTACAGAGCGTGCCAAAGAAATAGACACACATACACTCGAAAAACGGGTACAAAGTAATAATGGATTTTTCTATATATTTTTATTTAGCATCGATTCCCAGTTCACATGGGTCTTAGTCCTTAAAATTCATATTAATTCTATTTCAGTGTATAAAAAGAAGGGTCAAACAGCGGGCGCGGGTCAAAACTTTCATAATTGCGGATTCAATAGTCTGCCGCCACCGGGGAGGGTGTGCGACGTGGACATCAGCACCTGGTTGCCGTGCATCGAGGAGAACCACTTCTCCTTCCACAAGTCCTCTCCGTGCATCTTCTTGAAACTGAACAGGTTCGGTCGAAATTTCAATTCTGATGTTATCTTTAACATGCTTCTATCAGCCTACTCCTTTTTAAAAGGCCGGCAACGCATCTGCAAGCCTGGGATTACTCTAAGCTTATTATTTAGAACCAATGTAATTAAAATTTAGCAACATGCGTTGTTGGACTGTGAGGACTTAGATGAAATTCCTCACAGGTGACAACATGTCAACGTTAGTCGGTTAGTATGCGACGAAATGATGTTATATTTTTTACACCGCCACAATACAATGAACGAATATAATATGTGTTTATTTATTTAAACTTTGTTGCACAAAAATGTCCAGTCGGACTTGACGCCTTAAGGCGTTCTCTACCAGTCGACCTATAAGTAATCAGAGACAACGACTTTTGAGGTGCAATATAATTTGCAAGAGAAAAAAAATTAAGGATCAACAAAATAAATTAACAAAGATGTGTGTATTACTTATACAATTATACATTTTTAACATACACATTATATCTATTGAAAAAAAATTTAAAAAAAAATTTAAAAAAAAATTAAAATATGTATTGATTGTTGACAGGATCTACGGCTGGCGGCCGGAATATTATAACGACACCCAAAACCTGCCTCCGGAAATGCCTGTGGATTTGCAGATGCATATCCAGAACATCACATATCATAATCGAGATTTTGTAAGTCAATTATTTATTTTACCTATGGTCAAGTGTCCGTTATTGTGAGTCTGTAAATAATAATAATGTATCTGAATCTCCAATTAGTTGTTTTAAATGTGCTGCATAATATGTATTATATACACGGTTATTTTTCGAAGAGTAGCCAAATTAAACTTGAGTTCAAATCTATAATATAAAAATGAATCGCTGAATGTGTTGCTAAGCGCAAATCTCGAGAGCAGATGAACTGATTTCGCTAATTCTTTTTCTTTTATATTTCTTGAAGTACGAAGATGGTTCTTACGGAGAGAATAATTTAAAAATTTACCTGAAAAAGTCTAAAAACAACACTTTTCTATATTCCCATACAAAAGATTTGTAATAATATTAAGTATTAAGTCAATTTGAACTTTAATACCATAACCATAAAGTTTAAGTGTTAGTGGAGGGGTTTCGGGAAGGCAAAACAATTAAGTGACGTTAGTATCGTATAAATATTAATGTCAGTATTTGTCAATATTTATACACACTGGAAGATAGCTGATGTTATAAGGAGTAACTTGGGCTGCTTTTATGTTAGGGTTCCGCGAAAAATAACTCCACGCGGGCGAAGTTGCGGGGAACAGCTAGTATATAAATAATGATATATCGTTATTGCACTTTCGAGTAAATGAAGTTTCTACTTTTTTTGAAATTATCCCAAATTCAATGTGATTTATGGGCAACAAATAGTTGTTGCATAGGCGTACGCGCGCTCCTCTGTGTGCGATTCAATTCGAGTGTGTGCGTGCGTAGTAAAATAGTAGGCGTTAGATATTTATGAATTTAAAATAATGCTTTACCACGCATTTTGAATTTAAAAGATTAAAAAGACAAAATGTTTGCGATTTTTTTTTTAGTTAATTGTTCTTCACCATTTGCCTATATTACTTATTCTGAACCTTCTTTGCAAAGGAGACAGTCGTTTTTGGGCCCACTAGAAATTTTCGCGGACAGCAATGGTATTATATACAAAAAAAAAACCAATTTATTATTGTAAATGGCATAAAGATTTTATGAAAATCTAGACGGAATCAAGAAATATGAAAAAAAGAGTTGTTTTGATATTTATGTTTATGTCATTGGTTCAGATAAAGTAATATTAAACACAATTGTAGTAGAGATGTGCCAACTCGGAAGAAATTCGACTCGAGTTAACTTGTGTTGAAATTCACGTAATCGAATAGTACTCGAGTACGCAACTCGAATTGGCGGAACGAAGCTCTGTCAGTTTGTTACAAATTATTTTTATATTTGTTCTTCCACACAAGATAATTATTATTATTTCTTAATTTAATAGGTAATTATATATTATTGGTTTGCGTATAGACAATCTTCATAAAATAATATCACTTACTTTATGACGTAGCGTAAACTTACTGTTATTAATAATTGAACTATCACGAATTATACTTAATCAGCTTATTGACATTACATAATATATCAATAAATTGCTCGAATTAGTAAGTCAAGTTCATCACCAAATTGTAGACAGACACTGCATTGACCGTAATATAAAAATGTGACTCGAGTAGAATTTTGTGAATCAAGTCACTCGGGTTTTATTATGTCACTTTAGTTGTACTAGAGTTTTTGAGTTATTTGGATTAACTATTTACAGTCCCTGCATCGATTGAATTTTATCACTCGAGTCGAGAATAGCGATTACCTTAGTTAAAGCATTTTTAAATAGGTACCTTTATTAAATAAGTAATATATGGAAATATGAAATAAAATACAAATATTTATTATTTATTTATTTGTAGTATTTCCATGTTTTTTATTTACTACAGATATGTGGAGTATTTCAAAATCTATAAACTACGAGGGTGGATTGAAAAGTACTCGGCCTAACACAGATCCATTCAATTCTAAAAATCAAATCTACCCACATTATTTAGTTCAGTTCAGACTAGTTCATTGTGTGAAGTTCGAAACGTGTGCGATAATTAGTTGTGATTTTATAAATTTATTAACAAAGTAATCTGACATAATTTTCGCGAATGGAGCAAATCGAGCAGCGTGCCGTCATTAAGTACCTCCATAAGAAGGGGCTATCATCAAAAGCCATCCATGATGACATGGTCAGTACATTAGGCGATTGTGCTCTGTCATATTCATCCGTCAAAAAATGGATAGCAGAATTTAAGCGTGGTAGAGAGAGTGTGAAAGATGAACCCCGCTCTGGAAGGCCTTCGACGTCAACTACTGACGAAAATATTAAAAAAGTACTTGATTTAATAATGGGAGACCGCAGATTAAAAATTAGAGAGATAGTCGAGATTATAGGCATCTCTTATGAACGAACTCAAAACATCATTGTCAACGAGCTGGGTTTCCACAAGGTGTCTGCGAGGTGGGTTCCGCGACTGCTTTCAGTTGAACAAAAAAGGACGCGATTGACTATTTCACGCGACTGTTTGGAGTTATTTGAAGCTGATGCAGATGATTTTTTGAATCGTTTTGTTACTATGGACGAAACATGGGTTCATTACTGTACACCGGAAACAAAACAACAATCAAAACAGTGAAGAAGACCTGGTTCACCACCCCCTAAAAAGGCTAAGTCGATTTTGTCGGCAAATAAGGTGATGGCTTCAGTATTCTGGGACTCGAAAGGTGTGATTATGATTGATTATCTTGAAAGGGGTCAGAATATAAACTCTGATTACTACTGCACCTTACTACGTCGTTTACGAGAGGAAATAAAAGAAAAACGTCGAGGAATGCTCAGAAGAAAAGTCCTGTTTCATCAAGATAACGCCCGTGTTCACACGTCAGTACAGTCAATGGCTGAAATTCACAACTGTGGCTTTGAACTGTTACCGCATCCGCCGTATTCACCTGATCTGGCACCATCAGACTTCTTTCTGTTCCCTAACCTAAAAAAGCATTTGGGAGGTCAAAGATTTTCGACAAACGACGAGGTCAAAGCAGCTGTAGACGCATATTTTGACTCTAAGGAAGAATCATTTTTTTTCAACGGTCTAAATGCTTGGAAGGGGAGGTGGCAAAAGTGTATTGAACTTGATGGTGATTATGTAGAAAAATAAAAATATAACTGATTTAGTATGTGTTTATTTTCTTGGTTAGGCCGAGTACTTTTCAATCCACCCTCGTATATATAACTATAAATTTTTATTTTGTTGTTTCATTGTTATCATTCATACTTTAAACAAACAAGTACATTTAATTCACCTTTTATGTTATGAACTACTTATACGAATTAACAAAAAATAAACAACAATGATATCACAATCACAATATTATAAATCAAACTAAGTTCATATTTGACTACAACATGTTAGATGCAAGTTTGAATTTGGATGTAACCAGTAACGGCACTCGCGGCGCCTTATACTACTAGTGAATTAGTGAACTGTGTGCCTAGTGCGAGTTTTTTTACGCGCTCGATACCGAGAAAGTTAACTACAATTTGTATGGAATAAAATCAGCGCCAACTAGTGGCAATAATCGGAATCACAGTTCATGAGTGCGAGTTTATTACGTCGTCGATATCGACCATCGAGCATTCACTCGCATTCGACAGCGAGAACGTAAACGCACGTGATTGGTTGTTTCAAGAATTTTGCGAGTGCGAGTTCCAATTTTGATCTAACATAAATAAAGTTTACGCGGTCGATATCGAAAAAGTTTTCACCTAAATTTTGACAGTGAGAAAGCATAGTGAGAACGATTGTCGAAGGTTTAATTTTATTTCGTTTTGTGTGAACAATATTTAATTATGGCAGGACGTTTATTTTTCGCATGGAGGATGTTTACAGCCGCTAAGGCACAAGATGACCGCAATTATAACGCCAATGTTGAAAGAAGAGCTCGTGCATCTTTCAACCCTTTGTTACACCTCACGGGGAGGCAATTTAAAGATAGGTATCGCATTTCCAAGAAAGTGTTCAAGTTTTTGTGTAAAGAGCTAAGGAGTTTGACAAATCTTAGCTCCTCTCAACGCGTTTCCTTGGAACATAAAGTATGTATCGATCATTAAAGTATTCACATTTTTGCAACTCAAGTTTAAAACAAGTGCAAGTTTAAATATAAGTTTGTTCTCTTTCTAATTGCAGGTGCTCACTGCTCTATTCTTTTTTGCAACTGGATCTTACCAAAGGCCAGTTGGGATTGCAAAGCACACGTCTCAAAAAATGTGCAGTGTGTACATAGAAGAAGTTACTCAGGCGCTGACATACAAAAACATAATAAATAAATATATTCGGTTCCCTGACACTCCAGCTGCTAGACAAGCAGTTAGTCAACGGTAATAAATATATGCTTATTTTTAAACAACCTTATGCAAATTATTCATTAGATTCGGTAATTATTTATTTTAAAATTCAGTTTTTACAGAAAATATGGAATTCCTGGAGTGGTTGGCTGTATTGATGGAAGTCATTTTAAAATAGTTGTCCCACCAAAAGAAGAGGAACATTTGTACTATAGTCGTAAGCACTACCATTCACTTAATGTTCAAATGGTAAATCTTAAGTTTTTTTTTATTTTATTATTCCTTGGTTAAAAAGGGGTAGAAAATAAGCAAAATGTCTTCTTTTCAGGTATGTGATGTTGAATATAGAGTTTTAAATGTGAATTCCAAGTTTGGAGGTGCAAATCATGATTCCTTTATATGGGAAAACAGTAATTTAAACACATGTGCAATCTTTGCACCGAAATGGAGAAATTGTCTGGCTTTTAGGTAATATATCCACAGTATAACTTATTGGGATGTTTTGAGTTATATCAAGTATTTTTAAGTAAAACATTACTAAATAATTTCTATCTATATTATTGACAATAACATGTATATTTTAACTCTAGGAGATTCTGGATATCCCCAACGCCCATGGCTTATGACACCATTTTTAGACGCTGAGTCCAATAATTATAATGAAAAACACATGAGAGCTCGAGTTGTTATTGAAAACACATTTTCAAGGCTGAAAAATCGATGGCGATGTCTGCACAAGGATAGAGTTTTGCACTACAAGCCCGTAAAATGTGCACACATTATTTTAGCATGCTCTGTGTTACATAATATAATTATTAATTTTGGTGTTGAGGATACAGAGGAAAATATAGGTAGGTATCTTAATTTTAAATTGAATTACTATAATATATTAAGCTAACTTATAAATAGTAAACTTATTAATTATGATTTATTTTTAGGTCTGCAATTTTAAAGGAGAATGGTGGAATCTGATCAAATAAGTTACACAGAAAGAGAAGCTACCTCTGATTTAATTCGAGGCAGAATATTAAGAGATCAATTAGCAAGAAGGTTACTATAGGGATTAAATAAATAAATATGAATAAGCTTAAATCTTTCTTTTATTTATAACCAGCCTTAAATTTTATCACAAATTTAATTAAATAATTACAATTACAACTTAATACAATAATTTAATAACTACAAGAACATTGAAACAGAACAGAAAAGTAATCTAAATCATTTTGTAGAGCCATGCTACAGCTATAATAGTAGTATAGTTGTAGCACAAATAGGTCGGCTCGACCGGGGAAGGACCACGCTCTCACAGAATACCAGCATAAAATAGCAGCCTAACACTGCTGTGTTTCGTATGGTGAGTGTAGAGAACCGGAGTCCCTTTTTACTGGAAAAGAGGCATTCCATCTTAGTCCTCATGGGTGACAAGGCATCTGCATTTTGATTCGCAAGCGAGGATAGATGTAGATGTCTATGGGCCACAGCAACCACTTACCATCAGGTGGACTGTGTGCTCATTTGTCACCCTATCCTATAAAAAAAAAGTTTCTCCAGTGTTCTTCGGCTTGGAGAAACTGCTGTGCTGCCTGCTCTGTGTATGCTGGCCTCACTCTTCTTCGAGGTGATCCTCGAGTACGAATTGGTCTTGCACGGCAAGGTGTAGTTTGCCCCGACAAAGCAGGCCCTGGTTGACTTTCTTGGACTTGAGATGAGAGCACAGTTGGAGTGAGCATGCCCGTATCTGTAATAATTTCAAATTTATTTAAAATTATCACCTTCATGAATAATTAAAGTTCTATCTTACTTTCCATTAGTTAAATATTAAAAATATAAATGAAACTTTCAACAAAATCAATATACCTATTAGTTGTGTACAAGAACCAAAAAGACAGACAAGTTGGCTTTTTTTTTTTGAAGTAAATGTTTCATAGAATTAGTGAACCAAAACCCAGTTTAAACCAAAATAGATAAAAATAAATAATCATTTAGACGTACCTTCTTCCATTTCTCAGTACTTTTTGTATCACCACTACCATCACTATTCAAAAATTGAGCTAATTCCTCCCAGTTTTTTATACAAGCCATCCTACCTCTTGCATTATTGGATGGTTTGCTGAGATCTCCATACCTAAAACCAATAAACTTAGTTACAAAATATACAACAACATATTAATATGTTCCCTAAACACTAAATAAATTAAATTCAACTTACTGCTCCATAAATGTCACCATCAAATCGAATTGGGACGAACTAGTCTTCTTATTTTTTTACTTATAATTATAATTTAATATTTTCAATTAAAATAAATAAATCGTAAGTTCACAACAAACACAAACTGTCAAAGTATATAAAAGATGCTATAATAACCACAACTTTGATAGACAGCTTCTAATATTAAGACTAAGTAAATATGTCATCCTAAACTTGGTTAGTTTATTTCACGATGCTCACGTGTTACCAACATAAGAGAAGGAACGAACGCGATTCACGGTGAGTAAACGCGAATCGAAAGGTTAGCTTCGATTGTAACACACACTCGCTTGTCTTCACTTGTCGATAGGTTTGACGTTAACTCGGTTAACGCGATTGTGAAGTCATTCGAATTGTTTTGTGGAACTCGCACTAGGCACACTGACATCTATCTAGCGATCTCCGAATCTACACGGTGCGGTGCGCCGAGTTCAATCGGTAACTCGAGTGCAAGCGGACTCGAGTAAAATTTATTTCCACTCGAGTACCGCGTTACACAAATTCACTCGATTGAATCGATTGAAAACAGAGTACGAGTTGCATCACTAGTGTAAGAATAAATTCTGTTCTTTTTTGGTAGCAAAAACATAAAGTTTATAGTTAAGTATAAACATTTTTTTACAGTTTGTTTACATTACAAGACCATAAAATATCGCCTCATCGATGCACAAGTGTATGGATATACATTATATTCGTATAATAATAAGGATAATATCATGCAGGTTATGTATGATTGGATTGGAATTAATATTCCAAATTATATATAGGACTGTAATAAAGCTGATAAACTTCAAACTGCCAGACAAATCACCTGGAGGTGCTACGAAGCTATTCTCTAAATCATGTGAGTTTTTGTCAATACATTCACTGTTCCATAAGACTGATTATATATAATGTAAATTGACAAATTACAATATTATAATATTATATAAAAATCCCATGTATTATATAACTTTGGACCATATCCTGCGACGGAATCAGATTCTTCTATTATGCTTATACGGCTGTGTTGTTAACTCTGCAGAAAGGAATATTATTTTGTCATGAAAAAAACTATATATTTTTCTCCTACATGAAACCAGTGAAAATAAAAAGTTAGACAACTTTTATATAGTCAAATATTGTTGATGTAAATCCGTAATTACCATTTTTGTATTTGATCAACTGGAGCTAATTAATCGTGTATATTTTATAATAATTTCTTATTTATTTAACATATAGGCATAGATAACAAAATTCTGACAGAAATATGGAAATATAGTTTAATGACATTGAAGGATCTTGAATTTCTTATCTCTTATTATTGAAAATGTCTTTTTAATTCCTGACAGTATCATAAAATGACATGTTTTTTGGCATTATAGTATTTGAAATGCAATTCATATATAAACATAGTCTCCACAAGCTACATAGAATTAAATAAATATAGATAAAATAATATATTGATAAGAATTAATAATTAGTGTAGGCACTCTTTACAATAATTAACTTTTTGAGGTCAATCGCTGAGAACATATATGTATGATTTGCAGGCTAAATGCTTGCAGAGCTGCCCGTAGGCAGAGACAAAAAAGAGTATGGATATTGAAGACAACAGTCTTCTATCATATCATTGAAAATGTTTTTCAAATTTCTGACAATATCATATATGGACATGTTACCATCAAGTTATTTAGAAAAAATATTTTGAAATGATTTACAATAACAAATACAATTAAATTATACATGTGTTTTATTATCCTTCCATAAAGACTTAAAAAATCTTACTTCCTCACTATTTATCAGTGTGTAATTACAGATAAAAATGTTTGAGGTATCTAACCTAACCTAATCAGTTAATATATTTTCAAACAAAGTTTTGACACCGTACCTGTCTATTTGTTCTACTGTTAATAGACTACTTTGGAAATTATGATTTACTATGATAAATGTAGATGCATTATAACTTGTGTTTTTATCCTTATACAACCAGTTCAAAACATCTTTCTTACTATATAGCGTGTGTAGGTAATATTATAAATGTACATATTATCCCTGACTCATCTTGGCTTTAATCATATTACTTAAACAGTATTTGGGATGTATACTCACTAACAATACATACATACATACATACATACATATAATCACGCCTCTTTCCCGTAGGGGTAGGCAGAGACCAGTTCTTTCCACTTGCTACGATCCTTATATACTTGTTTTGCTTCATCCACTTTCATTATTCCCTTCATACATGCTCTACGGTTAAGGGTACTCTTGACCTGGCCTTTTTCAAGACGTCCCTGATTTGATCTAGAAATGTCCGCCTAGGTCTACCCCTTCCAACACTTTCATTCACACTCGCCTTATACACTTTTTTCGTCAATCGTTCTTCATTAATTCTGTCGACATGGCCAAACCATCTCAGCATACCATTCTCAATTTTTGTCACTACATCTTCTTTCAGACCACAACGTTTCCTTATCTCACTATTTCTTATCCTGTCACTCAGTTTAACTCCTATTATACTGCTTAATGCTCTCATCTCAACTGCATTTATTCTGCTTTCATGTTTCATCTGCCATACCCAAGTTTCACTTCCCTACATGAGTGTCGGAACCAACTCCCCCTCATGCACAGCCAAACGAGCCTTGTTAGACACCTTCCGACTGCTCATAAAGGAGTGCAAAGCTCCATTCACCATGTTTCCTGCATTCACTCTTCTTTCGATATCACTCTCACACTTTCCATCTCTTGTAAACTTTGAACCCAGATACACAAACTCTTTCACCTGTTCAATTTGTTCATCTTCAATCACAATATTGCAGTCTGTCACTGCCTCATCTTTTTCAAACACCATCACTTTCGTCTTCCTTACATTCATCTTCATTCCCTTTCTAACAAAAGCTCTCAAACTCATAGCAGTTACCATCTCCTGCAACTCCTCGGCCGAAGACGCAAGTAATACTTGGTATTACTAGGTAGAAAACATTTGACGAGTAACTCATTCATTCTCAACCCACTTTCATTCTCTTTTAAATCTGTCAAACAATTGTCCATGAACAGATTAAACAGCCACGGTGACGCTACACATCCCTGTCTAACACCTTTTTCGATATTAAACCATTCAGTGTCAATGTCCCGTTTATCCTTACACAAGCACTAGAATCCCTATAAAGAGATTGCATTGCTCGTATGAGGATACTGCTCACACCGTTCACGGACAGTCCTGACCACGATTCATTCCTCACCACTCTATCATAGGCCTTTTCTAACAATACCTGTAAAAAATAGTATCCATACCATATTCATGCACAGACATGCACTATATTATTTTGCCGGAACTACTAAAAAGATATTCCATCAATTTTAAAGTACCTATAAATGCTGAATGTAACTACAACTTTGTTTTATACTATTATTTATTGAACAGTGCACTATTTTAACTTATAATACCGGTGAAAACTAATAGAAAATAGCTTTTAGTTTATTTTTAGGTTATAGTAAGATACATATTTGCTAATTACTCAGTATTCCCATTAGATACGGTAAAACGAATATTACTATTGTAATCTATAGATTATAGTAAATAAATCGACATGCATTTCATTGTGGTTATCTAAAATGTGTGGTGGGCCCATTCTCCATACAAAAAGAAACTGTCTCCTTTCGTCTTTCGTTTGCGTTATTGCAAAATAAACCTCTATATTTATAATATATCTATACAAATAAATAAAATTGAAGTGTCAGTTTGTAATGTCAAAATTAAAGTTTTTTACTAAATGAATATGAATTTAAGTACGGTACTTATAAGTAAAATATAATTTTTAAAATTTTTGTCTGTCTGTCTGTTTGTTCCGGCTAATCTCCGAAACGGATAGACCGATTTTGACGGGACTTTCACTGGCAGATAGCTGATTTCATAAGGAGTAACTTAGGCTACTTTTATTTTAGAAAAAGAATTAGGGTTAAAAAAAACCATTAAAACCCTAATAAGCGAGCGAAGTCGCGGGGAACAGCTAGTATGGAATAAGATAGTGTCTCTTATTGTTGGTCTAATGGACAGTTAAACGGCATGGATATTTTATTTTTGTTTATTTATGAGTTTATTTAACCATACAATTTTTTTTAAATAAACTTTTCAAATTTGTGTTAGTCTAATGTGTAAAAATAGGATAAGTAAAAAAGTAAATTTGTGTTTCAAGTTTTTGTATGATCCATCTCTGTTTGTTGTAAGCGATATTTATCCAGTTTTTTTTTCTGCTATTTTTATTAAATCGTCAGCTCATCTTTGTGTTTACTATCGGAAAGGATAGTAACGGTGCGTACATATTATATAACATAACATGTTATAAAATATTTATATTTAAACAGTTATATAACATGTTTCAGTAATGTGGAGACTGAATGTTATAAAATGTGTTATATAACTCGAGAGTATTTTTCTCTAGTGAATAAACTATGTTAACCCTGTATTTATGTTTAAGCTAATCACCTATATATCATTAAAATTCATAGTTACTTGCAGCATAATGTTTTCCCATAAGGATATATACAGACTGTTTGGCGTATGGACCAACAGGATTTTTTGGAGGGATTGGGAGGGGGGGGGGGGGGTCATATGCTGCATTTCCTCGGTAGACCCTGTGTCCTAAGTGTCCCTGTAGCTGAGATATGATCTTTAATAGGTTTTTACCTTTAAATCGTCATAAATTTTTTGTTTGTGATTGTAATACTACAAAATAACTTGTGCTGTATTCTGCAATATATTATTATTTGATACAATTCGCATTAAAAATATAGTTCTGAGCTTTCAAATTCGTAAATGTTGTGGAAAGTGACAACTTCTAAGTTCATTAAAAAAAACTGAAAGTTGTTTTGAATTTACCTTTCTTCTAAAAAGTTTTTTAGTTATTACCCTTTCCAACGATATGCTATAGACTAAAGAAATCATTCATTATTAGGTGGTTTAAATAAGAGATTGTTTGCTAGGGTCAAGATTAAGAAAACGCTTATAAGTTATTTTATTTTTAATTTAAATTACAACATTTGTTCGAATTAGCCACCTTGACGCCTGATAAATGCACGGCACCTTTTTCTGATTTTCGTGGTTGTTGTTGAAAGCTGCATTTCAATTTTCTTTTATAGGATAGGGTGAGAAACGAGCACACAGTCCACCTGATGGTAAGTGGTTGCTGTAGCCCATAGACATCTACATCTATCTTCGTTGGCGAATTAAAATGTAGATACGTTGTCACCCGTGAGGACTAAGATGGCATGCCTCCTTTCCAGTAAAAAAAGGTCTCCGGTTCTCTACACTCACCATACGAAACGCAGCAGTGTTAAGCTGCCATTTTACGCTGGTATTCTGTGAGAGCGTGGTCCTTCCCCGGTCGAGCCGACCCACTCGTGCTACAACTATACTACTAATATAGCTGCAGCATGGTTCTACCACATATGATTTAATCAGCATCTTCCTGATATAACAGCTGAATAAAAAACTGCGGTTGCGAAGCACCTTGTCAAATATGTCAAACACGTACACGCAGCGTCTAACTACTACTAACAGTCGGTCATCGAAGGCGTCTAGACGAGCGAGACGGGAGCGGAAAGTTCTCGAGCGGCTGTTAGTAGCTCGGGAACTTTCCGCTAGGGTTGTTTTGTCACGCAAATAAATTAAAATGGTTCACACTTCATGTACGGTAAAAAACTGTGGGTCGTCCTCATTTAAAAATAAGGAATTAAAGTTTCTTATAATTAATAGAACCAAGCGTTACTTTGCGGAAATGCAGTATATTAAAGTTTTAAAAAAGTTACCTAGCGTACATCCGCTAGATAAAATAGGGTTGGGAGTAGTGGTGCTGGGATTAGTGGTGACGGTGATAGTGCACGTAATTGAGGGAGGGCGGGAGGTGCTCTTCAAACTAGGTAAGACATCATTTTATTTTATCGAGCGAATGTACGCGAGGTAACTTTTTAAAAACTAATTTCTAAAGTTTCATCCGTTTCCACATACACAGGAATTTGTTTAAACGTGAAATAAAATAAAATCAGTTTTTATTTTTTATTACTTCACGTTCTGACAACCCTAGCAATTTATTGTTTATGTCGGCTTTTCCGACAACATCAATCGCGATGACTGAATGTATGTTCTTCTTAGGCTGTGGTTCAGCAGTGGACTTTATATAGGCTTTAATGGTTATAGTTGCTAGGTGCAGCAGAGTAAGGCTCGCCCGTCTTTGCGAGACAAAATAGCTATATGCATGGCATAGTGCATGAATAATTATAACTAGACCACATACTTTACAAATACTTTGTTTTTGTTCCATTATCAAAGCTTCCGCTGTATCAGAGTTTCGGAAAAATGAACACAAGGTTAAAGATCAATTTGTTGCAGGCCAACTCGGTGTGGGTGTCGTGCCAAGGTGAGACCCCGGCCGATAAGGAGAACATTGGAGTAGTAAAGTACTTGCCTTATCAAGGTTTCCCAGGGTACTACTTCCCGTATGAGAATGCAGAGGGATACCTGAGTCCGCTGGTAGCTGTGCATTTAGAGATGCCGAAAAGTAAGTTTTATAACTGACTTCAAAAATGGTGGAGATTAATTTTTAATGGGTGTAGTCTATCTATGTAACGGAATCTTTTAACGAAATTTTGATCAATTTGTAAACGGTCCATTGAATTCAAAATTTGCATAACAATTTAATAATTTTATTCTAGTATCCTGATCAGGATCACCACGATAAAATAAAATAATTATCAGAACCATCACAGCTCAGGTTTTTACTTTTTATTAAAGTTCATTGACATTTGTACTTTTATTAAAAAAACTAAGTGTGATTTTTGTGATATTATGATGAAACCGGCTCTATTGGTTCCTAATTTTAATATTATTTTAATTATGCATGAATAGAATAGAATAGAATATTTTTTTATTCAATATCGATTATTACATAATTCTTATTGAAAGTCATTTTTTATCTACCACTAATGGATGACATGAGACACCCATGAGAGCTCGATGGATGCAGGTGGTTCATATGAGTGTTTTGTGGCTTTGAGGAGGTCTTCAGTAGTGGACTTGTGAAGGGCTATAGTGATGATGATGATGATGATGATGATGATGATGTATGGTGCTATGTGTGTGAAACATAAAAGGTATTCATGTGTATCTCTATGAAATATATCTTATTTTTATAAGACATTTTAAACAATGAGTGCCTGAATAATTTTTTTATAAGGGTTACAAACAAGCACACAGTCAACTTACTGTCCATTAAGAATCAAAATGTAGATGCGTATTCGCCTTTGAGAACTAAGAATGAAAGCTTTGTTTCCAATAAAAAGGGTCATTACCAGTAAGAAGGTTATCTAAGATACTTTTAGAGTAAAGGTAAATTACGGCTTTGTATGTCCCTCTACTGGGCTGGGTTTGAGTAAAAAATAAAAGTCAAAATAGTCTTACACGAGTGTCTTAAACAAACACACTCACAGAATATCAGTGTAAAATTGAAGCTTAATGCTGCTGGTTTTCGCATGGTGAATGTGGAGAACCGGTGACCTTTTTACTGGAAATGAGGCATTCCATCTTAGCCTTCAGGGACGACAACGCATCTGCATTTTGTATCTTAATTGAAGATAGATGTAGATATCTTATGGGCCACGTCATCCATTTACCATCAGGTGTACTGTGTGCTCGTTTGTCACGTCTATTTTGTAAAAGAAACTCCTAATATAAAACATTTGTTTCAGCCGGTATAGTGATAAATATAGAGTGCCGCGCATGGGCAAAGAATATCAAGTACGACCGGAGGGAGAGGTTAGGCGTCGTGCATTTTGAGGTAATGCTTGAGTAGAGTTTTTGTACTACTAGCTACCTCCGACATTATTGGTAGCAAGCCTTAAGTTTTTATATACATCTATTTCAAGATCTGATTTTTATTATTAATAACTGACATATTGTTATGTACTAAATTTTAACGCCTTTTTGGGTGTAACTTTAATGATAATTGTAGGAAATTGGTAAATTATATTAAAATAATTGTATACCATAGATTAAAACAAGAAAGGGAAAGTATTTATCCATTAAAAAGTGGAACACGAAAATTACATACACTACAATTTAGTTGCGGCGCTATTGTCTTGTATACATGAATGCTGCTCTCAAAATAAAAAAATTCTTAAAATTCATTAAACAGTCATCGAAATTTATTCCTTCTCATTTTATAAATATGCCAATCACTTAGGTCACAAATCAAAAGTCACTTGGGGTTTTTCATGTGTAAGAACTTGAGTTTTTAAATTTTAAAAGCCATTATTTTCGTTATAAAACTAACCGATCATGTTATTGTAGAAGTGAGAGAGTACTACAGTCAGAGTCCGTCTCATTTCTGCTGTTTTCTTGATCGGTAAGTTTAAATGTTTAGTGCACATAGACGCCATATATTTTGCTAAACACATTTATTTTATTGAATCTAATATTTATGGAAATATAAATTCGACAATATTTAAGTCAAAATTTTTGGTCCAGTTTTCTTTTGGTTACATATATTAAGCTTTCGTTATCTCCAATGGGAGCGTGGGGAAAATTAAAAGCCAATATCTTAATATCGCAGCGATATGAGATTAATACTTTCACCTATTAAAATTGATACAGTTAAATAGAATATAATCCAAAATGACGACCAAATTTTTTCCCCGTCTTTCTATTTCAAAGTTATCTTTAAAGTTCCAAGTCTAGTTTATCGGGAAGTCAGTTTAAAATTGTTTGCAATTCTGTTCAATTGTTTCGAATTTGCAAATCGGTATCTAACAGATAAATTGAGAAGAAAGGGAGATCATAAAAATGTAAATATTTACTGTCTCCTTGTAATTTAAACTCCGTACATATCAAAAAAAGTTAATATGGCTTAGGAATATTTTAAAATTTTGCCTTCTGTATTACTTAAATAATTAACAAGTGGGTAGTTAATATCAAGAAATTGCTATATCGCATCATTTTAATTCTCTACTTTTAGTAGTGTCTCCAATCATAACCGGGTAGGTTTTTAAATTAGATTATTAATTTTTGACAATAAACAAATAAAATGTTAATTAAATACAAAAAACTATGACGTCATATACTGGTGTTTCCATACAACTTTTTTTTTAAAGTTACATATAAGCAGTTGGTAAATTGAGTGTTGTTTAATATGTTATATTACACTCTAATTAATCTCAAATTTAGACAGGGGGAAATTGAAGCCATTGACATACATTGAACCTATTATTCTATTCATATTGAGGAACATTTTTGGTCAATTAAATATGTAATGTGACTCAGGAAAAAGTTAAAAATAAGCCGTCATCGTTAAGAAGTCACAATCTTTGAAGAGTGTTGTTTGAGAGTTAACGATTGATTGGTATTTGTAATATATATATAAAAATGGTTAATTATGATTTTTGATGTTAATTTACTTGCAATATTTTGAATTGCGTTATTTAATCCGTGTAGCTTATATTGTGAACATATTCTTAGTTTAAAAGAATGACAATGATTTAAATTTCACCTGTATAATGATGGTATAGTTATAAATAATATTTTATTTTTATTTACATAACTGCGAGTAACTATGTCATGTTATACTTCAACATATTATATTATGTCACATTATATAAGTTATATTTTAATTTAGCAAATTTAGCCTGTTTTGTATGTGTTCACCGTAAATATATTTTAATACCCCTATATCTTATTGTCGTATGTGATCAGCATAAACTTGATTCCGTCCAAAGCATTGCAATGAAGTGCCTGTTACTTCTAGGTAGTTTGTATAGTAAATATTAATATATGAACTGAATATTTATAATAATATAGGGAAAATAATTTGTCCAACATAGCTTAAAATATTTCTAGAATAAATTTATAAAATGCTCGTAGACTAAAGGACATTCGACTATAACTGTCATGTAGCAAGAATTTTAGGCGTATTTGCAGTGGTTTATTTGGAAGTAAAGACTAGAAATGAGTTGGGGGGTGATTCGAACTTTACGCCTTAGTTAGTTTGAATATCCTATCATGTAGAGGATGTCATGCGGGTCATGGTTAAATAAGGGCAAAAAGTTCTCATTACACTCCTAGGGGGTCAAAATGGCCAAGAACCAAAAGATTAAAAATTATTATTTCGGTTATAACTCCGCCTCCTTCGGAGGTTCTTACACAGTCTTTACTTCCCGTATCCCACTTGTTTAAATATTAGTGATGTTATAGCATTACTAGTAATTTTTCAAAATATTCCTATTTTTAAAATAATGTCAAGTTCTTTTCTATATTGCTACACCTACGTCAAATTCTCAACATTCCATGGGTTTAACTTGTCAAGAATGCCTATAGGCATTAACACCGTCTTTAGTATTTTTGTAATAGGAAATGTAATAAAGAATGAATATACCAACCTAATGATTGTATTAGGAGACAGTTTGCAATTGTCCTAGAATCGCGAATTTAAAAACTAAGAAATTTAAGTTTTGCTACAATTATCAGACACATGTACTTACAATGTATAAATAATATTAATAAGATTCCCATATCATATAATGAAACTTTGTAGTCTCAAAATTACGCTTCCCATTTTCCATGTGTTCCAACAATACCAGTTTTATGCATTCCATTGAATATGATACTAAAATATTCGTTTAGCTTTCTTTCTTTCTTATGTTACTACTGTGACATACCTATAAAAAATACATTTACATTTATATTTTAGCTAAAACACGGAACATTTTTTATTTTAAAGGTGCTCTCTTTCTTACAATATTAACTAGATCTGATTCGAAGCTAAAAAGTTTATTGTAAGGTTCGTATGCAATGTTGCAATATCATAAAGCCTAATTAGAAAAATAAAACATTCGCCCACATAGCCTATATTCGCAAAACTAATTTTATTATTTTTCCTTTTCCCTTTCCTTTAGAAACTAGTAACAAACTAGTTGGTAATGAATTGCCGAAATATCACTTCCTTGTATTTCCATAGCGGCTTTTACACTTGACATAATTTTTTTTTGGTGACAAAAATCATAGGGAAAGTTACCTAAACCAAATAAAAAATACTTACATATATTGTCTAGAGGATTATTGATTTATATACATTAATAAAACAATAAAAAATAAGGTTTCTATTTTTCGGGTCAGGCTATATTTCAAATTTATAATAAATGTGTCATCATTATACACTTTTTATCATATTCCTATCTAAAATCTTTTTAGCAACATTATTTTGTCTGTAATTATTAATTAAAACAGTTCATAAATGCATGTAATTATTTAGATTTTTAGTTTATTTTGTGAAATTAGTTGTTATTTTTTATAATTCTTCTTTTCGTCCCATTAAGAGTTGACTTATGTTATGAAGATGAAGAACGTATTAAAGACATGTTTATCATTTTTTATATTTTTCTATTATTTTTTTTACATACAGAAAAGGAATGACATATTTTAAGACTGAATTTTAGAACCGATTGTTAGTGTATATTTTATCTGTACTGCAATGTTGCCATGATAATTCGATGACTTAAAATAATCTACAAAAAGCTATATTATTGCAAACGTAAAATCGTTTACAAATTAGCAGATTATTTTGAATTTTTTGTTTTGTATTTCATGTTTATGCTAATATTGTTTTAATACATATCAAATTAGTGTACAATGCATTTTGATTTTGTTTCTTTGATCTTATGTCTTTTTGGCCCTATTTAATTTTATTATTATAAGTTATTTCGTAGTGTAATCATACATATATCTTCATAAACGTCCGTCCGTTGTAAGAGGGTTTAATACCTTCAATTATATATCAATTAATTTAAGTAATGTGTGCCTCGAATAATGTATAAGATTGAATAGTTTAAGCAAAATAAAAGCATAATTATACACGCTGCTTTTTTATTTCAAAAGTTTTATTTTTTACAAACAAGGGCGTATGAGGGAGCCATTCAAAACAAATATTCAGTCATGATCATTACAGCCCTTCGTAAGTAGCCTGATGAACAAAGGCCTCCCCCAAGGAATCCCAAAATGCATGATATGAGCCACTTGCATTCATCGACTTCCTGCATGTCGTAACCAGGTCGTCACTCCATATAGTGGAGGACCGCTCTTCACTTCGCCTACCAGTACGTGGCTGCCACTCGAGAACCTTTCGTCCCCATCGTTGTCAGTTCTTCGAGCTTTATGGCTGGACCATTGCCACTTCAGCTTGCTAGCTCGCTGAGCAACCTTGAGCTTCCTTATACGGCCAGCAGTGAAGGATCACATCTCATATCCAGCCTATCAACTCGTGATGTGATGACATATTATGGCAGGTACAATTATATACATAATAAAATTACTGTTTTTTTTTATAGGATAAGGGTGACAAACGAGCACACAGTCCACCTGATGGTAAGTGGTTGCTGCGGCCCATAGACATCTACATCTATCCTCTATTACAAATCAAAATGTAGATGCGTTGTCACCCGTGAGGACTAAGATGGAATGCCTCATTTCTAGTAAAAAGGGCCTCCGGCCACCTGCACTCACCAAGCGAAACGCAGAGGTAAACCTCTACTTCACGCTGGTTTTCTGTGAGGTCGTGGTACCACCCCGGTTCGAGCCAGCCCATCCGTGCGACAGCAAAAGCTTCCGCGTTGCTCTACCACTGTTAAAATCTATGATATACAATATAAAATCATTAGCAAATATAGCACTTATAAATGGAAACTTGAGATATGCATTAATAAAATACAAAAAAGGAAACTAGAAATAGGCCAAAAATGAGTCATAATTTAAAAAAAAAAACAGTGTTTATTGGACTGATAATTAAAATGATAATTCATTTGCCGTGTCATGATGGCGTAAAAAGAATCCAATAACATAACAAGTATACCATAATATACCATTTCGTCGTAGAACAGAATAGATTAGAATCATTTCTATTCAATGCTAGCTGATACCCGCGACTTCGTCCGCGTTGCTTGATATACTAATTAACAAAGTATTAATTGTATATAATATAAATAAGACTGCAAGAAAACGAATTATAGTTATTATATTTAACGGTGAAAAATTACTGAGAAAACTATAGGAAACCAAAGGGGGGAGGGGGGGGGGTAATTGATCAAGGTACAACTGAACAGCATCAGGGCGCCGGCGCAATAATCGCGACTGGCCCCAACTTTATCATGAGGCAGAAGTAGAAGAGACTTCCCCTCTCCTGCGCATGCGCGCTACACCGCTTGCCATACTTCTCGGCGGCAAGAAAACACACGTCACTGAACACATAGTGCTTATAAAAATCGTTGTTTCGTAATACTTTAATAACTTTATGTTAAATGAAGATATCGCAATAATTTTTATATATAATAAGGGCCAAGTGTCAAAGAGATAAAACTTCAATGAAATCTATCCAGTAGTTTTTCCATGATACGCGCACAACTGCAAACCTCTATCATTTTACTTATATAGAAGATATATTACAAGAATGTTTATTAAGTCATTTAAGCTTCACCTTGTTTACTTTTACTTATTTTACGTGCAGTTATATTATGGTTGTAACATGAATGGGTCGACTCGACCGGTGTAGGACTACGTTTTCACAGAATACCAGCCTAAAACTGCAGCTTAATGTTGCTGTGTTTCGTATGGTGAGTGTAGAGAACCTGACACCTTTTTACTGGAAACGAGGCATTCCATCTTAGTTCTCAGGGGTGACAATGCATCTGCATTTTGATTCTTAATTGAGGATAAATGTAGATGTCTATGGGCCACAGTAGCCAATTAAGATCAGGTGGACTGTGTGCTCGTTTATCACCCTGTGCTATAAAAATACTACTGGTCCGCAAAAAACCTTAGTCCTGGAAAGAACAAGAAACCCAGCGGTACTTTTTTTTAAACATTAATTTACAATATAATATTTTATAAAATGAAGTACCTATGTATGAAAACATTTAGAAACAGCATGGTAGCGATCACCTCATTCAATATTAGACTTGCAACGAATATTCTCCGGGATTCCTGGCCGAATAGCCGAATATTAGGCAAAAGTATTCGGCCGGGAAGGAACTAGTGTTTATTCAGAGCGTCTTTTCTCTGAAGCTGGGATTGTCTACGAGTAGGAAAGGAGTAAACTACTGTCTGAAAATCGTTTCTGTTACATCTCAGATTTTTAGTGAGATTGAGAGATTATATGGGCAGCTGAACACATCATCGTTGGAGCCACACAGAAGTGTGAGGAACGATCCTAGAGCAAGTCTTATCCGACACTATTCCGATGATGTTCCGTACGTCAGCCTGAGCGAGATTATAATGGCACCAGCACCTTAAAAACGGCAATTCCCCGGTCGAGAATGAAATTATTTTCTTTTTATAGGAAAGGGTGACAAACGAGCACACAATCCACCTGATGGTAAGTGGTTGCTGTGGCCCATAGACATCTACATCTATCCTCGTTTGCGAATCAAAATGCAGATGCGTTGTCAGCCGTGAGGACTAAGATAGAATGCCTCTTTTCCAGTAAAAGGGGTCTCCGGTTCTCTACACTCACCATACGAAACACAGAAGTGTTAAACTGCTATTTTACGCTGGTATTCTGTGAGAGCGTGGTCCTTCCCCGGTCGAGCCGACCCATTCGTGCTACAACTATACTATTAATATAGCTGCAGCATGGCTCTACCACGTATAAACAACAACGGAGCCTCTGAAAGCAGGTGGAAAACCGGTACTTGAAGTTCTTCAGATATTCTTTAATTCCGTCCTCCACGATGGCACTACTCCGGAGTCGTGGAGCAAAAGTGCGGTGGTCTTGTTCTTCAAGAAAGGCGACAACGCTGTCTTGAAGAACTACAGACCAATTTCCCTTCTGAGCCGCGTCTACGTGCTGTTTTCGAGAGACATTACGAATCGTCTCGCATGCAGATTCGACGACTTCCAGCCTCCCAAACAAGCTGATTTCCGAAAAGGCTTTAACACCATTGATCACATACATACCCTTCGGCAAATTGTACAGAAGACCGAGGAGTACAAACTGATACTATGTCTTTCGTATGTGGACTATGAGAAAACCTTTGCTTCCGTCGAAGTTGACTACTGGTATATCGAAATGCTGAAGTATTTTTACAGTAGGGCTACGATGGCTAACCGAGTACAGAACCATAGTACGAAACTTATCCAACTGCAGAGAGGTGTAACACAGGGTGACTAAGGGCAAATTCAGGGTCACATGGGCCATGGGTCAAGTGTTCGTCATAGTGTTGTACTATGCTGTTTTTGGGATCAATTCTTTGTCAATGAAATACAAGAAGAACTATAAAGAAATACTTGTAATAAAGATTAAATAATGAGAAATTACATGTTTATTAGAGAGCTTTCTTTTTAGTTTCTGCTGAAGATATCAAGTATTTTTTCAGCGTTTATTTTCGTAGCGATCTCTTTTTTTTCTTTCTTTGTGAATATGTATTAAGCCCAGTCCACTTAAAGAATCTTTTCTTATACTACTGCGAAGATATGTCCTCAACCGGTGTAAGGTGGAAAAAATTGCTCGGCAGTGCACGTTGTCATGAAACGTGCACTATAATTGGCACAAAGTTCGTATATTTGGCAAAGCCGTTGCTCTTTTATAGTCATCTGCTGGTGTTTTAAGGATATTTCCACTCATCTGTTGCCAAATTTGTAACACAAATTCAAAAACGAAAAAAAAACAAGTTATATCCTCGTTATATACTTCAGCACCCTGCAAAACATCCTCTGTATCTTCATCGATAAGTTATGGGAAAGCAAGTTTTGCAGCTTTCCTATTCTTTGCAGCTGAGCTACCCTAAAGTACATTTCACTTAATAAATAATCAAGAAAAAAAAAGGAATATATTTTGCACGTGGTAAAGCCATACTACAGCTATATTAATAGTATAGTTGTAGCACGAATGGGTCGGCTCGACTGGGCCTTCCCCAGTCGAGCCGACCCACCAAGTATTTATTGCGGAATATGATGACAAAAAGTTAAATAATTTTTTACGTGGTAGAGCCATGCTGCAGCTATATTAGTAGTATAGTTGTAGCACGAATGGGTCGGCTCGACCGGGGAAGGACCACGCTCTCACAGAATACCAGCGTAAAATAGCAGCTTGATGCTGCTGTGTTCCGTATGGCGAGTGTAGAGAACCGGAGACCTATTTTACTGGAAAAGAGGCATCTTTTATACGAGTATCTTAGTCATCACGGGTGATAACGCATCTGCATTTTGATTCGCAAACGAAGATAAATGTAGATGTCTACACCACAGTAACCACTTACCATCAGGTGAACCGTGTGCTCGTTTGTCACCCTATCCTATATATATATACCTAGTCAGGTCATAAATTCTGTCACATGTTCAATATAAAATAATTGAAACAAGTTTATTCATTACTAGCTGTGCCCGCGGCGTAGCTCGCGATATAGGTTTTACTTAAAGAATTTGACGTTTAGGTAAGAGAATATTAAAAGATTTATATCATTACTGTATGAATAAGTGGCACCAAAATAAATCGTTATGCTCAAAGTTCTGAGTCGTTTGTGATAGAACTTCTGTGTAAACGACGTTAGAAGTAGACAGCCGGGGCGTTCAAAAAAATGTTACGGGAGCTACTAACGCGGGAAAAAGCAACATAGAGTTGGCCATGTGCAAAACAGTCAGTAGAACTGAAAGGAAAGTTATTTGATATAAGGTGGATTCTTGGTATAAAACAACATCATGACATATTGTTTTTGATGCAATTTTGCTACGTTTAGCTTGGGCGTACGTATCTTTTTTCTGATATCTGTTTTTGATGATGTTTGTGCTGTTAGCTTACAACCTACACGGCTCTTTCAGCTTGAATGGACTCGTTAACGTACAACGCCATCTATTACGTTCTTCGTGGAAGACATTCTTTTTTAATTTAAGGAAAACATATTTTTTGTTTACTGTGTTTAAAGTATAAATATATTATAATAAAACGTTTTTTTATAAAAAGGAATCATTTTATTACTATTTCTGAGGTTTTATGGCGCCTTTAAACAAATCGAACCTACATTTCAAAATAATAATCAAAACTTTCGATAGAATTAACCAATTTTAATAAAACAAAGTTAATCTTTGAACTGGATGATACGCTTTATGATTTTCTAAACAATTTCTTTGAAAATAAGATGATTACTTAAGACGTGATGCGTTCATAAACAAACAGACAGACAGACAATTCTAAAAATTATAAAAATGTACTTATTTAATGAGTTTCAGTCTCCATAATGATTTTAGTCACAAATTAATATACTATACAATGGAATCAGACACAGCATGTGATTACCGCATGTATAGAGATATAAGGATAGATGGCGCTGTTAAAATCAATTCTAAAAATAAAAGAGATTAATTGACGCGATTGATACAATAAAAAAACTTAAAAGAACTTATAAATCAGGCCTACATCGTAAGCAAGAAAGAAAGTTTGATCCTCGCCGAAACCAACGAAATTGTTAATAGCTCTTTTAAAATTTGATTTACCATGTAGAGTACTCGGCGGTAAAGAATAAATGACGTTGTCAATACACAGTAGGGCAGCGAGTAATTTAAAGATTAACAGCAAATATGAAAAGTCATTTACAGAAAAAAAACCACAACCTGCCTTCTTGCATGACATTTGTGCAACACCACCATCTATCGATGAAATGGGTTAACTATTGTACTTTAGTTTACATAATAAGGTTAATATATTTTTTAATATATTTATTACGTTCTTTATGCAATACTTTTGTTTACTGCGTTTTAGATATAATTTCATCATTATAGAACATTATTTTACATAATTTAATTATGTTATGACTTATAATATGATATCAGTTTAAAATATACTTGATGACTCAACAAACGCCACCATTGAACAAATTCGTACCTATACTTTGTAGCCATACTTCAGAATATTTATCATAACTTTTGATGGAATGAACTAATTTTAATGAAATAAAGACTAAATGTAACCTGAAGATACACTTTATAAATTCTTTAACGATTCTTCTGATATAAATTGATACTTTATACGTGATACGTTAACAAACAAACAGACAGACAGACAGACAGAAAATTCTAAAAATGGTAGAAATGTATTTAATTACTTATTTTTAGTACCACTCAATCACTTTTATTATATAAATCTAAAATGTACAGACATCGGCTATTTACATTTTTATTATATGTATATAGATGTAACCATTTATATACCAAAATGAACTTAACAAAACATAGATTCTTATGACACTAAAGTTTATTCAAAATGACCTCCGTGATTTTGAATACAGGCCTTCAATCTGCGCGGCCAGTCGTCTATCGCAGCACGAACGAGGTCCATGTCAATATCGGCGGCTGCCTTAATCAAGGATGTCTTGAGTGACTCCAAATTGGGATGACGCTTTGAGCACGCCTTTTTCTTCAAGTGTTGCCATATCTTGTAATCTAACGGATTCAAATCTGGACTGGAGGAGGGCCAGTCTTCGTGCCAGATGAAGTCGATTTCATGCGCCGCCAGCCAGTCTTGTGTGCTCTTCGCTCTATGAGCTGGCGCCGAATCTTGTTGGAATACCCAGTGCCTGTTATTGAACATGGTATGAGAAACAGGTTCCACAAGGTTCGTCAGGACTGTATTTTGATACACAACTGCATTCGTTTTTACACCTTTCTCACAAAAATGTACCTCTGTTAAGTCCCAATAAGAAACTTCCAACCATACCATGAGCGAGGATGGAAAATGACCTCGTTGGACACGCGGAATACGGTTGCTCTCTTCTTCACTACTGTGTGCGTACACCTTATCATTTTGTTTGTTGTAGCTCTCCTCTACGGTAAAAATTTTTTCATCCGAAAAAAGAATTTCCCGATATTTTTTTCCCGCGTACCGCTTCAACAAAGCGTGGCATCTCTTCAGTCTCAGGTCCATTAGACGAGCATTCAAACGATGTCCTGTTATTCTTCGATATGCCCGAAGCCCTAAGTCTTCATTTAACACCCTTTTCACCGTGGTTCTTCTCAACCACATCTGAAGGGCCAACAGTTTCTGCTTACGTTTGGGATTTCTTTGAATTCGCGCCTTCACAGCTTTTATCACTGCTGGAGTCCTAACAGACCGAGGGCGACCACTTCTTGACCTGTCATCTATACTAGAGTCTTCATTGTATGGTTTGATGGTACGATAAACGAATCTTTTGGTTATATTCAAATTTTTCAGTATGTCAAAAATTTGAATTGGTGCGTAACCGCAACGATGCAACGTAATAACTGCAACACGGTCTTCTTTAAGCGTCCACTGCATATTTAAAAATGAGTAAAATTCTAAAAAGTATACAGTTTTATTTTCATAAACAATTCGAAATTCGAATTCAATAAACTTTTTTGTGGCCAGCATTCTAAAAGAAAAGTTTTTACTGTGTGACAATACTTATGACCTGACTAGGTATATATATATACTGAGAGTCGGTAATAGTCTTCAACAGACTGAGTCTGAATGTTCGTACTATTCGTTTGTCGGCCGGTTATTCTACGTACCGATTTCGGTTCCAATTTTATTTAAATGTGTCCCTGCTAGTATCACGTTACCTCTGCAAGCTGGTTGTAATCACATAGACAAGCTGAGTTGCAGAAAGTACATCAAATTTAATGGCATGTAAGGATAGAGATAAAGGTCGACCTTGATGAATTAAAGGTGCTTGTGGAAGCTGATGATACTCAATCTACGGCTGAATTAGCTATCGACGTTAGCATCAAAACAATATTGGTCCATTTGCGACAAATTAGCAAGGTAAAACAGCTTGAAAAATGGTTGCCCCACGAACTTAATGATCGCCAGCGTGAAGTAACCGTCAAGACGTGCTTTGCACTGCACTGTTCAACAGGTACACAAACAAAAGAATTTTGAACCGCATTATTTGTTACCTGCGACGAAAATGGATTCTGTTTCACTATCGTAAGCCATCAGCAACTTGGTTGGATCTAACTTACACCTAGAAAAGTGATGGTAACCGTTTCGTGGTCTAGCGCCGGTGTGATTCATCATAGCTACCAAACGGGACGTGGATTACTGCAGATGTGTACTGTGAAGAACTGAACACAAAAATGGAGAAGCTCGCACGTCTCCAACCAGTTTGGTCAATCACTCGTCCCCGCACGACAACGCGCGACCTCATACTGCATAACAGACGATCTCCAAGTTAAAAGAGCTGGGGTTGGAAGCTCTCCGTTATCCGCTGTACTCACCAGACCTTGCGCCTGCAGACTTCTTCTTTTTCCAGAATTTGGATAACATTTAGGCGAGAAAAAATTTCTATACCCGAGAGGTAGTACAAAATGCCTTTGAAGAATTTGTTGCCTCCCGTCCAGCTGATTTCTTCAAAAAGGGCAACAATAAACAGCCACTGCAATGGCAAATATGCATCAATTGTATGGGTGATTATTTTGATTAAGAGAAAAAGAAATATGTGGGTTATGTGCGCCTGTACACCTTTTATTTTACTACTCATATTAGCTTCTGCTTCACATCGTTTGATTAACGTTTCACACGTTTTTTTTTCGATCTATGTTAATTGTTTATGTCACGTAAATATATAGGGGGCGGCACGTGCCCTCCCACTGGATCTGCCCTTGACGTTATATCCCCGCTCGCGAAACTCTTCACCGATGCTTTGGAAGACGTTTTCAAGCTACTGGACTGGAAAGGATACGACATTAACATCAATGGTGAGTACATCACTCACCTTCGATTTACCGACGATGTAGTCCTCATGGCAAAATCTCTGGAGGACGTAAGCACTATGCTCAATGACATCAATAGTGTCTCGCAACAGATAGGTCTTACGATGAACATGTACCAAACAGAGATCATGTGTAACGTCCATGTCACACCTAGGCCGTATGTTTACCTGGGACAAATAGTCCGACTAGTTAAGTCCAAGTTCGACCGAGAGGTCAATTGACGGATCCATTTCGGCTGGGCAGCGTTCGGGAAATTATGACACATCTTCTTATCAGGTATACCAAACTTGAAAATAAGATTTACAACCAGTGTGTTGCCAGTGATGACCTATGGATCTGAGACGTGGTCCTTCATATGTATAAGGAAGTTCAAGGCCGCTCAGCGAACTATGGAGAGGGCTATGTTAAGGGTTTCTCTGCATTTCATATACCTAGTCAGGTCATAAATTCTGTCACATGTTTAATATAAAATAATTGAAACAAGTTTATTCATTATGTAACCATTTATATACCAAAATGAACTTAACAAAACATAGATTCTTATGACTTACTTATCTTCACGCACAATCCCTGACGGGGTAGCCAGAGAGAACAGATCGCCAAGTTAAAGTTAAAGTTTATTCAAAATGACCTCCGTGGTTTTGAATACAGGCCTTCAATCTGCGCGGCCAGTCGTCTATCGCAGCACGAACGAGGTCCATGTCAATATCGGCGGCTTCCTTAATCAAGGATGTCGTGAGTGACTCCAAATTGGGATGAGGTTTTGAGCACGCCTTTTCCTCCAAGTGTTGCCATATCTTGTAATCTAACGGATTCAAATCTGGACTGGAGGAGGGCCAGTCTTCGTGCCGGATGAAGTCGATTTCACGCGCCGCCAGCCAGTCTTGTGTGTTCTTCGCTCTATAAGCTGGCGCCGAATCTTGTTGGAATACCCAGTGCCTGTTATTGAACATGGTATGAGAAAAAGGTTCCACAAGGTTCGTCAGGACTGTATTTTGATACACAACTGCATTCGTTTTTACACTTTTCTCACAAAAATGTACCTCTGTTAAGCCCCAATAAGAAACTCCCAACAATACCATGAGCGAGGATGGAAAATGACCTCGTTGGACACGCGGAATACGGTTGCTCGCTTCTTCACTACTGTGTGCGTACACCTTATCATTTTGTTTGTTGTAGCTCTCTTCTACGGTAAAAATTTTTTCATCCGAAAAAAGAATTTCCCGATATTTTTTTCCCGCGTACCGCTTCAACAAAGCGCGGCATCTCTTCAGTCTCAGGTCCATTAGACTAGCATTCAAATGATGTCCTGTGTTTCTTCGATATGCCCGAAGCCCTAAGTCTTCATTTAACACCCTTTTCACTGTGGTTCTGCTTAACCCCATCTGAAGGGCCAACAGTTTCTGCTTACGTTTGGGATTTCTTTGAATTCGCGCCTTCACAGCTTTTATCACTGCTGGAGTCCTAACAGACCGAGGGCGACCACTTTGTCGTGAAGCGACAATAATATATCAAAAAGAATCTAACCTAAGAACAACAAAACAACAAAAATACAACAAAAACAGAAATATATTCAAAATTCAAAGATATTTACAATTTTATAAAAAAATGAAATGAGGATGATGATGAATGAAGTGAGAGTACAATTAGATTACAAAAAAAATAAAGGTAGGAGAATAGGGGAATATAGAATTGTAGTGGAGCCTAAAAGTCGAAGCGACACACGTTGCGATTGTAGAGGTAGGTTTCTTAGCAGCGACGGCACGCAGCGCCTGAAGCCAGCACACGCCGGTTGTGCTTGTAGAGGTAGGTTTCTTAGCAGCGACGACACGCAACGCCTGGAGCCAGCACACGCGGCGTCCGGAGCCGGCGCACGTAGCGCCTGGAGTAGGTGCGCTCAACGCTTAGAGCCAGCAGTTGCAGCGCCCAAAGGTAGCGCCGGCGGTAAGTGCACTCGGCGCCTGGAGTAAGCAGTCGTAGCGCCCGGAGTAGTGTGGTCCCCGCGCTTGAAGTAGACTGCCGACGACTTCCGAGGTAGATGGAGGCTTGTAGGATTCCGGAGTGGTGCGGCTCCGCGCTTGAAGAAGGCTTCGCCGAAGACTACACGTGTAGGTGGAGGCTTGCAGGATCCCGGGGCAGTGCGGCCCCGGGATAAGGCCTTTAGGAGATACTTCCAATTCGCGAACTGAAGCGAGACTGCCTTTCTTCACCGATTGTTCGGCTTTTATACCTTTCTAGAGAGAACGGAAAAATTATTTAAATTAAACGCAAATTTTTTGTAAATGGTCAAGAGAAAAAAGTATTTATGTGGAATTATCGAAATAGGAACAACAGATCGGTAGCAAATTTGAATATAATTTCTATGGAAACGAAATAAATAACAATGACAAAACATGTCAAATTTTGGTTTTAGGTTTATAATAAGAAAACGGTAAGATTTAAGTGGAAAATGAGATATTATTGATATAGGAAAAAAGGTAGCGCAACTGCCCACACAAAGCCCAAGATTGTAGAGTTACGGAAAACTAGCTAAAAGATCGAAAAAAGGTAGACTCCATTGACACCAATTTAAAAGTGCTGATAATGTGAAAATACGAAGTAGAAATGATTTGTTATTGTGTTCTTATGGTTTCAAATCGTTACAGGACCCTATGGAAATAAAGGTGATGTAAAATATCCAGTTTTGAGGTGAATGCAGAAAATCGAAACAGAATGGAAAAATGAATTTAAAATAATGTAAAATGATATGTAAGTAGCATAACACTACAACTTCTTGACCTGTCATCTACACTAGAGTCTTCATTGTATCGTTTGATGGTACGATAAACGAATCTTTTGGTTATATTCAAATTTTTCAGTAGGTATGTCAAAAATTTGAATTGGCGCGTAACCGCAACGATGCAACGCAATAACTGCAACACGGTCTTCTTTAAGCGTCCACTCCATATTTAAAAATGAGTAAAATCCTAAAAAGTATACAGTTTTATTTTCATGAACAATTCGAAAAGTTTTTACTGTGTGACAATACTTATGACCTGACTAGGTAGTTCTTAAATATACTCGCGAGCAAAATTAAATTGAAAATATAACCTCAAGAACCGGCTTATTGTCTGATTCCCTTTGTTTTGGTTTCTTAAATTTGTACAACTATATAATGCATCATAATTCATAACACATCATGTTCACTCACGGGTTAACAAGAACTATCAACAAGCGGTCATTTGTTCTACTCTTTATAATAATATCACTTACTTGAAGGAATTGCTTGAAATAAACTCTTGCACTGTAATTCTATTGAGAAATGATTGCAAGTGGCCATGATTTCATATTAGTCACAAATTTATTGTTCTAGCTTGCAGCTTGCTACTTACCTTTGATATTGAGTGATTTGGAAACGTAGCTTTTTCTTATTCATATTTTTATTCTCTCACTATTTTCCTAAAAATAACTATTTTAAGTGATTAATTAAAGTGCCATTAGAATAGAATAGAATTTTTTTTCAATATAGATTATTACATAATATACTTATTCAAAGTATTTTCTTTTTATGTACCAGTGGTTCGAAAAATATCACTATCCTGGGAAGAACCAGCCAGAAACCTAGCAGGATAATTTTTTCGACATTAAATGTTACAATAAAAATTTATTAATTTGGTAATAATTATGAATATTGCTAATATATTAATTAATTTTACTTAAGTATGTACTTAACTTTTTAAATGATGCCAGGAAAATCTTAAAAATCTGAAAAATAATTATAGTATCAATAAATTTTGATTTAAGCCGTGGTAGCTCAGTTTAGCGCTCGTTGTAAGCTTCACAGTACTTGAGCTACCCGGGTTCGATTCTAGCCGGCACCAATGAAATTGCTAATTGCAATTTTAAGTGCTGATTTACCACGTGCTCGGCGGTGAAGGAAAACATCGTGAGGAAACCTGCATGTTTGAGAAAAGACATTTCCTTGCCCTAAAACCCTCTCAGAAATTAGAGGAAGCCTGTGCCCAGCAGTGGGACGTAAATAGGTTGCAACTTTACTTTACTTTACTAAATTTTCATATTTTCTATAAAAATTGAAATGAGAAACGAACTTACTCGTACCGTGAAGTGAACGTAACGAAGAAAGATTTAAAAAAAAAAGATATACTGGCCGATTAAAATTAAGCTAATGCTCAAAGTTCTGAAAATAGAAAATATTGCCAAGGATAAGGATACATTTTATAAACTTTCACATAATAAACATAGATTAAAGACAACGAATGAATATATTAAAAATAAAAGTATAGTAAAAATATAGTAAATGTGAACGATTTCATAGTTATAATATGTTTCTGAAATGTAATAATACCTGACCAAGTCTGGACACATCCTAGAAAAATGAAACCAGAATTATAAGTCAAACGAGCTACCAATTTTACTAATTGATTGACGTCAAAATTTCACGAATTAAACTGTGTCTAATTCACAACTCGCTTATTATTGCAATTGAAGTATATTGGGTGGGCATTGAACACCTCAGAGCGAAAGCTGACAAATAGAACCCAAAATAAACATGTGATTCGTTCGTTTCATCTCATTCATAAAACATCAGGCATCCTATACCTACTCGTAAGCCTGAGTCTCGGTAGATAGACTAGGATCTAGTTAGAGACAGAGAGTGTTCTGTTGTCTAAGAAAAAAGGCATTTCGACCGGTTATCCGAGACAATTTCATGTTTAAGCTCCAACTCCGCAATGTCATCTATACCACAATAAGTTACACGATTTCGATAAAACGTAGTGATTATATTATACTCTTTGAATTTCAACAACATCGTGGAGTTTTATTCAACCGTCTTCATAAAGGAGGAGAGGTTTACAATTCGTCGGAATCTTTTTTTTTTCAATGTATGTACACCGATTACTCGAAGACGTTTGAACCGATTTGGAAATTATTTTTTTGTTTCAAAGGGTACACCAAGATGCAGGATAAAATCCTAGTGTGGAAGATTATCATATCAATTAAAAAAAGACAAAAGAATAAAAAGATGAAAAGGCTCTAATGGTTTGCTATAAAATATTTATTGTGCTTCTAACGAGAATTAGGCAAGTTTGCGTTTAGAATTATGATCGAAGTAGTTACTCGTCTTAATATAGTGAACTATGCGCGTAGTCCTTTTCCAGTCGTAGAGTTGCACACCAAAACAACATGGCTGAATTTTCTCTGTTAAATATTGTTAACAAATAGGTACTTCCCAGGTGGTCCCATTTAGATTTTATAGAAATCGGTTGAGCGGTTTTTAAAAACTCAACAATAAATTATATTTATAGTGAAGTCGGTTGTACAAAATTTTTAATTTTACCACTTGTTATAGTATAAGGGTGACAACCGAGCACGCAGCCCACCTGATGACATCCAATATCCTTATTATATATTAAGAAAAAAAAAACAATGTACTATCCACTCTCACGACCTCTTCTCTTTTCTGTGGGGTTTTTAGGACAAGGAAGGTAGGTACCTCATACAAGGTTATTAAATTTTTCCTTCACTGTTATGTAATCTACGTGGTAAATCATATTTTTTTTTCATAATGAGTAATATTTTCTGCCGACTTCCAAAAAGGAGACGGTACTCAATTCCACTGTATGTTTTTTCTATGTGTGTTACCTCATAACATTTTACTGGGTGAACCCATTTCGATGATTCTTTTTTTACTTCTCGTGTGGTCCCATATGAATTTGATCAAGGTGAAACCAGTAGTTATTGAGTTATTCTTAATAACTTGTATTGAAGTCGGCTGTACAAAATTTTAAATTATAAGTCCACTGATAAAATTGCAACCAAGAATTTTATTCGATTCCGCCGGGATCCATTTTGTTTTGTTAACGCATTATTAAATTGCTGCTGCTACTGTTGATCATGTGGTATCAGGTTTAAATCCCGGGGAGGGTCGAAATCAGTTATTGGGGTTTTTTGTAAAAAAATTGTCAGTAGCAGCTCTGAGTCAGGTAGTTGGCGGAAAGCATGCGAAGCCGTTGGTCCTGCGCCTGATCTCTCTCCGGTCGTGTCGGATAACCGTCCCATCGGACTGTAAGAGTGAGTGTAGTTGTATAATCCTGCCATCGGAGACTACCCATCTGGCTAGTCTGCGTTGCATCTGACCGCCGTGACCGAAATGCAGAATTTTGGCTGCAGCACCAATAAGTCGAATCGACTGAGGAAGGATCACACTCTCATAGGACACCAGCGTAAAAATAGCAGCTTAATGCTCCTGTGTTTCGAATAGTGACTGTAGAGAACCGGAGGTCCTTTTTCACCTGTAAGGAGACATTCCATCTTAGTCCTCACGGGTGACAAAGCATCTGCATTTTTTATACTTAGTTGATCATGTATGTAGGTGTGTATGGACTATCCTATATGGTTATTTATAGATAGATAGATAGATAGATTAGAACATTCTTTATTGCACTCTAAACAATTTCGTACAAAGGAGAACAGAAGAAAACCAGCTTATTTACACATATTATTTAAACACATTATATCTATATTTTTACCCTTCTACAAAATGGCCTGTCTTTAGATGGTTGCTTAAAGTGTTACCAGGGCTCAGAATTAAGAATCCGGTCGCAGGTGGTTAAAAATTCTCATAAAACTTAATAGATTGTAACAACGCTTTATTTCCTAATTACGTAAGTTCTTATACATTTATTTCAACTTATTTTTGGCCACTAGCACAGCTTTCGAGAAGTTGGTTTCGTCACAAATTTTATTGTAAATATCTTCACAAGTAAACGTGTTTAAAATATTGTGTGAATAATTTTGCTTGTAGAGAAGACTCAACAGTTTCTTTCATTTGTCTTGGTAAAAATCCGGTTTGTATTTAAATCCGGGTGGAGTCCGGTCTTGTTCCTTAAAAGTTAGTCAAGACCGGATTTATCTGGTCAGATAGTAACCCTAGTTGCATATGCGTATGTTTCATTCTGATATGTGTTTTCAGTATGAAATCAGTATTATTCATTAGAATCTTTGTAATATATTTTTTTTAATTAAAAAAAAAAGTGTGGGAATAAAAGAGTATACTAAAAATATCCTTGGATCATAATTATACATGGACATGTTTCCACAACTGGAACAATCAATTTGTAAGCTATACAAATAGTTTGTATTACGCGCGGGATTCGAACCCGGCGGTTATCAGCGAAGCAACTCAAATGCTTAGCGTGCGAAGACAGAACATAATACTTCAGGCCAATAACAATAGGCCAACACAACAAAGGGCCAGGCCTCGGCCTAGGGCATCATTTAACTCAAATCCCCTACGGCTTCAGGAGGGAGAGTTTCTTCCCCGATTAAAGGAACCCATTCGCATTCTCATTGTGAAACTTTAAGGGAATTTAACCACTTCATTCCAATTTACATAGAAAAATAAAAAATAATGTTTTCATTTCAACGCAATGTAGCGTTTTGTTTGAATTCGACTTTAGATCCAATATACAATAGCTAGCACACAAACCCAAGACTCAGTTTTCAGGGTTCAACAGTAAGTGCGTTAACCTTACCATTTCTAGTTATTAATTATTAATATAATAATTTTCAACCAGTAACCACTTAATGGCACCTCTTTTAACAGTTTATTAATGGCCGAGAGCACTTTTGTTGGCATTTGAAATTGTATTTAATAGAATCAGGCGTTACTTTGCGGAAATCCATTTGTTTGTTGTATGGTTAATGTACTGACAAATAATAATCTGAAGTCAACTATGTACTTACTGAGAGATTTTTATTTATTTACTTATTTTTTATTTAACTTTTATTTATTATTATAATTAATTACTAAATATAGGCTACGTTATTACCCAATTGTACTAATTATGTAATATGTTCCTTGTTGGTCTACATAAATGAATTATTATTAAGTATAATAAAGATGTTAAAAACTAATTATCTACGATCCGCGTAATAAATTAGAAATAACATGAAGTTGTTTGCACCGCTGAATGGACCAAACATTTTGGGCAGCAATATGTCTTATTAATTTGACATAGAATCGTGCCTGGTCGGCTGTGCAAGCCCTGATAATTAATAGAATTCAGCGTTAGTTTTTGTTACGTGGTAGAGCCATGCTACAGCTATATTACCGGTATAGTTGTAGCACAGAATAAATATGCTGGCTCGACTTGGGAAGGACGGGGAATACCAGTGCAAAATAACGGCTTAACGCTGCTGTGCTTCGTATGGTGAGTGTAGAGAACCGGAGACACTTTTTACTGGAAACGAGGCATTCCATCTTAGTACTCACGGGTGACAACGCATCTGCATTTTGATTCGTAATCGAGAATAGATGTAGATGTATATGAGCCACACCAACCACTTACCATCAGGTGGACTGTGTGCTGTTTTGTCACTCTTATCCTATAAAAAAAAAACTTTCTGGAAATCCATTAAATTAAAGATGTTAAAAATTAATTAGCTAAGTACCGCGTAATAAAAATTTTATAATTTGTAAAAAATAAACAATAATTGAATAAAAAGACTATAGCAGGGAATAATGATATTTTTAACACTTTATCAAAATTGTCAACTGTGCCGTAAATAGGATACCTGTTTCTGTTTATTTTAACTTTTAAAACGCAAAATTATAATTATAAAAAAAGGGAAAGACATGAATTCCACATGTAGGAATAAAACTAATTTTACGGATTTTATCGATTTTAATTTTAACTCTATTAATTCCCGACGTTTCGGGCATTTTCCAGCACCCATGCTCATGTGGGGTTCGTTAACTATGAAATCGGGATGACAAACACCTCAGTACCCCTTGTGACCATTAGTGCTGGAAAGTGCCCCAAACGTCGGAAATTAAAGAGGTTAAAATTAAACGCGATAAAATCCGTAAAATTTGTTTTATTCCAAGATAAACTTATCTTTTTCTTGCCACGACATCGATAAGTTCGGGAGCAACGACCACGCAATGACACTTCTAGTGGGCCGACAAAAGCAATCGACTCGACCCGTACTATTAAAAAGTACTCTGTTCGTACTTCGTACTATTCCCGTACGCTCGCCTATGACGTAACACATGCGTCTGAATTTGCGTGCATTTGCGTACGCGCAGACCGCTCATCATACGTATACACTACACTACACCACATCATTGGGTTGGATACCTACGTTACGTGCAGTCGTGTAAAATCATTCCAGACGGGTAGTCGTTTCATTATTTTGGTCGGATAATCGATGTTTTTGTAGTTTTGTATTAATAAACTTAGTTACATAAAAATATTAGACATATTTGACGTATACAAAAATTATTAAATGGCTAGTAAATCTAACGGACTGGATGGGACGGAATGGGCCCGAGCACCTCCACCATCTGGCCCAATTGGGGGCAGAATCGCAAGGGTTTTTTACAACCCCGACGATGGAAGCATTTTGGGAAGGACGCCAAAGAGATGGGGTAAGAACGTTATGCGAGAAATCTTTTTAATTTTTTTTTTGTTTTAGGAATTTTAAAATTCGCGCAGTTTGAAAGCCCATTTAAAACCTTAGAATAACAAAAAAGTTTTCACTTTTTAAAACTAATTTTATTCGCTTAAACGTTCACTTTATTATTCATTTCACTCACAATTTTGATCTGTATTCTACTTAATTTTATTGCCAATAGTAGTGATTTTTTTAATTGCGCTATACAGATAATATTATTACTTAGAGAAATAATTTTTTAACCACCCGCATGTTTTTGCATTCCTTAAAAATACATAACGAAATAAATGTACCTATACCTAATATGTGGACAAAATATTTTCTTTATATAAAATTGCATTAGCAACTATTGCACTATAAATAAAATTGTTTCAAATGAATTTATGCTATGCACTAACTTTCGCAAGGTTAAATATCATTGACATTTTTTTTCTGGTGATATACATAATTACGAAATTACGTAAACAATACCAACGAGTACATTTGTATAAAACAAAACTTGTGTTTTTAATTAGCTATGATTATGGATTATGTATCTGCTTCTCAATATTATTCAGAAGCCTCAGGTCAACAAAGAAAAAAAAGACGAGGCGCTGCGTACATATGAAGTGAGGCAAAAACCAAGCCAAAACCATGCTCAACTTATTGTAAGAACACACTTACTTAAGTGTCTTAAACCAAACATCTTTTTTTTATACACTTATGGTTGGCAAATGATCACACATTCTATCTCATGGTAAGTGGATGCTGTGCTGGCAACTGAGATGAAATGCTTCGCTATCTGTAATAATTAAAAATTAAAAATTTTGTACCACCGACTTCAATATAAATTATTAAGAATAACTCAAAAACTATTGGTCAGACCTTAATCAAATTTATATGGGACCATATGTGAAGCACCAGCTTTGAAATAAAAAAAAAATCATAGAAATCGGTACACCCAGTAAAAAGTTATGATTAAAAAAATCTACAGTCGAACTGAGTACCGTCTCCTTTTTGAAGTCGGTAAAAAAAGGTCTCTGCTTCTTACCAAATACTACATTTAAAAGAAGATTGTATAATATATGAACAAATAAAAAAAAACTGTGCATTCGAGCAATACGACTATTTAGTTTTTTCTTATGAAAGAGAAGGAAAGCTAGCTTTCTAACTAACTTTAAGGTGTCCTGTATGCACACCTTAAAGTTAGTGACAATTGCCGCCCATGAATGTCCATAATAGCAAAGGATTTGATAGTGCGTTGCCGGCCTTTCAGAAAGGAAAGACCCGTCCTTTTTTGAAGGTCCCTTACATTATGGGCCCGGAAATACCCCAACCTAATAAAAAGCACAAGCAATGATTTCACAATGTGGTAGTGTGTGGCAGAAAATTCGTGTTTATATCATTAATTTAAAAAAAAAAACCACGCGAAATTACTAATAATCGCGTTGACCACTCCAAGTAAGCTTAAATTGCTTGATGTGTTGAAAGTGGTTGGCGACAGTAGTCTATTTGTAGATTCGAACCCATGACCTTCAGGTCCGCAGTTTGTACCCTTAACCATTAGACTAAGGCTTCAAGTTCTGTTATCCTCTTACAAAGATTAGAGGAGAGCCATACTGTGGAACTATATCACGAAGTTATTAGGCGATTACTTTATTAATTTCTTATTTGGAAGTTCTTATAAAGGGTTCAAAATTTGAAACTCCTTTTCACATTCCATTTTTTATGGAATAAGGATGACAAACGAGCACATAGTCCACCTGATGGTAAGTGGTTGCTGTGGCTCATAGACATCTACATCTATCCTCTATTAAGAATCAAAATGCAGATGCGTTGTCACCACTGAGAACTAAGATGGAATGCCTCGCTTCCAGTAAAAAGGGTCTCCGGTTCTCTACACTCACTACTATTAAGCACAGCAGCATTCATTTGCTATTTTACGCTGGTATTCTATGAGAGAGCTCCGGTGGCTGTTGGGAACTGGAGCTCCCTCTAAATGGAAACGAGGCATTCTATCTTAGTTTCAGGGGTGACAACGCATCTGCATTTTGATTCGTAATCGAGGATAGATCTAGATGTCTATGGTGACCCTGAGGACTAAGATGAAGTAAAAAGGGAAAATAGATGTAGATGTCTATTTGTTACAGCAACCACTTACCATTAGGCGGACTGTGTGCTCGTTTGTCACCCTTATCCTATAAAAAAAGGGGGCTTTAAAAAAATAAAAAGAATAAATATTTTAATAAGTCTACTTATTAATCTTTATTAGTGTATCAAAATTACACTGCTGAACCTCCCCTATAGATTTGCTTATAGGAGAGATTGTGCCATAGTTGCCACGCTATACTTACTACAGATACACTATTTAATAAAAAAAGAAATTTCAAAATCGGCTTACAATTGACGACGACGTGACATAGTTGCAAAAAAAAAACACATAGAGTCAAATTTACACCTCCCCTTTTTAATTTATTTAAAAATGAAATTCGCTTTAGCATCTATCGATATGTTACTTATTACTATTTAGGTGTTTAGTATTTACGCAATGAAGTAATACGAGCGGATCTCTTTTATTTCACTGTGGTATTATAACGCAACAATGGTAATTCGAGAGCGTAGTTATTAGAATGGTTGCGTAATAGATTTGCGTTAGGAAAAATTTTTTTTTTAATACAATAGGATGACATACGAGCACACAATCTATCTGATGATAAGTGGATTACGAATCAAAATGCAGATGCGTTGTCACCCCTGAAAACTAAGATTGAATGCCTCGTTTCCAGTTAAAAGACTCCGGTTCTCAACACTCACCACACGAAACATAGCAGCATTAAGCTGCTATTTCACGCTGGTATTCTGTGAGAACGTGGTCCTTCCCCGGTCGAGCCGATCCATTCGTGCTACAACTATACTACCATTAACTATACCACTAATATAGCTGCAGCATGGCTCTACCACGTGAAATAATACTCACTCTCTTGCCTATTGTCCCGTTTTTCAGGGTATAGAGTGCCAATATAATTACAGGCTGTGATTTATTCCACCTTAGTCCTCAGAGATGACAGCATATCTGTAGTCTTGTTTGTGTGTTTGTTTGTTTGTTTCTAGAATATAAAATTATTTCTTCTCCAATACAAAAATTATTTGACAAAATAATTAATAGAATCAGGCGTTACTTACGGAAATCCGTTATATTAAAGCTGGTAAAAGTTATTTAGGTATATCTATATATCCGCGTAATGAACACCTCCCGCCCTTCCTCAATTGCGTGCATATCGCGTCATTTATTTCATGAAGCGTAGAATATATTATGCAATGTAATTTTTACCAACTTTAATATTTGACAAAATATCTGATTATCCAGCTAATTTTCTGACTTTTGTGATAAAAACATGCAGTTGCTTTTAAAATTTAACTAATTTCATATAATATTCAATTACATTTATCCTCGATTAAGAATCAAAATGCAGATGCGTCACCCCTGAAAACTAAGATTGAATGCCTCGTTTCCAATTAAAAGACTCCGGTTCTCAACACTCACCACACGAAACACAGCAGCATTAAGCTGCTATTTTACGCTGGTATTCCGTGAGTGAGTGGTACCTACTTCCCCGGTCGAGCCGACCCATTCGTGTTTCAACCATAATATAGCAGCAGCGTCGCTCTACCAAGTATTTTGTAGTTTATTATGTTGTTTATCAAAAGTAATTAGCCTAGGCCTACTGTTCACATAGCGCTTCTTTAAAAGCGAGTTTTGTATCGCTTGCGGCAGTCAAGTGCCAGCTATTCATAATAGGAGTTATTGTCACCAGCAACCTAAACTACGAGTATGTATTACATTTAGTTAAGGCCTATTTATACATACAACTGCTGGGCACAGGCCTCTCATTTCTGGGAGGGTTTTAGGGCAAGGAATCGTCCGCACTTTATCAATTTCTCAGACGTGCAGGTTTCTTCACCATGTTTTACATCAACGCTGAGCACGTGGTAAATCTGCAGTTAAAATTGCAATCAACAATTTCATTGGTGCCAGCGGGAATCGTACCTGGGTACTGCGAAATTTACAACGAACGATTAGCCACTGAGTTACCACGGCTCGTATTACATTGTTTATAGCAAATGTGGTATTATAGTATTACATGTTAGGAATTTTTCCGAAAAATATTTGAAAATATGCAACGTTATTTTGATCTTTTCTCTAAGCTACACCTTTACATACATTCATGATCCTTTTTTGGAGATATTATGAGGGACAGCGATTTTAAAGCATTTATTTAGTTAGTCTGTACATATAAGATTTAACATTTATTTACCTGTGCGTTTGTGCACGCTTATCTCTACCAATGTTTACTGTGGTATATTGAGGTATGCTTGAGCTAACTTTTATTTGTTTTGATTAATTTAAAATGGTTAAAAAATATAATATGTCAATTTTAAGGCCTGTATTTGTGACGCGTCAAGTGGCAAGAAAAAGCACTGCTCGGCTGCTTATCAGTGTTCTCCGCACACGGCTGCACACAAATTATTGGAAATATGAAATATTCTTCTTTAAAATATAATTATGTGTAAAATTATATCGTTATTAAAATAGAAGAAGAAGATAAGAAGTCACCATTGACTGTCAGTCAGTTTTGCAAGTGATGTAGTATTGTTTCTGCCGACTTCCAAAAGGGAGACGGTACTCAATTCGACGTGTATGTTTTTTTTTTGTTTTTTTTTTATGTGTGTTACCTCATAACTTTTTACTGGTTGGACCGATTTCGATGATTCTTTTTTTATATGAAAGCTGATACTTTTCGTGTGGTCCCATATGAATTTGATCAAGGTCAGACCAATAGTTTTTGAGTTATTTGAGTTATTCTTAATAACTTATATTGAAGTCGGCTGTACAAAATTTTTAATTATCTTGGTAGTAGTTTTTTTTTTAGGATAATTGTGACAAACGAGCACACAGTCCACCTGATGGTAAGTGGTTGCTGCGGCCCATAGACATCTACATCTATCCTCTATTAGAAATCAAAATGTAGATGCGTTGTCACCCGTGAGGACTAAGATGGAATGCCTCATTTCCAGTAAAAAGGGCCTGGTTTTTCAAGTGATGTATGTATTCTTTGTAGTTGTTGATTGTAAAAATTCGTATCATCTGGGAATCCTAGTTATTGGCTGTAGCAGACACTAATCGTGTGTTAATTCAATTTTATACAAAAAAAAAAAAAACTTAATAAGTAATAAAGTTTAATATTAGGTGAAGTAAAAAGTAGAGCACACTTACTTGTTATACACGTGTGGTGAACACGCGTATAAAAAGCAATTCCCTGAGTCTCGATGCAGATTTGTATGTAGGCCAGATGAATAGCTATTGAGGCCCCCATAACGATGTCGGAGCTCCCATCTGCATTCATTTGCGTATGCTTTGTGAACTCAAGGTCGCAGCCCGTTTTTATTTTATTGTTCGGTGCATTGAAGTAGCAGAAAAAAGCTTTGTGGGGCCTCTCCCATCGTCAATGCCGGTACCTTGCTTTTGTTGATCTGCTTGAGGATTTGAAAGGAACGCAAACCTATGTTCGTATTGTTGTAATTACTCTATAGGACGAAGTCGTAATACAGTTGAAATGCTATCATTTATATTTACGTTAGATATATAAGTCATATGTTTACAAATTACATCTATACATCATATCATGTATATAATATATCTAATGTTATATTTGGGTTAAAAAAAGCTTAAACAACACGCATTGATTATGAGCCGCTAGGTGATATTCATGAAATTATTACATTGTCATCAGCTCAAATTTTCTAACGTATCAAATTCGTATCGCCATCGAATAACTTTTTTACAACAAATTATAATTCCGTTTACACACGCCAGCAACTCTGTTCTTATTTATTAATTTTTTAAAGCCTTTTATAATTGCTTATAGTTTCCTTATATTGTTAATGGTAAGTAACATAAAAATATTAACTATAATTTTTTTCCGTTATTAGCAAGGAACCCCTCTTCGAATATAGGCCTCCTTTTACTCAATCCATATTTCCTTGTTCTTGGCTTTGGTCATCCAACGTGTGCTCGCAGTGACAGATTAAATAACGTTACTACGTAACCGCTGTAGCTATGATGTCGTTTACCCTACGTTTCCTAGGCCGGCCTGTTCTTTTTTGCCATTAGGTCCTATCCATTGAGTCGCCTCAACTGTCAATCTCTATTTGATCTTTATATGTTGCTAGTTGACCAGCCCATTTCCATTTTAATTTGAGAACTTAATGCAGGGCTTCTGTTAATATCGTTTTCGTCTTATGTATTCGCTTCTAGCTTTATGGATTTTTCTTATGTTTAATATGCTCGTGTTCATGTTCTTTTGACATGTAAGCAATTTAGACTTTATATTAGTGTTACTCTCCGATCACACTCTTAATCTCATGGCTGTTAGACGGGAGATGAAGCTACATTCTTCAACAGATTTGGCAGCATACAGGCAACTGAACAGACAGATCTCCAAATGCATGCGGCGGGACTTACGCAAATTCAATACAGCTCGTATTGAAGAAGCGATCGAGCGGAACCGAGGCTCCAAAGTCTTTGCCAGAGATCTGTCTGCCAGAAAGCGCCAACTGTCAAAGCTGAAGACAGAATGTGGCAGCATCGTTTCCGGGGCACCTGAGATTTTGAGTGAGATTGAGAGGTTCTATGGGCAGCTGTACACGTCATCGTTGGAGCCGCACGCAAGTGTGAGTAACGATCCAAGAGCGAGTCTTATCCGACATTATTCCGATGATATCCCGGACGTCAGTCTGAGCGAGATTAGAATGGCTCTCCAGCACCTTAAAAACGGCAAGGCCCCAGGCGAGGATGGAATTACAGCGGAGCTTCTGAAAGCGGGTGGAAGACCGGTACTTGAAGTCCTTCAGAAGCTCTTTAATTCCGTCCTCCATGGTGGCATTACACCGGAGGCGTGGAGCAGAAGTGCGGTGGTCTTGTTCTTCAAGAAAGGCGACAACGCTCTCTTGAAGAACTACAGACCGATTTCCCTTCTGAGCCGCGTCTACGTGCTGTTTTCGAGAGTCATTACGAATCGTCTCGCGCGCAGACTTGACGACTTCCAGCCTCCCGAACAAGCCGGTTTCCGAAAAGGCTTTAGCACCATAGACCACATACATATCCTTCGGCAAATTGTGCAGAAGTCCGAGGAGTACAATTTGCCACTATGTCTGGCGTATGTGGACTATGAGAAAGCCTTTGATTCCGTCGAAATTTGGGCGGTGCTGCAGTCCCTTCAGCGATGCCAAGTTGACTGTCGGTATATCGAAGTGTTGAAGTGCTTGTACAGTAGGGCTACGATGGCTATCCGAGTACAGAACCAGAGTACGAAACCTATCCAATTGCAGAGAGGTGTAAGACAGGGTGACGTCATATCCCCGAAACTCTTTACCGCTGCATTGGAAGATGTTTTCAAGCTTCTGGACTGGAAAGGATACGGTATCAACATCAATGGCGAGTACATCACTCACCTTCGATTTGCCGACGATATAGTCCTTATGGCAGAATCGCTGGAGGACCTAAGCACTATGCTCAATGACCTCAATAGTGTTTCCCAACGGATAGGTCTTAAGATGAACATGGACAAAACAAAGATCATGTTTAATGTCCATGTCACACCTATGCCGGTAGTTGTTGGGAACACTAAGCTCGAAGTTGTTGACGAGTATGTTTACCTGGGACAAATAGTCCGACTAGGTAAGTCCAACTTCGACCGAGAGGTCAATCGACGGATTCAACTCGGTTGGGCAGCGTTCGGGAAATTACGGCACATCTTCTCGTCAGGTATACCTCAAAACTTGAAAACGAGACTGTACACCCAGTGCGTGTTGCCAGTGATGACATACGGAACTGAGACGTGGTCCTTCACTGCTGGCCGGATGAGGAAGCTCAAGGTCGCTCAGCGAGCTATGGAGAGGGCTATGCTCGGAGTTTCTCTGCGTGATAAACTCAGAAATGAGGATATCCGCAGTAGAACTAGAGTGACCGACATAGCCCAACGGATTAGTAAGCTGAAGTGGCAATGGGCCGGCCATATAGCTCGAAGAACCGACAACCGATGGGGAAGAAAGGTTCTCGAGTGGCAGCCTCGTACCGGCAGGCGAAGTGTAGGGCGTCCCCCCACTAGATGGAGTGACGACCTGGTAAGATATGCAGGAAGTCGATGGATGCAGGTGGCTCAGGACCGTGCTTTGTGGCATTCTTTGGGGGAGGCCTATGTTCAGCAGTGGACTTGTGAAGGGCTGTAATGATGATGATGATGATTAGTGTTATAGGTCCAAGTGTGGCATTCATAAGTAAGAGTAGGCAAGATACGAACAGGCAAAATGCTATTCTTAATTCAATATAATCTTAGTCGATGACGATACGAAAATGTGAATGACAAAAAATTGTGCTAAGGGCTCAGACGTCCGGAAGTGGTTAAAAACCGAATTAAAAAATCTATCACATTAATTTATGCATACATATACACATACAGGAATGTAAAAAAGTGTAATAACATAAAGTTACAAGAAACAAAAGCATTCACAATACACACAATGAGGCACTAGAGGAAGTAAACTACATTCGTGACTTGGATGTTGTCATAATGGATCGTAATATTAATTTTGCTAAACATATTAATCATTTAGTTTCTAAAGCATCACAGATGCTTGGTTTTGTATTAAGATAATCCAAAAGCTTTAAAATAACAGTAACTAAGAAGATATTTTTCAACCGTTTAGTGCGGAGTCATTTTGAATATTGCAGTATAGTTTGGACACCGACTTACAAAAATCACATCGATCGTATCGAAGGATACAAAAAAGATTTGTTAAACATCTAGTTTTCAGTTGTAACATGGCTAAAAAACTGAATTCATATAAAAAATCTTGTATGTATTCTGTGACTTTTCAAGTTTTTGTTTATTTGAGGCAAATATGAGTAATTTTGGCTCGAGCCTCACAAACCTATTGGGTGAATTAATAATAATCTTTTATTTAAATAAAAGTACAATAATAAAGTGAAGACTGAATTATGTATGCTAATTCCCATACATTTGAGAGGTTGCACCAAAATTACTCGAATTTACGTTAGAGGAGTATATGGGATAAAATAAAACTAAAAACAGGTATAGTTATGTAACTTTATTTTTTGGAAGAGATTGTTTTATACACTATATATTATTATACAATGACAATGACAATGTAACTTATTAAACGTCTCTACATAGAACTCTCTATATAAAACAAAGTCGCTTCCCGCCGTCTGAACGCTTCGACCTTCTAAACTATACTATATATTATTAAGTTCTATCCGTATGTATATGACTGAACTCACTCAACTCAACTAACGGCTGGACCGATTTTGATGAAATTTTGTGTGTGATTAGGTGGTGGTAGGTGGCGTTGTTGTGGAGATCTAGAAATCGACCGTGCGATGCCGGGGCGGGTCGCTAGTAATGATATAATATGATATTTATTACAATAAAAAAACTAAAAAGATTAAATGCCTTTTATAAAAACATTCGTTATCATACCGACTTGAATTGTGCAACATCTGTTCTAATACCAACTTGTAAATCTATCATCATTATCAAAAATACACCAATACACGTTTAATGTTTTGACTTCTATAACCGCTCATGTCTGTTGTCGTGCTAATTTGGAGCTTCAATTTAATATGTTATTTTGAGCATAAATTTATTTGTGAAAGCAGCGACTAAGTGAATCCTCAATTCGCGTTTTGCGTAAAAATATACGCAAGCAAATTATTGTTATTGTACATCGAGGAGTTAGGTCAGGGTTGCCAACTTTACTCGTACCTATATTTTTTACTAGTATATATATATTTTTAATTCGAACATACTATACATAGAAATCTTTGATTAGGTACGGGAAAGTTTAAACGAGGATGTAAGGAAACTACCTTACTATAATATGTACTTACTATATTATGGCTCTTTTATTGGGAAACATTTCAATTTAGTGAATATTGTCGAATTATTTTTATTTCGTTTGACTTAAGTACTTTCTCAATACATAATTAATCTTAAAAAAGTAAAAACATACTAAAAAAATAATTACACGATTTTCACTAATTTAATAGGTTTTGAAGTCAATTCTTCAACACACTACGTTGTTTTTGTCTTTGCATTGACTTCAGAAGTTATTAAATTATGTGAGAATGATTGTATTCTTAATGATTTTTGAAGTTCATTCCTACCTTACTGGTTTCTTACATTTACGTGAACACTACACATTAATTGAAACCAACTTTACGGATTCTATCGCGTTTAATTTAAACGGATTTTTACCATCCGTCCAGTGTCATAGTTCTCTATAAGATGCAATAGTGTACAAGGTGGGTTGTGAAGATAGTCTCTCTAATATATATATATATATATACATATATATATATATATATATATATATATATATATATATATATATATATATATATAAACTCATATGTAATCTTACATATATATGAAATATAAACAAAAAGATCTATAAAAACCCGCGTAAAAGAACATAAGTATAGCTGACAGGTTTACAATTTGCAAAGATATCGCGTAACATTTTTTATAAATAAAATACAGTTTAGATGAAAACCTTCGCCTTTTTTAAAGTCTGCTAACAAATATGAGTGCACTGTTTGCGGCAGAAGTTGGTAAGAGATTATAGACTTAATAACATACGAACTTCAAAGTCGTAATTAATTAGAAGATACCATCACAATTCTAGAAAAAAAAAACACTATTAAAATTTATGGAAGGTCATTAATTTTTTTCATAAACCCCAAGTTTTTTTTAAATTAATTTCGCCAATACTTTGAAAACCTTCCATACGGGCTTAACACTTAACAAAAAAAAAAAAACAATTTATTTGCAGTTAGGACTAGAAATGTGTCCGCGTGCTATTTTCAGCGCCGCCACAACCGATTTAGACGGCGTTTTCATTTCGTATTTCTTTCTTGATGTTCCACATTGAATTATTTTAAACTTTACACTTTGTAGATAAGGTTTTTATTTGTAAAAGGAATGTAAGAGACTGCTAGCTCTATTCCGTCATGCGATGAACTATTGCGTAAATTCGGCAATTGACACTGATTTGAAGTTCTAAACGATTACTTTATGGTTGTTATTAATTCTTGTCAGTGAGTAAGGTATTGTTTAAATATGCGTACGTATCGATAGAATTTTCGTAAAATAACTTGACATGTAACGTAATTAGTATATTATGTTATAATCATAATACATACACTGACTTTTTAGTTAAACATGTTTATGCATTGATTATTTACTAAATTAGATAAACTAATTCCGGAAGAATGTTATGGTCACAGTACAAATCCACGAACGCACACAGTCGCACACGTAAGTATAGGTCTTGAGGGTCTTGCTAGCCGTTTTGGAATTCCGAACGGGTCGGTCACACATATACGGAATCCCGTTTTGCCCGCAAAATATTGAACGGAAAACGTACGTGTCATTTTATACGAACTTGCTGCGTTCGGAATCTCGAATTGGAATTCCAAAACGGAACCCCGAAACGGGAACTCCGTATGTATGTGGCGGGCCTAACCCGTGTCCTAACGAACCACCGAGCATCGAGTTGTTTATTTAAGTCTAGTACTAGTAACCATTTGATTGCATCTTTCCATCACACTTTACAGGCTTTGGATTGTCGACTCTGAATAATTTTGTTTATTGATTATGACTCAATGTCAATAGGCAATATTCATTACAAAATGTTATGTAAATAATAATGAACTGCTAAAAATAAAAGGCGATACGACACCATAATTCAATGACGGCGTGTTTAAAAGATGTGAATCAAGATATTTACAATAATTTAAAAAATCTAATACTTAACTTACTGATAGCCAAAACACTCATGCAACGTTGTGTTTTTAATACACTTTCAAAATATTCACCACCTTGTTCAATACATTTTAATGACTGTTTTCTTAATTGGTATTTTAATTTAGAAAGCACTTCAGTGTCATTTTTAACGTGCCGTTCACTACAGCTTTCTAAAATCTGGCCAAACGATTACGGCAGATATCTATTGTCAGCAACTGCAAACCATGAAGGAAGAACTAGCTGCTAAACAACCGAGATTGGTCTTTAGGGCAATTGGTCTCTAGAGCACTGCTGCTTAATGACAACGCAAGACCACACACTGCACAACAAATAACCACTAAGTTAGATGAGCTACAATTGGAATGTCTGCGACATCCACCCTACTCCTACTCCTCGGACCTTGTTCCGAGAGATTACCATTTTTTCCGGAATTTGGACAACTTCTTACAAGGAAAAAAATTCAACGCCGATGCGGTAGTCCAAACCGCCTTCAAAGAGTTTATTGATTCAAGCCCCCATGGTTTTTTTAGTAAAGGGATCAATGAACTACCTATGAGATAGCAAAAGTGCATAGATAACAACGGTGCATACTTTGATAAATTAAATATATTTTACAAAAAAAAATTGACTTTATATGCCTCCCGTACAAAACGCCAATTTCATATGCAAGGACCTAATATATGGTAGAATACCTTATTTGAAAAATTGATTCTGGCTCGACCCGGGATTCGAACTTGAGACCTCATGATCAGCAATAGCGTCTACAATCACTAGACCAACGAGGCAGTGATAGGCAAGTAAAACTTACACTTGACCGAGTTTTTCTAATGAAACCCGCAATGCCACACTGTTGAACCGAAAATAGTTACACTGGTGTAAGCTACGTTTTAATGGGCTATTATTTTAAACTGCATGAACACAGATCGTAACGTGAACTAATTCGGGATTTCTACGTAAAAAGTGATAGAATACATTAGTAAAGTTAGTTTTATTTTATGTGCAATATTTTTTAACCAACTTCAAAAAGGAGGAGGTTCTGAATTCGGTGTATGTTTTTTTTTGTATGTATGTTACGCGATAACTTCGCAGATTGTGAACCAATTTTGATGAACCTTTTTTGATTACATGGGGTATACACACTACAAGGAATGTCCCATACAAATTTGAAGAAAAAATTTAACCCCCAAATAACTTCAGTTTTAGCAATTTGAAGTCGGTTTTTACTTTTTGTTAAAAGTTATAATTATTATAGAATAAGGGTGACCAACGAGCACGCAGTCCACCCGATGGTATGTGGTTGCTGTGGCCCATAGATATCTACATATATCCTCGATTAAGCATAAAATTGCAGACGTATTGTCAGCCCTGATGACTAAGATGGAATGCCTCGTTTACAGTAAAAGGGTCTCTAGTTCTCTACATTTATACGAAACATATCAGTATTAAACAGCTGTCTTACGCTGGTCGAGTCGATCCAATTGTGCTACAACTTTAATATAGTTGCAGCGTGGCTCTGCCACGTTTAAATATTCGAGTAAATATAAGAAATATATTTTTTTTAAATACATCTCAATATTAAAAATATTAAAAAGTATAACAATAATAAAAAAAAAAACTAAAACTAGACACTTAATTATCATATAGTCCTACTCCCCTCGCTATCGTGCCAAGAACGCTGGCTGCGTTTCCCCGCTGAATGGCTATACTTATCCTTTGAGCGAGAAAAGAGCCCTCATCATCAGCAGCAACGACCAGCCGCGGATGGAGTTCCTTTAGGAACTTCACCGCACGTGGACCCCACGGACCGATAGTCTCTACAGCAAATGGCACAAATATATGTAGTCATCTCTCAGAGACTCATATTTGCGCCACTTACTCAGTTCAGCTGCCTCTGATGCCGCCCCGGCTCTGAACGAGGTATGTTAGATATGCAATAGAATTGAGTTAGTAACTAGTGTGGAAGAACATCCATCGTCCCGTAGGTGTCGCAAGAGGCGACAGAGGGAAACAAACTAGGAAATGCAGGTAGCAAGGTTTTCCTTATAACTAGAATGTAAATAATAACTGCGGTTGCCAACCCGCCTTTCAAGCATGGCAACTATGGCAAATTCACCCTTATGAGGTAATCTATGGGGGGGGGGGGTTCAGCAGTAGAATTTTGATGGCATGACTAGCTTGTTCTACGCGTCTTTTTTTATAGGATAGGGTGACAAACGAGCACACAGTCCACCTGATGTTAAGTGGTTGCTGTGGCTCACAGACATCTACATCCATCCTCATTTGTGAATCAAAATGCAGATCCGTTGTCACCCGTGAGGACGAAGATGGAATGCCTCTTTCCCAATAAAAAGGTTGGGTCTCCGGTTCTCTACACTCACCATACGAAACACAGCAGCTTTATGCTGCTATTTTACGCTGGTATTCTGTGAGAGCGTGGTCCTTCCCCGGTCGAGCCGACCCATTCGTGCTACAACTATACTACTAATATAGCTGCGGCATGGCTCTACCACGTGTAATGTCTCTCTCATTCTATAGCGTATATAAATATGAAGTATCACGACAAATTTAATGGTAGAGCTAAAAAGGTGAAGCTAAAAGCACCAAAATGCTGTTTAGTATGGGGATCATGACTTGATCATCAGCATACCCTGATGATCAAGTCATGGGTTAGTGGGCTCTCTTACGACGCCACTTTACGACGAATTACAAACCTTAGTTAAGTTAATAACAATACATCTTGTTTTCAGGCATCGCGTTAATCTTCTACACGGTGTTCTATGCTGTGCTGGCGATTCTGTTTTCGCTCTGCATGGGCGGACTGTTCCTGACCCTGGATGAGAACAAGCCCTCGTACATATTGGAAAGCTCACTTATAGGTTGGTTTATATGAAATGGAATACATTGATCTTGTGATGGTGGCTTAAGAAAATTCATCACCCCCTTTTCATCCCGTGAGTATTATAAGAGGGGATTATTGGAAATGTCACAGCAATTTTGGCTCACAACGGATAACCGTAAAAGGAAGTTTAAGGTCGCTCAGCGAGCAATGTAGGCTTTGCTTGGGGTTTCTCTACGTGATAAACTTAGAAATGAGGATATCCGCAGTCAGTGGAGTAGCGTGCCTTAGAGGGGCCCTGTATTAAAATTTGTCGGGGGGCCCAAATGAAGGGTAAAGATTTTTCACAAAAGGAACAAAAACTCTCGCATTGAATTCAAATAATTATATATTGATTATAAGTTATTACTTACAATTAATACTCCTAGAAACTAAGCTAGCCAAATAGTTCAAACCAACATCCTGTCCCATAGAAGTCCTAAGAATTTTTGCTTACATACGTTCGGGCCCTCTGTAGCCCGGGGCTCCGTATCATTGATACGGCTGATACGGCGGTAGCTACGCCCCTGTCCGCAGTAGAACTAGAGTAACAGACATAACCCAGGGGATTAGTAAGCTGAAGTAGCAATGGGTCGACCACACAGTATATCACCATGAGAAGAAAAGGTTATTGAGTAGCTGCCGTATGCGAAGTTTAGTGCGGCTGCCCACTAGATGGAGTTGATGGATGCAGGTAACTCAGGATGGTGCTCTGTGTGCATCACTTGGGGGAGGCCTATGTTCAGCAGTGGACTTTAGCTGTAATCATAATAATTATGATGAGGACGACAGATGGCGCTACAACTATCTTGTGTACGCTGGACATAAAATATCCAGACCTTTGATGGCAGCGTCAAAGAAACGAGACGTCTGGGTACTACGATCATCAATTCGTCTGCCAAGGGCGACGACTAAGGCATATCTTCCATACAACGAGGGCAATAGCATAAAACGTTCAGCAATGGACTTTTACTATGATAAAGCTGACCCGGAAAACGTTGTTTTGCCATATAGATACATTATTTCTATGAAATATTTTTTAGTTTTAAAAATCGCGATTAAAAAACGGAGGTTGATCGTAGAAGGGTGAAAATTTGAAGTTTTATGTATTTTTCAATTCTAAATCATTTTAAAGTAAAAATAAAAAGATTGTAAATAAAATAATAATAAAATATTTAGGAGTGGGTCACCCTTATCATTTAGGGGTTTGAAAACTAGACGTTGGCCGATTCTCAGACCTACCCGATATGCGCACAAAATTTCATACAAATCGGTTCAGCCGTTTCAGGGGAGTTTGGTAACAAACACCGCGACACAAGAATTTTATATATTAGAAGATATACTGTTTTAGCGATCCGCTGAGGCTTTATACAATTGATATCTGGATCTCGACAACAGTGCGAACTGAGTCCAATTGTGGATCTAAATCATCAAGGCACTTACTAAAACACACACAAAAAAAATTAACAAAATCGGTCTAGCCGTTTAGGAGTTCAGTGACTAGCACAGGTATAAGAAATAAACATATTTATAGGACAGGGGGCAAATGAGCATGCGGCTCACCTGATGGTAAGTGACTACCACCGCCCATGAACAACTGCAACACCAGGGGAATCGCAAATGCGTTGCCGGCCCTTTTAAAAAGTATTAGGGTCTTTTCTTGAAGGTTCCTAAGTCGTATCGGTCCGGAAAAATCGCTGGTGGTAATCGATATGTAAAGAATCATCTTCATCGGCCCGTATATAAGTTAAGCCACACAAAGGATGAATTACAAATCCTCTTTCCTCTTTGTGTCATGGGTGTTGCAAGAGGCGACTATACACAGAGAGATACCTCTTGACCTTAAATAAATGACATCGTTGGCACGCTTGCCAAGCAGCTTTAGCAACCGCAGTTTTAATTTTCTAGCTGTTATACGGCAGTCGCTACTGCCCATCTCCTGTTTTGTTTCCCTCTTTCGCATCATACGACACCCACGGGATGACATGGGGTAGTTTTATATTTAATACTTTGGTAGTTCCTTTCGTTTATTTACCAACCAAAATTCTTTTAAATCTAATTTTAAACCCCTAACTCCCATAACTAAATAATTAAATTACTCTTCCCGTTGTGCATTACTTTTTCTAAAAATTAAATATTACTTTTTTAAATCAAAGACACAACAGAAACAGAAACAGAAACTTTTTTATTCAATATAGATTATAAATAATACTTATTGATAGTCACTCTTTTGTTTAATTCTACTGGTTCGAAAAAAACCTCTGTCTTGGGAAGAACCAGCAAGAAACCCAGCGGGACTTTTTTTTAAAAATAACAGCTTACAATCATGTATACTTACTTACTTACTTATCTTCACGCACAATCTCTGACGGGGTAGCCAGAGAGAACAGATCGCCAAGTGTCACGATCCTTACAAACCTCTTTCGCTTCTTTCAGATTCATTATCTTCTTCATGCATGCACGTCTAGGTATCCGAGTACTCTTGACCCTACCGTCTTCGAGCAATTTGCTCACATGGTCTTCGAAAGTTAGTCTCGGTCTACCTCGACACCTTTTAATATTAACTTTCGCGCTATATATTTTCTTCACCATTCGGTCTTCACTCATTCGCTCAACGTGCCCAAACCACCGAAGCACGCCCTTATCAATTTTTGTGATAAGGTCATCTTGCAAACCTAAGGCCATATTGCGAATCTCTTCGTTTCGCTTTCGGTCGGCCATAGTAACGCCGCACATTTTACGAAGAGATCGCATCTCCACTGCATTCAACTTACTTTTATGCTTCTTCTGGCATACCCAGGTTTCGCTGCCATATAACAAAGTCGGTACCAACACTGCGTTATGTATTGCAAGGCGTGCACTCTTCGCTACGCCTTGCCTTTTGACTAACGCAGTCAGGGCACCATTGACTTTGTTCCCGGCAGCGACACGCCTGTCCACATCCAAATCACATCTTCCATCCCGGCTAAAAGCACTCCCCAAGTATACAATTTCATTAACCTGTTCTAGACATTCCTGATTTACCCATATTTCACACTTCGTTCTCTCTTCGTCCCTTTCAAATACCAGAACCTTAGTTTTATTAGCATTCAAACGGAGACCTTTAATTTCACATTCCTCTTTCATACACGTGACTAATGCCTGCAGTTCTGCCTCTGATGGTGCAATAAGCACTGCATCATCAGCATACAGCAGACAATTTACTTTTATGTCACCCAATTTCACACCCAAACTATCTTTCAGCTTCTGTAAACAGCTGTCGAGATACAGTATGAACAGCCAGGAAGACATGACAAAACCCTGCTTTACGCCCGTTTGGACGTTAAACATGGGTGACAGGTCATGCCCTACCCGCACACAGGCTTTACAGTCACAGTAAAGAGACTGCACAGCCCTTAGCAATCGACCATCCACACCATACCCCGGCAACAGTTCCCACATTTTCTTCCTTACAACCTTATCAAATGCTTTCTCAAGATCCACAAAAGCACAGAAAATCTTCTGGTTAGCAGCCAAAAGCTTTTCCGTGATCATGCGGAGAGAAAACATTTGATCCGTGCATCCTCTTCCAGGTCTAAATCCGCATTGTGCCTCCCATAGAAATCTTTCCGATTTCTCTTGCATCCTACGTGTCAAAACCTTCGAGTAAACTTTACTTGCTAAACTGGTCAAGCTGATCGCCCGATAGCACCCGCAGTCAAAATGTGAACCTTTACCTTTATATAAAAGCACAATGACTGCGGATCGCCAATCATCCGGGACATCCCCCGTCCGCCAGCACAAATTGCACAGCAGATGGAAGCTGTCCCAGACGCGAGGCCCACCATACATGATCATTTCAGCAGTAACTCTGTCTAGTCCCGCAGCCTTACTACATTTCAAACTTCGTCTCGCACGTTCAATCTCTTTCATACTGATGACCTCAGTGTCATCGAGGTCCGGGTCTGGCGTACTAATCACGGCGTCATCCCCGGATCCCTCACTAAGATCATCACACGCATACATTTCTCTATAAAATTAGCACCATCGCTGCATGACGTCCGATTTTTCTGAGAGGACGACATTAGTTCTCGAAAGCACTTTGTTCATTCTTAAGGCCGTCGCACCACTTCGGGTCCTTCCAACCTCTTTCCAGAAGAGTTTGGAGTTCTCCTTAAAGTAGTGCGACAACCTTTTGTCCGCTTCCATTCTACACCTTTCACGCACTTCCTCAATCAGTGCTTTCGTGTGAACTTTCTGCAGCCTATATCTTTCTTTCATCTTCTCTCTCTTATCCTTATCATTACTAGAGGCCAAGTAGTCTAACCATGCTTTCTTCTTCTTCTTTACAGCTTCTTTCACTTCATCATTCCACCATGCATCTCTTCTTTTACTACTGCCTCTTTTTATTGTTCCACACACTTCTTCCGCTGCACTTACCATTCCATCCCTAAGGTTCTGCCATGTTCTTTCTACACATTATTTTCCGCCATCGATGGTGTCAAGCTTTTCGGCTACCCTCGCATGATATTTGTCCCTAGTATCCGCTCCCTGAAGCTTCCAGCTTCGGATGCGACAGACCGACCGTGGTTCTGTTACTGCCGTCCGGTAGCGCCAACCCGCGAACAGACCCCTAAATCTAGTAATCACTAGATAGTCATCCGTTCCCAGGTCAGCACCCCTGAACACTCGCGTATCCATCACCTGTTTTCGCAGTCGGTCATCCACCAGGAACAAATCAATCATACTTGTCTCATTCTTTCGTTCTCTAGTATACATATGGATTTTCTTGTGATTAAACATAGTGTTTGTCACAAGAAGACCCTTTTCCTTGCACACCGCCAGTATAAGCTTGCCAGCATCATTAACCCTTTTATCGCCAAACTTTCCAAGTACCGACTCGTACCCTGGTCGAGCGGTACCAACCCTTCCATTCAAATCACCACATACAACAATTCTTTCGTTTCCCCTAGCCAAATCTAGAACTTCTCTTACATTCTCCCAAAACTCCTCCAGCTCAACCCTGGACGACGAAGCTACCGGCGCATAAACAGCCAAAAGGAATAACTTCGTCAGTCCCAATTTAAAGCGAACCCAGAGAAGTCTTGAGTTCACAACCTTATATTCAGTCATAACATCGACCAACCGAGAAGACAGCAGCACCCCCACTCCCTGGCAGGCGCTCTCGCTCTCCGGGACTCCGGACCATAGAGCTAACACCCCGCCAGGGACCTCTTCAGTACCACTGCCCTTCCGTTTGGTCTCCGACATACACACGACATCTAATTCTCTTTCTTTCATTATTTCGATCAACTCATTCGTCTTATCTCTAATGCCTCCTCTAACATTCCACGTGCCAACTCTGCACTCTGTCCTCCACCTTCCGCCGTGTCGGGCTGTGCGTGACGGGTGGCGGTCCCCATCGCCGCTTTGCGCGCTGCATTCCACACCAACGGGGACGAGCTGGTGTGCGTCGCCTTGGGGGGACGCCCTAACCCTCGTTGGCATGGGTGCGCAGCTGAGTAGAATTGCAGCCCTGAAAAGGGCTGGCAGGGTTCGCGACGAGCACGCTTCTACAATGACCCCCCAATCATGTATGTTACACAAATTAACAACACAACAAATTAGAAATAGCTTGGTAGTGATCACCTCATTTCCAGGGGTTATTATCATCCATTAATTCTTTAATATTATAATAACCCTTTTTATACAAACTTAGTTTTTGAACTTTGAGCAGGTAAAATTTTGTATATTTTCTGGAATTGTGTTGTAAAAGCGTAGACATCGCCCCAAGAATGAATTATTAACTCGCTGGAGTCGAGTAACTGGTACTACTAGCTTGTGTTTGTTCCTATTATTTACAGAATGAATATCACTTATTTTTGTAAAACTACTTTTATTTTTGTGTACGTACATTATATTTTCATAAATGTATTGAGAGGCCAAAATTAATATATTAATTTCCTTAAATTTTTTTCGCAGCGACTCTTTAGGCTTTAAATCATAAATTGCTCTTATGGCCCTCTTCTGTAAAACAAATATAATTTCAGTGTCAGCTGCGTGTCCCCATAGTAAAATACCATACGACATTATGCTATGGAAATACCTAAAGTAATCTAGTCTACCTGTTTCAACATTGCTAAGACTTCTAATCTTTTTTACGGCATATGCTGCAGAACTAAGTCTGCTTGCTAGTTTTGATATATGGGGGCTCCATTGAAGCTTCGCGTCTATTGTGATTCTAAGAAAAATGGTGATATTTACAAGACTCCGTGCCGTGTAGTGGCGGTTAAGAATATCCACTACCCCATATCTTCCCGTGGGTGTCGTAAAAGGCGACAAAGGGAAACAGGCAGGAGATGGGCAGCAGCATCTTCCTGATAATAGCCAAAATAACAATAAAAAAACTGCGGTTGCCAACCCGCTCGCCAAGCGTGGCAACTATGGCAATATACCCCCCATGAGCAATGACTATAATAAACGGCCCCCAGTCCCCGGCGGCCCCGCTATTCCTGGCTACGGTGGCGACCATGGTAACGGCGGGGCAGGGGGTGCTAAGATTTTCCGGTGGAGGTTCGGTTGCCACCTACGACGACTCGACCTGGCAACATACAACGCACGCACCCTGAGGACTGACGAGAAGATTGTGGAGCTGGAAGAAGAGATAGACAAGTTACGCTGGCATATTATAGGATTATCCGAAGTCCGAAGAGAGGGGGAGGACACGGTAATCCTCGAATCCGGCAACTTGCTCTATTACCGGGAGGGCGACCATCTGTCCCAAGGAGGTGTCGGATTTATCGTCCACAAGTCTCTCGTTAACAACGTTGTAAAGATTGAGAGTGTGTCGACGAGGGTTGCGTACCTTATACTCAGAATCACCAAACGGTATTCGCTGAAGGTCATACAGGTTTACGCACCAACCTCGGCACACCCCGATCAGGAGGTGGAGGAAATGTATGAGGATATCTCTAGAGCCATGCATTCCTCCAAAACCCAATATACGGTGTTAATGGGAGACTTCACTGCAAAACTAGGCACAAGAGAGAACGGTGAGCTGAAAGTAGGGAAATTTGGAATAGGGCAACGGAACCCAAGGGGCCAGCAGCTGGCCGACTTCATGGAGAAAGAGGGACTCTTTATGATGAACTCTTTCTTCAAGAAGCGGCCCCACAGGAAGTGGACCTGGTCGAGCCCCGACGGTTCGACAAAAAATGAGATTGACTTCATTATGACGACCAGACGACAACTGTTCAGTGATGTCTCAGTGATCGCGAGGGTGAAAACCGGCAGCGATCATCGAATGGTTAGAGGCACACTGAACCTAAACGTTAAGTTGGAGAGGTCTCGTCTAATGAAGTCAACGCTCCGTCCCCCTCGTGCTCTTTTCCAAAGTCCCGAAACCTTTCAGCTCGAGTTACAAAACCGTTTTCAGTGCCTAGAAGACTGCAATGAAGTGGACGATTTGAATGACAAGCTCGTGGAAACTGTCCATGCGGTCGGAGCTAAGTTCTGCAAGACCCGCCGCAGAAGAACACAAAAACTCTCCGATCACACTCTTAATCTCATGACTGTTAGACGGGAGATGAAGCTACATTCTTCAACAGATTTGACAGCATACAGGCAACTGAACAGACAGATCTCCAAATGCATGCGGCGGGACTTACGCAAATTCAATACAGCTCGTATTGAAGAAGCGATCGAGCGGAACCGAGGCTCCAAAGTCTTTGCCAGAGATCTGTCTGCCAGAAAGCGCCAACTGTCAAAGCTGAAGACAGAATGTGGCAGCATCGTTTCCGGGGCACCTGAGATTTTGAGTGAGATTGAGAGGTTCTATGGGCAGCTGTACACGTCATCGTTGGAGGCGCACGCAAGTGTGAGTAACGATCCAAGAGCGAGTCTTATCCGACATTATTCCGATGATATCCCGGACGTCAGTCTGAGCGAGATTAGAATGGCTCTCCAGCACCTTAAAAACGGCAAGGCCCCAGGCGAGGATGGAATTACAGCGGAGCTTCTGAAAGCGGGTGGAAGACCGGTACTTGAAGTCCTTCAGAAGCTCTTCAATTCCGTCCTCCATGGTGGCATTACACCGGAGGCGTGGAGCAGAAGTGCGGTGGTCTTGTTCTTCAAGAAAGGCGACAACGCTCTCTTGAAGAACTACAGACCGATTTCCCTTCTGAGCCGCGTCTACGTGCTGTTTTCGAGAGTCATTACGAATCGTCTCGCTCGCAGACTTGACGACTTCCAGCCTCCCGAACAAGTCGGTTTCCGAAAAGGCTTTAGCACCATAAACCACATACATACCCTTCGGCAAATTGTGCAGAAGTCCGAGGAGTACAATTTGCCACTATGTCTGGCGTATGTGGACTATGAGAAAGCCTTTGATTCCGTCGAAATTTGGGCGGTGCTGCAGTCCCTTCAGCGATGCCAAGTTGACTGTCGGTATATCGAAGTGTTGAAGTGCTTGTACAGTAGGGCTACGATGTCTATCCGAGTACAGAACCAGAGTACGAAACCTATCCAATTGCAGAGAGGTGTAAGACAGGGTGACGTCATATCCCCGAAACTCTTTACCGCTGCATTGGAAGATGTTTTCAAGCTTCTGGACTGGAAAGGATACGGTATCAACATCAATGGCGAGTACATCACTCACCTTCGATTTGCCGACGATATAGTCCTTATGGCAGAATCGCTGGAGGACCTAAGCACTATGCTCAATGACCTCAATAGTGTTTCCCAACGGATAGGTCTTAAGATGAACATGGACAAAACAAAGATCATGTTTAATGTCCATGTCACACCTATGCCGGTAGTTGTTGGGAACACTAAGCTCGAAGTTGTTGACGAGTATGTTTACCTGGGACAAATAGTCCGACTAGGTAAGTCCAACTTCGACCGAGAGGTCAATCGACGGATTCAACTCGGTTGGGCAGCGTTCGGGAAATTACGGCACATCTTCTCGTCAGGTATACCTCAAAACTTGAAAACGAGACTGTACACCCAGTGCGTGTTGCCAGTGATGACATACGGAACTGAGACGTGGTCCTTCACTGCTGGCCGGATGAGGAAGCTCAAGGTCGCTCAGCGAGCTATGGAGAGGGCTATGCTCGGAGTTTCTCTGCGTGATAAACTCAGAAATGAGGATATCCACAGTAGAACTAGAGTGACCGACATAGCCCAACGGATTAGTAAGCTGAAGTGGCAATGGGCCGGCCATATAGCTCGAAGAACCGACAACCGATGGGGAAGAAAGGTTCTCGAGTGGCAGCCTCGTACCGGCAGGCGAAGTGTAGGGCGTCCCCCCACTAGATGGAGTGACGACCTGGTAAGATATGCAGGAAGTCGATGGATGCAGGTGGCTCAGGACCGTGCTTTGTGGCATTCTTTGGGGGAGGCCTATGTTCAGCAGTGGACTTGTGAAGGGCTGTAATGATTACAAGACTCAGTTTCTCCCCATTTAAAATTACATTCGTATTTAATTGTTTGACATTTGGAGTCATGAATTTCATACATTTCGTTTTAGTGCCATTTAAATGCAAATTATTAACATTGAACCAATTTGCCGACTTAATTTGAAAATTAAAGAAGTGTCATCTGCAAATAATACTATATCACGGTTATCCCCTATTATGTAAGGTAAGTCATTAATGTACACAAGAAACAGAAAGGGGCCGAGAATTGAGCCTTGAGGTACGCCCATTTGTACCATCGACCCGGAAGAGTTCATACTGTTAATGACAACTTTTTGCGTTCTCTTACTTAAGTATGAAATAATTAATTTAAGAGCATCACTTCTTACACCGTAGTGTTGAAGTTTCCTGATTAATGTTTCATGATCAACATTTTTAATATTCATATGTATTGATGACTTTCGTTGTCATTAATACATATAAATACACATATAGAATATAAAATGTGTAAGTAAGTGTGACGAGTGAGCGCATAGTCCATCTGATAGTAAGTGGATGCTATGACCAATAGACATGTACTTTCTCGATTTTCGATTAGAATAGAATAGAATGATTTTTATTCAATGTAAGTTATTACATAATACTTATTTAAAGTCATTTTTTTCATTTACCACTGATTCGGAAAATACCTCTGTCCTGGGAAGAATCAGCAAGAAACCTAGCGGGACTTTTTTTTAAACATATTTCATTTTACGTTTTTTGTTTGTACAAATTTTAAATGACGATGAGTTTTAGTAGAACCAGCATGGTGGCGATCACCTCATTCCCAAGGTTTTTTTCACTTACATATTCATTGATTCTTGTGTTGTAACACGCGTTGTAACTCCGGAGAACTAAGATGGAACGCCTCGTTACCAGTAAAAAGGTTCTACTACACCGTTTACACGAAACACATTAGCATTACTCTTCTGTTTCACGCGAGACATGGAACGAGTAGTGATTCGCCGAGTACTCGGCCACCGGGTACTCGGCCTAGATTGGGCCGAGTACTCTGCCGAATACTCGGCTTTAAAAAAAACGCGGTAGCGGGCGGCGTGCGGTTATTTTCCTTACAAATTAGACCCAAATAGGGCTGAAAAACTAGCGTTTATGCATCACAATCTTCCTCTCTTAAAATTATATATTAGTGTAATAATAATGTCTATTGTACATAGATTCTTATTTAAGTTCTAAATATTTCTGCTGCTTCTCATGTTCCTGATGTTTTAATGTGTCTAATATAATAATAATGATAAAAACTGGCTTTTTGTCTATTTTTCTCTGGGATATAATTAATACTCGGTTAATACTCGGTGTTCGGCCGAACCCTAAAAAACGGCCGAATTCGCCGAGTACCGAATCCAAACCGAGTACTCGTCCCATATCTATTTCACGCATTCACTCACGCATTTGTGAGAGCGTGGTCTTTCCCCAGTCGAGCCGATTTAATCGTGCTGCAGTCATATATCACTGCAGCGTGACTCTACCACGTGAAAACAGAGGCTACAATTGAATGTAATTTCCATCCAGCACGCACACGGGATGTTTTAATTAGCTGTTACAAAGTTAAACGCAGATAGTTCGCTCGCGACACTATTTCCATATAAAAGGACGATGGTAATTTTAAATACAGGTTTTTAGCTAATTAACACTCAAACTACGGGAACAGGGGCTTAATGAAAAGGTCAGGCTACGTCAGAGGCGCGGTGTTAAATACTATACGCATTAAATATTAATTTTGTAGATATTTAAACTCAATTTTTTTTTAACAGTTAATAATAAAGTAGAGTAGCCAGTCTCTCGGTATTCTGTAGGAGAGTGCGCAGGAGTTACATGCTTTTATGCACTTACCACCAGATGGGATTGTGGTCAAGCACTGGTTTATAATATGTAAAAAAAACCGGCAAAGTGCGAGTCGATACAAAACACAGCATTAAGTTGCTATTTTATGCCGGTATACTGTGAGTGCGGAGATCCATTCATGCTGTAACCACAATATAGCTGTAGCGTACTCCCACCAAGTATTTATTGTGGAATATGATGACAAAATGTTAACTAATTTTTTACGTGGTAGAGCCATGCTGCAGCTATATTAGTAGTATAGTTGTAGCACGAATGGGTCGGCTCGACCGGGGAAGGACCACGCTCTCACAGAATACCAGCGTCAAATAGCAGCTTAACACGGCTGTGTTTCGTATGGTGAGTGTAGAGAACCGGAGACCCCTTTTACTGGAAAAGAGGCATTCTATCTTAGTCCTCACAGGTGACAACGCATCTGCATTTTGATTCGCAAACGAAGATAAATGTAGATGTCTATGGGCCACAGCCCACAGCAACCACTTACCATCAGGTGGACTGTGTGCTCGTTTGTCACCCTATCGTATAAAAAAACTTAATGTTTATCGACATCAAGTTAAGATTAGTTAAACTCATACCTACTTAAAATAAAACTTGCAATAATTTCAGGAGCAAATCCGGGAGTGGCCTTTAGACCGAGGCCTGTGGATGGTGTAATTGTGAGGGTATCCGATAATGCCACAAATAACTATGTCACAGGACTCGTACAATTCTTAACGCGTAAGTGTTTTTTTAAATGGTCCGGTTCTCCTATATTTAAGTTGTATATATATTTATAGGTTATAGGATTCCGACAAGGTATTAGAGTCCGCAAGGTATGCTGCTATCCTCATATCTAAAAAATAAATAAAAATACTGTTATAATTTTAACTTGCATGGACAATTTGCGGGGTGAGGGGACGTTAAGGCCCGCTCACTTTACTAGTTTTCCATCTACCGATATAGTAAAACTACTCGCATAGTTCCATATCGATGTTGCAATATAGTTTAGCTACCTTGACGATAGATGGCGGCCTGTTCACAAAATGATTATAAAAACTATAAAAATAATATTTTGGCGATTAAAAATTCTTTAGAACAAATTTCAACACCTTCGTATAGTTATTTTACCAACTACTGAGCTCTATGTACCTTTATATTTTTAGTTCCCATGACACAAAGTGTCGCCATCTAGAGTCGAATATATTTAATTACATTTGAAAGCCGACGCAGAGATTATTCTAGAACCTGTTTGTATAAAATTACTTACAAATGAAATGTGATGCCATCCATAGCATCAGAGCGTCTATCTGAGTAGTTTTTACACGATAAAATACAACACTTCATCCTTTTCTTCTTAATACTACGAAAATACACCGATTTGCGATTTTCGACACATAAGCGCATAAGACGAACGCTGACAGTATGCTAAGTAAAGGCACGCCCACTGTGATGACGTCAGGACCTAGTTAGAGTCACAGTGCACAGTTGCTTATGCCATCTCCTCTTTGTATTTGCTCCGTGGAGGCGCCTATCGGAAATGCTGTTAGTGCGAATAACTCTTATGGCTTCCGATGGGCGATATAACGATAACGCTTATATCAGACGTAAAAACGGAGAGCATCGTCTAATGTACAAAACATCTGGTACTGCGTTCCTCAATGCCTGACGATTAAGGTAAATTCTCTTAAAACGAGAGAGGAACTTTTACATGCTGATGAAGAAATAAAATGATGAGTTTGATTTGATGGATTGATTGCATAACACCACACAGCAAATATAATTTTGGAATATAAAAATTTTCAATGGTTTTATTTACATACTTTCCCAGCTTATGAGAACGAGACTTGGTTTACAACGAAGTCTGGTTGTTCTGTCGAAGACAATTACGGCTTCCCGGAATCGCCGTGCTTCTTCATCAAGTTGAATAAGGTACCTGGTCAGTGGATAGTGTCTTTTAATTAAGCATACCTACCACACAACCAATGTCTCTCGTATCGTGCCAGTCACTGTGCTAGAGGTCTATCTGTTTTTTTCCTTCATTTTATTTAATACATTTACTCGTATTTACATAACAATATACAATATTTTAATATATACAATATTAAAAACTATAATAAAAAAAAAACTAAAACTAGTAACTTAATTATCATACAGTCCTACTCACCTCGGTATCGTGCTAAGAACGCTGGCTGCATTTCCCCGCTGAATGGCTTTATACTTAGCCTTTGAGCGAGAAAAAAAACCAGCCCTGTTATCACCAGCAACAAAATCTAATGTTTCAGACGATTTTAATAACGTAAATTTCCGAATACACCCCGGAGTGTTGTGATCTGGGCAGAATCTGAGCAATATTTTTACTGTTCTCATATCTAAAAAGCTATTGCAAAGATTTCAGGAGTTTAAATGTTATTGTTACACCGTTCCAAAATAGATTCTCACATCCCTCCTTTTCATTCTAAAGCCAAAGGCTGTAATGATGAAGATCTCCCGACGGGCCGGTGTTCTGCCCGAAGAGCGGCCAACGCTCCATCTCCATGTGTTAGTACAGAGCTATTTTATATATACCACAGTACTTTGGAACTTTGATAGCGCGATTTAGGCTTCGATGCGTTTCGCTTGTGACACAATGACAGCGCCGCCACAGAGCCCTTTACAAGCAATGCTGAACATCGGTCACCCTCAAGTAATGACAAATCGAAAATTAATTATGTTTTTGCAATCAGTTGATCACTTTCCAGTTCAGTAGTTTGAAAACGTCTTATAGGCCCGTATTAATAAACGTTACTCAACTACGAACTCAAGTTCGTAATCATTTGATACGCCCTCATTACGATATCAGCATCTCAAGATCGTTGCTTATTAATAAAGACATAAAAACAGTATCTTAAAAGTCAAAACGTTGTACTTAGGAATACTGTTCTGTGACTTGCACTCAAGTACACACACCTGAGAGTCGAGTTTCGTTTGTTAATCAGTGTGGCACTCAGCTGATATCGTAAACCTAAACCGTATCTTGAAATATGTTTATTAATAAGATCATCACCTCAATATTGTACTCAAGTGCGTAGTACACGCACTTGAACTGAGTAACGTTTATTAATACGGGCCATAATGCACCCGTGAAAAGTTTTGAGAATCAACCGTCACCATGTCTTACAACTCTCTTCAATTGATGTTACCGGCCTGCATATTTAATTTCGGCCTTATTATTCTGCCAGCTGTTGAGGTCACCTCCGAGAACTAATATGGAATGCTTCACAGCTTTAATTTATTCAGACCGGCTCCCAAATCGTCGTGGATGTCGTAAGAAGTGACTGAGGGAAACAAACCAGGAGATGTGCAGCATCGTTATCATCATCATCACCATTATTATTACAGCCCTTTACAAGTCCACTGCTGAACATAGGCCTTCCCCAAGGAAAGTCACAAAGCACGGTCCTGAGCCACCTTAGAGTTTTACCATGTCGTCACTCCATCTAGTGAGGGCAACTATGGCAAATGTCTCCATTATGAGGAGATTTGTGGGGAGGCCTATGTTCAGTAGTGGACTTTGATAGGCTATAATGAACGAATTGATACTCGTAAATAAATGATACTTTAAAGTTTTAACTTAGTTTTCTCCCTTACAGATTTATGGGTGGAGACCAGAATACTACGATGTCAATGAACTGCCATCTGACATGCCGAGCGACCTTGTAGAGTATATCACTGGTCTCCAACCAACAGAGGTAAGATGTACGGGCGGTAGGAAAAAATAAAAAAAAATATGATGGTATTAAGTATAAAGTTAATTATTGTATATTTGAAATTTTAGAAGGTTTTTTAAATATATTTTTTATAAATTTCTTTATATGTTATTAATATTAGAATCCCCACTCTTGCAATTCCACAACACCGGAGGAAATTCTATAGAAAACGTTGCTGGTTATACAATTTTAAACAAAGAGGCTTTGTCTAAAACCTCTTTGTCTAAAATTGTCTAAAAGATAAGAAGATCTTTGTCTAAAAGATGGAATTTGAGCTCTTTTGCTGATATTGATTAATATGCTACAATATCACTATTAATATATTTCTTTATGAAACTTTGCAAAGTTTTCTTAACAGTTTTCCTGTCCGCGACATTAGCCTACTTTGTTTGGAGTTCATTACAGGTGTCTATGAGCTACATAGGCCACTTACTATGAACATTCTGTGGTTGGCTTAAACAGGTCTTACCTACATCTAAAATTAAGTTTGTTCTTCGTTCTTTTTTAAATATAGTTTTATAACTATATTTAAAAAAGAACGAAGAACAAACGTAATACTAATATGCCGACCATTATTGTTTAGCACGAACAGATTTGGGTCTCCTGCGGAGAAGAAAAATCAAACGCTACAAAAATAGAGTACCCCTGGGGAATGGGTTTGCCGGGAAGGTTCTATCCGTTCCGAAACGAGCCGGGCTACAACAGTCCACTCGTCGCTGTGAAGTTGACGCCGAATGGTTAGTAACGTTTTTATATTTCCAATCCACAGATGTCTCTTGGGGTTTATTTATTTATTAGGATTACCACCGATTATTAAAGAATAAACAATATTTACGTTAGTCTTATATCTAAATGTACAATCCTTAGAACAAACATCTAAAGGTAATCACAGTATGCTATATTATGCTATTTACAATTTAGTTATTTACTATTTAATTAAATTAAAGAATTCTTATCTTTAAGGAATTTTTATTGTGTTGTGGCGGTGAAAAAATATCCACTACCCCATACCGTCCCGTGGGTGTCGTAAGAGGCGACAGACGGAAACAAATCAGGAGTTGGGCAGCACCGTCTTCCTGATAACAACACAAAATAATAAAAAAACTGTGGTTGCCAACCCGCATGCCAAGCGTGACAACTACGGTAAAATCCCCCCTATCAGGGGGGGGGGGCAATGTTGTGCAGTGGACTTTTATAGGTTGTAATGGATGGTATTGTGTGCATGTGTATTATTTTATTAAGATGTGTGTGCATATTTTTTATGTTCTTTGTAACCACATTCGTAATGTTGTCATTGCCCTGATGTTGACTAGGAGGCAATGTTTTTAGCATTAAGTCCATCTTTAGATCCTATCCTATTAGTAAGGTTCAATTAAGTTTAAATAAATAAATGTAAGCCATACATTTGAAGCGACAGTAGCCTAATAGCAGGGCGCGGACCGCGAACTCAAACGTCGTGGGTTCGAATCCGACATCCGACTAATGTTGTGAACCATTCCCAACACAAGCAGTTAAAGCATACTAGGTGTTGTCAGAGGTGACAACACATCTGTAGCCTTCTTTGTATGAATTTGCTTGCAGGTGTTCATAGACTGCAATAGCTAATTGCCAGGTGGACTGTCAGATCCTTTGTTACTTCAGTTTTATCAACAGAGAGGCTATGGTGAAGACTGTCTAAAAATACTGAACTCAGATAACCTATATAAAGACTGCTGCTGGAAAATATCTTTACCTAGGATATCTGCTTTGCACTCTCTACTTGCCTAGCGTGGTAAATATGGGAAAAGACAAGCAACGCACGCCAACCGGTACAGTCTAAATAAGGACTATGTCGAGCTTAGCGTATTAAAGTTAAAATTCGGAAGGATACCATATCCTGAAGTTACTCTTCATGGCATTGTTTCATATCAATGTGAGATTTCAGTCATCACCATCATCATCATTACAGCCCTTTAAGTCCACTGTACATAGGCTTCCACGGTACTGAGCTACCCGCATGTCTTACCAGGTCGTCACTCCTTCTAGTGGGGGGTCGCCCTACTCTTCGCCTACCGGTACGAGGCTGCCACTTGAAAACCTTTTTCCCCATCGGTTGTCGGTTCTTTGAGCTATATGGCCGACCCATTGCCATTTCTGCTTACTAATTCGTTGGGTTATGTTGTTCTACTGCAGATATAATCATTTCTAAGTTTACCACGCAGAGAAACCCTGAGCATAGCCCTCTCCATAGCTTGCTGAGTGACTTTGAGCTTCCTCATACGGCCAGCAGTGAAGTACCACTGCCATGGTCGACACAACACGACAAGGGTCTATATTCGAAAAGTTTTTTTTAAAGTTATACGTGGTAGAGCTATGCTGAAGCTATTATAGCTGTAGCACGAATGGATCGGCTCAAACGTGGAAGGACCACGCTCTCACAGAATACCAGCGTAAAATAGCAGTATAATGCTGCTGTGTTTCGTGTGGGGAGTGTAGAGATGCGGAGACGTTTTTTTTCTGGAAACGAGTCATTCCATGTAAGGTCCACAGGGGTTATAATTTGCTATTTAATTCTTCGTTGAAGATAGATGTCATGTGCCTATGGGTTACAGCAACATCTAAATACATACATACTATTCTACAAAATAAAATCTAAATACAAAAGACCCTTAATAACCTTTAAAATATAACTGGGCTAGATGTAAACAGCTATAAACCTATATATATAAAAATTACTACTGAACTGATTTCAATGAAATTATGTACACTGTGTGCAGTTTGGTCCTACTTGAGAGATAGAATAAGTTGTATACCGATAGGTGAACCTTAATATTTTTTATTACGAACTAGCTGTTCCCGCGACTTCGCCCGCGTGTAATTTATTACGATTAGATTTCATGGGTTTTAATTTTTTTGCGAGGAACCCTAATTCTTTTTCTAAAATAAAATAAGCCTAAGTTATTCCTTATATCATTAGCTAGATATGTGCTAGTGAAAGTCCCGTCAATATAGGTCCAGCTATTTCGGAGATTAGGCGGAACAAACAGACAGACAAAATTTAAAAAAATTGTATTTTTGTTATAAGTACCGTATATACTTTCGTAGGCATTTAGTAAAAAGCTGTTATTTTGACATTACAAACAGACATTTCAATCTTATTTATTTGTATAGATTTAAGGATATTTTATACGACAAAGGGTCCTCGGAGAAGGTAGAACAACGTGTGCCTGGCCAGCTAGTTATGATATATACATTTTAATGTCATTTATATATTTGTTACAGAAAGCAATGTCACAGTGTCGATACGTTGCCGTGCGTGGGCCAAGAACATACGCTACAACAAGAGTTTGAAGGAATCGTCCGGATATACACGGATACAGCTTCAGATTGAAGGTTCAGGCACAGAGGAAAGTGAAATGTAACTAATATAAGAATGTTCTTGATTTGTAGTGTACTTTGTAAGGGTTTTGTATGTTAAAATCTACCGAATCGTACCGGTAGATTTTTATATACTACTGGCTGGTTGGTAGCCGGCGCGGCTGCAGTAGGAAAAGAATATGGAAATATAGTTTTAAATTTGGAAGAGTTATAGTGTTAATAAAAAAAATTGTCGGTACGTATGCGCGCCACCTACTTGTAAGTTAATTGTACTATGCCTACAACCTTCGTACAAGTGCAAGCAATAAGTTGACAAGTTTTGAACGCAATTTGATGAACGGTATAGCAGCGCATAAAATACGAACAAACGAACATTATTTTTTATAGATTAGAATATAGGGTAACACACCCAATTGCTAGCACTGTACCAGTTTATCAGCACCTTGGCCAAAAAATTTAAATATAAGACCTTGTTTATAATTTATAAGTTGCCAAGTATAAAATCATTTTAAGCTGTTCTTACATTTTAATACTAGCTACACTACGCAATGCTAACATTTCAAAATGGCGTTACATTCTTGAGTGAAAACAAGCGTCCTGCAGTTTTGAGTGTTATCGGCCATTTTGATAATTCGAAGGTAAGTTAGTGGTTCAATTAATTGATGCATTTTAAATGTCTTATGAGCATACTGAAAAAGAAATAGTTTTCATTGGATTTATGTACACTTTTTTTGTATTATAATTCAATATTCATTTTGAGGTTATCAAATATTTTATATTTATGCAGGGTGCCAACCACTGGGTAATGAATTTTTAGATTTCCATATTATCATCACTGGTGCTGATAATAGGTTAAAATTACTGTGATCTTAATTAATGTTTTTCTTGATAATAGTTTATGTATATTAATAAATAAAGGCTGATTTCAGAGTGAATAGTGACTAAAACATCATTTTCCAAATCTCAGCCCAGTGCTGAAAATGCGTTCACCATTTATCAGCATGGTGCTGATGATTGGTTCAAATGTACGCCAATAATTGGTTTTGTTAAGTTATTTCCCTTTATTTTTTAGGCCTAAATATGAAACCGACGAAAACCAGTACTGATAGAAAAAATAAGAATCCTCGAAAAGGAAAAAGAAAGCAATATAGCTCAGAAAATTTAAAAAATGCTTTGGAAGCAGTTACGAAGGGAATGTCCAAAAAACTAGCTTCTAGAACATTTAACGTACCGAGGGGACCATACAATCTCGGCTTCGAAAGGGAACTTGCAAGGATCTTCCACGTCCCAATCCTATATTGTCTCAAGATGAAGAGGACGCCCTAGTAAAGTGGATAGAAGAATGCTGCCGAAAAAGCTTCCCAAAAAGGAAGATAGACTTACAACTAAGCGTAGCAAATTTCATAAAAAAGTCGGGTCGTAAAAAACCCTTTCAAAATGGCATACCAGGTAAAAAGTGGTATGAGCTATTTATGCGTCGACATCCAGAACTGAGTGAAAGAACACCTGAAACCGTAACATCTGCAAGTGCCCTTATTTCAAAACAGGACATCAAAGGCTGGTTTTCAAGACGGACACGGCAAATGACGAAATTAGTACTCCGCTTTTGCCATGCATCGATCATGTCGACAATGATTCTCAAGTCCAAGAACCTGCTTTTTTAGTGTCCCACGTAGTTGAAATTCATAACGAACTAACTACATCACGCAGGTCTGAAAATAATGAAAACAAATCGCATTATAAGAAATCTCCGACTAAAAGTAATAACAAGAGATTCTCAGTAGAAGAAACTAAAGTGAGCACGTATAAACAGACAAGTACTGAAAAACAAGAATCACAAATTCAATTAAAGAAAAGGAAAATTACAAAAAAAATCTACAATACCAGAAGAAAAGAGAATCAAAGTTCTTTCAGACATTAAAGTCAATTTTCAAAATCCAAATTCTGCTAAAATGACACAAAAAAATAATAAAGACGATGAAGTATTTGAGAAAATTACCAAAAATACTTAAAAAAAAGTTTACACAATCAAGGAACTGGAAGACTGAATGAAGACGAAAATGGCAATGGATAATTGAGGATGTATCCTATAATTTCTTTATTTTGTAATTAAATACTAAGCTTAAATAATGAGTACCTTGATAAGGATATAAATAGATATTTGAAGTTCGCCATAAACTAGATTTTAAGTTTCTAAGAAGACTCGCAATACTGATCTCTGTATTTTTAAGTTGATAATCTTTATTTTCTGAAAATTTTAAGTACCTATATGCCCGAGTGCCAAAAAGATATTAAGTAGGTGCTACAATGAAAATTTTTACTAACAGATTAAAATTATTACGATATGTATAAACACTTAATAATAAAAATAGTTAAATCTATTTCTTACGGAGTCTTTTATTTTCAATCCCTTTTATAATTGGTGCTGATAATCGGGCTAGTAAGTGCCACTAATTGGTGATGTTAGTGCTCATAAATGGGAGTAGGTTCATTTTTCAAAAAATATAATTTTAAAGCCAAGTGTCTACAATTAATATGAAAGTCTCTTTCAAACAACGTTTATTATTATATTTAAAATCTTATTAATACAACAAAAAGGGGTATAGCTTTGTATTCAATATAAATATTTTGAATTGAAGTTAAAATACCTGTTAAAGTGCTGATAATTGGGTGCGTCACCCTATGTATATGTAAAATAGTAATCCGTACTGGCTTCGCACTGGAGATTTGACTGGGTCTTGACAATAAGCGCTGCCTACCGGATCCTATTGTGAATTCAACCTATTGTCAAATCAACTTAATCACACACACAAAATTTCATCAAAATAAGTTTAACCGTTCAGGAGGAGTTAAGTCACATACACACGGACAGAAGAATTATGTATATAAAAATATGATAAGGGCTCTCACAGAATACCAGCGTAGAATATATAGCTATATATATATAGCGATGCAATTATGATGGGCGGATGGCCCGTGTTATCCTACTAATCGATGCTTCTAAATTAGAAAGCGGTGGAGTATCTATCGGTACACAGTGCAAGGACCTTTTGTAGTAGATCAAGGTGCCGCCTTTAGGTCCGGTCAGCCTATCATTTCTAAGGTAAATTTGATATTTTCGGAACGCATAAACTAGGTTTCAAGAAAATCTCTTGCACTAGCATGATGTCGACATCATGATCGCGTAAAAAGTATACAATTTCTTACTTTTGATCACTGATGCCGTTTGCGTTAAAGAACGCGACCGTCAGAGAGATAGGTTTCTATATTGTAACTTCCATTCTGGTTTATAAAAGGTCGGCATAGGCGCATTGGAAGGAGTCAATCTCGTCGATAAGATTGATATGCTCAATGGTGGCACTGAGCTTATTTTGGTTTTGGTCTCGTGAAGTTTGCGGCCCAGAGAGGTGACTTCGGCAACATTTATGTTGCTGATGTAGATGCAGATTAACGAAAAGTCAGCAGCAAAGATTGAAGGTGCCTGAGGGGCGGTTTTGGGCTTCTGTGTCTAGAGAGATAACGCGGCCGCCTCACGGGGCTTCGCCGGGGGCTTTATCTACGTGTTCATTTTGAGTGCTGAAGACATCGGAGGGCTTGCGCCTGAGAGGGCGCAGGTTGGGACACCGATATAGGTGACCGTTATCCACTCGTCAATGGCGGTATACTTCTCCGCGCCTTTTCCTGCGCGGCATTTTGGTACACCTGCGATAATTTGCTGGGTGTCCTGCTTTGCCGCACAGAACGCAGCTCGGAGGGCCTTCTGACTCGGGTGTTCGGATGCACTCGGGTATGCCGTGATCGCCTAGACACTTAAAGCGTCTCCCACACAGAAGCGGCTTGCCGTGGTGGCCACGGTGGCGGCCAGTTATATTCGCTTGCAATGTAAGTGAGTCTCCAAACCCGTGCGGCCGCATGCCCCGCCCCCTCCGCCAGCGCGTGTGTGTTAGCAAAGGCGCGGCATCTATCGGTGCCCGGTGCCCGCAGCGCGCTTAGTTGCAAATTTTTAAAACAGGCCATGTGTACCGCGTGAAAATGGTGCTAAATTGAGAGATTTTAATAGAAACTGCAAAATTATCCAGGACTTTATGATAATTCGCATCGTGATTACAAAAGCGATATTACAGAATATAATAAGGCTTCGTCACGATTAGCTATGTTTACTAACATCCAATTGTAGCACAGAAAACACAGCGAATGGCGCTTCAGGCCGCCACTGCAACCGCGGTGGTGTGTTGTTGTAGCGGCTGGAGCCGCAGCTCGCGGTTAGCCGCCACCGCAAGCAGCTTGTGTGTGGGAGATGGTTAACGAGTCTAGGCCGGGCGAAATAGTTTTTGGCTGAGTGGCCGTAAAGCTGGCATCGTTGGCATTGGCCAACATTGTCAAAGAATTAAGTTTGAATGTCTCATTACTAGAAAAAACTGTCTCAGATTCTCGTCACCCACTATATGAAACAAGCCCGTATTATGCTCCCGTTTCACGCTGGTATTCTGTGCGGGGTTTCGGGAGGGTTGTTCCCGTGTGAAGAGTATAAAGAGAAAGAAAGAAAGATAAAAATTCCATTTTAGCCCTCAAAATTGACAAAATTGAGTTTCTGTAGCCATCCTTATTTGAAGTTGACTGCAGGTTTCCATGGACTGCAGTAACCATCAGGTCGACTGTATGTTCGTTTGTCACTTTATTCGTGCCGCCGTCTATTACACTGCAACGAGGTTCTATCACGTGTAACATATACTCTAACGGTGTTTAGTGATTGGACGGTACACAATTAAATAAGTGTAGCAAATCAAAATCAGATTGCAACCTATAAATTTTGTCATACGACAAATTTTTTTTTCACAAATATGTCATTAGTTCTTAAGTACATATATTATTACGTAGATAATAGTCTTTAAAAATGTATTACGATAATTTCTATAGTTAGACGTAACATAAAAAAGGATACTACCCGTAAAAAAAAAACTATTTTTGTAGATAATATTAACGTATACGTCTGTATCGGTGTTCAGTCGTTACGACTTGCTTTTTTTGTAGTTTCAGTTATCATCGACTGCGACCTTCGCTAGAAATGTTTTTAATAATATGTTAACTACATAAATGTATTGATTTTATGATTATGTATATGATTATTATAAGTTGTAAATGACATTGTAACTTGACAATTTAAAACAGACTCCAGACTTTCTTGCTTGTTCGTCTTTAACGCGTTGTAGCCGGTGTAAATTTTGACATTCATAAAAGCTTTAAAACAAATTTTAATTGAATAAAAAAATTGTGCACACACGTATGAAGTGAAACTTCTTTACGACATATTTCATACTGGAGGCGGTGAGACGTTACAAGAAAACGTGACGTTTTGTTTTAACACTGTACTAAATTTCTCCACACGTCGATAAAGAAGTTTCACTTCAAAAAGTTTTGGCCTTTTTTTAAATAAAAAGAATATGATAATTTGACCCCTTTTATAACGGAGTGTGGGTTTCATGTAATTATTTAGAGTTAAATTGTTGAACCCACCTGTTAGCTGTATCATTAGGATAAGTTTTAATTAATTACGTTTTTTTATTAAAATTGGTAACACAACATACATATTATCTAATAAACATTGAGTTATATGTACTACGTATAATACTTATACTAGAGAAGCCATTCCAAACAAAAATTGTGTCCTACTCTATGTCTTCGCGCATGCGCGACTACTACTACCGCTAAGACTTTAATTTGATATAAAATAAGATATTAAGGCGCAGGTTGAGCAAAATGTCGCGCTAGTCGTTATTTGGGCGGTTTTTAGGAGCTATCTACTTTTTATGTAAAAGATATATCAACAAATAAAAAACACATTATATTTCTACATAATCTTGATTCCATAAAAGCTATATCCAATTTTTTTTAAAGGAATACATATTAATATAATCTCCTTACAACGAAACCACATAAATGTGAAATTATTATTGATAACATGCATCTCCTCGTAAAGTAAGTATTATTTTGTTTTGCGATTTACACCAATGGATAGGCAATTTATTAATGAACATTTCTATAGTAAAATTTTTTTCAAAAGACCAAAATTTGATTTTATTAAGAAATTATTTTAAAATCTGGGCGTATATACTGCTCACGGGCTTGATGAAGTCAGTGAGCGCTGAGCTCTTCGACGTGAAGTCCGTGTCGTTAGAGCGTCGACCGACGCATACGCCACGTCATATGAGTCGATAATATTATTACTTATTAGGTTATTTATAGGTAGTATTATTTGTTTGTTTTGGGTATAATTTTTCGTATTAGTTATACATATATTTGTTGTGTTTTTTACTGCGCGATGAAGATTTTTGCGTGTATTTTCTTTGAAGTAAATGCAAATAAAAAAATGAAGCACCATTAGCATGTAAGGTTCGAATCCATAATTAAAATTTCGACAAATATTATAATTTACACTATAAAAGGCTAATTCAATATTATCACCCAACCACAATATCTTATCAGGTATAGTACTGCCTCGTTGGTCTAGTGGTTGTAGTAGTGCGACTGCTGATCATGAGGTCCCGGGTTCGAATCCTGGGTCGGGCCAAAAAGTCAGTTATGAGTTTTTCATTTATGTTCTAAGTTATAATTAGTATTACTAAGTTATAGTTTTTTGCTAAAATATAGTATATTATTTATTGCTTGTTTTTTCTTCTTTTTCAAAAAATAATTGAGTACATAAGGTGTTCTATACTTATATCTCGGTAAAAAGTACTAATATACCTACTTTTTACTATAAACTAAAAAATTTTAAAACTAAATTTAACTAAAAAGACTAAGCTGACCATTTATTTTTTAACTCATAACAGGACATGGGTTTATTTATACTCTAAAAACTATAACTTTATACAATTAGTGTTCACTATAAAATTATATTCGGTATAGACGGTAATTATTAAATGCAACATATTTTTTTAAATTATTAATTACATTTGTCAGTGGATTAAATTTGCTTTAATAAAGTTGGTGATGATTTTAAATAAGAATAAAATTCTGCTCAAGTTTTTTTATTGTTATCTTTGTTAACAACATCGCCTTTAGAACTCTGGAACCGTAAGTGTTTCTTTCAGACGTCCACAATTTATGCAAAATAAAAAAATACTCTTTCTACCGGAGCATTCGTACCAGGTAGACATAAAATATATTCGATTAAAAAAAATTATGTTGAAGATTGTTGACTTTGAATACTTCCATCCAACGAGTTACGGGACAATTTTGTGTCCCGGTGCTTTGTTTGGGGACAATGGGACAGGAGACCGAGAAAAGGGACAGTCCCGTTCAAAACGGGACGTATGGTCACTTTAGCTATAACCCGGCGACCATGAAGCAAATACAAAGTTAGTCTTTGTATTAGCTTCATGGTGGCGCAGTGGCTTAGCAATCAGTTGTTGCGCTGGGGGCCGCGGGTTCGAATCCCGCATGGAACAAGATTTGTATGGCCTACAAATAATTGTTCCGGGTCTGGATGTTTGTCTTTGTGCAATTTATGTTTGTAAACTGCCTCCACGACACAGGAGAAAATCCTAGTGTGGGTGTAACGTTTTTTTACAACTGAAATTGAAAGATTGAACCCTTATACTTCTTGTTGATTTTTGTATTTATATATTTTTATTGCACCAAATATTTGTACAAAAGCCGAGTTATCTATTTATTTACCTATAGTGAATAGGTATCTTTTAAACTCACAATTTTCAATGCTTCCGTTTATATAATTAATTATAAAATTTCATAATTAGATAATATATGAAAATACATAATTCTAATATAATGCAACTAATATATACAGAATAAAAAAATTAAAATACATTTATCTTTGTACGCTATGTGTATTTCCATAAAACAGTTTATTGATGTTGAAAAAATAATACTACTTTCGTACAATAGGTGGCGTCTTACATATTTCTTCCGGCGAGCCGCTCGCTACAATATACTCGTATTAATATTGTAGCGAACGGCGCGCCGGTCAAATGCTCAAGGTCGTTCGCATGGAGTAGCCCCTTATAAAATAAATACAAGAATTTAATATAAAATATCTTAATTTAATATAAAGAAAGCTCGTGGAAACTGTCCATGCGGTTGGAGCTAAGTTCTGCAAGACCCGCCGCAGAAGAACACAAAAACTCTCCGATCACACTCTTAATCTCATGGCTGTTAGACGGGAGATGAAGCTACATTCTTCAACAGACTTGACAGCATACAGGCATCTGAACAGACAGATCTCCAAATGCATGCGGCGGGACTTACGCAACTTCAATACAGCTCGTATTGAAGAAGCGATCGAGCGGAACCAAGGCTCCAAAGTCTTTGCCAGAGATCTGTCTGCCAGAAAGAGCCAACTGTCAAAGCTGAAGACAGAATGTGGCAGCATCGTTTCCGGGACACCTGAGATTTTGAGTGAGATTGAGAGGTTCTATGGGCAGCTGTACACATCATCGTTGGAGCCACACGCAAGTGTGAGTAACGATCCAAGAGCGAGTCTCATCCGACACTATTCCGAAGATATCCCGGATGTCAGTCTGAGCGAGATTAGGATGGCTCTCCAGCACCTTAAAAACGGTAAGGCCCCAGGCGAGGATGGAATTACAGCGGAGCTTCTGAAAGCGGGTGGAAGACCGGTACTTGAAGTCCTTCAGAAGCTCTTTAATTCCGTCCTCCATGGTGGCATTACACCGGAGGCGTGGAGCAGAAGTGCGGTGGTCTTGTTCTTCAAGAAAGGTGACAACGCTCTCTTGAAGAACTACAGACCGATTTCCCTTCTGAGCCGCGTCTACGTGCTGTTTTCGAGAGTCATTACGAATCGTCTCGCGCGCAGACTTGACGACTTCCAGCCTCCCGAACAAGCCGGTTTCCGAAAGGGCTTTAGCACCATAGACCACATACATACCCTTCGGCAAGTTGTACAGAAGTCCGAAGAGTACAATTTGCCACTATGTCTGGCGTATGTGGACTATGAGAAAGCCTTTGATTCCGTCGAAATTTGGGCGGTGCTGCAGTCCCTTCAGCGGTGCCAAGTTGACTGTCGGTATATCGAAGTGTTGAAGTGCTTGTACAGTAGGGCTACGATGGCTATCCGAGTACAGAACCAGAGTACGAAACCTATCCAATTGCAAGAGAGGTGTAAGACAGGGTGACGTCATATCCCCGAAACTCTTCGCCGCTGCATTGGAAGACGTTTTCAAGCTTCTGGACTGGAAAGGATACGGTATCAACATCAATGGCGAGTACATCACTCACCTTCGATTTGCCGACGATATAGTCCTTATGGCAGAATCGCTGGAGGACCTAAGCACTATGCTCAATAACCTCAATAGTGTTTCCCAACGGATAGGTCTTAAGATGAACATGGACAAAACTAAGATCATGTTTAATGTCCATGTCACACCTATGCCGGTAGTTGTTGGGAACACTAAGCTCGAAGTTGTTGACGAGTATGTTTACCTGGGACAAATAGTCCGACTGGGTAAGTCCAACTTCGACCGAGAGGTCAATCGACGGATTCAACTCGGCTGGGCAGCGTTCGGGAAGCTACGACACATCTTCTCGTCAGACATACCTCAAAACCTTAAAACGAAATTGTACAACCAGTGCGTGTTGCCAGTGATGACTTACGGAACTGAGACGTGGTCCTTCACTGCTGGCCATATGAGGAAGCTCAAGGTCGCTCAACGAGCTATGGAGAGGGCTATGCTCGGAGTTTCTCTGCGTGATAAACTTAGGAATGAGGATATCCGCAGTAGAACCAGAGTGACCGACATAGCCCAACGGATTAGTAAGCTGAAGTGGCAGTGGGCCGGCCATATAGCTCGAAGAACCGACAACCGATGGGGAAGAAAGGTTCTCGAGTGGCAGCCTCGTACCGGTAGGCGAAGTGTAGGGCGTCCCCCCACGAGATGGAGTGACGACCTGGTAAGACATGCAGGAAGTCGATGGATGCAGGTGGCTCAGGACCGTGTTTTGTGACATTCTTTGGGGGAGGCCTATGTTCAGCAGTGGACTTGTGAAGGGCTGTAATGATGATGATGATGAATATAAAGAAACATATTATATTTCTAAATAAAATGTAATAATAATTATTTTATGGAATTTACAAATCTTCAATTTACGCAATATTTAGTTTGTATGGACTGCACTACAGTTCAGTTGAACATAGTCAATGTTCGGAATGGCTTCTCTAGTACGTAGTACATATAACTCAATGGTAATAAATGTTTATTGTTTATTTTATGTGCATCTTTAGCCTTAAATAAATAAGTTGCTTTTAATTATTTAGACAATATGGTATTGTTTTCGATACATTCAGTAGATCTTAGTAATTTTAGTGTTTATGCTTATAATAATGAAATAGTAAAGTAATGTTGATCCCAGTGGTGTAGCATGGCATTGCCCGTAGGGGAGGGGCACGGGCATGGGCAATCCCGCCTTGTCTTCCCAAGGACCATACAGGAAAATACTGAAAATAGATGTATGTATATATAAAACACTACTTATATTGTTTTATTTATTTTTAATGAATATACATTTTTTACTTTGGGAGACTTTTACCAATTTTACGGTATTAAGATAGCAACTTCGAAATAAGGGTAATTTTTGGCACTGGCAATTCCGGGCGGCAGCATTCCATGCTAGGCCACTGGCTTGATTCTGAACAGTGTTGACTGTTGTTTAAAATTAGTGAATCTGGTCTGGGCGTTATTTTTTGCACTTCAACAGAAAATTATTGCTCGGTATTATGATGTACGATTTCCTGATGTTTGGTACAAATTGAACAAAGTGTTGGTAACTATAATTGTTGTGTGTTACGCACTGTTGATGTTAAATAAACACTTGAAACTTTTTAGTTGCCTTATTTTTACCTCCATACCTTATAAAACAGACAAATCCGCACGCACAACGATACGCACAATATGAATGCACGTGCGTGTGTTTATATTGTGCCAATCTCGTGTCACATTATGTCCAAAAAAATTGATATTAAAAATATACCTTAATAACATGACCTTTACAAGCAAAATTAGTCTAATGGCAGGGTGCGGATCGCGAACTCAAAACGTCGTGGGTTTGAATTCACCATTCGACTACTGTCGTGAACCGCTCCTAACCGCTTACCAGGAGTTGTTAATGGGAATATTAGTAAAGTTAAAAGCATTGCTAGTAATTAAGAAAAAAAAAATTAAAATACATATTATATCGTACATACAACGAGAGAGACCCAGGTGCAACAGCGTATTTTTACGTAGTGGCGATAAAGAAGCGGCGAAAGCTGGAAAAAAAATATTTAAATGTTATATACATAATACATTTGTTGTGGTGTGGATAGTGCGGTAGGTACAACAAGACATGAAGACCTACAATTCGATTTAAGAATACTAATTATTACTAACGTAAAGAAACGATATGCAAAAGTGGTACCCACCGCACTTTTAATACAGTGCTGAATCGTATCGGCTGATAATGATAAACCGTGTAAAGTTTTTTTTATAGGATAAGGGTGACAAGCGAGTACACAGTCCACCTGATGGTAAGTGGTTGCTGTGACCCATAGACATCTACATCTATCCCCGTTTGCGACTCAAAATGCAGATGCGTTGTCAGTAGTGAGGACTAAGATGGAATGCCTCTTTTCCAGTAAAAAGAATGAATGAATGAATATTCATTCATTACTTTATTGTACACCACAAACAAATATACAAATAACATAATAAAAGCAGATTGTATGTACAATTTGGCGGCCTTATCGCTACATAGCGATCTCTTACAGGCAACCAAAGGATCCCCGGTTCTCTACACTCACCATACGTAACACAGCAGCATTTAGCTGCTATCTTACGCTGGTATTCTGTGAGAGCATGGTCCTTGCCTGGTCGAGACGACCCATTCGTGCTACAACTATACTACTAATATAGCTGCATCATGGCTCTACCACGTATAAAAAAAGTATCAAAGAAAACATGACCGATCACATTCCAAGTCGTTAATAGCATTTAAGGGTAAGGTGCAGAAGATATTTCGACCTTCAATAGATGGTGATATAGTATGGCGAGTGTCGTAAAAGGCGACAGGGGGAAACAAACCAGGAGATGGGAAACAGCATATTCCAATAACAATTAAAAAAAAAAAAAACTGCAGTTGCCAACCCGCCTCCCAAACGTGGCAAATAAGCCGATATGAGGCAATCTATGGGGCAGGTTGTTCAGCACTTCAGTTTTATACGTGGTAGAGCCATGCTGCAGTTATATTAGTAGTATAGTTGTAGCACGAATGGATCGGCTTGACCGGGGAGGGACCACGCTCTCACAGAATACCAGCGTAAAATAGCAGCTTAATACTGCTGTGTTTCGTATGGTGAGTGTAGATAAGCGGAGATCCATTTTACTGGAAAAGAGGCATTTCATCTTAGTCCTCACGGGTGACAACGCATCTGCATTTTGATTCGCAAACGAGGATAGATGTAGATGTCTATGGGCCACAGCAACCACTTACCATCAGGTGGACTAAAATAAAAAGGGTCTCCGGTTTTCTACACTTACCATGTAAAATACAGCAGCATTAAGCTGCTATTTTACGCTAGTATTCTGTGAGAGCGTGGTCCTTCCCCAGTCGAGCCGACCCATTCGTGCTACGACTATACTATTAATATAGCTGCAGCATGGCTCTACCACGTACAAGAATTATATTTTCCGAATAAAATTGTTTTTCCAAAAGCCACTTTAATAAATTACGTCTAAATCGATTATAATTTGTTATGATTTTTCCCACACTAGGATTTTCTACTGTACCGTGGAGGCAGTTTACAAACATAAATTGCACGAGGACAAACATCCAGACCCGGAACAAGTATTTGTAAGCCATACAAATACGTGTTCCGTGCGGGATTCGAACCCGCGGCCCCCAGCGCAACAACTCATTGCTAAGCCACTGCGCCACGGAGCCGTCGAATCCGGTCGATTCCGATCGATCCATTTTCGCAAGTATATTAAAAAAAATATAAAATCAGTAAGTTTTTCTAGTCTCTACTCTACTCCATTACATCATATAAAAGTCCACAGCTAAACATAGGCCTCCCCATAGAATAGTTGACACGCCTGGCGAGCGGGTTGTCAACAGCAGTTTTTTCTTATTTGAATTGTTATTTTAGTTAGGAAGGAGCTGTTGCCCGTCACCTGTTTCAGTTTGCCTTGGGTAGTGGATGAGTACGATTTGGGGTAGTGGATATTCTTACACCGCCACTACACTGCGGCCACTACTAGTCTATGTAGATAGGTATATTATTTTAAATGTAAAAAAAAACGATATAGGCACCTAATTTATTTCATGCACTCCGAACATTCGGGAATTTTAAATGTTTGTAGGTGTGTAGATTTTCTGTATGTATAGAACTGTCAATGCTGCAGTGTTTATAAATTTAATAACAAAAATATTCAACAATTTAATTTTTCATGTTTTATGTTATTTTTATATATTTAAAATCTACTGTTCCCTAAATACGCCCCCAAAAATATACCGTCCTTGTTACTGGTTTATTTTACCTACTCTCTTTGATATTCAATTAGTGGGACGTATTTGGTTTGTAATTTAAGAATTAATAAGCATATTTTAATATCTACCCAGTTTAATAATAAAACTTTGTTGCGAAGGTGAGTTTATTTAATACTGTAACATTCGCTTTCGTAATAACTCTGTGTCAATGTAAGGGTAGTTACTTAGCTAATAGGCGAGCTGGTGTCGCTGGGGTGAAGATCTGGTTAATTGGTGAAGGCTGGGCGGGGCGGGCGGCGTGCCGGTTACTGCTAGATTTGGGCGGTATCGGCCCCGATCCAAAGATTAAATACGTAGAATGCGACGATCATTTGTTATTCGAAAAACGTAGTTGTTTTTTTCTTTAGTTTTATTTATTTAGGAAAACCAATAAGGCATAGGAGTACACTTCGGTTGCTGGTAGATTTGCGTGGATATACGCCTCAATCCACAGATTATATACATAGACTCTAACGGCCATTTGGTGTTTAATAAAGGAAGGTGAATTTTTTTTTAAATATTTTTTTATAAAATAAACAACAACACATATACTAAACTAAACATTATGTTACGAAATTTCTGTTTTATGATAAAAACCAAATGTTGTCTTAATTGTAATATGTTACCACAGAATGTATCACAGATAATTCAAATGTACAAGTAATAAACATGTTTGAATGAAATACACTGATAAAAATAAATAAATTACAACTTAGCACGCGTTCTTTTCGGCATTTAACTCTTATATTACGTAACGTGTTTTTTATTTTAAAGAGTATAGTAATAAAATAATATTTTATATTTATACTGATTTACGTTTTCATGGTAGCTTGCTATATATTTCACACTAAGCGAGTAACTTGGGTGTGATGGCCACTGGCACCAGTGAAATTGTCAATTGCAATTTTATGTGTTGATTTACCACGTATTCGACGGTGAAATAAATGCACAAAAAACAGGTAAATGAGAAAATTGTGTTTGTTCCTATTAATGCAAAACGCCTGGAGAGATTTAGAAGTAATATGTTAAAAATCCTTCCATCCCTTTCTTATAAGAACAATGCAGACTATTTATATAGAGAATTATTTACCTTTATAAACAATGAATTTAATAAAACATTCACTTCTAAAACATTCCCCAGAAACAGTCGCAAGGCATTTAATGAGTGGGCGACAGTAGGAATTTATAAAAGCAGACGAAGGTTATATGACCTTTACCATGAAAGATCGTATAATCTTTCCGATGCTTTTAAAGAATATGTAAAAAATTATTCTAAAATGTTTAAAAGAGTTTGCTCCACAGCCAAATCATTACATATTAGTAACAAAATTAAGGCAGCTAAGAATAAAATTAAAATGACGTGGAGTATAATTAACAGCGAAACCGGTAATGAGAAACCTCGTAATTCAAACTATCAATTAAAAATTAATAATGAATTGACTAAATCAAATCAAGAAGTTGCAGCGGTGTTTGAGAAATATTTCACTGATGTTCCTATCTTGACAACAGAGTCATTGAATGCTTCTCCAACTGTCGCCGAATCATTACTTAAACAGAATGTTAATACCTGTTTAAAAGAATTTAGATTTGAAAAAGTATTACCGCATAATATTGTAAAATACTTCAAAACCATTGATGTAAAGAAAACCGCAGATTTGTGGGGGATTTCCGTTACAGTGATTACGTCCATAATAGATTTAATTGCACCTCATCTTGCTATTATTTTTAATACTTGTATCGATTCTGGTGTGTTTCCTGATTTAATGAAGTATAGTAAAGTAATACCTTTATTTAAATCTGGTAGTACATTGGACCCCGCTAATTATAGACCTATTTCTGTACTACCAACTCTCAGTAAAATTTTTGAAAAAATAATTTTGGATCAATTGTTAATTTTTTTTAATACAAATAAATTACTTCATAAAAATCAATTTGGTTTTACAAGGGGTCGCTCGACGTCTGACGCCGGTGTTGAGCTTATGAAATATATTTTTAATGCCTGGGAGAATTCACAAGATGCCTTAGGTATTTTCTGTGACCTTTCCAAGGCTTTCGATTGTGTTCATCATGATACATTAATCAGGAAACTACAACATTACGGTGTAAAAAATTTGGCGCTTAAACTTATTACTTCATATTTAAGTAACAGAACTCAAAAAGTCGTCATTAATGGTAAATGTTCCTCCGGATCGGTAGTATCAATGGGCGTTCCTCAGGGCTCGATTCTTGGCCCATTCCTGTTCTTAATCTATATTAATGACTTACCTTATCTTGTAGGGGACAATCACGATATAGTATTATTTGCTGACGATACCTCTTTAATTTTCAAACTGAAACGGCAGTCAATTAAATATGACGATGTAAATAATGCTCTATCGAAACTAGTACATTGGTTTAACGCCAACAATTTGCTCTTAAACGGCAATAAGACAAAATGTATTAAATTTACAATACCTAATGTAAAACATTCGAAAACCAATGTGCTCTTAAATGGGGAGGAGTTGAGTCTTGTGGATACCACTGTTTTTCTCGGTATTACTATTGACGCGAAACTTCAATGGGGCCCCCATATATCTAAATTAGCAAGCAGACTTAGTTCTGCAGCATATGCTGTAAGAAAGATTAGAAGTCTCACAGATGTTGAGACAGCTAGGTTAGTGTATTTTAGTTACTTTCATAGCGTAATGTCTTATGGAATTTTGCTATGGGGTAATGCGACTGATATTGAAGCTATATTTGTTTTGCAAAAGAGAGCCGTACGGGCGATTTATAATCTAAATTGTAAAGAGTCCCTTAGAGAAAAATTTAAAGAAATAAACATATTAACTTTGGCATCGCAATATATTTATGAAAATGTAATGTATGTACATAAAAACATAAATAGCTTTAATAAGAATAAGGATGTTCATACCTTAAACACTAGGAACAAACATAAGCTTGTAATGCCACTTACAAGACTCCACAGAATTAGTAATTCATTTATGGGGCAATGTATACGCTTTTACAACAGAATCCCAGAACATGTTCAAAGTTTGTCAATAAACAAGTTTAAAAGTTTTATTAAAGAAAAACTGTACAAAAAGGGTTATTATAATATCAAGGAATACATGAGTGAAAATAACCCCTGGGAATAAGGTGATCGCCACCATGCTGGTTCTATGAAAATTCATTTAAAATTGTATAATCAAAATTATTGTTAAGTGAAATTATGTTTAAAAAAAAAAGTCCCGCTGGGTTTCTTGCTGGTTCTTCCCAGGACAGAGGTATTTTCCGAACCAGTGGTAAATAAAATAATGACTTTCAATAAGTATTATGTAATAATCCATATTGAATAAAAATCATTCAATTCAATTCAATTCAATTCAATTCATTCAATTCAATTCAATTCAATTCTATTTTGACGAAACCTGCATGTATGAGAAATAAATATATATATATATATATATATTTCAAAGTCACTGCGGCAGCGCGGTATTCACTTTCTTGGCATAAAACCCTCTTAGAAATGAGTGCAGGTCTTTGCTCATCAGTGGAACGTATATGGGCTGTAACTTTTACATAGTGGAGGAAAACATCGTGAAGAAACATAATAACAACATTTCAAAGACATTTGAAGTCCACCATCACGCATTAATGCAGCGTGGCAGACTCCTTCCCGCCAAAAAACATATTAGAAATGTGAAAATGTCTATAGCTAGGTGTGGGACTGAATCCGGAAAACATCGCGACAGTCTTACGTGGTGAAGCCGTTATAGTTGTGTCACTAATGGGTTGGTTCGATCGAGGTAGGATAGAGCTTGTCTCATACAACACCAGCGTAAAATAGTTGCTTAATGTTGTGTTTCGTATGGTGAGTGTAGAAAACTGGAGATGCGTTTTTACTGGAAACGATGCATTCTATCACTGCAAAGCTTTGCAGCTATAGCAAATGAATGTTGCAACTATTAAGCGATCTATAGGGGAGGCATATGTTCATTCATTGTGTAATAATCACATAATAATATTGTTAATAATTAAAAGTGGAAGATTTTATTTCTACAGGAGAGGTATGTAACTATGCTTTATTGTTAGAATAACGTTTTAACTTATAATATGTCCTATATATGTATATAATGTACTCAAAATAAATTTATTAACATTTTCTATACTATAAACAAAGAGAGTCAGTCCCTCAGAGGCAATAATTGGTAAGGCATCAAACACTAGAAATAGTCTTGTGTTACATCTCCAATGCCTGCTAGCTCGGAACATCGTCTCAGTGCAGCTACGATCAGCGGGCAGAATGGGCGCGGACAAGCCTAACGGTGTGGTCAACTACTGCCGTCGGCCTCCTAAACGACCCTTACTCCAGAAAATCCGGTACGCGATATGGAATCCGGAGGAGAGGACTTTCCTGGGACGGACAGGAAAGCGATGGGGTGAGAGATTTTTTTTAAAATTGTTAAAAACTTTTAGTTTTAAATAACTATCATGATTAAAAATTAATTTATGAAAGTTAGATTCACTTAGGTTTTAAAACGTGTATAAATGTGTATAGAAACTTTAATAAATCTTAATAAGATAATTTTTTTTTTCTTTAAAATTCTCTTTTATTTATATATTTTAATATTATATATATTATAATATTAGTAAGATTACTAGGTGTTTGAACCCCATTTCTGCATAGGAGTCCGTCTAGCTAATTCCACTACTACTAGGTATCACTTATTCCTGCCACCAAACTTACTTATGCCTGCCACCAAATAATAGTGCTTGTTGCGTGTTGCTTCGGTCTGAAGTTTATAGTGAGCCAGTGTAATCACAGGCTGTGAGGCAGTACATTTCAGTCCTCAGGGGTGATAACGCATCAGTACTCTCCATGGACTGCAGTAACCACGTACCATCAGGTGGTGGTGTGTAAGTTTTTTTTATAGGATAGGGTGACAAACGAGCACACAGTCCACCTGATGGTAAGTGGCTGCTGTGGCCCATAGACATCTACATCTATCCTCGTCTGCGAATCAAAATGCAGATACGTTGCCACCCGTGAGGATTAAGATGGAATGCCTCTTTTCCAGTAAAAGGGTCTCCGGTTCTCTACACTCACCATAAGAAACACAGCAGCATTAAGCTGCTATTTTACGCTGGTATTCTGTGAGAGCGTGGTCCTTCCCCGGTCGAGCCGACCCATTCGTGCTACACCTATACTACTATAGCTTCAGCGTGGCTCTACCACGTATATAGGTATATAAGTTCGTTTGTCACTTTAGTTTTGTAAAAAAAAGGTAACGATGACTTGCAAGCAACTTCCGACAAGAAAGGTAACACTCGTGTAATTACTTCTAAGGACTAAGATGAAATGGCTCACAGCTTTTAATTAATTGTCACTTTAAGCCGGAATATAGTGGTGGAGTAAGGTTTGGTACGTAGGATAAGGTTAGTTGGGACCAACCCGGTTGGACTAAATCCAGGAAGTCTAAATCGTTAAAATCGGTCCAGCTGTTTCGGAGATTAGCCGGAACAAACAAACAGACAGACAGACAGACAAAAATGTTGAAAATTGTTTTTTTTATTATTAGTACCGTTTATACTTTCATATGCATTTAGTAAAAAGCTGTTATTTTAACATTACAAACAGGCATTTCAATTTTATTTATTTGTATAGATAAATGCAACGTTTTATTCTATCACTTAGTGTTTGTTCATTTGTGTGTTAATTTTAAATTAAATTTTGTGTTTAAGCAAACCAGGCGAAAACTAAACGTAAATTGTTAATGCTAAATGGGTACCCACGATACAGGATTACGTAGTGTGGATACCACCGGATTCTTCAATGAGTAATAGTTGTTTCCTGCCAAATTTTTCAATTTTCATTTTCAATTTTCAATACCTACTACCCACATATTATAAAGATTTCCTGGTTGACTGTCTCGTTACTCTAGTGGTCTACCACGCGTCTGCTGATCACGTGGTCCGGCGCTCAGTGGTTACACCTCGTCTCGTGGTAGTGCGTGCGCTGCTATGCTCTAGTCTGAAGGCTATTGAGAGCCAGTATCGTTACGAGTAATGAGGGATCTTAGCCCTTAGAGGTGATAATGCTTCTGCAGCCTTCAATGCTTGATGATGGTTGCAGGCGTCAGTGGGTTGCAGTTGCTTAACTATAAGGTCGACTATAACTTCGTTTGACACATAAATTTTATTAAAAAAAAACTAGTGATTAGCTCCGACTTCGCACGACTGATTTCTGGATCTCGACAACAACGCCATACACCGGTTCCAATTGTGAATCTAAACCATTCTCTAATGAACTTAATCTTACACTCAAAACTTTAGTCACATATACACGGACAGAAGAATTACATAGTATATAATATACATGTATTATACATATAAACTTTTCTATAGAATCATTCTGTCTATTGATGAAAATTGCATCAAAATCCGTTACGTCGTTTAATAGATCTAAGCGTACAGATGTCGGGAAGCCGTTTGATTTTCCTACAATACCGGTATTATTAAGGTAGCGCATAGTTGTCCATAAATTAACGTATGAGTACTCGTTGCTTCGTACGTACTATAAATTAAGTGATCATTTTTAACTAGTAATGAGGTAATCTTAATTATCAGGGGTGCCTATGTGTCACATCATCTACTTACCATCAGGTTGACTGTGTGTTCGTTTGTCATGCTTACTTGTATAAAAGACTAGCTGTGCCCCGCGGTTTCACCCGCGTCATCACGTGTCGGTGGTGCGCGACATGACCTAGTTCAAACATTTTATAATTGCAATTAAATATTTTATTTGATAGCAATGGATGGAAAAATTGGCATAATTAATGGAGTACTTTTATCTGTCGGCATATTATGTATGATGTAGAGTGAAGGTAAGTTTTATCCACTTTCCCTCCCCCTTCCAGTTGAGCGTCCTCCCCCCACTCGTTCTCACCGGGCGGCTAGGGTTTATGCGTCCTTCGCGCGCCCAGCCAAGTATTGAATTATTTTAATTTTGCATTATCTCTTAAACTATGCGTCCAAGTAACATGGTATAAAGAACAAAGTTTATCTTCATAAAATTGTTTTGATGATGAAGTAATTTTCGTTCGTAAGAATAAATAGGCCATGCCTAATAATAACGCTCATAAATGACTTTTAAATTTTCAATATTTTTTTGTCACAAAATACCTATTTATGGCTCATGTATAAGAAATAGACATATGGTATCGCGGACTTTTTTTTAGGAGTAAAGATCTATATTTTTCTAGAACATTGTATTTACGTATCCCTAACGATAACACCAGCGTACGCGGATAAATCATTTCGGAAGTGCTTTTTCTTCTGACTTGCTTAACAAATATCCATATTTAAGGTTAGGTGAGTGATATAGCTTAATGCTAGATAGCCTATACTATTCCACATGAATCTGGCTATAATATACAAAAAGAATTTTTCAAATCGGACTGGTAGTTCCAGAGATTAGCGCGGTTAAACAAACAAAAAAACAAAAAAACTCTTCCGCTTTGTTATATTAAATATAGATAAAGATTTTAATAATATATTTTATTTACTTTTTTTTAATTTTCAATATTTTTTTATTCCTAATGCAAGCAATAATATTTCAAACTTACTATTTCCTTCATTTCTCATAAATCGTGTATGTATTTTGAGAATTTTATCACTGATTTCAACTCAAGTGATTGTTTAGTGTATGATGCGTGAAAGTGAAAAGAAAACAAGTCTTTTTTAATATATAAAAAAGAATAATATATATGATTATGTGATTATTCCTTCAGCTGTGTTCTGTGGTTTAAAGATGACCCTTTATTGTGATAAGGCCGGAGATGTGATCGTTATTGTACAGTCTATCAAAAAACGGCTGAATGTAGGACTCCTACGTAAATTGCCTAGAAGGCACTGCTGGCAACTGAAGTTTTTTAATTTTTTGATCTCTTCACAAAAATATGCATGGGCAGTATCTTGTTTATTTTCCCGATGTATCTCTTACGACATCCACTGAACGAAGCGGGGTAGTGAATCCACTGCCACCACTTCATGCACCACACTTACTTTCATGTGAAACGTAACTACTAACCACTTTACGTGGTAGAGCCATGCTGCAGCTATATTAATAGTATAGTTGTGGCACGAATGGGTCAGCTCAACCGGGGAAGTACCACGCTCTCACAGAATACCAGCGTAAAATATCAGCTTAATGCTGCTGTGTTTCGTATGGTGAGTGTAGAGAACCGGAGACCTATTTTACTTACCTTATACCTATATTTACCTTAGTCCTCACGGCTGACAACGCATCTGCATTTTAATTCGCAATCAAAGATAGATGTAGATATCTATGGGCCACAGCAACCACTTACCATCAGGCGGACTGTTTAGACGATGCTTGTTTGTCAGCCTTATTCTATAAAAAAAAAACTAAGTGGCATGGTTTCTCTTCTGCCTATCTGTCTATCTGGGTTGGTACCACCGTTCTACATATAACTGCCGCTAACAAGCTTTGCAGCCATTACTGTGTTTTGGTTTGAACGGAAAGAGTCAGAGTAATTTTAGGCTATGTTGGGTGACAATGCATCTGTGGCCTTCTTTGTTTGAAGTTATCGATATCGATAGTGATAGGTATCGATAATCGTTTTTTTCTTCAAAATTTTAATTAACTTCTATGCCACCTTTTTCATCATATTTCCTCCCTTTTCTCACCAGTCCGTAATCAATCCACAACAGGACGTGGGCCTGTCAAATAGTACGCAAGATTTAGACGTTTTACAAGTGAGACCAGAACTGTACGTCTTGCATATTTACCGCTACTTTCTGTTGTCGGTCTGAGTACTTCATACTAGCAATGCGATTATGGGGATTGGTGATGATGGAAAACATCGTGAGGAAAACCTGGATGTTAAAAAAAACAAAGACAAGTAAACTCCACTAATTAACAATTGTTTATCTTTGGCGTGTTTCTTTAGTTTATTAAATCATAATTTATTTTCTCGTTTTAATTCAGTCTATTAAAAAAAGTAGTACCTTTAACCGACGAGCGTGTATGCGTAGGTATATGGATGTGGAGGAAGCGAGAGAGGTGTGTCAGGATCGTGCCAAATGGAAGTCCATAATCTCTGCCTACCCCTCTGGGTGACAGGCGTGAGTGTTTATGTTTTATGTTTATGTTTATTAAAAAAAAAGTAAAAAGAAACTCATCCCGTGTAGTTTCTTTCGCCGTTTTCCCTCCGGTCAAAAAACTATATTTCATCACTATAGTAGAAAAAAAAAAGTTTGTCAAACGAGAAATTAATTTCGTACGTGAATGAAATAAACATATTTTATTATATTACATAATAATTATGTAATGTAATAAAATTAGTTACTAGAATACATTAATAGTTGTCTAATTATTAGAATACATCATTAGATTTCGTCATTAGATAACATCTTATTTATACTTTCGACAGGTGATTGAAAGTAGGCAAACATTTTTTTTTATCGGCCTGTAAGGAGAATTCCTCCTTCTCCCTCTGTAGGGAGGCATTTCAGCGGATTCTGAACCAGGCGTCTGGCGCCTTTGAGCTGCTTCCCGTTGCTAGTCTGTTATATTTTACGTCTGGTGTTATCCAGTTAGTCGATGAATCATCTTACGCATTGTCACCACCACACGGCACTTTCTAACAAAATAATGATTTTACAACATTTACAATCAAGCTTGTACATTCTTTCTCATGTTGTAGAATGATATTACTCTTGACAGATAGGGAGAACTGACAAGTCTTCTTCGGAGGTTTGTAGGATGTTCTTATGGTAGCCCGATTCAAGATGTAGCCAATCTTGTCTCTAACTCCTCTGACATATTATGGTAGTGTGGCGGGCTAGACTGTGACCGATTTCACTCGGTTACTGTGTCGTAGGCGTGGGGTCCGAAGCTTATTGTCGTGCAATACTTGCTTGACGTGCTGGAGCTCGGTGGCCAGGTGCATACTGTCACATTTCTCTTGTGCTCTTTAATAGAAAGATTTTCTCATGGTAGCTAACTGTAAACGAGAATGGTGAGGTTCACCGTTTAAATATCGGTTAGTATATGTCTTTTTTCTTTACGCTGTATGACTGATGGTGTTACTGCGACTGAAACATCTAGTAAAGCTAAAGAATTGTTTGCCTTTAACTCTATTGTGAATTAAATTTTATAGTTTATATGAAGTTAAAGTGATCTAAAAATGCAGTAACTCTGTGTGATGGTACAATAGTGAAAGTGTCGCCTACTTACTAATAGTAGAATCGTAAATGTTGATCTTGGATTAGTTTCTCCAATATATCGGTGACAATGGGAGATATAGGCGAGCTCATCGCCACACCATCTAGTTGCTTGGAAGAAGAACTCTTCCTTCCACAAAAGAGAGCCACATGCGAGGCAATGTTTGAGAAAAACTGCATAATCTGTGAGCATGTTGCTTTTTTCTAGCCTTCTAGTTACGATTGGGATGCAGTATTCAATAGGTAGGCATGGAAATATCGACTGGAAATCAAAAATGATCATAGTTTCAAATCGTTATTGAAAGTTACGTTGTTACATACAGAGCTATTAATCTAATATTTAAAATATTCTGATGACTAATGTTTATCTTATATTTTCCTAGCTTTTATTAAACTGCTCGGTGACGTCATTACTTAAATTTTGAACGACTGTTATACGAGGAATGGTAAACATTGGATCGGAGTGCAAAGTATGGCGCGGAGCTAGGTAAAGCTGGCCAACATCTTTAAATAACATCAATTGCGTAGTCATACCCAAGTGGGCTAACTTTCAACATTTCTTGGGAAGCTCTTTTTTTTAAATATTCCATTTGGACGTGGGCAAGTTGCGACTCTAACTTGGTCAGGTATTTATTGCAGCAGATACAGTGGAGGTCGCATAAAATGCGCTAAAACAAAAAAAAAATTGCTCGGTGTTGATGGTATCAGTGGTAATAAAAATGTCCTAAAGACTGAATTTACGGCGCCCAGACTCAATGGAGACTAGCCATCTGCGCATTACAGGATTGTAATGCCCGAGTGTATGCATTAGCACAAGTGTATTATTACTCTATACCCTCACTCTCATATTCCAATAGGTAATCCGATACGAACGGAAAGAGATCAGGCGCAGGGCCAACGGCACCACGCGTTTTCCGAGGCAAAGGGGTGTAACGTCGCCAACTTCCAGACGCTGACGCCCGACTACTACAGAGAATTTCTTGACAGAAAACTTAATAACTGAAATTAGTTTTTGGCCCGACCCGGGATTCGAATCTAGAACCTCATGACCAGCAGTCGCGTTTGCAACCACTAGAGTAACAAGGTAGTCGGTATTGATACTAGTACTAATAATATATATTCTTTGTAGGTACCATCCCGTTGTGACTTTAATTTTATACCAGTGATAAATAACAGTGTCAAAGTTTGCAGTTTCTTTTTATAGGATAGGGTGACAAACGAGCACACAGTCCACCTGATGGTAAGTGGTTGCTATGGCCCATAGATAGATATTTACCCTCAATAAAGAATCATATGCAGATGCGTCGTCATCGGTGAGGACTAAGATGGAATGCCTCGTTTCCAGTAAAATGGGTCTCCGGTTCTCTACACTTACCATACGAAACACAGCAGTGTCAAGCTGCCATTTTACGCTGGTATTCTGTGAGAGAGTGGTCCTTCCCCGAATTTTTATTCGCGTTAGATCAACTTTGCAGCGGCTGTTTGACTGCGGATCGAATGGTTCAGCTCGATCAGGGAAGGACCACGCTCGCATAAAATACCAGCATTCGTTTCCTTCGATCTTATTACAGAATATTGCAGTAGTACATGGTAGGACTTTTCGGCCTAGGAATCCACCTGGCTAGGTACCACCCTTTTGTTATAGATAAGGGTCGGGGAAAACATTTCTTCGTATTTTATATATACAAATTCAAGACATATTTTTTACAATGTTTAATTACATTTAATTATAATATATATGTGCTATGTGTGTTATTATGATATCATATATAATCCCGTTGCTGTAACAATCTTGGGATTTTTGATGAAAAAAAAAATGCGACAAGTAGTTTTGTCAGTCCATCTTGATGTTAATCTAACACTACTGAAAGAATTCTTAAGAGACCGAAACAGGACAATCTGAGGGTGCAAGGTCAAGACTATATGGTGGATGCATTAGCACTTCCCAACCAAGCTCTCTCAATTTTTTGCTGAGTAGCCAAAGATGTGTGTGGTCTGGCGTTATCATGATGAAAGACCACTCCTTTTCTGTTGATCAATTCCGGGCAGTTTTTCTCAATTTCTTGCTTAAATCTCATTAGTTGTAGACAGTAGAGATCCGAATCGACGGCTTTGTACAAACAAAATACGAAGAAACTTTATATAAACAAAATACGAAGAAACTTATCTCCGACCTATTATTTCTGTCGCTAAATAACAGTGCTTGCATTAGATAGCCAGTATAGTCACAGGTTGTGAGGTTTCCATCTTAGTCCTCGGGGCTGACAACGCATCTGTAGCTTTCTTTGTTTGAAGCTGGCTCAGTGGCGTAGCTAAGGGGCGGGGGGTGGGGACGGCCTGTATGGGACGGCCCGCACCGTGCCAGTACCGTGCCGTGCAGAGTATTGCTTCAAAGATAATTTACACACATCATACACAAGGTCAATTGACTTTGTTTAACCTAAATAAAAATAGCAGAATGGAAGGGCCATACTGCAGCTATATTATGGTTACACCACGATGGGTCGGCTTGACCGGGGAAAGACCACGCTCTCACAGAATACTAGCGTAAAATAGCAGCGTAATCATGCTGTGTTTCGTATGGTAAGTGTCGGAGAAGTAAGAACCGGAGACCCTTTTTACTGGAACCGACATATTCTATCTTAGTCCTCACGGGGGATGACGCATCTGCATTTTGATTCGTAATCGAGGATAGATGTAGATGTCTATGGGCCACAGCAACCACTTACCATTAGGTGGACTGTGTGCTCATTTGTTACCATTATCCTATAAAAATAATAATAAAGAACTAAATTGACACCAAGCATCAAATTGTAAATCTATGTTATTTCTGTAACTGAATTTCTTGATTTACGATCGGTAAGTAAACGTGCGATTTGAGTGATTCATGCTTTCAGCGCGCAACTACTATTTTAAACCTTAACCCGGTCATAATTTACCGTATACTCTGCGATACAGACAGAAAGGTATACAATAATCATATATGAAATGTGATTATTGTATGTTTTAGAAATTTATTAGATCGTACATAATATCTATAAGCTTTACAGTTTATTCTGCGTTGTCACAGGAGCAGATTATCAATAATGTATATTTTATTAGGACTCCATTTTTGCTTAGGTCATTTAGGTAGAAGAGTAAAGTCATACCTAGTTCTAATGCTAAGCAACAGTGAACTTACCATAGTTGTGTTATAACTTATAATGTAAAGGGTTAAAGGCAACGACATTCCATCTTTATCCAGGAATTCAGGGGCGAACGTCCAATTTCTAATTTATGGGAATGCAGTAGTTACGTACTTACTTAGTCTAAGGTGGACTGTTAATTTTTCACATTAATGCTTTCAAAGTCAAAGTCAAAACTTTTTATTCAATTTAGCCTTGTTCAAAGCTCTTATGAATGTTACAATCTTCACCGGTTCGCTAAAACAACGTTTAAAACGACCGTAGCCTAAAAGTTAAGGGTACGGACTACGGCCTACGAAACTAAACGGCCATGGGTCAATATTAGTAGTGTTATAAGAAATGATAGCTTTCTTTATAAAAATATAAAATCATAAAAACGAGATCTTCTTAGAGAAGAATCGGCTTTATAAAAATTGTGCTCATGTGAACTTATGTGGACTTTGTTGGTTGTATCATACTGATGAACGATAAAATAACAATTTATAAAGACTATTTCGCGTCGAACTAAAAAAGTTTAATAGGAAATGAAAGGCAACGAGATATAAGATGTTAAAAATTAATAAACTTAGAGCCACGTAATAAAATACCTAGTTTGAAGAGCACCACCCGCCCTCCTCAAGTGAATACTACAGTCCATGAACACGTAACCGTAAACGACGAATTCCACAGATACTTTTACACCTCTGAGGACTAAAACGGAATGTGTTACATCTCGTTGTTATACTCGACCTGCGGACACGAATTCATAAGAAGAAAATAATACTTCTACTCGTAACTATTTGAATCGCGTACTGAGCTGCTACTGTGTAGAGGCGGTGTAAGAATATCCTGTTCTACACTGTCCGTGGGTGTCGTAAAAGATAGCAGAGGAATACAAACCAGGAGTTGGGCAGCAGCGTCTTCCAAATAACAACTTAAAAATAAAAAATTACGGTTGCCAACCCATCTATGATGCAATCTATGGGAAAAAATATCTATTTCTTACGGCTTCAAACTAATACTCTGTTACTGTAGACGCCATCTGCATTTATACTAATGAATAAAATTGAAGCGTTGGTCTGTAATATTGAAATAACTAGCTTCTATTAAACTCGGGGTTATTTACACGCTATTAAGTCATAAATAACCATTTAAAAAAATTTGCGCCTTATCTGTTCGTAAAGTTTCATCACTATCGGTTCAGCCATTCCGAAGATTATCCCGGATAGAGAGAAAGACAGACAAAAATCTTTAAATGTTGATTCATGCCATATTATTATTTTAATAATTTAAAATTAAAAATTTTGTACAACCGACTTCAATATAAATTATTAAGAATAACTCAAAAACTGTTGGTCGGACCTTCAAACGGCCAGCTTTCAAATAAAAAAAGAATCATCGAAATTGGTTATGTGGTAACACACATAAAAAAATATACCGTCGAATTGAGTACCGATTCCTTTTTGAAGTCGGTAGAAAACTGAGCATAATAGAAGCCATTATTTCAATATTACAGACAAACACTTTAATTTTATTTTTAAACCTAGATTTAGATTAGGAATTGGCATAAAAGTTTACTTGTATTTTCCTGACGGAAGGAGCCAAGGCTGCGGATGTAGCTACGTCACTAAGCCTATATCCAGCAGTGATATACACTGTATCCATTGATTCCTGCATAACGTATCAGCCGGGCTATTCACATTTCACAATCGTCTCGGAAAGCGAAATCGACTCGGATTCGATAACTTCTCGCACCGAAACCAATATCACAGTTTTTTTGTTATTTATTATATAGTTAAATTATATATTTTTTATATTCGATATCAATTGCTAACACCAAAATATTTCCTTATGTTTTTGTTCAGGCGTTACTCTAAAAAAATACAAAATGCCTATTTATCTACAAAATTCGTAAATGCATGTAACTAAATGACGATACAATAGTTATGGGATGTATTTAAGTGACCTTTATCCGAACGTTAAATGTGAATAGCGTTTATTGGTTTCCGTGCGAGAAGTTATCGAATCCGAGTCGATTTCGCTTTCCGAGACGATTGTGAATAGCTCGGTGGATATCATTCCATCTAGTATCATCGGCTGCCACGTGCCGTTCTCCTCTGATAACTTACATACAGAATATAGAAAACCATCAAATTATTGATTCATTTGTTAACTAATTGCCAGAACCTTTCTTCTCTAGTAACTTTGATACTAAGTAAAGAAAACCCTCAAAGGCTTGACTTATTCGTTAGCACATTGCCATGGTTTCCATCCGTGAGTTTGTGGTTACAGATATCGTATTTGTATTTCCTGGTGACATGTGGTCAGAAATGTGATCCGATGATCCGATTTGTTTTATGTAATGCCACTTTTATGATATTTTCAAACAACTTCAAAAAAGGACGAGGTTCTTAATTCGTCGGAATACTTATTTTTCTTTTTTTTTTTAGGTACGAGTATGTTCACCGATTAATCAAAGACGCCTGAACCGATCTGGAATATTCTTTTTTTGTTTCAAATCGTATACTTCCCAGGTGATCCCGTTTAAATTTTATCGACAATAAATTACTAAGCTGAAATTTTCAATTTACCACTTGTAACCTGCAGAATCTTAAAATTTTGCAAAAAAATAACAATTAAATGGAAATGAAATGAAAATAAAATATAGTCATACCCATCGGTGACGGAAAAAAATATTTGGTACAATAACTTAACTAGAACTAGTGAATATTTATTCTAGGACTCAGCAACTCAAGGGTGTGCTCATTTTGATTTTATTTGTCAAAACACATGCACATTGTATCAAAATCTGGCCTTCCATATGGAAGGGAGGGGGGGGGGGAGGGTATGCCAAAGAAAGTGAGAATTCATCTTAATTATACCTGAAGCTTATGCAATAATTTCCGAAGTACACTTAGATGTAGTGCCGGTGAATTTATTACTTAAGAATGCCACGGTGCAGCACATATGGGTAGGCTCGACCGGAGAAGAACCACGCTCTCAGCGAATATTAGCTTAGAATACCAGCACAATAACCCTAAAGTTCAAAGGTAATCTTAATTTATTATTTAGTCTTTAGGCCAACAATATAATCACGATCTTAGCGGCAAGCTTCACCGAAGACTAGCAACGCTAGACAGGATTGGTGCACAATTGTGTGTGCGGGCACAGGTGCACTTTATATTCCCTCACCCGTTGGGATGGATTCCCAGGCAAGGGAATGAAATATCGCTAACTTCTTAACTCCGGGCAACTACTGAGAATGTCTTGATAGAAAATCTCTTAAATTGACTTTAGCCCGACTCGGGATTCGAACCCGGGACCACACGGACAGCGGCTGTACTTACGACAACTAGACCAACGAGGTGGTCAGGACTGTATTTTTAGAATAAGGGAGACAAACAAGCACACAGTTCACCTGATGATAAGTGAATGCTGTGGCCTATAGACAAATACATTTATCCTCGATTAAGAATCAAAATGCAGATGCGTTGTCACCCCGAGAACTGAGACGGAATGCCTCGTTTCCAGTAAAAAGTATCTCCGTTTCACTACACTTACCACAATACAGCATCATTAAGCTGTTATTTTGTTAATCTGACGGCTCTGTGGCGCAGTGGCTTAGTAACGAGTTGCAGCGTTTTAAGGGCCGCAGGTTCGAATCCCGCACGGAACAAGTATTTGTGTGGCGCACAAGTAATTTTTCCGGGTCTGGATGTTTATCCTTGTGCAATTTATGTATGTAAACTGCCCCCACGATACAGGAGAAAATCCTAGAGTAGGTAACGTTATTTTAAAGAAAGGAAATAACTTAAATCTATAATTATAAAATCCTCCGAAAAGAACTCTATCGCAGCTAATAAAACAACTGATGACCTTGAAACGGCTAAATTGATTTCGATAAATATCTAAGAACTATATAAGTAGTAAGTAATCTAGCGGAGGGCTAGAAAACTTGCTTTTAAATATAAAAAAAATCGCACTCATTTCGGTTCACCCGTTTAAGAGATAAAGTGCCACAGACAGACACACACACACATAGCGGTCAAATTAAATAACACCCCTCTTTTAGCGTCGGGGGTTAAAAAGAGAAAAAAATACGCTAGTATTCTGTGACAGCGTGGTCCTACCCCAGTCGACAACAACTATATATATAGCTGTAGCGTGGCTCTACCACGTTTTATATATAATGGTCTGGAATATCTAAGTCCAATTTTC